>OX421979.1:44471104-45968963 GCA_949128135.1 Parasteatoda lunata | reverse complement strand
TATATATATATATATATATATATATATATATATATATATATATATATATATATATATATATATATATATATATATATATATATATATATATAAAGAGCTTTCAGAATTTTTGAAGCATCACTACGAAATAGCTTGGGCACAAAGTGAGTTTCATATAAACTTTTGAATCAATTACACGTATACAAGTAATGAATGGTGTAAATACCCCGTGGATTAGATCATCTTACCATCAGATACTTTAGAGGAAACCAGCTTATTTATTAATTTTTTATTAAACACAAAATGGCCAAAACAGTGTAAGCTGTTGCTTAAACTATTGTAATCACAAAGATTATAAAGAACTGTCATGGTGTGTTCGGTTTTTACTTTTACTTAATATCCAAACTTCCTAAAACAGATTTCTACAGCTAGCTTAAGTCACACTTATTGCAAGGTAACTTAGACTTTTATACACGTCAACATAGAGTGTAATTGTGTAGACCAGCGGTTCCCAGATGATGCTCCTCGGAACCGTGGGGTTCCTTACTGGAAGTCTCACACGGGTTCCAAAAGTCATTTATTATTAGTCCTATCATGTTATTAATATCCAAACAACAAACCATCATTTATTGGACATTTTGGTTAATGAAATTATTTAAGTAAAATAATTAAAAAAGAATTAGCAAAGTTTTTTAAGAAATATTTCTCCCAATAATAATATATTGAATTAATTATGGCGAGGATATGCATTTATAAAAAAATTGCATTATTATTGCTCATTGAACTTTTCCATTCAATATAAAAATCAAATGAATGAAATATAAAAATCATGATCAAAATCTAGAATAAAGAGTTATGTTTCTCGCTAAACCATTCTCAACGATTTTAGCAGTTCTTTTTCTAAAACTATAATCCTGCTTACTTTATTCCTTTCCATCTTATGCAAATACAAAAAACAAATTCAAAACTTGTCTAAATTCCACTCCAGATTTTCGAATTGATATGTTGATCATTATTTTAAGTTTATTATTGGTAAAACGATAAGTGAATAAATTTCCGACTTCACATTAAATATGATCAAAATAATTCGTTATTATTATTTTTTAGTTATCATATTCACAGCTACTAATTTTAATTATTAACTTGGGGATTCCTCCAAAAGATGTTCAATCATTTAGGGTTCCATAGCAAAAAAAAAAAAAAAAAAAAAAAAATTGGGAACCACTTTTGTAGATCAACAAGTAATCTCCAAAGCCAATGCTGAGAAATAGAAGGATGCTTTTTAAATAATAAAAATGAATAACTGAATTAACAGGATTTCCATGGGTCGAAGAGAAATTTAATTGCTTTAACGGAAAGGAGGATAACCTCGATCACTTAAAATATTTCTTATCACCGCTATATTTTACATAGTAAATAAAATCAATTTATATTAAAATTGCATCGCGTCAGTAATTAAAGGGTTAATATAAAGCGGTAATCGAGGTAGAAGAAATTTCTCCAACTACAAATATTTCAAAGACCTGTGGATGCCCTGTTCAAATTTCTTCTCAATTTTTCGATACATTTTGCAAAAAACAATGTATTCGTAGCAAAGCGGTTTGTTACTTTAAACATTTATGAAAAATATATAGTTTTTTTTTTTCTTTTTTTTTCTTAAATTTCAAACATGATTTGCAAACGAAAAAAATAATTGAAAAATTTCCAGAACCAGTTTTTCTTTTTTTTTAACACTAAAGCAGCTAAGAGAAGGAGGACGGTAGTCAAACGCTGAATTTGTTATTTGAAGACGAGTTTAGGCAATCACTGTTATTTTTGTGTCACTGTTTAAGACTGGTCTATGTTAACAAAAGCCAGACTAGGCCACCGCGTAGCATGGGTAGAACACAATTTTGTAAAAATAATTTCTTTTAGAGGAACGAATAAGTATGTCTTACCTGTTGGCACTTGGTAACACATTCTAAACTCGCACAGAAAAGATAAAGCATTAGAGAAATCTCCTTACTATCTATAGATAACAGATTTCTTATCAATAAATAGAAGTCTTCAGAAAAAAAATATTAGTCGTAAATTAAGTTTAATAATAAGTCTCTCTTTTTTCATGGAATTTAAGTTTTAATGATACCCTTTTATAAAATTTTTATCTTCATTTAGGTTGTAATTGCTTGATAATTATAAAATATATATAGACGAAATTAATAAATATATTATTCCAAATCAATGCCTATTTATGTGTATTGTTACAAGTCCGTCTCAATCACTTTACCCCATCTAGATCTATTCGAATGATTTATTTTTGCATCTGTGAACTCCCAAGTCATTTAACCACTTCTCTACTCTATCTAACCATCTTTTTCTATGTCTTCCTCTTTTTCTTTTTTCATCTGGTGCTTGAAAGGTTATTATTTTTTTTTTTTACAGGATTCTCATCACTATATCGAAATACATCTCCTAGCCACCTTATTTGAGAAACTTTGATCATTTTAACAATGTTAGGTTTCTTGTATTTTGATTGTAATTCATGGTTGTAACGAATTCTCCAGGTTCCGTTTTCTCTTACTGCACCAAAATTTTTTTTAAATATTTTTCTTTCGAAAGTCATCAGTTTTTCTTCGTCTGCTTTGTTAATTGCCCAGAATTCGCAGCTATATAAAACTATTGGTCTTACTAGAGTCTTGTACAACTGTATTTTTATTACACAACTTATGTATTCAGATTTGAACTGGCATTACAATCAATGATAACATTTATTAGCCATGTTGATTCTATTTCTGATTTCAATTTTTATGTCTTTATTATTATTATTAACTATTGTGCCTAAATATTTAAATTGAGCTACTTGTTCAAACTCATATTTATTTTCAGTGATTCCAGATTCATGATTTTGTTTGTGATTGCCAAGAATTTAGTTTTTTCTTCGTTGACTGACAATTCTATGTTTTTTGCTGCTGTCTCGAGTGCACAGAAAGCTGTTACTTTAGCTGCTCTAGTTCTTCCCGCGATATCGATATTGTCTGCAAATGCTAGCAGTTATAAGGATTTAACAAAAATTGTGTTCTGCATTTGTATACTAGTCTTTAATTGCCTTTTTTTGTGCTATATTAAGCAGATGACATGACAGGGAGACCCCCTGTTTCAGTCCCCTTTCAGTATCGAAAGTATCTGATACTTCTGGTCAACACTCTACATTTTACTCTATCAAGTGTCATTTTTATGAGGTTAAGCCATTTTTTTGGGATTCCCAATTCTGGCATTGTCTGATACAATTTCTCTCTTGATTGATGCTATTGTAAGCTGTTCTAAAGTCAATAAAGATATGAAAGGCATCTATGTTATATTCTCTAGTCTTCCCAAGTATTTGTCTAAAGCTGAGTGTTTGATCTGTCGTTGATCAACCTTTTTGAAATCCACACTGATATTTCCCAATTACTCAGTTAGAATAAGTAACAAGTCGTTCTGTTAGAATGTTTGTCAATATCTTACATCTTGTATGATATGCTCAAGAGAGTAATTTCTCTATAGTTCTTATAGTCCAGCCTGTCTCCTTTCTTGTATCTTGGACAGATGGAACCATCTTCCTATACAATGGACATTTTTTTCACTGTCCATGCACGCGGACTATAGCGTGTATTTCTTGGATGACTTTAGGCTCTTTTATGTTCAGGAGCTTGACATGGATGCCATCCGGTCCTGCCGAACTGCTGCTATTAAGCTTATTTATCGCTCTTTCAACTTCATTCAGGGAAGGGAAGATGGTTCCAGTTTCTCGACTTGTGGGGTCTTGATTATATCATTCTCTGTTCCCTCTAAACTAAAGTATCGTTTCTTTTAAAAACCTCTCTGAAATCTGTGTATTTGATCTGTCGTTGATCTGAATTTTTGAGAATCACACTGGTATTTCCCAATTACTCTGCTAGTATAAGTAACAAGTTGTTCTGCGGGGTGATTGTCAATATCTTGTGTGTGTTCAAGAGAGTAATTCCTTTATAGTTCTTAGAGTCCAGCCTGTCTCTTTACTTGTAATTAGACATATGGAATCATCTTCCCATTCAATGGGTATTTTTTTCACTGTCCATACACAAACTATAATAGCCTGTATTTCTTTGATGAGTTTATGCTCCTTTATTTTCTGGAGCTTGGCAGTGATGCCATACAAAACTGTTATTTTGTTTATTTATTGCTCTTTGAACTTCATCCAAGGAAGATGGTTATAGTTCCTTTTCTTGTGGGGTCCTGATTATATTGTTCTCTTTTCCCTATAAAAGATTTTTTTTCTTCAAGAGCTCTTTTGAAATGTTCTCTCCATCTCCTTTTTATTTTAGCATTATCATTAATAAGTTCTCCGTTTTCGTCACGACATGTGTGAGTTCTGGGGGGAGAACTCTCTTCTAATGTTGTAGAACTTTCATGCTTCTTTCTGCTTTTTATAGTGCTCTATTTATTTATCTTTCGTTTAAACATTCTTTTCTTTTCTGATTTTTGGTGTAATGCTTTTGTAACATCAGCCGATATACTCGATTTTCTCTTTCATTAAGTATTTCACATTCCACGTCAAACCAGTCTTTTGATTTCGTTTTTATTATTGAATGCAAAGTTTCTTCAGCTGATTCTATTATGGTGAGTATTTTCCAACTGTGGACGTTATCGATCGCATCTTCAGTCATTGTAAGTCTGTCTTTTATTTTATTCTTATACACTTTCATTACCTTAGGTGTTTTTAAGGCATCTGTATCACGTTTCATTTCCTTTCGGTCTTTCCTCAGATAGAAACGTTTCGAGATTTTGCCAGCATTTGCTCCACTGTAACTTCTTACGTCAAGTAAGTTACTTCTGTGTCTTTAGTCAATTAAAACATAGTCAATCTGATCATGTTCCCACCTTATCGTGTTGGTGGAGTTTGTATAATCCTCAGAGCTGATTGGGATACCCAAGCCGGACAGGTCAAAGGGAAGACATCAGGCGAAAAGGAACACCCTGACCCTTCAGGTTGGGGGTTGGGAGTGAGGCTAACAATCCCACCCCGTAAAAAAACTGCTGCTCGGAAATCTCAGGAAGTTAAAAACCGGACAGATCACACCTAGAGGACCTGGATAGAAAAAGGTACTGAATATTGGAACATGGAATATACGAGCTCTTTTTAGTAGTGAAGCATTGAGAAATCTGATGAAGTTATTAATAAAGCTAGCAGAGCAATTCAAGCACTTAAACCAATTTTGCAATATAAAAAAAAAGTCAGCCAAGCATACTAAAGAGAACATATCTATATATCCAATATATGTGGCCTATTCTCAGCTACACTTCCCCTGTTTGAGGCACACTTACTAAAACACAGACTTTAACACTATAGTGTTGAAGTAGAGAGAAAGAGGAAATAATTGTAAAGAGAATACTGAGAAGCATAACCGCAGAGCACTTGTTAATCAGAAAAATCTATCATTCTCAATGACCTAACTATCAATCAAAAGTTGAAAGAAAGCTTGAGGCCACCAGGTGCACCAAATGTAACTACAATCAAATATATAGTTTCCAACTCATCAAAGAAAATACTAAATTCGCCTCGGTTACTGCTTTTTTCCTCTCAGGCGGAGTATAGTCTAAATCTTTTAATTAACTATTTTTGTTCCCCCCACCCTTCTAAACGTTGATGGGTCCCATAACCTCGCATGAAGCCCATGTAGGTGGAAGGATATGTGGGGGTGATTGAATGAGTTATTTCTATTTTAAGTTTAATTTACTTTCATTTGAATTGTTAATTTAAATTTGCTCTTTACACAGTCCAGTGCTTTATTGTGTTCACCTCATGATAAAGAAGATGCTCCTTCGGGGCTCTTCCGTTAGATAACACAATGATTTTCAACACACAATTATATGATTTCAGATCCAAATCACCGAAGACTCTCCGTGTACAAAATGGTGACTAGTACACGCTAAATCTGTCGTGGTCGCAAAACAAAGTTCTCCAAGTTCCCACAAAAAAATCAATACCTCTGGAGGCTCTGGATCGAAGATTGGTTGAACTCTGGTTCAGGTCTAAATTAGGATCTGCGGATGGATGGTGTGTAAATATCCTATCTGTTAAACGGGATGTGACCTATGCATATTGTCTCCGGATCTTCGCTAATAGAATATTGTGCAGCTCTAGCTTGACATAAATAAAAGCATCAGATCCAAGTCAATTCTACTATTATGATAGTTTTTTAAAAAAATTTCAAGCTACAATCTCCTAAAAAACTCCACTTGTAGCTTGATTTTTTTTTTTTTTTTTTTTATTTGCTATAGAGTATGAAAATTAGTTTAGAAGTAAATAGCAATACCTTATTATGCGTCACAGGGTGTTGATATTATCGCTAGTCGAGATTCAATTTAAGAAACTTCACGATAGGGGATTGCAAATTAATATTTCAGAGAGGAAAAAATGATATTTGTAATCTGATTCATGACCTCTAAGAAAGATGGGATTGAAAATATCGAAAACTATATGATTTCCGAAAAAACAAAGAATTAAAATGCAATTAGATATACCCACGAGTTTCATCAGGTAACCAAACTGGCTTTGATGTTTTTCCTCCCACATTCCTCACTAATGATTCGGCAGATAGCAACAGTTTTTTGGTTTCACCATCGTAAAAATATAAATTTACGAACCCTAATGTGCATACTTTTTTTTTACTTTACATTTGACAAGGATTCTTTAAAAAAAAATTTTTTTAATGTTGGCGATTAGTGTTGAACATCCTGAATAAAAATTAATAGGTGTTATAAAATTCTCGTTTTCTAAATAAACAAACAAACAGCTAGTTAAGCGGAAGTAACTTCACCCGGTCCGTACAAACTTCCGCTACATCGCTATAACCTTCTTATTATTATGTTTTGCATTAGATTTCCAAACATTGTTGGTGTTTTCTCTTATTTTGATAACGCTTGTTGTTTGGAAATTTAAAAATCTGTTTTATTAAATCGAAATGAGCTTTTCCTATTATCACAAGTTCAATGATGATGGCAAGAAAAAATTGTCAATAAAAATAATATAAAATATATATTATAGAAAAAATAATATTCGGTTGTCTGATCTTTTTTCTGGAGAGTTATTTTAAAGTTTAATATATGAAATACAATTAAGACACTGGTCTCTAGCAGTTAAATATTAAGTTAAGATATATTTATCTCGCAGATATACTACTTATTCATGGCATTCTAAAAACATGCACAGCTTAAAACTTGTAACTTTTAGATATGACATTAAAAGAAGTGCAAAATGTGGCTTTATTGTCAATTTGTAACAGAAATTTTATTTTCTTCAAAAAATTCAATTTCATAATGGAAGTATTTCTTTTTTCTTTCTTAAATAAAAGCAATATCTTTAATTCCCGCATGCAAACAAAAAAAAACAAGAGATATGTTACTTCATGAAATTTTCTTAAAATACATTTATTTTCTTTTTCTTTAGGAAGTTTAATTGTTTAAAGCAGGGGTGGTCAACACTGAGCATCTTGTGCACCACTTTTAGTGTAAAAAATCTTGAACATGGCAATTATTAATATAAATTTTATGTCAAGTCAATAAGTGCTACCGTTTTAATGTTGTTCATTAAATTATTGCACGTACACTAACTTTTTTTTCTTGATCAAATAAAGCTATAATTTAGCAAATATCACAGATGTTATCTTTAAATTCTTAAAAAATTGAATTGTTTCTAGTGAAATTTAAACAATGGCTAACATTTAACCAATCACAATTTTTTGCTCATCATTTTTATGAATTTAAATGAGCAAGAAAATAATAAACAGAAAATTACATTTAATTACCTTTTTTTTAAATGAAACAATTTTACAATTACAAATAATAAAGGAGAAAACTTGCAAGGATACAAACACTAATGTGATTTCTATATTGTTTTAATTTTTATTAATTCTTTTATATTAAAAATTTAAAAAAAAAATTTTTTTTTCAATTTAAATTGAGTTTGTGTGCCACACAAAATGCCACCTCTGGTTTAAAGTAACTTTATTTTTTATATGTCAAATATAGCATACACGAATCTGAATTATTTAGTGTTAAAGTCATGTTTCTCTATTTAGATATTACCTTAAATTTTACATTACATTATGGGAAAGTACCAATTTTATTTTAAATTACGCTTGATGAAATCTTGAAATTTAAAGAATAAGAATACCGTATATATTAGATAAAAAATAATTTTTGGAAAAATTTTAAGAAATATATACAGAAAAGTTCTTTTTGTTGAAATTATATATATATTTTTTAAACTCAAAATTTCATGCGAGGGATAACATGGGCCCTTGGCTTCACCAATGAGTAGAAACAAATATTGCCGATGTTAAAAAAAAAATAAATATAGTGTAGAGCTTTATTCTGTAATAATTCCAGGTAATGTTTGCGTATAGATCTTTATATTGAGTTATTTAGAGACTTTAAAAACAAACACACTTCAAAGAACCTTTATTTCTTTTTTAACATTTATGTATTCAAAGAACCTTTATTTAACTTTTATGTATTTTTCCTAAAAACGAATTTTTCATATTCACCTTATCTGTAGGCGCTCATATTAATCAACAATGATTGAATCAGCCTAAGTAAAGACATTAGAAAGGAAATAAGTTCCCGTTGCTCCGGAAGTTTATGCGGACCATTACGTCTGCAAGCGAAAATAAGCTCCGCCTACAGATAAGGTGAATAGAATTGGATACCTGAAAGTGACGTCGTCGTAGGTGAATCATGGTATTTTTCGATTGAGAAGTCAATCCGGTACGACATATAAGCGTGACGTCGATTACAAGTATCCATTTAAATCACATGGTTTCATGGTTATGCATAATGAATTCACTTCTTGGAGTAGCAAGTACCCAATTGTTTGTATTTTTTATTACACGTTTTTTATTCTTACTATAGTTCTTTTTAAAATCATACCATAAATAAGTAGGCTTCAACACATTGACCGGGAAATAATATGACGTCCTTCGATAATCGAATGAAAAATAACCGAGGTATTACTCAAATTGTGGTTATAGTTAATTTTTCGATTGCTTTGGTTACATTTGTAATTCTAACGGCAAATATACGCCAACTTTCTCCCATTTAGCAGAAACTTTTATTGTTCCATTAAAGTGGAAATAAAAGTTAAACTTTCTATTAATTTTTTAGATTTATATATTGAATTTAAAATAATTTTGACAATCATTACACATAAATATCAGTACATGAGAACTAGCAGATGGTTCTTTGAACTTTTAGCGAAGAAATATTATACTGTAATACATGTAAACAAATAAAATTATTAGGATTTTTTTTCACTTTTTGAAAAAAGCGCCGGTTACACGCGTTAGTTCTTACAAATAACAATGGGAGAAAATTTTTAAAAAAATAAATTGAATTTTTAAAAAAATCACATATTCATACATACCTTTCAACATATATGTTATGTAAGAAATATTTTTCCAAACAGTGGTGAACTAAACCAGAAATTTATCGAAGTAAATGTAAGTTATTTTTAAATTTCAAAAGCACTTAAAAACGTTACTAATCAAGACGAAATCTAATTAAATCATATTTATTAAATTGAAAATAAAATATCAATACATAACTTAGGTTATTATCAGGGAAAACCTTTTGAAGTTACTACGTAAAAACAGTAGAATTTGGAGGATATGTTAATATTTAATAAACAAATAAGTAAGTCAGAAGCTTTTTTTTTTTTTTTTTTTTTTATTCATTTGAAACAGAAGATTCTTATAACAATTTTGAATCCTCATTAAATTTACCACTTAGCAAATTTCTTCTGGAATTTTCTGCAATCTAACGGCCGTCTGAGGAATGATAAGTCATCGTTTGATCTTGTGATGGATTTCTTTCAAATTCGCAACAAACACGTATATAACGCAGTTAATACTTTTCTCTCCGTCTGTTGCAATCGAGACAATTTTATGAAATAGAATGTTTTTCATTAACAAGTTTAGAATTGTGTCATATAACAATTATTACAACACAATTTGATGAATAAACTAAACAGTACAATCAAAATGCCAAATCTATAAATAAAATTTAAAAAAAAATCCTATAAATACAATTTGAGAAAATTTTTATGTGTGAGTAAAATTTGTCGGTTTTTGTGTCATATATTTTCAAAATTATCTTGCTTTTACGCGCGCACTCTTGCATGTACTATTTTGAGGAAGAGGAGCCACAATTGGCAACGGTTTACTGACTTAGTTGATTTTAAGGTTCAAGTACTTAACTTGCATAAGCCATTCAATTCCCCTTTATAGGTTTACCACATGTCGAAATATACCATCCAACTGTTGTCCCACAACTTGTAAGATTTTAATGTTTTATATATTCAATTAGTATTTTGTTTTTACATTGATAACCTCGACGTGTCTAATGTGTGATGTTTAATTGATAAATAACAGAAATATGTGACATTTTTATTTACAAATAACAATAGAAAATGAACAAAGACAGTGTTTTATGAAATTTAATAACTTTTGATTTAAATATCAATTTTTATAAACGGGACATAAAAATTTATTGTCATGTAACAAATTCTTTAATTTAGTTGTTACAAAACTTTTACTGAAAACAATTAATTTGTACATTTAGACACGGAATACACTAAAAAAATTAATATAAGCCAAAATATTTTTGTAAGAGAATATTTTAACTTGTACAATAAGAAAAGAAAAACCCAAATAACTTTATAAATTCTTAGCAAAGGAATCAACAGTTCAAGACTAAAGACTAGCACATGAGTAAACTACTAATCAAAGAGCATCCTAACAAGCTTTTAACTAGTTTCAGCAGGGGTTTAAATTATAATTTAAAATATGACAAAATATTAAGACAATTTAAACCAGTTTTCTTCATACTGACAATATAAATAAAATAATGTTATGTGGAATGATAGATAAAAAGGATGCACAACCTGGGATCAAGTGCACCAAGGAACACAACAAAGAGATATGAATGTCACGCTGTGCAAGTTTGCTATTTTTAACCTCAGATTAATTAAAAAAAATAAAAACTTTAAAAAGAAATTTTTGGTTGTCTTTTAAACTATTTTTAATAAGCTTTGAAGTAGCATCCGAATTGTAACATTAAAATTCAATGAAATACTAATTCACGGTGTCAAAAGATTTAAATCTTTCGAAATTTCAGAAAACTTTTTTTTAACTAAATCAAGTTCATAACAAATGTAGTTAAAGAATTTATTCATTAATTAAATGGCTAAATTTATGTGCGGTAAAACAAAATTTTCAACAAAGAAAATTAAATTAATTAAATATTCATTAACTCACTAAACATTAAATATTGTTTCTTTCCAAAATATTATATATTTAAGTTTTTTAATATTAAAGTCTAATTAATATTGTTCTTAAACTAACACATAGCATGCATATATATATATATATTGTTCTTATATTTAAGTTATAATCATTTGATATAAAAACTAGTTTGTGCAGTCCTTAAAAATAAATATATTTTTTCTGTAACCATAGTATATAGGTGATTTAATTAGTTTAGTGCAAAATGCAATAAAAATTCATAACAATTTCCCAATTTTTTTAATAAATTATATAAATGCCAAAATGCAGAGAGACTTAGCATGCTTGAATTTTCAATTTAACACATAAATCAAATTATTTAACATTTATAATAAAGCACCCAATTAAAATAATTAACCCTATTTATTTTAAGTAGTGAAAATTATTGAAAAACAAAACACCTTTTAAACCTTACAACAATTTATTGATAACTAAAACAGACAGAAAATTTAGATGCCAATTCATACCAAATTATTGCCAATTTAATTTTTATCAGAAATCCCAACTATTACCGTCACTATATGATGCAATGAATATTTGTTTTAACTAATTTTGATCGTTATTTTTGAAAATAAACACTTTTTAAATAGAAAGAAAAAAAATCGTAGTGTAAACAATGTAAGAAAATTAGAGTAATAAATTTTATTTAAGAAATACTTTAATCAAATATTAAAAGTGCAATCAAAATTGATTATAAATATTTTTATTAATATTGAGAAAACTGGTTTGAATGTCAATGATAAATTTAAAAAGGTAAACATTAATCTGTTAAATAAAAAAAACATCTTGATAATTTGAATAATTAAATCTCATTTACACTTAATTTCAAGAGTGTAAATTCATATTGGCACTAATATGTATTTAACTTTTAAATAAAAAGTACCAGCAAGCATTACTAATACCCCAAACTATAAAATTAAATTATTAATGCTCAAAATGCTGAACAGGCACAAAAGTTTAATATATATTCAAAATATAGAATATTTAGCTTAAATTAATAGTAGAAATTTGATAAAGCATCACTTTAAAGATTGCACATACAAGAGCACTCTGTTAATTTTTTATAACAATCATTATTCATTTAAGAATGCTTTAAAAAGAGAAAATCTTATTGAGCATTAAGGTAATTACATAGTATAATACCATATATCCTGGTGTATAAGTCAACCTGTTGTGTAAGGGGACCCCCTACTTTCGTTGGGTATTTTCAGAAATTAAATATTATCAAGTACTGATGATTTTGCAGTTGAAAATTTATGACCAATTATTTCAAATTCAAACATAGAAATATGATTTATTTTATAAAATTGTTCAATTATTTCCAAGACTGCTTGCTAGCAATGGAAGTTCTTCATTAGTATGAAGATTAACGAAATCACTTCATTCCTGTTTAAATAATAAATAAAAATTTAAAAAATAACATTTTTAAATATTTATTTTCGCAAGAGCAGAAATGAATAATTTTCAGTTTAGTTACATTCATAAGTTTCATAAACAATAATTAAATGTTTCAGTTTTAATGATCTTCCTTAAATTAATTTGATTTTTATTTGGTTTCATTTTTGAGAATAAAGAATAGTAGATTATGAATAACAATTACATTACTAAAATAATTTGAAACTTTAAAACTTCAGACTTCAAACACTTCTAAAACATTTTGTTTAATTTTATAAAATCTACAGATAAAAATTTGTGCGTTTTTTTTAATTTCATTTTATTAATATTATTGTCATTACTATTAGATAGAATGTGAGAGAAAAAATTTTAGTACTTACTTTGATTTTCTATTAATACAAACTTTTAATTGAAAGCAATTTTAGAGTTGAATGCCATTGTAATAGGAACAAACTTTGTCAAACTCATATTTTTAAACATTCAATTATGTATTGAATTTCTTTCTAATGATCAAATTTTGATTATAAGTTGACCTTATTATTTAGTAATCATTCTACAGCCAATTGCATAGTTTCCTGAAAAACAATAGCAAAAAGAAAGAAAAAAAATTTAACTGTTCCAACAGAACATACTTCCCAAACTTTTTAATACTTTATCATATCATGACAGCTCATAAAAAGGAAAAAATTATAAGAAAAGTTGCATTAAAAATTACAGGGTTAGTTCGGATATTTATAGAAAAAATACATTTAAGATACATGAAAAGTAACAGAATGCTCTTGTGTAGAAGACATTTAAAAATTGCCTATCTATTAATAAGTGTGCTTTTATAAACATTTAAGACTACATTCACTGTACATATATTTTATTAATTCTATGTTTAAAATACTCATACAAATAAAATCTACTAAAGAAATTTTTTGTGTAATATGGAAATATATACATTTGTTTTTCAATCAAGAAGTATCTTCCATACCATTTCATAACAAAATAGCATATCCTAAAAATGTCCCGTCACAATATACAATAAGGTTGCCAGTGTGCACAAGAGGAAACTATCGCAATACTGATAGATGAGCAATGCTGATAGATGAGAAATTTTATAATATGAAAAACTAGTAAACAAAATTTTTTTTACAATAGCAATATAATGCAACACAAAATGGAAATAAATAAAACGAATCAAATAGAACAAGGTCTTAAACTTAGGTAAAAGATTCACAAAAGGAGAAGGGATTTATAAAATTTCAATAATCTTTTCATAAGCTCATGATAGTATGTATACACAGTTATCCTTTTTGTGAAAGGTCATAGGAATTTCAATTTTCTAAATATTTGTATTTAATATAAAATAAAATATTTGATTGAGATGATTAAAAGACAAAAATATTTTTCTAGGGTTGTTAAAAACATTCAAAAGACTTTTGAAAAAGAGGCTGCTCTTCTCATTACAATTACAGTTGTTGCTAGAGTTCTTAAAATTTTAAGCATCTTGCAAAGATTTAAAAATTAAAACAAATATTCCAAAATTTTTCCATGTGTATAAAAATGTAATCATTAACACAGCTGCCAACATGAAAAGGAAAAAATTCAGTAGATTTTACATAATTAAATACTATTTAGATATAGTTTAATATCTGAAAACCTTTCAAAAACATGGAATTTTAGAGATTTTTTCATTCAAAAAAACTACTATATAAATATAACTATAAATCTAAAGAAACTTCAATTTATAATTATAACTTAAAATAGATAAAATTAAAGAACTATAAAAGAAATAAAAATATCTTTAATGTGTTTAATTTAAAATGAATTCGTAATTTTAAATAGTTATAGCTAATGAATACTTTTTAAGAGAGAGAGAGAGAGATGACATTACGTTATATTCTTAAACTGAAAAATAGAAGTTCTGAATAAAAAATTAAAAACATTAGAATAGAGAAAAGCCTCAATTGGAACATGTTAAATGAGGCTGATTTATTTAGTAGTGATGCTGATTTAAATACTCAAGCATATGATTTTAAAAAACTATTTTAATAGGTTTTCTACTTAAAAACTTTTCCAATTTTAGAGAATATTCTAAAACTATTAAAAAAAGGATTAGTTAGGAAAAATCCCAGGATTGGCAGCTATGTATCAATTTAAAAACAAATTTCTTCGTAAACAAAAAATTCAATGCTTAGTTAAAATTTTGTTAAGCTTTAATAAGCCAGATTATAGGTTATAAATTAAAAGAATAATTATAAAACGTGATTTCCATTCTTTATAAATTTTAATTTTTAAGAAGTACATTAAATTTAATAAAGATTATACAGATTAATAGATTGTAATAAAAATTTCTAAGATACTAATTTTCACATACATATTAAATATAAAAAATTTAAGGATAATTTGGAAACATAATGCGATGTATCATTTAATTCAATTGATGATACAAATCAACATATTAATTTTTCACCTTTATTGTCTTATTCAATGTAAAAAAGAAAAAAAGGATAATTCATCTCATTTCACTTGTCAACATAGATAAAAACAGATATCTAGATCGGGCATAATACTGGGTAATTATTTCATTATTCTTAATTAGATATTATTGCACCCCCGTAAGTAAATTATTTAAGATCTAACAAAAATTTGAAAAGTAAACAAGGTTCAATAGATTGGATCTGACAATGTATTTGAATAATAGATGACAATGTATTTGAATAATAGAGAATAAAAACTTAAATGTAAGCACTATTGTTCAATTACAAAATCCTCATAATTATCACATATTGTCACCTAAACTTTTTTAAATCTTGCAAAACTTGTCTTTAAAAATGTGACAAAGAATAAAAATTTCTTTTTGATTTAACATGTATCAAATAGGAAAAAAAAAAAACTAGTTATGGAAACAAGTAGGTAAAATTAGTTTAAATAACAGATTGCCTTTTAAGGCTACTAGAAAATAACCGATATTTTTCAAATAAGAATATAGATAGTATTGGGGGAAATGGAGTCCTAAGCATACAAACTAGTTAAATATGCAATTAAAATAATTATGCATGTTAAAGTGTGCAAATTTAAAAGTTTCAAACAGAGAAAAAAAATTGCAAATTAAAAAAAAATTCCTATCAGATTAAAAGGTATACTTATATTGCCTATTTACTGCTCTTTAACAAAGATAATACTTATGCTATGCTATAACTGTAGACCTTTATTAAACTTGCCATTCAATAAAAGTAAGTAACCTTAAATAATTACTTAAATCCAATCTAGATGTATAATTATCAAAACAAACTAGCTATAAATTTATAATAAAAGATTTAAAAAACATATGAAATTTTTTATTACTGAGTTTTCCACGGGGTTAAATTTTGGTACTATTTGAAAATGACTTATGACACAAATTAACTCATCATCCCCAAACACATTCCATAAATGGCAAGCAATCAAAAACTTTTACAGCAGCCTTTTGCACACTATACATGCAAACTATATAACAGATCAAAAATACCAATTTTCTACTGATTCACCAATAGAATAAAACTCAAAATCACCGAGCTGTGGTACAAAATATTAATTCACCGAGATCAGAAGCATTTAAAAATTCTCAGGGTTACAAGCTAGAATTTAAATGGCAAAGCAAAATAAATGCACCAATTTTTCGGATATGCCATTTGCTAAAATATACTGAATTGAAAGTAAATGAAAGCTATAGGATTCTCAATAGTTTGGAATTTTGTACTATTAATGAATATTTAAACTTTAAATATTAACACAATACAAAATATAATTGCACAAAATCAATACAAACAGATAACAAATAAAGAAAAGTTATACAAACTTACGGCATAAATAATAATAAAGTGGAATGCTGTCCAAATACCCATTTCCCACATAAATTCTTTTTATTAATTAATGTTTTTAAATTACTTTAGCAAAATTAAAATGTCTACAAATGGAAACTAACTTATTTTGAATGGGTAGAGAGCAAACCTACTTAAAAATATTCCTTACACATATAGGCTTAATTGAACTTAAAGAAAATTATTATAAATTTAAAAAAATAATAATAATTTAACACACAGAAACAAAGAAACATTACAAAATTATTCAGTAAATGTAGCACAAATAATTTTAAAAAATTAAGAGTCTGTAATTCAATGTTAATTTATTTTTTTATTAATAACAATAAAGAGCTAAATGAGGAAAAATCATAAGCTATTAATAATTTGTTAAATAAGTCCTAGCTGCTCCTCTTTGCAGTCTGTATAACGCAAATCTTTGTGTAATGGTGATTTATAAAACTATACATAGGAAATTTATCCTCTAAGACATTAGATTTAGAATTTAAGACGTTTGTTAGGATTATATTTAATAAACAACAAATAGTAAAACATATTAAATAGGGAAATGGATATTTTTCTTGATTCACCAACACTGAAAATTTTAAGTACAACAAAGACTAACTATCAACCTAACTGAACAACCAGAATTGACAAAAAATGCTAACAACGTTTAGTATTTTAAACTAAAGCAAATAAAAGGGAAGAATTTCTTTTACGACATTAAATTTCATAACAGCTATTGTACCTGTATTTGTTACGCAACAGATATATATTTGATAGACAATAATAACCTGTCTAATACGTCTCTCATTATGAAATAATTTTAATATTAATAGATAGGAGTATAAAAGTTTCTGAAGTTTGTAACAAAATTAAACTTATTAATAAAAAATCGTCAATAATTTTAATATTAATAGATAGGAGTATAAAAGTTTCTGAAGTTTGTAACAAAATTAAACTTATTAATAAAAAATCGTCAATTATTTTATGCAAATGGCAATGCATCCAGTAGCAGAAGCTATAGGCTATCAAAGTATATGTAGATTATTACCCATATCAAATTTTTTAAAAAAACAAATCTAAAATATTACTAAGAGGAGAAAGAGGAAAATCATTTTCAATTCGTTACTCAATTACTATTTGTTTAAAGTCCTCAGCAAAATTTGTTTGCCAATTTGCAGACTTATAAACAAAAAAGTGATAAACACTTAAATAATTAAATTTAAATAATATACATTAATTATCTGGAATTTTAAAAAACTAAGAATTTAACTATAAGTTTAAAAAATAAACTCTATTTCAGATTTGCTTATTTAACACTATATAAGGACTCATTCTATTTTCTAAGCTTCAATTATGCCATTCCTTTAAAAGTGTATAAAATTTTTAAGTAAAATAATTTTTTTTTTTTTTTAAATAATCTTTTTTAAACATTCATTCATGTATAGTTTTTATCTACCCTTTATGTTCTAACTTTGATGTACAAATGTTAGATTGAATTTAGTTTTTACAATAATAATCTCTGTCTGGTTGTGTTGGGTAACAGACAAATTTTAATTTATTAAGATTTTGCTCCAGATTGACTCTGTAAATTCTGAAATAGGGTCGCAAGAGGGGAAAAAAATTTTTTTTTTTAGAGACACCTAAGCAAAATCTGGATTGTTTAGTCAAGTTGACAGTCATTAAATTACATAGTTACAAACACAAGATTTAATAAAATAATTGGAAAAAAGTGCCTAATTTATCAATTGGAAAGCTTATAATTCACCTAAAATAAAAATATATATTTATCCATTAACAATTTCTACAATATTTTTGTTCGTTTCAGAACAGTTCTTTGCTGATTATCACAAAAATAAAAAATACTTTGCTTAACACTTTATAAAAATAATAAGAAAGTTAAGTAAAAGAACCTAATAACCCCCATACTCCAATACTGACATTCATCAAGAAAAAAAAATAACAAAACTCAAAATACCAACTCAGTTTGCAAATAGAATAAAGACATGGAAACATTTTATTTCACTATTTTGAAATATAAAGCTTTTTTTTACTAGTATACATTGAATCCAATAATATTCTCTGGAAATAGCCACCACTATCACTTTCATTTTGGCCTGTATCTTCCACTATAACTTTATAAAGATGGTCAGCGAGTAAGGGGACTACGTTGGTAAAAAGTTCATAATCGCAAAAAACCTAAAAACAGTAATTCTTATAAAGATGCATTAGATAATGAAGTAATTTCTTCTTGACAGTAGGGGCAGTTTTTTTGATGAGGAGCACACTGAGTACATAAAACATAGTGGCTACAAGGTACTACAGTAATACTACGATTTCTTTCTTCACATATCATACAGTGATTTGAAGTTTGATAATAGATAACCTAAAATAAGAAGAATTTAATTTTTATATTTTTGCAATAAAAAAGACAATATAAATCTTGCAGGCAATTAGATTGTGAATTCTGAAAAAGCCCCAACTCCGAAAATCTACTTTTTCAGGACATAATACCAACTGAATTTCTGTTGAACCCCTTGATTTTTTTTAATGAACTTTTCCTTTTTCCCAAATTAACAACTTTGCACACTATTAAGCAAAATAGTATACTTGAATTAAAAATTGATGGTGAAAAACTATCATTACAGTTTTCTGAGTAGAGTCCTTTTCGAAATTCATCCGAGGCTTTTAGTTGTTTTTTGTAGTTAAACATTATTTAAGAGTGTATATTACAGAGTAAAGTTTACAAAGCCTAAAAATATTTAAATTTACAAACGTATTTACATAAATATATTTTAGAATTAATGTATTACACTCTAAAACTGTTTAGTTCTTTCAATATATATAATTTTGTCCATATTCTAGAATTAAAAATTTTATGATAAAAATATAAAAAAAATTTCTTAATTAAAGATTTTATAAATGTTTATTATCTCAATGTTTTAGTAAATTTAACTTAAAAATACCACAAAAGCTACAAAATTTTTAATCAAGAAAATTTATCCAACTATGCTTGCTGGTACATTTTATCTTAATGAGATACATCTCACAAGTCAATTCTCTTTCTGATATAATTTTTTTCGGATATTCTATTACTAATCTAATTATAATAATATTTTTACAAATCATCTAAAACAAAAAGTAAACTATACTAACTTTTCCTATTTTTTCTAAGTCTTCCCTAAGTTGATCTTGAAGTTGAGTTAATTTACTTAATGGTAATGTTTCTAATTCTGATATCCTACATGATGAATGAAGATAAGACCCAGCTCTTAAATTATCTAATTCTTTTTGTAGGGTACTAACCTTTGCTAAAGCCTAAAATAGAAGAAAAATTAAACATAAAAATATATTTCATATTTCAAAAAAACAACTTTTAAAACAAGGGAAAAATTATAACTTTTTTAAATATTTTAAAAAAGGAAGAAATTCGAAGATCTCACTAACTTAAGATGCAGCTCGAAACAAGAGTAAAAGGAAAATAAAAAAAATTTGAGCATTGAAAGCAAATTACTAACTACTAATTATTTCATTTTTTGAGACATCAGTCAACTTTTATTTTTTGGATATGTTGAGGGAATTTTTTTTTTTTTATGAGACTTCATGAATAAAATTCTGTTTCTGGAATTCACAAACAAAAGAACAATTTCTAATGAGAATAATTTACAAACCTCAAATGTTTCAGCATGATTTCCATAAAATAATTAATAATTTCCATAAAATAATAAGATTTATTCTGATTCGAGCATATATTTCATCACTTTTGATTAATCTACTGCACTAGAAGTCTGGTAGACACATTTTATCTGGTAGACACTTCTTTAGACATTAAAAAGAAAAACGGTTAACTATAGCCAAGACTTTAATTATCCTCAAGTAGTTCTCAAAAATTATTTCTCAAAGTTCAATGGTAACAAACATAATCATAAGATCAAATAAACTAGTTAATTATAAAAATGCTGAAATTATCTACACATAAATTATCTCTTGAATAAGACTGCAGCTTGATGAGTCTGTAACTTAACTATGATTCACATCTGCATGAAAATTTAAAAATTCCAATAGAACAAGATTCCTGTAACTCCTGCAGCACACCTTTGAAAGATGTGGCTTATCTGTAAAAAGCGTTATTGAGCAGCCAAACCTATCATTGACTATTATATTATATGAATGTCTAAAATTTGTTTAATAACTTGATAACAAGGTTATTTTGTTAATAACAATCAGCTTCATCGGACAAGAGGTGAAAAATTTGATTAAGATACACCTTAATACAAAATTCATTCTAGCAAGAAATGGCCATTATTCAGAAATCCCAGTTTAGAGGTTCTCTACAATGTTAACCTAAAGAAAACGTTTGGTTCAAAAAAACATGTGCTAATTCTTCAGAGGTTATTTTACTGCAGATACATTGTCATTCGACTTGATAGATTAATATAATGCATGAAATTGTTGACCAAAAAAAAGAAAAAAAACTTTCAGAAAATGCTAAAAACAAAAAGAAAGCCAAATTTTAAAACAGTAACACAGAATAGCAGTTGGTTAAAAACATAATTTCCGTGTAAGCAATAAGGTGTTTTAATGTATCACAATGTTATCAAGGAAAAATGCTAAAAATTTTAAGATTACTTTACTGGAAACATTACCAAGCAACAGCAATATAAAAATGTCTCAATCTGATAAAGTTTGTCTTATTGTCCAGAGCTCTTCATATGTATATTATAATAAAAAATTTGTTTGAATAAACTTTCAACAGTTCTAAAAAAAATTTAAAAAAAAGTTTCCTGTCTAAAAATAGAAAAAAAAGTTTCATGCATAAAAGCAATTAAACATGAAATAACAGTTTTATGTCTGAGCAACTACAGATTTCTTTTTTTAATTTTTTGAAGCAAAAAAAGAAAATAAAATTGCTTTCATAGAAATTCCAACTTAAATTATATATTTTTTAAAATCTAAATATTCTGCAGTTATTGTGTCTGACACATGCTTTTAATTTTAAAATTATACTACTTCTCTTAATTGATACAAAGATCACAAAAAAACGATGTCTTTGTTATCCTATAAGATAAGTAACAATTATAACAATTTATTTTATGTGTTAAGTGAACTTAAGACTGATATGGCTTGCTAACAATTTTTGACTAACTCAACAATATGCAGCACTCTTGTTAATCAGATATTTGATGGAAAATTAAGTCTTCTATTCTAGAAAAAGTAAAACTAAGACCCTTATGCAATACTTAAAATTAAATATATGTTTTATATTGAAGCAATTTTTTTTTTAAAGAATTCCAAAACTAAAAAGCATTTGAAAAGGATAACAATAAGCAGATTTAAAACCTATTCACCGTTCCTATAAATTACAAGATTTTTATTGGTCCATAAACAAGACATAGAAAATTTTCCTTCAAGATTTATTAGTACCGAAATTATATTTTTTAAGACTGTCTACAAATTTAGTAAAAATGAATTTAACTAACAATACTTGAGGTAATAAAAACTAAAAGGTTATCTGAAACACACATAAAAAAGCTCAATGTTTAAAAATAAGCATCAGATGGAATTAACTTTCAAGGACTTTCATTAACTTGCTAGCAAAGGAGAACCAAAACTTACTTCATCTCTTTGTTGTTCAGCTATACGTTCCCTTCTAGAAGCTTCTTCAGCTTCTCGCTTCCATAATTCATAAGTATTAAAAACCTAATTGAAAACGTTACTTTAGACGCAAGCCTAATAAAATACTATAGAATTTTACAAATTATTTTGCAATATCTATATAGTTGGTAGTTGTCCTTAAACATTTGTCATAATGATTATTTTATACCCTTTCATTATTTTTGCATTTTCATTAAACTTATTTATGTTCCATGAATACTTAAATCTAACATAAACTTATAGATTGCTAGCATTTATGAAACTAATTATAAATTCTTTATCTCAAAAATGGAGTTCTTTAACATAAAAAAAAAAGGTGAAAGAAGTTTCAATTTTTTTTTTTTCCTTTTGAAATAAATAACACACTACTCTTATGCACATAATTCAATTTTCATAAACTTATCAGTCAATTTTGTGAAAAAATAAAATTACAATTATACAAATTTAACAATTAACAAGGTGAGACAGGTCTGCTATAAGAATAAAATACTTGAGAAAGTACAAGTTTATACTTAAAAATGATCACTTATTACAATAGTCAAGATCACTTATTACAATAAAAAAATTGTGAAGGATCTGTCAACAGACCCAAATTTCTCTTACCTTCCTTGACCTGAATTAAAACACACAAAAAATTTTTATTTATAAACAAAGCTTTATTAATGTGTGAGAGAAAATATTGCAATAAAATATTTATTTTCTTTTTGCAGCAATGTTTAAAAAAAAAATTTTCTTCTCTTTAAGATTAATTTCTCATTATGAAATATTTGACAAGGAAATTTAAATTTAAAATACTGATATTATAGTCACTATAGGAATAAATATTAAAAAACTCTTAATGAAGGTTATAAATCATTCTTAAGGAGAAAATTTAAACATAAATAAATAAAACCACAAAACTCTGACAAAATGTTATAGTAATGAAAGGCTATTTTACTTCTTCTAGACTAATATATATGCACTGCTACTAAACTACATGTATAAAAAAAACAAATTAGGATTATCTATTGATCTACTAAATTCTAACTTATTTAAATTTCACAATTCTAACCTCCTGTCCTTCACATGGTATATGAATCAGATTTATCTTAAAAACTTAACTATAGACAAAAGTTGTGTATAATGTTGCTACTGTTTATAATTGATTTGAAATTATATTTTACCTATTCTAAATCCCTACTATTTATGCCGTGTAAATAATAAGGAGCTAAACAGACCTTGAAAATAATGGAGCATATGGATGAAATTTCATTAAAAATAAATATTTTGGTATAGCTTCAGATCAGAAATATAGTTAAAAAAAAAAGAGAATAAAATTTTTTGAACGTTCAAAATTACAGAGATGACCATGAATTTTTTCACTTTGTAAAGCAACCCATGAATAAACATATTTTAAATATAATTCAAATATATTAATTAAAAATATAACCAAAGAAACAAGAACTAAAAAAAGAAAATTAAAAACTTAGCTATTAAAAATATTTTTTGTACTTACAGATCTAGTTTGAATGTTGTCGTCCCATGGCATTTTTAATCTACTTGTAGAATAATCATCTCTCAACCTTTGAAGATCAGATAAATTAGAAGAACCTAATGAATTAAAAGAACTAATATTTTGAACTAAAGATTGTTGTGCACCCATCCTATTTGAAGGAGACATATTCTGGGTACCAGAAAATTCATATAAACTAGAATTTGGATAATGAAATTTGGAATTGGTAAAAGAGCCGGAATGTCCGTAAAATGCAGCAGCAGCCTGTAACAGCAAGAAAAAAACACCTGTTAAGTTCTAGAACATTTTAAAATTAGAAATCAAATAAAGTTTTTCTTTTTTAAAAAACGTGCATTCTGAAAAACTTTTATAGCCAAAATATAAAAGTCCAAATGTCATTGTCGAAAAATTTTCAGGATTTCTGACCCATCTAAGTAACTTAATTATATATGTGTATACATACATCATATATATAATATGCACACAAAATATCTATGTTAACAGAATTCTTAAAAAATAAATTATTCAACTATGACAACTACAGCTAAGTCAGAAAATTTAACAGTTAAGATTTTCAACATATATAATTATTTCATTAATACTATATGGGTAAATAAAATCTATTTCATATGCATATTATCTATTCATAAGTTGGTTCAAAGTCAAGCGACCACTGGTTAATGTGTATATCCCAGCACACACTGACCACATTGCAGATGTAAAAAATTCCCACAGTTGGACTGATCTCTTTGACCTCAAGCTAACTAGCTCAATGCCTAACTCAGGCGTTTCATAACCCTCTTTGCCGAATTGAAAATTACAAGAGTACAGAGTTAAACTTTGATAATGCAAATCCAATATGGATTGGATATTCTATGCCCGCGATGAAATACTATGGATATGTAAGACATAGAACCTTTTTTAATACAATCGTAGTGTGAAATAGAAGCATTACTTATTGCTATCAGTTAACTATATTTTAAAATAAAAGTGAAATTTTCTTACTTTATCTAAAGAATGATCTGATGTTAGTGATGAAGAGCCTAATTGTAAACTGCGAGATAGAGAACCTAGAGGAGATGTTACAGGAGGTGACATACTGTGCAAACCACGATCATGAAGATCACCACTGCAAGGTATATTTACAGGTGCTGAAGCTCCAAGTAGGCCTGTTAAAAAGTTGCATACTTAATTAAAAAAACTACACTTTTTGGGTATTGTTCACAAATAAATCATGTAGCTATTGCAATAAAATATTTTTGTTAAAAAAAAAACTGGAGTATTTACTTGAACCAGATAGTCCAGCTATAGAATTTGTTGAAGCTACCGAATCATTAATTAGTTCCCTATTTAGTGAAGCTTCCACATTAATGTCTTCTATGCTTAAATCATCTAAAGCATTTCCTAAAAAATTCAAAACAAATAAAATGAACAATGACTGTGTGTTAAAATTTAACTAATGCTATATTACTAAGAGACAAGTAAATAATTTAAATAAAAAGTTAGAAACCAAAAGTAAGCAAAACGAAATTTTAAAGATATGTATATTAGCAAAAACAGCACTTCATCAGGGGACACACTGTCTGCTAACAAGAATATAAAAGTAAATAACAAAGATTAAATTATATCAAAATGAGCAGAAAATATAATTGTTCAGAGTTGTTGAATGCGGAATAGACAAAAAATCACTCGATATCTGACGAGTTTTTCTTTTCCCCAACTACATTGGCGATTTTTATTGGTGCCACTTTCGTCACATTCCAATATTGTTAACTTGTATTACGATCAGCTTTTAACACAAAACATACATTTCATAAATATAATGGCAGATCTATATCAAATATTATCTACCAGGAAACATTTTTTTAGCCTTCTACAACAAGTTTCACAAAAATATAGCAATATACGCACGCAAGACAATTACATGACAAGGATAAACATGCTTTGTAACCACTCTGCAGCAAGTTTCATTAAATATAAACTCCCACATAAGACTCATAAAAAAAGTTTCTTTATCATTTAAATTCTCCATAAAATTTTTTATACTATTTGATCAATACAATAAAAAATATATAGGAACGTTTAAAAAAAAGGTATTTATTTCAAACATAATTTTAAAATTTAAGATTAAAAAATTATTAACCTCTGCCCATCCCCCAAAAAAGAGATACTTATAAAAATTTAACTAGTTGAGAATAATCCAAACAAAGTAAATATTAGTAATAGTAATCAGAATTAAACCTATAAACACAGATAATTTTACCAGCATGTAATCATAATTTCAACATGGAACTATTTTTTTAAAAATGGAATATAAATAAAAAGGCAGTGTTTTTAAGGGATGGTGGCTTATTTTTTCAAAAAGGGTTCTTTTATAGGGATCAAAGAGTAGGCAGGGTGGATCACCCTTCTAAAAATGCTTAGGGAGAACACTCCTGATAATACAATTTTAGGCATTTATATTTTAGTAATCACATATTCACCCATTTAATTAAAAAACCTTAAACTGCAAAAGAAGAAAGTCTCTTTAACTAAGCATCAATGTTAATTTAAGAATTATGTCATTACTAACCTACAACAGATTCAACAGTATCTGCAGCTGGGTAAAAAGATGTGGCTAAAGGTGACATTGCCTTCATTGAACTAGAAAGATGAACTAAGTTAACATCACAAGCCAAGTAAATACTCTGTTTCCTACGTGCTTTCTCCATAGGTTCTAAAGCAGGATCATCATCAATAGCTTGTAATTGTCTACGAATCGCCGACTGTAAACGAAATTTAAATCCTTAAAAACCAAATTTTTCTTCTCCATTTAAATATGAGTTAAATTCTTTTTCCATAACATTGCATTTAAGTACAAAAAAAAAAAAAAAAAAAATGTCAAGAGCAAAATTAAATTACATAAGTTATAAGTATAACAATTTTGTAAAAGTCTTTCTTTTGGTTACACCTCTCCAAACTCAAGATAAAAAGTATTACATTACATATTAATTGTAACAAATTAAAAAGAGTTAAAATTATACCTAATTCAAAAAGAAAAGGAAGGAAACCGTCTAACAGGGGTGAAAAAGTCACTAGATGTTTATCTAATCGAAAATAAGCTTGTTGAAAAATAAAACCTCTAAGTAGCCAGAAGAAATTCTAAACTAGAAAAACAGATATAGAATTTTTTTTTTTTTTAATTTTAAGCTTTTGAAAAATGCTTAAATCTTGGATAAACTTACCACTTTTACATTTCTTGTTACAAGGTGTATACACATGCATTTATCAAGTAAAAAGATATACAAGTATATATACGCAAGTAACCAAGGTAAAGGAGAATTTAATGAAAATTTATAGCTTTTATAAGATTTAAAAAGTAGCAACTATTTCATTAAATATGAGGTTTAAATGATTAAATTAAATTTGAAAAATTGTTTTACTAAATCAAAATTCTTCAGTAAATCTGAAACTAATTATGGAAAACTATCAGAGCATACTTCTCGATCTTCTCTTTCAGAACCAGGTGCTTTAGCATAATTAGGCATTGATTCACCAGAATGATTAGTTGAAGTACTGCAAGATCTTGGTCTACTAATAGGTGGCATTGGTAAAGGATTACTAGTTGTATAATGGTCAACTGCATTTATTTGCTGAGAAAAAATAAAGAAAAAAAATTTAAGCTATAAATAATTTAAGGAATCATAACTTAACAGTGAAAATCAAAATAATATTTTAAAATCACACTAAATTGAATCCATTTTGTTCAAAGTTTAAAGTTATCCCAAAGAAAAATGCTTATTTGAAAAAATTTTTAATTTAAGAAGTTGAATATTTCAGTTAATTATATATATGTTACTAATTATATCTTCGGTGACTTGGACTTGCAAAACGTTTATTATGTCATAATATGGTGCACACGTAGATATGGTTCTCTAAGAATTCCCACATTTAAGACATAGTTGAAAAAATTTTTAGTTAAATAGATATTAAGATTAGATCACTTTGTACAAAATGTTATTACGATTAATCATAATATTGTTATGATTTTAAATAAATCATGCCTAGAATATTTAAAAAATATGAAATACCTGAACTTCTGGTAGACAATTAGTAACACGATTTGTGTTAGGTTGTTCCTGTTCATTACTTATAGCATCAGATTTAGAAGTAACACTATCTTCTTTCTCTTCCTAAACAAAACATATGACCATTAGAAACGTGGTATAAAATTCTGTAGATATATACTATTCATAGTAATTTAAAAAAATAATGATTAATAAAGCAAAATAAAAAAATCTTTAAACACAAAAAGAGCAACAAAAACTCAGTGGTTGTCAGGACTTTAAGAATAAACTTTAAAAGGCTGGCAACAGCAAGAAAAAAAATGTAAATTATAAAATATACTTTAATTGGAATGCAGTTTAGATAAGAACGAAACATGCTGCTTTTTGGAACAGGACAATAATAATCAAAATCTTATCTTATTATAATCACATTATGATACATATATAAAAATATAAAAAAAATAAAAAACTTGTTTACCCAGAAAGCTCTGAGAACCAGAACTTTTTAAACTTTAAAAAAAAATAATAAAGTCAGAATATATAATGAAATGATCAGAACATTAAAAAGAATTTTTTTATTTTGTTCAATATAAGTCTAACTAAAACTTTATTTTGTATTGAAACAAGAATTTTTAAAAGTTTATAAAAGAAATTTCTAAAAAAAAGTACTTATTTTATAAAAAATAGTAAGATAAAAGCATAAAGTATTGGCAAGCTTATAATAATTGTTTTATGATAATTTTATTAAATATAAAAAAGCTGTTAAAAAATATGAATATTTATATTTATTCTTGACAAGTATATACATATATATATATATATATATATATATAAATAGGCAGTTATATCTTTTCTCTTTGGGAGAAGCATGCATACAACGAAACACTAACTTTCTTCTACTTTGCATAAATTATGATTATGTTGTCTGCTTCATGTTTTCTTCCCCTCCTCCGCATTGTAAACTTTTTTTTGCACAAACGGATATTTTTTTTTATATTACAATAACTATTAAAAAAGTAACTGCAAAATTGCAGAATTACCACTAATGTATCCGCTCATGGTGCGCGTGTGAGTCTATATTATCTAGCTATGCTTATAAATACATTAATAAAATTAACTGGAACAATAAAAAATAATAATAATTTTTTAAATAAAAGCTTGACAAATACCTCTTTTTTTTCCCTATGATAATTGGAATTTTTGGAATAAAGACTTTTTATTTCCAAAAAAAGTTGGAAAAAATTTATTTGTTTCTCTTTTTTTAAAAAAATTCTTTTTAGTAAAAAGTGAACTTAAAAATTATCATAATTTCATCTAATCAGAATATTTGATAATGATTCTGAGCATGAATTTTAATAAAACTTCACTGTTATTATTGAAGAGAGCATATTTTTTTAAAAATACAACTTTTATAATCTGGAAATTGCTGATTATCACACATGCCAGATATTGCATTTGATCACTAGTAAATCTGAAAACTAGGAAGCCTGGAAAACCGAAGAGTTTAGTTAGGAGTTTGTGACCGAAGCAAAAGGAACATTACAATTACACATTATGTAAGTCAGTATAAATATAAAACAAAGGGAAATATATTAAAAAATATTATCAAAATACTAACAGGAATGTTTTGGTTGCTTGTAGTAGCTGGCAATGCATTTGATAATATTGCTGCCAAATCGGTAGTATGGTCAGGGCCTAGATCTCGGACAGCAGATATTTCCTCTAAAAATGGAATTTTATTAGACAAATAAGTAATAACACTTCAATGATTCAAGAAACTAAAACAAGCAACAAAAATAATTGCTTACTGTCTACATGAGCAAATGCACAAAAAGGACCTCTTGGGCAATATCCTGTTTGCAAGATGTCATTACATTTTGTTGATTTATATATCTAAAAAGAGAAACATACGATTTTTTTGTTAGCAAAGTTTACAAGCATAAAATAAATAGTAGAGATGACAATTCATTTAAAAAAAAAATTAAAAGGAATGACTTTTTTTTAAAAGTAGCAGTTTCAACACCATAGCTTGAAAACTATCCATCAGCGTTATAGTTTTCAATGAATAGAATTATGATACAATAATTCCACATTTTATACTTAAAAAAATCATTTGATTGAACTATTTAACAGAAGCATTTTCTTTAAGAGTTATTTGAATAATATTAACAACCACTAAAATAGGGAAACGTGAGATAAATTTTAAAATAAATCACTAGATAATGTTGTCTATTCATTGATTCCTACCGAAATAATTTTATCACACTGCTAGACGTTATTTAAATTTATTAGAAATACTTAATGAGCCATTTAAGAACAGTTATATTTATAAAACTAATTGGGGATGTTTCAGAGATAAAAATTTCTTCAATATAGAAACATATCTCAGATTTTAAGGGAAAAATAAAAATTAAGCAAAGAAATTATTTACTTGGGAGTTACACCAATGATTAGTTTTTTTTTTTTTTTTTTTTTTTTTTTTTTTTTTTTTTTTTTTTTAATAGAAATATTCAAAATATTATTAACTTCCAAGATTGTAACTTCTTAAATATATTTTTGAAAAAAATTTCTTTCACCACTAAAAAAAGGAAAAAAAAAAAAAAAAAAAAAAAAAAAAAAAAAAAAAAAAAAAAAAAAACAAGCACTGGTTACTCACAAAAATCACATATTCTATAAAATCATGAAGTACAAAAAGTTTTTCAATGCTATTTTCGAAGATCTGATGTATAGCTCAATTGATAACGTAGTATAAAAATTAAGAAAAAAAAGAAAAAACTTTTAGATCTTGATTAGTAAACAGTATAGGAATGATAAGGTTTCAGATAAAAATCTACAGTACATATTTATAATAACAAAATGAAGAGAGCGTCTGTCTGCGAGTAAGTCTCATTTATAACTCCAGAACATTTTATGAAAACGTCCTCAAATTTAGACATTGCCGTGGTTCGCTGGTCAGACCAGCACAGAACCTCCACGGTTTAATCCCCAAGCACACTGGGTACTCATTTTATCGACCCACTGAACCCAGGATCTGTAGCACAGAAATGCAAAGCACAAACACATTCTTTCTATATCATTCAATTGAACTTAATACCTGATTATTCCAAGAAACATTACAATATTAATCTAGAGTTAAAAATAAATTTTGGAATTTTAAGATTTTGGGAGTTAATGCAGAAATTTACCTCAGGATGAAATTGTTGTTCTGTTCTTGTATGACAATAAGGGCAACCATCTCCACTTTCACAATTTACAGGATCTCCCCACTCATCAGCTTGTTTAACATTTGGACAAGGAGTAGATCTGAAACAAAATACATAATCAGCATATTTGACAAAATAATTATCCATTTACTTTGGTAAAAATTAAATAAATATTTACCTATATTTGCATTTTTTAGGGCTCCTACGACGATCTCTATTATTATGAAATGATGGACAAGCATATCCTTGTCTGCATAATCTAGGTGGTCTTTTGCATTGCTCAGTTTTGTAATTGGCTAGCACATAATTTGTATCTGAAAACAATATTATTAAATTAAAAATCTTACAAGATACTAAGGATGTAACAAACATTCGGCAAAGTATTTTTCGAAATTTGTATAGATTTAATAAACAATAATTTAAAATCGTACTTTCTACTATACATAGCAATAGTTTTTTCATATATTTGTTTTAACTTCTTAATTTATGTCCCTAAAAACAAATGGAAAAGCAAAATTTAAAAAATTTAACCTAGATTACTTTATACTGAATCATGAGTTTTGTACTGCTTATTTTTTTCTTCTTTTAATTATATTCATTTTTTTAACACTTTTTGTTTTAAGAAATGAAAGCTTTTTCTTTCTTTTAGTTTGTTTTGTTTAGAGCAGCATTTAACAGACCATTTTTGATTGATTCATTATTTTATTGTTATTCTTTTTTTTTTTTTTTTTGATGCATAAGACAGATAATTGGTAACGGAGGAAACTGATTTTGAATGTTAAAGTTATTATTCAGAACTAAGAACAATTTGTTTCTGTTTCTCATTTGCTTTTCTAATTAAATTTTCTTTTTATCAACACTTTTATTATGACACAGAGTTTTTAAAGAGAGTTTCTAATGAAGGTAATTCTTTTACAGTCACTTTTTTCTAAAAATAACATAAAATTTAAAAGCTTCAGCATAAAATTTTTGTCGAAAAATTAAAAACTATTTATGCTTTGGTTTCTATCAAGCTTTCTCATTAAAAAAAAGAACTTTAGTTTTTATTTAGCATTTTTATTATGACATTGCAATTAAGAAGGTTTTTTTGTGAAAATACAGTAAGAGGAAAATTTAGTTGTTTAGCTTTAGAATTTCCTTTAAAAATGTAAGATAAATTTTTATAATTTCTGTTTTGCTTTCGTATCTTTTTATGCACACTTTTATTATAGCACAGCATTTTCAAAAAAATTTCTGATAGACTTTATGTCTTTTATCAATTTATGGACTTTTTTATTCTGGAAAATATTTTTAGTTTTGTTTTAAAAAGTAAAAGGATATTCTTTTCTCCTTGATTTATTTTATTTTTGCAACATGCTTTAAATTTTTTTTATAGCTGTTAGTCAGTTTTTAATTTACCTTAAATAAGGCTAATTATCTTAATATTAAATTATCTTAAATAATTCGTTTATATTATTTTTCAATAATGACTAAAGTTATTTATATATAAATAATCTTCATGAATGATTAATTTTTAAAAACTGTTGCCATTCCACCGCTAAATATTCAAAATTGGGCTGATTTAACCGAATATTTGATATTCGGCCAAATAACTATTTGTTACATCCTTACAAGATGCTGAACAAGAAAATTGAAGTATTACATTGTTTATGAAAATAATTATTTTCTTAGTTTAAGAACCTTTTTAAAAAAATGATAAAATTTCGTAAATTTAAAATAATTTAATGTACCAAAGAAAAATGAAATATCAAGTGGTTGTATATACATGTTCTTAAAGTTTTATAAAGGTATAAAGAAATTCTAGTTGTGAAATGACTTTTTGCTTAATTTCAGTACTATTGGAAAAAATAACTAATGAAAACTTCAAACACTGGAGGGCATGCAAAATTATTCACACCTTTAATTTAAAAATAGCATAAATACTTTTAAATAGCATTTTATTGAAAACTTAATTTTATTATGGTTGCAGGAAAACCAACACGCCTAGAATTAATTATGGGCACCATGTTGCAAAGCAGGCTATGTTTAGGGACTACTGAAAAAAACTAGTTGTTTGTCATAGAAACAACAAGGTCCTACACCAATTTGTGAAGGGGATTAATAATAAAAATGTCACATTAACTTTACAATAATTAAAAAGTCATAATGAGATTCTGATATTTTCTAATAAAAAGTTTCAACATAAGTTCATAAAACTTACAAAGAATGTAATATCTCACCTTGCCATTTCGGATCTTCATTAATGGCATTTCTTTCTTTATCTAAGTTATTTGGTCCAGATAATCCATTGGCTCCTTCTTCATTAGCTTCCATTGCTTGTAATTCTCGCAGATCATAAACTGGATTACGCAAATCATGAATACCATGTGCAAATGCACAGTGAGGGCCATTTTTAACACAATATCCTCTTGTATCTGTATCATATACACAAACTCCTGTCTTATAATATCTAAGGTGGTAACGTCTCTCAGTATCACCAGCGGTACGATGTAAATATGCACAACTGAAAGACAATTATATTATTTAGTTACCCATTTACATTGCATAACAAATAAAAATACAAAATTAGTAGTTACATCTTTAAAAGAAATTTTTTTTTTTTTTGCAGACCTTAAAATCAAGATCATTAATAGTCTGGTTTGTTAAGGAGAAGGAACTGATATTTTCAATTAATACATTACACATATCTTGGGATTTATAAAGTAATAAACAATTATTAACAGCAAAAATTCAGCAGAAAATACGACCAAAATATAAACAATATTTCATTGCAGTTATTAAATCAAACTCAAAATAACAACTTTTAAACATTGATTGGGAAGATTTCCATATCATGATCTGCAGCAGAATAATCGCCAAGTTTTGGCAACTTCTGGGCAATAGTCTGCAAGAAACTGAGAAAAGAATAAAAGAAAGGGACCAACTAGAAGGATATAATACGTAGACAACCCTCTACATGTTAATTTTTTAAAAAAAATAGAATGTTTAAAATTCATTTGGTGCCTTGACGATTGCAGTTGGCATGACAGGTCAAGATTAGAAAACATCTTTTATTGATATTTTGCATACTAATCATTGCAGTTTATTCTTAAAGTTGTAACGAGTACTGAACTATTGCTGCATGGTACTTTTCATTAAATTAATTTATACAGAAAAAATAAATTTTTTGTAAATTATTTTTTCCTCTTTTTTAAATTGTCATTTTGAAATTGATATTAAATTTATGACCTAATAGGTTTGTATTAAAAAATAAATAATAAATTTCATTGAAACAAAACTTAAATATAAATGTCAATGTTCAAAATTAAAAAAACATATAAGACAAATACAGGGTTGGCTAGTTTAAACCACAGTGAAAATCAAAGTTTTTTTTTTTTTTTTTTTTAAAGAAAAAACCTTTAAATAGACCTATAATTCTATTATTTATATAAATACATTTAGATCAAATATAACATGAAAAAAATAATAAATACATCAATAAAATCTTTTTAATTTGGAGTTTAACTGCTTATGAAAGTATATTACATTAAATAAACATGTATGATATATAATTTTTAAATATATATTTATTGCACTTCTGCAAAAGTATATTTATAAAGTACAAAGACATTTTTAGTTCTTTTCATCATTCTATTTAAAATATTATTTATTGAAAAATATTTTTCAAGCTTCTTGAAGTGAAAAGTGACAATTTGTATTTTTTCAATTGAATAAAAAACTAGACTTTATGATTATTATGATCTTTTTTAGTAACAGTGTGATCAATCAGGTATCATTTTTAGTAATAAATTAAAAAATGACGTAAATTGTATACTGTTAATTAATGATATTAAATGATTAAGTATATTTTCATACACACTGATAAGAAGGTAATTATTCATTTACATATTAAGCTGAAACATTAAGTAACATATATGCTTATTCAAAATTTTAAATTTTTTTTTATCAAGTATGCATTTTTTCTTTTTTAAAGAAAGAGGGTATTTTTCTGTTACATATTGATAATATTAATTTTAATTCAGAAGATGAAGTTATTTAACAGTTTATTTTAAATAATCAAATCAGAAAAAAAAAGTTTAATCCCAAAAAAAAAAATAACTAAAACTTTCTTACAAAAAAAAAAAAAAATAAAAAAAAAAATTTAAAAAAAATAAAAAAAACTTTTTCTTTTCTTTATCAAATAAGACAAAGATTTGAAGTACTAAATATGCTAAAATAATAAAAATTAAGGCTAAGAGAATATTAAAAATCTTAAGATATTTATGAATTATTTATTTTATCAAATCCTTTTGAGTTATAATGATATCTATCTTCATAAATAATAGTTTAACAAATTATGAATAATAGTACTGATAATAAAATGCTTTAAAGAAATAATTAATTTGAACTGATAATAGAATATTAATTTAAAAAATTAATTTTAAAGACAAAATAAAGATACTGAAACTACACAATGCTTAGAAAAACAAAATTGAACATGACACCCTTCTTACTGATAATTTTAAACAGTTAGTTCATTTGCACATTTATGAAAACATTCTACAATTCTAAAGCATTATAAGTAATCTTAAATAAAATAAAAAATAGCTATTATAAACATGAAGTAATTATAAATAGAAGTACATATAAAATTACAAGTGATCAATCAATTCTGCTCTTTAATAATTTCAACATTAAACGCTTTTTTGGTTTTGACAATGCTGTCAAAAGCCACAATTTGTGGTGTAGAAAATCATTATTTATTATAACATTAAATTATTTTAAATAAATATATAAAATTGCAATTTAATGAATTTATTAAGTTAACTAGAAAAAAATCCAAAAACAATCATTATATAAATAAAAACTTATTCATCTTAAAAAAACATTTAGCAATCCATTTTATAAAAAAGCATTAGGCAATCATATTATATATATATAAATAAAAAAACACCTAATCATCTTTTTTATTATGCTTAAAATAAATTTCTATTTATTTCCACTTCAACTCCTCCCTTCCCTTCCAAGGATAGTATTACAAAACTCTAGTTTTGAAAACTTCTCTATTTCAAGTTTATTTGTCAGATTTGAAAAAATAAGGCTAAAATTTGAAAATTTTCTTTCGCTTAATGCTGAGCATCATGGACTAGAATGTAGGCATGCTAAAACTACTATAGGACACTAAATATTGATATAATGAAACCTTGAGTAAGGAATTACTTATCAAACAAATAATTACTATTTTTTTGTGTAAATCATTATTAGTTTACTTATTAAAGAATACGTTATAATCATGATTTATAGTAATCAAAAGAGATTAGACAATTATTGTTAACCGCTTTAGTTTTAATTAACCTAAAAAAATTTGCCCAAACTGTGATATAAAAAATTTATATTAATATTTAGATTGATAACAATCAACAACTAATAGTTATTATTTGTAACAGTCATTACAGAGCAAATAAAATTGATCTTAAGAAAAACCAGATAATAGTTTCAATAAATTTTGAATGTATTTTTAATACAAGATATATAAAATGAATCATAATTATAGTAATATTCATCATGTAAGTATTGTACATGATTTAATTTCTAATAAAATGTCCCTAATAATTAAAAGGAAATTTGACACTCTATAACATAATCCAATTTTTGACTCCAAAAACTTGACCCTGCCTCCAATTGTCCAACACAGAAATATTTTTAATTGAATTCTCAGTTCTAATGAAAATATAAATAAATGAAAATAATAAATATAAAAATAATAAAAAGAATGTCATTTTTTTTTTTTTTTAAATTTCTCCCGTCTAACATTTTTCTCATCTTTAAAAATATATTTCCTATACAATTGAGTTACAAACTGCTTTACTATCCATTCATATTTTGGTGTTTTAAAATTTATAAAAATATATTCAGTTTCAGATATACGACCTTAACCTTTTTCAAAAATATTTTACACACAACGTCATTGTTTCTCATGAAATGTTAAATAAAAATAGGACCCTGGCAGGAAACTTAAATTCTATAAAATATATATATATATATATAAATAAAAATAATAATTGCCTTAAATTTTTTATTAAATTTAATTTATATTTTTTTCGAACAAGTTGTTAAAGAGAAAATTCACATCAGAATAATGACAACTACCAACAAAATTATAACATTGTATCTACTGTTTTAAATGTACAATTATATGCAAAAAGAATTTAGAATTAAACTTTAAAATGGCTGAAAATTGTAATAATTTAACTAAATTTACTGCCATTTATAAAACAAAACTAAAAAAATTTAATGTAAATAAATAAACTCAGCTGTTAAAAAGTAAACAATCTACTGTCAAATATACATTTTGTAAAACCCCTCCTTGGAGACATGGATAACGTCACACTTGCGCGCGCGCAACGCAATATGGCGGGACAGACTAATATGGCGTATTTTGTTTACAAGCAAAAGAACCGTCCACATGTCGGAAAATATTCAACCTAAATAATGCTATAACTCTCATAAAAACATCATAAATATGAACAAAAAGTTAAAAAACAGTACAACCTGGCGTTTTGCATACTTTTTAAGACATGTAAGGCAACATACAAATGTAAATAGAGGTTTAAAAGTAAGCGAAGCCAAGATCAAAACATGGCTGCAAGCGAGAGTAGGCAGTTGTCAAGTGCTGTCAACTTACTCATCTCCGTCGGGGCAAATACCCGTTGTCTCATCATACTTCGAACAATAAACATCTGGACTGTAGTTAAATGTACCATCTCGCCTTCGAACAGGCCTTCGACGACGCTGGTTCATGAAATGCCAGTAAAAGCAAGTAAAAGGCTTGTGTTGTGTGCATTTGTGCTGTAGAAACAAGGGACACTGATCCACACGAAATTCTTTGAGATACCTACGGTTAAATAAAGAGGGAAACGATCAGAAAAAATACTAGACATTATCTTCTCGTATTATCCATTTAAATATGCAGATTTAAAGAAACTTACGTATAATGAATAGGTTTCTCAGTCTGCGTTGTTGACGAAACGGACTTCCCTTCAGAACTAGACGGCATTTTGGATTTGATTTGATCGGCGCGCACCCGTTTGCGCAGGTGACGCTGCACAAAGCTTTAATTTGATTGGATGTTTTAACACACGTGACATCTGCTGTCATTTTCATCAAAACAACAGCTACATGCACGTTGCTGTGCAGAGCATCATCACTTCTCTCTATTTTTATTTTGTTGACATTAGTTTGGGGAAGGGGTGTAGAAGGCGATATCAAAATGATTATTGATTCACGAAAAGTTTAATTTTATTACTATTGCTTAATTTTCAATTAATACGAAAATAAAATATCTTGTAGTCTTCAATTAAAAGAGAAAAATAATTATTTTTAAAAACCTTAGTATTCAATTTTACGTGGGCGTTTAATAAACAATAAATATAACAGCTGCTTTTTTTTAAACAAAATACTAAAGAAATTAGGGCTACATATTAAAGAAATATGAAAGAAATTATTTAAAATAAATAAATTTAAAAAAAAAATTAACTGATTAGGTTGCATTTTTTGAAAAAAGAAATTTTTTCATCACAATAAGAGTTGTAATTACTTTCTTCCTATTTTATACGTTAATTTCGTAAAAAAATACAAATTTAAAAATAAAATTAAATAGAACTTAAACAGTTATTTTTCTCGTAAATTGCATAGTTAAAACGTGAGAAAAAAACATTTTATTTAAATATACAATTGATAATGGACTAAAGGTCATAAGTTTTTTATAAAAAAAATGTATGATTTCAACAACTTAAATTAGAAATGGACACTCTTGGGAGCGCTAAAATTGTCTTCCTACGAGAGTTGTCTGTTATGGGGAAGGGTACACTAATAACGAAGTTTAACGCCGTAAATTGTTTTTAGAATAATTGCAATGACATAGAAAAAGTTAAATAGTCTACAATAATTATTTACAATGATATTTATTTAAACTTTAAAAAATACTTTTTTCAATACAAAAAAAATATGTGAAAACATTTGATGTATATGTATACATAAAGTAATTCTAGATGTATTTACACAGACATTAAAGTTAGTCATATGATACTGAATTGGTTCTTTTTGTCCTGTCCTCCCTTAGACATTTTGATTATTACATTCACACCCCCTAACACCTCCCCATCACTTGATAGGAAACCTGGTAATACCTTCTTGAAAAATTATCCTTCCACTATACACAGAAAAAAAAAAGCAGCAATACATACCAATAAGGTAGGAGCCTCTATAGAGTCTACATATTCACAATTAATCATCTGTGAAATGTCTAAATAAATGTTTCATTTATATGAACACCACAATGACTAGATTTCTGTTCTCTTTTTTTAACTCAGCTGTGTTAAATATAGTCTCCAAATTGATAATAAGAATAAGGGTGAAATTAAGAACATTTAAGGCATCATATTAGCTTTTGGAGGGGGGCGGGGGCTCATAACCAGTATCATCCAGATGAAAAAAATCAAAAGATGTCACTGTCTGAAATATTTTACATAAGCAGCACTATTTTCTCTCCATTCTTTGCAAAGATAAAGGAAAGAGAATAATTTTTTAGTAGTGATATATCATAATATTTTTAGTTGTGGATAAGGTAAAAAAAATTACATGCTTTTAAAATGGTAGAAAGTTGCATATTTCATCCCTTAGAATTTAAAGCGGAAAGTTTTTTTTTTTTTTTTTCAAATTAAAAAAATTTTTTGTCCAGTTTCTACAGATAGAAAATAATGTTTCAGAGCATAAATGACTATTCGGTAACAAGAGTGTCTGTTTTACGGCCAAAGTACATAGCCGTTTATTCATAGAAGATTCACGGGGAATTAAAAATATGACCATAATGAGTGGCATTCACTCTGTAAGAGTGTTCGTAATGGTAGGTTTCACTGAATATATATTTAATAAGAATATAAGATAAATTGAAAAATAATGTTTTCATGGTAAAGCAATGAAAACTTGACCATATTATTTTACAATGATTAATAGTATAATAAGGTTTTGTACCTGCATTAAGAGAGTAGAATAGAGGGCAGATGTGGCCCTAGAATAAGTACAGCAACCACTTGACTTTCGGTTAAAAACAACATAATAGTGTAAGGAATATTATAACTATTTTTTTAACTGATTCAGAATAAACTTAGAAAACATTTAAGCGAGTGCTTTAAAGTTTCAAAATTATGCATGCATAAATAAAGGTAATTCAAAGTGCCAAACAATTTAAATCTTTTCAAGATTAAAATTAGCTTTAACAAAAATGTTTTTTAAATCAAAACAAGTGAAGTTCAAGAATTTATTTAAAATTAAAGATGTAGTAATTTATATACTCGTAAAAAGTAACATCAGATTCTTTTTAGTTTGAAAAGATACTAGATGCAGCTATGTCTTTGTTGCTCTCTCTCTCCTTTTTTTTTTTTTTTTTTGCCAATACATATTTGAAGAAAAGATCATTTAAAAGAAGGAGATTTATGCTTTAGGCAAAATATAATTTAACATTTTTTGTTTCAAAATATTCTATCTTTAAAATGTTTACTATTAAAAATATTTTGAAAGAGGCATAATATTTTTTTTCTAATTTATGAGAGAAAAATTATTTTTTATCAACTTGTCCATAAAAAAAAAAATTTTAAATGCCTTTAATACTAAACATATGAACACTTTACAATACAACATGTAATAATCAGTCTTTTGACCAGTTATGGTATGTTTAGTATTAAGAAACTAAAAAATATTTTTTATATTAAATTTCAGAAAAATTATTAAAAAAATAGCAAAAATCGATAGCCAACATATCTTATATAAAATCTAATGATACTTTGCATAGATTATAAATATGAATTGGTATAATTTATGCAGCTAGTCATATGGACCAGAGGAATCACAACTTCCTTTTCTTTAATTGCATTTTAAGAGGGGGAAAAAAAGGGCTTTGGTTCTTAGAAAAAAACAAGTCTGTTTATCAATAATAATTCAGAAGCTATTATACAAGATATTGAGAATCGTTCACTTTGTAAATATGGATATAATTTGTATGCCCAGTATGTAAAAGAACAAAAATTTGTCAGTACAGATTGCACCCTGTAGTATATCAAGTTTTTTTTTTCCTTCAATTTAAAGAGTCTAAAATCCAACAAGAAAAAATTGCCATCCTAATTAGAAAAAGAAACAAAATTTTGTTTTCTCAAATGTTTATAAATGTGTAATACTTGATTTCCTAGTAAGTGCTTTTTTTCTTCTTTTTTTTATTTTTTATATTGCTTATCATGGCACAAAAAAGGAGTTTCTAAGGAACATTTATTCATAAAAATTTAGTTAAAATGTTTCAAATGGAAATACAGTTAAAAAAAATATCTTTTTAAGATTTCTCGGACACTTGCAAGGAGTAGAACACTCCAATCCTGGTAGGAAACCGACTTTTGGCTAACCCTTTATCCCCTGGAAAAGAGGTCACTCAGCCATCAGGTGGCAGGACAATTAGGCATCTGATGGAAACCTCTATGGCTGTTCTAGGCTGTAGTGCAATAGAAAAATCTTATCATGACATTAATTAAAAGTAAGAAGTTTTTTGCTGAGAACATTGGATTGGACTATAGATTTTTTTATAAAATGGGTTCCTACCTAATCGTCTATGCAAAAGTTTGTATTACTTTAATAAATATTAGCGCATTCAATGTTTATAATTTTAGTAAGCTCTTTATAATAAAAATATGCATTATTATGGAATGGTAAGTGTTAACTATTTGAGAAAGTATGATCATTAAAAGATGCCATATAAATGCCCAGTAGAATAGCTTTATAAAAAGATCCTACATAATATGTAAAGTAAAAAATTGAACCAAATTTGAAGATATTCTTAACTCTAAAATTGCACCTTTCAGAAAAACTATATTTTATAAATAAAAATAAGAGACAGGCAATTTGAATAATACGTAAAAGTTCACACAGAACTTTTTCATTATATATGCATAAATGTTCAAAATTATACAAATTAATAATATTGATTATTAAAAATCAGAAATTAACTGCAATAAAATATTTACAGGCAGAGATCGAATCAAAGTACTCAGTTATCTAATTTTAAAACTTTTAGCAATTAAAGAAAAGAATTATTTTAGTAATGCAACATATTGAAGACGGTATTGCATATTTTTCAGGAATTGATTCCATATTTTATAAAATTAAAAATTTATAAAATTTTAAAGTGTAAATGAAATTATGCATTATGAGTAAACATTTATGGCTTCTGGCATCCATTACAAAATAATTAGTTGAATATTTTTAATTTCAACATTTATTTCAAGCAAATTTTATTTTACCTATAACAGTGACAAGAAAAACATATTCTCAACAAAAAACATGCTTCATACAGTTAATTACACTAAACGACACGTTGAGTAAGGTGATTAAAGGGGAGAATTATAAAAAAAGAATGAAATTCTGGCAAAAAAATCTCATTTGTATTTTTCCAATTAAATTACATTGTTTATTTGAGATCTACTACATTTGATGCTTAGTTTATAACTATCATTAAACTATTTCACAAATGAAAAAACTGTATACAGGAAACTCTTATCATAATTCGATTTATATGAAAGGTACAAAAAAAATTACAAAATCTCATTAAATATATAATCATCACAAATACACAAAAATATTAATTTTTTATTTATTCATAAAAACAGAATAATTTTCCTTTCAAATATTAATTTCAAGTAACATGAAATAAACTTAAAAAAGAACTATTATAGAACTATTGCACATTATATCAGCAAAAAAAAACATACAAATGTATCAAAAATGATCAATGATATTAAAACGCATTATAATCGGTGTCATGTCATGAGTAACCCAGCTTATCATGCAGAATAAAAGAATGTTCTGATGAGCATAGAGAAAAAATTATCAGACTTATGTTAAATTCTTCACATAAATAACTAAGTTCTTTGACAATGTTATTACCTGCACTAGTTTGTGAATTAAAATATAGTACAGAAATTTTCGAGCATTAATATATTGACTTGGACATGAACACATGGAACTATCTCTTGCTTTCCTAGCAAAGTAATAACCGGTTTTTTGGTTTTACTATGCCCATTCCCCCACCCTTGTTTAAATGGATTCTGCAACATAAATATTTTTTATTGTTCAAGAAAAGTTCCGCAAATTCAATTTTTAAATGTGTTCAAACAAATTTATCCTCATTGTCAATCAAAATACGTAACTTTTGACACTTTATGTTTCAATAAAAGAAACAATTCTTTAAAACTGGATCACTCGAATTCGTTCAACAATGCTTATAGGTGAAAGGCAAAACTTATCATTGTCGTCTTCAGATTACCAAACCCTGAACATAGCAGACGAAAAAAAATTATATATGGAGAAAATAGTTAAAATTTAAAAAGTTTAAACAAATTTGATTGGAAAAATATTTTTTTCTTTCTTTCATATGTTGTGGCATCATGTATGTTCAGCTCCGCTCCGGCAAGGTCAACAAAGGGAACATCGTGTGTGAAATTTAAATTTTTATTTGCTATTTAATCGAGATATTATGGCTAATGTAATAAAAAATTGTCTGGTAAGAATATTTTAAAATCCATATGCATATGTTCAAGATTCAGAAACATTATTTTTCTTTTATTATAATTTTTAAAAACAATCTTTCTTCTGATATGATTATCGTCCTAGACCCTGGTATCTTTTATAACGCATATTTTTTATGTACATTGTTATTTTGCTACGATTTAGAAAGTTACAAAAAATTACACAAATTTACTGCGTTAATTTATTTCCATAAATATGTAAATATTTATTTGGAATTCTCAGAATGAAGTATTAACATTAAAGAATATATAAACGTGATGGTTTTAGAAGAAATCTGGCTCCTATGTTCTTTATGTTGTTTGTGCTAATATTATTTTATTCTCAAATGTTATGTAATTACTTAAGATCATAAACATTGAATTAAAAGTTTTTTTAATCTTGTTAGTTTTCTACAAAATATTTAAATGAACTTAGCATTGAATTAAATATACAAGCAGTATGCAAATACAAAATAACACTAATATTCTAGAAAAATTAAATACGTTTAGTACTACTGAGAACAATTACAGTAACCCTATTTTATTTTAACATTAAAGAGACTATAGTGCTTCAAAAATATGTCTTGTTACCAAAAATTATATCAAAATTAGTATCTTAGTTTTATTTCCTAACATGTATTTGCTAAATTTTCATTAATTTACTTATAAAATCTGTAAATTTAACTGAAAAATGTTTTCATGAATTTTTCATCAAAAACTAGCATTAAAATTTTTTTTCTTAAATAAAACAAGAAAATTTGTGATTAAATTTGTCAAGTATCATATATTTGGAACTCCATGCTATGGTGGTGATTTAGCAGAGTATGAGCAAGGGTGAGAATTTTCAAATGATTGTCTTTAGGTACAATGTAAAAATTCAGTGTAAGAATAGCCAAAAAATCTATTATTAAATATATGTAAATTTCATGGCAGAATCGTTGCTAATAAATTGCATCAAAAGTGTGATTATTCAATTGTTTGATTTGGCATTTGCAGCACATAGTAATTTTCTATTAAACCACAGAGGTTTAGAAAAAAAAAAACTATTGATCTGAAATAATAGCAATAGGCAAAACCACATAGCAACCAATGTATTTTGCGGTTCAATTAAATGCCATAAAATTATCATAATTTTAAAAAACCCTACTTGAAATCTGCGGAATAAACAATTGGAAAAACTCCGTTGATTTAAAGTGGAATGATCATCAACCGAAAGTGGGATTCGAAATTTCGGGTACATAATAATGTTGTATTAAAACATCAAAAATCTTAAAACTATGTCGAAATTTGTAACAATAAAAATGCTTTTGACATAAGAAGAAAAAAAAGGAGTAAATGTCAAATTTAAGAAATAATTAATCATGGTAACGGGATAGAAAAAATTTATTAATTTGAAAAAATCTAGAAATTTCATTAGAATAATCAAAATAATTAGAGAAAAATAATTAAATTGAGTTTTAGGTATCTATCAGTTTAGTATCTTTTTTTTTTTTTTTTTAATAAAATTATTCTTGTTAAATATTTTTTTATAAGTACATTTTCAACTGTAAAAGTGTTTTGTAAAATATTTGGTTTAAGTATAAGGCATAGTGAAATAATTATGTCACCTGTTTCCAAAATCAGGAAAACTTGATAAAGTTAGTCAAAGAGATATTTTCTGAATGTTTGTGGCCACCCTGTTAATAAGATTTGGTTTAATTCATCATAAAAGACTGCATGCAGATCTTATAGCAGCCATATGTGATCAAAAAATCATGTTTTCTGTGAAACATTTAAAAATTGCGAAAAACCTTTAAATATCTGCATCTTTGTTTTTCAAATTTTGTAGTTGTATGTATAAGTCATAAATTTTAAATTCTAATATTTTTCAGCTTTTTTGAAATTGTGTGTTTTCATGCATAATGAGTAGATTACTTATTCAATTAAATTAGCATGTTTTAATAGTGAACCTATAAGAATTCTGTCTTAAATAGCTTCAGGTTTATTTGTTAGAAAATGCTTTATTGAAATATTTAGTGGAGACTTTAAAATTCATGGTCTTCAATAATTATTTTGTTTATATCAATTTATACCTATAACCAGGGGTTTTACTAATATTTCAACAGGGGTCTGTCCAGGCCGAATTTACTACCGTTTAGCGGTACCTTCAGAAATTCAACTTTAGGAAAAACTGTAGTTTCACAAAATACTTTTTCTTAAAATTTTATTTGTGTATCCCTTAAGGAATGATAAATCCATTTTTTGTGTTGATTTTTTAATATAATTTTTCACAAAATAGGTTCCTCTCAGAAAACCTAGACAGACCCCTGATCAATCATAGCCAGTGACTAAAATTTAATAAAGTTAATAGAAAAGCAAAAAATTATCATGTTACTTTCTGTTTGGTTTGAATGACGAAAAAAATTTGATATTTCTTTCAGCAAAAACTGACCTAAACAAAGTTATTCTAAAATAAAAGAATTTTTGATAAAATAAGCCAAATTTTATGCATGATGGAATATACATGTGTGGAGATTTAACAGAGTCTGAGAAAAGTTTTTATTTGGTTAAATTAACTTGTTAATGTTAGAGATGTCAATGTCAACTTGCTCCGCTTTGTAAAAAAAAAATATTTTCTTGTAATGAAATGTTAGTTTTTTTAGTTTAATATTTTTCCTTTTAAGTTACTTTCCACCACTACATCTCAAAAACTCAAAATATCGTATAAAATGAAACTTTATTGCAGTTATCTCGTGGTGACACTTTTCAAGATTGGGCATAATAATTATTATTCTACAAGTTTAACTATTTAATTCGCTATCAATTTCTTAAAACTTTTGCAAAAATTGGAGCAGCTGGTATCCCTGTAATATTAATGGTGAAATTAAAAGAAATCTTTCTTAAAAGTTTTTAGATTTATTTTGTCTGTTAAAAAATGCTTTAAATCTCTAATATTCATGAACGATTATGAATGTCAATAAAATATATTAATTTTGTTTATACCTCCTGTACAAATGCCAAAATCAGAGATCATAGCCAGTGATATTTTAATAAAATTCAAAAGTGAAGATAAAAGATGTTATGTTGCTTTCCATTTTGGCTCATAATTTTTGTAGACTTCTAACCATTGTTATGTCCAGTGCAAGATTAAAAAAAGATGCATTAACAATTGATAAAATCTTTTAAAGTTTACTATACATCTCGTTATTGCTGTTTTTTATTTATGTGTTGTTTAGATTAATATATTAGCATGAAACAGGTTTAAAAAAATAGACATAGCTGTTTCACTTTGAGTGTTTTTATGAATGTCTGTAAGCTAATAAATCTTGTTTTCCCTTCATTTTCACAGTTTAAAAAACAGCTTTGTGGTCAAGTGAAGAGTTTATGTACCTTACAATCTGTAAGGAATCAGTCTAATGTTCGAACTGTCACTCTTATTCCCGGAGATGGAATCGGACCTGAAATATCTGTAGCTGTTCAAAAAATATTTGAGACTGCTCAAGTAAAGTTTTAATTTCTTATTCTGTTATTTTAACATCTAGTTAGTTTTTTAAATTATAACAAAATAATTACATTCTGAAAATTCGTTTATAGCTTTAGTTCTTTATTTGTTCTTATCAGGGTTGGCAAGTGTTTGTTTAGCTAATGGTTTTTCCTAGTTTCTACCATGATTTTTGCTGCTATGTCAAAAATGTGAAAGACTCAGATCTTTGGTGGCATTGGTATTTTTATTTTATTCCAATTAATTAAAATTTAAATAAAAAGCGTATCTTGATTCTTAAAATAATGTATTAAAAAAAGATAATTGATGAAAAATAATTTAAAATTTTTATAAAAATACAATAATGTATTTTTATGGCTGTTTAAAAATAAATTCACAAAACTAGTCGCTTACCATCGCATGTTTTGGATCCTAATTACTAAAAATTACATTTTGAATATAGTTGTGGTTCCTCATTAATATGAGTTTTCAATGAAAATAGCAATGGCCATTCAATTAGTTTTCTTTAATTTTTGAATGAAATCTCAAAATTATATACTTAGTTTTCAAGTGTATTGTAAAAAATATAGATGCTGAATGGATATCAATAACAAAATAAAATCTTTATGGTAAACAAACTTTTTAAAACTTCTTTAATATTTTGAGTGCAATTTTTTTTTCATTGAAAATCAATTGAATTGAAGATTTAAAAATATGTATGTATAATATAGTATAATAATTTTTAATTTTATAGTATATTAAAGCATTTGTGAATATAATAAATATTAAAATTTTTATTTGCAAAAAAAAAATTATTAAGTTATTGTTCTCTGCACCACAATATAAAGAAAAATGTAGGTTTTTTTTTTCATTTGGTAAAAATAGAGTTCTACATCTGTTATTTGAAAAAGCCAACTCTGATTCATGTGTATTTAGTATGTGTGTAATGTGCATTAAGGCCCAGATGATTATTATTATTTTTTTTTTTTTCATTTTGTCATTTTTGCCAGATCCAGATTATGGTGTTTAGAGTGTGTAATATTTGGGTTAGATATAATAATGTGGTTAATTAAATCCTTACAGTGTTTTTAACACATCTTAATTTTAAAATGATCTGCAATCTGCGAAATTCCTCAATTTTTTTCTTTATTTATTTAGAATCATTTTTAATAAGTTTGTTTTGGACTATTGTAAAATAAAATATTTTTTGTAAAAGTTATATTCTGCAACTTATCATTAAAGAAGTAACTCTTTATTTTAAAAAAATTATAATTAACATAAGTAAAAAAAAATTTTAATTTAATTTATTTGCTGATATTTCCTAATAACTACTGATATCATTAAGTCAACCATAATTTTAACAAGCTTGTAAAAGTTGTTCAGTTAGACTTTTTCCCTCATTTGCACTAACTAGCTGATTGTGCTTACTTTAGGCATCAGACTTAATCAACTTTTGACAACATACTTAGCTACAATCAAGAGCTCTTCAACAAGAAGTGTGAGGGGGGGGGGAATTTTTTACATAAGCCAGCAGTCCAACAAGGGTGCAGAATATACCGAATCACACAAACAAGGTTCAGAATAAATTCAGACAGCTGTAAGGAAATGTTTTGTCAAATTAAAAACCAAAAAATTGCTACAGTTTTTTTTATTGCATAAAAAAAGAATGATCATTAAAAAAATATATTTGTCAATTAGTTTGTTTATTAATTTGAATTCATTAAGTGTGAGAACTTAAATTTAGTTTTATTAATTATACACATATGCTAGTTTACTCAAGAGTTGTGTGAATTAAAAGTTGTTGTAACTTAAAGGAAAATTTTTTTTAAAAAATGCTATAATTTTGAAGAAAATTTCAAGCTAAAAGACATAGTGTTCTGGGAAAATATAAGAGAGTGCAAATTTTTTGCACCCCTGAGGCCCAATGGTATAAGAGCAATAAAACATGATGCATTCTTGGTCATGACACTCTATGATAATATTTTGGAACTATAAATAAAAAGTTCCATTGTATACAAACAAATTATAAGAAAAATTTTAATTTTACTCAAGACTGGCATAAAATATAATGCAGAAAAACAAATTTCAGGACTTAATATAGATTTTTTTATATTTTTTATAGATAAGTATGAAAAATTCATTTATTCTCTCTTTTTTTTCTGGAAATAAATAAAAAAAACTCATTATACCAGTTTTACTGCCTCACACCACAAATTTTGATGCATTAAAATGTAATACGAAATTTTTTTACAATCTATTTTTTTCTTTAAGGTGCCAATCACTTGGGAAGTTGAAGATGTAACTCCAGTTAAAGGTCCTGATGGGAAAATGGGAATACCTCAGAGGGCTATAGATTCCATTAATAAGAATACCATAGGCTTGAAAGGACCATTAGCTACACCCATCGGAAAAGGCCACCGATCTCTTAATTTGGCTATAAGACAGTAAGAGAATATGCTCAAACTTTTTTGATATGATTTTATTAATTTTAATATTAAGTTCATTTATGTAACAAATTTGTTCTTGAAAGGGCTTTTCATCTTTATGCTAATGTTCGACCCTGCCGTTCTATTGATGGTGTAGAAACTCTTTATAAAGATGTTGATGTTGTTACTATTAGAGAAAACACAGAAGGTGAATACAGTGGAATTGAACATGAAGTAATAAAATCTTTTCTTTCTTTATATTCATATTTATTATTATATTGGCACATATTTCATTATTAAGAGTTCTCTTTTCCCAAAAATTGCTAAAGTATCAGAAAAAAATTTACTACTTTAATTTACTTTAATTACTTGCGCTAAAACTTGAAGCGATTCCAAGCACATAGGAAAAAGTTTTTTTCTCTTACTTACTTCACGGTTACAATAAAATACAAATACAACTAATTCGACATGCTATACGGCTCTGCATTTAATTAACTTATCCTTAATTAACATTCTAACTTACATAGAGAAACTTAGCTCATTTTTAATATGCCATTTTGCTGATAAAGATTACCTGGCGCTGATGTCATAGGTCACATGTGTGGGTATAGGAGGTCTTCTACTTGAAGTGCAAGTACCCAATTGTTTAAGTTTAATGATCGTACAGCAAGTTTATTGCAGCAATTAAAAAAATTTTCCAGTAAATCCAACAGGAAAAAACTTTTTCCTATTGAACAATGTCGTTCCAAACTTAAGTGTTTTTTGCTTTTAGCGGCTAGTGTCTCATCTTCAATATGATTAGATCTTTGGTGATATCATTCTACCATCTCTTTTTTGTTCTTCTGGGTCTTGAATTCAAGATGGCGAGATGGAAAACTGGTGCGAAGCAACGGACACAAATAAACAGACATGATATCATGAAAACAAACAGAGCTAGATAATGTTCTTGTGACCACCCAAGACTCGCATTATTAAAATATCAATGGGAGTACTTAGCAGAATACGCTTTGTGCAGCGGCAGTCGTGACCTGAAGGAGATTTCACTTTAAACGCATGCGACAGTCAATGTGTTAAAAAAATAATTATTCTGAGGGCTCCTAAAAATTATTTTTTTATTTATTTAAAGTATTTGTATTTTATTTCTGAGAGAAAGATTACATTTTAAACATCCAGAACTTGAGGAATATATTTTACTTAAAAAAATTTTTATGCACTTAAATTATTTCATTTATTTCAAACAAAAATTTTTTAAAAGACAACTTAAAAACTTAAAATGATCTGAATACCCTCAAAATCTATGATGTTTAAGTCAAAAATTGGGTATCCAATTTTACATCTAAATATTTAAATTATTTTATTTTATTGATTTTAAAAAAAATTAAGCTTATTGCATGTTGTTAAAACAGTTTTTTTTTAAAGGATGCTAATTTAATATGTTTTAGATATTCTAATTAAATATTTATTTCTTACATTCTCAATAGAAAATGAATGCAATTAAAATGATTCCTAGACTTATCAAATTAAGATTTTTAAACTGCATACTATTAACTTTTATATTTACCGACTAAAATTAAACAACAGCAACACAATTACTGTTGAGCGTAATACAAATATGTGTTATATTTATTTAGTGGTAGTTCCTCATTTTCAAGTGTTCTTTCTCTTGCAATTTTTAATTTTTACAGGTTGTGGGGAGAGAGAAAAATAATTCTATAAAAGCCTTAAAAAGACTAAAAAAGGCATTTTAGTTTTTTTTTTTTTTTTTAAATCCACTCCTTATTTTCATAACTAGTGTGTGCACAAAAATTCAATAACTGTTTAAATAATTCTTTTAGTATTTTTCCAAACATTTAACTTTTCAGTAATTTAGCAGAGTAAAATAATTTAATCTTTGAAAAGGATAACTTTTTTTTTTCTATAAAAGTAAAGCCTGTGTGCAAAGATATTGCTATCTCAAAATATGCTTTTAAATTCTTATTACTATGCTAGTTCAGTATTTCTTCTAATTGGGTCAAATGTCGGAATTTTATCATCATGACTATTTTCCAGGAATAGTGTTTAAAAAACTAAAAATATTTTTATTTTTCTAGATTGTACCTGGTGTTGTTCAAAGTATTAAACTAATTACAGAAAATGCATCTCATCGAGTTGCAGAATATGCCTTTGAATATGCAAAGCAGAACAACAGAAAGACAATTACTGCTGTGCACAAAGCAAATATTATGTATGATATTTATGTAGTAATTTCTTATTTTCGAGTGTTTACTGAAATGTTTCTTAGAGATTTGAAATTTTACAGTTTGTGTTAAGAAGAAGAAAAAAAATAATTCTAAAATTTCTATCTGTTTTTATTTTTATTAAAGAATGTTATGGTAAAAAGTATTGTATAAGATTTTTTTAAATATAAAACTCTTTGAGCTGCATTCAAAGTTTCTAAGCATAGATTTTTCATAGCTATTCCCTTACATTCTTAGTTATTACCCTAATTATGACTTTTACTCATGCAGCATTTAATAATTTATTAATGATAAAAGCTAAAAGTGCTTATATGAATCACTCATGTACCTTCAAAAACTTATTCTTATTAAAGAAAGTAGTACTCTTTGACTTATTCAAGGATACTTTTCTTATCATATTTTGTCATCAAAATTTGTATTTTTATAATTTGGTTTTATCCATTACTTAAGTTGTCTTGCTAAAATTCACACATTTAACACATAATAAGTGTTAATTTAAATGTGTTTTTCATAAATTAAAATAATGTGATACGCTGCTGTTATTCCCTCTTCAGAGTTTTGTTTATATTTTTATTGTATTTAAATAAAGTAACATTTTATACCGTTTGTCTAAGATAGGTACTCTGCCAGACATTCCTCTCGAGCTGTGGCGGTGACTATGGTAACGAGGTATGATTATTTCAGGTGGGAGTGCTGGGTCCTTCTTTAGGACTGGTTTCGGCGAGAGAAAAGGAGACCTCTTTATCGAAGCTACCCTCCCTAAAATGCCCTCTTCTTGTTTCCATAGCACCAGACTGCCACAAACTTTGTGGCGGGCAGAGTACCTATCTTAGACAAACAGTAAGTAGGTTGTCAATATATCTAATCTTATTTAATTTTGTATTCTTTAGGAGAATGTCTGATGGCTTATTTCTTCAGTGTTGCCGACAAGTTGCTGAACAACATCCAGATATTAAATATGAAGAAGTGTACCTCGATACAGTTTGCCTTAACGTACGTTTTTTTATACTGCTTTCCTTCCTACAGTATTGCATTTTTATACTCTTTATAATTTTTAAATTATTATTCTTATTTTAAGATAAAAGATATATTTTTTGTATTATTCATCAAACTAGTTTCTGAACTACTATTTTCTTTCTTTTCTCAGAATTAAAGAAACGATTTAAGCTCAGAAAAATTTAACAGTTGTGGTTAGTAACAACTGTGTTCATATAATAAAAACCTGGAGATTTCTTTTAACTTAAACTATTGTGATTTTTAATGTTTTTTTAAGTATTAAATTTTTTAAAGTTATTTTGAATTGGATTAGTTTTATAATATTCTCAAAATTAATGAATAGTATAAATGAATTAATCCAAATATGCCTTTATTTGTTAGAAGAAAAATGAAATCAACTTACTCTAAAAACTTAATTATGTTTTTATTTTTCTTTATGTATATTATGTTTAAAATATTTTAGCATAATGTAAAGTTAATCCTCAAAAATAATTTATTTCCCAGACTTAAGTTCAGCTATTACATTAAGTTCTGCCCTTAGATATAAATTTCTAAAATGGTCTAGTGATTGAAGTCATTTAAATTACATTAATTTATTTGACAAAAAAAGGGAAATATAAAATTAAGCATTTTTTTTTACTCACATTACTGGAGTTGAATGATTTGCTACTGAGTATTACTGATTAAAGTTGAATTATCTACTGTTATTATTGCTGCATATATACTCATTTTATTTATGCATCATTTAGATGGTGCAAGATCCAGCAAAATTTGACGTCCTTGTCATGCCTAATTTGTATGGTGATATTCTAAGGTAATAAACAAGTTTTCTTATTCATCCTTTGTCTGAATTTTGCCATGTAACTCCATGTTAAAGAATTAAAGTATTAGTTTCTGCTGTTGTATTTTAATGAAATGGTGGAAAGGAAAACTGGCTACGCTTATACTAATGGTGTAGCTTTATCTTTAAAATAAATGCAAGACAATTTAATGTAAGTTTGAGCTTAAATGTTTTTCAAATATTGTTTATCTGTTTTAGTGATTTGTGTGCCGGTCTTATTGGTGGCCTTGGTGTGACACCCAGTGGAAATATTGGCAAGGGTGGTGCAGTTTTTGAATCAGTAAGTTTTAAATTGTATTTTAATGTTTTTCTTATTTATTATATTTTTGTTTACTAACATTAAGGTTTATAAAATATAAGTTTTAATGCAATGTAAAAATAAATATTTCATTCAGTAAAATTTATCTTAAAAAATTTATTTAATTGCTCTTTCCCCCCATCCTTAAAATTGCAAATTCAGTAAACAAAAAAAAATTGAGTATATTCTTTTATCTTCTAAGCATGAAATCTCTTATTGCATCTCTTATCTATATTTTAATGAAATTTTAAGAGTGTTTGAAAAACATGATTTTTGTGGTAAAACTGTTTTAAAAAGTTTGAGAAATTTAGTTATTGTTTTATTACCACATCCTTTAATATAAGTTTAGATATTTAAAAAAATTTATTTAAATCAAAGGAAATTCTCTTATGTATTAGGGAATAGTAGAATGCAATACAATAAAATTCTGATTAAAATTTTAAGTTATTGATTAAACAGATTTTCCCGTGGTTATATATGAAGTTATAGTTCAAATAATAATTGTTAAAAACCTCAAGTTTTTTTCATTGCTGAAAGAAACTAAATTAAATTCATGGCTTCTTTGCTAGACCATGTCAAGTTTACAGTACAAATTCCCATCTCTTTCTTTTCCGGACACTTTTTGACAATCAAAATAAACAAAACACTATTCCTATTTCAAAAAACAAAGCATTTTTCTTTTTTTATACTTGTGGCCCGTTAAAGTATACAGCGATGAAAATCCTCTACTTTTCCCCTAATTTTCTCTTTTCTACCAAATTTCCGAATTCTCTTTACAATTTTAATTCAATTTCCTCTGAGAAATTATATGAAAAAAAAATTTATATCTTTGAAACAAAATTTGGACTGTGTGAAAATCCTGATGCGATGGACAGTAAAATCATTACAAATTGTGCAATGGAGGGTAAAATCATTACAAATCGAGTGCATCCAAAAATAATTCTTCAAATGCGCAATTCCAAATTGCCTGTGCATGATAGAGAAGCATTAAAATCCGCGTGGGATTGCCTGTGCATGATAGAGAAACGTAAATCAACGTGGGATTATACGTGAATCGTCAATAATTAAGTGCGGAATTTGAAGTTTTCCGAGCGAATGAGATTTTAAAAACTAAGTACTACTATTGAAAAAAACGATCAACAAAACCACACAGATTCACTGATGAATCATTGCTAATTAAAAAAATTATTACTAATTGAAATGTATGAATCAGAATTTGAGGTATGTTCTAATAAAATGATAAAATATCGAGATTTAAGAAACCATATGTATTGAAAAACCATACATAATCTATAAAAATAGCAATTGGCAAACCATGTGGATTTAAATGTTGATTAAAATTTATGTTAATTTTTGTCTATTTGTTATTTTTTATTGAATATGATTTATGGTGTTTACCTTAAAGACCTCGTATCTGGAAAAATCTATTTAGAATTTGCCAATGTTTCAACAATTACGGATATGAGACTTTCAATTGTATATTTAATTTTTTTGTCTTTTTTTTTTCTATGGGCCATCGCAACACTCGAATACGCCATCTGGGGAGAAGACCGGTTCCATGCCTTTGGCCCTTCTCCTATCCTCCTCCTCTTTTCTGTTATATAGAAATGTACTACGATATTTTTCCTTTTCTTAATATTTTTCGTTTTTCCCTGATACAAATATTTTTTAAAATTTCCATGATATTTTCTTTTAGAACTATGTTTAATGTAGTTTTCAGTTCCATATAGTTTCCCAACTTAAAAGGTTTTAATCTATTTGAAAATCCAGACAGAAACTAACGTACATCTTTCTTCTATGACTCACCACACGCTAATGGTAAAGGCATGCAAAGTGTTGCCATATGTAGAGAGTTCTGCTCTACGCCACCTGTAGCCCATTTCGATCGCCAATACCAAATATTTATTCTGTTTCTAATGAGATCTTTTTAATAGAGCTTTTACTATATAAGAAATTAAGCACCACCCCCCCCCCCACACACACACACACACAATGATTGTGATATTTTAGCTTAATCACAAATATACTTATAATTAGGACTGAAGATATGCAACTTTAAAAACAGTTGACAAAGTTGTTGTTAGTGCACAATAGTTACTTCCTTTTGCTTTATTATGTTATACATTTGCTAACTTGATTTATATCTGAAAACCATTAATTCAAATACAAGATACTATTTTTTAATTTCGCTTTTTCTTTTTTATATTAATTGTGGTTTATAGAGCCTGGATAAATTCAGCGGTAACCTGTCTTAATATCTAATATTCCGTTGTGCTTCATATCTACCCTCATTTTTTCATTTGTATATATAATTCGGACAAAAAAAATCCATTTTTTTTTATAATGAGAAAAAGTGATATAAGTTAGTGATAGGGTAAATTGTGCAAAAACTATTTTAATTAAAAAATAATTATGTTCTTTTTTGTTATCATTAGAGAATATCATTTTGCTATCATTAAGTGCAGCATAGCAGGTTACAGTTTAAAAATGGCTGTGGTCAGTGTGCGGGTGGGTGACCACTTGGATCAGTCTAAGTAGGGACCATGCATGTGCATTATTGGTCCTCATTAAACTGTTCTACCGTAAAGTCCTCGACTTCTTAGTGCAGGCTACCAAAGCGGGGGTGCCATCCCCTATGCAGAGGATCGAAATTTTAATGGCATGCCTTCGGATCATCCTCAGGGCTGTTTCCCAAATCGTCACCAATAGCCCATTGTGCAGCTCTAGTGCAATATAAATGAACTACAACAACAATAAAGAAGTTTAAAAATTTATCATAATTTGTGACAATTTGTATAAATGTTGATAATTGTGTTTAATTTTTTTTTCTCAGAAAAGAATTAACCTTTATTAAGATGAATTGAATGAGGTATAATTCATTCCTCAAACTTTTAATCAAGTATTTCTATACAAATTTAGTTAAAGGAACTAAACAAAACTAGTTGACACTTATTTTTGTTGGGATAGTTCTTTTCATTAACTCTGAGTATTTTTATAGGTTCACGGAACAGCCCCAGACATTGCTGGACAAGATAAGGCTAACCCTACTGCATTACTTTTAAGTGCAATAATGATGCTTCGATATATGAACTTAACTAGCCACGCTGATAAAATTGAGCGAGCCTGTTTTGAAACAATTAAAGGAGGAAAGGTATGTTTTTTTGAGTTGTTACTCTGGAAAAAAAAAATTTTATTTACAAGTTATTTATATATATTTTAGATTTCGAGTATATTACTTAGTCAATAGCATACAAAGACTTGAAAACTGCTGATTTATTTATGCCATTAACTTTATTTCGCTGTTTCTTTGTAACTCTGTTTTGATTCATTTATGTCGGTTGAAATTTTTTTCCTTTGGCTCTGTACTCAAATCAGTATATAAAGATGAAATAGTTTGATAATTTAGTACTAAATATCTAAGCATTTAATATATATATTATATCTTGTTAATGATTGATAAAAATCTTTCATTGACTACAATATTTATATATATATATATTTACCTCGGCTTATTATTTCATAATTCTGAGGTAAACTATTTAAAAAAATCTCATTATGTTAAGGGCTGATGTATTTAAAAGTAACTCTTGCTCTAGATTTAGTTAATTGTATTTTTTTTTTTTTTTTTTGAAGCTTTAAATATTTTCCCATCCATTTGTAGTATAAATATATAATTTAAAGTAATTTTTAGTTTAATGAAATCATCAAATTTATTATTTGGTTAAAAAATTAATCTATTAAATAAAACCTTAAAAAATTTGCCTTGAAAACTTTATACAAATATTATTTACTGCAGCAGAAAATTTTCAACTTCTTTTGATTCATGACACCCTCTTTTAATTAAAATTTTACAATTTTCTACTAAAATTTTAGGAATTAAGTTTAGTGGACTAAAAGGGGAAAATAACTTTTTTTTCTCTTTTTTTTCTTTTTCTTTTTTTCCTTCTTCTCCCACCTGAAACTTTAAAAAGGTGCATTACTTTCAAAAATGTAAAGGGGACAGAGTTTTTAGCGATGATAGAAGTGTATTATATTAGTGATGTGTCCTGTGTCTTTATTTTGGGTGTGACAAAAGTACAGTTATTCTCTTCTTTATACCTATTTAAAAAAAATAATTGTTTCTAAAATTGTTATTTTCTTCTTCTGAGTTTTGTGTCTGTTAGTTTGGTTATGTTCGAAAGTGGTTGAAATTTCATTTGACAATAGATTGTATTTAGAGACAAATTATATTTCATAGGAAACATTTTAAACTTAGTTATGCATCAACGAATTCCATTTAAAATTTAAGTGCTCTAATTATTTGGAAAGTAGAAGGGAAAAAACTTAATAGAGAAAGATAAATTCTAATTGGCCATAATATTGCTATAAATTCTGCTTATAGTTATCTGGGGAAAAAATTTAAATGTGCATTGCCATGAGACTCAGAGCTCCAATAGATATGTAAGTGCTCTGACTAGTTCAAAAGTTAAATTTTTAGCTAAAAGCTTAGCTTAGAAACATAAAAATTTTCATAAAAAAAACAGTGAAAAGTATGACTAATCTTCAATAAGACATGAAAATAAATGAAACTGTATATGTTATTTAGTAATCCATAGTTAAAATGCTAATAGCATTCATTAGAATATTGCAGATACTTATGGGCTACAATGATAGCTTTCACTTTGAGAATCGCTAGATTGTTACTATTTTCTTTTTAGGTTTATTGTTCCTTAAACATGCTAAAATTATTTTAGTGCCTGATTATGATTTTTTTTCCTAGGTAAGGACAGCCGACTTGGGTGGACGTGCAAAGTGTTCAGAGTTCACAGAAGAAATTTGCAAAAGGGTGTCTGCTTTATAAGTTAACATTAGTAGCGATATTGTGAAGTTTTTTTTTCTTCAAAACATTAAGAAGTTTCTGAAAAGAAATCTTAAAGTTGTTGGACTACTGAGCTTAGTTTAGGAAATAACTGTTATTTAGTCCACTGGGGAATTCACTTAGAAATAGTTTTACGAGAGTCTGAAATATCTTGTTTTCTTAAACATTATCTTGCCAGAATCATTATCCACTGTTAGTTCAATCACATATTTTTGTTATATCTGTCCTTATTTTAAGAAAAATTTCTAAACATTTTAATGCAGTAAGATTGCAAGTTATATTTAATCAAAATTTGAAATGAACGTTTTTATTTATTTAAAAATGAGTATGGTGCATTAAAAAGATGAGTAATCTAAAATTTGAGCTTAGTGATTAAAAAATAATTACATATTTTTATGATTTATTTAAATTTAGGAATCAGTAGTGTAAGCTGATTTAAAAAAAAAAAAAAAAAAAAAATTATGATCAAAATTGAAATAGATGCATTTTTTAAAAACTTTTTTACTGGTCTTATTAGTTTGAAAATTATTCATTGTTCTAAAGAGAAGTTTCTTTAGATATTTATTGTGTATTTGCCTTTTTTTCTAGTTTACTTGTTTATTTATACTATTATTTTTAAATTGTATGCTTTAGGAACCTAGTCATTTTGTCTGCTTGTTTTGTGGGAATGTAGGTTTTATTAAAGTGACTTTAAGGTCTATATTCTGATGTATGAATGTGGGTAATTCGGAAACCTAAGTTTTATAAATTGAATATAATCAGATAATCTTAAAGTTGGTATGTTGTTTATTAAGTTATTTGAGAATTGTGATATCCCACTTACTAGTCGGATGTGATGACTTGATTTATTTTATTATTATTTATTTTATAAAAACTTGTTCAAATTTTTGATTGTAATCATTGCATTTTTAAATTACTCAGACTCAATAAACCAGCTCTTTCCCATGTATTTGGTATTTCGTGTAGGAAAAAATTTGCAAAGAATATTTTCTATTTTTTGCTTTCTATATCGTGCATGTTTCGATACTTAAAAAGTTTATTTGTTATCCCCCCACTTATAGCAATCGTGTTCTGAAATTTGTGTTTTATGTCAATTCTATAATTAGATTCTACTGTCAAATATGAATTTGTGATATACCAAACAAATTATCTTAGCAATTTTTTTTCTTCCTAAAACCAAATATTGATTATGACATTTTTATGACTGATAATAAATTGAAGTGCTCTTTAACTGTTGCTTATTTTTCTTTAAAATTTAAACATTAATTTTTCTTTGAGCAAAAAAAAAATTTTTTACGTGATCATCTTAAATTTATTTGTAAATAAATAGGTTGGTTGTCATTCATTTTCTGTGTTATTTGAAATTTACTCCTCTTTATAAATTGTTTCAGATACACATAATTAAATAAACTTTTTCATTCTACAGTTTCAATTGTCTTTTCTTTCATTGTGAAGTAAAAGATGTCCACAACTAACAATTCAAAACATAAGATAAAAATCTTTTTTTTTTTTTTAAATATATATTTAGGTTTGTAATTTAAAAGAATTAGTATTTTCTTAAACTTTAAATAAAATAAATCAATAATTTAATTTATATCATTGATGCAGCTTCGTAATTTTTATAAAAAATTTTTAGATAATCTGGCCAGAATTAAGATCAATTTTACATGAAAGGATAGAAAAACTTCATAATGCTTAAAAATTATTTAAAAAATTTTTTATTATAATTATCATTATTAGCAACAAATTGTAAATAAGTGCTAAATGCGCGAACTTATTTATCATATTTGGTATAGAAAGGTATATTTTTAGGATTTTTAACATCAGTAAAAACAAAAATTATCATAATAATATATAAACCAGGGTTGGCAAGTTTTTGACGATTTATGGTTTTATCTGTTGTGTCAAAAAAAACTTGACACAGTTTTTGACTTTTCAAAATTTTGGTTTGAAGATAATTTATTAGCTATTATAAATATATATACATATGAAATTATAAGTGATCAATCAATTCTTGAATTATTTCGACATTTAACTCTCTTTCTCTCTTCTTCTTTTTTTTGGTAATTACTGTTAAAAACTGAAAACTTTTGGTGTAGAAAATATTAAATAATAATAAATTATTTTTAATAAATAACTCCGAAATATTTTAGCATGTTTTTTTTTTTTTTTTTTTTTTGGTATAAAAACTTTTTAAAATTATTTTTGAAAAGTAAGGTTTATATATATTGTTAAAAAAATTGGTTCGATTTTACACATATCTTGAATAATTGAGCATATTTGTTTTAAATAGAAATCGAAATATATAGAAATCATACTTTATTAAAAGTCATACTCATAAACTTAAGGAATTCTAACTAAAGAAAGAAAAAAAATGACATGTTCATTTTTTAACAATTAAAAATTTTGGACCAAACATTTCCCTAGCTTGCCTGAATTTTAATCAAAACATTGTTTATTGGGCTTATTCTGCTCCTGAAGTAATATCAAATAAGGAAAAAACAAATAAGATCAGACAGTTATTGACAACCATTTTAGTTTTACTTGATCTAAAATATCTACCTAAATTGAGGTATAAAAGAATTAAAATCAATATTTAAGATTGATAATAATGAACAACTCATAAGTTAACTGTAATATGAACTGAATAGTTATAATCTAGCAAATAATCTTAGGTATTACAAGTAGCATGGCTATTGAAAAACCAATGAATAGTTTCAATAAATTTGGCTATATTTATTTAATAATATAAATCATAATTATAGTAGTATATAATGCAAGTATTGTGCATGATTTAATATCTTACAAAATTTTCCCAATAACAAAAAAGAAACTGGCGCCAGGTTTTTCAGCTTTTGCACTTATTGATGTGAAAAATCAAACTCGATATAAACTCAATTCTGTTGATATTGACATGAACCTAAAGATCTACAAGTTACTCATTTTGTATTATTTTGATATGTATTGTATTAATAAATGTGTTTCATTCTTTGGAAAACAAATGACAGCGAAAAAGTATGGGAAAATAATTTATCTTATGCAATTATATTTTATTATAACTGAATATGCTGAAAATAATAAACTGATGATGTTTATACAAAAAGTTTAACACACTATTTTTCATTGACAATTTCTTTTTTAGCAAATAAAGTTGTAATAAATGCTTGGATTGTGCATGGAGAAACATGAATTTGGCCAAAATATATACTTTTGTAATGTAAATTTTTTTAAAAAAATGCTTTGTAGGGCATACAGTAATAATTAAAAGTTGAGGAATGAAATAGGTTATAGGTATGATTTTATAATTTGTATCTAATTACAGCAACAACGGCTTTAGACTTATGTTTAGCTTAAAATAACATGATATTTAGTGATATTCTAGAATACAAATAAATATAGTTACAAAAATTATTTTATCATAAAATTCATCTAAAACTTTATTTAAACATATCTTAATGAGGAATTCATTATCCTCATATATTTTTCATTCAAACAGAATTTTTCAGACAGATCGCATTAAGAGGTCACAATTAACATTAATAATTAAAATATAAATCTGTAATTTGAATCCTTTAATAAATTGTGTTAAAATATACCACAGGGGTGCAGAATTTGTCAGATCACATGAATGAGATTCAGGGGAAATTCAGTTAAACCAAGGGAATTTTTTTTTTTTTTTTTTGTCTTCTTTAAGAAAACAAAAAATTTAAATTTTTACTGTAAAAAATGTGCTGATTTCTCTTTTATTTCCTTTTGTAACTAAAACAAATTAGACAACTTTACTTTTTTTTATTCCTTATGCCATATTAACTTACTGTCTAAAAAGAATATTTTCTGTTGTGTTAAATATAACACACAAATTTATGAGTCAATTTGTTTATTTATTAGTTCCTAAAGTTAATGAGTGGGACGCTAAATTTAGTTTTATAAATTATTACTATTTTAATGTATTTTGGTTTCTATTATATCCAACACGTAAGCTAGTTTATATATGAATTGTGTAAAATCAAATGAATTTTTTCTCTTAGTTATAGAAAAAATTACCATAAAATTTTAACAACATAAAAAAATTTATTTCCTAAAATACATTAGAAAAAATCATTGTAACTAAAAAGACACTATAATATTTTGCGATAAATTTCAAACGAAAAATATTGTTTTCAGCAGAGATGTTAAGATCTGAGAATTTTCTGTAACCGTTTCTGTGGAGGATTTGTTCCCCCCATTGTAGAATGAAACTTGTCAACCCCGAATTAAACATATGGATTGTGCCTTCCAGGATTTGAATTCACTATGATAATAATTCTGTCTAAATAATCAGCAGTTATTACCAAAATTAAGGAAATAAAAAATTATCATTAATTTAAAAAGATTGAAAAAAAATTATTAAATGACTATATACTATTAATATTAAAGAATGGCTATCACGTGATAATGCACCAAAACCTCAGTAGAATGTACTCAGTTTTATATAAGTTGTTCAGTCCTAATTGATATAAGAATAATATTGAGATTTATTTATATTAACTTTGGTGGTATTGATGGTGAGTAAAATTGGAACATCAAACGAAATGGAGATATATCTCTAACTTTTATTTAAAATGGTTCCTCCCCAGTAAAAGTTTTTTTCTTTTGTTTCAGTTTGAGGGGCACAAAAATATGTGTAACACTTGTTTTTAAATTGATTTTAAGAATAAAAAATCAAATGCTATATTATATAAATGTACAATAAATGCACTAATTATAATGGAAATTAAACAACTTTGTTTTATAGAATTGCAGATTCGAATTTTTTTTTTTTTTAAATTATATAATATTTAAGCCATTTGTCCAAGATTGAAGTCAAGTTTTTTTTTTTTTTTTTTTTTGTGGAAAATAACTTTGAAACACTCTTAAGCTTTTATTAAGTGATATAGTTTAAAATAGGATTAAACCCAACTAATAAATAAAAAGATTTTAATTAAATTAATTAATTCGAACACAATAAGATATTGTGAATTCAACTTTTTTACTTTTTGTATAGAGCATAAAAATACAGAATTTTAATTAAATAAAATATTTTGATATTTTATATAACAAGGTATTCAAAGGTCATTTGCATAAGCACTACTTTTTGTTTATGTTAAAATACAAAGCCAATTACAATGATTGTGCAGAAGTTGATATATTTCGTTAATTTTATTTTATTAACAAACTTATAGTCAGTTGCTAAAATGCTAAATTTAGACATAATTTTCTTTGTTAAACAAAATATGATTACCTAGATTGCTTAGTGTGTAAACAAAATAAAAATATATATAATTCTATTATCTGAAAAATCTTTGGAAGTAATTTATGTTATATTCTAAAATCGATACATATTTCCTCATATTTTCTTCATTCAATTCATTAGTTCACTAAAGAAAATGTCTCACTGGGTGGTAAAATGAAACTTATCTTGAAGGAAAAGAAAACTTGAAATAAAAGTAAAGTAACAATAGGATCTACAAAGTTTAAAAATATTTTGAAATTAATCAAATTTTTTTAAAAAATACTTATTTTTTAAGGAAAAATTTTAAGATGATGATATTGTTGACTCATTGCTTCACCAATTAGTGATTTAACTAATAAGGTAATAAAAGGACAGTTTCATTATTAGACAGTTCATTTTTATTTTCATTATTAGAATTAATTAAACAAATTAAATTGTGTAAAATTCAGGAGATCAAAACATGACAAGGGTTATATTGTATAAACTCTTATGCGTATGTGTTTTCAGTAATTAGAATATATGGCTGATATTTTTACCATTAAATTGAGACACTTCTATTTGGAAGTTCACAATATTGAACCTCTCTTTAAGAGCTCCTGAATACTAAAATCATTTAGTATTTTAGCATAAGTCTGAAACCAACAAACTAGTTATATTAAACTTTTAACCAAAATAAAATACAGTGATTAAAAATTTCAACACAATTATGTCATAAAACAAGTGAAATATTTATTTAATCACAGCTTTAAAATATATACAAGCAAATTTTAAAAGAAATCACCGAAATATTATAAATAAATTGCACAAAATTTATAATATAATAAATACATTACACAAAAAAGTAAAATTTTGTCCTTTCTATGTGCATTTATCTGCTTTTCTATAAGGCTTAATTTCTGTGAATAAGCATTTGTTAATTTTGAAAACAACATAATCATTTTTATGACTTAAAGAACATTATAAATACTTTTCTTTTATACATCTTGCTATATTTTACTTTTTTATTTATTTACAATATGGCTATTTTAGAGATAAAAATTTTAAAAACCACTTGAAGAAAAGTTTTTGAGGACATCTTGATCTGTTTTTTATATATGATTGTCAAAAAAAACAATGAGGAACAAACTGACATTTAAAATTATATAGCAACGAACATTCTAGAGAAAGAGCTGTTCACAAATGATATTAATATTTTGACCTTCAATTTCTTCAATATTTTGATCCTCGTCTAGCTCCTTGTCAGACAATATTGTTTGCAGCTCAGAGACAAAGGACTATGTATATATCATAATTCAAGTTTAAACTATGTTTTTTTAATACAGTCAGAGAACACAACAATAATGAGGGTTCTTGTAGAAGAAATATGATAAATGTTTAAAATACTAAACAAAAATTATAAACTGTAATAAAAAAATACATTAACAGGGGTCTGTCCTGGCCGAATTTACTACTGTTTAGCAGTACCTTCACAAATTCAACTTTAGGAAAAACGGCAGTTTCACAAATTCAATTTCAGGAAAAACGGTAGTTTCACAAAATACTTTTTCTTAAAATGTTATTTTTGTATCACTTAAGAAACGATAAATCCATATTTTTGTGCTGAGTTTTTAACATAATTTTTAATTTTTCACAGATTATGTCTACATTTTCACAAAATAGGTACCTCTCAGAAAAACCTAGACAGACCCCTGATTAATATTTAAGAGCAATTAAAAATAGTATTTTGGAAATTCATACATTTTGCTTCACTTTTTATCTGTTCTTTATGAACACAAAATACTTTTCAACATATGGGATTAATAAGAGAATTATAATCAACCTTAAAGTTTTTAATACAAAAAAAATAATCAACAAGAACATAAAATTAAATTATGAAAAAAAAAAAACAGCATTTTATATTTTTTAAATAACTAATATGAAAAAAGTATAAAAACATTCAATCTGTTTTAGATTACCTAAAATGTGTACTCACTCCCATTTCAATATTTGACAAACCCCACTTCAAGCTTTGAAAATATTAATTATCAAAAATATTCAGTCTATTCAGCTAATATACGAAAAATATATTCTAATTCAAGGTTCGTATCTTCTGGTAAGTCTGTACAATGGACAGCATTCTTAATTTTATCTTGCCCATACTTTGCTCTTAGTGTACCAGGTCTTAACTTTCTGGCTATTTCTGGATCAGCTGGACCAGCAAATGTCCTAAATTCAGTACATGTTTTTGTCTTATTAGAGCTTATTATTTCAAGAGCTATGCTAGGTCCAGACATTAATTGTGCAACCATATCTTTATATTCAGGAACAACTCCTTTATAAACATCTAAAAATTCAGAAGCATTAGACACATTAAAACTCACTACTTCTAAAGCCGATATTTTAAAACCAGAGTCAACAATGTCTTGTATTATTTTACCCACTACTTTGTCTCTTAATGCATGAGGCTTTATAATGCAGCAAGTGGAATTTCTATATATAGCTGTATTGCAATGGACCTCTTTATGTTGGGGAAAGAATAGTCTCAACTCTTTCATAGCTATGTCAGGATCTTTAGGTGCAAGACAATGCTGTTTCAATTCTCCTAAACTTGCTTTGACTGGTCGTTGAATAGGCAAATCAGGGTAAACTAACTTTCTAACAACATTAACAGCATTTTCTCCTCTTAATTCAAAAATTGCAAATTGCGATTTCATATCCTCAGTGAGAGAAGAACAACTGAATCCAAGCCTATCCTTATCAACGATTTTACCGTGGTTAAAGTTAAGATCATTTATTTCTAGAATAGATATTATTTCTCCAAGGTAAGAGAAACCGGATTCATTTACAATTAGAACAGTTAATTCTACTTCTTGTGAGAATTTTTCAGCAGTTCTTCTATCACCAAAATCCACAATCATAAGTTGCCTTGACAATACATTTATGATACTACCAATGAAAAAATCAGATATATCAATATTGCTACATACAGTGCGACGAAGAAAAAGTTTTTTCGATATTGTGTCGAACATATCTATACTTCTGTCAGAAGGATAAAAACTTAATAAAAATTCTCGTTTTATCTTCAATACTGAGTCATACCACTCAACCTTAAAACGATATTTTTCGGCTGACATAGTTTTAATTTAATAAAATGAAAAAAATTAACCGAAAAGGAATAACTAACTCAAATCTTTCCACATCAGAAATATAATCCGTTACAAGAATTAATTTAAACGAATTTCTTTGTTGACAGCAAAATACTTAATAATTTTAATGTGCGCTTTAGCCTAACTTACTGATATAAGTTAGCCTAACTCACACACATTTTTATTGAAAAGATATTTATTCATATTTCCTGACACACTTCTGTGCTTTGACATAAATTCAATTGACTCATATTCTATTTTCTGTTTATTAATCTTTAAAGTTACTTAAAGTAACAAAGATGCCGTAGATAATAGGAACCCACAAGAAGAAGTGAAGATCCTATTTTTCTAATGGCGACGAATAACTAGTTTTCAGGTTTACCTTAGTTTTGTGGTTTATTGACTATTGGCGTGAAGAAGTTATATATTTTTTTAAAACATTTTTACGGAGTATAGCTGTAATTATTCTATAATAGATTATAACAAAGAAGTTAAATATAATGATGGATTGTAATAAATTGGATTTTTATTTTTAAAATTAAATAAACTTTTTACTTAATTTAGAAACATGTCTGTTCGTAGTTTATTGCATATTAATTAAGTTTAAAATTTATGCTATTGATAAAATGCTTAATGAAATGTGAAGCGTAATGAATGGTTTGAAGAATAAACACATTAAATTGGCGATCGCAATACTCGAATACGCCATCTGGGGAGAGACTGGTTTCATGCCTTTAGCCCTTCTCCCTTCCCTCGCCTCCTCTTTTCAGTTGTATAGGAATGTTCTACGATATTTTCTCTTTTCCTAATATTTTACCTTTTTACTAAATAAAAATATTTTTTAAAATTTCTGTAATACTTTTCCTTGGAAATATGTTTAATGTAGTTTTCAGTTCCATATAGCTTTCCAACTTAAAATATTTTAATCTGTATGAAAATCAAGAGAGAAACTAACGCACTTCCTTCCTCTATGACTTTCCACACGCTAATAGGGAAAGCATGTGATGTGTTGCCATAGGTAGAGCGTTCTGCTCTACGCCACCTGCAGCCCATTTCGATCGCCAATAATTACTATTTACATTTATTTAAAATTGGGTATAATATAAAAAAACACAACTACTTCCACTTCGAAAATTTTAGTAGGAATAACATATAGTATCGTGCAATACTAAATGAATGGAAGATAGTGGTTGTTGTTTAATATTTTACATGCGCTAATTTAATTTGATTTGAAAACATTGAATTTTTTTAAAATATGGATTCTATAGAATGATGTCCGTTAAGTTTAATTGGTTTGATGTCTCTCGTTGTCAGAAGAGAAAAAAAAAACTTTTAATTTATTTAATAAACTGAGTTTTAAATATGTTTACTAAAAACATTAAATTACTTAGATGAAACAACAAAATCAATTATTACAAAACGAACTTTTCTTTATAATAACAATATAATCTGGCGAGCAGCTATTTAAAAGATCGAACATTCCGTTTGTTTATTTGTGGCTTGAAGTCAGGCTCGCAGAAAATGCCGTTCACGGGTTAAATTTAGTAGGAATAACACAATCTGTGACGTAGGCGATAGTATACCCAATTTATACATGACTAGTTTATGTTAAATGCGGTATCAAATATTTAAGATGCAAATACGCAAAGATAAAATAATAGAACAATATTAAACTGCAATTCTAAAAAGTAAGAATTAAAGTTGTAGTAAAAACAAACTTAAAGTTAATAAATAATTATAAAAACAATTTATGCAGAATATGATGAGTGACGTCACGTCGCTTCATTACTCCCCTTCCAGGAAGAACCTCATTCGAACGAATCGAGAAATTTAGATGGAACTTTAATAGGTCTCCCAACACGTGATGTCTTGTTGAAAAAAGATTTCGGTTCGTCAGAAAATGTAACCCTTTTCTTTTTTACATTTGAATCAGTCATTTTTGGAAAGACTGAAGGTGCGTCGACTGTGGGCATTGAACTGAAGGAAGAGGCGTTGTTCTTCAAGTCTGGAGGCTGTTCTACGAAGCATGGTTTTAAACGATTAATGGAGATATTTCTAGATTTTTCCTTTATTGATAGTGTGAAGTAATCTTTATTTCTGGAAATTACTTTAAAAGGTCCTTCATATGGGGGTTGAAGTGGTGGACGGACGGCGTCAGTTCGTACGAGTACGTGAGAAGTAGTGTTAAGATCTTTCGTCACAAAAATGGGAGATTTTCCATGTCGTGAAGGTGGAGCAGGCCTAACTTGAGAAAAATATTTTCGTAGTTGACCAGCAAAAGTAGAAATGTCTGTAGATGTCTGTGTGTCATGGAGAAAATCACTAGGCAATCTTATATTTGAGCCATAAACCAATTCCGATGGAGTTGTTTGGAATTCTTCTCTGAAAGTGGAGCGTAACCCCAGTAGTACAGTAGGTAGAACTTTCGTCCACTGAGGATTATTATGGCACATGATGCTATTTTTCAGAGTTCGGTGCCATCGCTCTATAAACCCATTGCAAGCAGGATTATAAGATGTGGTTCGCCTTCGCTTGATCCCTAAGAGATGGGCAAGTTCGGTGAAAAGAGATGACTCGAATTGACTTCCTTGATCTGTAATTATTATTGACGGTGTTCCAAAGCGAGAAATCCAACCACTATAAATTGCTTCTGCAACGGTGTTAGCTTTAATATCAGGCACCGGTATGGCTTCTGGCCAGCGAGTAAACCGGTCTATTAGAGTTACACAATATCTTTGTCCTTCGGAAGTTATCAAAGGTCCAATTATGTCCAGATGAATTTCGTCGAATCTTTTTGAAGTTGGTACATACTCCCCAACCGGTTTATGCACATGTCACTGTATCTTGGATCTTTGACAAGATAGACAGTTTTTAGTGAATTCTTTGACATCCTTGTTCATTGAAGGCCATACAAACTTTTTCGTCACTAGATGTGCTGTAGCTCGAGCTCCTGGATGACATAGGTTGTGGATTGATGAAAATACTACTTTTCGAAATTCCTTTGTCACATAAGGTCGGGGTTTTCCTGTAGAAATATCACAATATATTTCTTTATCTGTTCCGAAAACGGGTAATTTTTCAAACTTTAGACTAGTTTTTCATTTTATAAGATTTTTGAGCTCTTCATCAGTTACTTGCTCCTTGGCTAGTGCACTAAAATCTATCGTTTCCGGAAGGGCAACTTCTTCAACTCTTGATAGTGCATCGGCTACTTCATTATCTACACCAGAAATGTGCTGTATATCAGTTGTAAATTGACTGATAAAATCTAGATGGCTCATTTGTCGCGGTGATGCTTTATCACCTTTCTGCAGAAATGCGTAAATTAGAGGACGGTGATCAGTGTAAATCGTAAAATTGTGTCCTTCTAAGAAATACTTGAAATGTTTTACAGCAGAATAGGCTGCTAGTAGCTCTCTGTTATAGGTGCTATAGCGTGTTTGAGTGTCTGTCAACTTCTTGGAGAAAAAACTCTGTGGTTCCCAGACACCTGAAATATTTTGTTGCACCACATCACCAATAGCATGATCAGATGCATCGACCATTAAAGCTAATTTCGCTTTTTGATCTGGATGCGCCAATAATGTGGCAGAGCATAGTTCTTTCTTACTTTTTTCGAAAGCTTGAATAGTTTCTTCCGTCCAATTTATTATTGATTTATCATTTTTCTTCTTTCCTTTGAGAAAACTGTTAAGTGTCGCCAATTTCTCAGCAGCATTCGGTATAAATCGATGGTAAAAATTTATAATACCAAGGTAACGACGCAGTTCTTTGATATTATTTGGCCTTTTATATTCAGCAATAATTTTGATCCTGGCATCAGTTGGTTTGAGACCTTTTTCTGAAATATAATGTCCCAAAAAATCAATGTTTGATTTTAAAAAGACGCACTTTTCTAAATTGATGACCAAACCAGCTTCTTGAAATCGTTGAAACACTTGTCTTAGATGTGAAAGATGTTCGTCTTCGGTTCTGGAAGCCACAAGTACATCATCAAGGTAGACAAAGCAGAAATCTAATCCGCGAAGTACGGTATGGATGAATCTTTGGAAGGTTTGTGTGGCATTACGTAACCCGAAACTCATTCTTATGAATTCAAAGGAACCAAATGGGGTACAGATTGCTGTTTTCTCCACGTCATTAGGTTCGACCGGTATCTGGTGATAAGCTCTGACTAAGTTCACTGTCGAAAACATTTTACAACCATGTAATTGGTTGTTAAAGTCTTGAATATGTGTATATCGATCAGGTATAGTGACAGCATTTAAGTTTCGGTAATCACCGCATGGTCTGTAGCTTCCATTTTTCTTTGGTACCATGTGTAAAGGACTGGCCCAAGCGCTCTTTGATGGCCGACAAATTCCTTGCTCAATCATGTACTCAAATTCTTTTCGTGTAATTTTTAATCTATCGGGTGCCAAACGTCTAGGTTTTGAAAAAATTGGTGGACCAGTTGTTATAATATGATGCGTGACGTCATGTTTGATCTCTTTGATTGTCGAATGTTCTACAGTTATATCTTTGAATTCATTCAACAGTTGGTAAATTCTAGGATCAGTAGTTTTAGACGACACAGTAGTCAAATTAGTTGACGGAACATGGACAAGTCGACCAAAGGATTTTAAAGATGTAGTAGGATCTATTAATTTTCTTTTTTTTATATCAACTAAAAGTCCGTATTCTTTAAGAAAATCAGCACCTATTATTGTTTGAGAAAGCAGATCACCGAAGTCAAGCATCACTGGCTGCGGTCAGTGTGCGGGTGGGTGACCACTTGGATCAGTCTGCGTAGGGACCGAGGGTGTGCGGTATTGGTCCTCGTTAAACTGTTCTATCGTAAAGTGCTCGACTTCGCGTGCAGGTCGTTGGGCTACCGAAGCAGGGGTGCCATCCCCTCTGCAGAGGATCAAAATTGTGATGGCATGTCTTCGGATCATCCTCAGGGATGTTTCCCAGACCGTCGCCAATAGCCCATTGTGCAGCTCTAGTGCGACGTAAATTAACTACATCTACATCTATTGCTTTAGAAACATCGGCAACAATAAAGGTCCAACAAAATTTTCTTCTTAAGCCCAGATCAAGGCTGTGTCCCAAACGTGTGCACTTGTGAAGCGTTAGCAGCATACAAGTAAAATTTTGGATCAGGAAATTTTTTCTGTTTTGAAGAAACGGGTAAAACAGATACATCAGCTCCAGTATCGATAAGAAAATTTCGTTTACTAGAGTGATCATAAATAAATAGGCGACTTGAATTCTGGCTACCATCGCCTTGCGCCGCCAACGATGGCCTAATTAGTTTTCCGATTTTTCAAAATCAGCATCAAATGAACAGGGTTTAGTGCATCTGGTTGACTTTTTACCAAAACGACGATGGTACCAACAAATACCTTCTCTAGATTTTGATCAGTTCCTATAATTGGAACTTTGGCGATTACAATTATTCTTATTTCTAGAGGTACTGCGTGATCTTCGCTGCTCACTAACTTCTTGTTATCAGAAGGTTGCTTGTTCAAATCACGTCCGGTTCACCAGTGAAGCGTAATGAATAGTTTAAAGAATAAACACATTAAATAATTACTATTTACATTTATTTACAATTTATACATGACTAGTTTATGTTAAATGCGGCATCAAATATTTAAGATGCAAATACGCAAAGATAAAATAATAGAACAATATTAAACTGCAATTCTAAAAAGTAAGAATTAAAGTTGTAGTAAAAACAAACTTAAAGTTAATAAATAATTATAAAAACAATTTATGCAGAATATGATGAGTGACGTCGCGTCGCTTCAAATGCACTTTTATGTAGTGATGATATCTTGTGATGGAATAAGTAAGTCCCTGCAGAAATAAAAAATACCAAAATATAATAAAATAATAATGGTAAAGATGCATGTCAAAAAGAAAATTTTATTCTGAGTTGAAGAGGAGGTATCTTTGTGTCATTTAAAATTTAAGAATTTTTAATTTTAAAACATAGGTTTTTAACATAAATTTACCTATAGGCCTGGTTTCTTACGACAAGCGCGGTCTCTGGGCGTCAGCGGGAAGTTGATTTCCACGAGTTATAAAAAATAAAATCAATTTAAAAAGATTGTAAACCAAAATTGCGAGTGTATTCGGGAGAGAAAATATTTACTATTTTTCTGATATAGTAAAGACTATTGAAGAACAGGAAACTTTTGTGATTTAAATAATGTTTTTTTCATTAAAATTCAAAACGAACATTTTTGTAAAAAATTCCTTGATTTTCGCTTACCTTTAAAAATATTAGATGACGGGTTATTAATTAATTTTACCATGTTTGCAAGATTTTTTTTCATTTATTTATTTAATTTTTAAGTAGTTAAACCATACTGAACCAAACGTATCACCCTTATAGATATATTAATTTTAAATATAATTTATCTCTCCTTCTCTAAACAGGAAAGGAATTATTCAATTAATGAAATTTCTTTCACCTAATAAAAATTAAAGAGCAACACTGTTTCGAGGGCGCAATAAACTTTTCTTCGAAAATCTGCATTTTCGTTAAGCCAGAGAGTGCGTTAAATGCTCGAAAAAACATTATTGACTACATTTGCATTTCTATGAAGCGAAAGAATAGTCTCATATATTCATGTCCTGATTTTCGAATTCCAATATTTAAACTTAAACAAAAGAGGGAATAACACATTATTCTTATTCGTAATCTATAGTTTTAAAAAATTACCGATGTGTGTTAGCATTTTATTAAAAAAAAAAAAAAAAAAAAAAAATGGTGAATAAGAATGAAATTACTGTATTGAAAATTTTAGGGCCAATATAATTCTATTCAATCGAATAGGAAAAAATTTGAAAAGATCCTGTCATTTCATGTTGAATTTAGAAATTTCAGATAATGACTAAGAAAGTTGGCAAATTTATGTTCTAATAAAATTTTTAATGAAATAAAAAGTATCTTATCAAATATGGGATATTCCGTTATTGCAACTTTTAATACAGGGTGTTACTATGATATAGATTTTTAGAATCTTATTCAAAATTGAAGTAAAACAAAGTATAGACAGCGGTCGAGAATTAATTTTATGTATATTAGAATTTAAGTAAGTTAGAAAAATATATATATATATATCGCAATAATATCTGACTAGAATTTTAACAGAATCTTCAGAATTAATGTTCGGAATTAGGACAATCAAAACATAAATGGATTTTTTGAAAAAATTAATCTAGTTAATTATTCAGTCCAGTCAAGTAATGAATCCCGAATTCTAAATAATCACCTACATCAATTTTGTCTAATATGACATACAAACTAGTTTTTTATGGTTTTGAATTACACACTTTCTATAAGTGACTTTGAAATCAAATCATCATAATTAAGTTATCTTTCTTTTAGTTTTAAAGGGCATTCCATGTCAAAGAATTACATAGTTATTTCACAAATAACGGTTAAAACGGTTATTTCATAAATAGAAAAAGTCGCCAAGACGATTGTAAATGGTAACCCGTTTTTTGTTGTTATTAGAAAGATAAGATCGTCACTTCCCTTTGCGAGTTGCTATTATCTGTAAAGTTCGTGGGCGCGGCATGTATTTGTTTGCGGAAATCGGGATGGCTATTCCTCTTGAACAAAATTTGAAAGGTTGCTATTATTTTAGAAATATCGCTCTTTTGGCAAATATCTTTTATTTTTTAAAAAACTACCTCATTCTTTTTTATACGGTTTGGCGTAACGTAAGTTCCTGTTATCTGACTTGGCGATACCAACTATTTTAGAGTAACCATATGAAGTGCTAAGAGGCGGCGGAGAAAAGAAGGGAGAAAAATAATAATAAAAGACCACCGCAAAGAGTAGCAGATGTGCGTGTTCCAGGTTTTCTTTGTTTAGAGTACTTTTTGAGATCAATGTTGTTGTTCCTCGTGTGCGTGAAACTTCATTACACATTGTCATTGTTGAAAAAATCAAATGACTAAAATGAACGAATCTTAATTAATTAATTTTAAACTTACTAAGTTGTTTATTTTGTTATTTTCCGCGAATATTAATTTTTTTCCCTGATGACAGCTTGTGATCAGATTCAATATTATATTGTAGGCTCTGTGTGCGATGCAGAGGTTGATGCATTAAATGGATTATTAGAACTTTCCAAATCAAAAGGATATATGATAAATCGCATATTGCAAGATCTATGCGAGGTTGAACAAGATCCTGTGCCAAACGATATTGAAAGGCCGGCCACGCCTTCGACGAGAAGTACGGTGCGAAGCACACCTTCTCCGCAAAATGGGAAAAAACTGCACGTGTGTCCTTATGCCAACTGTGATAAAGCCTATGGAAAAAGCTCACACCTTAAAGCACATTTTAGAACTCATACAGGTATTATTTCTAATATGTTTTTATACCTAATTTTATTTGAAATATGTTATTTATCTTAAGTATGCACATGGAGAAGCAAAACAAATTTTTTGTATAATACTCTCTTCTTTTTGTAATAGTGTAGAATGGGACATCTTAAATTGCTGAAATTAATTGCATTCTTTTTGAAATTATATACTCTTTAAGAAAAAAATATAAATTTTTTATATAATTCTATTTACTTCATATGAAATGCAATGGGTAGTAGGTAGGAACGTTAAATTTTAGCATTTATTTTTGTAAATAGAAATTAAAATTTTTTTAGTGCATCACATGTTTGATAATATTTTCGTATCAGTACCTGTCTGTGCTAACTACCATAGAAGGATTTTAATTTTGCACAAATTGTGGGAGGGTGCAGAGGTAGGTTGCAGGCTATATCTTAATTGTTGGGCCCCTTATCTCTTAATAGTAAGATTTTTTCCTCAATTATATTGCAGCATGTACTGATTTAAAAATCTTCAGATAGATATACAGCCCAGTCTCTTTTGTTAAGAATCTCTCACATTGGCTAGTCAAAGTCATTTTCTAGGTATTGAACGATTCAAATTAACATTGATATAGGTTACAGATTTTTGGTACTAGAAAAAACTAATTATAATCAGAATGTGTGGTGTCAGTGTTACAAAAATCTTATGCTAATAAGCTAGTTTTTTTTCTTCTTTTTTTGAATTGTTATTTCATAGAAGTTGTATGTTTTTCATTATATGTAAGTCGCTATATATATTTTTAAAGATCACTGATTTAAAGAGATTTTCCCATTGATATGAGAATCAATAAAATATCTCAATTTCTGTAAAATTCCAGATAGTTCAGCATTGTAGTAATAACATTTTGAATATTTATAATTTGCTCATAGCGCAAACACATTTCTCACAACCGTGGCTTTTCTGCTTGTTGACATTTTTGCACCAATTTTCATTATAATGATTGACTATGACTAGGCATTGACTATATGTAACTGAAACTTAGAAACTAAGAATTATTAAAATATCATTATGTTCCTTAAAAAACATTGTTTCAAATGACAACAGAGCCTTAGTAGCCTTAAAAAAATTCATATGCATCTAAAAGGAAAACAAAAATTCTAAGATCGCAGTGTGATAATGTGCTGCTCCACCTAGAATTATCATGAATGCAAATCAAAATTGCTGGTCAAATGAAAAGTGACAAGATTGTGTTGGTGTCAGATAATTTAACAATCCTCCTTTATTTTAATTTTGACCTCAGAAGTTCCCAATGAGGCCATTATAATATTACGTAAGCAAAGGGAGGTTGTAATTTGCTTATTTTTGCTGAGGGCTAAGGGGGGGGGTAGTACATTAAATTAAAATGCTCCTTATTTTTAAACTTCTCCATATGCGAAATAAATAGTTTATCAGAACAAAAATTGATTGCGGAAATATTTAAAAGATGGAATTAAAGTGAGTTTCGGGAAAAGAAAAAAGTTTTAGAGAAATATTTATTCAAAGAGCTTTAGAGGCCAACAGTTTCAAACACATAACTTTCTTTTATTTTGCTCAAAAAATTCTAAAATAAATTGAAATGTTATCTTTATTTAATGCAAAGTTAATTCTTTTAACAATTAAATCCTACAACAAGATTATTACAGTCAAAGTTAAATCAGGAGGATTGTTGCTGCTTTTTTACGTAAACATTGGAAGGGTTTTGTGATTTGTTTATTTTTGCTGTCAAAGGAATGGAGAGAATGCAAAGTAGCTAAAAATATATTTAATATAGTATATTTGAATAGTCTTTATACAATTCATATAATACTGATCAAATATATTTCATTTGAATATCCAAAAACTGGGTGAATATTTTTTATAAAATAACATAACATTATACTAACAAGGTATAATAGAAATGTTTTAAATGACTTTTTATGCAAGCTCTAATATGATTTGTATTGTAAGTGATATAGATCATTTTTGTGGCTTTGGCCCAAACAAGGCTCTCTTGTATGTTGTTTTCAAAAAACAGATTACAAATTTTGCTGTTGCTTATATTAGTTATCTTTTTTAATTATCTTGTTTGTATTATATCTCTAACTTAGAAAATATTCTGACGGTTAATGAGGAATTGGCATAACAATTACTTAGATGTAATGTGAATTCATTTTCAGAACTCATGTTTTATATTTAACTTTAACAGGTTTAAATTTTGCAATTTCATTTTCCATTTTTAACATTCTTATTCCATTAGCATATTTTATTTGATAGCCTTAGAGAGTTATCAACGTGTTTTTTAAACTGTACTTATAGTTATATTTAGTTATTATAAACGTTATTATAATTATAAATGTTTTAGATCTTTTTGTTTTAACATATGACATTTTAACCACCTTTGAATTGTTTAAAACACTAATAGAAGTGGGTGATCAAAAAGTGGAATGGCCAAGCCCCGGGTCAGAACAGCGTCACCTCTCTTCTTAAATGACAATTTTTATAATTAAAATTATGCTTATCTTCTTAACCCTTAACATGGGCATTTTTACCAGTAATGTTATATTAAATTATTTTTTATATATTAAATATATTATTTTTTATATATTAAAGCTGGGATTGCGATTCACTTATAAAAAATTTGTTTTACTTCACTAATTAAACTAAATAATAAAAAAAAATTTGTAGGAAGTGGGTAGGAGTTTTTTAAAATTTTACGTGCTGTTAAGAATTAACCATAAACTTGAACTTCTGTGCTTATGAATAAAACAATTTATAAATTATGCATTCATAAATGCAACAACTAAATGAGAAATGATAAAATGAATAAACACAAAAATATAAGAAACTAGCTCCCCAGTGTCAGGTTTTCTTTTTGTCTTCATGCTAACATTTATTGTTATAGTTTGTCTAAAGTAAGAACTCCCCTAGCCATTTGTCTGGACCGTTGGCAGTGACTATAGTAATGAGGTAAAATTGTTTCAAGTAGGGGCCTGGAGTTATTGTTTAGGACAGGTGTTTCAACGAGAGAAAATGAATATTTTTCTTTGGTCTACTGTGTTAGCCCTAGATTAAAGGGATGCTACCCTCCTTGTAAAGCACTATTCCTGTTTCCATAGTAGCAGGCAAGCTGTAATTACATTTATGCAGGGTATCTGCGCACCTGGAAAGTCATGGATTTAGGACGCCAAAAAAGCAAATTTTTAAAATGGAATCCCCCCCCCCCCCAATTTCCTGGTATTCCGAATATCTGAATTTCTAACAAAATCACCACTTGCAGTCATATTTTATTAAAGTATAAAATGTTTTTATCATGCTCCTTAAAAATTATGGTGTTCTTTCAAAAAATGAAAGAAAGAAAATAATTTCTGGAGCGAATTATCTTTTAAAATCTAATTTTTAAAATTCTAGCTGAAGCAAACCAGTCATTGGGGAATTTTTTTTAATTCTAAAATGAGAACAGAAAAATCAAGAGTATTTCTTTCCTTTCCGATGAACAAGAAAAGTATCTTTAGAATATAATTCTGCAGAAAAAGAGAGATAAATTTTTTTATTTGCTTTTGTATTTTTTTCAGCTATTTTATTGCTTCTACTCTTTCTTTACTCCTGTTGCAAGTCGCAGATTCTCATTTGGCCTGGAAACATTAGAAGCGTCATATTTTCCATCATTTATAAACTAAAATTATGATTAAAACATTGGAGGAGCTAAAATTAATTTATTTTTAGAAATTCCTTCAACCCCTACTCTACAGCTGTTGCATGGAATTAGGAAACCGTTGACAAGGTTATTACAATGTTATAATTCTTTTATCACCATTGTTGAACAGCCGTTCCAATTTTGAGTTTACGACTATTAATGTTCAACTCCATAGGCTTGTAAATTTGAACCCAATCCAAAAAACAGGGAACTTACGGATCAAGTATTGGGAGAAAATTACCTTCGTGGAGGACTGCTTGATGGAACTTAATTACATTTAAGTTACATGGTGAGGAAAACCACAAGAACTTCTCACAGTTAGTCTGACGGAAAGGAGATTCTTACTCATGATCCGTCTACTCTCTTCTTGGGCGCTACCATCTATGACAAGCCAAGGCCGCCCCAGTAAGTTTTTGCCATCTTGATCTATTCTGTGCCATGGCCTTCCAGTTAGTTATTCCTATTATCTCTAGGTCCTTCTCAACTGCGTCCAGCCACCTAGTCAGTGGACGACCCCTTTTTCTTGTACCCATGGTCCGTCTATCACTAAGGATATTTTATGTAAGCACTGTGGACGTCGAGAGCTGGGTATGGAATTGGTATCTACCAGCCATCACTGGGATTCAAACCCAGGCAACCTCTTTGAGAGGCGAGTGCTCTATCCCCTAAACCGCCACGACTTAATGTCTTTATATGATAAAATTCTTGTTTTTATTTCTCGTCTCTAAGGTATTTTAAGTTTGAATGGCAAAAAAGAAAAACTTTATGGAGAAGACCTTGGCAGTACTTAGAACGATTCATAGCCAATGCACAGATCCCTTTACTTTCCTTGCTGAAAAATAAGCTAACGTATTTATGCACTTTCATTATCATTGGTATTCTCTGTGATTTACAACTGGCAGTCAATCTTTTCGGGCTTCTGTCTAAAAATTCAGCAAAAATAGCCTGTCGATGTTAATCAACATCAAGTAAATATTCCCTCCCTCCTTATCAAGTTTCTGAATACCATTTAAGAAAGAACATGATATCCCATTTAATATCGATCCTGAATATTTGAAAAAAAAGGTACGCAACAATGCAACGTGAAGAAAAAATAAGTTACTATCAATTAATGTGAAAACTGAATCTGCTAATACTGCATTGTCCATGTGCAAAAAGCTAACAACTTAGTTACCTAGAGTTTTCTCCATGTTCAAAAGATGGGACGGGATTTGCTGGGGTGAAGTGGGGGCCTTTTTAAATTTTTTAAGGGCACTGCTAATACATAGTTGCCAACTGTCCAGAATTTTTCGGATTTGTTTCAAATTTTTAAATCAAATCTGAAAATCTGATGTTTTTATTAAAAATCCGAATTTTCGTAAAATTGCAGTATTTTTGCTTTTAAACCAATCCCTTGTTATGATCGCCGCAATCGCGCTTCCTGTGATTATTGTGCAGAAGTAATTTTTAGTAGCTTTTTATTGGAAAATACTATTCCAATAGCTGTTGCTGATCATTTCACTAAATTGAATTTTAAACAGCAAATATTATTTTTTAAAAAATGTTTTGTGGTATTTTAAACATTTGCATCAGAAATATTTGTTTATGATGTAGTTTAATATTGACCTGTGTTTTATAATTTGGAGAAGAGTAATTATATATTAATGGGTAATGTTTTTATTTTTTACTAATTTACATAAGATATTTAAATATATATATCTATTAATGTTATTATTTAATTGTTAAATTTTTGTCTTACTCTCGTAATTGGTACGTATAATTTTGTCACATATAGTGTTCCTTTTTGATTCCTAAGGTTGGCAGCTATGCTAATATTTAAAAGAGTGTGGACACTCTTTCAAATGTATGACAATGAATATTTTCATCCTACAAATATTTTTTTTTTTTTTTTTTTAATCATAAAAACCTGTAAGAAAGAAATATGGATGAGAGCTATTTTCTGGGTGAGGGGCACAAAGGGTTAATTCAAGGCCTGGTAGAGTGCAGCAACCTTTTGAAACCATTTGGGGCAACAATGGCTTATCAATACTTTTACTGGCATTTTTAAAAGAAAAATAAGAAAAAAAACTAAAACTGATGAAAATCTAACAACTCTGAACTTTATTCCATGTTATTAGAGGAAGCAACTTTTATAAGGGGATTCGACTTTTTTTTTTTTTTAATTGGAGAAATTATTATTTTTCTTCTTTAATTTAAAAATCCTTGGTTTATATTCTAATAATTTTATTTTTGAAGTTTATAAAGAACTAATTTTGTTTTACTGCCAATTCTAATGGAATTCAATCCTAATTTAAAAAATGTAAGTGGATATAAAAGCAAGTTATACTTAAATTATTACACTCACTACTTATAAGTTATATAATTCTGATTTTTTTTTCTATTTCTGAATTGTAAACGAATTTTGTTTATTTACATTTTTGTTTTAAATGATGTATTAAAACAGAATGGAAAATTTTTAGAATGGGATAATTTTGTTTTCACTAAATTCATAATAGTTTGCTTTGATCCATTTTAAATCCTGTTTTAAGAATAATTCTGAAAAGATAATTTGACAACTCTCATTCTATTTCTCTCTTGTTAAATGCCCTATTTCACAAAAATCTGTTTATTCCCCTCATTTTCAGCTTAAATTGAAAATAAACATAGTTTAGTTTACGGAAGAACGATTTAGGCCTTTTCCGCTTTTGTCTTATCTAAACGGTATTTAGCCTGAAGCAATTTGTTGCACGTTTTTACAAAAGAAGAAGAAAAAAAAAATCGTTGATTGATGCTTGGTTGATGAATTTCAGAAATTTTTACCTTTCCCATTTTTAAGATAATTAAAAGAAAAGATTAGTTTCAAATACTACGTAATAATAATTTTAACTGAATACTAATGTTTGATGGAAAAAATGTTCAACAATTTCCTTGTATTGTTTTGCTAAATTTTTTAAGACCCACAATAATAACAATGTAAAAAAAAATATATTAAATACGATAGAATAATTATTTTTGCCACACCTAAAACAAAAATTCCCACCTAGGCCTAGAATATTAGGGGGACCAAAAAGTAGTGTCGTTTCGGTGCTTTACATATTCGTTAGTCTTAAAAAACGATATTTTTTTTCCCCCAATTTATTTTCGATGCGGCATTGAAAGGTTGTTGCAAACATGGGTGAATAATATTATTAATTAAAAATAAATCTGAATAACAAATATCAAATACACCAAAACGGCATTACTTTCCGGTCCCCCATATAAGTATCTTAACCTTTGTAAATAGGTGCTTAAATAATGTTCTTTATTGAAAAAAAAATAATAAAATGAAAATAGTTGATTTTTTTCTTTATTTATTTACTTTACTTTTCATTATTTTACCTTATTTTGAACATATATTTTTCATAGAAAGTTATCTTTTTGGATAAAGATACAATTTTTTTTTCATTTTTTCATATCTCTTTACTCATCAATTGTTGGAGTAACTACATTATTTTTATCTTATAAAATACCGTATTTATTCATTTTATACTCTATGTTTATTTATTTAATTCATTTGTTAATTGTTTATTTACTTACAGTATATTTATTTATTTAATTCATTTGTTAATTGTTTATTTACTTACAGTATTTATTTATTTTATAAATTTATTTTAATCATATGTTTTATTTATTTTTTATCGTATTAAGTTAAATATCGTAGTTTTTTCCTCGTGAATGCCGAAGGATATTCAGATAGAATAAATATGCTTTGGGCATTCTCTTCGGTTCACGAGGTGGGCGTTCCCGCTGAAGCAACAGCTGTCACGAAAAAACATGCTTCTCTACTCTTTCTTCCTTCCCAAACAGCCTTTGTCACTATTTCCGCGTGCGTAACAGGGTCGACTCGCGAACGAACTTAGCATATTCAAACCACCTTGAGAATTGATGCAAACCGAGCTAGGGCTAAACCATTCTATTGATGTTTTTACATTGCGGAATGAGCAGCTTGTAAATAGAAATAGTAAATTTATTTAGGTTTTTGCCTTGTGTTTACTTTTATGCAGTTCAGTTTTAAGAAAGTATTGACTCCATGAATACTACTCCAATTACTTTATTTTATAATGTTCAACTCCGTAGCCGTGTAATTTTAGACCAATTCAGAAGACAAGGAAACTTTTAGATCAGTACCCCAAAAGTATGATTTGATGTTGGAATATGGAGGACTTTCTGACTCGACAGATTTAACGTGCATCAGTCACTATTTACTACACGGGGGGTATTCGGTCGGCGGGGATCGAACCCACAACCTCTTGAACATGGGCCCAGAGCACTACTAAAAACCTAATCCCAGCCCTACTCCAAATATCGTTTTGAACTTCAGCGTTCGGGGCCTGGATATCTTGGTTGGTAGGGCGTTTGGTCCATGTGCAAGAGGTCTTGAGTTCATACCCATTGACTGAGGACTCCTCGTGTACTGGTGCACGTTTGATCTGTGAGATCACAAAGTTATCTATATTCTTATAGCAAATCATACCTTTTAGGGTACTGAATTGGAGATTGGTATTATCTGATTCAGGCCAAAATTACGATCTGTATATGAATGGGTCCGCACTTTAAACGGGATGTGACGTATGTGTGTGGCAGAAGTCGAATTCCTGACCATAGATGGCGTCACTGGAAAACAAGAAACGTACCTTCTTTGCCTTAATGGCATACGACGACAACCCAGAGTCTTACTTTCTCTAGACCAGCGGTTTCTAGATGTGGTTCGAGATTCCGCGACATTTATTTATCTAGTTTTTTCTTTAACTTTTTTTAAATCGGTTATTATATCCATATACAATCAATAATCCATTTATTTCTAATACTTCAGTTGCCTTCATGAGATTACTTTACGACAAATGCAAGTATAAAAAACATTCAAGCATTTTGTGTTCTTTTCCATTTTTTTTTTTTTTTTTCCTTCTAAATATTTATTCCTTTAATATATTTCTATCTGAAATTGAAAATTTGTTTCTTGAAACTGGAAAATAAATAATGCAATAATTAAATTTTAAAAAAATGCTTTCCTTCTTTTTTTTTTCTGAGCGTTCTAGTTGAGTGTGTTTGTAGACCGTTGACTTCCCTTATGAAATCAATCTATTAGTCTTGATCAAAATTTGATTGCGAATTTTTACAGATTAAGTGTTCCGTGATATCGCAAGTATATATTGGAAATGATACTTCTTTTGTTTACTCATTTTTCTGCGTCATCTTTTTTCGTATCACAATAATACTGCGCCATTTCAAACTAAAAAGAAAGAACATTTCAAACAGTAACAGTGAAAGAAGAACCAGTTTATTTATTACGCCGCATTAAATAATCTGTATGGAAATCAGTGGGTAGTTTATACAGAACTTAATTAAAGATCCCGTTATATCCGAGAAGAAAAAAACTGATAACACCTGAATGACTCCTATCTTTGTTTTATTTCTTTGAGAAACTAGAATGACCCTCCTGAATATGAACTAATTTGTCCTCTCCACAAACTTCTTCTGTTTGTCAGTAAAGAATTGGAAAAAAGAAACAACCTTCGCCGTGAGTCTTGTTCTATTCTTTTGGGAGAGGGTGCGGCCAAGGTCATGTTGCAGCTGCGTCATGCAGGTGATCGTCCGCGCCGCGCGCTATTTTCTACTTTTTGGCGAACATTATTACTCTTTCGTGTTAGTAACAAGCTTATAAAATTTTAAATATCGTCTGCTGCGAAATGAACAATTGAAATTATTAATTTGACAACGACTTTTTTCGTTATAGATGTTTTCTCGCGTCTGAAATTAAGGTTTTATAGTAGTGTGTTGCTTATGAACAATTTGCAGTTGCTAATTTAATAACTGTTAAATCGTTTTATTAATTTAAAACTTTTTTTTACTTATTTATGTAGATTTTTTATTTTAAATATCGTCTGCTGAGAGATGAACCATTGAGATTATTAATTTGACGACGACTTTTTTTCGTTATGGGTCTTTTTTTTTTCTCGTCTGAAATTGAAGTCTTATAGTAGTGTGTTGCTTATGTACGATTTGTAATTGCTAACTTAATAGCTTTTAAATCGTTTTATTAATTTTAAGCTTTTTTTTTTTTACTTATTTATGTAGCTTTTGTATTCGATGTAGACCAATTTCGGAAATAATTTGCTATAAACTGTATTATAAGTATTAGGTCCAGTTTGGATATCTGAAGTTAGTCCACTTTTCCGCCATCTTGAATTTACTGGTAGGATAGGGGGATCTAAAAGGGATGAAACTAGCTTGTCATATTGACAAGTAAAATATTTAAAAAGAAAAGAAAGACGATGGGAAGCAAACTCAACATGCAGAAATAAAGTACAGAAATTGACGTTCTATCTTAATTCGTATAGGTAATTTTTAAAACGCTTTTCTTTTCCAATAGGGAACGTAAAAATAACAGTTACTGTAAACTATATTTATATAATGTCTAAAAATCGAACAAATATTATGTCTAATTTAATGTATTTAATTTTTTTTTTAATCACAAATACGGGGATCACTCAATAAGTCTGAAAAACAGCACCGGAAAAAAGCACCTCGTTAATGAATATAATCCGATTTTAAGTGTTTATTCAAATGAAATATGATTTTTTTTTAAAAAGAAATTAAGGATTAATTTAAAATTTAAGGAAAGATTTCCCCCACTTTATACTACTTAATAAAATTGCGTCTCTTAAGCATTCTAAAATTGCCCTAAATATCGATATTTACACTTATTGGATTGTGATTTATTAATAATACAGAAGTTATTTTTTTTTAAAATTTTGTTATTTATTGTTAAAAATTATATAATTGCATTAAAAATACATAAACTATTAATTTATTTTTTAAAGTACGCGTTCAAATAATTATTAAATAGCATAAAATTCGGAAAGTTAAATTTAGGTAGTTAATGCGGAGCTTTTTTTCCCCTTAATTCTTTATCTCATAGGACAGAGGTCTTCGAATAACAGCCTCTATGTGGCTGTTTCTGCCAATTTTTTTTATTATTTTTTTTTTTATTTTAAAGGTGACACCGAAGCGAACGATGTGAAATTTCTAAGTGCGTCAATTTCTTGTTAGTTGAATGGCCTGGAAGCATGAATGATGTATTTTTTTCCCCTTCTACTACGTTGCTGAAAAATCATTGAAACGGATGATACATTTTAAACTTTCCATTCTAAATGAGGCGAAACCACGTTGTATAATGGCTACCGAAAATACTCGTTCCGTGTCAGTCATTTTCGAAAAAGGAAAATTTTTAACTGTATTTCCGTGTGTAAATATATCTCAGAAGTGTTTTTTTTTAATATTTTTTTTTTATACGCATTGCCAGTTACATTGTCAACTTCGATAAATAACGGCTATTAATGTCTTTCAGTCTGTTGTTGAAATGTTTGTAAATAAAGTTGGTTGATTAAACTTAAGTTGATTTGTTTGTTACTTCGAGGGGAAAAAAATCTAACTTAATTTGTGTTGTTTAAATAATTTTAATATCGGTTTTGTAAATAGTTCTTAGAAAAGAAGAGATATATTTTTCTAAATGTATGCTTGTTAAAAAAAATAAGTTTTTTTTTTTTTTTTTTTTTTTTTTTTTTTTTTTTTTTGACTGGGTTAATTAGATTTTAACTAATTAGATTTTTTTTTTTTTTTTTTTTTTTTTTTTTTAAATTTAAATGATTGGATTGGTTAGGAAAAATTTCCCCCCATACTTTTCAACTGTGACTCTTCCGGAATAATTGCAGCTGTTTAAAAAAATAAATAAATAAATAAAAAATTTACTTTTCTAGAGCAGAAACACGCTATCGTCTGATAATCAAATGGCCATCTATTTATATGTTTAATTTATTTGTATGTTGGTAAGTGGAGATTAAAATAATTTTAGATTGTATTTATAAATTCTGCGAATTAAATAGAAATGAATACATTATACTTCATCCTCAAATTTAAAAATAAAATCTAGAAAATACGTAAAATTTGACAGCTACTTTTTTCTCTTTTTCCACATAATTCCAGCTCAACTTACAGCCAGGAGGATTTTTTGACAGAAATGATAAAATAGTAAAAAAACATACTTAAAGCTTGTAATTTTACCATTATGTCCTAAATCTGATTTTAACTACAGTCGGACCTCTATTTAACGATGTCTCTAAATCCTGATAATAAGTTCGTTATATAGAAGATTCATTAAATAGAATATCACCTTTTGGGATGCTTAAACAACACAGAACAGGTTTTATATTTATAAGCACTAGACATAAATCTTGTAAAATCTACTATTTATTTTATAAATCTTAACCATAAAAGAAATCTGCATGGAAAGCAAGAATAGAGCAAAATATTATCCAGTGTTACACTATCTTGCTACATATATTTTCAACAAAAAGAAAATTAAATTTATGTATAAAATAACAACTGCATTTATTATTTTAAACATACATTATTACCACGTGCGTTCTTAAGTTAAATTTCTACTGATGAAATTCGTTAATTTTGTCTTGAGTTTTTCGTCTGCGAACTAAAAGGGAAAGGGATTTTACTGCTTTCTAAAGTGGCATCGAAAAAGTGGCATTCAAGCTCATTTCCCCCATAAAATGCATTAACAAGTTTGAAATGTTCCATAATATTTTGGGAATAAGGAAAGTGGATCTCAAAGAAAAGTTCGTTAAGTTGGAAATTCACTTCGCTCTATTACGAAGTTATTTTACGAAGAAATTTCCAAAATGTTCTTCGCAAAATAATCTCAAAATGGAAGCTCGTTAAATGAAAGTCTGACTGTAGTTCTCTTTTAAACATTTCATAAATGCCAAATTTTGAACCCGCTTACAAATATATATTTTTCATTAAATTTACACTGTTTTAAAATAATTCTTTTCAGGTGAGCGACCATTCATGTGCAATTGGATGCAATGTGGCAAAAGGTTTGCTCGCTCGGATGAACTGGCTCGTCACATGCGCACCCATACAGGTGAAAAGAAGTTTTTCTGCCCTCTCTGTGATGCCAGATTTATGAGAAGTGATCATCTCTCTAAACATGCACGACGCCATCCAGATTTTCAACCGCACATGCTAGCAAAAAAGAGAAGCAGTCATGAGTTAAAAACTTACCAAGTGACAACGGACTCGGTCAATGAAAGCTCAGGCACTTCGGAATCTTCTGAGACAATGCATTAACTTTATTGTTTCTTTTCCTCTATCAAATTGTACAAGGCCCCATTACAACTAGAGATGTACAGACTTACCATCATGAGAAAAACCCTGCTTGGTTTCTGTCGGTCGCTATAGAAACAGATGATTCCATTTAACGACTGGTGTGATGGGTAGCATATATTGTTCCGTTTGGCGCGAATAGGCGGAACAAAACTGATTGAAGATTGCAGATCGAATTATTATTTATTCTTACTTTCTACGTCGGTCTATTCGTTCAAAATGAGAATTATACTTTCCTAAAATTAAATAACCAGTTTCTAAAGCGACAGACCAGTCTGATGGCTAAGGTTTTTCTCCTGGTGGTAAGTGAATTTATCATTCACCATTCTATTTTAACTGACCTGCTCAAGCTATTTGTTGATATGACAGCCTTTTTAAGTGCTATTAAACACTTGTAATCTATGATACTTGAATAACTACTGAAGTATTTTATTACAGTCATTTGTATGTATTTTATCAGTTTCCTATTAGGTAGTCCGTATTAAATTTTAATCAATTATTATTTTTTATTCTATTTTCTTGAAAGTATTTTATGTTTCGTAATTAACTACTTAATTTTGATGCTAATGTACATAAAAACCTCGTTAATATTCTGTAACATTAAAAAAAGTTTGCCTTTTACTGTGTATTTTCTTTTCAAACTGATCTAGATCATATTATAATTACACAGACCTGCTGTATGGTGGTCAGAGAACTATCCTTAAGTCAGAAAGGTCCCTTTTATGCCATTTTTCTATCAGCGTTTAACGATCAGCTCCCGTGTTTAGCATTGTTTAATAGAAAGAAACTTGATTCTTGACATTGTTTTAGTTCAGGTAACAAATTTTAAAGAAAATAAAAGCTTATAGTCAAGGCCAATTACAGCTAGGATTAAAATCTCCTAAAAGGAGAACGAGTCGTTAAAGGCCGCTAGATTCTAAATTAACTCCTGGGTTCTAATACCGATCAGAGGCGTGGATCCTTCATCTTTGTATAATCTGTTGGGGGTAACGTTGGCACAGCTAATATGGTGCCTCTGAAACATATCTGCTCTTCTGACCGCAATGATGAACGTCAATTTTATAGGTCTGCTTTGGAAAAATAAAGAATTATCTTTTATTTGTGTATTATGTTATTACTTATTAAATGGTGAATCGTTTTTCTTGAAATAATGATTGTGTTGGAGCCAAAAGTAACACTGTTGTGGTGTTCTATGTCCTTTGTTTATGGGATATAACATTGCTACCGCTTTTTACACTTATGGGTTGCGAAATAACTATTGATTTTATTATTGTAGGCCAGAATTTATTTTAACTATGCAAGGACAATCAAAACAATGATAAAAATGTTAATGTATATATTTGTTACCCCTTTAACATGGTGCGTAGTGTTTTTAAAAAGTACTTAAAGGTGCTTTTTTCATTGGGTGTTTTTGTAAAGATGCTTCATTTTCCTTTTTCGAAAATGAGATATTTTTCTTTACCATATTGATTTTCGGAACGTATTATGCAAAAGCGTGCTTTTTCACATTGTTCTATTCAACGTTTTCGCCATTCATTCAACCACATTCAATTTCGGCGTACCTTCGATCCATGGCGTATGAAAGAGCCAATCATTTTACACGATGAAATACTTGCGAGTCCGGATTTGCGTCTACTAAGCTGGGTTTGGTGAGATTATTGCACTCTCGTGTGCAACTCTGCTGCATTTTGCTAGATATTCTCAATTTCAGGCTTCATTATCCACACTTTGAAGTCGAACCAAAAAGATCTATCTTTTTATGGTGACTAATTATAATCAAGAAAAGAATTCTTTGTCAGAAGCTAGTTATTTTATCATAATCATGTAAAGTCTTTGAAAATTATTTTGCATTTTGTTAATGTATATAGTGCTTAAAATTAGTTTTCGAGAACTTAAAAGATGCTTATTTTTTGCTGAAAAATTTGGCTACGCACTCTGTTTAAGAATAAAAAGAAAACCAGAAGATTCGACGGCTGTTTTATAGATAGAAGTGTATAATACCAATAGAGTTATTCTCTGTGATCTGTTTAATTTCATTTCTCATTGGTTTTCAATCCGTCCAATTCCTTTAAGATTTAAAAATTTAGTTAATATCTTTCAGATGCATGCTAAAGGGGGAAAAAAATTATATACGATTTTTGAAATAATCTTTTTCCTAGTTGCCTCCCCTGAGAACAATTACTGCAGGTACTTTTGCTATACATTCGGGATAATAAAAAATAACTTCGTTAGCCTACTCTTGTTTGCACGAAAATTCCTTTCCTCTCTTAGTCTGGGAGAGTCTGTTCCAATGAAGGAGAATTGAAGAAATCACTTAAGAGACCAATCACACTGCAGCCGATTTTCCTATATGCGCTTGCGAATATTTACGAACTACATGTTAGAACGATTGCTGGCGCATGCGCGTATCGCATTTGCGTGCGATTGAATTAGTTAACACTTGGGCCCCTATTCGACCAACACCTCCTAGAAAAGAGTAGCCCTCAGCACGGGTTACCATAAATATCTTTTAGTAGTCCAAACGTAATGACATATTTCGTATTTTCAACCACTGCGCAGCTTAGTACCCCGAACGTAATGACATCTTTCTTATTTTTCACCAACTGCGCAGTTAACTTCGTCACATCGGACTAAATTGATCCGTGTTGAGGCCTTCCTTCTTCTAGGAGGTGTTGATTCGACGTGATTTACTTTCTATATTGCGGTAATAGCCCGCCCGCAAGTCTAGTGTCCGAGGAGTTCTCGTGATTGTTGAGTACTATGACCCCTCTTGAGCATGTTAGATTGTACGGAGTAAAATAGTGTTAAAAACTATAGCATAGTTTTTGCTGTTTCTGATTAAGTGCTAACACCTACTCCCCCCCCCCCCCCATAGAAAAAGATCCCACTGATTTCGATATATTACTGATGCTGCGGTACAGCCTGAACGGTGTAAATGAAGCCTGCTGAAATCGCTAACACATGCCGAATTTTAACATAAATGTTAATGGGCGTGATTGCATTGAATTATTTATTCTAATAAATAAATTTTAGCTATTTTTCTTCTATTAGTATCGCCAAGACTGTAAATAGTGAGCGAGTGTTAGAATTATAAATACCCTGTGCTTCCTTTCTTCCCTACTCGAGACAAAACTGGCTTCTATCTCGAAGATTTTGGAGAGATCCTTAGACCCAAGACAAACACTGTTTCCGAACAGCAAATGGGTGCCTTAAAGGAGCATTCACACTGCATATGACTGCCCTGAACCCGCGAGCAAATGTTAAGACGCAACGTGTAAGGCGAACTGCTTGTGCATGCGGGAATCACATGCTGTGAGAGTGCTCTATCTGTTGCGGTATGCAAATTTAAATCGTCAGCGCAGGGCAGTAATTATCCCCAATTTTAGCAGAATAAATGCTAGAATGTAAGAAAGAGTGTTCACCATGATTGCGGTCCACATGAAGCACCCCATACCTCCCATTTTGATATATAGAGCGTTAAGTTCTAAGCCTTTCTATTTGCCCTCGCAATATTTTAATTGAATTAATATTACTTCATTTGTAATATAAGGATTTTTGAGGTATGCTCTGCTTTTCAATAGGCTTAGAACGATAAAATTCGGACTCGACGATAGACAATAATGAAGAGAACAAATTGCGTTTCCCGATTGTTTTCAGTAAGCATGCTTAGCCTCTCAATGTGTTTGTAAGACCGAAGAATACTTTTGGGTGTGAGATCTTGGAAGTATATATGGTCGATCCCCGTTACAGTATACTTTCTGCAGACCAACAATCAGTCCACTATAAACGATGGCTCACTATATACAGGGGCGGATTAAGCATACACGGGGCCATAGGCCATTCAAATTTTTGGGGCCCTTGAATTAAATTATTTTCTCGTATATTTTTTATTTATTCAAATATAAAAGTCTTTATATATCTTTCCATTTAAGAAAGCATATTTAAAATAGTAATAAATTAAATTTTACTTTATTTTGTTTAATTAGAACTAAAAAAAATTATCGCATTTTATTAATATATATTTGAAATTAAATTATTTTTTTTAAAAAATCATTGTTTTTCTTAATTTTTGTTTACTTTATTTTCAAATTTCTTTTTAAGGGGGCCCCAGGCCATGGCCTAATGGGTAATCCGCCCCTGACTATATATTTCACTAAAAAAACTCATTTTCTTTTAGTAATCGACTTTAGGAATTGCTGGAAATCGTGATTATGACAGTACGAAATTTGTTTATAAGTTATTAACTGACTAAATCGATAATAAATCAAAGCTATAACTAATTAATTATTACGGAAGAAATTGTGGTTTTCGATCTCACCACTTCTCATAACAACACTTAGTAAAGAACCTAGTATTTTCTAGTGCGCGATTTCTGCAGGAAGAAATAATTTGAATATTTGATGTTAATTAATGATTAAATATGCTTTGAATATTTAACGTTAATTAATAATTAAATATGTTTTGAATATTTAACTATATTACTTTCAAGATAAAGGTTACTGAAATTTCTTGTTGTTTGTCATCATCGGGGGTGGAGTAAGAGGAATGTGCTGCTTAATGACTTGTACAGTCTAGTTTATAAGCGATCAGCATACAAGAGTAAAATTTTCAATTGTCTCGTGCATATTTTAAGTTGAGGAAGCAAAATAAATAAAAACTATGGAATTGAAATTAGAGTCCACTTTAAAAGAACTACAAATTTCGCGGCTGTAGCACTATGAGCATATAAAATAACGTTAATTATACGGCGGTTCAGAGTAGAATACTGAAGAAGTTTGTTACTACGGAGTGTTCTCTGTATCCAGATTTGTTATAGCGGGATTCTTTATGGACATAATGTGCGGCCACATGGAGCTCATTTTTTTCGATGTTTTTCTGGAAAGTAAAATGTCTTGTTAAATGAAGTGTCTCTCCAGTTTTCCAGACCTCTACCTTAAAAGATCCATTCAGATACCTAAAAACAACATTGCTGAACGATTGGAAGTGCTATAAGAAGTAAGGCAGGTCATACACTGAGAAAGAAAGTGATAAGAGGAACACAGATGGCGAATTCATTTACTTTTACATTAGGATGCGCAGAGGTGATTGGCGCTTTCTAATACAAAAGTATAGAAATCTACCCTCGTATACCTTTTATAACTACAGATCGCTCCCTCAGTGTGTGGCCTGTTTAACAAAAGGCCATACACTTTTTTTTTAACTAATATGTTCTATGCCATCTAACTCCGATGAATGTTAAACACGATCACGCGTAAATAAATGTTTTTTTTTTTCTTCATAATATTACCAACCTATGTGTAAATCGAATTTTATTAGAATTTATCCAGTAGTTCAGAACGTAATGCATCATATTTGAAAATTATTTCTATTTCAAGCACCCGCGTGCCTTTTCAACTTTATCAAAGCGGGACTTAGCGGGAAGTATACATCGAACCACTATTCTTGGTATGCTCTCTAATGTCCTGAAAACACATGGATAAAGTTGGAAAAAAAAGTGTGATATATTTTTTACAATGTGTTCTGTTTCTACTCAAAAATATTGAGAAAATAAAGTGTGAAAAAATTTATTAAGAACGGGCACTAAGAAAAATTTTGACTTCGTCTTCGCCCTGGTTTGAAAAGGTGGTCGTATGTATTTGTTTATTCTAATAAGTGAAAGTCTCTTTCGAATATCGAAAGCAAAGTCGAATTCGAATATTTATATATTTTGGTAGACAGAATCGTCTCGTTTTCGCACAATAAATCCTATGGAGGAAATATTTAAGGTACTTAAGAAAGGAAATCCTATTGATGAAATTTCTATGGGTTTTATGAAAAGAATCACCCTTTTAAAATTAATGTTTTAACCCATTTGTGGTTACAAATGGGTTAAAACATTAATATGGAAGAACTAATGCCTGTAGTTTGGATAATTGTAACACGTACTTATAAAATTACGAAGAACAATATACATGGTAACCAGAAAAAAGTGCCCCAAAAGTAAAATTATAGTGTATAGACGAGGCAGATACTATAGTAAAATCAAACGAGTTTAATGCAAATTATAAGATAATGCTCATAGCAAATTTGGTTTGTATGGTTTTATTCCCAAAGTTGAAGCAATCAATGGACAGTGGGTTTCGAGATACTACAGTTCCTTATTGTGGCGCTTTTTCCTAGTAACCCTGTTTTTTTTCATAAATGATAATTATTGTAAGTCTATAATTCCATATTTATACCGCCATCTTATTTTAAGGAATTTGGTTGGACCACTTTCACTTACCAAATGTTAAAAAATATTCTTTATATTCAGAGATTTAAAATTCACTTATTTTTAATTATTTAAACAATAAAATTTTTTAGGAATATTCCTTAGAAAGGTTATTGCAGTCGTCACACACACACAAATTATATTCGGAAAAGAAAGACATCTTTACAGCTAAAGTGGCGTCCTCTATCGAAACTTATATGAAACTAATTGAACAGAATGTTATTTCATTTACACCGCTTAATGCGTGTAAAATAATTCTAAAAATTTCTTTCAAGGAACAATTATTTATTTACGAACTAGGTGGTATTCGAATAATAGGACAAAAAATTGTTTTCCTAATTTTCTTTTATGTCGTGTCGAAATAAAGTTCTTACATGAGCCAAACTAGTGGATATTTATTAATTTTGACCTGGCAATTGAAAAAAAAAAAGCACAGCAAATGGTAGAAAACAAGTACTATAAAGTCTATCCCATGATCTTAAGATAATTTATATAAATTAATCATGACAACAATATTATTATTTATAAAACTATATAAATAAATTAAATTTTAATTAAAACTTTTGAGAAATAAGTAAAAATTACATTGAATATTGATTAAAAGTAAGGGTTAATTTAAAAATGTTAACTATAATGAATTATAAATGTTAGTAGCTATAACCAAACAAAACTAACTACTGCAAAACCTTTGTCATCCATAAATACAAACACGTTCTATAGTGCTGCCATCTACTATCTAATATAAAGTTTGAAAGATCTAACAATATAAATTTTTAGAACATTTGTTAAAGAAATCTTATTTACACCTTTAACCTTTTAACACCTTTGTTATTGACAGAAAAATTTCTCGAAAATACTTACATAATACATTTATTTTTCATTTTGAATGAATATTTTAATCTATTTCTTTGTAATATATCTGCATTTTTTTTGTAGTTTCAATTAAGTACCTAGATGGCGCCACTAAACATTTTCTGACTTTTTAAACATTTCCAGTTGCTATATTTTAATCAGGGACAAACATGGGGGATAATAAATAGAATATCAGAAGAATTATTAATTCATTTACTGTATTTTAATTTCTTGTGACAACTTTTATGAACTGGGACTTATTTACAATTTAAACTTCTGTGCATGCAAGGGAAAAAAAACCAACTATAAATCTAAATCATGACGTCTAAAAAACATAGTGAAGATTTTAAAAGTGTAAAAGTGCGTGTGTGTTTAATGGACGGCTAAAAAACATAATGAAGAATTTTTAAGTTGTAATATTTTTTGCACAGCTTCGTGTAATAAGTGATTAATTATTATTCGCTTTTTTTTTCGATTCAATTCTTTATTTGTTGTTTAAAGACTATATTAAGCTTATATCAGTCCCAATTTGTTATCCATATTAAAATATTTTGCCCTCCGTTCTTCCGAATTTATATTTAATAATGAAAGAAGTGCCTTTATAATAAAAAAGTAGCACAATTGAATTAAAGTAACTTAGATATTTTCTTCCGTTATCTACCATTTGTGTTTAAAAATGTAACACTTTTATGACGTCATAATCAAATCTAATTTTTCTATTAATAAATATAATAAGGCTGCTTTAAATATTTTCCTTCTCAATAATGAAAACAATGCTATGAACGAAAAATAACTCAGTTTATAGCACATTTTGGGCACGGGGGCATGTTCCAAAAGTAGAACAGTTGGCGTTTAAATGGTTAGAATTTTTTTTTTTTTTTTTGTTAATTATAAATGAAAAATTATTGGTTTTATAACAAAAAATGAGATAACTTTCCCAACACTTTTCAACTTTTATGAACAAAAAAGTTATACTTTTTGCATCGCAACATTACTTTTTGAAAAAGTTACTTCAAATGTTCATTAGAAGATTAGAAGTATTATAAATCTTGTCGATCAACCGATTAATGGAGTCTCCGGATCTTTTATTAAAAGTTATAAAAACAGTTGAATAGAACTAGTGAGTAAAGGGGGGGGGACCAATAAAAGGGACTATCAAAAATCATATAAGTGAAAAAGTTCAAATGTTTATAAATTTATTTATAAAAAATATTTACGTTAAATGCTAACAGAAAAAGATTTTTAATTTTTGTTTCTTTATTCTTATCAATGTTAAAATGCTCGAAAGCTACGAATTATACCAAATTTTGAAGAATAACGACTAACCAAAATCTTTTTAATATAGTACTGAATTAGTTTTTATTTCACATATTGTTAAGTTGTATAAATAAACAATTTTATTCACCATTAAAAATAAATCAAAAAATTATGGAGGGCATTAACTTAGTAAGACTTCATTGAAACCGACATAGAGACGTTTAAATATATATATTAGTGAGACTCGGTTTTTTTACACTTTGCAATTGAAAAAAGTTAAAAGTTATGGAATCTCCTTATGAAATCTCCTGTTTCTCTCCTATTAACCAAAATATATTATCAACATAAAAATTGAAATTAAGAAACAAAACTATGTCTTTATTATTATTTCATACATTTCCTTTTATTTACATTTTTTTTTTTAAATGTATTTAATACTTTATTTTGTGCATATCAAAACACAGCATAATTAAATTAAAGAATTAAAGCATAAAAATTAAATTAAAGCATTGGCAATTATGTAGCTGACTTTTTAAAATTCTATGTTATTTTTTTCTTTTTTTAAAAATTACTTTTCATCATGGTCTTGAGAGGAAAGCACTCTTAAAAGTTTTAACATCGATTATAATACTCTTAATATCAATAATTATAGAATATAATAGGCAAACTTAAACAACTATTAATGTCTGATCACAAAGAGTGGTCTATATATAACGAACTATTGTTTATACTAAGACACAAAGTGAATATTCCTTTATCTTACCTACCACTTTAGCTTTGACGAAGCACCTTGCCTTGATTTGCGATATAAATATAATTTTTTTTATTAAGATATTACAGTTTCTGTAAAAACACTTCTGAACATGATGAAAGTACTTTTGTTCCACTCGTTTTTCCTTTTTTTTTTTTTTTTTTTTAAAAAAAAAAAAAAAGGGATCGTCCATTTAAATGGATGCTATCAAGAGCATGAATCAGTGATAAGCCACAAAAGAAAAATTACCAAATAGAAAATGTAATATAAAATTATTTGTTTTAATCTCACTTAGTGTTTTTCGATGTTATTTCGCCAAGGAAACTCACTTGGGGGTACGGATAACATTTTAAACTACTATGAGGCTACACCTCCTGCTCGCTCTTCTCGTCAACCCCAAGAATCGGTTCAGACTCATCATTTTCCCCCAGACTCAAACGTCGAATAAACGTTTACAAAAATATCGAATATTTTGTTTATTGTACTTATTGTACTGTAAAAATATTTAGTTCGCATATTAATCATAACTACATAGACGATAGCCTGACTGGATTTGAAAAATAATTATCTCAACTTAAAAAAAAATCATTAATCTAAAGAACACAGAATGTGTGACTCAATACGAAGAATATGAGAAGTCATTTTACTCGTTGGCGAGATTTATAACTCTTCCAATCGGGTATGGTTCTTATCCTTCTTTATTAAGTTTTTTGTTTCCTTATTTTTTAAAATTTCACTATAAATGTGAAGATTTATATCTGGCAACATGCTATTTCCCCCTCTCTCTCCCTTTACTGATTTTGACTGACATCTACTCAAGTGCAGGTTTATAAAATAAAATTTAAAAAAAATAATAATAATAAAGATCTCGTGAGGGAAAATTTTTTTTTTTTACCAACAACGGAAAAATAAGCAATATTTAAAGCAGTAGTTATATATATATATATATATATATATATATATATATATATATTTCTCTTACACGGAACCAAAAAAAAAGCCTCATTACAACTTCCCGTATGGCAACTTAGAAAATCGACCAATGATTGCATCTAAAAATGTCACATGCCAAATCTAGCTGAGGTGGCTCAACATATAGCGCTTTTAAAAACGGAAACAATAACCAGAGTGAGCATTATCAGGTTGTTCAATTCAGCTGCGGCAAAAATAAAAATAAACAACTTAAAAAATAAAAATTCTGTTGCCAGCCATAGAATTTTTTGAAAGTTAACTTAGCAACATAAATCAAAATTATGATACCTGAGCGCTTGACGTAACAAATCCTTCAATTCTATAAGTGTTGTATCGCCAAATGCCCAAATTAACAATTGCAATTTCAAATTAATATTGAAATGTACAGGTTTAGAATTTTCTACAGTGAAAAGTTTTCGGAACTTCAGTATTCAAAAAAGTATACAAAAGCTTGACTTTAAGAACGTATCCAATGAGCGAGCATTGGATTTCGAAACAATCCGAAATGAACTGCGAAAGCAGTTCCGGGGGTTGGTGAGCGCTAGCGAGCTGGGGGCGAAGCCTCCTAGTATATATATAAAGAACATAAATTTGCAATAACGTGTAAACGAATTGGAATTCTGAAACAAAGTTTGCTATAAGTTCTGAAATGACTCTTTCAGCAGGTCAAATTTCATCTTCGTAGTTGCATATCAGCGGGTTACAGAATGAGCAAACACGGTATTTTTCACCTACAAGTTTAACAATTGAAAATTCTAGGGATAACTGTCGAATCGTAATAATTATTTTCTCCAAGTACTTTTCACCCATACCATCGTAATTTCAAGTTTCTAAATCATATAGATTTAATCTAAATCATATTAACCTAAATCATATAGAAACTATTAATCTAACTCATATAGATATAGATTAATAGTTTCTAAATCATATAGATCAAGTTCTAAATCACACAGATATGCAGCAAAGCAAAATGTAACGTAAAGAGGAAGAAGAAAAAAAGGCTAATCGCATAATTGTAATGATTTTCGCTTACTTTCTATTTTATTTATTTATTTTTGAAATGTGTATTTAAAAAACTATCGTCGTAAATAAGCATGAATTTTTTACCTTAATTAAAAGTTTGAAAACAAAATAAGTTCACTAATAAATAAATCATTAAATTAGAGCTCGAAATTTCCGCTTGGCATTGGCGACCTGATATTTTGGGCTGGCGTGTAAATTTTTTTTCTTATAAAATGTTGTGTTTCAAATCAAAGTACTCTATTTTTTCCTAGAGTTAATTCTTTCCGGATAAGCAATTCTTGAAGATAATGATACTCTTCACGTATTTAAACCCATATCTCTTAACAATCTCTTAAATGAACAAATGGATGCTGAGTTGATAGACATTCAATGTTCGTATCACTAACATCGACTCTAGAGTGAAGAAGTTAACCAGTGCCGAATGTTCAGCGATATTACTAGCGACGAATGTTCATCAAATGTTTCAAACTGCTCTAGATTTAAACATTTTTGTGCTATTCAACCAATGATCACAGCTACCCGTAAGAAAGACTTTAGCTGCCACAATTGACTGGAGACAACCTACAGAAATTCTTTGAAGATTGTGACATTCTAAATTTTGCTCAGAATTTCTATAGAATCCCTTCCCCCGCAGAGTTTGATACTTGGCCCGAAATTGGCGTATGGTATTTTAGAGTTGAAAGGCAGTAGTGTGCTAATATGAAAAATTTAAAGTATGGGAACATTTTTTTAATTTTCTAATTCCTTTTTGTATTTTAATGACTTTTAATGATGGACATTGGAGCTTTTTTTAAAGTTGATATCAGTGTTTTTTTTTTTTTTTTTTTTTTTTTTTTTGCAATAAACGTGTTAAGTTTTTCATTTTCTACATTCTTTTATGGTTTGAGTCACCAAAAAAAGTCCTTTATACATCTGTAAATATTTTGAAATTTTTTTTATATTTTAGCGAAATGGTGACAAAATTTTTTGTCTGGATAGTACTTTAGAACAGAAATTTCATGCCCTGCAATCAATTAAATAATAATAGTCTATTTTCACACATCTGACGCATTTGGTGCGGGATTATCACCTCTGCAATCAAATCATTATTGTTACTTAGCGATTGTTCTTTCCTAGACTATGTAAGAAAAAATAATTCCCGCCGCCAAAGGTTATATCTTAGTTTATTCGATACCCTAATCCCATTATTATGTTAATTTTGCCTTATGTTACACAACTAATGGTGACCTCCCTCAGATTCTTCTTCCTGCATTAATACAACGGATTTTTCATCCATTCCTTTCACTTCATTTTTTATCCGAACAAGCGATCATTCTTTATTATAGAACGAATCCCTGACAAACTTCCTTTTTAAGAGTACTCAGGAAAAGACCAGTTACTCAATTGAAGAAGACACAGGATGGAACATTTTTACCTCCCCACCCCCCTTTAAATCAGCCCCTCACCCTCCCTTCTGTGACAGGCAGACGATCCTCATTTCATTTGCGTAACTGTGTTCTGTGTACCTCAATAATCCCCAACGGCGGGTGTTCACATCATGAGAAAAATCTGACACCCGTCTAACACAAGAGACATGAAAAATTCATTTTTTTCCACTTGAGACTAAATGGGCGCCCGTTCAGACTTTGAAATTGTGGTGTGAAGGGAGCCCTGAAAAGGGGCCCTTGCACAACTGTAATAAAGGTTAAGCCTTGCGTTAGAGGAATCAATTTAGTGGTATTATGAAATAGTGGATTTTTTTTTTAAACGTTCTTGAACATTTTTCATTATTTAAGAGAAACATTGTGATGCTTTTGGAATTATTACTTTTGAACAAAATCTATCAAGTATAAGAATAACTTTACAGTGCAATTAATTAAAAAGCATTCTTGCCAACTTATATGGTCATTGTAGAAAATATTTTTTAGAGGTAGCTGTTTAATATAGCCTAGATTGAACTGCGTTTTCGTGTACAAATCTTGGTATTTTTTTTTTTTTAAATTTCAAAATTTTTTTGTATTAAATTAATTACTTTACTTACTTAGACAAATCAATAATTTTAAAATATTTATGAATTTGTCAATGATGCATTCTAGTGTCGATGAAGTAGGTTAAGGTCTAGAAAATTCTTCCTTGTTTAATTATTATTAAATTACCTCTTTTTAAAATCTTCCCTTGCGAACAGACACGTTGGCGGACGTAGATTTCCATCATTTCATGTTTTACGTAAAAGTTGTAACTTACAGAAAATGCGAGTAAGTTGAAAGCTATGTAGAGGCTACTGAGTATCTAATTTGAAATGTAGCAGTTTGTGGAAGGCATTTAACTTAGATTTCCTTCAGTTCAAGCTAATTGCTAAACGCATAAGTTGGAACTTCCGGAAAAAGCTTACTATAGTTGGAAGCTATGTAGATATTACTAGGTATCTCATTTAAATTTAAAAATCTGAAAAAATTCAATTTTCATGTTGTTTTTTTTTATGCTTTAAAAAAAAAAAAAAAAAAAAAAAAAAAAAAAAAAAAAAAAGGCTTTAAGATGGAAATTTCATGTGTGGGTTATTCCCCAAAAGTAGTGACATTTTTATTTCTTGCCTTTATTCAATTTATTTTTATTGTAGTGATTTTTTTAAACTCTATTGAATCAATTCAATTGCGCATTTTGAATGCAAAAAAATGCATTATGTTTATGACATTTTCAAAGTGGTTGTAATCAAATGTTCAACTCCGTTGCCTTGTAATTTTGAACCCAATCCAGAAGACAAGGGAACTCATGGATAAAGCATTGGGAGAAATTTTGCCCTAGTGGAAAACTTTGCATTACATGGAAAGGAAAACCACGAAAATCTCCCAAGAATTGCCTGGCGGCAAGGGGATTCTAACTCATGATCCGTTCTCCACTGAGGATATTTTACGTCAGTGTTATGCAAGCTAGGTGCGGAATTGACCAGCCATCGCTGGGATTCGAACACGGGTCACCTCATTAGGAGGCGAGCCCTGTGCCACCACGGCTTATATAAAATTAATTGCCTTTTACAGGGTTCCCACGGTCTGAAAAAAAAATAAGTGGTAACTAATATTTTTCAAAACTAATCCTTAAATTTATCTTTCATTTGTGAATTACGAAATTATTCACGAGTTATTTTCTGCACCTGTATATATTTCCTTTAAATTAAATATTTATTGATAGCTTAAAATATATAGATATATATCACTCTCACTAGCAGTTTAAAAAGTTTTCCAGACTTTGGGAGTTCTGTTTAAACATTTAGCAACCACTATTCTTTTAACAACAATAAGTTAAAACATGTCGCTTCATTTATTATGTAATGTCGGGGCCTCCCTGGCCGAGTGGTATCGCCGGTCAAAACGCTCTGTTAAGCGTGGCAGGTAGCGGGTTCGAATCCCGCCGTAACCCTGGATGTATTCTTTGTGATGTCTTTCTCTGAATTGTTCTATCTGTATTTTCTACTTGAAAATGACTTATAAGCCTATATTGAGAACACAAGTCAGCAAATGTATGTAATTTCAATAAATAATAAATAAATTATGTTATGTCTAAGGTCGCGCCTGCTAATGCCCTGCTTTAAATTTTCAATCGTATCTTACTGTTCCGGAAAGGGTTAAAGTTTTAAGTTTTGAAAAAAAAAAAAAAAAAGAAATTCAAGTGCAAACAAAGAGCAAAAAAATATCAATATCAGAGTGCAAACAAAGGATGGTAGGATTGCGCAACGGGAGAGCTTATACTGCAATAATTTGTTTGCACTTTGATATTTCAGAAAAAAAAAAAAAATTTAACGTTTGAAACTTCATGATTTAGTAGATTTACCTGATTTTAACACATTGCTGACCGATCACGAGTTAACTCGTGTTTTCGTGGCCAGGCGTTGGTGACCGGTCACGAGTCATAGCGATCATGTTAGCAGTTATCTCGTGGTGACTATTTTAAAAAGTGGGCGTAATTTTCCTAACTTTTCAAGTTTTACTATTTAATTTATTATAACTTAACGAAACCATATATATTTTCAAACCTTTGTGGTGTACCGTCACACGTAGGTGATTGTTATACTTTTTATCATGCGAAAAAGAAATATTAAGAGTTGAATAATAAATAAAAAATTTTAAAGATTATTTATATTCCACAGAAAAGTTGCCGGTCGGTAATGTGTTAAAAATACCAATGGTGGTGAATCAAAATTAGCCATTCCTCCTGCGGTACAGCGTTCTTTTAAAAGCAGAAGAAAAAAAATAGCTATTCGACCAAACATTCACTTTAATTTTAATCATTTTTAATTGTCTCTTACGCAAAGTATTTTACATAAAAATAAATTTAGGAAACAAGTAAAATAGTTAAGAGTTATTAATAATTAAAAAAGCGTGGAGAGATTATAGCGCTGTATACAAGTTCCCAGCAAAGCATCTAATTTAAATTTTTAAAAATCTGTACTAACTCAGTTGCCATAGATTACCCTCAACTATGCAGCACAACGTACTAAAAAACTTTTTTTTTTTTTTTTTTTTTTTTTTTTTTTCCCTTCTCTTTGCAGTTGGTTTTATGAGGCACTGTTATATCAGATTTTTTCTCTTCTTTTTTTTACCATGCATCGTGATTTGAATTCAATTCTGTTGCATTTGCAAATGAAATGCGTGCTGTTGCATTTAAAGATATGAATCACCCATTTTGAGAAGTGGGGGGGGGGGTAGAATCCCCCAACGTATTGTTATCTCATTCTCTCTGCATACATTGTTTTCATTATTCATTCAAAGACTGTGTTACACTGAAGCACCCCTCCTCTATGCTCAAAAGCATTACCATCTGTTTGATAAGGAATGAAATGAGTTACTTATTCGGCTATCGACCCATATTTTATTCTTTTTTTTTTTTCATTCCAACCCTAGTTTTAGATGTGATTTGTTTTCAAAGCAAAACGTTGTAAGAGTTACCAAAGGTTAAAATGGAAATCTCATGGAAATATGATAAGATTTAATATATTCTTGTATATCTGAGGAATTGGCACGATTTCTGTTAAAACTGGAAAATTTGGCATCCACATAAAAATCGGATATTTAATACAGGACACTTTGCTGGTAATAAAACTATTCCTTGCGTAGTTTCAAGGTTCGTGGGGGCCTTAAGAAAGTTAAAAAGAGATAGCGGAATAAGTAAAAGAAAAAAAAAACATTTTAATAAGTTTGTATATTTACCACAATACTTAAACATTTCTAAATAATTATCTCTGGTCACGAACTTCCGGCACCAAAATTTTAGGAGTAAAAGCTAATAAAAAGAATTCACGATTGTGTTTATTCTTTTTGCAAACAAGGAGTGAAGGGAGATTAATTTACTGCCAGTTATTTCTCTTCTTCGTTATTATAGTATTTGCCAAAGATTTTTTTTCCTGGTAGTACTGAAAAGAACATTAATTTTAAAAATAAATAAATAAAATTTAAATAAATAAATAGCAGTCATTTAAAAAGATGTCACCGTAAGATTGTTGGCAATATTATTATTTTAGTTAAATGTTACGTGCACTAAACGTAAGATTAACGTTGAACATTAGGAGTCGTAAGCACAAAATTGGGTTGGCTCTTCAACGACGGTTATAAAAAATAAAAAAAATATCAATTGTGAATCTAAGAATCAAATGTTTAAGTATCAATTTTCTTATTACTATAAAAATTAAAAATATTTCCTCCCTTAAATGTAAAATTTGGCAGCTGCGAAAATATAATGTAAAAATATTTTATTTATTTATTGTTACGCAAACATATACATATCTGTGCTCAATACAAAGTATGGCTACATGAAAATAATTTATCACAATAAAAGCAAACATTTAAAAAATTATAATGTTTCGAAACAAGTTGCCGTACACTAAAAAAGGAAAAAAAAAAAAAAAAAAAATCGTTCTTCTGCTATTTACCACTTTAATTAAAATGTTAAATTCGGCTATTCATTTTAGTTCCTTAAGGGTTTTTCAATTATTATAGAACATGCTACTTTATGAAAATATTAAAAAAAATACAATCCCTTCACAATTACTTCTTATATAAACATAAGGACTCAATGTCCTATAAAAAATTAAAAAGTTCAGCCAATTTACTTAAATATAATGAACAAATCTTTCTTTCTTTATTTAAAATAAATTGGGTGACTGGGCCGCCCAGCGGCCCCTAACCCATACATCGTGAAATAAAACATTGGATGAAAGACATTTTGAATTTTGCAACATTATGGTGGCAATAATAAAAGGAAAATAATACAAAAATAAATAATAAAAGACTTTACAGTCAATTTGGATTTTACATGATTTTCAATTCAATTGGAAAATTTTACTTTTAAGTTTAATACAGTAGATTTCGTAGATTTTAATAATAATAATTTTGAATTTTTAGAGTTCATATTTAAAGTTCAGAGTTTGTATTTTTGATTTTTGTTTTCAGCTGTTCAGAGTAGACTGCAGGTTGAACAGGAGATTGATGCAATTGGATAGTTGATGACTCTGTGCACAATGCTGATTCTATGGTTTGACGATATTCTGACTGGATGGATGATTCTGATGATATTTAGAAAAAGTGGTTTCAGTTGGGGTAGAACCTGGGATCTTTATAATGAACGAATGCTTAATGTAATTTATAGTTAATAAAAAATTTATCCTTTTTGTGTTGGTAATCATAATTAATCCTGTTATAATTTGTTCCATACTCAGAAAACATTTTTTCAGCATTTGGAAATTCACGGCTAGGTTAATCTGAACGCATTTTTCTCTAAACTTTAAATTACTAATGTAAATAAAACAGAATTGGATACGAAGAATTTCTCCCGTAGTATAGCGTCCTTTTAACTTTTCTTTTCTGTAATAAAATGTCTTCGGTGACAAAAGCTTAAAGTATTTACTGCTGATCAATTTACGCCGAAAAATTTCAATCAACTTATTCCCAGTTTAAAATTTTACTCACCATATCATTATTTTAAATGAGTAAGGCCTTCTTCTTTATTCAAACAATAATCAAAGAGTCCCAAACTAAAAAGCGCACATTGTGAACGTTCATCTTTAAATGGATAATATTATTGCAGACTGGTTCAATTTAGAATGGTGCAAGAAAAAAAGGCAATATTTAATAAGAATCAAATTTAATAAAAATAACCAATAAAAACAAACAAATATGGTGTGATATTTGTTAGCCTCCCATTCCGTTGCCTGCCACACAAGTTATACATAATCAGAGCTATTGTGAATGATTACAGCGCCCTCTGTTGATCAGGCAGAAATTCTTAACAAATGTCAAAGCAAAGGTGAATGAGAGTTCACGTAAAACATTTTCAGAGTCTTTTCCAAATTAAAGAACCGTTTAATGAGTTGTTTCCCTTTTCATTCACCTGTAAGTATATCCAACACCCCGTTTTTTGTTTTACAACATAACCTTTTGAAGATGGGCTGTCTTCAACCGCAAGAAGACCGCAGACAACAAGGCAGCAGCATCCTTTCAAAGAAAAATCTAATATACTCTTCTTAGAAATAGTTCAAATCTGGAGCAACTTTTTGGGTCTTATCTCAGCATCTTGACTTAATGGATGTACGGAAAATAAATGTAGCGCGGTTTACACCTTTAATTTCCGTTCAACGTTTTAAGTCAACATTAATATAATGTGTCATTCATTTATTTTTTTAAGTTTATTATGAAAGAAATGTTAATTCGATGTATGGGTAGATTTATTCGAGAATTATTTCATAATACATTATGCGTGTAGTGTTATCCATATGATAAGTGATATGCGTGTGTTCATTTTTCTCCCTGAATGAAAGGAATTTTTCACTTTTATTTGACTTTCTGAAATTCCCTTAATAAAATTTTATGAAAACATTCAGGACTAAATTTTATTCTGAAATTCAGTCCTACACCATTCAGTTATGAAGTTGTAAAGAAAAACATTCTAGCGGAAAATAAAAAGTTCGTTAAATGAAGCTGAAAAAAATATTCAATTTTACCTGTTCGATGTCGCAAAAACGCTTCATTTTGTAGTGATGTAAAAGTTCATTTATAAAAAAATGGAAAAAAAAAAAGTAATAAGACTTAGACTGATTTGACATTTTGTAGTGCCGGCTACTACTTAAGTTTTAAAATGTAGCTGTTCTCTCATTTTTCATTACCAATATTTAAGTACAATTTCTCAGATTACTTATATTCAGGAACGATTTCTCCGATTAACAATATTCAAGTAAGCTTTTTCAAATTGCCAATTCGTGATAACCGTAATAAAATAATAGATATTTATATCATTAATTTATTATGGTCATCACTAATATTTTATTTCTCCGGGATAAAGTTCAATAATAAAATCATTGAATAACCAGTCTTTTACTTTTTAAAAAACGTTACCGGGAATGTTGGCTGTTTACGGGAAAACAGGCAAACGTTTTGAAGTTAAATTTCTAAATTACTACTGTTGAGCTCCCGAACAGAACCAAGTAATTTTTTTCACGGAGAGGCAAATAATTAATTGAGCTTTTCTTAATAAATATTCGATTCTCCAAAATAAAATGAGGAATTGATAATACTTCTAATTTTTTTTTTTTTTTTAAATATCAAAATGTAAACAAATTATGACAGGATTTCTTCCCTACTGCGTAATCCTGCCGTAATTTGTTTGTATTTTGATATTTTGAAGAAGAAAAAAAATCCCTTTTGCGCATTTGATATTTCATTGTTTACTCTTGGTTTACTAGAGCTCAACTTTTTTCTTCTATACTTTAAATTTTAAATGATTAATACCAGAACTTGCCATGAAACGTTTTCCCAGTGGTATAGCCTCTTTTTTGAGTAATAAAACTTCAGATTTAAGTTCCATCATCATGTATTTCAGCCAGCGTGTATATTTTTAACACATTTCCTAAATAAACAGCAAAAACTGCTCTGCCTTGATTACAAATCTCAGTAAGAGAGAAACACAGCCGATCCGTAATTTCCCAAGCGTAAAAGACGAGCTAAAAATGTATTCAACGAGACTCTGCAAATGTTTTCGAAAAAAGATTATAACAGAAAAAGAAAAATCCTTTCAATTACTCATCACCGGTACTTTTCGTTCTGATAAACTTGGAAACACCTACTACTGTTTCGCTCTCGGGTTTTCTAAGAGTGAACAAAATTATGATTCATCATGGACATATGGAACCTTTCCCGCCAGGTAGAATCTTTTTCTTGCGCTTCTAGGGTGATGACGTCACGGAGATAAGAGGATTGAAAGATCCAATATTGAGAAAATATTTTCGAAGGGAAAATCAGAGTTGATCAACGATTACAATAGTAACTAATAAGAGATAATGACTTTATACAGTACAATAATGAACCCTGGATAAGTGAACGTTTTTAATGATACCGGTCGAGCTGCTATTTAACTAATGTTATTTCATATGCTCATAGAGAACAACTGAGAAATTATTAGCTCGTTTACAGTGCACTGTAAAAATTATAGCCCAATGTAAAATATGGTGGCAATTACCTTACGCCAAAGAGTCATGTTCCACCATACAAAGAATCAATGATAGTTTCTAGTGCTGCGAGGCATCAAAAATGTTCTCACACACTAATTGGTGCTAAGTCGCCGCCGCCATTTTTGTTATCCAATCGCACTAAAATTTATAATTACTGTAAGGTATAATACACATAAGAATCTCTAAAGTTATGTCTACGATACAATGTTAAGTAAGAATCATTAACTTAGGATGCATGTATGCAACATTTCTTAAAATAAAATTAGTTTTGTCAGCCAAACATACGCAGCGCAGAAAAAATATTAATATGAATTCGAACTAGGCTTAGCAAAACCGAAATAAATAGAAATGAGATATTATAAAATTATTTAATATAATTAGCAGATTTATGTAAATTTTGTAAATCTTATGGGAACATAAACATCCTTATAATATAATTAAATATATACACGCCTTTTATGACAGTTTACATGAGTAGGTTGCGTAATCAAGCCAACAAAATTGAAACAACTAGGCAAATAATCGACCACAATCAATATTCTTGTTCAATCAGTAAAAAGGATTGAGTCTTAATTACTATTAAATAAGCTATAATCATTTTGTCATCTCAATCTAAAAAGAAGACTGAAATTACATGAAAATTAATCGAATATCATCTTGGAAATTACTCCCGTGTAGTTACTGGGGGCGAAAGTTAAGCCTAGTTAGGTTTCGACGTGATCACCATCTTAAATCAAAAATTAAAAAAGTTAATAGTGGTTGGTTCTAATGCCACTTGCCAGACGGGCAAGCTTGCTTGGTGAAACCGAGCAAATTTAAGGCAGAGTGTGCGATTCTTGTTTTTCAGTGGCGCCATCTATGGCCAAGAATTTGACTGCGACACACCATACATCACACCTGTTTATAAGGTGGTCCCATTCATACATCATTCATTCATCCACAGATCGTAATCTTGACCTGAATCTGAGAACGATTGATCTCCAATCCAGTACCCCCAGAGGTATTGATTTGTTATGGGAACATGGAGGACTTTGCGACTCTGCGGAATTTTAACGTGCATCACTCACCAACTACACGGGAAGTCTTCGGGCGGCGGGGTTCGAACCCACGAACTCTCGGACATGGGCCCAGCGCCCTACCGACCTGGCTATCCCGGCACAAAAGTTAATAGTAATAATGTTGATAATTAACTAAACTCACTATTTATGTGTAGCTGGGATCCTCTGCCATTAATTATATCACTTCTAACACTAATAAAATCACAATTTACCTTTATTTTCTGAACTTTACAAAACACTCGAGTACAACAACGTGTCCTCTAGCCTGTTGCATACCGGCTAACTTATACGCATTCGGCGTAAAATTTTATTTCTATATTTAAAGTGGAATGCATGTTTTCTATATACTCCTTGCATTTATAAACTTAATTTATAATTTTTTTGATCACCACTATTTTTAAAAAAATTAAGCATAGATAATAATATAATACTACTGATACATTCCGTATAAACTTCCCAAAATTACAACGCATGTTTCTGCCTAAAATTTTAATTTAAATACCATTTTACTACCAATGGGAAAAATCATCCTCGAAAGGTTGAAAAATTGGCAAGTATGCTGCTGTCCACCATGAGTGGAGTAAAATCATCTAAGCTTCAGTGTAGTCTTTATTAATTATTAGTGTTAAGATTTAACTAAACCCTTTGAAAAGTAAAAGAACGCTCGATTCGGTATTAACTTAAAAGAAAGTAATCATTAACACAATTCTTAGTGGTTTTCAACTCATAATTCAAATTGATATTAGACCACAGTTTTTACAGTATGGACTTAAATTTCTTTTTCGCAGTTAATTGAATGAAGCAAAAAAAAAAAAAAAAAAAAAATTCTTCTTAATCTATGTGATAAGTTTAAAAGCATATAATTATGAATTTTAATCTGAGCTGGGATCTCCAAGTACTTTTAACAAGAAATTTAATGTCGATTAGATGCCCCCTTGACTAGATTCCAGGGGCTACTGTCCCTGTATATTTGGGATATTGCCCCTGGCTATTGTATTCTACTGACAGTAAGTGAATGATTTTTTACAACACATATCAAAAAGATTCTGTTATTATGGTATATAGTAAAAAGGTAGTGTTTATACGCAACATTATAATTGATTAATCTTTGTAAAAATTATACTTTTACAGAAAGAAATTAATTTACATGTATACTTTTTTAACTTAGGAATTTATTTGAAATAATCATTATTATAATAAAAGTTTTCACTTAATAATAACAGTTTGATAATAATAGTAACACATTTCTACATCCATCATTTTACTGCTTCTCTTGATATTTGCTTCACTTCTTCGAATCATTCCTTTGGAGGAGTTTTGAATAAGGCAGGATTAGTCAGTTTGTCAACAGTTTCCGCAGATACCCCTGCCTGAAAATATTTCAGCAATATGTTATAATAACTTTAATATACAAGTTTAAATTATTTATTTATCATGGTGGCTAACATTTTTTATCAGATTTTAATGCTTGACAAAAAAAAAAAAAAAAAAAAAGGAATGGCTTAAAACCACTTTATATTGTTGCCGGCGAATTCTAATGGAAATGTCTAAGCTGACGTCACATCTCTTAACCTATTCATTTGGAAATGCATCACATCAATGATCAATCGGTTACAGAGGTAACTAATAGGTATACAGGCCTGTTTTCACGGTCCAAGTTCTTGGACGGAGGTTGATTGATATTGATGGAAATTTGTTTTGCTTGGATTGTGTAAACGATCAACCAAGTACTTGGTCCAAGTGCTTGTACCTTGGCGAACAAAGTAGACGATAGTTTAATACTTGTACGATAGTAGAGCATGTTCTATTTTCCATCTAAGTTTTTCCTCCCTTAACCAATCAGCGTCTTAAGTTTTGTGACGTCAACAAGCATGCATCAGATTATGTCATTTTGTTGTCATATTTTAGTCCAAATAAATTAATCTGTTATGTGTTATTAGGATTTTATTTGAATTTGTTTTGTAGTTTTAATCTCATTTAAGCATAATTTTATAATGTTGAATTTGAACAATGCGCTTGCGAAAGTTTTTCTTCCGACCAATCAGTGAGATTCAAAAACTCGGATAGTGTCGACGAATCATCCAATTTCTTGGAAAGAAAAATTCCACCAATTTCCCGGATTCAAGAAATTGGACCGTGTAAACAGGGCTTAAGTTTCTATTGTATAGGAATACGAAACGTTCTATAAGAATAGTGCAAACGGAAATTGATTTAAGGATTGGAGAATATTGATCTAGTTTAACCTCTGACTTCGACATCTTTATTGGTCAGAAAATTACACGTTTCCTCAAAGGAATAGCCATATTTTTTTGCATGTAATCAGCATGAAATTAATAAAAGTTATATAGGTATTATTTATTTATAATTTTTTTTTTTTTAAAAAAAAGAAAGAGGCAAAATTACCCGAGTTGACAGCAATAAATTTCTATCATCTCAAAAAACTGTCTCATTAAAAAGCTATTCACACTACGTATTAGGTAACTTAATTATTTCTCGAGGAAGGTTAAAATGAATGATACTTACAATGATTCCCGAAACTTTTGGTTTCCCTGCAGCAATCAACCTTCCTTTGATATCTGATAAAGATATGTCTTTTTCTTTGGCCAACATTCGAAGCATTTCAACAAATTCTTTCTCGGACATTTTGTGACCTGGACTAGTAAAAAAAAAAATTTTTTTTTTCAGTAAATTTTAAAATATATAAATCCATTACCCTAAAGTTTGGAATAAATTTATTTTTCAAAACAATCATTTATTGGTCCATGAACTAAAATTTCAAGATCCAATTACCGAACTGTAATAAATCTCCGGAGATGTTTTACCTAAGAAGCTGGACTACGGCGAAAGTAATTCAGAACTTTCACATAGCATTCGTTAGTACATATGTTCTGCAGATATTATGGAACAAATTTGGCTACTTATAAAGCTCGCACTGAATTTTATAGGAGTTAACAAACTCGAAATGAATTTCCTCCCATGTTCTCTATATAATTTTCAGAAAAATAATTTTAATTTTCGTTGTTTATAGCCACGTTACTTTTAAAAACTACCATTTACTTTTCAAATAGAGATGACAGATGCTCTGCGCAAAGTGAACACCTTGAATAAATGTCGATAAATTTTCGGATTTTGACATAATAAGACTCTTTCTCAATGGTGCAAAGACCTAACCTAAATATACTAATTAATAAGTACAGTATCTCATTGCTTATATCTCGATAAAAAATGCAAAATGTATCAAGGATTCCATTACGGACATCCTGTAAAATAAAAATAGCATTCTAATTTTAAATCTAATTAATCAGTGTAATAGTAATACAATTATTTATATTTCATGAAAGAATGAAAAATATATCAATAATCCCATAACGGAAAATCTTGTAAAATAAAAATGGCATTCCAGTTTTAAATCTAATTAATTAGTGTAGTAGTTAACTAATCGTTTATATTTCGTTAAAGAATACAAAATGTATCAAGGATTCCATTACGGACATCCTGTAAAATAAAAATAGCATTCTAATTTTAAATCTAATTAATTAGTGTAATAGTTATGAAATCGTTTATATTTCATTAAAGAATACAAAATATATCATAAGTCCCATTACGGAACATCTTGTAAAATAAAAATAGCATTCCAGTTTTAAATCTAATTAATTAGTGTAGTAGTTAACTAATCGTTTATATTTTGTTAAAGAATACAAAATGTATCAAGGGTTCCATTACGGACATCCTGTAAAATAAAAATAGCATTCTAATTTTAAATCTAATTAATTAGTGTAATAGTTATGAAATCGTTTATATTTCATTAAAGAATACAAAATATATCAAAAGTCCCATTACGGAACATCTTGTAAAATAAAAATAGCATTCCAGTTTTAAATGTAATTAATTAGTGTAGTAGTTAACTAATCGTTTATATTTCATTAAAGAATACAAAATATATCAAAAGTCCCATTACGGAACATCTTGTAAAATAAAAATAGCATTCCAGTTTTAAATGTAATTAATTAGTGTAGTAGTTAACTAATCGTTTGTATTTCGTTAAAGAATACAAAATGTATCAAGGATTCCATTACGGACATCCTGTAAAATAAAAATAGCATTCTAATTTTAAATCTAATTAATCAGTGTAATAGTAATACAATTATTTATATTTCATTAAAGAATGAAAAATATATTAATAATCCCATAACGGAAAATCTTGTAAAATAAAAATAGCATTCCAGTTTTAAATCTAATTAATTAGTGTAGTAGTTAACTAATCGTTTATATTTCGTTAAAGAATACATAATGTATCAAGGGTTCCATTACGGACATCCTGTAAAATAAAAATAGCATTCTAATTTTAAATCTAATTAATTAGTGTAATAGTTATGAAATCGTTTATATTTCATTTAAGAAAACAAAATATATCAAAAGTCCCATTACGGAACATCTTGTAAAATAAAAATAGCATTCCAGTTTTAAATCTAATTAATTAGTGTAGTAGTTAACTAATCGTTTATATTTCGTTAAAGAATACAAAATGTATCAAGGATTCCATTACGGACATCCTGTAAAATAAAAATAGCATTCTAATTTTAAATCTAATTAATAAGTGTAATAGTTATGAAATCGTTTATATTTCATTAAAGAATGAAAAATATATCAATAATCCCATAACGGAAAATCTTGTAAAATAAAAATAGCATTCCAGTTTTAAATCTAATTAATTAGTGTAGTAGTTAACTAATCGTTTATATTTCGTTAAAGAATACAAAATGTATCAAGGGTTCCATTACGGACATCCTGTAAAATAAAAATAGCATTCTAATTTTAAATCTAATTAATTAGTGTAATAGTTATGAAATCGTTTATATTTCATTAAAGAATACAAAATATATCAAAAGTCCCATTACGGAACATCTTGTAAAATAAAAATAGCATTCCAGTTTTAAATCTAATTAATTAGTGTAGTAGTTAACTAATCGTTTATATTTCGTTAAAGAATACAAAATGTATCAAGGGTTCCATTACGGACATCCTGTAAAATAAAAATAGCACTCTAATTTTAAATCTAATTAATTAGTGTAATAGTTATGAAATCGTTTATATTTCATTAAAGAATACAAAATATATCAAAAGTCCCATTACGGAACATCTTGTAAAATAAAAATAGCATTCCAGTTTTAAATCTAATTAATTAGTGTAGTAGTTAACTAATCGTTTATATTTCGTTAAAGAATACAAAATGTATCAAGGATTCCATTACGGACATCCTGTAAAATAAAAATAGCATTCTAATTTTAAATCTAATTAATTAGTGTAGTAGTTAACTAATCGTTTATATTTTGTTAAAGAATACAAAATGTATCAAGGGTTCCATTACGGACATCCTGTAAAATAAAAATAGCATTCTAATTTTAAATCTAATTAATAAGTGTAATAGTTATGAAATCGTTTATATTTCATTAAAGAATGAAAAATATATTAATAATCCCATAACGGAAAATCTTGTAAAATAAAAATAGCATTCCAGTTTTAAATCTAATTAATTAGTGTAGTAGTTAACTAATCGTTTATATTTCGTTAAAGAATACAAAATGTATCAAGGATTCCATTACGGACATCCTGTAAAATAAAAATAGCATTCTAATTTTAAATCTAATTAATTAGTGTAGTAGTTAACTAATCGTTTATATTTTGTTAAAGAATACAAAATGTATCAAGGGTTCCATTACGGACATCCTGTAAAATAAAAATAGCATTCTAATTTTAAATCTAATTAATAAGTGTAATAGTTATGAAATCGTTTATATTTCATTAAAGAATGAAAAATATATCAATAATCCCATAACGGAAAATCTTGTAAAATAAAAATAGCATTCCAGTATTAAATCTAATTAATTAGTGTAGTAGTTAACTAATCGTTTATATTTCGTTAAAGAATACAAAATGTATCAAGGGTTCCATTACGGACATCCTGTAAAATAAAAATAGCATTCTAATTTTAAATCTAATTAATTAGTGTAATAGTTATGAAATCGTTTATATTTCATTAAAGAATACAAAATATATCAAAAGTCCCATTACGGAACATCTTGTAAAATAAAAATAGCATTCCAGTTTTAAATCTAATTAATTAGTGTAGTAGTTAACTAATCGTTTATATTTCGTTAAAGAATACAAAATGTATCAAGGGTTCCATTACGGACATCCTGTAAAATAAAAATAGCACCCTAATTTTAAATCTAATTAATTAGTGTAATAGTTATGAAATCGTTTATATTTCATTAAAGAATACAAAATATATCAAAAGTCCCATTACGGAACATCTTGTAAAATAAAAATAGCATTCCAGTTTTAAATCTAATTAATTAGTGTAGTAGTTAACTAATCGTTTATATTTCGTTAAAGAATACAAAATGTATCAAGGGTTCCATTACGGACATCCTGTAAAATAAAAATAGCATTCTAATTTTAAATCTAATTAATTAGTGTAATAGTTATGAAATCGTTTATATTTCATTAAAGAATACAAAATATATCAAAAGTCCCATTACGGAACATCTTGTAAAATAAAAATAGCATTCCAGTTTTAAATCTAATTAATTAGTGTAGTAGTTAACTAATCGTTTATATTTCGTTAAAGAATACAAAATGTATCAAGGGTTCCATTACGGACATCCTGTAAAATAAAAATAGCATTCTAATTTTAAATCTAATTAATTAGTGTAATAGTTATGAAATCGTTTATATTTCATTAAAGAATACAAAATATATCAAAAGTCCCATTACGGAACATCTTGTAAAATAAAAATAGCATTCCAGTTTTAAATCTAATTAATTAGTGTAGTAGTTAACTAATCGTTTATATTTCGTTAAAGAATACAAAATGTATCAAGGGTTCCATTACGGACATCCTGTAAAATAAAAATAGCATTCTAATTTTAAATCTAATTAATTAGTGTAATAGTTATGAAATCGTTTATATTTCATTAAAGAATACAAAATATATCAAAAGTCCCATTACGGAACATCTTGTAAAATAAAAATAGCATTCCAGTTTTAAATCTAATTAATTAGTGTAGTAGTTAACTAATCGTTTATATTTCGTTAAAGAATACAAAATGTATCAAGGGTTCCATTACGAACATCCTGTAAAATAAAAATAGCATTCTAATTTTAAATCTAATTAATTAGTGTAATAGTTATGAAATCGTTTATATTTCATTAAAGAATACAAAATATATCAAAAGTCCCATTACGGAACATCTTGTAAAATAAAAATAGCATTCGAGTTTTAAATCTAATTAATTAGTGTAGTAGTTAACTAATCGTTTATATTTCGTTAAAGAATACAAAATGTATCAAGGGTTCCATTACGGACATCCTGTAAAATAAAAATAGCATTCTAATTTTAAATCTAATTAATTAGTGTAATATTTATGAAATCGTTTATATTTCATTAAAGAATACAAAATATATCAAAAGTCCCATTACGGAACATCTTGTAAAATAAAAATAGCATTCCAGTTTTAAATCTAATTAATTAGTGTAGTAGTTAACTAATCGTTTATATTTCGTTAAAGAATACAAAATGTATCAAGGGTTCCATTACGGACATCCTGTAAAATAAAAATAGCACTCTAATTTTAAATCTAATTAATTAGTGTAATAGTTATGAAATCGTTTATATTTCATTAAAGAATACAAAATATATCAAAAGTCCCATTACGGAACATCTTGTAAAATAAAAATAGAATTCCAGTTTTAAATCTAATTAATTAGTGTAGTAGTTAACTAATCGTTTATATTTCGTTAAAGAATACAAAATGTATCAAGGGTTCCATTACGGACATCCTGTAAAATAAAAATAGCATTCTAATTTTAAATCTAATTAATTAGTGTAATAGTTATGAAATCGTTTATATTTCATTAAAGAATACAAAATATATCAAAAGTCCCATTACGGAACATCTTGTAAAATAAAAATAGCATTCCAGTTTTAAATCTAATTAATTAGTGTAGTAGTTAACTAATCGTTTATATTTCGTTAAAGAATACAAAATGTATCAAGGGTTCCATTACGGACATCCTGTAAAATAAAAATAGCACTCTAATTTTAAATCTAATTAATTAGTGTAATAGTTATGAAATCGTTTATATTTCATTAAAGAATACAAAATATATCAAAAGTCCCATTACGGAACATCTTGTAAAATAAAAATAGCATTCCAGTTTTAAATCTAATTAATTAGTGTAGTAGTTAACTAATCGTTTATATTTCGTTAAAGAATACAAAATGTATCAAGGATTCCATTACGGACATCCTGTAAAATAAAAATAGCATTCTAATTTTAAATCTAATTAATTAGTGTAGTAGTTAACTAATCGTTTATATTTCGTTAAAGAATACAAAATGTATCAAGGGTTCCATTACGGACATCCTGTAAAATAAAAATAGCATTCTAATTTTAAATCTAATTAATTAGTGTAATAGTTATGAAATCGTTTATATTTCATTAAAGAATACAAAATATATCAAAAGTCCCATTACGGAACATCTTGTAAAATAAAAATAGCATTCCAGTTTTAAATCTAATTAATTAGTGTAGTAGTTAACTAATCGTTTATATTTCGTTAAAGAATACAAAATGTATCAAGGGTTCCATTACGAACATCCTGTAAAATAAAAATAGCATTCTAATTTTAAATCTAATTAATTAGTGTAATAGTTATGAAATCGTTTATATTTCATTAAAGAATACAAAATATATCAAAACTCCCATTACGGAACATCTTGTAAAATAAAAATAGCATTCCAGTTTTAAATCTAATTAATTAGTGTAGTAGTTAACTAATCGTTTATATTTCGTTAAAGAATACAAAATGTATCAAGGGTTCCATTACGGACATCCTGTAAAATAAAAATAGCATTCTAATTTTAAATCTAATTAATTAGTGTAATAGTTATGAAATCGTTTATATTTCATTAAAGAATACAAAATATATCAAAAGTCCCATTACGGAACATCTTGTAAAATAAAAATAGCATTCCAGTTTTAAATCTAATTAATTAGTGTAGTAGTTAACTAATCGTTTATATTTCGTTAAAGAATACAAAATGTATCAAGGGTTCCATTACGGACATCCTGTAAAATAAAAATAGCACTCTAATTTTAAATCTAATTAATTAGTGTAATAGTTATGAAATCGTTTATATTTCATTAAAGAATACAAAATATATCAAAAGTCCCATTACGGAACATCTTGTAAAATAAAAATAGCATTCCAGTTTTAAATCTAATTAATTAGTGTAGTAGTTAACTAATCGTTTATATTTCGTTAAAGAATACAAAATGTATCAAGGGTTCCATTACGGACATCCTGTAAAATAAAAATAGCATTCTAATTTTAAATCTAATTAATTAGTGTAATAGTTATGAAATCGTTTATATTTCATTAAAGAATACAAAATATATCAAAAGTCCCATTACGGAACATCTTGTAAAATAAAAATAGCATTCCAGTTTTAAATCTAATTAATTAGTGTAGTAGTTAACTAATCGTTTATATTTCGTTAAAGAATACAAAATGTATCAAGGGTTCCATTACGGACATCCTGTAAATTAAAAATAGCACTCTAATTTTAAATCTAATTAATTAGTGTAATAGTTATGAAATCGTTTATATTTCATTAAAGAATACAAAATATATCAAAAGTCCCATTACGGAACATCTTGTAAAATAAAAATAGCATTCCAGTTTTAAATCTAATTAATTAGTGTAGTAGTTAACTAATCGTTTATATTTCGTTAAAGAATACAAAATGTATCAAGGATTCCATTACGGACATCCTGTAAAATAAAAATAGCATTCTAATTTTAAATCTAATTAATTAGTGTAGTAGTTAACTAATCGTTTATATTTTGTTAAAGAATACAAAATGTATCAAGGGTTCCATTACGGACATCCTGTAAAATAAAAATAGCATTCTAATTTTAAATCTAATTAATTAGTGTAATAGTTATGAAATCGTTTATATTTCATTAAAGAATACAAAATATATCAAAAGTCCCATTACGGAACATCTTGTAAAATAAAAATAGCATTCCAGTTTTAAATCTAATTAATTAGTGTAGTAGTTAACTAATCGTTTATATTTCGTTAAAGAATACAAAATGTATCAAGGGTTCCATTACGGAACATCCTGTAAAATAAGAATAAAATTCTAACTTCAAATCAAATTCTAAAGTAATTAAAAGTGATTATCATAATTAGCTGGATGCTAGTCCAGTTTTGTTAATATGTATGCCTAGTAGCATATACATAATGTGTGGAATTCTTTGGGTATGATATTGATATTTTAAACAAAATGTAACGAACCTAGTAGTTTTCGCATAAATAATAGCCGTGTCGTCTTTTTGAATTTTAGTATGACTGAACAATCCTGCTTGATCAAACCACTTTTCAACGGATCTCAAACTTATCTCTCCTTTAGCATCCCCTGCAAATGCTGAATAATAGTCGAACAACTCAAATATGTCTTTAAACTCTCCATCCCGAATTGATTCTCTACTAACTCCCCATAGTTTCTGTAGAAGACTCTCTGTAGGACTTTCTACTTTTTTTGGAATTATTGGGTCTTTTGAAGTGTCTTCTACTTTTGAAGGTTCTGCTACTTTCGGAGTTTCTGCTACTTTCGGAGTTTCTGCTGGACTCTCCGTTCTTTCCTGTACCATTTCTCCTTCATCAACGAGGTCCTCTACGTTTTCATCATCAATCAGTTCTTCACTTTCAGATTCTTCAACTTGAATGCATAAGCATAAAATATATTTCTTCACAAATTTGGAACACGCTTTCCCCATTGCAACGTCTACAAAATAAAACATCGGAATTAAGTTTTTCAAAGGTACTGGCACGTATATTTGAATATCTTAACAGCGGAAAAATCGTAATATGAGACATTCTTCTTAAAATTAAGATTAAAACATAACAATTATTAAGATGTTCATTGTTATGATATCTATTGCACATGCGATCGGTTTTCATTTAAATACATGAAGATTTAATATGCCTTTACTTTGATCGAAAAATCAACTGGCATGACGACATTTTAAATAATAATATTAATAGCACCTAAACATAACATATTAATAATAATAATAACATCCAAACATAAACATCCATAACAGCTAAATTTCTGACAACAGCGAATAAAGGAGCGGTGGGGGCTACGGGGATTGAGCGCTCAACTTCCCAATGAGGTACCCCGGGTTCGAATCCAAACGATGGCTGAACGATACGAACTTTGCACCCAGTTCGCACCGACCACAATGCTGACGTAAAATATCCTCAGTGGTACACGGATCATGGGTTAGAATCTCCTTGCTGCCAGACTAACCGTAAGAAGTTCTTGTGGTTTTCCTCACCATGTAACTCAAATGTAATTAAGTTCCTCCAAGAAGTCCTCCACGAAGGCAAATTTCTCCCAATGCTTGATCCATGAGTTCCCTTGTTTTCTGGATTGGATTCAAATTTACAAGACTATGGAGTTGAACATTGGTAATCGTAAACTCAAGATTGGGTCGACTGTTCAACAGCGGTAATAAAATAACAAAAATAATAATGAATTATGAAAAAAATATTTGTTTTATTTCTTCGAGTTTCAGTTAGTTCGATTAGTTTGGCGATTTTTTTTTTTTTCGATTCCCGAAACCAATAAAACTAAACATAAGGTATGTAAGTTTGTTATATTTTATCATCTAAAGTAATTAAAAATAGAAATTTGAAGTAATTAAAAAGAATGTAAGAAAAGAACTCTAAAACAATAAAGAAAACTTCAACTGAATTATAATTCAAGCATATTTTTAAAAACAATCAAATTGAATTAAAATAAATATTGCTTTGGAAATTAAAATCTTGAAAAAATTTAATTGTCCTGCATACGTTTGATAGAGAACTAGATTTCTTTAAATAACTGAATTATTTCTTTAAAATGTATCAAAAAACTTACTTTTTAATAAAATTCTTTACAAAATAATGTATCAAAATATGAAACAGAGTGTAGTTTTTAGAGTCATTAGCCACTAAATTCAATGAACCACTAAATGTTTCAAATTTTAATGTTTACTTAAATCCATCTTAAAAATTTGGGAAGTACAGTGCAAATTAAATATGCTTAGTCCAACTAATTTTTTATTTTCGAAAACAAAAATGCGAACAAAATTAATAATAATTACAAGGAAATAAAAATTGAAATTTAAAAAAAAATAAATAAATAAAAATATCTGAGAAACCAGCTCATTTAATTTCATTTCTTCTATTTGTATTTTAATTTTTTACCATTCCTAAAAGTCATGTGACTTCGTATATTTTTCAAAATTGGATGCCTACAAGGAAAGTCACGTGTGATGGTTTAATTGTAGCATTTGCTTATGCCACGATTCAGTAGCCAATCAAGTTCGACACACACGCGCATTTCACATGACTTCGCAAGCAGGTATCTAATTGAATCTAATTCGAAAAAATTTATTCAAAGTGATAATAAAGCAAGCCTAATAGCTGTAACGTTAACGCGCCAAGCAGATCCATTGATTAGACACAACCATGTGATGGTAGCAATATTTGTCTCGAGTTGCAAGTATACAATTCCAGCATTTCCTCACATCTTTTGGCAAGTTTTTATTTTTTACTTTCTTGTTTCAAATCCCTGATACCCATATAGTCACACTTTGCTTGTAGCTATATCAGTCTCCATTAACTTTTCCGTTATAGCCACTTACTAACAATTTTTTCAAATTACAAGGCAATGTTGATGTTCATAGTCGGAAAAACAATTTAAAAATTTATTGGCCATTGCTGGCACTACAAAGTGTAAAATTATTTTTAATCAAAAATTCCTTAATTTTCATACTACTTGAAGGATTTCTATTCTTTCAGTTTTCGATAACTCAAGTGAATAAGAAATACGAAATATGTAGAAAATGTATTACATTAAGCATATTTTGAATTAGGTGAAGAATTCTATACAATAAATATATTTCATTAATTTTATTGTATGGTACAGTTGCAGTACAATAGTTTTGATACCAACTTGATGCAGTTGTTATTGTTTTGAATCAAAAGACATATTACGTATCCCTGCTTAAAGTAGAAACATTAAAAGTTTCTACTTTAAGGTTAGAGCAGTATTTACCAACTGGCGGCCCGTGAGCCCCATCCAGCCCGCGAACTAAAATATATTAGTTGTCATTTTTTTGCGGGCAATTTTCGTAAAATATCTATAGGGGTTTAAAATACTTTCCTTCGTTTAAAAAAAAAGACCCAATTTCTTCGTTTCTGTGAAATTTAACATACCAACGGTACAAAAAAAATTATTTCTCAGATTTTGCATCCAAGAAAATATTGATTCAAGAAAATTTTTATTATTATTTGTAATTCAATACTTTTGTTTTGTACAACTTGATAAAAATCTGACAGTAATATTTATTGTTCCTTCAAACATTAAAGAGTGCTATATATAATTTTGATAAAGTTGCGGCCCGCCATTTGACTGGTGTTTTTAATTGCGGCCCCCGGCCTCATGTAAGTTGGAAACCCCTGAGTTAGAGCATATAAGAAAGCTAGGCATTTTTTTATCGATGCTCACCAAAATGGCAAAAATTCGGCAAAGACGGATGTAGCGCCACGCTACGACATAAAACTTAACTATCAATTAGATCGATGAATTAATGAGTTTATCGTTTTCTTTTATTATTTTTAATTGAAATTATAAAGTTCTTTATAATGGTTTGGTCATTTGTTGAATTTTAGTTCTATTTCGATAAGGATGTCGTATGTAAATTAAGACAAAAATACATATTACAAATTAAATTACGCTTTATTTTAAATATTTTAATTTCTCATCATTTTTCTTGTCTTTATGTTTATTTCAATGTCGAATTTTATACGTATTAACATGGATGGAATGTACCATTGATCTTTTTAAGCTAATGGAAGAATAAATATAGAAAAGCGTTATTAATGTAGAATTTTTTCCTTTTCTGTGTTACAGTAGAATTTATTATACGAAGGAATACAAATAGACATGAGTAAATAAAAATATGAGTAAATATAAACACAAACGAAAAGAAAAATAAATAAAATTAATTAATTGCGTAGTTTGATGAACCCAAAATATGCTAGCCAAATTATTACACCACAAAGTAAAAATAAACATGAATTGATTCTTTTTTTTTTTCTTTTTACATCAGAGCAAATACAACATCAAAAGTCACCGAAATAAAAAAAATGGTGTATTTTATCGTTTGGCGGTGACTTCAAACATTGATTGAATTTCATAGATTAATAGATATCAATCGCTGAAATATATACAATATCAAATTAAAACTTGTTTTAAATTTCAATGTTACAAAAACATTCGTTTATCGTTAATTTTATTTGTGCGCATTCTTATTTAAATTTTATACAGTTCAATCGGTACTTTTCTGTAAGTCGAACACAAGAAAATTCAACTTTTTTTTCTTCCTCGTTTTGTTTAATTTTTATGTGTTTAAAAAGTAAATAAAATAAATAGTTGGCGAAGGTCTTAATTTCCTTGCAACTTATTATTCTAAAAGTACCGTTCAAATTTCAAAAATGAAATGCTTTTTTTAAGCATTTTCTTTATTTGAAACTGTAAAAAAAAATATATATAAGTTTATTTATCAAAATGCTCAATTTCGTCGCTGATTACCTGATATCGAGTGACAAAATTCTTCCCGATAGTTGGTGTCAATAAAACAGATCTAGTGGTAGCAAAGGTGCATATATCATCCAACAAATTTTTGCAGGAAATATGTTTTCTCATGATAATAACAATTTGTTTAGAAAATGAACTTAAGTAAAGTGCATGCAAAAATAAGAACATTTAACTTCAATGATAAATATAATAGAACCACATGTACTCGTGTAGGGAAACACAGTATCATAAAATTGCGAGAAATTGAACAACAAAAAAATAATAATAATAATAATAATACTTCTCTTTTTTGCAACATTTTTTTAAAATTTTATAATATATTTTCTTTATTTTTTTTATTAAAATTTTTTTATTAAATAGTTAATTCACAGTTACCGTGTTATAAGTTATAATAATAATAATAATTATTATTATTATTACCATTATTCAATTTTGACTCTTAGCATAAAAATGAATTCAGATCAATATATTCAAAAAAATTTCATTTTAGACTGGTTGTCCTACCTGTAACGTGAAATTAATATTAAAATAAAAATGTAAAAGCGATGTTTTCAAAACAGTTTAAAAAAGGCATAAATAATTTTATTTTAATCATATATAACGTAAAACGTAGGGTGCATCAATTTTGAAAGACGTGAAAATTTATTCCAGAAGATAATAGAAGTTCATTATGAAAGAAGCGCATGCTAAGTTTTCTTTTGTTTTAGGTATAAAAAAAAAAAAAAATTATTCTCTTATTTTAAATTTCCTTAAAAATTTAGTTTCTAAAATTTTTATTTTATGTCAATATTACTTTTTTTTTTTTTTTTTTTTTTTTTTTTTTTTTTAGTTTTAAATTTGTTAGTTCATGTCGAAAATTTGATTGGAGATAAATTTTGTGCGCATCATTTAAGAAAAAATTGCATCCTGTACTGGTATCAAGCAATAAGCTCAAATTGAAATTTACGCACTCAAGCTGGTTAGTAAGAGGTCAAAATTTCGACTGATGATATAATTCTACAAGACAAATTCTACCAGTTTGTCAGGAAACGAATGAAACTTGTATTGTCATCCGGTACAGAGTCCCTGTTAAAATTTAAGCACTCTAGCTAAAAGGACGGTGATCGAAATTTTGATTGAAGGTAAATTCTGTTTGTCGATGATATGGTGATTAATTGTGATTTTAGAAATTAGAAAATATTCAAAACTTACATTGCCATTCAACACAAATCTCCAGTTAAAATAATATTTAGGAAGCGGTAATAAGTCGAATAACGATAAATTCACATTGTCGATAGAAAAAAAAAATTAAAAAATTCATACAGCAGATACGTATGCCTAAAAAGGAAATACATGGTAGAATCTTAATTTAGTTTCATTCATTCTCTCTGTTTAATTATATATTCATAGCTATCAACTTTGCCATCATTATAAATTATACATATTTAAAACAAAAATATACCTTGCTTTCATTGTAATAATAAACCGAAAGAAATAAAACAAGAAAGTGTAATCTCCTATAACTGATTTTTGCTTTTTATATTGATCACCACTTTTTGCATTTTCAGGCTATCCCCTCTGATATGAAGGTCAAGAAGCAAATAAAACTGAATTGTCATCATCAGGCACAGAAATCCAAGCTCCTATTGAGATGTTCTATCTAGTCGGAAAATACTCAAAAGTTTTGATGGCAAGATTCTACCCAAACAGACACGTAAACAAGTCTTAGGGTAAAATATCAGTAAGTTGATAGAATTTGCACTTTTACGCGAACATTCCTTCGTTAAAATATCAATTAAGTTGACAGATTTCGCACTTTCTCGCAGTATCCAGTACGTTTACGTACATGAGATAAAATATCAATTAAGTACAGAAATTTTGAACTTTCACATTGTTGTCTAAGTTGACGCCAGTAATTAATTAGTAGTACAAATGAACGGAATGCACTACGTCACTTTCCCATAACCGTAATTAAACAGGCAACAGAAATACCCATATGAATATACACTGATTTTTTTTTTTTTTCGTGTTGCAACATTGCTTCTAGGAGGGCAGAGGGTAAATTGCTTTTTTTTTTTCCCCCTTTAATAAACGCACGGACGGATGTGTTAATCCATTGTATTTGATAAATTATGTAACGACTTGGCAGGTGTTACCGCGAAATCTTGACACCTACTTGTAATACATCAAGATAAGAATCCTACAGTATGTACTCCTACTCCACCCAACCTATTCGGGATCTCGCTCTTAAAAATGTAATTTCAGCTCTACCTAGTGTAGACTATCACATAACATATTCTACTCACGACTAAATTCCTGAATTATGAGATAGTTTACATATTGATCATTCTTAGTGAAAAAGGCATTGAGTATTCTTTTTTGACCAAGGAAAAAAAATTCGAAACGGAGCATTTACGATGTCTAAAAATCAGGGTTGTACCATAGAAAGAGTTCTATGACGACATTTACTCTTCAAAAAATAAAATTCTTATTTTAGTTGAGATGTTTTTTCTTTGCAAAATTTGCCCAGTAATGTTCGGCATTATTCATTAAAGTATACACCTATATCGTACATACACTTTTGCTTTTTAGGCAAACCAGTGAATTAAAGCCCTGGCAAACGAGAATCAATAAATTCCTAAAAGACCAGTTTTTACAGCACGGTCGGTATTAAACGGAGTTCCTATTTTTTAAAAAAAATGTCTAGTAATTAGATAGTTAATGGGAGGTAGATGATGAATCATGATGAAGAAATTAAAATTCTAATTCCTATTGTTTCGTCACAGTCATTTGTGCAGTGTGTAGTCTAGCATTGTCACGCAATAAGTTAGAAATTGATCTGTTCACCAATATTGGTTGTTTTTCTTTAAACGTTTGCATCATTTCATCCAGGTAGTTTCAGTATGATTCTGGTTTGATGGACCGTGGGGGTTATTCTCAACGAAAACCTTTCTTTCATCATTATTGACTTTTGTTTCTAGATGAACATGGGGCGTCTTTGTAAGGTTGATATTGTTTTAATCAATGATGAGCGGTATCCCAAAATGCTGGGAAGAATTTTGGAAATGTATCAGGGACGAGAGATGGGAACATTCGTTCTCTTGTGATAAAAAACCCCTAAATGTGATATAAGACGCTCAGTTCAACTTGTAGGTAATTTAGAAATTAACCCTTAAACAAAAATGCTCATTGATAAAAAAGAAATATTTGGGTAGTATGCATACGTTATAATTGATTGTTTTATTTTGTTATCTTAATTATTGAATATTAATTTAATTATTATTATTGTATTGTATTATATTATAAACCATATATATATATTTTTTTTTTCTGGCTCTCTAATTGAAAGTATTTTTTAATCATAAGAAATAGTCTAACAAAAAAATCTGCTAGATTTTCGGAATTATATTTCTACCAAAATATAAAATCCTGAGGAGAAAAAAAAAAAAAAAAAAAAAAAGCTTGACATTTATTTTTATTCTTTTTTTTTTCCAGTCGAGTTCAAAGATTTGAATATTCGTCAATTTTATTCCAAACAATGATGAATAACTGTTTCTCTTCAATCTAAATAATCACAAATAAGTGCAAAATTGAAACATTATTGTTTGTAAGTGAGTCCTGTTAGGAAGATTTTACATTTAACGCAGAAAAAGACACATGTGTTTCATGCTGTTTTTCATAACCATGAATTATTAAAATGCCAAACATAATATTTTTCTCTTATTTTGTCCTAGATTAAAACAAAGTAATGAAAAAGTATGAAAAATATGTTTAATAAAAATTCTGTGTCAAAAGGTGTTAAGGTATCTACAATTCCCAAGTTCCTAATAAAAATTCATACTTCATAGTAGTGTGAAGTATGAGTTACGGGCTAGTATTCCATTTTCAACAAAATTAAACTTTACAAATTTTGATATTTTTTAGAGTTTACGATGATTTTTTTAGACAGGTGTCAATATACATAAGTCAATGAAACTGATAAAGAAATTTCCCAGAAAAGTTTATATTCTAATACAATCTGTAAAAAAAAAAAATTATTTATTTTGTTGCCAACCTTAAAAAATGAATTAAAAAAAATCGGGAGTTCTTTTATTTAAATTATCGTTCTTTTTAATTTTATTTATTTTTATCTATCTTTCATTCATTTATATTTTCAATTCAGATTAATCAGAGCTCTGATAAAATATATCAACGTTTAATACTGTTTAAAAAAAATATTTAATTAAAGTACTTGATATTTTTTTAACACAAAAGATTATGTATTTATATAATTATTAAGAACTGAAAAAAATTTATTTTAGTTGTTTTTATGGAAGCTTAAAACTTTCATGAATCAGCGACGACGAAGGCCCCTATTTGTTAGTGAGATATGAAATGAAAAGTAAATTAAACTAGACCATAAAAAAACATTAAAAAATATCAATTATTTTAAATTACCCTTGACAGATCAAATCTTTCTTCATTATTTAAAAACACAAACTACATGTTTAATAAGTCTTAAAAGTATTTTCTAATTAAATTTAAATAAACATAAAATTAAATAGGCGATTAAAATCGGTTTATTAAATAGCAAATTATTTCACGTACATCTGATGGAAAGGTTCCGTAACTTTAATCAACATTTAGTCTTTTATTACTGTTTAATCTATTTTGAATAATAATTAAAATTCAAATAATAATAATTTACATGCATTACATGATATCCTTATTTCTTTTGATAAAACTTTCAGTATCAAATCACACATTAAAAAATATCGCAACCTTAAGAATATATTTATAAATTATTCTAAATGAAAAATGTTTTTGACTATAAGCGAATCAAACCCTGGGTACAAAAAAAAAAACAAAAACAAAAAAAAAAGAAAAAAGAAAAGAAAAGAAAAAAAAGAAGAAAATTGATACACTATTTTTTTTTTTTTTTTTTTTTTTCTTCTTCTTTTTTTAATGACAGTACATTTAGCTAAAGAATCATTTCAAACCAATAATTTACTATCGCTGTTTCAGTCCTCGTTTGTTTTTAATTATTCTTGTTTTCTTTTTACAAGCTTTCAACGATAACATTTCACTTAAGTTATATCATTATAGAATTTCAATTGGTTATTTTTTCAAAATAAATTGTCTTTATCATTTTTGGTTAGCTTTTTATACTGTTTATTTCTTTTAGTCAAATTTTACGAATTGAATTCTAATTTATACACTATATTAAATGCGACATTTTTCAGAATTTAAATCCAATATTGATTTAATTTTATCCTTTATTCAAGGAAAATTTATTTTAAATCATTCCATTTTAAAATAAATATTGTCTTTCTTTCTAAACAGCTATTAAATTGTTCCGTATTTTCTTTGAATAAAAAATAACTACCCACGCTGCCATTTCATCGCCAATTTTCAGCTAGCTTTTAATGCCCACAAGTATTAAACTCTGCAAACAAATAGGGGTTTCTTAGAAAGGGGTTCTGGCAAATAAACAGGACCCACCAGCTGGGATTGCACTTTTTACTTGTTATATTTTTGCCTTCTTAAAACTTCCCATGAAAAACGATTTATAATCCTTTTCATATTTACCCTGCAAATACGAAATTTTGGAAGCAATATGGCTATCCATTGTCAAAGCCACGACTTGGTGGACAGAAAAAGTTCTATTTTATTAAACTGATCCCCATTCGAATAAAGTTGTTGAAAGGGGTGTGTGGAAGGATTTATTGTCTAGGTGCTGATGGTAGTAGAGAGTGGTGCAGATATATAGATATTTTTTTTTTTATTGTTGAGATTGCCGCAGATATCACATCAGTTTAGTGTCGAATGACTTGTGTGGCGGATGCTTGTTTGGTGGGCTCCGTCATACGTATTTTTCGTCAAGAGTTGTTTTTAATGTGATAAAAAGGTGGCAGGTTCAACACCCATTAGGTGAGTAATTAATTTTTACTTATATGTTTTTATAAATATTTAAAAGAATAATTTTTTTTAAAACATTTTTCTGGAAGACATTGAATTGAATATTTCATTTGATACATCTAAACGAACTTAAACTTCACAATAAGGCAAATAATAATTCAAATTTAAATAAGTAAATTTTAAAATTCAAATAGGCATACTAAACAATTCAAAAAAGAAAGTTTAAAAATTTAAATAGGAAAACTTGACAACTGAAACAGCTAAATCTCATATTTCAAGTAAACTAACTTAATTTTACATTCACTATTTTATACAGCTTACAAGAATACTGTAAAATAATTTGCGTCCTTAATAGTATTCATTCTGAACAGGATGAACACTTTGAGGAAAACTCTTTTCACGCACGTTTTCAAGAAGAAAAATTTAACAATTCGAATAGGAAAGTTTAAAAATTTAATGATGTAAACTTGACAACCGAAGAAGCAAGTTGGGAAACTTCATTTTAATTACACGGTTTCATGCACCATGAATTTTTCCCAACTTACAAGTCTACTGCAAAATAATTTGTGTACTAAATAGTGATCATTCGAGACAGAACGAACACTTTTAGGTAGACTTAATCCTTAGGCGAACTCCTTCCACGCAATTTTTCAAGTAGACAAATTTAAAAATCCAAGTAGGAAAGTTTAAAAATTGAAATAGGTGAACTTGACTATTGAAACAACTAAATTTTAACTTTCAAGTAGGTAAACTCCATTTTAAATTCACCATTTTATACATCATGTATTTCACACAGTTTACAAGAATCTGCAAAATAATTTGTGTTCTAAACAATCTTCAGTCGGGACAGAGAAAAGTTTCAGTGTTAGTCACAATCTTTAAAACTTATACAATGGTAGAAAAATGTAGTTAATTATAGTAAATTTATAATGTAGTTAGAATATAGTTAATTTATCTAATGTTGCCTCCCATTCAAGTTTTTATTCCTGACAAAAATTCATACACTTATTACAGGGATGCCAACTGCTCCGCTTTCTGGAATAGTTTTAATAAAGTGGTAGCAAGTTATATGCTAAAATTCGTTAGAGAAGGATAGTTACGCCTACATTTTAATAGAGTAACCAGTAAATTGATGCTTTAACGTTGCATTTTATGTGATATAATTTTTTTTTATATTTAATAGGGAAAAATTTACTTAAAAGAAAAAATACTAAACTAAAAGTAACTTAAATTTCGCTACCACTGGAAAATACTATTTTACAAAGCGGAGCAAGTTGACATCTCTGCTTATATAATTAATTTATCAAGTGTTGGCTTTAGTTTCCGAATAAAAATAACGACATTTGTATAATTTATTTTTTTGACAGCCGCTACCTTGTACGATCGTTAAAAAATAGTTTTCTTAGTGGTAGCAATGTTAGCGTTTCGACAGATTAAATCATAAAGTTTAAAATTTCAAATAAATATTTTAAACTAACAAAACGAATCAATAAAAAATATGACGATAAAAACTTTTTTTTGACTAACTATGATTATAGATGTCTGAATAGTTTTGTTTTTAGAAAATTCTTCCAAACTTAATTGTTGTTCTATTACAATTGTTGTTCTATAACTTGCTACCACTTCGCAAAATATTTTTTAACGACAGTACAAGTTGGTAAGTATGTTTTTGTGATCACGAATATTTTGTTTTGCCTTGATAAAATTTCGGAAATGAAAACATTGATAGAATGACATTTACCCTTTGCGGAATGAAAGTATTGATTTTATATTTTTGACTTTATCTATGAATAAAATTAACCCTTTGCACTACGAGTGCTTTAAAATGCTGATAAATTTTTTTTCCCTTTTCGGTGTGTAAATGCAAGAATTACAAGTTTTAAAAAAATTAAATAAGTCTTCAGAGAATTCTTTATATTGTATATTTATAAAAATATATTAAATGAAATTGCGCTTTAAAATGAAACAGTTTTATAATTCTAAAGATTTGATCTGTTGTTTTGACTCGAAAAATGCAGCTTCGGGGAAAATACTAAATATTGAAAATACAGCTGTAGGTGAAGTAATTCAGGTCGCTCGCAGCTGATTGTCAGGTGATAATAAGTTCGAATTTACTTTTCAGGTTCATAAACCTGCAGTTATTTCATTTTAATCATTTGCACTCTAGGTACTTTTAAGTGTTTGCCTGAACTAATCATTTAAATTAAGTAAAATAGTATTTTTATATAATGTTTAAAACTCTAAAAATAAAGTGGTTACTAATTATTAAGGTATAAAAATTTTATTTTAAAAGTGGTGACTGTTATTTGCAGTTCAGAGGATACATTGGAGTGCAAGGGGTTAATTTTACCTTTTTTAGTCTACACGTTATGGAAATTTTTCTAAACATATTAAATCTAAACATTTAAAATTGGGAATTTTTTTGAACATGGGTGGTATTTAGCCCTTAATGTGTTAAAAACATCTAGGACAAGCCTGAGAGCGAGACCGAAAAGAGAAAAAACTGGTAACAGAACAATTTCAAGAATAAATAATTTTCGGGAGGAGCTAATCTATTTTTAACAAGAAACTATTCATTGTTATTATTTTTTTCTAAGGGAAGAAGCAATTCAATATGTGCATTGTATCCGTTAAGAAATTGTGGATATTTTATTATTCCAGAAAAAAGCTAAAAATGAAATTTATTTGTTACCAGTTTTTACTCCTTTTCGTTTTGATGTATAGGGAACTTTCAGCTCTGATCTAGGCAGATTCCCGTATACAAGACGTGTAAACTATAAGTTTGCCCTTTCACTTTTGCTTCGGCAACTCTCAATTTCTAACAGATGAATGAGCTAGAGATCCTCAGATAAAAACCGCGAATAGGATCTAGGTAGACTAAATTTAAATTAAAAAAATTTTTTGACTACCACTTCATAAAAATTAATTAAATTTCCTTCAAACTAAATATTTATTAATAGCTTATAACATCTAAATATATCTCACTTTAGCTACCACTTAAAAAAAAAATTCCAGACCGTGGGAACTCTGTTAAGCTGTAGCATAGTATAAAAACATTCCTACCTGTAATTGTGGTTTGGTTATCACATTACTACCACTGGAGAAAATCATAGTGGATTTCGGAAAATCATAGTGGAATCGGAGTGCGTAACATTTGGCTGGTAAGAAAAAGTTAATGACAACTTTAGTTGTTATGTTGCTACCACTTATTTTTTTAAATTTCCTTAAAAATCAAAATAAAAAATTTTTGAAAAGAATTACCTATGGAAAAATTTAAAATGTGAAATAAAAAGTTAAATTTGGTGAACGAGAAAATGCGAAAAAAAATTTCTGAGAAGAGTTTCAGAGATTAATCGTTTCGAACACAAAAGATTCAAAAAATGAGATAAAAAATCAAAAAATAAGACCAAAAAAAAAGATAAAAAAAAAACTATATTCAAAATTTTACAAAATGATTTAACCATTTGTTCAATGCAAAACTACATATTTCGATTTGAATTAAGTCCTGAAACTAGATAACTACAGTAAAAGTCAAAACAAAAGCCGGGGGAAGAGGGTTCGCAATTTTCTTACGAAAGCGGAACAGGAATTTCATTTAATATGCTTTCTTTTGCTGACAAGGCAAGAGAGTCCAAAATCGCCAAAAATCAAAAATATGCTTACGTAATACTTAAGCGTCTCCTCTGGTATAAAAAAAATTTTTTTTTTTCAAGTGGACATAACTACCAATTTACTGCAAATTTTCAAAATACCGATGAGTTTAAAAATTAACAAGATTCTAAAATTGGAACAGAATTTCGAAAACTTGAGGTGTATCCCTTCGCAGATGTTATGTTTACGAGACAATGCTCGAATAGGTTTGAAATCCTAGAAAATTTTGTTATTGAGATCTATATTTAAATGAGCACGTGAGAGGAAATTATTATCACGACATAAAAAGTGTAATGGTTACCGTCTTTTGGGTGTTATCTTCAGTGTTTTTTTCATGACTTCAACTCTAAGGTTAAATTATTTTATTACAAATTGAATAGTAATTGTAAACTGTACAAATTGAATAGTAAAAAAGCTCAAGTCGAATTGTAAACTGTACAAATTGAATAGTAAAAAGCTCAAGTCGAATTGTAAACTGTACAAATTGAATTATAAAAAGCTCAAGTCGAATTGTAAACTGTACAAGTACAATAAAGATTGTCGTCGGGATTAGTTTACATCTCTTAAGATTATTATTATTATTTTTTTAATATTTTCCAAAAACTGATGATAGCGTATTATCTTAAGGTATGACAGTAAATAAAAATTAATGTAATTTGCTTTCAATCAATTTTTGGAACAACTAAACCTACATAGCACGTTATTATTATCATAATTTATTATTAGGTTTACCGGAAAATTCTGTTCTCGGATAAACACGCCCTATTATTCAAGCATGCTAAAGGTGCCTTTATAAAAAATAGTGGTAGGGCATTTACCCTTACATATATAAATCAGATGTACCGCTTAATTTTGTCACATACTTTCGTTACAAGTTGGGATATATACTATGTACATGCTCTTCTGCGCCATATAGTATCACTTTAAGCTAGAAGATTACCATTGAGTTAAAAGGTAAATACCAAATTGCTTTCTTTTAATAAAAGAACCTTTTGCATTACTATCAAATGAGCCGTGCCCTTACGCGGACTGAACTGTCCTAGTAGACCTAATAGATATTTAAAAAAAAAAAAAAAATATGCATATTAAATTGTATTTTTCAGCCATTCAGTTTTACAACAGTAATAGTAATTTCTATGAAAATATATTCGCTGTTTTATTTTAAAGTTAACTAAGAATTTCTTTTATTTCATTTATATCTTTTATCGTTTCAAGGTCTGTACAAACACCAGGACCTCTTAAGGTTGAAACAGTTAGGAAAAAATGAAAAAGTGGTTGATGTTTTGCAACTACTGAAAAATATTTGTCAATTAAAGAAAGTACGTCGAAATAAAGCTGAAAAACTTAACAAAACTAAAAATAAAGTGAAATTAAAAAAAAATAAAAATTTTAAAAAATGTTGGATCTTTTTAAATATTTGTTATCATTGTATAATTTTTTTTAAGACCGAAGCAAACCTGCTGAATTTAATTTGGTATGATAAGGGGAAATCTTTCGTAAGAGCCTTTGAAAAAGTAAAAATAGTAACATTTCCGAATCGTATAGTTATGAAAGCAAAATTTTAAAATTTCAGTTTTTTTTTTTTTTTTTCTTCCTTCAAACGATTTTAAATTTGATTAAATGGCCCACAAAAATTCTTTTTATCTATTGGTTAAACCTATTATTAAATCTTTGATAGTTTCGAATGAACGAAGATAATGCATAAGTGACCGAATATATTACATTATATCTTCACAAGAACAACACCCCCTTACAAGACTTGGCTTTCACTACTACGTGCTTATTTCAACTTTCTCAAATTGCGACAAATCTTCTCCAATTTAAATAATAAATACATTATTATTCAGACAATTATGTTGAAAAAGACATTAAAATTGATAAATAGTTAAAATATTTATATAGTGGCTAAACTTTTCTTAATTATGCGTAATTATACCAGAATCAAATCAATAAAAAGAAATCAAATCAATGAATAATTATCAAATTTTGTATCTTCTTTATGGGCCCAAAAATATATCATTGGAATAATTTCATAAATAACAAATATATCATAAAAGCATATCATAAACATATATGTATATTTTGATTTTTCATTTTCTCCAAACTGTGCGTTTTCATCAAGTTGACATTTTTCTCATTTTTCATAATTAGCATGGAACTCGAAGGCAAAACTCAACAGTCAATAATAACTGTTGAATACTCGTAACAACTGTTAAAAATAGTATATATTATTCGCTAAAAAACTTTATTCCTCCTGCAGAGAGAGTTCTAGAATAACAAGCCTTAAATGACACTACAATGACCATTTTGAATGAACTTTATCTCTTTTTAAAATGATGAGTGTTTCCTTTTAATTTAAATTTTATGCTAATTTAAGACCGAATTGTCTTTCATTTTATCATAAGTTTGAGACGGTTGAATCCATGCCATGCGCGATTATCTAGTATATCTATGCAAACGAAAGGAAATTTGCCAGGAAAGTACGAACATATTTTAACAGCTCAAACAATGAATTTTTACGACCTTCAATTTGCTTATATTACGAATACTTAAACATCGTTCTTCTTTTTATTATTAGTTTTTTTTTTTTATCAACACAAAACACGAGAAATTTTAGAACGCCCTTACTGACAAGCTAACGCCCTCGCCTACGCAGTCATAAATTCATAAATTAGTTTTCAGGCTTAGTTAATATTGAACAAGACAAAGAAATTCAATAAATGCCCTCCAATGCAAGAAAAACCGAAAAATATAATATAATGTTTTCATTACATTCATTTATTGTCTAATCTGAACAGGGCTGAAAAAGAGCAAAAACTGGTACAAGAGACATTTCATTCTAGCAATTTTTTCGAGAAATATTATATTTCTGTAACTAGCGATAATTTTTTTGCAAATATAGCATATATATAAAACTGCTTTTTTTCTAAAAAGAAGTAGACAGAGATGCCAACTGCTCCGGACACGCCAAAATAATTGAAATAACGGTAGATAACTACAAAGTAAATTTGGCAAATATTTGACTCTTTTTGCTTGCTTTTTAAAAGGTGTTGCATGGCTATGTACTATAAAGTGGTGAATTATATAAGAAAACTAATTATTCAGAAATAGTGGTGGATAAAAATCTACTAAATTCAATTTATTAAACTAAGAATCGCAATTTATAAACTACCACTTTAAAATATATATTTGCAGTCCGGAGCAAGTTGGCATCTCTGCAACTAGCACCGCTTTGCAATATAGTATTTTCTAGCGGTAACGAAATTTAAGTTTTTTTTCGTTAAGTATTTTTAATTTTAATTAGTTTTTCCACCACTAAATATCAAAAATTATAAGAATCATATAACATGCAACCTAGAAGCATTATTTATTTGGTTACTGTTTTTTACAGAGATGCCAACTTGCTCCGGACAGCAAATATATATTTTAAAGTGGTAGTCTATCAATTGTGATTTTTGGTTTAATATATTCAATTTAGTAGTTTTTTATCCATCACTATTTCTAAATAATTCGTAGGCGTATACAATTCACCACTTTATAGTACTTATGTCATGCTATACCTTTTAAAAAGCAAGCAAAAATAGTCAAATATTTGCAACATTTACTTTGTATTTATTTACCGTTTTTATAATTATTTTGGCGTGTCCGGAGCAGTTGGCATCTCTGTTTTTTATAGTAAGCGTAACTATGCTTATTTTACAAGTTATCTTCTATATATATATTTCTCTTACACGGCACCAAAAGAAAAAAAGCCTCATTACAACTTCCCGAATGGCAACGTTAGAAAATCGACCAATGATTGTATCTAAAAATGTCACATGCCAAATCTAGCTGAGGTGGCTCAACATATAGCGCTTTTAAAAACGGAAACAATAACCAGAACCAGAGTGAGCATTATCAGGTTGTTCAATTCAGCTGCGGCAAAAATAAAAATAAACAACTTAAAAAATAAAAATGCTGTTGCCAGCCATAGAATTTTTTGAAAGTTAACTTAGCAACATAAATCAAAATTATGATACCTGAGCGCTTGACGTAACAAATCCTTCAGTTCTATAAGTGTTGTATCGCCAAATGCCCAAATTAACAATTGCAATTTCAAATTAATATTGAAATGTACAGGTTTAGAATTTTCTACGGTGAAAAGTTTTCGGAACTTCAGTATTCAAAAAAGTATACAAAAGCTAGACGTTAAGAACGTATCCAATGAGTGAGCATTGGATTGCGAAGCAATCCGAAATGAACTGCGAAAGCAGTTCCGGGGGTTGGTGAGCGCCAGCGAGCAGGGGGCGAAGCCTCCTAGTACTATTTAATTCGCTACCACTTTATTAATACTTTTTCAGAGAGCGGAGCAGTTGGCATCCCTGAGTAGATACAGAGATGCCAACTTACTCCGCTTTGTAAAATAGTATTTTCCAGTGGTAGCGAAATTTAAGTTACTTTTAGTTTAGTATTTTTCCTTCTAAGTAATTTTTCCCCCACTAAATATCAAAAATTATAAGTATAATATAAAATGCAACGTTAAAGCATAAATTTACTGGTTACTCTATAAAAAGTGGGCGTAACTATCCTTCTCGAACAAATTTTACTATGTAATTTCCTACCACTTTATTAAAACTATTCCAGGAAGCGGAGCAGTTGGTATCCCTGTAGATAACGTTGCATAGTTTGAAAAAAAGAATAGATTTACTCCTCCTTAAAACAAGTTAAACTGAAATGGTTTTACTACCAGTTTTTCAATTCAAGTGTGATTCTTGGTTTAATAAATTCAATTTAGTAGATTTTTATACAACACTATTTCTAAATAATTCGTAAGATAAAACCACTTTATAGTAGTTATGTCATGCTATACCTCTAAAAAAGAATGCAAAAATAGTCAAATATTTGCATAATTTAGTTTGCAGTTATTTACCGTTTATTGAAAAAATTATTTTGGCGTGTTCGGAGCAATTAACATCTCTGTAGTGGTAGTGAAATGATGAGGTTTAAATTGACATTGTCAGGGATGCCAACTGCTCCGCTTTCCGGAATAGTTTAAACAAAGTAGTAGCAAACTATATAATAAAATTCGTTAAAGAAAGATAGTTACGCTTACTTTTTAATATTGTAACCAGAAGTTTCTTGTTTCGACGTTGCATTTTATATCATACTTATAATTTTTGATATTTAGTGGTGAAAAAATTACTTCAAAGGAAAAATACTAAACTAAAAGTAACTTAAATTTCGCTACCAATAGAAAATACTATTTTACAAAGCGGAGCAAGTTGGCATTTCTGCATTGTAGGCAGACATATCAATTACATTTAGCTTACTCTTCTGAACTAGTACTGAGGAGTAGTAGATCTTCTATATGTATGTTTTAACTTTTAAAACGCAACGGTAGTTAAAACCATTTTAAATCAAATTTATTAAAACAAAGTCGAGTTTGGATGCATAAAAGAGGCGATAAGATTAATATCTTCCGGAAAATCTCAAAGATTTGGCAGGTATGAAATAGAATAAATCAGATTAATTTAAAAAGGTTTTATAGGGCTGCCAACTACTACGCTCTTTGAAAAATATATATTATTGTGTGGTAGACAATTAAAAACTTAAGATTACAGAGTTTTTGATAATTTTGCCAATATTTTAAAAACTTCTCCTCAAGAGAATTGAATCAAAGTAATTTTTTATATAAGCTTTCGAATCATTTACAAGTATTGGTACAAAAAATAATTTTAAATCTAATTTTTTTAAAAAGAATAATACATTAAAGCATAGATTCGGCTACCACTAGATGAAATGTTTCCAGAAAGTGTAGAAAATTGGCAACCTTGTTTTTAAAATCTAAAAGATGAAGTAATGATCAATTTTTATGGAATTTTAAACGTGAAACAATGTAACTGCCACTTTTCCATTCTTTTAAGAAATACAAGCGCTTTTCTATGACAGGCATATCCAACTCGATTCGAGGATAAATAAAGAACACTAAAACACAATAAGCACGAATTAAAAAAAGAATAAATGATTTAAAATTCAGTGATTTTTTAAAAGGAATTATTAACACATTGCACAAGGATCACGAAAAATTACATTTTTGAAATTTGTGCAATCCATACAAAAAATAAAAAAAATTGTAGCAAAACTACTTCCGTTTTCTAAAGAAATTATCCATTCTTGATTACTACAACAGTATATATGCAATTCAAAACTACAATCATTCGGAGTAATTTTTTATTTTTATTGGAGTTGTAGTTATTGTGACCAGTTCGCTCAAACTTTTATGACATCTTGCCTACCACTTTCTTAAAAATTTTAATCTATAACAGCTGTAATACATTTGTTGGAAAAGTTGCCCGCTATCTCAAATCATGTTATATCAATTCAGTATTCGATATTCAAATGTTTAATTACCCAAGCAAAGTGCTTGTAAATTTTGTTTTGGCTACCTCACCGACTGCCTAATTCAAATTGTTATCACTTTTTAAAGTTGTAAATTTCTTTATCAAGCAAAGTGCTTGACCTTTTATTTTATAGCTACCCCAATGTTGCTAAATTCAAAATGTTTTTACCTCAATGTTTTTAATTGCATGATGTATGGGATAGGGGCCGTTGCGCGGCCCAGGTGCCCAGTTTTTCTAAATAAAGCAAGCAAGGAAAAGTTGTTTGCATGCAATGCGTTAAACCCGCTTAGCTGAAATCCTAGAATTAAAGTGAAAAAATACCAACTTTAAAATCTTCAACACCCTTATGTGTTTAGATATTATTAATATCTAAAATTATAAAAACAGTTTAATAACACATTGTAGGCGAGGGTCACATTGTTGGAATAGGTTTTTGCGAAGGGTTAAGATATTAAAGCATCTTTAAAAGAAAAGAGAAAAAAATATATTTTATGTTTATTTCAGTTTGATTACATAAATTAGTTCACACGTGAGTGATAGATTTCTTTCTCCGAACAAACAGATGCTACTAGCAATATTATTCTGGTGCTCTATAACTAAATCATTAATGCTCTCTTGTGGACCAATAATAACAAACAAGATAAGTAACTAGCCTACGACAGTTAAATAAAATCATCCGCCTATGATAAATTCTTCTCAAATTGATATACACGCAATACCATGCTGATTCTCTTTAACGAGATTGTTAATGCTTATGGACCAATAATAATAACAAATGAACAACAGCCAAAATTAGTGAAATAAAAACCTTTGCATATGATGAATTCTTTCCAAAGAATTACAGATATACAAGCTGTACCATAATGATGTTCTTTAACGAAACTATTAACACTCTCTTATGGACCAATATTAATAATAAACGATAGAACTAAAGCCTAAAACGATGGAATATAATCCATTGCATGTGAAAAATTCCTCTCAAACAGATATACAAGCTATATCATACTGATGTTCTTTGACGAAATCATTAATGCTCTCTTACGTATCAATATTAATAATAAACAAATAATTAGCCTAAAATGATCGAATATAATCCTTTGCATGTGATAAATTCCTCTCAAACTGATATACAAGCTATACCATACTGATGTTCTTTAACGAAATTATTAATGCTCTCTTATGGACTAATAGTAATTACAAATAAATAATTAGCCTAAGGCGGTGAAATAAAATCCTTTGCCTATGATCAATTCCTTCAAAACAGATATTTCTGGCGGTATTGTGCACCTGCAAAACATCTGGGGTGGATAAATGCAGGTGTTTCACCCTTCTTTGTAAAGACATCCCGAAAACCCGTCTATATTCCAACCTCATGGCAAGTCAACTAGTGTTATGAATGACGGCTAATGGTGGCAGCGGCTATTTTCTTCTTTTTTGCATACATCAATAACTCAACAATGAAACGAAGAAGAAAGGTCTCGTTGATACGACCTGACTGTAAATAAGTATGTTAATCAAGTACGCCATCAGTTGCTAAAGAGATAGAAGTTTAATTAAGGAAATTTCGAAAAGACTAAACATTGAAATTCTGTATGTTTTATTAAGAACTTTATTAGATCGTTTTAATCTTCAATGCTCAGGTATTTTTAAAAACAGAAATCGCACACCCTAAATTTTTTATATTTTCTTTTGTTATTTATGTTATTAGGAGAATAAAAATACTTTGAAAAAAACAACCCGTAAAAAGACCATGGGTAAGAAAAAGTTTCTTTAAGAGCAATTTTATTCTAGTCCGTGACCTCGAATTTAATCTAATTAAATATTCATTCGAATGTGTTTAGATAATTGCTTAAAAATTATTAGAATACTAGAATAAATTTGAAGTTCACAATTAGGAACTTTTTATAATTTCTGTATCACCTATATCCCGTACATCAACTTGACAACTATTTTCTTTCATATTATTAATGCGATAAACACTAAAATAGAATTTCAAAAAACTGATAAAACAAAATTTTTTTTCAAAAAAATTCTTTTGTATTTAGTAGCTTATCGTACAAAAATGTCAAACAATTTGGAATTTTCTGTTGCTTACGTTGATTTTTCTTCTGCATGGCAGTATAAAGTTATTATTATATGTATATGCAATTTCAATCAAACATAGTAACATAGTACCTTAGGAGTTTTATTTTGAGATGTTAATTCATTTGTGTCATTTTACATACACAGTTGCCTAGAAATGTAAAAAGTGGTGACTAATAAAATTAAAATTATTTATTTAAAGAGACTAAAAATAACAACTTTTAATAGTATATCATTTTTAGATTACTATTGAAGATAAATACAGAGATGCCAACTTGCTCCGGACAGCAAATATATATTTTAAAGTGGTAGTTTATCAATTGCGATTCTTAGTTTAATAAATTGAATTTAGTAGATTTTTATCCACCACTATTTCTGAATAATTAGTTTTCTTATATAATTCACCACTTTAGAGTACATAGCCATGCAATACCTTTTAAAAAGCAAGCAAAAAGAGTCAAATATTTGCCAAATTTACTTTGTAGTTATCTACCGTTATTTCAATTATTTTGGCGTGTCCGGAGCAGTTGGCATCTCTGTAAATACGAAGAATGTTTTTGCTTTAAATATGAATAATTTGAAATTTAAGTCATGCTGGTAGTTATGATTGAATAATTAAAGAGATAATAGTTAATTAAAAATAAAGTAGATTTCTACCACTTTAAAAAAAAAAAAAAATTCTGCGACAAGCTCTTTTGTCAAAAAGAGAGAAAATACTGGTAGCACAAATGCTTAATTAGTAAGATTTATTTTTCTAAGACAAGATGATTTTACCACAACGAAAAGGCGTTTAATATCTATTTTTGAATCCTTTAAATATAGTGGTGTAGAAATATCAAAATCTTAGTTACCACTAGAAGAAATTTCCTCCAAAAGAGTAGAAAGTTGGCAGACCTGTTATAAGTAATAAAAATATTTACTTTTGCTTCTGAAATTAAATCTCCGTGTTTTTTTATAAAGTTAGAAAGGTAGGTAACAAAGTGAAATATTAAATTGGTATGAACAAATATGCAATGTACCCCTTTTCTCATAATAGCTATTTTTGATAACGAATTGCGCAATTTTTGTGGTTGGACATTAAAAAATGAAAAATTTTAACAAAAATAATTGAGTAATTCAATTCAATACAGTTATAATATACTTTAGTTGAAAAAGTTTTATTTGTACAGAATTTAATTTGATTATTAGAATTTTTTTTTGTATGCATTTTTGATATCTTATTGCTTATTTTATCATGTGTTCATATCAATATCCTGGACATTGACATTTGCGAATCAAACTTAAGAATTCGCTACCCTCGGGGTTAGGAACTCTGTTCACAATGTATTAGTCAGTTAGTCAGCAACAGTTAAGCCTTATTAAAAAGTCAACAAAATTAACCAAAAATCTCCATATTTTAGTTTGCAGTTCTCTACCGTTATTTAAAATATTTTGTCAAATCCGGAGCTGTTGGCATCTCTGGAAATTTGAAGAAAATTATTTACGAAATGAAACCCAATTCGGCCATATTCTATTCCATTTGTAATGATTATGAATGGCTTTATTTTTTTTCGAATCTTTCTGCCACCTGCAAAATAAATTCTAATGTTTTCTCATGAGAGGAGAAAAGAAAAATCTCTCCTCCCGAGTTTTATATTTCAAGTAATTTTATTGTTTTAAAGGAGCTGACTTCGTGGAAAAGCTAAATCCTGTTTTCAAGGCCACAAAGTGAAAGTAACAGTTGCTTATAACGGGCTTCAAGAACATTCCTATATAAATAACTTATTTACTTTAAATTATGCAAAGATTATGTCTTAGCTTACAGCTCTCAAATATTATTCGAGTTGCTTGACTATAAATCAACTCTTTCGTAACATTATTTATTGATAGTTATAAACCATTACTACAGAACTGTTTGACTACAAACTCGTTGATAAGAAAAAAGCAATAATTATCAGTTTTAAAATATTATTACTGGGTCTTTTAACTATAAATTAACTCTTTCATAATACTATTTTTTTAATAGTTTTTACGACAGAGTAGTTTGTAAAAACGTTTTTAAACTTAGTAGTTTTTAAACTACCACTCTATAAAACATTTTACAAAAAGCGTAGTAGTTGGCAGGCCTGATATTGTTAATAGACTTCAATCTCAGAAATGATGATATATTGAATTGTTTTGGAGCTAGTCCGAGATATTTGTAAAACATTCTTTTCCCTTTTTTACTTATTCAAAATTTTATTCAATAAAATAATGAATAAAATGTCTTTTTATAATGAACCAACGAGTAGGAAGAAATTCTAAAAAACAGTGAAACAGCTCCACAACATGCCAGTTATTTTAATATTTTTCATATTATGGTACATACGCTGTTTTAAAAGAAGTTAGTGAATGTTAGCCATCACCTTGATTATCTAAAGTATTACACAACATTAAATGCCAACATTCAGTATCTACTAGTAAGACTAAAATTAGTGAATGTTAGCAATCACATTGTCTCTCAAATGTATAACCGACATATTTTTAACTATCGTTTATTTCAAATTTATGCCTGTAAATGTAAACATTTAGTATATACAGTCAACCCCGCTTAAAGGAATACCATCGGTTCCAGCCAAATCTATGAGTGCTATTTCTAGGGGAGTGCAATATTCAATCTTGAATTCTGAATATTTGCTAAATTTTACTTTTTAATGGTATTTAATGCATAGTATAGCGTTTTGATTAAATAGACTCAATTTTATGATCAATAAATAATTAAAATTAAAACTTTCTGCCTTAGTATCGTAAAAAAATGTCATTTAAAGTTACATAAAAATAAATCAATGTTAGTGAAAAGTATCATGTAGGTAGGATTTAAAATATTATTTGATCCGAACCGAAAAATTCTATAATTGAAGACTGTTTTTTATGTCCGTTTAATTCGTCAATTTATCAAAATTAGATATTCCCTTTTAGTTTCTACTAAAATTTTCATGACTTGTCCGTATTCCTTTCGAACGCTTTCAGAATTTTTTTTTTTTTTTCGAAACTTGGGAAATTCCTAATTAATGCGCTATTTTAGTTGGGTATTTTTTTGTAAATTTATTGTTTCTAAGATTTATTAATTTTTTTCAATTCAACTCAACATCAACTCAACTTCCGGTTCGCGCTCAACTTGCAACCAACTCAAAATTATTCAAAGAGAAAGACACTCTTTACTCTAGTGTATTCGGTTTTTAAAACTTTTTCTTATCAAAGCTAATAGTGCATAAAGAGGGGACCACAGGTCTTGACCTAAAAACAAATCACTCTATCCCTTTTTTACATACTCAATGATGTGTGAGTGAAGTAAGTCAAAGAGGGGTAAAACCCCCTTCGTTTACTTCAATGTATAACTGGCAGCGAGATTTGATTAATTTTTCAACTTCATCCCAAACATCTACTAATGAATATTGAAATGACCACCTTGTATCCTTATCTTAACTGAAAAAGGAAAATTCCATTTTAGCTGGTGAAACATTTCTCAAAAATAAACAAATTTTTTTTCATTTTAGTACAACTTCTTTCTGCAATTAAGCGGGGTCAAAAAGCAACAAATAACCGTTTAAACGGGGAAGTTTAACATTAGTTTAATATAAAATAATTTAGTTCCATTAAATTTTATTCGTATAAGCGGGTTATTCGATTACCCGAGGGGCGATTAAGTGGGGACGACGTATATACTAGTAAGACGGAAATTAGTTAATGTTCGCATTCACATAGCCTCTCGAATGTATGATCGACATCTTTGCTAACTATCATTATTTCTAACTTATACTAAATGTAAACATTTAGTATCCACAAGTATACGTAAATTGGTGAATGTTAGCAATCACATAGCCTTTCTAATGTATGACCCACATATTTAACTATCATTATTTCTCACAGATACCAATAAATGTCAACATTTAGTATCCACTAGTGACAGTCTTGGATTTAATTGTAAAATTTTAATTTTACATTCGCAATCATTGAATACAAAAAGTAGATATTTACGGGTGAAAGTGAGAAATAATGAAAACAAATATTTCTGACATACGCATTCGTATACCAAACAAGAAAAATATTGAATTTACGTCAGGCTGCCTCACATATAAAAATTTTTTTCCATAGATTGCGTGGACTCAAAGAAATACTTCTTGAAAATGACCAACTGTAGTCAACCGATCGATTACTTCGTGTTATCTGATTTTTGCCATTCACATCCACCCCATTAAAATTGATAAATAGCCTCTGGTCTTATTCCAGTTAATTTTGATGACATTTCCGGTATTCAGGGTGCAGGGAAGTTTTCTTGGAACAAAAAGGGGAAGTTACGATGTCAGCATTCCTCTTCTTTTGTAAGAAAGTGCGAAAGAAACTCCTACAATAAATCTCTTCCCTGGGAAATGAGATCGTTTAACTGTATTTTTGACCACCAAAGACGGTTTGTTTAAACCTGTATTGACTTTACCTCCTAAAAATTTCAGACAAAATTCCTTAAGATTTATCTCTTTTAAAATTAAGTACAGAATTCCCTTATACGCATTTATCCGAAAAAAGCAAGACATTTGTGTTTACGCTAGTAAATTTATAAAACTAAAAATAAATAAATAAAAAATATTTTTTATATAAGAAACCATCCGACTGTAAACTATATTGAACATTATAACACGTTGAATGCCAAGCTAATTTTACATGGCTTGCCCGTCTGGCCACAACGGTAAATAACTACAAACTATATTTGCAAATATTAGACAGATTTTGCTAGTTTTTTAAAAGGTTTAGCATGACATATCCGAAGAAAGCGGTGAATTGTTTAAAAATAGTGTTGGATAAAAAGCTACTAAATTGAATTTATTAAACCAAGAATCACAATTTATAAACTACCACTTGAAAATATTTATTCGTTGTCCGGAGCAAGTTGGCATCTCTGTGTATATAAATAAAACTATTTTTGTGTGTTCTATAATGCATTAACTTCTTCAAACCATTTTAGTAACAATAATAATATAAAAAAAATTAAAAATTTACTCGAATTATGTGTTTCTAATAATCTTGGCTTCGCCGGTTATCGGTAACCCGCATGGCATTCAACGTGTTAACTAAAATAATATCCAGTAAGTTAAATGAAAATATGCTATACCACTATCTATATATATATTTCTCTTACACGGCACCAAAAAAAAGCCTCACTACAACTTCCCGAATGGCAACGTTAGAAAGTCGACCCATGATTGCATCTAAAAATGTCACATGCCAAATCTAACTGAGGTGGCTCAACATATAGCGCATTTAAAAACGGAAACAATAACCAGAGTGAGCATTATCAGGTTGTTCAATTCAGCTGCGGCAAAAAAATAAATAAATAAATAAATAAAAATAAACAACTTAAAAAATAAAAATGCTGTTGCCAGCCATAGAATTTTTTGAAAGTTAACTTAGCAACATAAATCAAAATTATGATACCTGAGCGCTTGACGTAACAAATCCTTCAATTCTATAAGTGTTGTATCCCCAAATGCCCAAATTAACAATTGCAATTTCAAATTAATATTGAAATGTACAGGTTTAGAATTTTCTACGGTGAAAAGTTTTCGGAACTTCAGTATTCAAAAAAGTATACAAAAGCTAGACTTTAAGAACGTATCCAATGAGCGAGCATTGGATTGCGAAACAATCCGAAATGAACTGCGAAAGCAGTTCCGGGGGTTGGTGAGCGCCAGCGAGCAGGGGGCGAAGCCTTCTTGTTTTATGAATTTATCATCTCCACATTGCAGGGTGTAGCTACTTTCCAGAATTACTTAAAAATTCATAGTAAAAGATCGAACAAGCAAAATGTTTGAACAAATTATTATCGACAAAAAATATTTGTTGAACATGCTGGCCAGCTGTATTCCTAAAATTAAAGCCTTTAAAATTTACGATACCCTCATGTTTCAACAGCAGTACAAAAATATTATTGACCAGCAAAGATGTCAAATATTTTCCAAAACATTCCTCTATTTATCAATCCCAGAATACTGGATGACTCTAAACGTACGTGACCAATACGGTTTATCCATAGATTTCAACATTTCGTCTTTCGTTGACAAGTTGATGACTAGTGCGTGGTCTAGCCATTCAATTCTGGAGAGATTTGATGCAGAGTAAAGACAGCTGAGGTGGTGAGTGTGTTATCCTCCCTTAATACTTTATAATCTTTGATAACTCCTCCCCACTTTGATTTGAAATTCGTGAGGGAATGTCAAAAACGGAGAATAATTTTTTTTTTCTCTCCTTTTTCTCATTTTTTTGGGGGATCGGATTAAAATATGCCTTAATTTTGACAGCTATAGAGGAGGAATTTTCCAACTTTTTGAAGTGAGATAAAAGTTTAAGTAAATCCTGGGGTTTCTTTTAATTTATTTATGTTGACGTTGTTTTCCGAAGCTCTGTCGCCAAGGAAAATAAAAAAAACATAGTTAAAGTGCCTTACACTTGAAGCAATGAGATGATTTTAATTTATATATAATTTTGCCGGGAAGAATTATCTGGACTTTAGAACTGACAAATAACTTATATTTTGAAAGTTATTAAACTGTTTTAAAAATCGCCAATTCGATGAAATTTTTCCACCTGGATGAAAATTATCAAAATCACTGCTTTATTCTCAGTTTTTGCAACTTTTTATGCGTCCACGTAATGCAGCATTGGAGTAAGTTTTTAAATATTAAAAAATTAGACTACAAACGCTTATAATTTTCACAAAACTGTGGCTTTTCTCCATATTGACGTTTTACGCTATTTTTAAAGTAAGCATAGACAGCGCTGCCTTAGATAGGCTAAACTTGACAGACATGAGTAACAGTTGCAAACTCAGAGCAGTTATAAAAATAGCTTATTATTCGTAAAAAAGCATAATTTCATATTACGACGGGACGCAAGAAGAAAAAAAAACGGACTATTTTGATTTAAAAAAAAAAAAAAAAAAGTTTTTTTTTTTTTTTTTTTTTTTTTAATGAATGGAATGTTGAATGATGAAACTTTGAAATGAAATGCTGTTAAATAGAGTTGTACTATTTACTTAAAAATCTCTCAATTGTCTTCTTTGAGATTAGTTATTTTTGCCTTACTTGAATACATAATAGATACAGGGGTTGTGGATAACATAGATAAAACATATTAATACTAACTTTATGAAAACGATTTTTCTTTTCCCAACAAATTGAAGATTTTACAGGGCAAAACTGTTAGCTCAAATTGAAGATCATTCTTGAATCTTTTACAATTGTCATTTTTACTCATACAAAATATAAGTCGACCGAGAGAAGAGAAGAGGAAGTTAATAAATTTTTTCTTGCTTTAACAAGTTGAATCTCTGTGTATATAAATAAAACTTTTTTTTTGTGTTCTAAATTGCATTAGTTTCTTCAAACCATTTTAGTAACGATAATAATATAAAAATCTTAAAAATTCACTCGAATTATGTGTTTCTATAATAATCTTGGCTTCGCCGGTCACCGGTGACTCCTGTGGTGCTACGAGCAAACTCAGTGCCGGTCACCGGTGACCCCCATAGCATTCAACGTGGTAATACATGCAATTCTTGACTTGACATTTGAGCTGGGCCCGGCTCCAATCTCATCTATCATTAATTGGTAACAGTTTGTGAGCATTCGTTGAGGTCGCTTTTTGCCAGCAATTCTGACTGATACAGTATTGAAAAGAGTACTCCTTCATCGAATATAAATTTTTAATTAAGGGGGGTGTGGATAATTAGCTAAAGGCTAGGTCTCAATAGGGTAAGGGTAAAGATAAATTTCGCATAAAAACGATGTCTGCGATAAATATAAAATTATAAAGTTATAGTAGTCGCATAATAAGAAAATAACAAGGTTTATTATGAAAGGGAAAAAATATATCCAAATAAGTCTTCGGAGCAATTCTAGTCCTAGTGTTTTGATTTTATTGGACACCTGAGCAACGAAGCGGCTCCTATCCAATTATCTGGAATTTCAGCATTATTTTGGTTGAGCATTGAAGTAAGCAGGCAGTGTAGTTGCTTTTATGAATCAAAAGAGATAAATAAGTACTGCAAAACTGCATCAGGTCTTAAAGGGATAAAGCAGCAATAAAGTGATAAAATTCAAAATTTTATTAAAAGGGAAGAAAATTAACAACTTTTGGTAGCATATTATTTTCAGTCAACTATTGAAAGTGAATGTCGCAGCAATTCTGAAATCCTTATATACTTATATTGAAATGCATTTTCATATTATAATAGTATTTAAAAAAGGAAAGAAGTTTTCACTTCCAACTTCATGTTTTCATTGTGATCGATGCAAGCGTTTTCGTGGGCAAAAAAGGACACCGTATCAAATTGTGCTAACAGTTTTGTAGTATAAAATATTCCATAACAATTGCTGCTATAAGAAAGATAGTTTACATAGAGTTAGTATTGAAGTATTTTTTTATCCAACTCCTGTAACTTCACATAATCACTGCGTTTACAAAACCTGAATGACAAAACTCATGCTAAAGTAACTTTTTAGTTAGATAGTATAGTTTTTTAGCTCTTAAGTTTCATGTGCCCGATTTTCAACAAAATATAGCACCGGTTACATTTCTTTTCCACGAAATGACCCGAGCATTCCCTTTTCCTATTCAAAACAACCCTCTGTAGAGGGTCGACCCAGCTGTGGAAATATGTATGTATGGGTTCCCAAGAGGACTTTTTCTTTCTTTAGAAAAGCTAGAGGGACTGGAGGTGTCTAATCCCCTTTTCGAATGATGGAATTTGAACAGAAAAGAGGGGGTGGTAATTCTCGAAGAAAGAAACCAGGAACATGGTTGGGGGAGTATTTTTGAAAGAGGAATCTATGGTTGCCACTGTCACATTACTTTGTAACTTTTCCTTTTTTTTTTTTTTTTTTGTATTCCTCATTGTATTCGATAGCTGCACTGCCCGTTCTATATTTCGGGGTGTTTTTAGAAAAAGTGGTCATTGACATTTGATCCGAGGACAACAATTTTGTTCTGACTTATCAACCAGTGTAACTAACTTAAGAAAGTACGATTTTAAAAAATTGTTGTAAAATTGTTGTTGTAGTTTTAAAAAATTGTAAATCGGATATTGTTTTTTTTTTTTTTTTTTAAATTATTTAACTTAGTTTGAGAGATGAAAAATACGTTTAACTGCAAAAACTGCTTTAAGCTGGGATGGATGATTCTTGATAATAAAAAAAAAGGCTGAAATAAACATTTGGTAACTATTTCGTTGCTCGCTTTCAAATTGACAATGAAAATGCAACTGACAAACTATGTTTTAGAATAAACTTATTTGCTCCACAAAAAAGTTTGCATTTCTATTAATGTATGTTTAATTTATTTATATATATATATATATATATATATATATATATATATATATATATATATATAAAAGTTATTATCACAAATTTTGGGCTTTAGTCATTCAGATGTTACACAAACCTATTTTTGTTAATTTTACCAGAATTTAAAAGTATATATATAAACTTATGTGAAACAAATAAACACATGAAAAACAAATCTTTTATATTCTAATTATTGTGTGGCACAGTGATAGAATATCAAGAATAAAAAAATTAAAGCATAGATTTTAGAACTGCTTTAAAAATTATGTAAGATATTTAGACTAAAAGCGAGAACAGTAACAGAGGATTCATTTATGGTTTAAAAACTTTTGTAAATAAGTTTACTTAAAGGATAGGTATACTGGTTTATACTGAATCCCCCCAAGTACTGAGATCCAGCCAGCAAAAGCTCTATTTATATAAAAACAAGGTTATGTCCTACGCAGAACTTAAGAAATTGAAGAAAAATGGCTAATTTTTAACGACTTTCTGTCTGCTTTAAACATTGCCTATGGCATTTTGGCACTAATTTCCATCTCCATGGTAAGATAGTTTGAATTATTGGGCTTAATTATCTCCACTTACTAACTTACTCATCAGTTATTGTTTTTTTTTTTTTTTTTTCTAACTTTATCTTAAAAGATTTAATTTCGTTGTAAATTTCAAAACATAATAAGAATAATCTGTAGCTTTCCAGAGACTGGCAAAGTAGACCTGCAGCCTTAGGCGCGTTTCGTGACACTAGTAAGAAAAATGCATCCATACTATAGAATGTACTTACAATTATATTTGCAAAATATGTTCTTGGTGGATATTTGAAAAATATGTGTGCATATTTGTTTGTTTTTTGTCTAATTATTATTTCTTAGTGACTATGAAAAGACATTTAATGTTATATATATTGATATAGCTTGGTTTAAAAAAAATGAATTTCTTTTTAAGTGATGGGTGTTATGTCTATGAAATTCTATTATCAGTTTCAATAATGATAACACTGCCAAATAAATAGCATTGAACACCTCACATTTAGAGTGAATATCATGATTATCAGAGTAAGTAAAACTATTAATTTCGACAATGTACTACAATACGTGTTAAGATGAGCGGCTTCTGAATCATTACTTCAATGGAGCAAAGAAAACGATTCTTTCTTTCTTTTTTGCTCTTTAACGAATCTTTCTTTTTTTGTAAGGGGAGGTCGTAATCAAGGTGTAGGAAGATATGATTTTGCGTGATCACCACTAGAGCGATAAGCAGCGCACACTGGTGACATGCATTGCGAGCTGTAAAAAAAGAAAAAAGAAGAAGGAAAAAAAAGTAGAAGAAGAAAAGAAAAAAAAAGAAAAGGAGCAAACTCGTTGTGTGTCGAAGGCGGGGAGGGGCGGTACTAGAAAGATGAATTGCTGTGCCCTTTGTATCTTTTTTCTCTTTTCTTCTATCCCCAACTCATGTGGGAATATAAACTGACTAAATAGGGATATTGTACTTATTTACTCCAATAATACAAAAAAACGTAAACTTCGATAATATTTTAATGGTATATATATGTGCTAAAATTAAAATTATCGCTATCAAAACTTTAGTTAATAAATACTTTGGTTTGCACTGTGAATTTATTAGTAATAGTTCCCTTAAGACCACCTAATAATCAATGCTTGTTAAATAAAATACATTTGCATATCCCTTTGAAGCTAACGGGATACAGGTGTCCCTTTTATATATTTTTTTCCTGACGATCTAATAACAAGCAAAATTACATTTTGGTATATTTTAATCATGAAAAAAAAAAAAATTTAATAGCTACTAAAAAGAATCTGTTAAATTATCGGAATTATATTTGTACTAAAATATTTAAAAAAAAAACAAAAACAAATGATTGAAGAAACTTTTTCTTATTTATATGCAAAAATTTATCAGTAATTGCTTTTCCAAATTTAAAAAAAAAATTCAGTGATAAATAACCGTTTCTTTTAGATTTAAGCCAGTACAATTTTGAAAAATTATTGTTTGAAAGTGAGCCGAGTTTGGAAGATTAAAACAGAAAAAAAAAAAAAAAAAAAAAAAAATTCATCGGTGTTTCAAGTTGTATTTTATGTCCGCTAATTATTAAAATGTTAAATTTTTCATTTAGTTTGATCTAAATTAATACAAATAAATAAAAAATTCGTTTAATAAAAATTCTGCTGCAAAGTAACGCGATAAAAACAAGTTAACATACAAAAATTACAGTAAACAGTACTGTAAAGTTATTATAAAAGTCATTTATTATTAATTGCTTATTTTTACAAAAATCTTCAAAGTAATTGTACTTATTTAATCTATTTAAGTTTCATTTGGATTGACATTGATTTAAAAATAAAAATAAATATATTAACAATGTTTTTCTATCATTATTTTAAAATAGTTTGCTAATCTCTTTTGAAAATTAGAATTAAGAAAAATATTGAACAACAATAAAAGAAAGGTTATGAATTATATTTAATCAATTGTAGCGAAACACTTCATTTGACGTGTATTTTAAAATACTGGTCTATTTGCAAAGTCCTTTCCTTTTAAAATATTCTATTTCATTAACTGTCATGAAATTTTTAGTTGAAGTTTTTATTCAACTTAGATTATTATCTGTTACAGCATTGCTTTTTTGGCTGCCGTGTTATAAATGAAATGTTCCAATTCATTAGTAATTAAATCCAATCTTTAGTTATTAAAGTTTATATTCAATTAATTTTTTTCAAGGTTTTAAAACTGCTTGATTTTTTTTTCTTTTATTGCAGTAACATGGGTAAAATTGCTCCATATTGTTGCACAAAAAAAAAAAAAAAAAAAAAAAAAAAAACAGCGTTTAAGTGGTTTGTTGGCCGAAGACACCCCATGTACAAAATGGTGACTGGTCTACGCTAAATCTGTAGGGGGCACAAAGTCCTCCAAGTTTCTTTAACAAATCAATACCTCTGGCAGAGAGGTGGTAGCTCAGGAAATAATAGAGCCTTCTCCTTCCAATGAGGTGAACCGGGTCTGGGTCCGAATCCCAGAGATGACACTGTTATAATATACCTCTGGGAGTACGCGGTCGGAGATTGATAGTGCTCTGGTTCAGGACAAAATTACGATCTACGGATGAATAAATGGGTAAGTGAATGTGTCCTATCTGTAAAACGAGTTGTGACGTATGTATGTTGTCTCCGGATCATCCTCAGGGATGTTTCCCAGACCATCGCCAATGTGCAGCTCTAGTGCGACGTAAATAAGAAAGTACCAATCGTGATCTCGGTATTATCGTGGTAGATGATTAATCATTACGAGTTTGATATTTATTGTAAAACAAGGGTTTCATGACGCACAATGAGAACACTTTTTCAAAATATTGTTATCTTTGTTAAAAAATATCGGTATTTCACTATGTATCGATATAAAGTCCATCTCTAGTGATAAGATTAACCTGCACGAAGGTGCTGGTTAATCTTATCACTAGAAATGGACTATATGTTAACCTGCATGGTGCTGTAACGGATATTTTTAATATTAAAATGGTACGATGGTGCCATTTTAATATTAAAACTATCCATTACAAACATTTTAAATCTCAAATTTAATACCGTATTTTTGTGTGCATGAATCGCGCGACTTTAGTTTTTAAGTGGTTAAGTTCACGACAGAATAATTTCATTTCAAAAAAGATAATTAAATATACTTTAAAACTGCATCAGGTCTTAAAGGGATAAAGCAGCAATAAAGGTATAAAATTCTAAATTTTATTAAAAGAGATAAAAATTAGCAACTTTTGGTAGCATATTATTTCAAGTTTACTATTGAAAGTGAACGCAAAGAATATTTTTGGTCGTTAGGAAAATTTGAAATGTTAGCAATAGTGGTAGTAACAATTGATTGAAAAGATTGTAAATGAATAAAAATGAATTGGGTTTCTACCACTTTTTTTTTTTATTCGCACGTGCCATTGAAACAGGAACTTATTAAAATCTACAACAGTGAACTAAAGATCTTCCTTACGTGGTAACCTGTCCTTCGATATATTTGTTTTTATTGCTTCTGAGTTTGTGGTAGGCAATAATCTTTTAATTTCGATTTTTTAATCATCTATACATTACCTGCAGAAGTATGGAAAATATTTTCTAAAAACAAAGAAAATTTTCTTAGTTGTTGGTGGGTTAGATAACAACTAAAATCTCATTAAATAATCAATCAAATGTGCTCATTTAACTTAAAGGAAAGATTCTTTTACAAGCCACTTCATATCTACAGATTTTCGTTAGCTCAAAAATACCGCACAATTAAAAAAGAAAAATGAAAGAGAGAAAAAAAGCGCCTCTCTTTCTCGTACGTCTAATATTTTGTAAACTTTCCCTCAAAACCCAATCGAATCGGAGTTCAGTGTTGTTTTGTGAAGCTTAGCCTAGAGGGCGAAAATATTTTCATTCGTCGCTTAGTCGCCGATGAGTGAACATTGAGCGATCGTTTGCGTTGCGTATTGCAGTGATAGTTAGCGCTCCCATGTGTTTTGTGTTGGATGTTTATTATGGATTATTTTGATAACTGCTATAGCGGTAAAACATTATTGTGTGTTGCAGGGGATGGGCCGTGATGGGGCCCGGTCATTTTGGCGGCCCCGCCAACGCCCCGATTCCAGTTCTTCTTCATCTTCTGATTATCGTCTGCTATTTGACATTAGGTAAGTAACCTTATTAGTCTCAATTGTTACCTAAAATGTTCAGTGTTTCGATTATCGCGATTTCTAACTGCTGTTTTTCAATAGTGTTTGCAATCCTGGAAATTTTTTTTTTTTTTTTTACATACAGTTTCAGTAGCTTATTAACTACTGATGCAAAATTTATTTATAGTTTAGAAAATCGTGAGAAATCCATAGTTAAATATTGTAAAAAAACGGTGATTTCACCGTTTTTTGATTTAATTTTAAATGGCTTTTTTGCGAAATTATGTAAGATTATTTTATTTTTTTCCTTCCTTTTTTTAAAAAAAAAGAGAAAAAAGCGAAAGGATTTATTGATTACCACTGGTTTTGAATGGGTATTTTTATAATTATATAAACATTCATAAGTAAAGATATGTAGTTCAATCGACAAAAAGGAACAATAGTTACGGATGGTTTAATTGTCGGGGAAAAAATAGAAATAAAATGTGTTTATCTGTCCCCCCCCCCATCCATTCAAGAGGAACCGTGTTTTAAATTTGATATGCGATAGTTTTGTTTCCATATTTTACTCATAACACATTCAGCTATAAGTTATAGTTAAATAAATTTTAACCAAATTTTAAGTGTTTGCTTACTATATTTTTATTTAAATAGAAAGCTTCTGACTGAAAATTAGGAAGATTTTCTAACTGCGTTTTCTCGAATAATTGTGTTCGAAATTTTTTAATCATTTCAGAATATTTTTTTTGTAATGACTTCTAAGTTATGTTACAACTATAATGTATTTCTATAAGTAATGTTCTAACTATAAATTTATAGTTTTGCTGGTATGGCTGTTTAAAAAACTATTTTTGTTTTATAAAATATTTTTGTTACTGATATTTACCCTTCTTTAGGAGTGTGAATGTAATAAATGAAGTCGGTAAGAATTAATAATTATTCGGATTGAAACATTGTTAACATAGTACTATAACTAGTTAACGTTTTAAAAAAATAATATCAATTATAATTCAGAAATGCACAGTAATTGTTAATGATTTAAACATTTAAAAAAAAACGATTCGAGGTATGCTTCTTAATGTTGCGTATCATGAGAATGCGTACAGTTCTAAGAAAACTTAAAAAGTGGTTGCGAAAGTTGAAGAAAATTAAATTGTAAATATCAATAGTACGTTATCACCACTACGTTTAATATTTCCTAATAAAGTTCTGACAAGATGAGTAGGCAAAGGCAGGGTTGCCATGGGCAACTAAAAGTGAAGGGCCACCAACTGTCTACGCTTTTTTGTAAAAACTTTTTTTAGTGATTGCTAAGTTTATGTTTTAGTATATTATTTTTTTATTAATTTAAACTTATTTTCCGCACCACTTCATATAAATAACTTAAGAGTTCACATGCAAAGCCACTTTGGTTTTTAAATATCTACCCCTCAATAAAATATTTTGCTAAAAGCGAATTAGTGTGCAGGTACTTAAATGCAAGATGTGATGACTAATAAAATTCAAAACATATTAAAGGAGATTAAAATATGAAAATTTCCCTATCAAATTTTCTTCATTTTACTGTCGGAAACGTTGTTTTTTCTTCATTAAACTGTTTTTACTGTTGTTTTTGCTTTAAATATGTGAATAACCTGAAATATAAGTCATAGTGGTAGTTATGATAGAATAATTAAAGATATTAAAAATAAATATAAATTAATCTATTCACACTTCTTACATTTTTAATCGCTCGTGGCATTCCTATCAAAGGCTTTGTTTTGCTCAGGTACCGAACTTCATTTGATGAGTGAAGTAGATTTTTAATTTTAAGTATGAAAGCTTTAAAAAAAAAAAAAAAAATTTGTTCAGTCTTAATTCTCTGTTAGTACCACATTATAATTTTTATAGGTACCGTACGAACTCTTGTACCAGTTTTGATTTCATTACATGCAAGTCTGTTTGAACCATTACTAAGTTTTGGTAGCCAGGTTTTTTATTTTATTTCCCCCACCAAAAAAAAAAAAAAAAAAAAAAAAAAAGATAGATATGAAATAGTCTTACTACCAGTTTTTTACTATGTTTATGTTATCTTTTAGTTTATTCTACTCCAAGTCTACTTAATTTCTTTTTCGTATTTATCGTCATTAAATTTGTTTTAATTTGATTATCGTCATTCACTGCTGGTTTTTTCCAAATGTTGTCAGTTTTCGCAGTCTTTGAACTTATCAACCCCTAAACTGCTTGATTATTTTATTTTTTAAAAAAAGAAAAAAATGAGTTTCAAGAAGGCAAAGTTATACACATTTTTTTTATTAAAACGCAATTTGTGAAGATCCCCTTACAACATTGAGGAGAAAAAAAGAAGGGAAAGAAAAAAAAAAAGAAGGGAAAAAAAAAGAAAAAAAAAAAAAAAAAAAAAAAGACGGGGGAAGAGCTCCCTTATCTTTCTGCCTTTGGGTCTTTCATTTACATCTTGTGAAATACAATTAGCACTGCATTTTAGCTATGATGAGAAAATAATGTTTTGATTATAGATTCCATGATTCAAAGTAACTTTTTACTTTGAATTATAGATCTTTTTATTTATTTATTAATTTATTTTTAAATACTTTTTTAATCCTAAATTTCGTGAAAATTTATAACTTTGACAAAATTAATTTTTATTTGAACCTTTACATGCACTCATTTTTTAAACATAACATTTTTGAAATTTTGCATTACAAGTGTTTTCGTATAATGTTTTATGTTATTGGTTGAATATTCGAGAGAAATATAAAATTGATTGAGAACTTTCTAGTGTAAATATCGCTCTTTGTAAAAATCGAAACTAAGTTAGGAAGGAAAAAAAAAATGTTTTAATTATTTGATGTAGATGAACGTTCTCATAACAGTTTCATTATTCGAAATTGATAAATTTTGTAAATGCGAAAGGTTCTCAAATTTTCTTACCACTAAATTTAAAGTTCAAAAATCAATGAAAGATAATTTGGTAGAGATATTTGAACATGTCCGCATTGCTGTCTTATGTAGACGTTATTGCGATAGTCTTATAAGATGTCTTTTTTATAATAATAAGACTAAAATACAACTTTTTCGTTACTTGTTAAATTTAACTTGAGTATTTCTTTTCTTATTAAGTCGTAGCAATATGAAAAGTGAAAAAGAATTATTTCTTAGAAATACATACGTATTTTGATGGAAAAATATGCTTTTGCCTCTGCCACCTAGAAGGCAGTTCCTGAAAGACTGACAACTCTCTACGCTCTTTGAGAAAATTTCTTCTAGTGGGCAGCTTTAATATCAATAATTTTGAAATTATTCTATAGTATGTATATATACATAGTATTCTGTACTATGTATATGGGCGAATCTCAGGAATCATTAACATATGTCTTCAAACTTTTCTTATAAACGTCAAACCGTAACCATCGAAAATTGAAAAAAAAAAAGGTATACAATCCATTTCTGCTAGTTTTATTATGTTAGTGTTATTCCAAAAGCTTATTTAAAGTAGAACAAACTACTATCATTAGTTTAACTTGTAACTCGCAGATTTTCGATGGTCACGGTTTGACGTGCCAAAATTTAGCGACAAACTTTAAGTGTTTGCAAACGTTAATATTCACGATAAATATCATTCAAGAAAATATGATAGTACAGCTGAGCTATTAAATTATGTTTTTAGTTATTTTCAGTTTTTTTAAATTTTTTTTTTTAAACAGAATACATATTAAAAAAATAAAATAAAAAGTATGTTAAACACTCTAAGCGACACTCATGAAAAGTTGTCAAATGTAGAATTGAAGTAAGAAATGAAAGCCAAAAGCAAGTTACTCGCGATCAAAACTTTACGTATCTTAAAGTTAGTAATGCATAGTTATTCCTGTAATTTTATTGGAATTAATTTTCGCTTATTATGTTATATATTTATAAGAAAAGTTGGAAGACATATAGGTTAATGATTCCCGAGATTCGCCCATATATATATATATATATATATATATATATATATATATATATATATATATATATATATATAGGTCGGTTTAGTCGATGCAAATTTGGCATGGGTACTAAAAGAACCATATCTAAAAGTTTCAAAAGCATGATCTCTCAAATTGTGCTAACAGCTTGGAGATGTAAAAACTTCAAAAACATTTGACATTAAAAGAAAGAATGTTTACATAAGATTTAGTATTGAATGTTTCCATAATGTTGTAAGAGTGAAACAATTAAGTAACATCGTGTTGTGTTTCGATTTCCCTTCATTGAGTTTGCATAAAGTGTAGATGGACCCAAAATAATTTCTGTTCCTTTTTGTCTCTGGTGTTACTTTGAATAACTGAGACGGCCATATCACTTATTTTATGAATGATCCAGTATATAGGATCGCCAAGCGCGTGCTTACACATCAGTCAGATAAAAATAAAGGACGCGCCAACACCGCCGTTTAGCGATGATTTGTCAACGAGATTCTGAATGGAAGTATACTTCCGACATCTTTGGAATGAATTGTCACTAAGTTAAGAACATAGCTCATAATTTTATCTTTTAAATGAACTATTTCCGGTTCTCATAATCCATCTAAAAAGGAAGTCTCTTTTGTACCCCATTCATATTTTCTTTTCTCCTATGTTCAACATTCGTAAATGACACCAATGAGAGACAATTTAAAAACCATTGACAACAGACTCTGTTATACATAGAATTAATATAATAACTATTAGAATAAATAAATACTTTGTTTATTGAGGGATCTAGTATTTAATAATGTATGCGTGAAACAATTTGTTCAAATTGGAAAAGATTTTTTTGTTTTAACGTGTCACTGTTGGACAGTTTTTAAGAATTAATATTTGACACTGACATTCGATTTGTAAAATGAATTTTAAAAATTATATATTGTTGGATGATTTAAAAAACCACCGACAGCTAGCTCTGTTACACTTAGAATTAATATGATAATTAAAATATGTAAATTGTTTATTAAGGGATTCAATGTGTGCGTGAAACAATTTATTCAAGTTGGAGAGGTTTTCCTCGTTATAACATGTTACCGTTGGACTATTTAAGAAATTAGATTTTGACAGTGACATTTAAATTGTAAAATGAGTTTACATTGTTGGACAATTTAAAAATCATTGGCATATTTGTGACACATTGAATTAATATAATAATAATTGAAATTTTTGATTTTTGAAATAATTTATGTAAATAAGTAAAGATTTTCTTGTAACCAACCTCTGATACTGATTCTGTACGCAGGGATTTCGAAACTAGTCAAGATTCAAAGTTATAGATTATGTTTACAAATCGCAAAATCTTACTTTAAATATTGAGAGCTTAAATGTCGAAAGTACTATCGATATCCATATGTATTGAATCAGATAATATCGCGATCATTACTCCTAACGGTAAATATAGAATACGATTACATCGCAAATAATATCAATAGTGATAATATTCAAATACTATGCTCTCGTGAGTGTCTTGAAATTGATTCGGGTAACAAAAATATCGACCATTATGAAGTTATATAAAATTGGAAATATAACGTGAAAAGTCGATATTTGCTGATGATATATCGCTATATTATAACTACAATATCGTCAAAGTCTGATAAATATGATATGATAAAACTTAAGATAAATAAAGCATATTTGAAGGATTAAATTGAAAAAGCATTGGCAAAACGAAATCATGACCGTATATTTTAAGAGCATTAGGGCTTGTATGAGCTTACTAATATGCCATAGGATGCACGGCAGTATACGATGTACAAAAAAAAAAATAATAATAATAATAATAATAATATATACCGGATGTAATTGTAAAAAGAATAAACAATTGTAGAGCTGTATTGTTTAATGAAAATTTTTTTTAAAAATTCATTTTTTAAATCTAGCTGATACAAGTGGGTAAAACCCCTTAAAATATTACAAAATTTAAGTAAAATTTATTGTTAAAAAAAAAGCATACTGAAACATTTATTATATAACTCTTTTAATGGCGTAAGACTAAAATTATTGTTTCTCTACTCTGGTTACATTTTGCTCTTGTTGTTCATAAATTAATTATTTGTTTCTATTTTAAGAATGACCGGGTGTTCTTTTCAAATTTTATTACTACAAGCTGTCATTTGTTCCAATTATTGGCGCCTTTAAATGTATGTGTCATCTCTTTATATTTATTCCACGCCAACTCATTGGCTTTAAGTTTTATTGTAGCCTTTCATAATACTGAATTTGATTATATCTGTCATAGAATGTGCATTCCTTGCATATTTTCTTAATTGGGAAATTTATAGGCTGATACCGCTAGTCTCCAAACCTCAATAGGAAAAAGCAATATCTTAGATTAATTTATTAGTCCATGTTATTAGACTTCATGGCGTGTACTCGTCGCATGGAAATATTTTCTGATAGGACGTTTCCATAACTTCTAATCTACCGTTATCAAATTTTTTCCTTATACATTTTGCAATTAATTTGTACAAGCTACTTCAACTTGACTAGCGAAATAGTACCTATTTAAGTAGTTAATCATTGCAGAATAGTGCTTCTTTTAATAGTGTTGTGTTTTATTAGTTTTCAGGTTTATCAATAGCAAACTTGAATTGAAAGTGAATTGTGTTTGATTGTAAATTGTGTTTGTGTCTCGCTTTCGTGGAATCTTGCGATTGGAATTTCGACTTTTTTACCACTATCGGTCGAGTATCTGGTTTAGTCCCGTGCCTGGTGACAATTTCAAATTCGTTTCTTGGCCTCTATAAGCAAAATTTATCGTCATTTTATAGCAACTGAGCAACAGGTTTGGGGTTCTATCCTTGGATCGGGCATGGTTGACACAACCTTTCATCTCTTTAGTGGATCGATAAAACCTAAGTACCAAACATGTTTAGGGACTAAACATTGGGGCTCTGCGTGCGGTTAACCACTCAATCAGAACATCTGCGTTTGCACCTTAGAGCCCAAAGTCGAGAAAACTGAGATGGGCACAGTAGGCCTTGGCTCTTCATGGTCTGTCGCGCCAATAAGTTTAGTTCATAGCATCTGAATTTATCGTTACAGACTACTTTCCAACTAATGTGAGGGCACAAATATTATTTCTCGAGCTGTGTGCCCGATAGTAGCAACATAAATTTAAATTGTTTCCGAATCACTACGAACAGAATTAATCGCTTGCCAAAATCTTGATTGTTCTCTGACTAGCTAGAGTGCTCAAATTTCAGTAGAGCTATATGCTGAGTAACAGTTCAATAATTTTTTTTTTTTTTCCTTACCGCATAATATAATCGAAATTTCAATCACTTTTTGACTAGCTAGAAAGCTCAAATTTGAACTGTTGGTTGTCTCCGATGTCAATGCCCTAATTCTTCAAGCGATATTTATTACACATGAAAATTTTGATCACTCGCGGACCAAAGTTTAGACATAAAACTAAAAGGAAAAAAAAAAATGGATTTTTCAATTCGACTGAAAAGGAAAAGCAATGTAAACAAAATTTAAGGAATCTTCGAATAAAATAAAATAAAATAAATTAACTTTGAAAAATTTAAGTTAATTTTACTAAAAATAGTAATTTTTTAAAATTGAAAATCTTGCTTAAAAACGGAAATTTAATTTATATAACTAACCTTACAACCTCTCTCCACGATGATTTTTACAATACGCTACACCGGATACTCTAAATCATACGCGTTCGTAAATCAAGTCTGTAAACACATAAATAAAATCCCACACACATTATCTTCATAGTGAATTCGTATCTTGGGATCGTGGATCACGTAGCTAAACTTAATGAACTCGTTTGAAATAAAATATTTTTTTTTTCTTTCAACTTCATAAATTCGTGATTTAAAAAAAATTCGAATCGTAGCTTTTCATGCAAAAAGTTTAAGACAAGGTGAATGCTAGATGCACCTTCAAACTCTTTTGAAAAAGTATGTGGGCGTGTATTATCTCAAAATTCATCATTTGTCTAGGTTAAATGGACCATTAAAGAGCTAAGACTTTTACAATAGTTTTGTACTGTTATTTATTGAAATTAATGCAATTTTTTATTGCTTGATTTTTTTTTATTTAAATGAAGGCCCATGCATTTTAAAGTACTCATTTTATTTCCCCCCCTCCAAATGTAGCACAATTATAAGAATTAAATTCATAGATAGTAACTTAAACTGTTGGCAACGACATAAATTAAATAATGCTCTGTTTTATTTACGAATAATATTTTAAAGCTCTTAATACAAAAACATTTTTTAAAAATCGTGAGCTCTCGTGTTTTTTATTTTATTTATTCATTTGATTAATTTACTGTAGTGATAAGTAAAAAAAAAAAAATAATAATAATAATAATAAAATTTTTTGAGCTGTTAAAAAACTGTTAGCAAAAAAACTTTATAAAGCCGTTTCTCTGTCTCTCTCTCTTGTCTCTCTGTCGTCTTACAAGCCTTTCTGATATTGCCTTACGCAGGACCACTTTGTTTTTCCGTCGAAAGTTATTCAGGGTGTATTATTTGGTGGCTATCATTAACCCTTTCAGGACGGGTGAATCAGAAATATATTAGCAAGCAATCAGTATCAGGATGGTAAAAAATAAAAAGCGGTAGCTAAGTTTGGGTATAGCTAATTTGACAGATTTATTTTTGCTTTCACTTTAAATCTAAACACACCCAATCTATGTGTGTTAAAAGTTAACTATAAATTTTTTAATTCGAACTAAGTAGTGGTGGATTAAATAAATCAAACAATCATTACCCCGTCCACAAATAAACTGTTATAAAAGTAGTTTTGCTACCAGTTTTATCTTTTTTTCACCCTGATTATCGACCCCCTGAGAATGCATAGATGACTCTCCCGTCTCGAAGAGGTTAAAGCAAATATAAATTTAACGAAAAAAAAAAAAAATGCTATATTTATAACTTCTTTTGACTGAGTAACAATTACACGGTTTCTACACATTTGAGAAGAAAAAATTTCTAGTGGTAGCTAAGTTAATTTTTAATGTAATTTTCTCGGTTATGTAAATTTGATTTTAGCTATTTTCCACACTATTACTTGTAAATGACTTAAAAGTTCATATGAAACTTTACCTTGTCTTAGCCATCATCTACTACAGTCTTTCCCAAAGTGTGGTACGCGTACCCCCAGAGGTACGGAAACAGTTTAGCGGGGGTACGCGTTCTTAGGTGAAATATCTTGCAACAAACGAAAATTTAAAATTTTTTTTATTTAAAATCAAAGCTAGCCATGAAAATTTACGATTACGTATTTTTCTATTGGCTATTTTTTGCAGAGTTATCAGTTAATTATTAGTGATGTCAAGAGCCCGTTGTGATTTTCAACTTTTTCGCAATTTTTTTTATAATAAAGGTTCAACTTATTTTGATTATTTTTATAAAATAAAATTTTTATCCCTAACATAGAATATGAATCGCTGGTTAGTATCTACAAAACTTTGTACGAAAAAAGAAAAATTAACAAATTTGTAAAAAAATACATTCATTTTTTTATTTGTGGTACACAGCGTTACGAAAAATTTAGAAAGGGTACACAAAAGTCATAAGTTTGGGAAACACTGACCTACAACATCAGAAAGCCTCCACGCGGTTTTTTATAAGTAGTCCGCGCAGACTATTCAAAAATTGAACTGATTGTGCGCATGGAACCCATATTTTATGGTAAAGTTGACTGAGAGAAATTTGTCATATATATATACTTGAGAATTAAATCTGTAGTGGTTGACAAAAATATAAAACAAACCAAATCATACTCATAAATTAAACAAATTTTTAGACATATATTTGCTACCACTCTCTTATTTTTACTAGATTTTGTATTAAGTGGCTCTTTTGTAAACTGGTTTACCTTTGCATATAGTTTATCTTGACTTTAATATATTTTGCTTATTAATGTTATTCATTTTGTAAATAATTAATTAATTGTGCTAGTGCTTGTATATAGTTTTAACTCTTAAATGGAGCCTCTCCAAACCCTTCCTCAATCATATCATTGTACCTTATTCAATTTATGACTACCTAATCTATGCCTATTAAATTTAGATGAATCAGTTAGCGGCGCTTCGCGCCGAATACTGAGGTACTATTCATTTCCAACATTCCAACTGGTTTACCTTCATAACGGTCTGATCGGACTACCTATAAAAAACCGTGCGGAGGCTTTCAGTTGTAGGAGCCGTTGTCTTAGCTCCCTCGTGACGAGGCTTTTAAAACGTTGGTGAAAATACCAATAATTCAAATAACGTAGTAATTGGCCCTCATGCAGTTATTCACTGTTATGTTTTGTATATCTAAAACCAGTACCCTTATTGGTTATTATTGCCGTCAAAGAAAGAGGAAAGCTATTTTATTTTATTTTTTTACACTAATAGGAAAGCGTTGGCGATTTAAATAATTATGTATTTTACATTTGAAAAGTTGCTCTAACACTCCATCGCTTAGGCAACTTTACTTATTATTATCTTTGGCGTATTAGGCATCTTTGGCTTAGGCTCATATAAGTAAGCATTATATTGTTTCTGTGATTACAGGTGGAGAAAACTCGCCAAATTGGCAATTTTCTATACGAGTTTATAATATTTTTTTTTAAAAATTTTTATATTAATTGCACCTTTTAAAGTCGTATAATTGTTTCCATCGAGATAGTATATCGATTAAAATCACAGTTTTGGTTCGAATTTAAGAGAACGTCATACCGCGGTAGAAACTTTTAATCGCAAATTCTGTTTTACCTGTATAACTAATTTGAAATTTAAAGCATAGAAGAAGTTAAGTTCAGGCAAATGGAAAGGTTTCAATTGCTGAATTTTTAAATTTTTTTTTTTTTTTAATTTAAATATCAAGATGCAAAAAATTAGTGGAGGATAACTTCACCATCGCATATCCTAAGTTATTTTCTCATAATTTATTTTCATGTTGATATTTTGAAAATTTCAATTCCGTATTTGAAGGCTTATTTTATTGTTCTGAACTCACTTTTTCTATACTATAAATCTTTAATTACTTATAGAGGTGAAAAAATGGAGAATTTGCGATGAAAAATTTCTACCTGGGTACACTTTTTATTTTTTATTCTTTTTTTATTTTATTTTTTAATTTTCCTTTTCCTAGGTGAAAGAGTTTGGAAAAAAACTATTAGTTAAATTAAATTTAGAATGGAATAAAAAGAGAAAGCGAAGTGCAAGCAATTCACCAAAATGTGATTGACACCATATACTTGATAAGAGCAGATATCAAAGTGTGTATATGCGATTATTTTTCACATCTCCTCTAGAAGACAATGTCTCTGGAAAGCTTTATCTCACAAGACTAGAAATATTGATTAACAGTACTTAACAAAAACAAAGAAATGAAAATTCTGGGAAGAAAAACACTTGATATTGTAACTATGGGATGAAGTGTCGTAGAAAAAACAATTGAATTAACACCATCGATTGAGATACTTGCGAAATATGCTTGCTTTTGATTGGGCAAACATTTGTTATTGTTCCAGAAAGGAAACGATATAAATATAAACACCCATTAATAACGTGCGATTTTAATCATACATAAAGTGCCGAAGTGGTAAAACAATATCCGTTCTATTAACTTTTAATTAATTAAGTTATATGAAACAATTATGGGAATCGCAGTGTTTTATCTGAATATGTAATGAATTATTGCAAACATGTTTAACTTGGTTCATTACGTGAGTCAAAATAGAGGCTGTAATTAAAAAATCACAATTACTCTTTGTAGTTTTGTTGTAATACAATTATTGAACACACCATGAAAAATTTAAAAAAAATTGCAAGCATATTCAAATTGATATTAATAATCGTGAGTAAAAACTTAATTCTTTTTTAACCCTTTCATGGACCATTTATTTCTAGTAAAGGTAAATTAAAGTATATTTTTAATTGAAATTGTTTTAAGAATAGTAATTGATATAAGAAAGAAAAAACCCATTTAGTTTATAAAAAGGCAATTTTTTTGGTGGTAAATATATTTAACACGACCATATATTACTTATTGACTTTTATTTTTCTTTATTTATAAAATAAATTTTATAAATGCTACGAACTTCAAAAGGAATTACGTATTTTATAACTTTCATGCGTTTTTTTATACTAACAAATGGTTACCAATTTTATTCAAACGCACTTCAAGAAAGCTTAAGTTATTAACAAATGGAAACCTAAATTTAAAGTGGTAAAAAAGTGGTGGGAAGTATACTTTCCACGGCCTTCGAAAGGGTTAAAGAGTAAAAATCAGTTCTTTAGAGTCATTACTAATAGATTTCTAACCGAAAATTCTTGCTCTCCACTTTGTATGTATTGGTAGCAAAGTATGGTTTATTGGTACAACATGCATTTCAAGGCTTGTGTGCTCACTTAAGGCATGTAAACTTCTGTCAATTAGAAGGGCAGTTATCACTATACAGAGAATGACAACAAGTAGATGCCGCCAGAGTAGCAACGAGATTCGAAAACGCTACCTCCACGCTTCGCACAGCGTTAGGTGGGCGATACCGCTCGGCCAGGAAGGCCCCTGATAGCAAAGTAACAATTAAAATTAAGTTAAACTTGTTTAATTTTGCTTGCATTTAATAATTCCATAGTATAACCATCAAGTCTTACATATTTGTTAAAAATTGTTTATATACAATTAGGTTCAAAATCATTACGAATAAAATTTATTCAATGAAAATAAAATTTAAAGCATACAATTTACTGCCACTTCCAATTATTATAGAAAAATCTCCCAACAAAAACAGTATAAGTTTTCAAGTGGTCCGAAAAATTTTCACCTTATCGTAGTTAAATTATTGATATTATATTTTTTACTAAATTTGCAATAACTACAACTTATTGATTGTATTAATATTTATCAAATATTTGTTGTTGAGTTATTTCAAGGATAAATACATCTTCACATACAATTTATTAGTATTGTTATTAATAATAAAAATGTATTAATTTTTCATACGTGACGTTTAGATTTGCCTTAATTTAAAATGTCCTATTGGTATTTGATTTTAAAATGGTAGAAAACTTTTGCCAGCAATTTTCTTCAATTTATCATAAGCTTTAAAGCCATAATTTTAGCAATAGGTTCAGCTTTCTTCTGAAATTTCTTATTAACATTGATTTTTTTATGTAAACTGCGGTGTTAGCTACCGTAGATTTATTAAAATTTATTATAATTACAGCTGCAAGTTCTGATTGCAAGGTTCACCTGTGCTCCAAACAGTACAGTCGAGCTCTGGACGAGGACAATGTAGTTGAATCAGCAACGTACCGTTACTGCAGCCTACTGAAAAGTTACAACGATTGTATGGAAGCAACTGGTCGTTCATGTAGAGGTAACCTCGGATACCACTCCTTTCAGACGTTGATCTCTAACTGGGCAAAAACGTACAACTGTGAAAGTGTTTTGCTGAAGGGTCCACAACCTTCACGTGGTCCTAATAGGCCATCTGGGGGCCACAGATTCCCAAAACCTCCTAGACAGCACCAGGAATGTAACTCGTACAGACCATCTAGTGTTGCACCAGTGTCTTATAGCCATTGTGCTCTCTTCGGAGATCCTCATTTGAGAACATTTTATGACGAGTTGCAAACGTGCAGTGTGTCAGGTGCCTGGCCTCTACTGGACAATCCTCATCTTGCTGTGCAAGTCACCAATGAACCAGTTGGGAAAGGTTCCTCAGCGACTGCCATCACAAAGGTGAGGATTCTATTTTTTATTTTCGAAATTTAGTTAAGCCTAAAAATTTCTCTGACTTCTAATGAATTTCATGATGGCAAAATCCATAGTGGCCAACATTTAAATTACCAGCCATTAAATATCTCTTGATGCGATTCGTTTCATATTGAATTCCCGAAATACTATGTATATGTTACTGTGAATGACCAAAATTTGTGGTTGTTGACTTCCGATAAATGTTGACAATCACATTGTCGCTTTGGTAAACGTACAAAATATATATACTAGGTCTAGTTAAGGGTCCGTGCGGCTGCCCTGTATGCCCTACATCAATGTTTTTTTTTTTTTTTGTTGTTGTTTTTTTTAGATCAAATACCACTGTCCAGTATGCATTTAACTGGTACTCCAAATACTGATGTTTTTTCTAATCTAACCTTAGCAGATATTAAAATATCCAATAAATGTAATAATAACATCGAACAAATTAAAATCAAATCGGATATAACAAATACATCGGACACTCTCCAAATCGACTATTTATTGTTGACATTCACCAGTGAAAGTCGGATTTCGGTTATTCACGGTAATCGAATGTATTTAATTATTTGAGTTTAAAAAAATATACATTTCCTTGAGAATGGAGACATTTATTTTGTTCACTTTTATTCTCCATGAACAAAATTAATTCCTCTTTTTTCACTTTTGTTTGGTTTTATTCTCCTTTAAACTGCCTAGGATTACGTACTTAATTGTTCATAACTCTCATTATTGGAGGTCCAATTATGGCAGAGGGTGTTCATGGTGTAATGCATTTTTTTATATTTGAATATATTTAATTTACGGGGTTACTAAAATTTAATTATTTGAAAAAATTATTTAAATAAAAGATTCAGCTAAGTAACTGAAGTTAATTGTATGTAATGATTAGTTAACTAGTGCATTAATTTAATAAGATTTCACAGCTAATTAATAAGACACGAAATTAACGGTGTTCGTTGGTCCAAGACCACTGAAATTTGATTGGGATCATCATAAAATGGTTATCAGTCGTCCGCCGGGCCAGCTATCGATTGAAAGGAATGGTATGATTTGATTCTGTGTTCTTAAATCAAAATAGCATATTTCAATCATAATTGTGACCTTACACATTCTTCGTAATGTCGCTTTTTTTTCTTTAAAATCATTTATTAACTTTTGATTAATGGAAAATCTAAAAGAAAAGTGTAAGTCAATTTTAAATTTTTTTTTTTTTGAATTCGACAAGCTTTTAGAGCAAACAAACAAACTTTTCTTTTTCTTTTTTTTACAAACTTTGAAACAGCATGTTTAATATCGCTATTACGAATGGCAACATTCTACGAACTTAAGTCTCTATATATATCACGTAAAAAAAAATTTTTTTAATAAAGTGGTAGTGTATTATTTTGTTTCTTGACATGAGTCAAATAACAATAAAACTTTTTGCTTCCCCCGAAAAAAAAAAAAGAATTGCTTTTTTTTTTTTTTTTTAAAGGGCGCTGGTCAGTAATTTAGTCAAAGATTCCGAGCAATTTTCTGTGCAGAATTTTAAATCTTCTGTACAAGGATCAGTGTATATCGGCTGGATAACAAAAGTTATTTCAGAAAAATAAAATAAATTTTTTTTCTCTAAATAGGTTTATCTCTCTTTTTTTTCTAAATTCATTTATTATTTCGCACCTGTGGGTTGACGGATTTGGACCTATAAATATAACATTTTTATTAAATGCTCAGGTCCCCTGTAGTGAAAAAATGAAAAAGAGCCTTGGGGTCGGCGCTCCCCTTGCAAAAGACCTTGAAGCTCGTTAGTTTCCTCCTCCCTCTATTTCTTTCCCTTCTTATTTCCGAGTCCCTGCTTTTCTTTGCAAGATTGGTGTAGTGCTTTTCTTGTTGATATGGTTCCCCTTCTACTCTCGACCCGCATACCGAGGCCAAAAAAAGAAAGAAAAAAAAAAGAAAAAAAAAGAAGTGGGGGGGGGGGAAATCTTCTCACTTTTTCTTTTATTAGTTGATAATCTACATTTTTCTCCCATTATAAGAATTTTGAAGAACTGAATTTATAAAAGAAATCAAAATTGTTTTATTATGCAATGCGCCATTGGAAACAATCGATCAACGCATTGCGTTCTTAAAATATTGACATTATCGACGTTGAGTTTAGAACTAATTAAAACGTTTGTGTACACAGTAATAAAGGGTTGTTATGAATTAAAGAAAAAACCGTCTGAAAAGACTAAGTTTTTTTTTCTTCGTATTTGCTATTTATTGTAAACGAATCAGCATTGAATATTAAGTTTATTATAGAATAAAATACCAACTTCATGCATTAAAATGTTTCAATTCTCATTACTTCTATATTTTCTAAGCCCTAAAATTTTTTAATTAGCCTTCTTAAAATCATGCACAATTGGATATTGCAAACTACTAAGGTATTCTCACAAAAATTTAATACAATTAAAACTGTTTTTAAAAGATACAATATAGTATTTTTAGAATCGCAATTGTAAATGATATTCATAATAAATTATATTAAGAATTACGGTTATTAATGGTTAATTATTTATTTAATTAATGTTATTAATACAGCAAAACTTACTCTGAGACTTTAAAGAATAGAATAAATGATGAAAAAATGATTTCTTTTCAAACAATAAATGCTTCGTTTAAATTTAAAAATTATTTTGCATGCCTTTAAGTTATATTTGACGTAAAATAATAAAAATATTTCTTGCAATTAATTCTAAGACGAATATTTAATTTTAAACTTACCGTGTATAGCTGTATGTATCTCTAGGATGTATAATTTTTATAAATAAAAATTTTAAAATATTAAATGTGGAACTTATTTTTTTTAAATAAAATTAATAGTTTTGTTATAACGTAATTAATGTTCTTTTTAGCTCATTTCCACAAAGAAAATTATTTAGAATTTAACGTTGTATAATTATTAATAAAAATTTGCGTTATATTGAACCAATTGTGTATCACTATTTTAATTAAATGTAAATTAATCTTATTTCAGAAGTTAAGTGACTCTAAATTATAGACGGAAATTACAAAGTCGCTAATTGCTACAATAATCGCAAAAAGATTCGTATATATCTTACAGGGATAGACTAGTTCAAACTAAGGCTTTCAGAATTGTTGATGATTTTTAAATCCTCGCTACGAGAGCGCTGGAAGAAAAAAAAAAAAAAAAAATGGCGTTTCACATAAACCTGGGATACCAACTGGCGACTAAAAATTTAAAAAGTAGTGGATCCACTTTTGTTTATTTATTATCTCTTTATTATTCAGACGTAACTACCACAAATAATTACATTTAAAAATTTTCATGTTTAAGACATAACTAACCTTGCATACACTTTCAATATAAAAAAAGAAGTAGCTAATTTTAAATTTAATAAAATCTTGAATTTTATTCACCACGTTTTGCATTTTTAGTTTCCCGTGGCAACCGTGTATGAACAGTTAAATCATTTATATTGAGTGATGTTGATAATAATTTTAAAATCAAATTTACAAACCGAAGAACCATACATTAAAATATAAGCTTCGCTATCACAAAAAGAAATTATACCAAAAAGCGTAGAAAGTAGGTAACCCTGCATTTGTTAGCACCGATTCTGTAGACAAATGCTGTACAAGTTTTTAATTTACTACCACCATTTTAAATAAATAAAAGTTTAATGATTTAAAAAAATAACTACATAAGAAATAGTTGGGGCGTTTTTACTTCAATGTCACTCCGAATTTGGAAACAAAAGTTTTCGGTAAAAGAGATCTTTTGGGGTCGTAAGTCTTCAGTGGGCGGCAGTTTGTGCCCTTCGCACTTTTCGCGGGATGGTGAACAGGAGAGAGAGGGGAAGGGGTATGGTTGTAGAGATTTTGTGACGTCACGGCACCTGGGGCTGACGGCTGAGAGAGGTAAACAAGCCGACGGGACTCAACCATTTTAGAAGACGAGGGGGAAAGGATGCGTTACGGAAAATGATAAGATGTTACCAAAATTATAAGTGTGATGCCTTTTTCTCTTAGGGCGATTTTATTATTTTGGCATGATAGTCATTGTGAAAAGTAATCTCCCTCCCCTACTTAACTCCCTTTCTTTTTTTTCTTGCTAGGATCATGATTATTGAATAAAAATCTAGTGTTTTGTTTGTTTGCTTTTGTATTGTTGAGGTACTTTAGCTTTTGTTCCATAATGATTTAAAATGGATTAATCCTAAATTAAGAATGTTTCATTGAAATTTTTATTTATTTTGATCTACATATTTTTTTTATTGGATTAGAATAATTAACTTACGCTTTATTTATATACATTATATCTATTAACTTATTTATATATGATATTTATTAACTTAATATTAATTTGAACATCTGACCCAATTTTGAGTTTAAGACTATCAATGTTCAACTTAAATCTATTTGTGAGCATAAGTAATTTTTCAAAGTAATCATTTTTTTTTATAAATAATATTTAAAATTAAAAGTATATTGTTATTATAAACTTGGTGAGTTCACAACCTTAATTTTAATATTTTCGCTTACCAAACTGACGAATATAGTAAATCCAATTTTCGCATGCATCACATTGTGCATTAAGTTGATCGTTAAGCTCTAAATTGTTTAACGAATCTTTTTAACTGTAATTTATTATAGTATATTTATGTTATTTGCACAAAAAATAATTGGTAAACGGTTCATTAGATCAGACACAAATCTAGTGTAGAATTGTTATTATAATAATAGTAATAATAAATATCTATTTTAAATTAGAAAGCAATTAAAACACGTAATAATAGCAGTACAATTAAATACCTTTAAATTAGGGAAACAAAAAGAGTTATCGGAAAAAACTATACCTTTATGACTTTTATTAATTTATGCTGATGGCAACAAAAACAATATGGGAAAACTGGATCCTACCTAACCATGTGATTTTATCGGCCAGTAAAAATTCAGTAGAAAACTGCGTTAGACCATTATGTTTTTTGCTCGTTATATAGAGACATTATATTTTTTAATTTATTATTTTTTAAAATCTATCTCAACTGTGAAAAAAATTCTACTTACAACTGCAAAAAACCTATGCATGATAACTTTTTCCTTCTGTGAGAACTTTACACTCTCCCCCAGCTAATGTCTTGACCTTAGTTTTATTTATTTATTCATGCCAATGTACAGTTAGTTAATCCTGGAAGTTGACAGCATTGATGTGTTGACCTTCTTCTCTAACTCAACTCATCATCATACCCTCAGTTTTTTAGAACAAACACCCATTTTCTCTCCCTCTTACCAGAAGACTGATGCATGCTGGGATAGGAATCACAAATACCCTTGACTGTTGCAAATTTCAGTCGATATTTTTTTGGGGGAAGCTTTTTTGTTTTAATTTAATTGATTTGCATACTTTATAATAGCATTTAGACGCAAATAGACAGGTGTCCTTTTTATATATATATTTTTTCTTACTTTATATTTACAAGCAAAAATATACTATGTTATTTTTTAATTAAAAACAGTCTTAATAGTTCCGTAAAAATATCTGTTAGGTTATCGGAATTTTATTTGTACTGAAATATAAAATCCAAAAATAGTAGTTCCAAAAAATATTTTGTTTTTTTTTATATTCTTATTCAAAAATTTATCAACAATTGATTTTGTAAATTAAAGAAATTTCAAAGATGAATATCTGGTTTCTCTTAAATAACGGTATATAAGTGCAAATTTTAAAAATTATTGTTTGAAATATTTTGCATTTAACGCAGAAAAAGACACTGATGTTTCATGCTGACCATAAATTATTAGAAAGCTAAATATAATTTATTTCACTTATGTTGATCAAAATTAATACAGAATAAAGAAAAAAAATATGAAAAGTATATTTACTAGCGGGATAAACCACGTTTCGTACAAGTAACCAGCTTCATTTCAGAAAAAATATAATATTTATCTATGAGAAAGCAAACGAACAGATATTTAATCGAATTTCAATGAAGCATTTTTTGCAGGGTTACAAATTAAAAACATTGAGTCCAAAGGACCAGTAAATAAAAGATTCTACTAGTCCGTATGCATTTCCGCTGGTCTGTTTACATGTTTTTATTAGGTTAGTGAATTTAAAAGAAAAATTACATTAAGAATGTGTGAATTTATGATTATGATGAAATATGCTAATCTGTGACAAAACAAAAGACTGAAAATCAAAATCCCCAAACAGCCTACCTGTCCCTTCGTCTGAAGGGAACTAATAATTATTTCATTAGTTGTCCCCCAGAGCTGTAATCGATGTAAAGCAGTGTTTCCCAAACTTATGGCTTTTGTGTTCCCTTTCTGAAATTTTCGTAACGCTGTGTACCCCTAATAAAAAAATTTATGTATTTTTTTTAAAAATATGTTTGTTTAGAATGGAGAATAAAGTTAAAAATCACAACTGGCTGTTGACACCATAGAATTGATAGGACACCAGTATTTCAACTCTATGGTTGACACCACTAAGTATTAACTGTTAACTCTGCAAAAAATTGTCAATAGAAAAATACGTAATCGCAAATTTTCATGGCTAGCTTTTTTTTTAAATAAAATTTTTTGAAATTTTCCTTTGTAGCAAGATATTTCGCATAAGAACGCGTACCCCTTCTAAACTGTTCCCGTAACCCTGGGGGTACGCGTACCACACTTTGGGAAACACTGATGTAAAGGATCGTAATAGGTGAAATTTGAGTTCGTTAACGGAGCCTTTACAATAACTTTTATCACTGACTGTTCGCAAAATAGTTAATGACTCTTCTCTTTAGCTGACTCTTCGCAAAATAGTTAATGAGTTAAGCACACCTTTCATTAAAAAAATAAAGTTTATCGTTAAAACGGGCCTTGCTCAAAATATTATATCGTATAAACGGACCCTACACAAAATAATATGACACAATAACAGACCCTTCGCAAAAAAATTTTTTCTTTTCTTTTCAAAATACGGAACTTCAAGAATTTTCAGAATACGGTTATCAGTTATTTAACTAAAACTTTCTTTGTTTGTTTTTTTAATTAATTTTTTTTTTCCACGAAAGGACCTCCCCCCCCCCCCCCGCCCTCATATTTGCAAAAGCAGAGCCCCGGTAGAAAAGAAACACCCTTGTACAGTGTATATCGATTCAGAATATGAGCATATTTTTCATAAATTAATAAAAACAAAACCTTCCAGAGAAAGCAATATCCTATTTTCGCAAATTCCCGAAATTACGAGTTAAGTTTTCACAATTTTTATGAAAACAGGATTTTTCGTAAAAAGTTAATATTACAAGTTTTAACCTTATTTATAATAAATACATTACAGTGTTTGTCGGATCTAGTGTTGTTTTAAGATTCAATCAAACTCAATAAGGATGGGAAAGTCGTAGTAATTTTTATTTTTCTCCTCTCTCTGAAGCAGACAGCGTAGCGAATTGTGACTCATTGACATGAACATCGTCTTCTTCTTTGGACATCATCCAGAAGCGCCCTCTATTGTTAGACTATTGTTAGATTGAAAAAAAAAATATTTGTTTTCAACTGTCTTCAGTTTCTTCATTGAACAAATTTATCTCTTTGTCTACCGTCATTTCGTTGGTTGCCTCAATGTAATAGGGACAATTCTGGGCACACTTTTTTTTTTTTTTTTTTTGCAATTAATATAATGGCCTGTAAAGTAACAGAGTTTTCAACAAAAAAATCCTGTTAAATATTGGAATATAGAACTAGTTTAATGGGTTGAAAGGCGCTTACATGTAATCTAATTCAAAATTTGGTTCATATTTATATACATTAAAAGTAAAGCGTCGGAGAGAAAACACCAGGATAGGAGGTCAACTATCTTCATCCTGTCAGGAAAATGAATCAAAATACCGTGATTTTCGCTTGCATATCTCTTAAATAATTTGTGATTTTTTTAAAAATTCTTTTTTCTTTCGACTTTTATTCCTAAACAGGAGCCCTCTGCTAGTAATTTCATAAACAAAATATAAGTAGTTCTTAGAAACTTCACATTTAAGGATTTAGATAATTTTTATTGATAGACATGATCTTCAAGTTATAGGTGAATCGATTAAAAATTTTAGTCAAGTTACGGGACCCACAATTAGCAAATAAAACTGAAGATATTTAAAAATGAAACGTATTTCTCTCTGAAATTCGTTTTTAATTATTTTTCGTGAATTTGGCTCACCTCTAAGGCTGCGCCACGTCCCCTCTTGCCCCCCGCTGGCTACGTTACTGCAAATACCCCGATTGCTGAACTCTTTTAATAAGTCTTATCTTCACTATTCAGGAATAAGTCGAATATGAATTCGACTTATTTCAAGTGGAATTAGAAATTCTTTATATTTAAGAAACAAAACGAAGACATCTTTAATGAAGTTCTATAAACATCAGAATATAATAAAAAATCCTATCTTTTAACTGCAGTGCAGTGGTGAAAGCGAGACGAAAAAGAAGAAAGACTGGTAGTAAAACCATTTCAGTTATAGATAGTTTTCGGCAGGAGTTTATTTATTCTTTTTTAAAACTATTCAACAATATTTACTTTATCTGGGAAAAGGAGCAGTTTTATACATATGCTTAAATTATAAAAGAATATTGATAGTTACAGATATTTTATTTTCTCGAAAAAGATGGTAGAATGAACTGTTTTTCGTACCAGTTTTTGTTCTTTTCCGTCTTGCTATATTAAGGGCTTTCACCCATTCTGCAGTGAAAGAAAATCATTCTTTATATAAATGATAAAATATGTTATTCGTTATATCAGAATTGCACAACTTTTTTATATTGCAGTAAAATATTATGCAACTTAACGAAAATTAGTTACGCTTAAATCAGGTTGGTATTTATTTCCGTTAGTTTTTAAACTTATCGTATACTTCTGGCTCTTATTAAGAAATTCGGGGAAAGGTGGATCTATATTTTCCTTGATAAATGCTTTGTTAGAAAATGGTAAAAACAAAAACACCGGAAGCAATTATTTTGACGAAATGAGTACGAAAACACATTTTTTTTCTATTGATATTCTACGGTAAATAAGAATTAAAATTAATTCATATTTACAATTCATACTATCTATAATTTTAATTCACTGCATCAACAAAATAGCCGAGATGTTAATTTGATTAATTTAAATACAAAATCGAAGATTTAAAGGGAAGTTCGTTGTTTTTTTATGTTCGCTAATTTCATATGACAAGTGATAGCAGAATTATAATGAAAACAAATTAAAATTCCCATTTATCGATCTAGTACTTAGATTAAAGCAACTTCGACTGGAACCTCTTTATTTAAAAACTCGATTTATTTGGTATTATCCGATGATTGATAAGAACATAACATATTATAACATAACAGATTTTTAAAATTTATATTTGCTACCGATGAACTCAATTCAGAAAACTTTTTCTTTTGTTGATATCTCTAAGAGTCATATTTATCTATTGTTTACTAAATTGTCATTAATTATGCAATAAAAATAAATCTTAAAAGTAGTTTTATTTTCGTTTTTTATGAAAATTATTAATTACTTCCTTCTAGACAAAATGAATGATTTATCGTTTGGTTTCATCTCGTAAATGCCAGGTGCACATCTGTTGTGAATAATAATAAATACTCTGGTCTGATGTAATCAGAAGATTTTATTCTTTCTATCAAAAATATTTTGACCTTACAGAAAAAAAATAGGTTATCCTCGGTCTATCTTCAAACCTCTCGTTCATTCGCGCTTTTGCAATTTTCGTATTGATTTCATTGCCAAGATGGCATCAGTCGATCGATGGGCGGAAAAAGTATGTTTTATATCGCGCATGCGTGAAGGAAAATTAGTCTTGGATGAGAGAGGTCATTGTCAGTGACACCAAGGTTATAATTATTTATATGAGATTGATAAATTCGCTGATTTCATATGAATGATTTTTGTGAAACAATGGCAAAACCACAAAAAATTATAGAGTTTATGTTTTGTGTTTTTATTACATTTTGAAATTTTTTTTACATAATCTTAATAGTGTTCTAAATTTTAATATTTCCCACCAGATATATATTTAAAAATAATTAAAAACAACTATAATAATTACCCTTTAGGCTAAGTCAAAAAATGGTTTTTAAGTTTCTTCCGAAAATATTCCACAAAAATGAAAAGTTTATTTTTTTTAAAGGAAATGAATATTTTCACTCAAGTCTTTATTGAAACAAAGATTATTAGCCGTATTACTTAATATTTCTTTTTAAAACTTGTTATAAATGAGAAAAAATAATTAATTAATTGTTTCTAATTGTGAACTTACAACTTCCCTCGCTCCTTTCTAATCAATTTTTGCCATACATGCGAATTAATTACCGATACTTTTTACTATTTCGAAATTATTTTCACTACAATTATTTTATTAATTAAATCCCATTTATTACATTAATGTTCATTAATTATGATACAGTTTAATTTTTATTTATCCGTAATCACAGCGCTAAATATGTATTTTCAGAATCCATGTCTAAAATGAAGTAAAAAACGTATGCACATTAGGGATCGCAAATTAATATTTAAGCGGGAGTGTATATTCTATAGTAATTTGCTATATATTCTATAGTGCTTTGCCAAATCATTACCAAAGCTTTCTCTACTTCACCGTCATTGGTTGATCACGATATGATGCCCTTCATAGCAAAATAAGACAAAAAAAGGTAAACATGTGCATGTTATTTTAAGTTAAAGTACAGCTAGGCTAAGATACTAGGTACTAGCTCGTAGCAAAGAAAGGTGTGCCAAAACTAATTACAAAATAAAACTAGTTTAATTATTTTTAATTACAGCAGTGCAGAATCTGAGGAAAAGTACTTAAACATAGTTAAAGCAAACTATGGTCAAATAGAAGTACTAACTATACTTCTATTAATCATTTTCAAACTCTTTTTCGCTTCATCCAGCAATCCAACAGGTTTTGGCTGCTACGAAACTTCTTCAGTAGTAATTCGTTAAAGTCAATACCACATATTACCTTTTCCTCGATAACTAGTAATTCACGTTCTCTAATGTGTCTACTTTTTCAACTTCAATTTTGACAAGTGTTTTAAAAATTTATATTGTGGGTAGTATGTTGTGAAGTAGTATTATTAAACAGGTAATTAATTTAGAAATAGTGCTAATTTTAGTTGTATTGTTTTAGGTTACTGTGATCATCCGTCAGCATAGTCCATGTGCTCAGGAAAAAACCTATGAAGCTCAGAGTGATTTTCTTCCTGGTGTATTCCCCGATGGTTCGAAATGGAGCGGCCCTGGAGTACGCATTCGAGAGGAAGTTCCTGGAAAGCACATAGAAATACATTTGCGATATATTGCTACAAAGATAGTCATACGTCAAGTTGGGAACTACCTAACATTTGCAGCTAAAATGCCAAGCACAGTTGCAGTGCAGGGTGCTCAGGGTGAGACTTTGGAACTTTGTGTAAAGGGTTGCCCTCGACGAGAAATAATTGACTTCGAAAATATATTAGATCCTAAAAGCGGACCGAAGCAAGAAGCTATCGCAGCTTGTCGAGCTCTGAACATCACCGATTTTTATTTGGATGCTTGTGTATTTGACCTTCTAACAACCGGTGATGGTAGCTTCAGTGCTGCTGCCAGAGATGCCATGCTTGATGCTGGTCCTCAATCTGTTGTCAACGGCAGCCTTGCAGTTATCCCACGTGGTCTTGCAAGCAGTGCGGCTCTTTCACTGACTTCCGTTGTCCTTCATATTATTATTGGAATTATTATTGTTCTTCTCCAAAACCATTTGGTTAGGTAACCAAAAGATGTCATGGGGCATTCTTTAGTGATAGAAATAAGTTTCTTTAGTCCATTCAAAACACAATTTTTAACGAAAGTAAACAAATGGTTATCAAAGTAAAGAAAGGGTAAAATTTATGCATAAAGTAACCATTGTGAAAAAGCACAAATGTCACTATAACTAGGCATACTATTTGCACAAACGTATGAACAAATTTAAGCAACGTGAATGAAGCACGAATAAAGGTACAGAAATGGTAGGTACAGTTTAGTTGTGCTTTATTAACGTCGCTTTACTTTATTCATACTATAGTTTAAGTTCCATAATGAAGAACTTTCTTCAGTTATGAAACATCGAAGAAATATTTGTTGTCTATATTTTGACACTGAAGAAGGTTCTTTATTCTCAAACCACTATGTTTATTGTGACATTATTTGTGTTTTATTGGTGTTGTTTTAGCTTTGTACAAACGTAAATTTATGATTAGTTTGTGATGGTGGCAAATTTTAGAAAAAGTGTAACAATACTCTCGTTAAGGATTGCTATCATTAAAAACTTTTGAGCAGAATTAATAATAGCATAAAAATATTTTAAATTTGTAGTACATTTTATTAATTTTAAATTACATAAGTAAACAACAGTTATCGTAACATGGTCGAAAACTGGAGGTTTTAAACTCTGTTGTATGCTTCACGTGCTTGGAAAATAAAAACGCAGCATTTGTTGAGGTAAAGTTAATAATCGAAAAATGAAGCACCAACACGCACATACGTTTACGTACACATGTTTTTTGCAAGCTCTGTATAGAACAAATATTGTTTTGTGTAGTAACTGCGCTGTGCAGAATATAAGTACGTGTAAATAGTAAATCTCTCTAATAATTAATAAATTGTTACTAATTCAAAAAATTAATCAAACCGTTTAAAACTCGGCTTTTATTAGTTTTGAATGACTTCTTATATTGTCAAACCTTGTATGCGTACTTGTTTATTTTTGTTAGTAATTGTATTTGAATGGATTATGGAAACAAAGTAAATGATTTAGAAATGTAAATATTGGTAGCACAGTGATTGCCACAGATATAGGTAGCCCCTGTGTATTTATGTTAGAATTAATTTTTAGACTGCCAAAAAGTCATATTGTTAATTATTTCATTATTATTCTCAGGTTGATGATTGTATTTTGTTGCAAAATAACAGATCATCCTTGTATAGAAAAACTATTCATTTGAATTCTATTTAGTCAAATGTGGTGTTGTCAAATTTTTATGTCCTGATGGTGGATAGGTTGTAAATAGTTTAATGTTCGAAATGTTCATCATCCTAACAAACATTGATTCTAAGTTAGGTAGAAAATTTAATAAGACTAGTTTTTACAAAATAACTCAGAAGTTTTTAATTACCAGTTAATAAATAGAATTAATTAAATTTCAAATCGCTGTATGAGATAACGCTTTTTAACGATTAATTCATTATTTTTATAGCAGAAACATGAAAGCGTTAATGATCTAATTCTTTAATGTATTAAAAATTAATAATTAAAAAAATGTACGAAATTTAATAATTATTTATTAATTTTAATGATTTTCATTCAGGTGGGAAAAACCTGGCCAAGCTGATGATTTTTAAACGTTTACTAATATTTAAAAGCTATTTTTCCTGTTTTAAATTTCAGTTTATTATTTTCTGCAAAATAGTAGTTAAATAATATAACATAATTAGTGTTATTTTTCTAGACTGGGATTCAGTAGTTATTATAGCTGCATGCACCTGTCAACTATATTTTCCTAATTTTCAGTTTTCATGTTAACAAAATATGAAGCTTGTAATCTTTCTAATGTTTTCAAAATAATATATATTTATATTTGACTTTATAAGGCAAATACAATAGTTGAAATAAGTTTTTATTGATGCTTACCAAGTAGTAATAATTGCAAAGTATTATTCAATGATAAATGCCGTCCAATGGACGAAATAGAACTTATTTTATATTTTGTACATATTTTTGTAAATTTCTTTTGTGTACATAGATTTACGAAGCATAATATTAAGCTTTTCTATAATTTTGTATGGTTATAAAATAAAGATATTTATATTGTGTTAAGCTTGTAAAAGAAACTTCAATCAATCTAAATTGAGAATTATTTACCAAAATTAGTAAAATGGGCTAAGCTTTTTATGTTAAAAGAATAGATTAAATTGCAAAAATTATATGTTACTATTTAAATAATGATTATCTTTTCAAAATAGTTATACATTTGTACATTATACTTGTTACCTTTTTTAATATTATATTTTATATCTATCGTTGAACAGCCTGAGTTTACAACTACCAATATTCAACTCTGTGGCCTTGTAATTTTTAAACGAATCCAGAAGACAAGGGAACTCTTGGATTAAGTAATAAGAGAAATTTTGCCTTCGTGGAGGACTTTTTTATGGAACTATATGGGATTACATAGCAGATCCCCGCTGTTAGCCTGACGGCAAGAGGATTCTTTTTTTTTTTTTAATATTGTAATTATAACCCTATGCAGTAATGTGATTACTTAACTAAATCCATAAAAATAGTTTAGTCTGTTTGTATAAAGAACTTCTCTCCCCTGTTGCTATGGAAACAAGTAATAGCGCATTTCAAAGAGGTAGTAATCGCAATAGGCCTTAGAAAGAAGATTATCTTACTTTCGACGACCCCAGCCAAAACGTCTTTATTGACGCAACACTCCTACGTGAATCAGTTAAACTTCATAACCATAATCACCGCAAATTATCTTGCCAAATGGCGAGGGGAGTTTTTTGCATAGACAGACTTTAAACTCTCATGCATGAATGCAAATTGGTTACCTGCTCCTTCATCGAAAATATTACAAACTGAGGAAGGGGAAAGTTTTTAAATTAAGTATTAAAAAACTATTAATTTATAGATTAGTAGATTAAAAACATTTTTTTATTTCATTTTTAACATGTGAATGCACTTCAGATTGATAGAAGATATCACATTACTAAGTTAGGATTTTTTCTATCCACATGAAGGAAACCATTTTGTTAAATAGTAGATTCAGATTAAAATTTATTTGCTTACTAAAGACAAACTTAAAGAGTAGGTGGATGAAGAATGTATGTTAGGTGAAGTAGGACCAACGTGAGGATATTTTTTTCTTAGTGGTCTGATGAATTTTCAAAAGATTAAAATAAGAAGTTTTTTTTTTAATTCTTCAATTGTTTTTTTATTATTAGTTATAGTAGAATTTGCCTAAAATGTAACTGAAATGATTCTATCATTTTAAGGATGTTTTTTTTAACATATTCTTTTTTCTCTTAAAAGCCATCCCCGTTTAATCATAAACTTTTATCAGATTTGTAGTCCGGGGAAAAAATAAAAAAACTGTTGAGAAAATGAATCAATGGCTACCATTTTTTTTATTTTTGTAATTATTATTATGGTTATAGCATATTTCATATTAGTTAATATATGTTGAAGCTATTAAAAATTCGTGATAGTCAGAAAGTATCACTAACTAAAACTAACTAGAAATGAATTGGTTTTATTACTAATATTTTCCTTTCGGAGTAAGTTAACAGTCCGTTCCATAACGCAGAACCGGCTCTTAATACCTCATTTTCTTTATAACTCAAATTTGTGGCAAGTCACTTTATTTTAAAATTGACCTATACATACCTCCTTCATGCATTTACTCCTGTGAATATTTTGCCATCTTCATATATATATTTATATTTTCTATCAAATATTTGCCATTAAAATAAAAAATTGGAAGGACCAAAATCACAAACATTTTAAAACGTCTATGTGTCACTCTGAACGAGCTTATGGTTTTGTGCTGCTTTAGATTTATTATTTCATTGTATATTATAGTTTTTTTTTTCTCCCTTTTCATTGCTAGTTATAGAAGAGTACACACTGAACCTTTCCCACCATTATGGAAACTATTCTAGTCAAATTTTCCTTGAAGGATATTATGTTTAAAAGCGTATTTCGTATTAATCTCATGGCAAGCTTACTTTCATCAAATTAATTGTTCTACGTGTGTTATGCTTTTGATGTTATTTAATGTTCAACCTACTCTTCATTTAATGCGAACAAATATGTTGAAACTATAAGTTGCACATAATTTAAATTAATTACTCAAGATGTCCATTCAGTGTTATTATGGACTCGTTTGAAAACTTTTCATGCAAAGCTGCCAACTCAAATAGATTTTCTTATAGATAACTGTTTTTGCCACTTTCAACTGATCTAATCAAAAATTCTCCTAGTTTTTACATATTTTAGAAAAATCCCTGAAATAGGGAAAGTCTGAAAAAAAATCCGTATTAAAACAGATGTTTTTTTTTTTTACCCAGTTTGTTGCTTTCTCGAGTATTCAAAGAATTATTATTGGAAAAAAGAATGAAGTATGCCTCGTTTATAGCAATCAATTTGAAGCTTTTTTTTATGCACTTAAATTTCAATTTTTTTTTATTTTAAATTAATTTTAAGAATATCTTATATTTATAATGGGTACTATTGGTTATTATTCAAAACTATACATTCAAAAATATATATAAAAAATAATAAAAACTTTTTCTTTTTTTCATTTTCATTTAACGTCAACCATAAATGAAAAATATTTCTGTCAAATTTTAGACTTAGTTTTTTCTGGAATACAGTTTTTAAATTTTGTAGTCCCTTAAATTCCACATCTCTAAAATATTTAACAAATATTAATGGTTATCAAAAAAATTATGTATTTCATAATATTTCTTCTGATATATTTCATAAATATTTTTTCCTTTGCATGTTGGCAGCTATACAAGAAATTTCAATCCTCTTAACTTATAATAAATCACATATACTGTCCTGAAAGTATGAAAGAAAATTTATTTATATTCTTTATTAAATTATATTTATTGTATTAATAAAACTAAATTTAACCACTAAGTCTTGTTAAAAGTTGTTATAACTTCAAGAACTTCCATCCATATACATCTGTGAAATTTTTAACGATATTGAATTGTGCGTAATGTTGTACTACTGTGCCATGTAGTTTCACATCTAAGTATGTGTACATTTTGAAAATTACACACTCATTGAATAAATATTTGTCTTTTCTCACCTGTCTTTGTTCTTATTGTTATTTAACATTTACATTTTCATCATGTAAAAGTAGGATACTGTGCTGATTCATCTGCGCCAGGCTACTATGAAAATTTATCAAGATTTTCTGATGGATCAAACATGCCTTTTCGCTAATTAGAAAATATATCATTCATTGCACAATTAGCCTGATTTATTTTCGGTAGTTTGCAATAAATCCAGATTAATAAAGGCTTGTAGTAAATAACCATTTTAAAGATTTATTATAATGAGCTTAGGTATTTATTCACACATTTCCTGATTAACATAAAAAGTCTGACTAAAAAACCTTTCCAAATAACTTACGGCATGAATGTCAGTATCGAGATACAAGCGAATATTAAATAAAATTTATTTACTTTCTTTACACTTGCTTAAAATTGATTAATTAGAAAACTAACGAAAAAAGAACTTTTCAAAATTGCACTCGCCTGTTAATAGCCATTGTAATCAAGATTTATGATTAAAAAATAGTGCGCTTTGCAATAAAAGAGTATTTAACGCATCTTACTTTTTCATCGATTTTTAAAGGAAAAAAATTTAAAACTCACCGCGACTTATTAGTCCATTAGTGCCTACCATCTTCTTAAAAGGACGATACGTATTAATAAAATTATAATAATCGTGATGAAAGCAAAATGTCTTGTTTTTGCAAATTAAATTTATGAATTAATCAACTTTTTTCGCGAGTTCCGTGCTTACATCATGCAATTAAATGAATTCGATAAATGAAGGGTAAAAAAAATTTAACGCATCGTCGCGTATCCAATGTATTTGGAGTCTGAAATCAAAATTTGATGAATCAGTAAGTCTTTTGGCTGATACTGAGATACAGTTGTTCATGTCTACCAAGCTATGTCGCATGACTGAGTTGATACTGAGATACAGTCTATCAAGCTTTGTCGCATGTCTTTTTGAGTTAAAAATCAAAATTGCTCGTAATGAGATGCAATTGCTTAAGTCTATCAAGCTATGTCACATGGTCATCAAGTATGTTAAGAGTCTGAATCAAAACCGTTGCTATGTCGCATCAAGTTTAGAGTCTAAAATCTAAATTGAGGAATCGGTGAGAATCATCTAACTGATATGATATTGATATACAATTGCTAATATCTGTATATTACTTTACTGTAAGTCAAGCATACATTTCGCTAATTCACCGGAATGACTATGTACGCGCCCGTGTGCCATCTTGGGACTCTACGAAAGCTCTGTCTTTGAACACTTTTTAGCAAATAATATGCTGACTTTATAATTGTTGCGAGTATATAATATTATATACTATAATATATAATACTATATAATATATGATAACGCACTACAATTACGCAATCGCGCAGTTTAGTGGATAACTGCATGACGGTACGATGGCTACGTTTTGCCAGTCCTTAGTAATTACTTCTATGGTAATTATTAAAATATTTCATAATATCAAATGTCGTTAAGGAGAAAAGTAACAGATTTGTAAAAATGTAAAGCGCTTTGCGTTTATGTTTGAAAAGTTATTCCAACGTTACACTGTTTGGGTTCATTAAAATACGTTAAAATTGAAAATTATTAATCGATTTTCATCTAAGGGGAGGAAATGTCTATAAAATGCCGACTTTACAAAAAAGAAAAAAGGATTTTTTTCAAACATTTGAGTTATTTGTCTGTTTTAAAGTCCTAACAATTCTTTTCACCAAGATGTTTATTATTTAAAACTAAAAGCTCTGCTGCGAGTTAAGAGAAGACGATTTCACTAGAAAAACCCTTTATCCTTTACTCAGTTTCGCCCGCGTAAGTATTTTAAAATTTGAACTAAAGAAAAAAGTTACACCACACGCAATGGTCGTTAAAGTTATTTTATAAGATATAGATAAAATTAAAGTTTCAATACAGTTTATTTAATTTTAGAAATTTTTAACTGTTCCCGTAATTACCATATGATATTTAAGAAAAAACTTACTCATAATTACAGACTTGAACGGTTGTTTAAAAAAAAAAGTTTCTTTACAATAGCAACATTTATGTTTCTTAGTATAAATCTAAGTTTTTAAAGCAAAAAAAAAATATTTTTCTCACCATTCTTAATGAGCAAGTTAAGCGTATGTAAGATTTATAAATTAGCCGATTATGCTTTTAGAGTTAGCAAAAGTTTTTAGTTTTTAGAAAATTTTCCCGGCACTAAATTGTTTTGTTAAGAAAATTCATCCCACAGGCCGTGCAAGTTGGCAGCTATGCTTATAATATCAGTACAATATAGGAAATATGTTTACCGGTTTGTGAAATAACTGTTTAGTGGACCAAACGGAATTATTTATGTATGATAACTTTAAATTTCTTCGGTTAATCAGAATCACGGCTGCCAAATTTCAGAATAAAAAAAACTTTGTAACTCATTGAAATTTACTAAAAGTAAAATAAAGACTTTGAATTCGAAGAGTCAAGGCAATGTTTAAAACTGTTCTTCTTCACTTTTGTAGGAAGAATCAGATTCGATTGTGTGTTGAGTACCAAGAAAATAAATAGCAATGTTTATTTCCTTTAGTTCTCTGTAAAAAGCAAAAGTTTTCTTTTTAACTCTTACTAGCATTAAGGAATCAACGAAATGAATCAACTTTAATTTGTGTTTTTTCTAACCTTATTAACACTGAATTTAAATAAAATTAAATTTAATGAATATTGTCAATTGAATTTTTTTTTATTTTTATGGATTTACTTACATTTAGTTTATTGAATCTATGCAGTTATCTACTCACTATCTACTTAGTTATGCTTGCAGTATTGTATACTTAAACATGCTATGACGTGAAAAACTCAGAAAATACAATCTAATTTTTAATGCAAATTAAATATTCGGTTAGTGGAATCAAAACCTTAAAGTACCGATGCTATCACATTAAACGGCGTGCCCTGGATAAAAGTAATACCTGGGGAAACAAGAAATTGTGGTCCTACCCTTATGTGGCCAGAAATAAAATAGAAGTATATTCTTGCTTACATTAGTAGAAAATAAAAGTTCCTCAGAAGAAGAAAGAATAAAATTGGATGCCTGTGAGCAGGTATGCCAGGTTCTAGCTACATTGACCCGAACCCCTGCGGACTGAATAGAAAATGGGAGGTGACCGGTTTCTTTCAAGGTTTCTACATAGGTGTGAAGGGGGATTAACTTTCTTTAACAAGCGCTGCAGGGAAAGGAAATGGCTTAGTTATGCTTGCAGACGATCTCCTACAGAACTAAATATTCCATAGTCCATCTGTTGCATTTATCGTTTGCTCAATTTTTAAATTTCGATATTTTTTCTACAACTACAACACTCTTATCTAACATTTTGAATAAAAAAGTTGTCAGATGCATGAAATTATTTCATTAATTATTTCACTAACTGTTTTTATTGTGATTGTACAAATTAAGACCAGTTTATTTGCGTTTCTGTTCTTTTACTGCAGCTAAATATTCTTTATTCCATCTGTTAGATTTATCGTTTGCTTAACTCTTAAATTTTCATATTTTTTCTGCAATTTCTGTTATTTTAGTATTCAAATAATAAAATCCTCAAACATATGAAATTATTTTATTAATTATTATTATTTGATGATATAAATTACGGCAAGTTTATTCGCGTTTTTGTTCTTTCATTACAGCTAAGTATTCCATCTATAACATTTATTGTTTGCTCAGTTTCTAAGTTTTCATATTTTTTTCCGCCATATTGCTATATTACAATTCGAATAATAAAGTCGTCCGATACATGAAATTATTTTATTAATTATTTCACTTATTGTTTTCAATTGTTCATGATTACAAAAATTATGGCGAGTATATTTGCGTTTTTGTTTTTTCATTGCAGCTAAGATATTCATATATAAAATGAGTATGTGAAGGAATGGCGAAAAAACAAGGTTTATAGTAATTAATATCTTTAACTTTGTGCTCACTTACTGAAGGATTTATAGTAAAAAACAATGAAAAAACGCTTAACAAAAAACTTTTCACACGGAAAAAAAATGGAGGGAAAAAGAGGTGTTAAATCTCTGCATTAACGTAGTGATTTCCAAAAAATCTAATTAGGAGCAGAGATATTTTTCATAAAATGCTAATTTGAAAAGTGATTTTGCATTATTTCCATGCAATATTTATCTTTCCTATCTCCGGCAATCAAATGGTTTTGATGTTTTTAATCCTAAAATAAATTCTTAAGGATGGTCATTACGGAGCACACAGAATATCATTATGTATCTTTTGGTAAATTTTGAGTATGAAAGTTAAGTAGTTAGACATTTTAGAGTTAAAAATTCCAGTTGCAAAAGTTTATAGGTTATAAATATTACAATTGTATGTTAAAGATTTTTGCGAAAGATTTTTCAAAGCGGTAATAAAACAAAATTTAAAGATGGTTTTATTTTCTCAGTTTAGAAAAACTGTATCACAAAATTATTTATACGTCGTGGTTGATTCACATTGTTAATTCACATTTATTAAACTAAGAATCAAAGATTAAAACATTTTTGCCACCATTAGGATAAATTACTCGTAAAACGTAGAACCAGGGCTCGAAAAAACTCGGAAATTTTAACCGTCCCCGAGGTCCTCTTTTTTAACTAACCTGTCACTTCTAAATAAATCAAAATATAATTATCTCTTATTTATTACAAACATTTATCATATAAATTGCACAATGAATTAGTAGTTATTAGGATTACAAATACTAGGATAACATTATACAGTTATAAAAGAAATACTAGGTTACTAATAGTAACCTAGTATTTATTTTATGAAATAATTTATTTCTTATATGAAATAATTTAAATGACAAAGGTGAAGTTATCTGGAATGTCAATTTATCCGAGGGTACTGCGTTTTTTAAATGAATCAAATATAACGTTTGCCAGTTCCACAATCAATCTAATGATTTACAGAGGTTTGTGTCAGAAATCTGAATTGGGTTTTCCATTTAGGTAGATGTTCGTAATTGCGTTTAACGCTTCTTGTTAAGACCAGTACGTAATGTGTTTTTTTGTAAGATCATTACTGAAAAGCTCCTTTCAACCGCTGCAGTACTCCCAGACAGAGAAAACATCAATTCCACCAAGCGCAGCAGTATGTTGCTGTATTTCTAGATTAGACGGTCATTATAGAAGTGAGGCGATAGACTCTTGTAAGATAACAAAAATTGAAAATGTATCACGAACTTTAACGGGAAAATAGCCGTCCGCGCAGACGTCGGATTCGAGAAATTTGTTGTCCGCGGGGAATTTTTGATCGCCGAGGACGGGCGGTTTTTCGAGCCCTGCGTGGAACAATTTTTAGTTGGGAAAAAAATTAAGAAATTAATCAAATTTATTAATTAATTGCAGAAATTTATTACTTAATATACTGCTTTTCTCATATCATATGCTTTCTAATATTAAACCGTATATAAATAATAATATAAAAATAATATTAAAACGAGAAAAAAAATTACAGAATTTTTTTTAAATGTTTTAGAAAATTTTTATAACTCACATTCTCACTCTTACAATATAAAATTACCATGTGTAGAATTCTGAAATTTCTCACATTTTTAAAGAAATGTTTATAGTATGTTAAAATTTTGTCATGAAAATGTTGTTGCTTTATCATAACATTTATTTAATCACAATCCAAATTGACAAGACGGACTGAGTTTATTTGGCTGTGGATGTAATGTGGAAGCTCCCTAATATATTTAATATAAATTATAAAAGAAATTAAGTATTAAAGCTTATACTTTATAGCCTATACGAATTAAAAGGTAAAGTGAGCGAGTGTAGCTAGATCAGGTCACGAAATAAATAGACTATGTTACTACTTTACGGTTTAATAGATTTTATTGAATACGTAATTCTGCATGATTGATATCTGCTTTAGAATGTTTCAATATATTGTCAATTAATTAAACTTATATTTAATTTTTTCATAAATTTTCATAGAATTTTTATAAATTGCTATTACTATAATGAATAATTTTATAGCAATTACTTTAATAAATTGCAATTACTATAATAAATATAAGATCAATTTCTATAATTATAAAAAAAAATTTTTTTTTCAATTTAATTGATCTTTAAATTTCTCCCCTGTAGCTTATTTTGTAAACCAGCTGCTAACAAACATCATTGAAATTCCCCCTTATAATTTGTAGCTAAATAACCGTTCGTTACGTATATTTAACCATTCTTTAAATAAAATAAAAAAATAAGATATTACCAACTATTCTTCAGGTTTAATTTTTCAATCACTCAAAAGTCATTTAACAATTAATGTTTTATTAATAAGACCAAGAAGGAATTTAAAAATTTTTAGCAATGTTAATTGTTTTAAAAATAATTTTAGTTTTTAGACAACGCTTTATGAATGAAAAATTTCATGTTCTACCCTGGAAAAAAATTGCTTTTGCAACTTTTTTAATTTTTCAATATATATATATTATGCTTATAAATAAGTGTTCAGAAAAAAAAGTTTAATATTATGTAATAAAAAATGTTTTGCAAAAATGACGATAAAATCTAAAAAATTAGCCTAGCCATAATTCATAAAAAATTTTTTTTATGTAGTGCTTCTCGTATTTAGAATTTAAATTAAAATTTTTGTATTAGAATATTTAAAATAGTGATATAAAAATCAAGGTAGGCATAATTAGTCGAGAAACTTATGAACGAAAATGATAATGGAAGCTGCAATAATTATTTATATATTAAAAAAATCTCCATATGATAATTAGTAAACTTATTACTATATCATGAAGATTCATAGAATAATGCATTGCATTATTTGAAATATATAAAATCTTTGTTCCTCGCTGACCAACGGGGGTATAGCTCAGTGGTAGAGCATTCGACTGCAGATCGAGAGGTCCCCGGTTCAAACCCGGGTGCCCCCTAAGAAATTATTTTTTTATAGTAAGGTCTTCACCGCTTATTTTATTTATTTAATTATATTTATTTTTAAAATGTCAATTCTTTAAATTTCAAACTACATTTATAATCGATACGTTATATAAATATTTAAATTTTCTTAACTGTCGAAGGGGGTATAGCTCAGTGGTAGAGCATTCGACTGCAGATCGAGAGGTCCCCGGTTCAAACCCGGGTGCCCCCTTGTTATATTTTACTGAATTGTATAATTGAGCATGTATTCCTGAATGCAATTTTCATTTAATCCTTTTCATTGTTAATTTTGTTGATATTATAACTAGTTATTTTTTTTTTTTTTACTTATAAAATAAAAATGAGGATAAACTATTTCTTTATGTAAGAAACTTTCTAGTTAAGTATTAATTTCATTCATTTAAACGAACATATTAACATCCCTCCTAATCATGCCTTTTTCCCTACACATTTCTTACAAAAAACTTAATTAAAAACTTTATTTAAATGCATATTAATTTATTAATAAGTTTTTTCATCTTGAACAGTGTTGATTTCCAAATTTTGGGCACGGTAATATTTGAGTAAACTCAAAACACTTTATTGTCAACCTTGTATACTATATATGTAAAAAAAAAAAAAAAAAAAAAGAACTATATTTAATTTTTTTTCTTTAGATATTCTTTTTATTTTAAAAATTTTATATATGTTTTCATTATGATTTATATCACGTGTCTCTTTTCAAGTCTGATTATTATATTATAGATGGACACTTTAATCAGACAAAAAGCAAAATTTTTATTGAAATCAAGTACTCAATGCATGTATTTTAATTTTTATTTTTTTATCCCTTTAAACAAATTGAAATATTTTGTATGATTATATATCTTCAACTTGTCTTATTTTATGCAAAGAGTTATTGAACAAGTAAAAAACTATATTAAAAAGTAAGATATCTGAAGAAAATTTACGACTTTTCTTTACGGATTATATTTCTCGAATTGACTAATTATTTAATTAAAGTACTTATTTAATTAATTATTATTTGATTTAAGTTAATCTAAATACTAATTATTTAATTAAATTATTTAAAAAAGATTATAGAGCAGCACTATTTTCGTTAAAAATTTCAAAAAATTCTCTTATATAATAATGGCTAGAGGGCAGCACAATCTAGTTTTAATATTTTTCTAGGAGAAAATAGCAAAAGCAATAGAGTCAAAGAATATAGTGACCTTTTTTTGTACACAATGCGAATTTCATCATTTCATTATCCTCGGGGGGCACAAAAGTAAAGTTTTTTACAAGGAAATTAAAAATTTTCAAGTTTTTATGACAGAAACAATAATTACTCTGAAACAACACACTTTCATGACACTTTTCTTGTTCACCAATAAATGATAATTACACTAGGTAATATTTTTTTCCGGTTGAATGAGATTTTCTAACGGTTCTATAATATTTTCCCTTTTTGTTAATTTCAAAGAAATCAGATTTCTCTCTAAAAGTTACAGTTCTTATGCAATTTAATTATGCATATTCCTAACCTTCTTCAAAATGTTATTTTAAAAGGAGCAGACAAGCGTACATGGATGTATATGAGCCTATATGTTCTTCAAAAGCTTGTGTATTGAGATAAAAAAGTAAATATGTACATGTCTATTCACAATTCACATATCAGTTGGTGCTTAACAAGCTTGCTATAGCGGTCTCACAAAATTTATGGCTCATATAAAATGGATCAAAACAATAGTAAAATAAAATAAATAAATAACACTTTTTGCAGTAATGTCATACTATGTTATTTTAATTAATTAATTTTTTTTTTGTGGAAAAGTTTTCAACGATAATAAACTCAAATAAAATTTTTTGAGCCAAAAATAAGATTAGGAACACTTTCAAATTTGATTTAATTTAATAAAGTAACGTAATAAGAGGCTTTCAACGTCAATAACTTTCTTTATTTATAAGCTAGTTCACTTAATTTTGGTGTTATTAGAAGGAAAAAGTGAGAATTAAGTAATAAAGCTATTAAAATGCTGGAAATATATGTGTATTAAAAAAAAAAAAAAAAAATTGAAATAATCTCATAGGATAACTTCTTTGTAAATTTCAAAATTTTTTTTTTCATGCATAGTATTTCCCAAATAGTAATGAAATGATGAGAATGAAATTAAATTTGTCGACAGAAATATTTTTATATTTTGGTTCCTAAGTGGTTATGAAATGATGATGGAATTACATTTGTAGTCGGAAATAATTTTATACTTTAACAGACAGTAAACACACTTTCATATGATTATCATGCAAAAATTTGGATACTTAAATTACTTTTATGTAGTGGGAGTCGACATTCTTGTCGATAAAATTTTTAAATCCAGAAATAAAGCAGAAAAAAGCTTAAACTTTATTTGGCCGCCCTTTTTTTACACCTTGTGATTTTTTTGCACTTTAAATATAAAAATAAATTTTTGTGAAAATACTAGAAGAATTCACAGCTCTGCATAATGAATACTTCAACTATTTTTATTTGAATCCAAACTTATTTGAATCTATTAAATAACCATATTAAACAGAGAAAAGTTGGTAAGCAATTTTTAGAAATATCCCCAATTTTCACCAGTCAATCAAACGATTTTAATGCTTTTCGATTCACTTTCCTCCATAGTGATTCGTTAGATCTTAAAAGCTTTTTTTTTTTGTTTCGTCAATGTTTAAATATTGACGGGCAATGTTTTGTTCATGGTTTTTAAACTTCTGTATTAAGGGAAGATATAAGACGATGAGATCATGATTCTTTAATAAAACTATGCCATTGATCTTTTGAACAGAAATGGTATCAAAATGGTTTATTTATAATAAATAATTTGTTGCTCATATACAAGAGAAAAAAAAGGAATTTTTTTAAACAGAAGATTCTTACCCTTGCCAATGCTGAACTTGATCAGTTAAGTTACGGATCTACTTCAGCCTTGTCCCTGCTTTTGGGATAGCCCAGCGTTCGCTTAACTCTACTCAAATACATCGTTCTCCTGCACTACGCTTTCGAATTTTAAAAATATCATAAATGGCTTGTGAACTTTGGGTTGGCCAAACAATATAATCATTCATATGTAATACTATATTATTAATTATCATAATTCTTAAACGTAATTGAAATGTTCATTTCAATTAACATTCCTAATTCTTCTCAGAGATTTGATAGTTTTTAAAGAACTTCCAAGCACGCAACTTAGTTATTTACAGCCCTAAAGCAGTATGATTAATCAGATTTAAATTTCAAAACATACTCATTCTAATAAACGATGAGAGTTAATAACTTTATTTTATATTTTTTTGCTCCATTTTCAAAATTTAAACATAAAAATTTTAAAATTATTATTCAATTTTTTTTTTCTTAAATAGAAATTCAAATACTTATTTTCACTTAACATTTACATTAATAATTGAAAAATAAATTATCGAAATTACTTGAACATCTTACACTATAAAATAAAAAATTTTAATCTATTTTCAATAATTTCTGCTCACGGTTCAAAACAAATTCTTTCTTCATTTCACACGCATTCCAAAAATATTTTGGAAAGCTAAAATATTCAAACAACAAAATAAAAAGTCGCACAAGACAACTAAATATTCTACAAGTCTCTAGATAATTCTCATAGTCTCCTATGTTCTATTACAGATGGCAGCATCACTCATTGAAACTTTCAGAAAATTCCGGAAAGCTCTCAGATAGTCTTCTATGTTCCATTACAGATGGCAGCACCATCGGAAATACACTGATTCTCATCTAGAGTTTTCCGGAAGTTTCGTCTTCTCTATAAATACGAAACCAAAAGTTTTCTGCTTCATGATCTTTGAGATACTTGAAATCGTTTTATATTGCTATCGGAAAGCGATACTCTTTATCGGAAAGTTATTCCCTTTCTATTTATAATACTGAATATCGTGTTAAAGAATTGATTGCGAATATATTGCCTTGTTTATATACTAGTGATTGAACTGTAAAACTTACTGTTTGATTGGGAAAGTGATTGTTTTGATCTGAGAGCGTTTGCTATTGCATTTTTAATTATTGGACAGAAGAACTGTTTTGAGAATTTCGGACTGTAAAAATGCCTGGTGTTAGTGCTCCTGCCATTGGTATCGATTTGGGTACCACGTACTCCTGTGTAGGAGTATTTCAACATGGGCATGTCGAAATAATCGCCAATGATCAAGGAAATCGAACTACGCCTAGTTATGTTGCCTTTACTGACACAGAGAGACTGATTGGAGATGCTGCTAAATCTCAGGTAGCCCTGAATCCAGAAAATACTATCTTTGATGCTAAGAGACTTATTGGAAGAAAATATGATGATCCTAAAATACAACAAGATTTAAAACATTGGCCTTTCAAAGTTGTGAATGAACATGGTAAGCCAAAGATTTGTGCTGAAGTAAAAGGTGAACAAAAAGTATTTAATCCCGAAGAAATCAGTGCTATGGTGTTGACAAAGATGAAGGAAACTGCGGAGATGTATCTAGCCCAAAAAGTAACTGATGCTGTAATTACAGTACCTGCATATTTTAATGATTCACAGAGACAAGCTACGAAAGATGCGGGAAAAATTGCTGGATTGAATGTGCTGCGAATAATTAATGAGCCAACTGCTGCTGCCTTAGCGTACGGCCTGGATAAAAACCTTCGAGGTGAGAAAAATGTACTTATATTTGATTTGGGAGGAGGAACCTTTGATGTATCTATTTTGACTATAGATGAAGGATCTTTGTTTGAAGTACGATCAACAGCCGGAGACACACACCTCGGAGGGGAAGATTTCGACAATAAAATGGTTGCTCACTTTGTTGAGGAATTTAAACGTAAACACCGTAAAGACCTGCAATCCAGTCCCAGAGCTTTAAGACGACTTAGAACAGCTTGTGAGCGAGCAAAAAGAACTTTATCAAGCAGTTCTGAGGCAAGTATTGAAATAGATGCTCTGTTTGAAGGAGTAGATTTCTATTCAAAGATATCTAGAGCGAGGTTTGAAGAATTGTGCATGGATTTGTTCAGATCTACAATGGAGCCTGTAGAAAGAGCCCTGAAAGATGCCAAATTAGACAAAAGCAGTATTCATGATGTTGTGCTAGTTGGTGGATCAACTCGCATTCCAAAGATTCAGAAGTTACTGAAAGATTTCTTTAATGGTAAAGAACTGTGCTTGTCAATTAATCCTGATGAAGCTGTCGCCTACGGAGCAGCTGTTCAAGCTGCGGTACTGACTGGTAATACAGACGACAAGATTAAAGATGTTCTCTTAGTCGATGTTGCACCATTATCTCTGGGAATTGAAACAGCCGGTGGAGTCATGACAAAAATAATTGAAAGAAACTCTCGCATTCCTTGCAAGACTTCACAAGTATTTACCACCTATTCCGATAATCAGCCTGGTGTTGATATTCAAGTGTACGAAGGTGAAAGAGCCATGACCAAAGACAATCACCTTCTCGGTCGATTTCAGCTATCTGGAATTCCACCGGCACCAAGAGGAGTACCACAAATAGAAGTAACCTTCGACATGGATGCTAATGGAATCCTAAATGTATCAGCACAGGACAAAAGTACCGGGAAATCACAAAGCATCCGAATCACTAATGATAAAGGAAGGCTGTCAAAGGAAGAAATCGAAAGGATGTTGAATGAAGCCAAGCAATATGAGAAAGAAGATGCAGAACAACGAGAGAAAGTGGCTTCCAGAAATGCCTTGGAGAGTTATGTGTATTCTGTCAAGCAAGCATCAGAATCTGTATCTGATGACAAGTTGTCACCTGCTGACAAAGTAAAAATTAAAGAAAAATGTGACTCTGTTATTCAGTGGTTGGACAGTAACACATTAGCTGAAAAAGATGAGATAGAGCACAAATTGAAAGAAGTTCAATCTGACCTGTCTCCATTAATGACCAAATTGCATCAAGGAGGAAATGCTTTCCATCCTGGTCAACAATCAGGTAATTCAGCTAGTAATGGTCCAACAATTGAAGAAGTGGACTGATTTTTTTTTGTAAGTACTGTTTAAAGCATTAATTAATTTAATTATATGTAAATAATCATTTAGCACTGGAAAAGAATTACTAGTCATGTTAATTGTTCGTAATTAAGATGTAATATGTATATTATATTGTACAATAAATAATTTTTTTTGTTAAATTAGTGTCATTATTTGTGTTTAGATTTTGTTTTCATTTTATTATTTATTAAGTCAAAGATAAGGTATTATATATGTATATCAATCTAATACTTTATATTTTAATAAATTGTCAAAATCTAAAGAAATCAATAACTTAACTATTCATTTTAATAGAAAATTTAAAACATTATTAAAATAACTAATTTAAATTAAGGCTGTTCTTTAATATTTGGTAACGTGAAAAATTTTTGACGAAAAGTTTAGTTAAGAAAAAATGTGGCCATTGTGATCAAAGTGAATAACATATCCCAGCAGAAAAACTTATATTTCTTCATAAAAGTAAGTAGTAGAGAAAAAATCTCCATTATCTAAGTTAGTCAGAGGTTTCTCATGTATTGCCCTTTACTTACCAGAGACCGGAACAGCTTGTGATGTTCTTTTGCAATTGCTTTAAGATCTGTGATTCCTTCGTTTCTCACCAGATACTAAAACAGTAGTCTAGTTATCTTGTTAAAATAATATATTTATACAAAAAAAACAACAACAAAAAAAAACAGTGCTCTAATAGCAATGTTATGTATCCTAAATCATTGTAAGCATTAATGCACACAATAGTTAAAGAACAATATTTTTTTTTACACAAAACCTGCTGGACTCGCTAGGCAAAAGTAAATTTATCATCTTTAAAAAATGGATTGATTTTAAACAGGAATTGAGATATTGACATCCGCACAAAACATATTTAGGCCTTTTTATCCATTTAAGTTAGAGATTTATAAAAATAAATAGACTAGTGAATAACAAACTTGGTTTGATATAACTCACCAACACCAGAAACAGTTTGCATAGTTCTTTCAGATCGTGTATCGAACGATGCTAATCATATAAGTCTAGTGTTCATGTTTAAGCAAAAAACATGTCACTTAAAAACCTTTTCAATACAAGGGCTGTAAGTTTGCTATTTGAATACTGCCTGATTTTTTTAAGTTATTAGAAGATGCAATACACACAATAGTTGAAATAAACATCAATATAGTGTCTGAAAAAAATAAAACAACCTCAAATTCATTCTAATTTTCATTAATTTTAACTAATTAAAATAGTTATAATGATAGTTTCTTCTTTAGAACATCAACATATATTTCTGCATTAGCTCTAACAAAACTTTTTTTACAATTAAGTACATTTTATGATAAAAATTATGCAAGTATGAAAAAAGTTTTGCTATAAAATAATAGACTTATAGCCCATAATTTTATTATTTTGGATTTTAAAGCGAAAAGTCTAGATTCTGACTCTTTTCTGATTACAGTACACTGGTTCTGACTAAATACAGAAATGCAATTTGATTTAAAATGAATTTATTTTTTATAAGTGGTTCCAAATTTTTTAAATGGAATTTTTCTATTTATAACGAATATCTTGCCAAAAAACACAATGAACTAAAATGTGTTAATAAGTTTAAAATAAAGTTATGGGATTGAATTTTTTACGATAATTCATTCATTGTCATTAATAAAATCTTCAATAATCTGACAAGCTTCTGATAAAGAACTTTCTATAATATCTTAGATGCTTTGCTGCATGAGTTCAAAATTACTCAAAATTATCATAATTCCTTAATAGAAATTTTTATTTTTAACAAATGCAGGCCATCTTGTAATTCATACCAATATAGGTCGTAGCATATATGCTTGATCATTATTCCCCTAATTTTCATACTCCAAACAGTATAAATACAGTTTGAAAAGTTGATATTAATTTTTTATTTTGATGAATTTCTCTTATTATTGTAAAGACAGATTAAATACTTTAATACTCCAGTATCAGAGGGAAAAAACATGCAATAAAATTTATAAATTTTTTCCTTAATAATTTTATAAATCCAATCCCTTTTCTGGGGTTACATTAGTCTTCTATTAATATTTTCTTAAATAAAAGTGACATTTTTTTTACACCCCTTGAAAATGTAAAACTAAAATTTCAAACAGTAGTAGTAATAAAACATTATAAAGAAATGTAAAAGATATACTTTAAACCCTAATAGCACATTTAATCTTTTAATAGTAAACAAAATAAATAAATAAATAAAAAAAAAAAAAAACAACAATTTTCAGTCATTTTTGCAAAATATACGTACACAATTTTTAGATTACAGAAGTTTCTAAAGCATATTAAATTTTTATAAAAAAAAAACTTGCTTATAAACACCTAATAAAGAAAGTTCTTATAAAAACATTTGTATATAAGTTAGAAAAAATTTTTTGTACTTGTTTTTAAAAGTTCCAAGTCTAGTTGGTTTGACAACTCCAAAACAATTTCGTACCTGGTTTCATGTATTATCCATTTTTTTTTTTTTTTTTTTTAAAAGAAAAACCATATACCATTTTTAGTGCACTGTTAAGTATTCATTATCAAAAACATTTTAGTTTTTTAATAAAATTAAAAAATTCTTTTTGTACTAAGTTGGTTTTGATACATTCTAAAAAGTTCCTTTGATTTTGATTAAAAATAAATCAATTGTATATCTTTTTTTAAGATCTAAAAATTTTTCAAAATAAAGATAAAAAAGAAAAGTTTTCACTTTTAAAAAATCTAAAATAATTCAGAATCAGTTCAAATTCTACTAAGCTGACTTTGAAAAGAAACATCTCCCATTAAAAAAACATTTTCAGATAACAAATAAAATTTTTTAAAGACATGTTTGAAAATTCAGATAAACCAAGAATTAGTATAGTAAATATTAAATTTTGTTTTATATCTAAGTGTTCTAAATATAAAAGAAAGTGAAAATATTTATTTGAGCACAAAACATTGTTTCTAAGGTTAAAATAATGCAGAAGTATTTAAAATCCAGAGAAAAATTTAATAAAATACTATATACTTATGGAAAGAATAATTTCACCTTTTTGCAAAACCAATTACTAAAAAAAAAAAAAAAAAAATATTATTTGTACTGCATCTTTATAACTAATGCTATCATTAAAATTTACATTGAATAATTTTGTTTTAATAAATGATACAAAATTCTAATTTTAAGAAACTAGTAATATAAATGAAATTATTTGATACAACTGAACTTTCATATGAACAAAGATGAGATTTTTGGCAAACATATTTTATTTTGAACAGATACAAATTAAAGATTATGCTTCCCTTTACTATTTTATAAAAAAAGGAAATAAAAACTCAAATATGTACAAGAAGTGTATATTTTTTCACCACTTTGTTTTGTGTTTCATTAGTCATCAGTAGTAACTCCATATTTCTTTTTTACTTTCTCTATTTCCTCTTGTTTCTTATCAGTATCAACTTTCTTGAATGCCTAAACATCAAAAAAAAGTTTCAAAACTTTAATCAATTCATATAAATTTCAAAAAGATAACTATACCTTGAAATGTTTAAAAAAGTAAAAATACTATGTGAAAGCATAATAGATATTACAATAAGATTCTCATTCTAACTACTACAGGTAATCTAAAATATATTTTAGACACTGGAAGTTTTATATTCAATGCGCTAATAATTAGCCCATATTTTGCAATATTTACTATTTATGATGGACTTTAATATGAAATGTTTTTATTATATATTTTGAACTCATAATTTCAAAAATAAGGAAAAAATTAAGAATCATTGTATAAATTGTAATTGTTACCTACATTATATATTTGAATTCATACTTTTGAATAGCAATAAACATTTACTTTATCAAAAAATATAAAATCCTAAAAATTTAAAATAATTTGAACAAAAAAAGCAACTTCAAATATATTATACTACAAATAAAAAAATATATATTTTATAATTGAGAAAACATTTATTTAACATTCAAACAAAAAATAAACTGAGAAAAGAAAAGGGGAAAATTATTTTAATAAGAATTTTCCCCAGTTTTAGGAACAGCCGAGATAATAAAATTTTTTCTAATATTTACAAAAACAAAGAGAATTTTCGATTAAAAAAAAAGACACATTATATGCTCTAAATCCCCCTTCCACACTGAAAATCTCTATATTCTTCTAATCATAATCACTCTTGTACTTAACACAGCTGAGTTAAAAAAAATAAGAACGAGACTATAAATTTAGTCATTGAGGTATTCATATAAATCAAACATTTATTCAGACTCTTGACAAATGATAGATTGTGAATACAACAACAAAGGACTCGGTGGTCTACGGATACTAGTTTTTTTTCTTCGTTCTTTCTATGCATAATGAGAGAGAGATTTAACTTATTAAGAGGAGGTATTAGTACCTTTGACGCCCGGTGGCTGAGCGGTAACGCCTTGCTCTGTCGTGCCACAGGTCCCTGGTTCGATCCTCGGGCCGGGCAAGGTTGACTCAGCCCTTCAGTGGGTCGATAAATGAGTACCAAGCATGCTTGGGAACTAAACACTGGGGGTTCCGCGTTCGGCTGACCACCTGGCCGGAACATCTGCTCCTGCACCCCAGAGCCCAAGGTCAAGAAAACTGAGATGGGCACAGTAGGCATTGGCCCTCTATGGGCTGTCGCGCCACTGAGTTTAGTTTAGTATTTTTACCTTTCTGAATTAACAAATTTGATTAGCTCGGCTGGAGAAAATGCTATAAATGGTGATTATTTCGTAAATTGATGAGAATATTAATTGTCAATAGAATGATTTATATATTGACAAAATTATTTAAAAGGTCACAAATAAGGATGTCAAGAGTGATAATGAAAAAATTAATACTCAATTGATACATACTGAAAAAGAAACAAAAGTGAAAACTTTGTGTGGTAGTTAAGTAAGTATTGAAATATTTTGTCAATTCAAAAATTATGAAATAGGCGTAAAAATGCTAATGATTTAAAAATATACAAAATGGTAGTTTACAGCTGCTGTAAACAAACTACTATCACACACATCTTCCTTTTCAACAGGATACATTAAAAACAAGAGCATGCATAGATATCAAATTTTTATAATTATAATTCAAATCTTTATAATTTTGTTAAGTTCAAAATAAATGTCAATGTAAGCAGTTATTATTGATTATTTAATAATTTCTATATTAGTGCAACTATTCTAAAAACTATAGATGACGTTAGCCTTCGTTATTAATGTAGTCTTCTCATAAATGAAATTTTTTTTCTCGGTCTGAAGGGTGTCCGTTAAACCGAAGTTTCACTTTAAAAGCTAAGAAATTACATTAAATAAGTATACTACATAAAATGCAAAAATATATATTATGATATGCAAGCATAATAGAGGGTTCATAACACATATTAAGACAATTAAATAAAAGAAAACTTCAAAATTAACAGTAATAATATCTTTTAGAATTATTTCGGGAAAAAAAACTTCCAAAAGCAAAAGTTTTAGTGACATCAGTATTCAATATCAGAAAGACATTGAATATGCTAAAACTCGCAGTTGAGATAAATGATAATGTAAAAAAGTATTATCAAATAGTAATGTCAAAAATAGCACACCTGGTAATAATAATAAGAAAAGGAGCAACAAAAAATAAAGGACAAAGGTTCATTAAAAAATAACATTCTTAAAATTGAATTTAATTTTTTCATACGTTTAAAAATATTTTTAATTTTTGTAAATTTATCCAAAAATTCAAGCTATGTAGTTTCTCTTTATAAATTAGGATTTTTATTTGAAAATTACATTTTATAAATTCATGTAAACTCATAAAATCCAACTATATTGCAGTTTTCTTCAAAGATAAAATCTCATGCAAAATTACGAAAATACTATATAATTTCCTATGCAAAGTAGACATTCGGTTAGTGAATACATTCATTTTTTAGAAATAAATAATGATTGCATTATAGATTATATGATCACATTAAAGAAAGGGCACCACAGCAATAAACAAAGGATTATGAAGAAATTGTTAAACAATGCCCTCCTGTACAAAGCTGAACAAAGCTACAAGTGTATAGAAACACAATTCGCCAAGTAAGAATAGAGGACAAAATATTTAAATTTTGAAAAAATAATAATTATAATAGAAACAACGCACACACACACACAAAAAAAAAACTCATGCCCTGGACTAGTTAAACACCTAAACACTGCATCTCTAACTCTCATACATATTAGAGTAGCTGACAAAAATTGAAACAAATGCAAATACCATTTATATCAAAGAGTTGTAACCCTTTGCTTTCTTTCATATTGAGATGTATATTTGTTGTATTTGTTCAGATTTTTTTCAGCTGCTTAAGTGTGTATTAATAAGAAATAGCTTACATTTATTATTTTAAATAATTGTTTATATATGCATTCATATTACGTATAAATACACATACACTTACACAACAAAATGGACTTAACTAAAAAAGTCAAAATTTCCATGGAAAAAAAAAATAGTAAAATAAACAAATAAAAGACATACCTTGTTGGATTGGTAGTATAGCACTACTAAATATCGATTACAAACATTAAATCCAGACAAATGGTCACACGCATTTTTTGCATCAAAAATATCTTCATAAACAACAAATGCTGTTCCTCTTGTTTCAGGTGTGTTTCCACTAAAAAAATATTTAAAATTTTTTCTTTAATAACATTGTTTATTTATTAAAATATAAAAGTAACCAAACAAAAGTATAAATAAATAGTATTAACACTTTAACAAGAAGAACTTTTCGCTAATGAAAAAAATGTTCTGTAGCTTTTTACATATATGATAGCCTTTTTTTTTTAATATTTGAAATCTGAATTTCCTTCTTTAAAAAATCAAGTTTGTGTGCTAATGGAAATACAGATTTTTTTAAACTGTGACTATATCAAATATCTGAATTATATTTTAATTCAATTTGAAAGAACACAATTTTTTTTTTTTTTTAAATTAAAGTGTAGGGTTAGTTAAATTTTCTGTATAAATGTGAAATAAAATATTTTATTTTCTAAATTTTTTAATTTTAAACATTAAAATTAGAAAGAGCATAAAAAATACCTATGACAAGATTATTCATCTGACATATCACACTCCCAACAGCAGTGTATAACTTTTTTCCCCCTTTATAATTATTACTGTGAGGATTTAAAATGAGGTGCACATGAGGATTTAACATGACAGATCATACATTATCAGGACACAGAGCATGAGATAGGAGATGAGAATTTAAAATGATGAAAATCTTAAAATAAATATTTGAAAAAAGAAAATGGTTGACCAAATAACTGACAGTGTATGGTAATAACTATAGAAGACAACTATGAGGGCGAAATAAAACAGCATGTTATACAAAGTAAATGTTCTTTCTGGGATTATAGAAATCACAGAAAGTAATTGAACAAACATCGTCAGCCAAAGTTAATACATATCTTTGAAAACTCGGCAGGATAAACCAATATTTTGTAACTTAAATTATTCAGAATTCAGGGACTCAATGCTTTGTGGGTTAAATTTCAGAAACTGGAAAAAAAAAAAGAAAAAAAACTTTACATCACTCTTAAATATATTTTATCCTATGATATATTATCTGTATATATAATGTGTCTTCTAATAATGGATCTGATACAATATTAATAATCAATTCTAATTTTTCTAAAATTTACATGCCTTGCAGGTATTTTCTTTTCTTATAAAAATAATTTTAAAAAAATAATAAACCTATTTTTCAACTATGTTTTAAAATAATGGATATTATTTACAATAAGTTTTCTGCAGGGAAATATTTTACGTGCAACAAATTTTTAAAAAATTATGGTGGCTGTCCTTGAAGTAGCTGCAAACTTTGAGTTCATACCATTCTGTGATTTATATATATATATATATTTTTCAGATTTCTTACATGCTACTAAACATGTATCACCAAAGCTTGGAGACTTCTCTGATCCAGAAACAAAATACAAAAATCTTTATTGCTTAAGAATCAATAAAGAAAAACTTTCGGGTAGTTATGGGGATATTGCCATAGCGTGATCTGTTGCGCCTACTACAATTGACAAGGTGTGAAATAGATTTTAAACTTGAAAATTTTTTTTTAGAAAAAAAAACATGTAGATGTTTGCCCGGGGTGGCTACAAGTTACACCTTTCGAGTTGGTCTCTTTCTATGATGTTTTTATTTTAGATTCTCGCGGGCCGCTGCCCGGAAATTGACAAGACTTGGCGATTATTCTGGCACAAATTATGATACGGAAGTCTTTTACGGCTACGAGTAATATCTTTTAAGTTTATCTCTTTTTGAGTCATTCTTTAAGTTTGTCGCGGGCTGCTGCCCAGATGTTGGAAACTGCTGCAGATCACGAGACGGAAATCTTTCTGTAATAATCACTTAACTATTTAAACTCACAAAAAACACTAAGGAAAAAAAATCTTACAGTCGAATTTGTCGGATTGCTCCATATTTGCCAAATATGTCATACATTTCTTCAGCAGTAATTTTGTAGGGTAGATTCCTTACGTAAAGTATTCTATTCACCTCTGGAGGCAACCTCACCTAAAAAAGTGTAAGCAAAATTAAATTGATAGAAAGTATAAAGAAAAATCTTATACATTTATAAACCTTAAAAATATCATTAAAAGTTATAAAAAGTGGTATTTTGAAAATCCTCTTTAGCCGCACTACTTAGGTGATACGATTCAGTCAAGCTTTCAGAAAGCCCTAATTTGATAAACAAACACTTACATTAGTTTTTCTTTGCATAGCCATGTTGAGTTTTTGATTTGTAACTTAACAAAATAGATTTCTGTGAGTCTTATAATCAATACTTCGAACCCTAAAAGATTTGTAAGTAAAAGACTTATGTCTGTGGGTACAACCGGCTGAGCTAATGCGCATGCGCTACAATTGCTTGGCTCGAATTTATTCTCACCAAAGAATTTTCGAAAGAGTCAAGTAACCCTGTTGAAGAAATGGTGTGTTGCTTGGTTGACAGTTATCGTGTAGGCTCTTAATTTACGATTCAGTAAATAGGGTAAGTTAATTGCTTTGAATAATTTTTTTTCTGTTTTATTATTGCATCAATGTTTTGTTTAATGGTTAAAACATTTTTATGCTAATTATCTGTTTTAATGTCGTTAAAGATTTTCACGTGATTTAGTTAGGCTTAGTAGCGTGGTAAACGCTTTCGATTTTATCTTGGTTATAATGAGAAATGTCTCACTAAAAAGTCTTATTTTAAAGATTCAATACTTTCCTTTATAGAGGTCCTCTCTGTGTATAGTTTATTTTAAATAACATATCTTTATAGATTTACTTTTGATCAAGATTGCTTATTCTATTTTATATAGAAATCTGTAATATAATCAAGAAGAATTTTTCTGGGCTGTTTAATTCTTTTGTTTCTAGAAAATAAAATATAAGGTAATTCTAAGTCAATTATTTGCTACATCTCTTACCTATAGCTAAGTTCATTAAATGACATTGATAATTACATAATTCTTATTGTTTTTCTGAAGAAAAACATTTACTTTTATAATTGAGCCTACTTAGTAATGTGGTAACTGTAGACCTATATATTGCATTGTATTAATCTTAGTTAAGTAAGTTACTGAAAGAGAGCATAATAATAATCCTCTTTAATGTTATCTAATAGAAGTCTTGTTTAATAAATGGTGTAGTTTTTACTAATTTATGTATTTGGTTACATATTTTCAACTGAGTACATACACTCCAGTGAAAATTCATGAAGTTATAAATTAATTTATAATTATTTTTATTTTCAATTAGTTGATAAAATATCAAAAATGCATGTAAATACTGTACTACCATGTAACATTCAAAATGAGACAATCAGATTCTTTTACTGTTAATTCAAAAGAAATATTCAGGTATTTAACTTCATAAAATGACTTGAATGAATAAAAATTATTAGAACTGCAGATTCTATCAACTACTTTCATTTGCAAGAATTTGAAGACCATATATTTATTTTTCATGGAATATCGACAAAGTTGCCACTCTCTCAAAAGTAAAACTTATTGAATATATTATAATCACTTCAAGAAAAAATTAAATGTGATAGTACCTTTTGATGTCTTCTATTTTTTTTTTTTTTTTTAAAATTTAATTCCTTCATTACGATAGCTTAATAAACAGGGCCAGTTACTTTTAAAAATTGGAGCCTACATGATTTTCTAAGCAATATATTTAGCTGTGGAGAAGTGAGCTGTGTAAAGATGATCTATGATGCACAATGGCTCAGTGGTGCTTTAGTGAGGGAACTTGTTATTTTAATATCAAGTCTTTCCTTCTATTGCCCCTTCTAAGCCGCATCGTTTGATTTCCACTAACATCTTTCTCAATTTGGAATGAAGTAAGTATAATGGTGAGTATATTACCATATGTATATAGCTTTTGTTTATATCATATGAAGGAAGATATTTACTGTATTAATAAATTGTATGTGGAATTCCATGTCACAATATAAAATATGATTTACCTGTTAAATACATACGCTAAGTTCTTATAGCAGCTACTATAAATTGTTCATTCAATATTCATGTTTTAACATTGTTGTATGGTGCAAAATAAGTGTTGCATTAACTTACAAAATCTATGAGCCAAAGTAGGTAAGTGAGGTATTCATTGGTGCCCGATGTCTTAAGATAGTTTAAATTACCACAGATGAGCAGAAAATTTTAGAAAGCAAATAGGGAGGGGTCAGCTTATCCGATTCACTAGCTTTAAAAATTTGCACTGCCTTTTTGTGGAGCAATAATGGTAGCTGGTAAATATTGTGAAACTTACATACAAAACATAAAATAGATGAAAATGGAATGCCTGTATATAAAAATTTAAAAGAAACATGACAATTTGAATGGAATACTTTTATTACTTATTCTTTTAATTATGAATTCATAAGGTCTGCGACTCTCTTACATACTGTGCAACTGTAATTACAAGGGGTTGCATTTTTATTTCCAAGCGAAGCAGGCCTTTTTTTCTTGGAAGCTTATACAAGTGTTTCACATTTGGCATGAAATTCCAAATAAAAAGCGTACTGTTCAGTTTTTACATGGTTTATATATGGTAATTACAGATACAACTAAGTTTATGAGTTCGGTTACCAATTATTCGAATTTTGTATTTGTATACAATGTCTTAATGAGAAAAATAGTTACTATTTTAACTCATATATTTTTAAAATATATATCTAACTATTCACATCGATTTGGAATGCATATATATATACTTATGTTTGAAAAATTCTTTGAAATAGAAAATTATTATGAGTTTGCAAACTTTTATAGATATGTGAATAGCCAAAGATACTATTATATAAGTATCGAGTTAATTACTGTAGCATTCAGCACACTTATTTTGTTCTTGTCATGAATATTATAAGACAGTTTTAACAAATCATGTATTTTCTGAAAATTCAATAAAAACTTAATATCATTATTAAATTATTAATTTATATAATTAATTAATTCATATGCTATTCAATTCCTTTTATTATTACTAAGTTTCTTTTTTTCTCTTATTTTTATTTCTGTAAGTAAGAAGATAGTAGTGAAGAATAATAAAAAAAATTTATGTAAATATTTATCTGTTGCCAATTTTTGAAAATAAGGGTTCATTAGCTTCAGTTTTCTATAGCTGGGAGCACTTGCACAGAAAAAGTTTGCAAATAGCTACTCTAATCGCCATCTGTCGTTGAAATTTAGCGCCATCTAGCAATGATTTGATGAACTATTCTATCCAAAGCCGAAAATCTCTCAGCCAGTTGTAAAATGATGGGGGTGCAACATTTGGCAACCTTTCGCTATTTACAACTGGCTGAGGCGTCAAAAATTTTCGCCCTGCGCATGCGCAGTTGCTCAGCCGGTTGTACCCACAGACACAAGTAAACAAAAGAAAAACAAATTCATTGAATAAAACGATACCAATATTCACGTATGATTTAATCGTTTAACATGTGTTATCGATTGGAATTTTTTTCTTCTTCAGAAAATTCTTTGCTAATAATGTAGTTCATTTTTATTTTAAATAGTAAATTAATTTCATTAATTTGTTTTATGAGCAAATTTACAATTATTATGGAAAAATACCTTTTTTTGGTAATAATGAGTATTTACAGGATAAGCAATAATTTGACAAACAAAAGTTAAACGTTTCCGGTTGCGTTGATTTTCGGCCCAACAAATAGTAAACAAAAAATTTAAAGAAAGTCTTATTCTAAGATATTTTAAAATGAACTCATTATCGAATGTGCTTAAAAATGCCTTAATTGGTAAAAGCCTTCTGCGATATAGGTTTTTATCTGTATGTAGCTCAAGTAATACTGTAAACATGAATAAAAATCACCTTAAAGTTAACTCCAATAAAATTTTTGAGGACAAGACGAAGGTCAGATTATGTTTTGAAATTTAATAATTTTGGCATTTTAATCATTCTTGTATTCTAATGAAAAATATACCCATATGTCTGTATGAATATTTTAATGGATCTTCTAGCACTCATGTATATATGTATTTCTTTGTATGTATAAAACTATGGTTGTTACAGTCACTGCTTTTCTATCTAAACAATGATCTGTACGAACACAACTAAACTGAATTTTTTTCATAAAATATGCTATAAGACTGAAATAGATGAAAAGAAGTTTTGAAGGTATATAGAAAATTTTGGTACACTTTTTGCATAATACTCTAGCTCAGATGCAGTGTTCGAAACTAACACATTATTAGTAACAAAACTACTGTGCTCACTAGTTCTCTTTGGGAAGCATTTCCATATCATTATGTGCACCAAAATAATCGTCATGTCTTGGCAACTTCTGGGCAGTAACTGTCAAAAACTTTAAAAAAAAAACCTTCAAGTTGATCCTTTCTATATCTTTTGTTTTATTTAAGATTTGGCGATTATTTTGGTGTAAATCATGATACAGAAATCTTCCTCCAGAAGGTATAATACGTAACTATCCCCAATCAAGCTTGTTTTTATTTTTTTATAATTTAAGTTTAAAATTCATTTAGCTCATCACGATGCAAGATAGCTCTATTACTTAAAGTTTATAGTATAATAGGCTATTTTTTAAAAATAAAAATCTTGTAGGGTTTAATGCTATACAAAATAAAACCACTAGTTAGTAGCAATTCCACGTAACAATTTTTAAAGTCAGTTTAGTGAAGAAACAAGGTTCAAACCTAATTAATTCTTTGAATCTGATTGCTCCAAATCATATGCAAGTCTACATCTGGACACAATGAGGATGTCCTTTGATATACTGTACTTAGTTTTTTTTCTTCAACTAACTTGACTTAAACACTTATAGAACTTGGCTTAGAACACTTATAGAAATGAGATTTTTCTAAAAAAAAAATTTTTTAAACATTTTTAACGTGAGTGTTAAATGAATCCTTCAGCAATATTTATATCTTAAAAGTAGTTAAGTAATGACTACATTTAAAAAGTAGTTTTTAATTACTATAAAAAAATTTGTTGCATAAATAATGATATAATTTGTAATAAAACAGTTGTAGATGTAGGTAACTTCAAAAAAATTTAGTTTAGCCAACCACAGGTCTTGTGTTTTGGCTTGCATCAATAGTCATTTCATACCTTAAAAGGTATTCAAGCATCCTCGTGCAACTATGGAAAAATTTTGTGGAAATGTTATTATTGTTCCCCTCCCATTAAAACTGACTAGTTATCACTTTTACCCTCACTTTATTTATTTTTTATGTAAAGAAGAAACATAATTAGAGCTTGAAAATTCTAGAAACTCTATTTAAAAACTCTCTGAGCTTCAATTAAAAAAATTTCTTCAAACAAAATTTCAAGTATTTTGTATCGAATGATTTAGAGAGAGAAAATTATTTTAGAATTCTGTTTTTACTTTACTTAGCTAATATATATTTGACTTGTCTAAATAAAAATAGGGTAAATTTGGTGCTATGTATGAATAAAGCCAAGCATAAACAAAGCACAAATAATGTCAGAAAAGGAGATGTACAGTGAAACCTGACAAGTTGACCACCCTTGTAAGTTGGGCGCCTGCATAAGTTGACCTCAATTATCAAGAACGGAATTTTTCTTGTATAATATAAATAAGCAAAACCTTTTTAACTTGACCACCTGTATATCTTGCATGTTGACCACTGAAATAAGTCAATTTTGTCTAGGTGTATTATGAAATTCTATTCTAAAACCCTCATAAGTTGACCAGAAAAAAAAATTCAGAAAATGTTTTGTCATTTTGCAATGTATGTTAAAATTTCACTTGTTTGGTGAAATAGTGTAAAAAGCTAATCTAAATCCTTTTGTGAGTTGACCATCTGGGGAAACTGTAGGGGGGCAGCTTTTGACCATTTCTTTCATTCATTCATTGAAAACAGGTGTGTTAGTTGAAAAGTGCAGTAGTGAGGTATGTAAGTGTAGTAATAACAGAATAAATTTTTAAAGTGTTCAAATAATTTTGTTTTGTTAAACTTTTCAAATTACATGTCTTCGTGTTCTGATATTTTAAGAAATTATATTTATTAAACACTTCACATGCTTAACTAACGAAATAATTTTTTTTTAAAAAGTTAGTTAAATATTAGAATTATGTATATGTAACAAATTGAAATTCATTCAGGTTTAAGCACATTTCTTAAGATATTCATTTGGTTATTTGCTAAATAAAATTTTTAAGTCAAGTAAAAAAAAATTACATATATGGCAACATGATATAGGAAATGAAAAAGTAAACAATGACCCGCCCCCTCTATAAGTTGACCACCAAAACAAAGCACCACAAGTGGTCAACTTACACAAGTTTTACTGTACTATAATTTCAATTCTATAAACATGGTTTGCATTTTCTTATGTTAAACATCACTGCTTTTCAGCTACTGACCTTGATTTGAGGGACTCATTCTGCAAAATCCTAATAATTTAGTTAATGATTTTTATATGTTTGGAAATTTATTTTATTTCTATCTGGGGTCCTTACTCTGCTACTGCGTCATGGACATTGATGGCATCCAATTTTTAAGTGTAACTAAATTAAAATACACAGGCACACTATTTCCCTTAATTTCAAACATAAAAAAATTCTTCAATTTGATAAAATTCTGCCAAAAGATTCATTTCTTTCTGGATTTTGCTTTTCATCAGTTTCAATCAATGATAATGCATGGAAATTTTCTTTATTTGTCTGAAATATTTAGAGGGTCTTGCAGAGATTTCTAATTATTAAGGGGGGACATACACCTATTGCCTCTCACCTCTGCTAACGACACCCATATAGCGGACACCTATTTCTTATCTCTCATCCTTTATTAAATCATGTTTAAGCTAGTTCCTGTTCCCTCCTTTGTTCAATTACTTTTTTCCTTTTTGCTATGTTTTTATGTTGTACTTTTTTCTGTCATGCTGAAAAAGGTAGTTGCTTATAGAACTCAAACTATAATATGTCTATTTCTGTGTCATTACTTGTTCTTTATTCACATTATTTTGCTTTATTCATATTTAATCTGTTTTATTTAACTAATGACAAACTTTCATAGATATAAAAATATGTTATTGTAGAAATTGATAAAAGGATTAGTGAAGTTATCATTATTGAAATTAAGGTCTTATGTCTAATATATTTAAATTGTGAATTGAGGTATTTTGTTATAAATTTTGTAGTTTTTATTTGTATAATTTTTTATTCCAGAGTTTAGTTTTACCATTGTTGTCACATGTGAGGTTTAGTGGCTCATTTCACATGCCATACACTTTGAGTCACATTGAAGAAAGAATCCTTTTGGTTTTAAAGCTTTATGATAAAATTAATCCAGATACTGTAAGTTGAGAACAAATATTTATATTATTGTTTAATCAAAATGTTTAGAAAATTTCCTGAAAAACTTTTACAAGCATATAATAAAATTCTAATTTTATCGAAAATATTTATAAAACACTGCACAATCTGTATGTCCTTGTAAAACATGTTCTTTTACAACAAAAATTTTTTAATTTGAATGACATTATTAGATTTTTGATATGAATTGGAAAAAGTTTATTTAGGTACTTGGTAAATTTAATTATCTTTACCTTTGTTTTGAACCTCTTGTTCATTAAAAAAAAGTTACTTTTTATGTTGTTAATTCTTTTATAGCTTACATGAATTTTATATTTTTCAGACGAAAATATAGTTCTAATACTAATAATCGATAATAATTAATATTATGATTTATAAAAATTAGAGTTGAGATTGATAAATTAGTACAAAATGTAAAAAAATTATGCTCCATAATTTTTCCTTATGCTGCTCATTCCTTCTTCAGCTTATACTTACTATTCAATTTTATGAATCTAAAAAATAGGATATTTTTAGCTTTTTGATAAGTTTATTTCATGCATTGAAATAGGAAACACTCTTAATATTAGCTAGGCAGTCATTTTTACATGTTTGGTATTAAAATAAAAATTTAGCAAAAAATAAAAAAAAAAAAACAAAAATATTTGGCATATCCCTGAAATGAAAAGGATTTTCTTTTTTTGTTGTTGCTTTAAACTCCAACAGATCAGCTGCATTTTTCCGTTCACATCAAACTCTACTTTAGCAATCGTTGTCAACAACTGTCTCCTGTTTAAAATTGAAAAAATGATTTCCAATTTTAAAAAGGAAAAGGACTAGTAAGAGATAGACTGATAAGCTTAGAATTATTAACTTGAATATCAAACTATGACCTGAATTTAAAGAACAAAGAGTTAATGTGAAAAGTTTTATATTTGATAAAGCTTTAGAATTACAGAAAGTGAAAGAAAAAAGATATGACTGTAATTTTAATGCTAATAAAATATTTTATTTGAATTTTAAATGTTTTATTTTTTTAATATTAAATATGCTAATTGAAAAATTTAAAATACACACGTCCTAGCAATCTTTTATTTCATCTATAAATTTTTTTATGAAATTGATCTCTGTAATCATTAATGTTATGTATGTTCTCACTATAATCGTATTTTATTTCTATAAATGAATTTTACTCAAAAAAGTCTAAGAATATTTTCACTCCCCCAAAAAAATCATAGTTGTATCTTTGCATATGAAATAAAGAAATATTTTACTAATTATGCTGGTTGATATGATAAAATGCATAATTAACCATAAAAAAAATTTTTTTTCTGTTTATTTTCTTACAGCTTACACTCAATTCACATTTTTATGATGATTTGGGACTGGACAGTCTTGATCATGTTGAAGTAATCATTGCAATTGAAGATGAATTTGGTAATCATGATAAATTTCTTTTTTGCATTTTAAATATTTAATACTACATTATTCCTTTAACTTTAAAAATAAAATTTTAGTATTTGGGTTGCATCAAGTGAGTAATGGACAATCCAGGTAAAATAAATAAATAAAAAAACTAAACTTAAAAAAATAGCTTGGAAGGTTTCACCATTTCAGAGAATGACATAAAAATTATAAAAGTAGATAATCCAAATTTCTTCTCCAAATAATCCAAATGCCTAATCATCTACTCTTCTTTTCAAATTCTTTAGGTTTAAGTGCCAATTCTACTTACCTAAGTAATAACTGTTTCTCTTCCACTCATTTTCTTTAATTGTTATAAGCCTTACTTTTACCATCTTCTCATCTAAATTCTTAGATTTTTCAAATTAAATCTGTTTGCTCAATCAATGTTTCTTGTAATAAGTCTTTACAACTCTATTGCGAACTCTTTTAATTTGCTTTTGTATGCTCTTCTGACGCCCGGTGGCTGAGCGGTAGCGCTGTCGTGCCACAGGTCCCTGGTTCGATCCTCGGGCCGGGCAAGGTCGACTCAGTCTTTCATCCCTTCAGTGGGTCGATAACTGAGTACCAAGCATGCTTGGGAACTAAACACTGGGGGTTCCGCGTTCGGCTGACCACCTGACCGGAACATCTGCTCCTGCACCCTAGAGCCCAAGGTCAAGAAAACTGAGATGGGCACAGTAGGCCTTGGCCCTCTCTGGGCTGTCGCGCCGCTGAGTTTAGTTTAGTTTGTATGCTCTTCTAAGGAAATCCACAATGAAAATGCAGCAGTTTTTTTACATGAAATAATAAGTTAGTTTCGTATCTTAAATTTTTTTAAACAACTCTAACATTTTTATCACCATGTCCTGCCTTCAAGCTTGAGACTTTTCCACCAAAATTTTTAATTTCCATGATTTTTAAATGTTTTCATATTTGGTTATTTAATTAAATATCATTATAATAATGAAATTAAAAATTATGAGATTTATATTCTATTTAATGGATGCTGTTGAAGGATTCCTGCAGTCTTTAAAAAAACTCTTTTAGTTTTGTAAATTAAGAGCAATTCAAAGTACTTAATTTTGGTTATAGATTTTTAATAGCATTTAATTTTCATAAACAAAGCTTTAGAATTAGATTTTTTTTAAATGAGCTACATTGCTTAAAGATTTATTTTTTAACCAATTAGGGAAGATGGGGATGCACTTGATATACACAGTACCAAAGAAATGATGCAAAATCTGGCATCTGCAACAGATAATGTGCACAACAGAAATATTTAGATTGTCATGCATGTCAAAAGATTGAAGATCAATCTTATAATAAAAGAAATAGTATATATAATATAAGAAAAGAACTAATAGTTAAAAGAAAATGCTTTGAAGAGGATGTGTCTTTATCTTCTGATGCTCTTACTGATGAAAGGGAAAATTGAAAAGACATTTCACTCTTTCTTCTTGTTAAATATTAAAAGAGTTAAAAAAAAAAAATAACAGAAAAATCTTTTAAACATAAATTTCATACAAAAACATAAAGAATTAAATTAGCGTGCATGATATTTCAGTATGTGTGTAGAAATCTACATTGCTTATAAAGCAAAAATTTATTTCTGCATGATTTTGGTGAAAACTTTAAAATATGCAATTCAGAAAAATAATTAATCAACTTTTAAGCCATTATGAAATTTTAAGAAGCATTTTTTTTTTTAAATTCCTAATTGTAATAAAAAAAATAACTATACTATAATAAATACAATCATATCAGTTCCCCTCGAAATATAGCAAAATTCTGTAATTTTTTAAAAAGGTAAGTGGGTTTTCCCCCCATAAACTAACTGGGTATATGTATGTTGATAAATAAGTATTATAATACAGTCAAACATCTATTACTAGAATGTCAAAATTTTCATAATTTGAAGTATTTTTAAAGTCCTAGTGAAATTACAAGCTTTAACTTGGAATTTTTTTCCATTTATTGAGGTTTGTTGTGTGTATTTTTAAACAAGAGATCTTTCCCAACATCAATTTTAACCTAAAAGACTATTTTTTAGGGGAAAAGAAAAACTTTTACGATCTGAAAAATTTTCTAAACTCCAAAATGATATTCACCTAATAGCACAAGGGTAGAAAAAAATCCAGTAATTTAAGAAAAGTAACATTTAATTTTCTCTTTAATTTCATTATTCTGGGGTTAAGTCATAAATATTGTCTATTGTAGCATTATAAAATTCTGAATATAAGAATGCAAAAGGCTTTTTTTTTTTTATTTCACATAAATTTTTCTTAATTTTTAAATGTATGTAATTAATTTTATCATTGTTTTTTATAATGAAATTGTACACATTTACTTTGAATGTTAAAAAATTCCATTTAACTATTTTAAAAGAGCTTAATGATAAATATTGATTTTTATTTTGTTTTATCTTAAATATCACATATCCTATTCAGTTTTCGATTAGTGGAATTTTTAATAACTTGAAAAGTTGGCCCCTTCTGGTGATGCTTTGAGTTATCAAAGTTACACTGTAATTAAAAAGGTCCTTAATTTTTGTTCTACTAGAAGAGTAGGAACTCTGTGTTAAGAATATTTAATCAAATATTCTTTTAATTAGTCATTTATGAAGAAAAGACTTGAAGAATTTTCATTTTGTTTTAACAATGAGAAGGTTAGTTCTCAATTTTAAGAGTGATTCTGTTCCTTAAAATGTTTTGAAATGATTTCTCACAACTTTTGAAAACATTTTATGAAACCTTTTTATATTCAAAATTATCCATTAATTATATTTCTAAAAACTGTTGTTATTATTATTTAAAATTTCAATAAATTAAATTAAGCATTAAAAATCAGACAAAAATCTCTCTTAACTTCAAGAGTTTTGTATTACTTTCAAAAAAAAAAAAGTATGTATTACTTTTTAAATAACTTCACATTACTGAGCAACTACAACACATTTTAAAAATTCATTGAAAAATTGGATCATAATTGTTTTATGAAATATTCACTTATTTATCTTTTGTTAATCTAGATTTTGAAATACCAGAAGAACATTCTTATCGTTTCATGCGGCCAAAAGACTTTGTAAGATATGTTGCTGACCGATTTGATATTTATGAATAAGTAAGTATATCTTGTTATCAGATGTTGAACTCATATAATCTTGTTGTATATCATATGATAAACTCTTCTAAAAGAAATCTTCAAATAATTAGAAATGACAAAATTAAATTTGTGGAGTAAAAATTCTAAATTTTCAAATAGAATTAGTTTGAAGCCAATCCATAAATTGCCTGCTCAATTTTTTATCTCCATACAGCACGTTGACTGTCTCCAACTAGTTTCATCTGATTTCTGATAAATTACAGCAATGTCCAGTTTTATCCACCTAACCAGTTTTGTCCGACTCTCCCTTACAATATACATAAATTAAGATCCACAAAAGATATGCTAATTGATTAATGCTGATAATAATTTATATCAAGTACAAACTTTCTTTTTTGTTAAAAGATATTTGAACTTTTGACTCTAATGATATTTGCAACAATAATATAGGTGATATAGGTACAATTTCAGAAATATGGCCTCCAAAAATTGATTAAAAGTTGAGTTCCATTTATTCATCATTTTTAAATTTTACTCATTTCATCATATCTATGTAACAAATTTTGAAAATTAAAAACTTTTGTACAATTTGTTTACCCAAATGTTATTTCATTTTAAACTTTATGAAACTCTACTTCATGGTCTCAATAGTCTTTAAATAAACTATTGAGACCATGTCTTCCAGATTGTGGTAAATTTAATTGCCTCTTTCATAACTTTGATTGTTACCTGCACTAATTAATTACCAACTAATTATTAAACTCTAACCAAAATCCTGTCATAAGGTAATCATAATAACACACTTGTTAGTTTTTCAATGTCACTGTATATCTAAGGAATATAAATATATTTGTAACAGTATATATAAAAATCTAATGAGTTATCTATAAGCTATTAAAAAAAAGTCCTGTGTCTATTGCCATTTGTGTCTTGTGTTCTAGTTACATATTGTATCTTTGATACTTTTTTAAACTCATATTGATCAAAACTTTTGTTTTTATTTAGTAACAAAAAATAAAGCCCATAATCTCTTTTAGTCTTATGACCTTTTTTTTTTTAATTTTATTTATACAAAATTCCAGATGGAATAAAATTATTGCATAAAATATATAAAAAATTGTTCTTAAAGAATCGCATTACTCACAACATTTCATTAATTTTCAATTGCGATACCAGTTTCATTTGTGTTTTTATCATAAAGCTATTGCTTTGTATCTAAGCATCCTATCCCCCAAAAAAAGAAATTAAAACAGGCATGGGTTAGAAGTAAAATTAAAATTTTTTTAAAAATATATTTTCTTTTAACCTGTGCCACAAATGATTCTACTGTGATATTTTAAAACCATTTTATTTTTAATTTCTAAGAAATAATTTAGGGACTAACTTTAAAAAAGTTGTCTCAAAGCTGATTTCTATCTCGTGCTGACAAATAGGACATAGGAAATACAATAGACTATCTCGAACCACAAGCTTTGCAAATTTTAGAAATTTGCTAATTTTAGATATTTTTTTTTACATTTCTATTTGTATTTTTAATTTGTCTGAGATTATCTAAATATGTAGAAAAGAGGTTTAATATATTCAAAGTAGAACTAATAATATTTAAGTATAATTATTAATTGTTTATTTTTGATTATTAAATTTTTTAATTTTTTTTCCCTTCAAATTTTCTCTATTTTACGGAGTGTTAAAAAATTATACGTATTGGATCCTTCACAAATGTATGTATATTCTTCTAACTTAATTTTTATTACTAAAAAATATTTAAAAATGTTTATTTTTTTATTGTGAATATTTAAAATACACTATTTGATTTTTTACAATAAAATAAATTTCATTTTCATGCACTAATTTTTTTTCTTTTAATTCAACTTTCATGGCTTGATAGTGTTTACATTCTAAAATCTGTGTGAATTTTAGAGCTTGGTAAATTTCAGGGTTGCAAATTTCGTAGTTTATTCCAAGGTTATAAACAAAATATATTAAAACTAATGGTACACATGTACCAATAGTTTTGTTCTCTGTTAAATTTCACCTCCCATTGTGCATAATAATTAGGTTTTAAATACATCTTTTAATAGCATTTATTTGTGAATAGTGCCTTTATCCTCATCAATATTAATTTTGGTTAAGAAAATTAAGAAGTTTTGTATGTTAATAAAATGTTTTTCAATTTCAGATCAGGATCCACATAAACTCACTTTACAGAGAATCGTTATGCGTAGATTTTTGAAGATAGTAAATAAAGTTTCTTGTTTATTTATATTGTAGCTTTTTTTATAACTTGCTCTTTTTATTGTTTGAAAAAATACTAAAAGTATTTATAGCCTACACATCATAATTTCTCCAAAATATATATGTAGTTTATTACACATTTATAATTAGTCTGTGAACTACTAAAAAAAAAATTATTATACATTTTTAAGAATATGATTTAAAACTGTTAATCTTAATTTCTTTATAAACTCACAAATGATTATTTTATCTTAAATAACCTCCATTTTATACATTGATAATAAAAGTGCTTGATTTTCAAATAGTAATAATAAGATTTCATATATCTATTTAATGTTAAGCTTTTAATAAAATAAAAAAAAACTGCTATTAGATAGAAAAAGAGGTTTGCTAATTTATCAATATCACAAAATATGCAGACAAATGATCATCTTGTTATTTTTACATTATGTTGATTAGTTCACACACGTTAGATAATGCATGAGGCATATGCCAAACACTGAGAAGCATACAAAATAAAAGTTGAGCTCTTTCAGTGAGTCCCAGCCAACACTGTTTTTTATATTTTTAAAACTCCTTGAAACAACCTGTGATACCTATTTTTTACATTTTTCACAAATATAAAAAAAAATATGAATAGCAAATGATTTGTAATACATTGCTTTATTCATTACAGCTCAAATGAAAAGTTTAAATTTCAGAGAAATGTATATCGTTGGATATACGTTTTGATTAACAATATATTGAAACTCTAATAAAATAAGTCGCCGAATTAATTTTCAAAACTTGCATCTTGGGTAAACTATCGATTATTGCAAATAATAGTCAGTAAATTTGTTACCAAATTAAACCAAAACTCACAGTTTTCATTTGATTTTTAGTAATTAAATAAAAAGAATATCAAAGAGGTAACCTGAGCCTGTTTTACTCTCTAGATTACGAAATCGGTCGAAAAATATCATTCTAATTGATATTATTAAAATAAAAGTACAAATTTCCAAGTTATAGAAAAATATGTGTATTGTAAATTATGAAATTTTTTAGTGCAGCTATTTTTTTTAAAATCCACATTGTAGTTATTTGAATTTTTCAAGGAGTATTCTATTTGATAAATATAAAATACTGCAACAAAGTAATAAATATATTTTTTTACTATATTCATAAAACAATATCCCAAGAATATTAAAAATTCAAACAAATTTATATTGTTTTAAAATTTTAATGAACAATGAAATGTATAACAATAATTATAATTCTCCCAACAATGTTTATAAATGTATGAAGAATAAATATCAAAAGAAATCTCTGATGAAAAATGTGACCAATTTCACCCAAAGTGACACTTTCCGATCAGGTCTATCAAATAGACTTTTATCAATTACTGTAGTTCTGTCATAAAGCCTTTGCTGTTCCTAAAAATAAAGTAATCATTAAAAAATTCAGTTCAAACAAAATAGCTTTGTGATAAACGAGTTAATTCATTTTGCCATTTGACAGTTACATTGGTACATTTTAATTCCTATAAGCTGGATCTCATTAAATAAAAAATAAAAAAAGACGTAAGGTCAGAATTGTAAGAAAAAAATTCATGTTCCAATTGATATTTTAACAAAAAATTTTCATTTTGGATTTTTTTAAAATTTAGTTTAATGTCAATTTCACAATGCATTGCAAACCAAATTTGTTCCAGACCATGAAGATTTTATAATAGTTATGAAACATTTTAAGCACCATTTTTATTCTAATTTCATATAGATTAAAAAAAATAATAATTTATTAAAATAAAAAATTAATTTCATTGAATGAAAGAATATTTTCACAAGCTAAACATCGCTTAACTCTAGATTATTACAAAACTTTATTCTTACAAGTATTCCAATTACTTCTCTCACTTATTTAGGAAGATATTTTTTTGTTGCATACATAATGATAATAAAGTCTATTTTTTTACTTAAAATAATAGATTTTTCCCTTTCTTTTCTTTAACATATCTTTAAAAAAAAATAATTAAATCATATACTAATAATAAAAAACTTTACAAAAGAAACAGTTTAGAGTAATTTTAATAAACATTAGCAACAATACTGATTGATATATTGCTTCTGACTGAGTTATATTGCATCTACAAGAAAAAACATAACATTCGTGTCTATATTGTTTCTTATTGTCATTTAAAATCAACTTATTTAAGCAAGTAGAAATGGGACTGAGTGAAAACAACTTACAAAGTATTTTGTTGGTCGCTTAAAATTATTAATTCTATGTAGTCATATACTACAAAGCAAGGTGCAGAATACATCTAATTACGCAAACAAGGTTAAGGTAAAATTCAGACACTTTTCAGAAATTCAGTGCCGACAGAAATATTTGGTCTAGAAAAATTGAGTAACTTTAAAAAATTTTCCCTATAAAAAAATTAGCTTCTTCCATTATGATTTTTTAAGAAATTTTCTTTAAACTTCAGAATCGGAAAATATCTGGAAACTGATAATTGTTTTTATTTAAAAAAGCAAATAAGGCTGAGTGCAGTAGTCCCTTCCATGTCAAAAGTCTATCCTTCAATCAAGCAAAAATGACTCAGCCTTTCATCTCTTCGGTACCAAGCATATACTTGGGGACTAAACACTTAGTAGAACTGACCATCCAACCTTCACCAGCACCTCTGAGCCCAAGGTCAAGAAAATTAGGATGGACACAACTTATGCTACATGGCTGATGCACCCCTGCGTTTAGCTTAAAAAGTAAACAAGAAATTGACTGCTATTTTTGCAATTGGCTGAAAGAAGTGATAAATTTGAAAGCCACACATAAAGAAAGAAAAAAAAAAAAAAAACATCCACATCAAAACCTAGAACAAAGGATCATTCTAATCTTTCCATATATTGTAGATTCACTAATATTAACAATCTTTAAGTAAAAGAAATTAGAGAAATTTCATTTTCTTCAAATTGCAGAAAACCTATAAACTAACACAGAAAACTTGACACAATATAATCTAATGAAATGATGACTATGACTAATGATCAACTTTTTAAAAAATTGAGTACTTTGAATAGTATGGGAGTAGTACTGAGTTCCTCAGTATGGAAAGGTTAGTAATACTAATCTTAATACTTTCTCCCGAATTTAAAAATATTTAATCTTGTCTCCAAAATTAACTAAGTTTTTAGCAATATTCAAAAAGTTTTTCTAAAAATATTTTGAAAAAATTATTGTAACTAAAAAAAAGCACTATAATTTTGGAAGAAATTTCAAACCTAAAACACTATGTTCTGGAGAAACATTTAAGCTTTGGGCATTTTAAAGCCCTGATACAAAGAATATTTCTTTTTTTATTTTGATGGTCTTATTGAGAGCTGATAATGGCAATATATTATAGGAGCAGGAGAGTATAGATTTAAATGATTGATGAGACTAAAATGATTTATTTTGTAAATAAGAATTTTTATTCATGGAAAAATCAAATAAATTCCATAAATTGCATTGTATAATTTCAAAAACTAAACAATAAAATTTAAAAATTTTCAAACAACTTTTTGTGAAAAATGAAATTAAGAGGAGGAAAGAATATAAGTAATATAAATTATAATACTACTCATACTTACATTATGCAGTTGAAGTTGTAGATCCTTGCTTGAAGTTACAATTGCAACTTGTGCCTCAAGATCTTTGTACACTGATCTATAACCTTAAGAAAAAAAGTCTGTAATTTTATAACTTCATTACAAAAATGCATTTATTTTTTGGGTAATTAAATAACTTATCAATCTATTTGTCATTTATACAGTAAAGATAAAATTTATAATATTGCCAAGTTCAGTTATTTAGAGTATTCAGTTATTAAACAAAACAATAAAAAAAAAATAATAATATTAAGGTCAGGTTTTATTAAGCAGTTGGTAAAAAGTGACTTTTTCAAAATTATTCTTAAGAGGCCCTTCCTCTCCCGACTGAATCAACTGTCTAAGAGGTGGAGACTTAATAATTTTTATTTAATTTTCACATGTAAAATATAAGGTTATGACCCAATCACAATATGAGATAAAAATCTTGTGGTATTTTCAAATCTCTATAAAAAAAAAATTGACAAAATTATGCCAATACAATTCTGAAATCAACAGTTTCTAATAGGAAAATAAATAGCATACAGTTGTCTGTTTTTAGATTTTTGATAAGCATCTTTGTTTTAATGCAAGTAACGTTAAACAAATTTTTTAGCATCATCTAAATCGGTTTTCATCAGTTTAAATTGTAAAAACATTAAATATTAAAAAGAATCTAAAAACTGAGAAGCATGTAGTTTTGAATCACTTACACAAAACCACAAATCTCATGATTTTATTGCTAAGTAAAATCATAAAGAGATTAAGTTTTGAGAAAAAATTCTTAGAAGTTCTAAAAATTATCAAGTGCTATTTCTCCTAATCTAATAAAGCGATCCCTTTATTTTCTACCTTTTATTTTAAAAGAATCATGCTGCCTAATTATACTATATCATCAAAAGTTTGTTAAGTACAAAAAAATATATGATGGAAACATAATTTAAAAATTTAACCTAAAGTCTAAGATGGCGAGAGGGGAAACTATGCCACTGTTTTTCAGGCCGAGGTCTATGCCATTATCTTGTGCTGCAAGATATGCTTAGACAGGGGATATCAGAATATATCATTATCCGCATCTATTCTGACAGTCAGGCTGCTCTCCTATCATTGTCAAGGTGTAAATTCACCTTTTTGTTAGTGTGGGAATGCTTCTCGGTCCTCTGTGACCTGTCCACTCATAACAGGGTATCCCTGCATTGGGTACCTGGACATATGGGTATTGGTGGAAATGAGCTAGCTGATGAAGCAGCACGGGCTGGCTCTAATGCAATTTTCTGGGGCCCTGAACCTGCACTGGGAATTTCTCCCACCTCATTTAGGGCATCCATATTCAAGCTCTACAGCAAGATTGCCTATGAGCAAGCTGACGGGCAGAGACAAGCTAAAGAGCTGAATCGTGACTGTCCTAGTGTACGTCAAAAGGAGCTTTTAAAGCTTAATAGAAACAGTCTAAGGAAGATCATAGGTCTTCTTACTGGTCACTGCATCCTCAAGAGACACCTATACATAATGGGAATTGAATCCAATTCTCTTTGTCGGGGTTGTCATCTTGAAGAAGAGACATCACGACACATACTCTGTGATTGCAAGGTCTATTCTGCTCAAAGATTTGAGCATTTAGGGCAACATTGCGTCAATACCTGGGGACTGCAAGATGTTCCTGTAATGTGTTTGCTGAATTTTATTTCAGCTATAGGGCTTTCAGGCTAATTGTGATTTAGGGTTTGGGTACAATAGACCTCTGGTCGATGTGCCCAGCTCGTAGGTGCTGCCCAACCTCTAAGTCTAAGATGGCGAGAGTAGAAGAAAATGTAAAAGAATAGAAATATTAAGGCTTAATGTAAAAGAATAGAAATATTAGTATTAGAAAGGTGATCACTTCCACATAAATATTTAATACTTTAAAAAATAATTTTTAATGTGGTGGTGGATGAAAAAATAAGCAAAAACAAAATTTGTATCGTGGATAGTATCAAAACTCGCTCATTCTCACTTTGCTAGTGGACATTCTGTGTATGTTACAGATAAAGCAAGAATTCAAGATTTAATTGGTTTAAGTGAGGATTACCAATCCTAGATAGTGGAGGAATATCAAAGAATTTCCAACAATTTCACCTTTAACCAGCTAAAACATGCCTAACCAATGTTAGTCAGTTATGTTGCAAGTGTTGATGAAGCAATATATTATTAAAATGATTCTCATAATATGTGCTGAGATACCCTGGGGTAACAGATACTACAAGGGGTACCACTAGGTGTCCAATACTCTAAATCTAATATTGGTCCTTTAATTATAGCATGTTCTTATTTTAAAAAAATACTAAATTCAAAACAAGTTTCATTTAAAAAAAAATTTATGACTTGTAAACTTGGCCTTAAATTGAAGATGAAAACAAGTAGAATTAAAAATAAAACAGTACCTACAAATTTTAACCAAAGTGAATAGTATACTCTCCCTAAGAATGCATAAATTTTAATTTAAAATATTTTTTTTAATTTTTTGCCTATCGCTAATGAAGTTTTCATTCAACCATGTTCCCTATAGTACATTAATTTTCAAAAGATATAATAATAAGATATGTACTTACAGAAAGTAAAACAAGCTGTGTAGCTATTGTTTATAATTCAGTCAAATATAAAGTAATTTTATAAGCTACAAGAGGAAAATTTGTTAACATTGTGCATTGTTAATTTGCCTACTATATATATATGCTTGTAACATTGAATTACTAAATTTGATACTTACCGAAATTTGGCGATCCAATAAAAGTAACAGATGGCAAGGTTTCATCAGGCTTGTAGTACCACAATCCTTTTACATGGAATGTCCAATCAGATCTTTCATATTCACGAAGTTCAATCCTGTTTTGCTGTCTGTAGTTTAAAACTTTGGCGAAGAAAGTTTTGGCAATATGAGTGTATGCCATCGGAATTGCACCTGAAACTCCTGATGCACCATAAAAACCATTAACCTGCATAAACAATGAACATTATTCTATATTAGGTACACATAAAACATGTGCTAATTCAAATATTTAATTTTAAATAAAATTTCCTACTGTTTACAAAAAGTAAATGTTTTAATGACAATTGTTAAATGTAAAATTTTGAAATAATAATGATTAAATGAAACTAAATTAGATAATCCACATAGAAAATATGTATTCTATAACAATCATGATGATTTATACTGTGAAAGCAGATCATTTACTTATAAATGTAGGAAATTAAAGAAAGCAAATAATTGAAGTTAAGAAGGGTAATATAATGATGAGCCACAATTTAAAATTGTTCAAGACAACGGTTTTAAGTGGGGTTTTTTTTTGGGGGGGGGGGACATCAGTATTTGCATGTAAGCAAGAAGTTTTTATGTATCAGGGTGTTATGTGGGAAAAAAATTCTGAAAACAGTTGATTCAAAAATATCAAAATCGCAAGTTTCTGAATTGGTAAGAACGCAAATATGTAAACTATGCTAATACATGTAAAGTTTTAAACTATCCTTAAAAACAGGCTAATTTAAACTATGTAAGTTTGTGAATTTTTTCAAATTTTATCTTGGAAACAATAAGGAAATTTTTAATTGCATGAAGAGTGACCGACCAATAAATTGCCGACATATGACAACACAAATTTAATCTTATTTGTAAGAATAGTGAAACAATTTAAAAATACAATAGACAGCTTAAAGTCAATTATTTTCAAAGTAGAAAAATCGAGACATAATGGTGTGAAAAATTGCCATTTGAATAGTTTCTTTTGTGGTTGTCTATTTTGCCAACCATAAACACAACTTGTATAACACATCATATATTCAAATAAAATTTAATTTGTTTGACATCAGACATCTTACCTTAGGAGAAGCGACTAGCAAACTGTACAAAGCCTTTGAAGATTTTAAAATAATACTCATGTAATGATTTGTCAGATTAAAATAGCCAGAAGCTAACTTGATGCATGAATTAGGTTCCGCCAGACGAAGAAATTTTTCTACAACCTGTTCATCTTGTCTAATATTGAAAGTGTGCATTTGAAGTAATGGGTATACTAGGGTATCACTCTTTTTTGAACCATGTTCCATACAGTTGTTCAGGTGAATAGATCTGTTTTTAACTGGACATATGAATTTCTGGAGATATTTATTGGCTTTTGTAACAAATTCTTTAAAACTACCTAGAAGCAAAAATTGAAAATATTATTATTTTAAGCCTATAAAGGTAAATATATATATAAAAAAGCAAATACAAATAAAATTAAATGTTAACATTATTTCAAAATCATAATATGTAAATATATAGCAGATTAAATATGCACTATGTTGTTAAAAATAATAAGCAACTTAGAATTCGTAAATTGAAAAGCAAAATTCTAAAGAAACACACTAAAAGAATTATTACATTTAACTGTATATATTTTTTATTTGATAACTTCTATATTTATTAAATATATATAAATTAAATAACTTAAATTTCATATACTAATTTGAAAAATTTAAACTCTAAATTCATTTAAATTTCGAAATATGTATGGAATTAAAACAGATGACCTGAATGAATTATCTAAGTTATAGTCAACATGGGATACAATTTACAAAAAATGGTAAATTAGACCATCTCAATAAGGGGACAGAGAGCCTTGAAATAAAGAGACAGAAAACCACAGAGTATTTTTACGTTAATATTGCACACTGAGTTAATAGTAAAAAGATTTCATTAATAAAATCTGTTTTTTTAATTCTTAAAATTCCCTTTTTCAAATTTAAAAATGAATATTATTTCAAAAACATATAACAAAATATAAGAATTCATCACAATGAAAAAGTTGCCTTTCTAACACTTCGTAATAATTTTGAAACATTTTAAATTAAAATAATAACAAAAATTCATTTACATTAAAAAAAATTTTATATTAAAGGTAGTTCATTATAATTTAAAGCCTTGAGACAGTTAAAAAACTTTTTTTGATCTAAATTACGATTTTAATTTTTATTAAAATATATTACGAATTATACTCTGAAAAAATTGCAAATGAGATTAAATATTTAAAATTGTGCTCACATTTTTTTCATGCAGTTTGATATTTTCAAATTTCTTAGAAAAAAATATCTAGAGAATTTATATACATATTATTTATATATATATTATTAAAGCACATATGATAGAATTGTGAAATTATTTCATTTTCACAAATAATTTAAACTTACTATTTACAAAAAAAGGTTCAGTAAGTTAGAATATGTATATTGATTATGTTATATTACACTTTAAAGACAACAGTATGTTTTTTATTTAAGATGTAGAGACCTATACAAAAATGTCGCCAAAAATAACTTTAATACAATTTGACGCCCAAAAAAAGGCTTGATATTCAGTATGGTGCATTTCTACATTTAGCAATAACTATTACTTTTTTTATGACTATCATTAATATTTATGTATAAGTTACATTGTTCAGAAAAATATACATTTTTTGTTGAGATAATTTTACTAATGGATGGTTTTTGCAGCATATTATTATTTCATGTTTGCATACATACTTAAAAGTCTGAGTTAAGTACATCAGAAGAATCAACTGGATGGGCAAGATTTTAATACAACCAATTAAAAAGAAATATTTATTTGAAGAAGAATTTTACAGCCTGTTAAAATTTTATGTTTGGAAATAAATTTCATAGACTAAGTAAGGTAGATCAGGAGAATAGATTGTATAGGAAAGGTTTTAATACTAAAATTTAGAAGAAATATTCACTCGAAGATATTTCTAATGTGTTACTTTATGTTTGAGAACATATTACATAAACTGAATAAGGTAAATTAGTGGAACAAACAGGATACTGCAATTGAACTTCGTTGCAGAATAAGCAACGAATATTCAAAGGGGTTGATTAGATAAAAAAATATATATAGCTTCCCAATCCCATATATGTGTGCGAAAAAAAACAACTCACCTACTAATTACATAATAAATTAAAGTCACAAAGAGATGCAATAGGTAATCAACGTTTCAACAAATAAAGTAAAAATACAAGTATGATTTTCAAAATTTTTCACATAAAAATATTTTACTTTTTTGAAGAAGAAAAAAGAAATCTTAAAAAAGAAAGATACCTTCTGATGGGTGTATATTCCAGTCTGAATGCAAAATAACAGAATTGTCAGGCTTTAATAGGAAGGACATTGATGATATAGTTGACACTAAATCATCAAAATAGTCACACAGCTCTTTACAGTCACTAAAGACTACATATCTGTCTTGACGATTACTAAAGTATTGATCACTCAAATTTGCCCTAAAATAATTTTAAAGAATTACATACATCACAGATATCTAAAAAATAATTATAAATAAAAATTTCAGTATCTTATTCTTAGCAAATAACTAGCTCCAAAACTGAGTAAATCACTTTTGACAATGTCTTAAGCAATAAATAAATAATGAATACCTAAAACCTCAAATTGACCATAGATAAAATTATAATGTAACTTACGTAGAAATTGATTCCAGAAAAACACGTTTTACAGAAATATGAAAATAAAAATCTTTTTTTTTTTTTAAATTTGTATTTTCTTTCAAAAAATTAAATAAATAATTTTCAAATGAGATTGAAGAATAAATAACATTAATTGTTTAGCAAACAATATTATATAAAATTTTAAATTTAAGTAAGACTAGTTGCAAAAAATTGGATGAATTATAATAAGTCTTAAAGTTGACCACATAAGATGCTTCACTTTTATGTCAACTTATAAAAAAGGTGAAATCACAGTTTTTCTTCGTTTCAATTTATTGAAGATGCATAAAAGCATCTTCAAAAAATTTTCTAACTCAGATTTTTTATAATTTAATGTATGAAAAGAAGTAAGCAATAAAAATTCTAATACTAAAATAAATAAGTAATGAAACTTTTAATACAGAAATATTCGTAATTAATAAAATAAAAATTTTAAAATAAACGAAATAATTGTGTTACAACAAATTATAAGAAAAACTTACCCACTTAATATAAGGGTATCATCAAATAAATAAACCTTTAAATGAGACAGTCCAATAGTTTCATTCCATCTATCAGGCAAAATCCACTTTATAAGGCCTCTTAATTTGGGAGTGTGATATAAGGAAACGTTGAATTGTGATGGGTAATGATTTAATAAAGGCAAGAGAAGAGTTCTTGAATTTTCTTTCCCTCTGGAACCCCTCGTATAATCTAGAAGAATTTTCACTTGCAGACCTCCATTTGAGTTCTGTAGTCCTTCATTTATGGATGAAATCTGAAAATGAATTTAAAATATAAGTTAATAATAAATGCAAAATGTATCTTCTGTTATTACGAGAAATTTTTTTTTTTTTTTAAATTTTAAAATTCATTTTTTTCTCTTTCAAGCATTTTTCATGACTTTTGAATAATATTTTTCATTTCAAGAGTTTTTTCCTTGTGAACTAATTTTTTCTCCATAAATTAGAGTATATTTTGAATTAAATCCCATTAATTTAAGTTATAAGAGTTGATGCTGAGCAAAGATATTCATAATTTGAGAATATGCTTTTGGACTTTAATCAGCATTTCTAATTTAAGAATATCAAAAAGTATTTGATAATACAATGCAATATTAATGTTCATAATAACTGTGACTTAAAATTAAACTTCTTTTTCAGGTATTTATTTACATTTTATTTTATTCATAAATTACTCATTTATTTGAATATTCACCTTATTTTCTATTAAATTTTAAAATACAAGTAACAATTAAAAAAATTTTCAAAAAAAATTAACATAAAACACGTTTTTTAAAAATTTTAAGAGCATTATTTTTTAATCTTACGACAGAGTTCTCCCTAGAAATAAAAAAAGTGCAGGGTGCTCCCTCACCAAAAAGAACAGTTTGAGTTTTGAAAGGGAACTCACTAAATACCATAAAAATTTATCAAAAGGTGTAATATTATGCAATAACCTAATTTGATCTTCAATGATTTTTAAATTAATCTTATACTATTCCATGTGTGTATTTCAATAATTAATTCTCACTCATTATCATAATAAGAAAAAAGTTTGAAGTTATAAAAAATAATTTAAGGTATGCTAAAAGACAACCACTGTGCATAATTTATTTTTTCAAAAAAAAAAAAAAAAAAAGCAATCTAAAAAAATCGAATAATTAATAAACAACTTAAAACCTTTTTTCTATAAATTAAACTGAAAATTATAAGAAAATAAGCATTTTTTTAAAAAGGTATTTATTTAAAAAGAAATTTTAAAATCACTTAAAAAATTCATTAATATACTCACTCATTAATCCGCCTACCCCCAAAATTTAGAAACTTACCAGCTGAGAATAATCCTAACAAAGGAAATATTTATACTAGTAATCAGAATTAAGCCTATAAAAACAGATAATTTAACTAGTGTGTAATTATTATTTAAACAGTGAATTAAGTTTTTTTTTAAGTGAAATATGAATAATAAGGGATTTTTAAGGGATGGCAGTTTATTCTTACAAAAAAAACAAAGAAGGCGCATCAATGGGCAAACAGAGGTAGTTTTTAAAAACTTTTTATTTATACTTTTTCTTTTTTTTTTTTTTTAGACTTGTTAGGTCATTAACATCATTTTAAAAGAAAGTACTCTTAAGTACTCAATTAAAATAACAGATAAATTCTAAAAAGTTCAGTTATTTTAAGAAATCTCAAACATTTAAATAAACAAAAATAATCTGTTTTTATACATAGTATCTCTTTTAATATTTAATAATAAAAATAGTTTTACCAATTCCTTTTCTAAAGCACCAGTTCCAATATATAATGAGGCTAGTGTAATTCTTTTAGTCGCTGTTCTAGATAAATCCTACAAATAGAAAGTAAAATTATTTTTTCAAATCATAATAATTATGAACCACTTATGAAAAAAAAAATTATTAAATCTAAGAAAATTGTCACTTATAATCCTTATTTTTAAATATTTTTGAATAGATTTTTGAATAGATTTTGCATAAAAATATTTTAATTAATTTCATCAAATAATTACCTTTACTTAAAAAATATATTTCCTCAGAAGAGAATTCTACCTCCAGAAGGGTGTAGATAAAGAGTGAAATGCTTAATATGGTTTTCAGCAACTTTAATTATTTTTCAAAAACAAACAATTGCTGCTTACTTTACTTAGTGTCGTTTTAAACATATAAATTACAAATTTGCAACCTAAACAGAAAGAGAGTCGGAGTATGCAGAATTTAAGACTTTCTGTGAATTTTTCCTAAATACAAATAATCAGTATTTTAAGAGTGGTAATTTAATGTCATAATTTTTTGTTGTTTTTAGATGGCTTTGATAATCTTGAAGCCAACTGACTTAGTTAAAATGAAAATTGTTTTTTTTAATTTTTCTTTTAACAAACAAACAAACCTTATTTGGAACAAAAACAAATACATAAATACAAAGAATATATACAAGAGGAAAATCCTGTCCAGGCGACAAAGAAAGGTAATACAATAAGTTTAAAATAGAAATTAAGAGAAAAAAAAACTTGAAACTATATAAAAAATAACAAAGGTAACATAAGAAATTCATTTGGATTGGCACAAGACTGGTATAAAAAATCAAATGCTTCCTTTAAAGTGAAAATAGAGATCTAAATCGTCGATGTTCATCACAAATTGAAATAAAGCACGACTAAAAGATGAATATATTTGGATATTTTGCAACTGAAACGGTAATTTATTATATAATTTAGGTGCTAAGTAAAAAAACTGTTTTCGTGAAATTTCTTTTGTAAAGTGGGGAATCTCATGTATTTCAGTTGGTCTCCTTTCAGACACATTAGTTTTTAATTTGCATATTAATTTATTGTTATGTAAATAAAGTAAAATACAAAAAATACATTATGGCGAAATGGTAATAGATTAATTCTTATATATATATTGGAAGTAGTTATACTTGAATTATTTATACTTAGAGAATTAATAATCTTGAAGCATTTATTCTGAACTGAGATTAAAGGAAGTAAATTAGTTTTATATTCACTGCCATATATTATTGCACCATAATTAATTAAGGAATAAAACCAGGAGTAATAGAGTGCTTTCACAAAATTAAAATAAATTTTATTCTTAAGGTGATAAAATTTAACTAAAACAAAATGCAATTTTTTAACTAAATTGTTAATATGTGTTTTCCATTTCAAATTGGATATATAGTCCTAAATATTTGATATTATTTACAGATTGTAAAATGTAGCATTGACAATTTTCATTAGTACTTTTACAGGGGAGAGAGTGAAATTTTAGATTTAAGTTAAATTCTGATTTTCTTAAACTTAAATAAACATATTTAGTTTTATTTAAATTTAAATCATTTACTGTAAACCACTTTGAAATCACACGTAAATCAGATTAAATTTGAAAAATTAGCCGATTTAAATCAGTGCAAGAATACAAAATTACGGAATCATCAGCATATGTTATTATCTTACCAAAAAGTTTGAGTTGACAAAAGTCATTGATGAATATAATAAACAATAAGGGTCCTAGAATAGATCCTTGAGGAACACCACAGTGTGAAAAAATATAATTACTAAAATTACTTCAAATTTTAACTATATGTTCTCTGTTTGAAAAATATGAAATAAACAAATTTAAAATAATTCCTCTGAAACCAGCACATTCTAATTTTTTGATTAAAAGATTGTGATTGACATTATCGAAAGCTTTTGATATATTAAGAAATATAGCTATTGTTATCTTATTTTCAGTAATACTATTATGAATAAACTTTGAAAATTCCAAAAGAGCTTTTTCTGTACTTTTGCCTTTAATAAATCCATATTGATTTTCAGAGAAAAAATTTTTATGTTTTAAATAATTGTACATTTTATTGTACATCATTATCAGCTAGAGCTTTTTCAATGATTTTGGAAAAAACAGGTAATATTGAAATTGGTCTATAGAACCACTTTCTGCATAACTTTTCTGCAAGCATAAAATCTCAATTTAAAAATTTTCTGCAACCATTTGGTTAACTCTTGTAACTAGTTTCAACTCTTTTGTTGCCATCTCATTTTGGCAAAATTTGATTCAAAATCACAGATTCCTGTAAGAATATTTTAATTTTCATCAAACTCTTTTTTGACCAATCTCCCAAGTTTGGTTTTAAAAAAAAGCTGAAGATAGAAAGCCATAAATGTTATGTGCAAAAGCACTTTTTAAATAATCCGAAAATTGCCTGAAATTTAAGCAAGAAAAAGGTATATGTAGAAAGCATTTACCCACAAATTGTAATCAAAGTTTAATAAAAATGTCAATGCGAGATTTTATTTATTTAAATAGTGCAAATATGAATATCAATGTATGATAATTAAATCTCAATGCATGATAATTAAATCTCAATGTATTATAGTTAAATCTCAATGTATGATTATTAAATCAAACAAATACGAAATTCAATGTTTAATTTTAAAATTGCGAGAATACGCATCTCGATGATGGAATTTAAAATCATGTGAATACAAATTTCAATATTTAATATTTACTTTACTTGAATATCAATCAAAGTAGTGGCTTTTAAATTGCATTAATACGAAACGTAATAACTAATGTAAAATTGCGGAAATACAAAACTCAATTGATTTTAAATCACGTTTCACGTCTCAATTGATTTTAAATCACGTTATAGGGAGGAAACGACACAAAAATGATGCTTCTTCCCCCACAAGAATTTGAAGAAAAAATATTTTTTTTCTTTGAAAAGGTGGTTTTTTTATTAAACTATAAAAGCTGAAAAAACCTATTCGTCATACCAGCAAGTCATAAGCAAGAATGTAATCAGAGAAAAAGTGAGGCTGCACAAAGTAGCGAAAAAATTCTCACAGAATTTCTGCCCGATAGATGTGTGTACTAAAATGAGGGAATCTTAACTGTTATTTAGTTATACTAAAATGTTTTGGCGACAGAGACAAATTTTAAGAGAAGGGTGTTCTGCATATTATACATGTCTGCCCATGGGATAAGTAGTGAATGAGTGTTTAACTGGGTTTGTACTATCAGATCAAATTAAATTTCCTAGTCATCACAGTCTATTGCCTTTTATGACTTTAAAAATATCAGGTTTTTTACACTTTTGGCAAATTTCAAAGTTAAACAAGGAACTTCAGGTATTATTCACATGGACTATATCAAATATTTTTCCTAAGATTTTTCGTTCAAAAATATATTTTCATGTAACTGGGTAATTGCCTAGCAATCACCCCCATAGAGGAGAATCGTTAAAATTAATATTTTATAGATACTAATTTTTGTTTAAAAATATGGGATTCTTCACAAAAATCTTCTTACCTCCCCCTTTCAACAAATCCTTTTTCACTATGTGGAACAAATATTAGAAAAATTTTCCTAATAGGTATCTTTTATCCAGCGAATATGAAAGAGAAAAACCTAATTGTTGCATGGGAAAGCAACTAGGTTTAATCCCGAACTCAATTCATAAAGTTTCAGTAAACATGAAAAAGTTTAAATGAAACTTGATCATGTAAAATTGTTTCTTTTTCATCAAATATTGCTCATGTTGAATTATGATTTATTACAAAATTGATAATAAAACCAAAGTTTTTTTGGAAAATTCAAATAAAACTTTCAATTTTATAAACAAAATATATAATGCATGCACAAAAAATTAACAAAAATAAATAAACATTTCGTCACATACTGTTTGTCTAAGGTAGGTACTCTGCCCGCCACAAAGTCTGCGGCAGTCTGGTGCTATGGAAACAAGAAGAAGGCATTTTAGGGAGGGTAGGGACAATAGACCGAAGAAAGAGGTCTCTTTTTCTCTGGCCGAAACCAGTCCTAAAGAGGGACCCCGCACCCCTACTTGAAATAATCATACCTCCTTACCATAGTCATCGCCACAGCTCCAGGCGAATGTTTGGCAGAGTACCTATCTTAGACAAACAGTAAAGAAATTTGCACTTAAGAATAAATACTTTTAATTTTTCAAAGAAGTCAGAAGGTTCTTGAAGGATTTGAATATTTCTACTTGGAACACTGAATTCTGGTGAATAATCAGATAACCAAGCTAAATGATGACTGCATTCTTTCATGGTTTTTTTCTCATACAAATTCGGAGCTATAGAAATAGGAATCTGGATGGCATAAGCAGTCAAACCACTAAATATCCCCCAAAGCTTTTCAGGGTGAAGTAAAAGAGATCTATGAAATACATACAAAATTAATACAAGATAAAAATAAATATATACAAGTTCACAATAAGATTTGAAAAAATAATTTCGTAAACTATAAATAAATTTAATGAAGTAGAAAAGAAATAGATTTATTTTTTTCTGCCTCCACCCTAAAGAGCATCATTATGAAGAAATAGCACTTATTTTTAAACATTTCAATCTAATTTAATAAGATTAGATTAATCCTAACTAAAGTTCTAATTAAGTAAAACTGTACAAAAAAAAAAAAAATTTATTAGAAAATTTACAATCACTTGAAAGAATATGATGTAACTCTAATGGTTTTTCACTCACATTAACCACAAGCATTTAGCTTCATAAGATAAATATTAATTTAACAATGGAAATATTATAGTTTGTCTATCGAAAGAACTTCCCTTATCCAAAGTCTAAATCCATCTGTTGTTATGGAAACAAGAAATAGCACATTTCAAGGAGGGGAACTACTCTCTTTCCTGATTGCCTTTTTTTCAGAAACCTGAGCCTAAACCTGCCTTAAATATTGACCTAACACCCAAGCTTGAAATAGATAAACCTTGTAACCATAGTCACCGCCACTGCTCCAGACGAATAGTGATAGGAGTTCTTTATATGATAAGACTATAGTTATTCCATACATAAAATTAATAAAAAGGGAAATCAAAATTCATGTTAAAAAACAGTTTAATTTGACTTCCGGGGCTGTTACCCCCTGACGATGTCAGCTTCGGTTGTCATTATTATATTTTCCATATTGCTTTCTTTTTTGTTTGAAATTTACATAAAATTTATTATTTTCTATTCAGCTATCAACGTAAAATTTTAAAGATTATTTCTTGAATTTAAGAAAACATCAAAAAATAATCTTGAAAATTTCATTTGCAAATTTTCTAACAGCAATTATACTACAGCGGCTAAAAATGCAATACTGTGTATTATAGTGTGAGACAATAGCAGTGAGAATGCTTGTTAACCTTATGATAAGTGCATTTTTACGAAGAGCTTTTAAGTGTAATTAAACAAACACTCTAAAGAAAAAAAATTTTTAAAAAAATACAAAAAACTTGGATAAATTCAAAAAATTAAAGAGATAGGAAAAAAAAGTGGCCTAATCTTTAACTTATGACATTTTAATTGAAAAATATTTAATATTAATTTATAACAATTCAGTAATTATCAAAAGTACTTACATAGAAAAATTTCAGAACTATAATGTATTAAGTTATTAATGCTGTTTCGATAACATATCTAATTGTGGGTCTAAGCACTTTCCACCCTGCATGATTTAAGAATCTAAATAACAAGTCATCATGTATTAAAGTATACTTTTATTATAAAGAAATATTAAGGAAACTTATTACAATATCTTATAAAACTGGCTATTAATAGAATTCAACAAAACTGATGAGTTGGATTAGCAAAAAATAATAACATTAAAATTTGTACTGATGTTGGTATCTTATGCTACTTGTCAAGCCTAATTAAATCTAATTTTTGTACAGTAAAAATGAAGATAATATATTTTATTTGACAACAGTCGACATATTTAAAGAATCACTAACATAAATACTATATAGCATTTAAAGAACCATAACTATAAAAGGCATAAGTTAATCCATATCATTTTTGACAAAACAATTTTCTAATTACCTTTAATTTCTCTCAATTTGCCTTTAAACTTAAAATATAATAATCTAATTCAATTCAACATAAAAAGAAGAATTTAAAATAATTCATCATATACTACTTCAATGAAATAAGATAATGAAAAAAAATTTTTAAAAAATAATCCAATATCTATCACAATGGAGCATCAGAAACCAAAAATTCGTCATTTAAGAATTAAAAACAGACGTATTTATATGAAAGCAAAACATAAAAAAAAGAGCAAAAAAGATTTATTTCAAAATAAAGTACAATATTGAACAAAGGGTTCAAATATAAAATTATTTTAATTAATAATGTTATAAAAATGTTAGTTAAATAAAAAAAAAAATGCCTTACTAAACACTAAAATTTACCAATCATAATTACCACGTTTACAAAAAACGTTTGATAGAAAAGTTTTAATTGCTGATTCGAGAATTTTAAAATTTTCTGCTACGTTTTACGAACATGAATAAGCCAATGCAAGAAATATGAGCTATTTGTTTACGATGCAGGTAAATAGCTTTCGAAATAGTCTTTTACTCTGCAGAAATTCGAAAAGAGCTCAAATAGAATCTCAAGTTTACATTTGTGTTGGGAGAACGATCGTAAAATCTATTTATATCACACTGAGAAGAAAACAAAACTATTGGATAAAAAGGAAGAGAAAAAAAATAACCAAAGTAACTACATATTCCTACGTTTTTGCCATCATAATAAGTTATTTTTCAGCTACAGGTTGTAAATATCAATTATTCATTGTTTATTTTAATTTGTTTTACTAATTATCGTTTAATTAATTTGTAATTTTTTACAAAAGTTACATAATCCCATTTTGTCACCGGTTGTTCTAAAATTTCATCCAAGGTTTGTTTACTAATAAAACAAATAACGTTTGTGTTGCCAGCCCTTAAGTTCTAAAGTAGAGAAAAGGAAATAAAATTTAGGATAAATTTGGCAACATCAACTGATATAATGGCACGGCTACGGTTATAAATGCTTTTGTTGTAAACAATCACGATCTGAAAAGTTGATGTGAATTTAATTGGCATTTTTAATTGATTACAAATAAAAATATTTCGAACAAAGCTTAATCAAGTAATATATTTACGAACCTTTCGACAAAGGTAAATATCAAGACACTCTTCATAAAATTTATTGAATATGAAAATAATTTCCTTTCAGTATTTATATCAGATTACCAATATAAAACTGCCTTCCTAAATAAATTTGTATGAATGCATGTTCATTTAGTGAAACTGCATATAAATTTAGATTTTTGTCTAATGTATCGAATATTATCCCTAAAATGACCTTTTCAGTGTAATTACTAACATTTAGATTACATGTAGGAATGACATTTATTCATTCCAAAAATTAAATTTTTTTCTCTATAAATTTTATCTATTCATTTATAAAAGCTATAACAAAAGAATGCTTTTCACCGAGAATAAAAACTTCTTACCTGAAATTTAAACTGTGTAAATCTTTAATACCATGCATTGTTGTGGGAGTTAATATAAAATCTTTGTTTAGTAATAATTATTACAATGCTAAAGTAAAATGCGTGTTTAGTCTTATTGCAGATTGTGTATTTTGTAACCTACTATTAATTAGGAAATTGTCCAAAATATTTTTAGTAACTAGACGCACGTTATTTTAATTAAATTATGTTCAAAATAAATAACTATAATGTTGGTTTCATATGTTTATCAAATTAAAAATTTCTTTTATTTTTTACTTCATTTATGTTACTAAGCAGGTATTAAAGAGCATTACAAAAGCCCTTAAACAGAAGTATGTATTGTGAAATGGTCAAGTATGTAATATTAAGGAACAATTTAGTTCAGTAGTGATGTAGTATACGTTTGCGTATTTACAGGTTAGCTTGCTTGTGAGAAAATTAGTAGAAATAGATTTTGCTGAAAAGTTCTAAAATGGTATGTAGTTGTTTAATTTGTTGCCTGTTTATTGCAGGAATTATTATTTTCTATTTTTTTGTTTTAACTTGTATATGTATTTCATGCTATGATAACCTATATCCGTTTTTTCAACCCTTTTTTATTGCAAAAAAAAAGCAAAAGATAATTGAAATTTTTTTCTCATTAAATATTATGTTTTTAGATTTTATATTTAACATATAGATAAATATTTGTAATAAGTTGCTTAACTTAGTTGCTTTCTCAGTAAAAATTCCATTCAAATTTAGTGTTTTGCCTCATAAAATTATACTCTATATTAGTGTTCCCCAAACCGGTACCGGTTCGTGGATCAAATGGTACCGGGCCGCCTATTTCATTGAAACTGAATTTAATTTCCTAGGTTTATACCCCAAATTAAAAATATCTTTGTTCCATTAAAATTTATTTTTTAAAAAAAAGGGGCCCTGAAGGTGGTGACATAAATGTTTTAATGTTTGTGATATATCATTGTCTCCGATTTCCCTCAGATGGAATCGTCTCGTTGCAAAGAAACAAGCTCTCAGGGTTCTCATTGATTTAACGTTCTAGTAAGTTAAAATGTTAAATCACTTTATATTTATTTTTTGGTGTATAACTGTATTTTATTCTGAAGGTATGTTTAAATACAATTAAATTAAAATTAATAAATCGAAATAATCTATAAGCAATCATCCCCCCCCCCCAGAGGGCCGCCATAAAATTATCTAACGTTGACAGGTCCGTGGTGATTAAAAGGTTGGGGAACACTGCTCTATAGGAAGTAAAAAAATTTTATATATCATATAACTCAATATTTTTTTACTGTTTTAAAGTAAAATAATAAACAATGAATAATTTTTTTTCTTGGAATCTTTTTTGAATAAATGAGTTTTATAATAGTGTCCAATAATTCTTCTATTTACTTAAAAAATTCTTGAGTTATGGTAAAATACATTAAAGATAAATTTTATTTTAAGGGCCATATTTTCTAGATTCCCTTTATATTTTGAGGGAAAGGTATCCAAATCCGCTGAAAAAGATGGGTACTTTTATTCAGAGAGAGCACTTTTTTTTTGTCTGATTTCATGACTTAAATCATCGTCTACACTAATTAGCATATATGATGTCAGACTTTTAGAATTTTTAGGCTGAGTCTTAATATAGGAAAATCCGATCATTAGATCGAAAGTCATTCTAGGTGCTCTGCTTGTTTTTCTTTTGTGTCTGACATGATGACTTTTTCATTTTTACTATGGAAATTAGTTATAAACTATATTAAAATAAAAAGAGAGAAAAAAATTAAAGTGAATCAAAAATGCTTGGTAGATTCCTGCTCTGCTCAAGAAAAGAAAAAAATTTTGTACCTGATAATCAGCAACAGTATCAATGAATTTCTGTTCTTCATTTTACAAAGTGCATAACAGTTGAATTTCGTTGTATTTTGTTAGAACATTCAACATTAAAATTAATTTATTTTCAACTTTGGTTTATATATGTGGTTACAAATTTTAGATATTTAAAAAAAAAAAAAAAACACTGTCTCAATTTATACAGGTGAGCTTTTGTTTGGAAACATATTGTTAATAGGTTTAATAACTAGTTTTTTAAAAATACTAGTTAAAAATATTTCAATGGGTTTAATTCAATAAAGTTCACATGGATCTGGGCGATAACTGATCGATTTGTAGGCTTACCAGCAATAAAAAAGACTAGTGCCCTAAGTTTTCGATTAATGATCCAAAAATATAATATTGTAAATTATAGAAATATGTAAGAAATTAGCATAATTTAAAAACATACCATTTTCTAAATATTTTAAATGCACAATGTTGATTTTTATGATGTACTTACAGTATAAAAATCTCAAATTGCACGCTTGAAAAATCATTTTTGGCATGTTTGATTTCATAAACCTAGGTGGTTTTATCACTTGTTTTTTGCAAGAATTGCTGAGAGTTTCTATGTGATTTCTACAATAGTTGAGAGTTGGTGCGTGGTGAAGTGGGAAAAAGTATACAAATCTATGAATTTGTATATATTTTCCTTTTCATAGCTTTTTCACAAAATATCATAGATGGTAGATGAATCATGTGTCAGACTTACTGTGAAAAGTTATTTTAATTTTTAAATTTTATAAAATTAATGGTAAATTTAATATGAAACTTTATGTTAAAAAACATATGTTGAAGAATAACAAACCCAAACCTAGCGTGTACAGAAAGCTAATTGTGGTAAATTGTAAAATATTAAATTTTGTATTCAGACTTGCAACTAACCTGTTATATTTAAGCCTTGCATACTAGGGACTCATTCACTTTTTTAATATTCTTCCTGAAATATCTAATTTAAATTTAGATATTTTTACTTAGTTAAACTATAACATTTATATATTTTACAAAATAAATAGTAAATTTTATAATGATTAGGTCTGATTATAAAGAAGGAGGATATATTAGAGAATTTCAAACCCATGCTTATTAAAAATAAAATATAAAGCAACAAAGCTATCAACTGTTTCTCTTATAACATGGAAATTATTATAATTGGAAAGATTTTTACTAACATCCAACCTGTATATTTTAAATCTAGTATACTTCACAGTTGCCCTAACATGACGTAAAGATTATTATTGGTAACTTCAATGCCAAAATCGGTCGTGGTAAAGAATTTAGACCAGTTTTGGGTCAATGATAATGGTAACAGACTCTCATGTCTCTGATGGTGTGATAACTGGAAGTACAATATTTCAACATAAGAATGAGCCCTCAGCCAGCAGCATTAAGGTTTTCTAATATGATCCCCTCTAACAAAAGATCAAGAGGAAGACCCAAAAAGTGACATTGTTAGGATGAGAACGTTGCCATCCTAAAAGTGAAAAACTGTAAACTAATTTCTGGAAGAAGAGCAGATTGAGAAAAGCTTCTAAAGAAGGCCCAAAAAAGGCACCGTGCTGATGCTTCAGTTAGAGGATATATTACTATTATATTGGAACTTGGTTGACACATTTGTTAATGTAGTAAGTTGTACTTAAGCCAGGGTTCTGTTTTCAGTGGTGACCCAGATATAGATCAATAAGTATTAGCTAGGCCGGATAGCCTGGTTGGTAGGGCGCTGGACCCATGTCCAAAAGTTCATGGGTTCGTTACTCGCCAGTTGAAGACTCCCCGTGTAGTAAATGGTGACTAATAATGCATGTTAAATCTGTCGAGTCGCCAAGTCCTCCATGTTCCTGTAACAATTCAATAATTTTGGGGGTACTGATCCAGAAGTTTCCTTCTTTTGTGAATTGGTTCAAAATTACAAGGCTACGGAGTTGAACATTAGTAGTCGTAAACTCGAAAATTGGGTTGTTTGTTCAAACACAGAAGATATAAAATATTAAAAAAATAAGTATTAGCTGCTGTGGTGACTTAGAAGATAGAGCATGAACCGGGTTTGAATCCCAGGATGGCTGATCGATACGAACGGTGCTGGCGTGAATTATCCTCGATGGAAAACGGATCATGGGTTAAGGTCCCTCTGTCAACAGGCTAACAGTGGGAGGTTTTCTTGTTGTGGGTTAGTTCCACCAATGTGGTTAGTTCCATCAAAAAGTCCTCTATGAATGCAAATTTCCTTTAGTACACTCAAGAGCTCCCTTATTTTCTGAATTTGGTTCAAAATTGCAAGGTTATGGCATTGAATATCAAATTAATAAATATCAAATTCAAAAATTGGGTCGACTGTTCAACGACAATTATGATATAAAATAAGTATTAGCTTAATTAGAAAGTAATAGCAGTAAATGCAAATTCCATGCTTCGGTAGTCTTTTAGTTTCTTAATAATAGTCTTCTTTTTTTTCAGTCTTTTAAATTTTTTTGGTTTAAAATAAAGAATAAAAAAATATTTTTGTGCTTTTAGCTTCTAGATGTTTCTACAAATACAGATAGTTTGTGTCTGGCTGATATATTTTATTTAGTGATTTAGCTAATTTGATTATGCAGTATATATTTTTATAATTAAAATACAATAATTAATGTTCCCTTTTATAATAAAATTTTCATATTGTTATCAGAAACTCAAAAGCATCCATAAATATATAGTGTGAAACTACTTGAGCTTTAGCTTATTATCTGGGAGTGGAGCTGAATCATCAAATCAGTTTTGGCTCAGAGTCCATGATTATTATTATTTTATTTATTTTTAATTAAGGATAGCAATATTTTGTTATTTTAGATTTTCTTATGTTTTCATCTTTATTACAGAGTAATCTGAAGAAAATGGATGATGACAATCATTCGATTGATTCCCCTGCTCAGAGTAATCCAGGAACTCCATTGCCAAGTAATCCGGGTACTCCACGTAATGACAAAAATGATGACATTGCTCTTGTTACATCCACATCTTGTTATCCCGCACCTCAGACTAGTGGATCTGGATCTTCACGTCAACAACCAAAGCCCAAGTATTCCCAACTTCTTGCAATCATTGAAGAATTGGGTAAAGACATACGTCCTACATATGCTGGAAGTAGGAGTTCCGCCGAAAGACTAAAACGTGGTATAATCCATGCTCGTATTCTAGTGAGAGAGTGCTTAATGGAAACTGAGAGAAATGCTAGATCTTGATACTGTTCACTATTATTTATAAGACAATCTAGCACTTGACTTAAGTACTTTTTTTTAACGATCTATGCAACTCTATGTATTATAATATGGACTAAATTGGGAAAATTGCACCTTCATTTTTATCTCTTCTGAACAATGAAAAAAAATGTAAATGATTTTATTTTTATGATATTCTAAAAATTAATTCAAGATAATGGACCCTGTTTTTATCTATATCATCTACTTTGTTTCATTTCAATTGTAAATTTTCTATTTAAGAGAATGTTTCTGAAATGAAGAACTTGGGGCAATATAATGGTAAGTTATTCAAGAGAATAATTCAAAAATGAGAATGAATAGAGAATGTTTTTGTCAAAAAATATGTGAATTTTCATTTAATCCGTAATATGTCTTTGGGTATTGTGGTTTAAAATTGTTAAGTACCTATCTGAAAACAATACTAAGAAACATTTTTATTAAAAAAATTTCACCTTTAGAAAAAGTTTAGTTTTTTTTTCCTTAAATTTCGCTGCACTCTTATGTAATATTAATACAAAAATTAAGTTTGTAAATAATAGTTCATTTGATATTTATTAAATTAACTTTTGTGTGTTTAATGAATTACTTTAATTCCTATTAAAAATGAAAAATGTTAGACTTTGAATCTTCTACTTATTATTTCTAAAACATGATTGTTAAACATAGTTGTGCTTTTCTTATCTTGAGAAAGTTTATAATAATTCTGATGTGAAATTCTGCTATCTTATTGATATGCTATATGATCAAATTGAACAACATCCGGTGTTATATAATTACATTTTTGACTCATGTATTTTAAAAATAATCTGAATAATTGTTGAAAGATATTGATTTTTTCAGATGGAATTTATTATGCATTTAAGTAAATGGTATACTGAGGAGAAATTTTATAGTGCATAAATATATATATTTTTTTATTATTACTATTTTCAAGATTGCTGTCTTTTAATTATAAAATTGATAACTTTTTTTTATCAGGTAATCATAATCAGGTATTCATATTCTTGCAATTATCTTCATGTTCATTATCAAGCAACATAAATCATCACTATCTCAAACATTGTGTCATCAGTTTAAGTTAGCAACTTACAATTAATGACAATTAGTTTTAATTGCTTGAACGTAAATTTTTATATGTCGAGAAAACCTTTTTCCTTATTAGATTACTATTTTGTGAATTTTATGATTTTAAAGTTAATTTTGATCTTGATTAAACAAATCTTTAATTTTTGTATGATTAAAATAAATGCAAAAGCAAAAAGAAAGATTTTTATAGTAAGTTTTAAATCTATGTTTAAAAAAATGTATTTCTGTATGCAATGTTGGATATCAAAAGTTGTTATTCATATTAATGAATCACAATCACAAAACACTACAATTTAACATATAAGGAAGAAATCTTGCATGTTTTTTCTTCTTTAAGCAATATAACCAGTTTTTAGCTAATCCATTTCTGAGCAGTTTCTTCTAAATTACAATCACTCTTCAGGGGTCTGTCTAGGTTTTTCTGAGAGGTACCTATTTTGTGAAAATTTAGACATAGTTTGTGAAAAATTATAATTAAAAAATCAACACAAAAATATGGTAAATATATGGATTTATCGTTTCTTACGAGATACAAAAATAAAATTTTAAGAAAAAGTATTTTGTGAAACTATCGTTTTTCCTGAAGTTCAATTTGTGAAGGTACCGCTAAATGGTAGTAAATTTGCCCTGGACAGACCCCTGCTCTTCAACAGGTGTTTAGTTTGGATACTTATTTAATTATGTTAAAAACATTTTTTAATTAAAAGCTGTGTGAGTAACACATGATACTTTGTTAAAAGTATCATGTGTGTGTTTGTATCAGTGTTTTCTATTTACTCCCAATATGTTTCATGTATTGTTTTAATTATGATAAATTTTCACTAATTGTATTAATCTGGGTTTTCTGTTAGCGAAACAGAAATTCTGTGAACAAAATATAAGTATATTTTGTTCCCTCATTTTTAAATCATTGCTTTTAATCTTGAATCAACTGTTAATATTCATTACTTATATTTGAAATGCAATATACAAATCACTAAGTTTATAGTGCTATTTGCTAATCAACCAATTATTATTACTTATTCCAATTACTTTCTTTAGTAAAAATATAATCTGTCCTGTGTTTACATATTATGGTATTTTGACATTTTAAATAAAGTAGTTTTTTTTTTTTAATGATTGAGTTTCTTTTTTTCTCAAAATCACAGAACTCATTGATATGGTCATTACATAGAACCTTACTTATGTATTTACATTTCAGAATATTTAGTTTAAAAACTATTAAAATGTTCCATTAGCTATTTCTAGGATTAAAACTATATCTTATGCTCTGCAACAAAGTTTTGATAATTAAATATGTTTTGTGGATATACATAAAAAATAAAAAGTCTCACTAGTTAAGTTTCCATTAGTTTTAATGATTACCATTTAGTTTTAAATGATAGTTTTATTTTGCAAACCAAATTGTAATTAGTGAAACCTTAATTTGTTATAGTCATACGAAATCTTTGTCATGATGCGGTAATTTATTTTTACCGCATTTGCAATTGTATTGAAAACAGAGATGTATTGAGAATATGTATTATCAAGACTAAAAATTTCTTGGACCGGGAATAATTCTCTTAACTCCTTTACACTAATATTATGTGTAATTAATTTAAATCCCAATAATACACTAAATGTAAATTAGGGGGCAGATTTCTCTATGACCATAGCTTGCTCTAAACATAAATTATTCTGCAGGTTATTGTACTATTGTTCTGCAATGTATATTTCAATTTATTGCAGTGTGTCATCTTTGATCTCTCTGCTTTAGGGTAACTATTTATCATACTTTCTGTAGATAGGGTGGATATAAAAGCCTCTATAATTAAATATTTTTTATACCTAAAACAATGTCTAATGTTATTAATTATTTTTGTAATTAACACAGATGGAGAAATTGTGTATATACATTGGAACTTCTATGAGGGATCTTCTCCTGCAGCACTTTTTATGCACAGATTTTTCACTCAATTTTAATGTTATGAAGTCTTCTTAGGTGACTGATTATCAACCTCTTTGATAGAAAATTTCCTTGATTTTCCCTTATGAAAAGAAAAAATTTTGATTCAGAGGAGAGTCATCGAGCACAACAATAAACTTGCAACATAAGAGTTGAAAACAGATTTTTTTCGCGAACAATTTGCAGAGTAGAACAATTTGCAGAGTATTTATTTTACATAATGAATATATTATATTTGTTTTACAATGCTCTTTTTACAGATGATATAAAATAAGAGACCCGTTAGGAAAAAAAAAACAAAATTAATTCATTTTTTAAAACCATTTCAATTTTAAAGGATATGTCGGTAGAATGGCTCATGTACAATGGTTAATTGTTTTGGGAAATGTTGAAAATTCTGGGTACAACCACCTCTTTTAACAACCAAATTATTCACGTAATGAAGGGTGATCACTCCCTCAAAGTTTCACTATTGTTATTGATGCTATGATCGCTATTCATTGATGTATTCGTAGTTTTATGTTGAGTTCTTAATATTTTTAAACATTTTTCTTTTACTAAAAAAGTTATTAAGCTTAGGAAAATAAATTGTACTTTTCATTCATGCTTACACTAGTTGTAAATAATATTAAAAATTTATTTTCTGTAAATTAGGAACTTCTGTCAGAAAAGAATCGTGTTATTACCTTTCCTCCCCTCTTATCTGAAAAAAAGTTGATTTCATTTACGTCAATTATGTTATATCAATATTATATTATGTCAATTGTTAAGTCATTATTCTGATATTTTGTTCTATAAAAGGCCATAAGCAGAAGTCTTTTTTGATATATTGTGTTGATTAAGTCAGTTTGTGTTTCTGTTGAACCTTCCCAAAAAAGAATCTAAAATGCATAGATTTCACTCTAAAGTAACATTTAACAAGTCAAATAAATTTTACTTCAACTAATAACTTTTTTGTTATTTAAATTATTTGACAAAAAACGATATTTCCTTTATGCTTACTAAATAAACTGTTAAAAGAAATTTTTTAGGAGATCTAAAAATGAATAAGATAAAATTTTAACGTATGATGTTATTTTTAATAAGGTTTCTTGAAACGAATAAGTGTTAGCTTCTTGAAGTGAATGATGTACATTAAATTATTTTAATCGGCACACCACTTGTCCAGTATTCAACATAATTTAAAGGAAGTACTCTCACTATTTGTAAGTAAAGTCTACATTAATTATTAGTATAGTTGTAATTTGTTTATAAACATAACTCTAGTTTATTTTCTATACATTTTATTAATTATCTATAAAATAATATACATTATATGATCACTAACTTGACAGTTATAATTTATGTCCTTTTATGTATATTTTTATACTTTTTAAATTTGTATATGCATATATCCAATGGTTTTTAAGCACTTATTTTCTTCAGCCTAGACTTAGTTTAGGGTAAAACCTCCTTGGTTTCATGAGCAGTAGAAAAAAAAATTTTTTCATGTTATTCAATGAAAAAAATCAAGCTTCACGCGGAAAATTAACTACACATTTGCCCCATGTACTATGACAATTATAAGTTTAGTAACTATTTTAGTGTCAGTTTTTAACTTCCTTTTATAGCTGTGGTATGATTGACCCTAAATTATCTAAAAACGACACATAATTAAAAAAAATTATTAGCTTGATATTTAGTTTTTATTTTTAGGTTATATGCTTAGCAATGGATGGCTCTAGTAAAAAGTGCTATGAAACTGAGTTCCTTTATAATGAGACAACTGAATTTTATGCTGATTCTGTAGAATGGTGCCCTTTTAGTAAATATGCAGATTATTTGGCATGTGGAACTTATCAATTAGAAGAAGTTAGTAAATTTTGATTAATTTTTTTCATAAAATAATTAGCTATTTTAATTACAGTAACTTTTTTTATTAATAATTGATGCTTGCTCACCATGTATAAATGAATTTTTTAAAAAACATTTTTTTCTTATAACTGAATAGTTTTATTTAAAAACCATTAATTGGAATGTTTATGAATTGGAATTAGATTTTAAAACTAAATCATATAAATATTTTAAAAGTTTCTTGAAATGCCTCATGTGAAGTGGTTTTAACTTTGTTTCATTAATTTCTTTATCATTCTAACATCTTTTTAATCTTATAAATAATTTGTATCATTTTTACCTTTTATATTTCATGCTGAAATTATATATGTAAGCAGAGGTCTGTTTATTGCTCTAATATTTTGTTAATCAAGTTTTTCTGCTTTAATTCTAAGGCTAAGTTTGATCTCATTTCATTTATATTATGTACCTTAACCTCTTCAAAGTCAAAACAAATTTATAAATTCCAAATGTAGTGTTCTAAGAAAAATATTTCTACTTCTACAAACATCGTGTGTATATTCTTATTGATATTAAATGATATTTTTTTGTAAATAAATAATGAAGCAATGCATTATTCATAAAATTAATTGATAAAATACTATGTAAATAAAAATTAACTTATATCAGTTTTTAAAAAAACTATTATAAATTTAAAAATTGCTTAAGTTTACTGAATGCGTAACACATTAGAAGTGATACATAACTAAGTTGTGTTATTTGAAATATGTCAATTGAAATTATTAAAAATGTGAGTGATTTTGTTTCCATTATTCCTCCGAAATGAATATTCTGTGTTATGCAGTATAGGCTGAATACCAAATATTTGTATGTTGCATCTCTAATTTAGTAGTAGCAATAGCTATTTATTTTTGAAAATGTAATTTTTTTTAATTATAATTTTACAGTGTTTAGCATAATCTTGTATCCATTTACAATTTAAAAACTCCTTGAAAAGGTTTTTTTGCAATAACAGGACTCTATTTGCATAAATTCACAAAACAGGACCCTGGTTGAAAGAATGTGACTTAACGCTTATTTTATATTCACAAGTTACGAGTAATTTTTTCACAATTTTGCCAAAACGGACCTTTCACAAAATGTCTCGACAAACCCCTGGCAAGTAAACATCTTACTCGAAAAATATAAATCAAAATTTCCAAGTGAATTAGTTTTCTATATATTTATTATTGTTTTTTACATATATGGGGTATTACAAAACTAATGGTCACAACTGTGAAAGATTCCAGAACAAAAAACTTTTTACTGTACAATCTGGGATTAATAAACAAAAGACGAGCCCAGAGAGAGAGTGCACTTGCATGTTGAAAATAGAAAATACAATCAAGACAAACATTAAAAAGACAAATAATTTTTTTTTATTAAAAACTTCGCAATATATACTCGAAGATTTGACCACTAGTTGCAATACAGGCTACACATCAACTATATATTGAACCATGCAATTAATAGAAGAATTTTTTGTCTTTCACTAATACCTGCTTTAGTGATGTTTCATTTATACTTTATGTGGCAATATTCTATAATGATCTGATTGGCGTCTCATAAGCAGGGCCATCTTAATAGCATGAAGGTCCTTGGGCACAGAAATGTTACAGCATGTGATACTAGCTGGATAGCCTGACACTGGGCCCATATCCAAGAGGGCTTGAGTTCAATACCCGTCGACCGAAGACTCTCCGTGTAGTAAATGGTGACTGATGCACGTTAAATTTGTTGAGTTACAAAGCCCTCCATGTTCCCATAACAAATCATACCTTCGGGGGGGAGGGGGGGTACTGATGAAAGACTTTCCTTGTCTTCAGGATTGGTTTAAAATTACAAGGCTACGGAGTTGAACATTAGTAAACGTAAACCCAAAATTGGGTCGGCTGTTCGACGACGGTTATAAAACATAAAATACATAAAATTGTGATACTATTTCAAATTGAATAAAACATTACATATACAGAAAATAGAGCATTTTTAAACTATGTATAATTTTTTTTTTTTTTTAAATTTATATGGTAACCAGTTGCAATCTTCAAATAATGAAACAACTTTGAAAACCATGGATGCTAATTAAAATAATTTTAATTAAAAAAAGCATAAAGGCGTAACAAATAAAAAAAATCAAAAGGTATGAATTATGTTCTCAAACTTAGCAATTATTAAAACATATTTCAATGCACATCAGACATAACCAGTTTAAAAGTGGCTGTGTAACTCTAAACTCTTTCGATAAATACTTTGTTTGACTAATTGTAAATACTAAACAGAGTTTGTGGTGGTCAAGCATTTTCAGAGAAATTATGACTTAACATAAAACTTTTCACATTAATTTATTTTACATTGATATTTTTTCAAGAACACAATAACATTTTGCAGGAAGTGAGAGTCAAGTACCTAAAAACTTCATCCCAGTGTGGAAAAATAAATTTTGGGTGCCTTTTTAAGTTTTCCTGGTGATAAACTATTCAAATTATTGGTGTGTGTTATGATAAACAATCACTATTCGTAGAAAAAAAATTACACACTTTATGCAATAGAATATGTATTTTTTAAAATATATAATTTAATGTTTAGGGTAGGTAATGTTGTTTTTCCTTTGTTTCTTAATTAAAGGTAATGTTGTTTATCCTTAGTTTTTTTTAATACGATTTATTACAAGTAAGATTCTCAAGGACCCCCTGAGTGCCTGGGACCTCCGGGCACTGACGGGGTGAGCCCACACATAAGCGACCATTTTTAAATATTCCCGAAGTAAAAAAATATAGACATGACAGACATAATATGTATAGATATATTGTAAATAATATAGATATAATAGTATAGTAAATAATAATATAGTGTAATAAAAAATACAGGCGGGAAAAATTTTGACAAGACAGGCTCACTATCGCCAATTCATCTGTTTGGAAAGATACTGTCTAAGTATTAGGGGGAACAGAACATAATGTCGTTTCAGTGCATTTGATATTTGTTTTCAAGATTTTATTTTTAATCAATAATGTATTTACCCTTTTAATGCATGATCGAAAATGGATAAAAAATGAATTGGCTTTTAAGACTAACGAATATTCAATGCACCAAGACGACATTACTTTCCGGTCCCCCTAATAATTTATCTCAACAGACACCCTCTCATAGACCTTTCTTTAAACCACCCCATATTGAGGAAGGTTGTTTGTTTTGACTAATTCTATCACCCTTTACAGTCTGGATCACTAGTTTTGCTACACTCTATGTATTGTAAATTAATTATATATTATTTATTGAATTACACTAATTATTGTATATTACTTCACAATATTGTAATTATTTCTGTATTACTTAATTGTTATTTAAAAAGTTAATCATAAATGGCTGCTAGTTTTATAAAAAGAAAAGTTTTTCTTCGTAGACTGAAGTGAAATCAGATGAAACTCAAACTCGTAAAGGTGGTGTTACCTTATATCGGCTCTTGTGTAAAGAAGAAGGTGTTACTCTAAGAAAAGTTTATTCATATGATTCCTGTGGAGTCTTGGATATGAAATGGTGTCCACAGCTCTATGGAAATTGTGCATATCTGATTGTAGCTTGTAGTAGTGGCCAGGTTTTATTACTGAAATTAGTGGATGAGGAAAACTCTGTTTCACTTAAACTAGAAAGTTGCCGAACTCTTGAGGAAAACACAAAAAATATGGTTTTATCTATAGATCGATCCTGTGAATCAGAAATGTAAGTTTTGAAAATTTTATAATATATAGAACTTGTTTCAAATAATTAAAATGAGGTTAATTTAATGTTCTTTACACAAATGATTTTTAATTACATATGAATGTCTTTTTCTTTATTTGTTAATCTGTATAATTGTGCAAAATTTGTAATTTAATTTAAATATTTTTTACTATATCAGGTTAGTCCAAAAATATACTTATTATTGCTTAGCAAAATTTGAAACATAAGTTATGTTAAAGTTAAGTTTATCCTATTTCAAAAATTTTCGCTGGAGCTACTTCAAATACAGTACTTTAATTTTGAATATAATTTATTCTTTTCATCTGCTATTTTGCCTATTTATTGTGTGTATACATGCATTTTAAAAAAATGCCTACTGATTTTATTATTCAATTCAACCTTTTATTTACTAAATAAACAACTCTTATAAAAAGTTTTATTAGTCTTCTATATTTTGGTCAGAACAAATTATTTTACTTATAATAATAATTTTTAAAAAAATGTAAAGTGCAGATTCAAGACCTTTCATAGCATGTGAAATTTCGTTCAAATTTTTTTTTAGAACTTCTCAACAAGAAAAGAAAATATTTACATTATTTTATTAGCTGTCATAGAATTATCTTAAACATTGTATTTAAATATTTAGCTGCATTTATATGATTGTTATTTCTGTAATTCTTTCTCTTTGTTTTGCTATGCTTACACATTAGAAAACAAATATGAGCTATGATTATATAGCTTTGGTTTGGACAACAAACAAAATTTAATTATTTTAATTTGGACAGTGACAGTGTTATTGGGGAAATTCTCACCAATATTGGTGGAAAAAAAAAAATTTAAGAGACACAAAGATATAAAACCCTTTCCAGGAGCAAACACTTTCTTCTTAATCTAATTAGCAACATTTTTAGCATATCTCTCCCCGCCTTTGCATTTAATAAATTTTACTTTTATTTCTATATTTTTGATATATATATATATATATATATATATATATATATATATATAATCATTTTTAGGAATATTATTGCTTCTGATACTTCAGGAAGTTTGAACTATCTAACACTTAAAGATAGTAGTTTACTCTTACTAAATCGTTGGAAGGCACACAATTTTGAATCTTGGATTTGTGCATTTGATTATGCCCAACCTCATATGTTATTTTCAGGTAATTTAAGTTTATTTAATAAAATAATATGGTTGTATAATATATAGAACTGTAATTTGATATTTTTTTGTGTATAACATATATAATACTAACTTGATATTTTCTTTACATAATATATATTTTTTAGGTGGGGATGATTGCTGTTTTAAAGGTTGGGATTTAAGAAGTTTATCATCTAGTATTTTTGTTAATAAAAGGTATTAGCATATAAAATATTATAAAACTTCTATGTAAACCTTTGAGGCGTATTGGAATATTAAGCACCAGTTTTATTTTAAAATTTAAATTGAATTGTTATTATAAGCCTTATTTTGTTTTAGCATTGATGTCAAACATTAACTTTTTTGTTTTCAATGTTTAAAATTTGTGATTAATTGAAGATTGAATTCTCATTCAACATTTTAGTATCAGTTATTTACCATTATTCTTTTGTACATCCTACTTTACCTATTTTTGTTAATTAAAAAATGTGTTTCTCAGTTTTGCATTGTGTGAAAAAGCATTATTTTGTATCCAAAAATGTACCTTTATTAATATGACTATGTTCTATAGTAAAATATTTCTTTGATTTATTTTTTTAATTAAAATAGTAGTAGCGTTAATAACAAATCACTCTGTTTAGGCACTCTATGGGTGTGACTGCAATATCAAAGAGCAGAAAAAGAGAACATTTGTTGGTAACTGGAAGGTACCTATATCTTTAATTCCTTTATTTTCCTGCTTGGAACCGATATAATTGAATTTTAAGATGCTTTATACTACACAGTTAGCTAGTTTTAAATTACTACTTTAAAGTACTTTGAGCTGTGTTCAATTGTTAATGATTGTGATAGCCACGCTGCCTTGCACCTCCATTCAGTGTTGTATAGATATTTCTTGATTAGATTACCATGTTTATGTAATTTATCCTTCATTTTATTTTGTTTATGAAGTTTTATTGGTTTTAAGACTATAAGGCAAATCTATTTTGAAAATCAATGAAACAAATCAGTATTCCAAATTTTTCTTTTGAAAAAAAAAAAAAAAAAAAAAAAAAAAAAAAAAAAAAAAGGTTATACAGGCTAATTAGTATACAATCATCTCTCCGTTGGTAGAATTTTAATCCAGCTTAAATTTATAGTGGAACAGTTTTAGCATATATTCTTCCATTTTATTTTCTTAGCCTGGATGAAAAGTTTTCAACATTACAATAGACAATAATGGGAGATCGTCATTATTAAATAATTTTGTGACTGAAATGTATTAATAAGGATAATAAAATTAATATTCTCACTCCGTATTATTTATTACCTAATTGTAATATATAAATATATATTTGTAGAAAAATAGGAAACTGGCTTTTTTAAAGTTTCGAAAAAAATTAAGTTTCAATTATCTATCACACAAAAAATAATATTCTAATTTGAAATATACAATTTTATTTTTTAAAAAATTTTTCTTCCTAATGCACTTATTCTATTAAAGTTTCATGATTTACTCACTTTTAGAAGTTGTAAATCTTTCAGAAATATCCAAACCAAGCAGTGTCAATTTCTTGTGCAGCACATTGTATCAAACTACTTTTTAAATACTACATTTGTTGGCAAATTTCATAGAAAGAAATTTTGAAAGTCTTGAAAGAAAAATAGTTTTCTTCTAAAATAATAGTACACTTCAAATACTTGATGATATACTTGATATGATAATCCCAAAAGTATCATAATAATTAATTCCTTTTTATTTCGGACAACTATAAAGAATTTAGCACATTTCCTATATTAATATATTAAAGAAGCCAACTACTTGAGATTGTTAAAAAAAAATTTCAGTGGAAGTGAACTAAAGTAAAATTTTTTAAAAAATAAACAGGGTTTTTTTTTAAAAAAAAATTATTCTAACTTCATTTGTCGATATCAGTGGTCCCCAACCCCTGGGCTGCGGACCGGTGCTGGACTGGGTTATTAAATGGTACTGTGCAAGGATCATTAAATTCTTTCCTTTTTATTTACTGTGTTTTATTTCTCTTGGGCTTGTATGATTTTCCTTGCATGAGAAGTTAACCAGAAGCTGAGGGACGTCACCTAAAGCCACACCAATACTGCACATGTATAATTGTATTTTATTTTGGAGGCATTTTTAAATACAATTAAATTTAAATTATTAAATCTGAAATAATCTAAAATATAAACCATCATTGTCCTTCTGCAGGCTGCGGTAAAATTACCAAACAATAACCGGTCCGCTGTGATAAAAAGGTTGGGGAGCACTGGTTTATATAACCTCAATTAATTGTAAATTAAATGTAAATTATTAATCTTTAATAGTAGACAAAATACAAAATTCTTTTACACTAGAAAAAATGTTTTCTTAAACTACAGAGACTCCATAGCAGTTGGAGTCTCTACATTGGTTCTCTATTACCACAGTACAAATAGTACCTATAACCACAATTAATTAGCATCTCTGAAGTCACTATTTTGGTGATTTTTTAAGGTGCCCTGAAACACATAAATACCAAATAATCTTTAAAGTCTTTTGAAATGAATATTTATCTCTTTAGCTATGATGAAAATATATTCTTGTGGGACACAAGATCAATAAAGTCCCCACTTGCTGAAGTATTAGTTGGAGGCGGTGTATGGAGATTGAAATGGCATCCCCACAATCCAGATTATTTACTGTCAGCCTCAATGCACAATGGATTTCACGTTTTGTCTGTAACAAGTAAGCTTTATTCCACTTCGAACTGCTTACAATGTTATTCCATGTATGTTTCTTTCAAGAAATATCTCCTTATAATGCATGTAATGTAAAAATATGCATAATGTATTTTCTGCCTTTTAAAAACTAAATTATAATTTCATTTACTATTCTTCTCAATAAAATAAATCATTAATATAATCGGTAATATTTTTATTCGTTAACCTTGACATGACTTAAGAAAATTTTATATAATACTTATTTTGCAAGCTGCCAAACTAAAATTCTGAATATATATAATGTCTGTAACTAATGAAGAAGTTCAAAAGTTTGAGTTCCCTAATACAAAGAATGTTAATCTTCCAGCAATCAAGTACTTAGAAAGTTATATTTTAACCTGCAATCTTCTCCACACTATAAAACCAGCAAGAAAAAATAGATTTTAATATTATTTTAGTGTTATCTACTTCTTATCATTATTTTTATTTATTTAATTGTTCAGGAAGTTAAAAAAAAAACTTACGAAAACATTATTTATTCAACAGAACATTTAAAATAATTTTCATCTATTTACTTCAAATAAAATGCCTGAAATTTTGTAAGCTACAGCTTATTATTTTTTCAATAGTTGGTATACATGAAAAGAAAGAAATTGACAAAATTTGATTTTCCATTAATGATTTCAATCCTGGTGTTTGAAATTAATCATGGTTTAGATATATAATCATAAGCAGAAAACGTATAAAGAGCTTGCAGTTAATCCACAGCAACTCTTAACAACAAAGAGAATTGAAATCCATTATGTGATGATTCTAAGTTAAAAGAGAAAAATTAAATTTTTTCCTCTTCTCTTAGTATTTAATGTTAAATCATGTAATATTGCTTGAAGTTCACTAGGAGTTGGTTAGACAAGTACAATACTAGCTAATCCTCGATGACTGCTTGTAGCCCATTCTGCTTCTGATCGACGAATACCTGCTTGTTGGGATACAAAGACTCGATACTACAGTCATGCCGTTTGCCACAAAATTGCAAAGCCTCAACTTTCATGATGACCCAAACCCACAACAAGCTGTTGTGGGAATGCTTTGCCTTTTTTTTTACGAAAATTTCTGCAATAAATATAATGATGTAAATGCTACTTTTTCATTATTAGATTTAAAGTAGAATATATTTTTATTTTTAGGTGATAGTTTGAACATTATAAGTGACTATAAAAAACATGAATCTTTGGCCTATGGAGTTGATTGGAGTTGGCCGAATGCTCAGAATGAAGATCCATTGAAGGAATTTAACTCAAGTCAGAACAAAAGCAATTTTATTGCTTCTTGTTCTTTTTATGACAAATTATTGCATGTTTGGAAAATAAATTTGTAATATTTCAGTAAACTTGAATGCTGTTTTATTTTGAGATAGCAATTTTTTTTTGAAATTTTTTTCCTGATATATATAATATATCAGGATATTTGTAAATAGAAAAAGTACTCTCAAATATATATTTTTAAGATTTAATTATTTACCAAATTTATATTTTACAGTCATAAGAAATAAAAAAAAAATTCTTATTTTCAAACTCTTCCCTTGGTTAATTTCACGTCTTTTGCATATTATTCTTAGTCTAAAAATTATAGACAACGGACAGTTTTAAAATAATTTTTTTTAAAGAAAGGCTTACACAGATTCTTTATTTCTTGAACAATATACTTGTGTGATGACTAAATTCTAAAGCACATTAAAATAGGATAACTCTAAAACATACTACTATTTTTATTCTCAATAATATTCTTACGAGATATGATTTAAATTTTAATCCATTTGTGTGCTCTGGTTTAAAAAATTAAAAATAAATGTAATCAATACATATTTTAAATTTTTAACATAAAGTTTAAATATATATTTTTCAGGTATTTTATCTATAATATTTTACACTAAGAAATACTGCCTATCAAATAGTAAATTCAAATAAAAGGGAAGGAAAAGAAAACATTTTGACCCATTTATACCTAGCGAATCTATTTATTCTTTTCCTTCTTTCACAAAAAACAATTTTTTAAAAAAATCAGTAGCATAAGTGTTTCAAGCTGATAACGTTTCACTTCGTTTAAGTTTGGAATTAGTTTTGCAGAAATTGAACACTTTATAGTTTGTATTTACGGTTTTTCAGATTAAAACTAATTGGAATAAAATTACCATTTTATGCAGTTTTGTACTATTATGACAGATGATTAAATAAAAAACTTGACTCTTTTTTAAAATTCTGAATTAGTTTTAATGTATTTAAATTGTAAAACTTTTAGTGTTTTTCATATTATCTTGAAATGTTTACAAAAAAAGGCATTTTTATTTATTTATTTTCTATTGTTTGGACACGACAATGTCAAATATTCTCCTTTAATATTATATATATAATGAGATTATATTAATGAGAGGACTTGATCCCCAGAATATTCTATTTCTATTCGATGAGATTTCCCTGTCACCAAATAATTTCTATTGTGAAGTCATCTATTCTTCCTGTCATCCTTGCTGCAAATGGTTCATTAATTATTTTATTTACTGACTAGAATAAAAAAGTATAAAATCATCAAATCGTAATACGAGGGTTGCTATTTATATTTCTGGCCTAATAATGAAAAAACAAATAAGTAGGATCGAAATTGGTTTTATTGTTTTTCAAAATATTCTCCATGATGATCAATACACTTTTGCATGCGTTTGAACCAATTTTCAAAGCACTTTTTCCAGTCCGATTGAGGTAACTCCAAAACATGCGTTTTGAATGCATCAACCGCTTCTTCGGGGGTCGAAAATCGTTGTCCACGTAATTTATTTTTGATGTGTGGGAATAAGAAGAAGTCATTGGGTGCCAAATCAGGGCTGTACGGTGGATGACCCATCAGTTCGATCTTTCGCTCCGTCAGAAATGCCTTTGTTTGAGTCGATGTGTGAGAGCTCGCATTGTCATGATGACGAATGATTCGCCTGTTCTTCTGCTTTTCTCGAATTTCTCCGATGACTTCTAGCAAACAAATGGTCGTGTACCATTCAGAATTGACCGTCCTGCGTTGCTCTAACGCCACTGTTGCCACATGACCGTTAATGCCGAAGAAACAGGCAATCATTTGTTTCGATGTGCTTCTTCCTCGAACAACTTTTGTTGGTTTTGCCTCGTCTTGGAAGACCCATACAGTTGATTGCTGTTTTGTTTCCGGGTCATACGCATAGGTCCATGATTCGTCACCTGTGTAGATGTTATACACAGCCTTTGATGTACCTTGAACGTATTTTTCCAACATTTCCTTGCACCAATTGACACGATTTTTTGAGCGTTTGTCAGATTATGCGGGATCCAACGCGAACAAAGGTCGTTGGGCTACCGAAGCAGGGGTGCCATCCCCTCTGCAGAGGATCAAAATTGTGATGGCATGTCTTCGGATCATCCTCAGGGATGTTTCCCAGACCGTCGCCAATAGCCCATTGTGCAGCTCTAGTGCGACGTAAATTAACTACACACACACACACACCCAACGCGAACAAATTTTTTTTACGCTCAAATGCTCATGCAATATTTTATTGATGAAGAAGCAATATTTTATTATATTTTATTAAGAAGGTCATACTAATGTCCAAAGACGCCTCTATCTCACGGTATGTCACATGACAATCTTGCTTTATCAGTTCACGCACAGCATCGATCTTTTCTAGCACAACAACGGATTTTGGACGACCTGCACGGGATTCGTCCTGGATCGAACATCGACCACGATTAAATTCGTTATACCAGTTTTTTACAGTGCTGTAGGATGGCGCTTTATCGCTGAATAAAGAATTAAGTTCATCGAAGCACTCTTGTCTTGACAATCCACGTCGTAAGTTATGAAAAATAATGGCACGGAAATCTTCACGATTCAATTCTATTTTTTGAAAGAGAAGAACTTTTCAATTTACTGTCAACAACACAAATGAAGCTATAATGTTAAATCGTCTGCTGACTTTATGTTTAAAAATATCAAACTTTCGATTAAAATCGTCTGCGGTCGCCTAGCAACACTTACTGTTACCAAGGTCAGAAATATAAATAGCAACCCTCGTATACATGTGGAAAAAATTAACATTTAGTGGAAATATTAGCAACGCTATAATAAAAAAAATTTTATTGGCGCAAATAGATTACATCAGAGTTGCACAACCTGTGACCCGTCGATTATTTATGTGCGGCTCGCAAAAGCTTCGGAACACAAAAGGAAAAAAAACTTAAAAAAGAAAAAAACTGGCGAAAATTTTGAATTGTATACACTTGAGTCATTACTTTTTGATGAACTCACTTTTTATAGATTATATTCGCGTTCGCAACACTCGATACGCCATGTAGCGGGAGACTGTAAATATCGTGCATTAGTTCCCACATAACCATTGGCAATGACGGACGCCATTTTCTTAGCATAAAAAAAGAAGCAAATTTTCCCTAAAGAAAAGGTAAAACTTCTTGAAAAAACTTATCAGAACATGCCAAACATTGAAGCAGAACACGCCAAGCATTTGAAGAACAACTTCTCAATATTTTTTACCTTTCCATTACCAACAACATAACATGATTTCATGATCACTTGCTGTTACAGATGTGTGTATTGCGGTAAAATAATTTTTCTGTCTTCAATTCATTACAAGTTAAAAGGAAATCAACATTGCTTTCGTCATTCCAATGAATAAATGTGATCCAATGAATTCCATACAGAACTGTAATAGTTATAGAATATTCTTCTTCTTCATAGAATAGTATATATTTCTGTATCTACATAATTCAGAAAACAACAATAAAGAATAATCCGAATTACTTGAAAAAGTATCTTTTGTGCTGATTATAAATAAATTTTTTATCGTTTTCTTGGTAAGTGTTTTTTAGTTTTGAAAGAATTTCAACTAGAATACAGCTATTCTGTTTTTAAGTTACATATTAAAATTCATATCGAGATCTTACAATTATAAAATTTTGATGTGTGGTATGTTACCTAAAAGTAATGAAGGGATAAACTATGTATATATTATTTGAGAATAAAGTTTTCAAACAAAGAACATATCATTTTGGAATTCTCCGGACTTATAAATCAGGTAAGTGTTATGATTTTTATAATAAAAAATTTGCTTGTAAATAATTTTTTTTCTTACTTGATGATCGTTCTCTACAAAATGGTTTTTTTACGTCTGATTAAATACTATAAGAATTTAAAAAAAGAAACAAGACGAAAGTTTTTATTGAAAAATGAGGAAATTTTAAAATCGTTCTTATCCTAAGAATTTTTTATTTTACGTTTTTTAGTTTGTAATTTTTTGATAAAATTGTTGTCAAAATACTTTTTTTGAAAAATTAAATGGTATTAAATTATGTGTTTATGTATAATTCTTGCATATTCTAATATTTGAAGTAATATGATTCAGAAAAGTATGGAAGAAAAATTCGGTACTTACGTATTAACCACAGCTACAGATTTGGCAGATTTTTAAGTGCCGCCAATCTACACTTAAAATTTTTGGAAAAAATCTTAAAATGAAACACTTTGTTTAAAATCAAAGTAGTCAATCGGATTTAGGTGGAAAATGGGCCGATATAGAGTTTAGCATAGATTCAAAACAAACTTTTCTCTCACCTGATTCTATATAGCCATTATGAACTCTAATAAATAAGATTCAAAATGAAATAACATTTCCAAAACGGACTTTTACTAAGATAAAGTTTCATGTTATGGACATTGGTACATTTTCGTTATATTTCACTTTATAAAATATTTCGCTCTTAAAAAAATAAAATTGCATCTTGTTTTGTTTTTGGCAAGTCCCAAAGACGCATTTTCGTAACACTAAAAATGGCGACAAAAAAAGAATAGTTCTTTTTTTGTTTCGTAAGCATTCTTTATTTTACGTTAAAATTTAAATGGGCCTTTCATGTTATACCATTAAATTTAGTAAAACTATTTCTCAGGCATTAGGTTTGAACTTTTATAAGAATATACCTATTTTTTTCTCTTTATTTACAAATATTTTTCCGATGTGTTCTGGATGTTCCTTCTCTAAAAAAAAAAGGAGATACCATTTTGTTTTCATTTGCATAAGAAATAAAACAAGCATTTTTCTTTTTTAAATTTAATCTGCCATAATAAAGATGGAACGTTACAATGCTACATTAAAGACGTCTCCAGTGTAACTGAATGACTGTTCATATGGAAATCGCAGGGATTCGGCACATACAACAACGCCCCCTATAGTTCGTTGCGATCGCGAATTACAAATTTATGTTGTTTCTCGCTCATTTTTTCTACGATTATTTATTATGGTTGCACTGTGGGCCAGAAGACCATGATCTTTGTTCCGAAAGTCAAAATTACATTTTCAACTAAAATATGTGTAGGCAGTTTTAATAACGCCCAAATTAAGTATTCATAATCATTCCAAAAATTATAATTTACTTTTTGGACCGACAAGAGTACAATGTAGTGAAAAATATGTTTAAAAAAAAATTTTTTTAATGTAACTTTTAAATTTATATTTCATAAATATATATAGGAATTTTACCTTGCTGTTACATTTTTATCAGAGTATTTAGTCTGAAATTATAGTAAAATTTTTCAATTTGTTGGATTAGTTGATACTCTTGACAAACTTATAGACATCTTATCATTTGACATTTTACAATGTTTGAATCACTTTCGAAACTTATCTCAGAAAAGTTCCACGAGGTAATTAGCTAAACTTTTTTTTGTTGTCTTCTTTGATGTTTCTTCTTTCGAAAAAACCTGCCCCATATTGCAAAGGTGGATTAAATATATCAAAAAACAAAAATTATTTTTTTTTCCTTGTTTTCGCGTTATTTTGTAATATTACTTCATAAATATAATTTGTTTTCCATTTTTAATTTAAAATTACGAAAATTTATTATATTTTCATTGTTATATTTAATTATTTAAACGCATTATATATATTTTTATTTATTAATTTATTTATTTTTTTGCTCACCATGTTTCAACCGTCATTTTGTTGTTTTTTTTTTGGTATTTTTAGTGTGTTTCAAAATTTCAACTATGAATTCAATTTACCTGCACATAAAAACCCCTAAATAAAACCCCCCAAATTTTGAAACAAATTTTATCGAAATACTAATTTTGGCCACGAAACCTTGGATGCGGGCTCATTGTGGGTTGCTATGAAATTTTGTGTGACTTTAAAATCGACAATATTTTAATACGATATTTTAATGCGTGAATTTCAAATTTGAGTATTTACTTTCTAGCTTGCTTTATTTTTGCCGATTTTATCAGAAATCCAAGTGATGTTTCGATCATTTTTATTTATTTATTTATTTTTTTCATTTATAAGTACCAATTTCCAAGTGGTTTTTAAAATCCCAATACATTTATTACAACTCTTGAGTAATGAATCGCGCATTTAATTAATAACTTTTACGTGCTTTATTTATGCCGCTTTCATTGTAAATCTGAATGATTTTTGTAAAGGCAGTTATTCCTTTGCCTTTCTTCGTGATTTTTAAAATTCCATATTTTTACTACTGTTTTATTACGATACGCAAGTTTAAATGATCACCTTCTGACGCGCTTTTTTTACATTGCCGATTTCATCGCAAATCGGCAAAATTTATATTAGTTTCAATAATTTTTTCGGTCCATGAAGGTAAATTTCTGCAAATACTTGATCCAGGAGTTCCTTTGTCTTCTGGATTTGGTTCAAAATCACAAGTTGGACATTAGTAATCGTAAGCCCAAAACTGAGTCGGCTGTTCAACGATGGTTATAGAATAAATTTTTCGGTAGTTTTTGCGATGTTTTCTCTCATGGTTTTCAAACTTCCGATTTTTATTACGAAATGCGAATTTTAAGGCACACATTTAAATAATTACTTATTGACATGCTTTTTTCGTGCTGATTTCATCGCATATTCAATTGATTATTATTATTATTTATTTTGCGTGATGTTTTTTCCACGTGATTTTGACGATCATACGACTTTAAGTTCAATGTTATTATGACAATCAAGTTTCTAATCATCAGTTAAATAATAACTTTTTGATACAATTTATCTGAGCATATTTCATCACAAGTATACGCTATTTTTCCGCTGTTCTTTTTGGTAGTTAGCGCTATGCATTTGATATCCCGATATTTTTCGATTATTATTCACGATATTCGAGAAGTGGAGGAAAACGCGAATTTTTAAACTGCTCACTGTTTGTAATCTATTTTGTTTTAAATTTTTTGTAGCTTTCGTGATTTTTTTAATGACAAAACGTTTCCTACTTAAAATTCACAAAACCTCTAATAATTCAGGAAATGGAAATAATATCTGAAATATAATACCAAGTAAATATCGAATCTTTTTTGTATTATAATGGTTTTAATTCTTGGTTTTAGTTTAACTCTATAAATTTTCTTTAATTAAAAAATTAAATCAAATTTATATTACTCATTAAAGTATGAAGATTTTTTTTTTTTTTTTTTTTTCGTACTTTCTTTATGTGATCATAAAAGTTTTTTTTTTTTTTTTTTTTTTGTAGAGTATATATATAATTGACTAAAAAGGGAAAATGTTTTAGCAAAACCATCCGCTTTTTCATAATTGAATGTATTTAATTTTCCAAAAATATGTTACTAGGTTTACTGATAAAAGAAATTAAATTCTTAGAGTAAGTAATGTTTCTATAAAAAATTATCATATTTGCCACCAACATCACTAAATATGGGTGCGGCCTTTCGTTGGTCAACCGAGTGTGGAAGTAACCCTTCACACTAAAAGTTGAGCACCCTTAGATTACATCCTACTTTTTTTTTTTTTTTTAAAATTACCGCTTTTTAATTACTTTTTCGAATTTCACAAATAATTGTATTTTAAAAGATTTCAATAAATTTATATTCAATATTTGGCAGTGTTTGCTGAATTTAATATCCAATTAGTCGTTTTTCGAATTATAAATAGGTGAAATTGTCAAAAGTTCTGTTGATATAAAAATTATTTGATTTTGGTTATAGATAATCTATTTCCTTAACTGTTATTATTATAGATAGACTTGGTTTTATTATAGATTAGACTTTTAAAATTATGCTTGTTTGTTGATGATATATCAGACAAATCATATTTGTGTACAAGTGCACATTTTAAAGAAGTTTTTTCTAGTGACAGCGAAATAAAAACTGCAACAATATCTGTAAGCAGAAATTTCTTAAATTTCATCAGCACCTAAAACCATTTCAATTACACTCATGTCCATAAATTAAGGATAATTCAGAATCACACGGAAATCAAACTCTAAAATTAAAATTTCACCTGTAGAATTATCACACACATCCTGAAGAAGAATATGCAAATTACAGGAAACCACTAGATGACGCTGGTAGTTCGTCACAATGACGAGAGTGTAAGAGAGGGGTATATAAGGAATGGTGGCAGAGAAGTAAAATTGTTCACAAGCGCTTTAAAAGCCTTTCAGTGCAATAACCGCATAGTTATGGCACAAAGGAAGCATTTGGATGATTTTTTACGTGGCAGAATCATCGGACGACTGGAATGTGGACGTACCCAGCTGGAAGTATCCGAGGAACTTGGAATCGCCCAGAGTGTCATCTCCAGGCTTTGGCAACGATTCCAAGATGATGGTAATGTGAGTAGACGTTACAGCCCAGGTCACCCCCGAGTTACAACGCCGAATGAAGACCGGTATTTGGCAGTTACTGCCAAAAGAAACAGACGGAGCACAGCATCAGACCTGTCTCGTCAGCTCTCTTCAGCTACCGGTACGACAGTTTCAAGGCAGACCGTGTACAGACGCTTAGGGCACATTGGTCTATATGCTCGTAAGCCTGTCAGATCTGTTCCACTTACAGCAACTCACTGTCGCCTGCGATTAGCCTGGAGTAGAGAGCATGCATTGTGAACCCCGCAACAGTGGTCTTGTGTGATGTTTTCCGACGAGTCCAGGTTTAGTTTGCAGTCTGATTCTCGCCGGACTTTCATATGGAGAGCGCCAGGTACCCGTTACCACCAAGACAAGACCATTGAACGACACCGTTACGGTGGTGCAGGATGGCTCGTTTGGGGAGGAATTATTTTTGGTTCCAGAACTGACCTGCATGTTCAGAGTGTAACGATGACAGGCCACATCTATAGGGATGTCATTCTGGAACAATATGTACGTTTGTTTCGGGGCGCCATGGGTGCTGAATTTCTGTTTATGGACGACAACGCCCGTCCTCACCGTGCAAACATTGTAGACGAATGCCTTCAATCGGAGGATATCACACGTATGGATTGGCCAGCATGCTCGACGGACTTGAATCCAATAGAGCATGTGTGGGATATGCTTGGCCGACGAATTACAACCCGTCAACCCCCTCCCACCTGTCTACCGGACTTTCGGAGGGCATCGCTTGATGAGTGGTGTAATATTCCCCAAGATCAGATTGATAATTTGATACTCAGCATGCCTAGGCGTTGTACGGCCTGTATTGCATCGTCCGGAAGACATACTCCGTATTAACCATCATACTAACCAAGTTATACTGTTTTTTGTAAATAGGTTCTTTTTTGAAATTTGCTCCAGGGAGTAAAAATCGCAATTTTTATTAATTATGTCAAACATATAGCATCTTTTTTGCTCTTTACCTTTTGTTTAATACATAGACTTTACAAATAAGTCAAATTTGTTTGACTTCTGTCTCTTTCTGTGCCTGAACTTCATTATCCTTAATTTATGGACATGAGTGTAATTAGATATAAGGGTGATCATGAAGGTTCTAAATCAAATTTATTAAGTAAGAAATCTAATATCAAAGCATAAATGCTTGCTACCACTTTAAATATTAAAAAAAGGAAAATTTGGCTTGTATGATATTTATAACAGATATATGATTGCTAAAAGAAGATATTTTCTAAAATTTTTACAACTTTTTGGTTACATAGTTTCACTGCCAAATGTACCAATTTTGTTTATCGACGATGAGTAATAAACAATTTTTTACATAAAAGTAACATTTAAGAGAGGGGGGGGGAAACAAATTTAAATAATAAATTTGTTCGCATCAACGTTATATATTTTACTATTATGGGTAATATTTCTACATTTTAAAAAATTTTCATATTTGTATCTTTTATTTATTTATTGTTTGCCTTTTTAACAGTTGTCATTGCATTAATAATAATAAAAAGATTGACAAAGCTATGTATATTTACAACAAAATCACACGAATCGAACGCTTCGAAAAAGATTAATCGAAGGCCCGCTTCGAGGTACGCATGTTGTATTAAATAGTATCTTATTAAAAATATCGAGATTTTAAAAACCATGCGAAAATCAGAAGAGATAGTTAACCGAAAAAAATCAATAGAATTATCGCGAATACTCAGATCCGCAATTCAAATTAGATACATGAGAAATATATCGAGAGCATATGAAATATGTCGCGTTTATATTCGTATTTTTAAAAAAAATATGTGACAGTCAACAACAATAACTGCCGAAAAAAAGGTCAAAACATCGCATAGATTTAGCGTGAATCCATGATTAAAACGATGATTACTCAGATGTAAAAAAGTGATTATCAACGGTAAAACATATTACTCATTTCAAAAAGTGATTACTCAAATACGTGAATTCTTGTGCTTCGAATTTTTCGTGTAATAATAATATAATATGAAAAAAGTATCGGGGTTCTTAAAAACCACGTGAAAATGAGACACAACAGAGATAGTAGTGTCAAAAAGTGATTAATCAAATGAGTGATTCAAATTTCGTGAGTCATAATAATATCGGTGTTTTAGAAGCCATGAGAAAATAGCAATAACTGCCAAGAGAAAAAAAAAAAATTCTCGTGATACTGCATGGATTAAAAACGAAGTCGAGCACGCTGAAAAGTTATTAGTCAAACGAAGGATCCGAAATTTTGATTTCATAATATCTTATTAAAAATATAAATTCGATCCAATTGTAACCTTCGGTAATGAAAAGAAAGGAGTAAATATACTATAATGAAACAGAATTTGGTCCCGCAGTGGACTGATCGTTAAGACACGGTTCCCAATAGATCACCGAAGTCAAGCATCACTGGTTGCGGTCAGTGTACGGGTGGGTTGCCACTTGGATCAGTCTGCGTAGGGACCGAGGAAGCGCGGTATAGGTCCTCGTTAAACTGTTCTACCGTAAAGTGCTCGACTTCGAATGCAGGTCGTTGGGTTACCGAAGCGGGGGTGCCATCTCCTCTGCAGAGGATCAAAATTGTGATGGCATGTCTTCGGATCATCCTCAGGGATGTTTCCCAGAACGTCACCAATAGCCCATTGTGCAGCTCTAGTGCGACTTAAATGTACTATTACAACAACAGAATTTGTAACAAAATAAGCTAATTTTTTTATTTTTTTATTTTTTTTTAGTTTATTTAAAATATATATAACTTTATATACTTAAAAAAAATAACGAAAACTTACGAAAGAAGGAGCAGAATTATATTTTTAATTATCAATTTTATACTTTTGCCATGATTTATCAGCAAAATGGCGTGTTAAAATTGAAATAATTTTCTCCATTTAAGTAAAAATGTTAAATAACGTAAAGTTGATTAAATACAGAGCCGTATCGTATCGCATATCGTATTTGTTGAATTATAATTCTTCTACGTCTTCGCGCTTCTAGTGCCCTCGCATGTGCACGCGTTCGCTTACGGAAAGCGAATGCAGTGAGAATGTCCCTTTTAGGAGAAATTTACTCGTGACTGTAATTGTTAGATAATGCAACACTTGACGTTGGCAGCGTTCATTTCTTTTGTTTGTCAACAATAGACAAGCCTAAAAGAAGAACAGAGTAGAACCAATTTAACTTCGAAAATAAGTTAAAAACATTTCTAATCAAGAGTCACACTGATATTTCAATCGGAAGTATGGGAGAAAGCTCCACAATGACGATGCAGGATCGTCTGCAAAAATTTAAAGAACTGCAGTTCAAACGAAAAGAGTCTCGTAAGCTCAACTATGAAGAAGTTGTGGAAGAAGATCGTCGAGCTAAGCTTCCTGCAAATTATGAAAAGAAAAACAAATGGGCTCAGTACTTTATTGATCAGGAGGAAAAAAAGCAAGAGGCCGAAGCCAAAGGAGAAGATTACAAGCGCATGAAAATGCTTGATGTGACTGCTGAAGATGCAGCTAAATGGGATCGCTTAAAGAAAAAGAAGAATCCTGATCCTGGATTTTCAAACTACGAAGAGGCAGCTGTTCGTCAGTATGAAAGACAGACCAAGAAAATGAAACCAAATATGGAAGCTTATCAGAGAGAAAAGGAAAAGATGGGTGATGCATTTTACCCTACTAAGGACACAATTATTCATGGCATACAAGAAGACAACAAGGAAAGTATTGATAATATGGTGCAAGACTTAGACAAACAGATTGAAAGACACCAAAAATTTAGTAGACGCCGTCGTTATAATGACGATGAAGATATTAATTACATTAATGAACGTAACATGAAATTTAACAAGAAACTCGAGCGTTTCTATGGAAAATACACAGCAGAAATCAAACAAAATCTTGAAAGAGGCACTGCTGTGTGATTCTATTCTAAATGTGTTTAAAAAACTGTTCATTATTTAAAAAAAAATAATAATAAGTGTATACACAAGAAAAGATTCTAAGTGTATACATAAGAAATTCACTATCTTTTCCATGTTGTTAAAACTTTTTTATTGAAGCAAATTTTGTTAAATTTGAATTTTCTCCAACTTGATTGTAATATTAAATAGTTTAAATGAAAATTTTGTAAATTAAACTGAAAGTTTCTTTAAATTAAAACATTATTATTCAGTTATATTTAAGTTGTATAGATTTTAAGCATAAATAAAAAAAACTTGTAAAATTTTTAATTGGTTGTATTTTATGTCAATAATACATATTTTCAAGCAAGAATAATTTACACGAAGGTAATTTAGTTTAATAAATTTAAGTGGTACTTATTTTTTTTTCAATTTGAATATGATTGCATTAAAAAACCTTTCTGAGTTTTCTTATAACTACTAACAATTAGAATTGATACAAAAAGCATGACCATGCCAATTATTTTTATGAAATACTTTGAGCAGAAATAGCAAACTTTTTATTTGGGAGGAGGTTTTTTTATTTTATTACATTTTGCATACACTAAGTATCTGAAATAATGCTGCAGCTTAAGCATGAGACACAGATTTTTAATAGGATATGCTAATTCAATACCAGCTTTAAGATATTGTTAAAAAAAAATATTGACCTAAGATTTGAAGAAACATTTTTGGGTTATAGCAGAGATACACTAAAACTCAAACGTATTTGTTCTTCAAATCAAAGGAAGTGTTTAATATCCCTTGGACCAAATCAGCCCAAGCTAACAGCTTTTCCAGCTAATAGTGAAATTCCTCAGTCCAAGCAAAGATGTTTTAATCCCAGCTGGTATAGGGAATACAGTGTATTTAAAGACGCTGCCTTTTGCTTTATTTGCAGTCTCTTCCCCGTATGTACTAATAGGGAAATAACTGGTGATGTGTTATGGATTGACGAAGGTGTTAGGCAATGGCATAAAATAAAAAGTGTTGGTAATAATAAACTAGGCAAACTCACAAGCCATTTCTCCTCGTGCAATCACAAAAAAGATCTAGAAGATTATTGTAACTTCCTTTCAGATTCCAAACACGTTGATGAGTGTTTTAAAAAAATCTAAGATCACAAAAAGTTAGAGAAGAGGAAGAAAAAATCTACAATAAAAAAGCAGTGAATTTACTCCTTGATGTTGTGCAAACTTTAGGCATACAAGGGCTCGCTTTAAGAGGAGAAAGATAGAAATTTTAATCAAATTGTTGAACTTTTATCGAGGCATAATTATGTGATGAAGCAATTGCTTGAGGATCGTAACATCAGACCCTACCACGTAAGCTATATGAGCCCAATATCGCGAAATGAATTTTTTTTTATATTTGCGCAAGCTATATCGAAGCATATACTTTATGATGTCCAAAAATCAGGTATGTTTGCGATCATGGCGGATACCACACCTGATACCTCTCACAGAGATCAGCTATCCTTAGTCATTCGATATGTGGATGATAAAGGAAATCCAAACGAGAGGCTCTTAAAAATAACAGAAGCAAAAGATAAAACAGGCTCTGGAATTGCTAATCTGATTTTCAAGTTATTAAATGAATTGCAATTACTAAGCAGTCAGTTAGTGTTTCAGTCTTATGATTATGCTAGTTCTATGTCCGGTGAACACCAAGGAGCTTAAAGAAAACCTTCCGACATCGTGGAACGTAATATTCCATGCCAAGCACATCACTTGAATACATTTACTCAACATGTATGTGAAGCGAGTGCCTTAGTCTGTCCTTTATTGAATGATCTTGGTGCTCTCTCAGAGCTCATTCTAGGCAGAAAAAAGGGCAGGGTGCAAAAGTTTAAAAAAAGGGCATTATTATTCTAAAAAGGCAATAATTTCTATGGGCTTTATACGTTCTATTAAAGAACATTGTCAATTAGTAAAAGAATAACTAAAAATAGCAAAGTAATCGTATTAATTACTCATTTTTATTAATAAATTAACATATATATTGAGTAAATGGGCTTATTAGCTTAGTGATTTATTTAAAATGCATGCATATATTAATAAAATAATAAATGTATGTTTCTAGTGTCAGTAGTTATGATTTAATAATTAAAATTATTAATAATTATGATTTAATGATAGTGGAAGTAACTGCAAACTTTCAAAGACAAGTGCAACAAGGGGGTGTGATGGCTATTTTTCCTTTCCCATATAAATCTATGCATTGACAGCAATGACAAACTAAATAAAAATAGTTGAAAATAACAAAAGTTTAAGAAATCTATAGTAGAGTTTGGGGAAAAAACAAAGAAGGGTTGAGAAAAGAAAGGGTATAGAGTATTATATCAGGGCGCTAATTTACTTCAGGGGCAACAGGGTGAATTCTTTTGACTAAAAGGGCAACAGGGTGCTGCGCCCTGTTTACCCTGCCTAGAATGAGCTCTGACTCTCTACACATTTTTTACTTCAAGTACAAAAAGATACACATATTTGTGTGAAGAATTGTCAAATTTAGAATATGCATTGCTGTTAAAAAATTTGTCTCAAACACATAGGACCATCAGATCTGTCTGTAAATCCATTTGGCAGTTCTTTGGTGTTATAATATCTGTTCTTGATGACATTTCATCTTCAAAAAAATTTGACTCAAGGACAAGACTTGGGGCATCAGGATTACACAAGAAAATGCTTTCATTCGATTTCATTTCTACAATGCTGTTCATGAAAAATATATTGTATAAGTTAAAAAATTTAACAGAAGCTTTAGAAGCAGAAAAACTAAATATTATCGATGCCTCCATTCTAATCGAAATCGCCATAAAATCTTGAGAAGATATTAATCATAATAAAAAGAGCATGGACGACTTATTGGAAAGTGCAATTGCGTTTTCCAAAAGATATAAAAAATTGATCCATTCATGGAATTTAAAAAACGTCACAGAAGAAGGATTGCTCCAAAAAGATTGGACGAGAATGCAGGAACTCAAGCTAAGTATTCTTTGAGAGATTTCTATCGCAAGGAATTTTCAGCAGTGTTGGACACTATGATTACCTTATGCAAGGACAATGTCCAAACGTTTGTCAACGTCTTAAAACTACTGCTTGACATTTTAAAGCCTATGGAAAGAGACCGATGTACTTCGGAAAATGATGAAAGGGCTCTTTCACTTTTCCCCGCCAACTTAAAAATTTCAGATCCTCTGGCAGTTCAAGCAGAACTAGATAGTCTCTGCAATCATTGCAAAGAATACTCTGACCTAATGCCAGTAATGAAAAAATCAGAGGACCTGAAGAAAATATTGCCTTTGGGAAATTTAGTTTGTCGCTTAGCGTTAACTGCACCAGTGACAGTTGCCACAAATGAAAGAACTTTCAGCAAGCTGAAATTGGCTTAACTAAGCTGAAATTAAAAACTATTTTCGAACAACAATGATTGATGAACACTTAAATTTGCTGCTTTTACTCAAAGCAGAAAAAGATATTGTTGACAATATTAAGCTTGATAAGTTGGCAGAACATTTTTCACTTATAAAACAACGCCGAATTAAATTTACGTAGCTAATATAATTAATATAATGCAACTTTGCTAATATCTTAATTTTTTATCCTTTTTATGTGAATTTCTTCATTTATAATTTTTTTTCATTTATAATTTAAATGGCAAATATTTTCAATGTTTTTCTATATTATTTTTTTAAAAATGAAAGGACAATTTACTTTTGAATCAATTTCTGATAGAAGACTGTATTTGCTGATTATGACTTACTTCCTTATCTTCTAACAGCTGCTCTAATTAGCTTTTTGGTAGCAACATTTAGATGAAACAAAAAATAAGTTTAATAACAAAAAATAAGTTAATAACTTAAATATTAAGTAAAAGTATTTAAAAGTTGCATTGAAAAACATTTAAATTTACAACTTTATTTTTAAATTTAAAATTATTTCCATAAATAATTATTGATTACTATTACTGAAAACTTAATAGGTTTTAGTTAATTTAATAAACAGTTATTTTTTTTAAATATTTTTTTACCAATTTAATAATAAAATTAATAGAAATTTAAAAACTATATTTTCTTTTTCATTTTGAATAATTGCTGACATTTAGTAATCACTACTACCACATTTATACACCTATGGCGTTTGCATTTTTAAGTGCTGTAAAAATTATTTATGACAGTCAGCAAAATAAACCCTCACGAATCGGTTAGGGACGGGCCTGGATAAACTTACTATTCCTTTTATTATTTTAGATTGGTAGCCAACCTGTGACAGTCAAGATTTACTCAACCTATGTAATTTTTCCAGTGAGGTTGCCCTTAATTGCTTAACTTTTATTATAAAATTTAATTTCCTGATGAATTTACTTATTTATGTTTCCAGGAAAATAGTTTAAAAGTCTATTGTGATATTAAAATTGCATATATAAAATGGTATCAGTTAATTGTTTTTAGAAAGAGGTCTCAGAAAGAGGATTTTTAGAAGAGGTCTGAATTATATTCTTTAATTCTAATTTTAAAAAAAGGGATTTGGTACTTGTGTAATATTTGGTTGACCTTTTTTTTCCAAATCTAAAAATAAATTTGGATGTAATTCAAATTTGAATATTTCTTCATTTTATGCATGCAATAAGTTTTATTTGTAATTACCTTGGCACATTGTAGGTGAAAATGGTCGACTGGCTAATACACATCTAATGAGGATCCTACCAAGCAAATATCTACATTAAAAATAATTCTCAGTTTTCTACTGCCTTGCAAACCTGAATATATAATAGGATTATATATATGATGCAAAGTAAATTTATAAAGTGTAATTGTCTGTGAGAATTTTTAATTAGAGTAAAAATTTTATTTTATAACCGGCACTGAATAGTAGTACCAATCTTAAGTTAACGGCTTTTATATGATTTAAATTTTAATCCATTTGTGTGCTCTGGTTTAAAAAATTTAAAATAAGTGTAATCAATATATATTTAAATTTTTAACATAAAGTTTAAATATATATTTTTAAGGTATTTTATACCAGAAGACAAGGGAACCCCTGAATTAAACATTGGAGCAAATTAACCTTTGTGGAAGACTTTTTAATAGAACTAACCAGCATTTGTATTACATGAAGAAAATATCCCAGGGTTAGCCTGATGGAAAGGGGTCTCTAACCCTCGATTCATTGTGCCACTGAGGATATTTTATGCCAGTATTGAGGTTTTTCAAGCTAGGAGCAGAATTCATATCAACCAAACAGCCATTGGGATTTGAACCTGAGCTCTCTACCCTGAAACATCGCAGCTCAACAATTTTGTTAATGAGGTTCAAGATGAACAAATTAATCTGTTCTCTTCATTGATTTTTGTAATGCTAGTAAAAATGAAAGAACATATTAAGCATTTATTATTATAGAAAAGAAATAAATCCTGTCTCCACACACACATCCAATGCGGCTTGTGCCACATTCTAATAAATGAAAAACTATAAAATAATGAATAATTATACTCACAGCGAACTTAACCAGTAAGCATTGTATATAGGTAGTACAATATATAATATTTTGTCAAATAAAATAGTTTGCATTAATTTTGTTTAGAATCTTGTTAAAAGAGGCAACAAATACAGGTTTTATTGATAAATATAATACTATCTATAAAGAAAATCAAATAAAAGTCTTCTATATTATGAAGAAAAAAAAAAGCCTAAAAAATGTGCATAAGCTTGGATTATTTATTAGTATCTATTTGATCCAGACATTACTGTTTCTTTTATTTGTTTAGTCTATACTTTATTTTATCCATTATAAATGTAGTAAAAACATTGATACACTTGAAAACTGTAGCTTTATATATTACTCATAATATCTTGCAGCTAGAGATCCTATGGATTTATTTTTTAAAATTAAAGCTTTTTTTTTTTTCTTTCAGAAATCACAGATAATAAGTGAATAAGAATTTTTAATATTTTATGTATTATATGTGGTGGTGTATGCATGCTTGAGGAAAAAGTTGCAACTTATATTTCAATTGAACAAGCTATTTTTACACATTTCAGCTTTAATGTTTTTTAGATTTAAAAACTACTACTGAACTAAAAAGTACTACTGAATTAGATTGCTTTATTTCTATTATTTTTATAATAGAGAGTAAATGTAGGTTAAGTTTCCCAAGCTCATATACTCAATTATTAGGAAACAATTATAAAATATTGCAGCCTCCAGAAAATTGAAATAAATGAAAACAGCCATTATTGATTTATATTTGAGAATTTTTTAGTAATAGCGTAATATTTTAATTTATTGTATTTAACACAAAGTGTTTTTAATTTTAAAAAATTATTAAATTTAGCAATAAAAAGCATTATTTAGCGAAAACATTAGAAAATGATGTAAAGAGGTTGTCGGACCTTGGTGATGCGTAGAAGTTATCTTTTTTCAGAGTATAGTCATTAATGTAAGTGTGAAAAATAACCCAGTATTGTTATTCTACACCTGAGTATAGAGAATTTTTAATAAAATAGACATGAAACATTGCCTGAGGCATTTTCGGTCCAATCACTCAAACTTTCTGTAGCACTTATAATTAAATTTCGAAGAGTAACATCTAAATCTAATATCTGAAGAAATTTTAATGTATCATACATAAACAATTCCGGTTTTGGTAATTTGATGACAGTAAGTGGCTAATTCCTCTTACAAGTGGTGAGACTGTGTTCATAAAATAAAAATTTTCTTTTGATTCCGAAGAAATTTGTATAGAGTGATAACTTTCAGCTTATAGCAGCTTTGATGCAGATTGACATGAAAAATTATAATACTGAGTAAACTTTTAAATGATAAGTATTGTAGAAATATAAAATATATTGACCTTGTGAATATGTTTTGATTGAAAGATTACAGAAACATGAACTAGTTTAAGGAACTGTTCATTTTTAAATTTTGAACATGAAAATTTTTGCTATCTCTATTTTTATAAAATTTTCATTTTAATATAGTTTAAGTCAGATTCAGAAACAATTTTCTTTCAAAAATGAAAGAATTATAATTTTTATATTCTTTAAAATGATAAAGTGTAACTATTAAAAAATATTCAAATAATCTAGCACCATATGTCTGAATAGAAATAAATAGCCAAGTAATTGTTTGAATTTATTAAAATAACTTCTATTTTAAAAATGTTTTTTTTTATTTTTAATTCTTATTGCCAGTTATAAAATTCGAATATGCAACTATATTTCTATTTTACAGTTACTTTAAAAATAATTTTACTCCAAAATAAGTAACTTGTCTTAAAATTGTTAACAAAAACTAAGATTTAATATTTTATTTGCTTTTATATATTCACACATTTTGGTTAGTATTAAATAACGATTTTGAGAGTTACAACCAGTCTCATAATTAAAGTAACATTAATTAAAAACTATTTTTGTAAAATATCTGATTTTCAAACAATGGTGCCCACAGAATTTTCCATTAAGTGGTAGAATCAGAGGAAATATTCCGAAAAACCTTTTTTGATAAAAATGTCTATATTCGTTAGAATAATTATAATTATATCAGGAAAAATTATAATGTATCAGTAATCTTAATGCTACGATTTTTGACAAAAACTTATGTTTTGTTAAAAAAAAAAAAAACTAATATGAAAGAAATTCTACTCAAAAACCTACTTTATTTAAATTTTCTTAATTAAATATGGTTCGAGTACAAGAAAAAACTTTTTTTTTTGCCATATCTTCTAATAAGAAAAAATAAATTAATTATAAATTTACAATAGAATTAAATCTAAAAATGCATTGAATTAATAAATCAGAGATTCAACACAACCTACAAGGGCTATTTCTAAATGTATGTTTAGAATAATTTTTTATTCAAAATAAAAAATCAATAACACTTAAAAACAAAACATAATTTTAAATTTATTGAGTTTCTAAATAGGTGCAAGTGTCTCCTCTCTCCCCCCCTTCAAATTTCCGTTGGCAAATGATCTTATAAAATTAATTCTTATTTCGTTATTCAAAAATTGTGTAGATATTATGAGACATATAAGTGAATTTGATCAATTTAGCTTTAAAGTTTATATATTGACAGTAGTAAATAAAAACTGTCTTATTTTAGATTCTCATGTTAGTTCTAACCCTTTCTTGCAAGTTCTAAACTAACAAAATCTATAAATCTCTAACACTAATTACATGTCATAACAATCACATTTTTGGCATTTACATAAGCTGCCAAAAAAGATGTTTTTTAAGGTTACTTGCCAACTAATTTTGATAACCGATCTTGAAGAATTGATGTGTTTTAGAAATTTTACTAAGTAAAAAGCAATTCAGGTTACCAAGTTTTTAACTGAACACGTTTTTCTGTTCATGTTTTCAAAACATTTATTTATTGACCTGTTTCTAAGATTACCACTGAGAAATTATGTAAAACTTCAGGCATTTCACACTTTGTATAAATTAAAAGGTAGCGAAAGTTTTCACATCAATTGGAAGGCTATAAATTGAAATACGATTTTTAAATAATTATTATTATTATTTTTTTTAAAACTGCCAGTGATCTGTAGACTACCATTTGTTGATCGCTGATTTAGATTACAGTTTGAATCATATAAAGTGTTTTGGGAAGTATGGGGACTATATAAGTTATTTTTCACGAATCAATAGAGCAGTATAGCATGTTATTTTTGAAGGGAGTCAGAGTTAAACTAAATCAATATCTAAGCAACCTTGTCTGTTTTTTTCTTCAATTTAACCGTAGTCTTAAACAGAAGAGTATTCAAATGTTTTCTCATGATTTCAGGGCTCAGAATCTTTATATATATATATATATATCTGTATCGAGTTCATAAACTGTTAATTAGTAAATATATAATTTTTGATTTATTTTATTTATCTTGTATGTTAATTGTGTAAGGAGACGTAAATGTGTCTTAGTATTTTGTCAAATCAATTAGTTGTATAAAGAGACGTAAATGCGTGTCAGAATGACTTGAAAAGAACCAAGTAAAGTAAAACTGACATAAATATTATTTGTTTGCTGTGATAAAAATAGTTATATAGAAATTAGGGAAAGTACCCTCTTTCTGAATATTTCACATAGAACGGAGTTTCATAATCTATTCATAGGAGAAAATGTTTTGTTTTTAAGGAAAGACATTGATAACCTTCCAGGGAGGGAGTTTACTATAGAGATAGAAGGGAGAGGAACGGCTCCCTTCTATCTCTATGGTAAAGGAAATATAACAGAGACCTGAACATTTGTATCAACCTTTATATGTTTATCTAACATGTTTTCATAAATGCAGACTTAATAATAGGTAAATATGGGTAATTTTATTCACTACTTAAATTATTGTGCTGTTTATTTTTGATAAACTAATGCTTCCAAAAGCATATGTCCATATATGATATGTTTACTAGTATGTTTTAATAATAATATTGTGAAACTATAAATTGAAATAAAGTTCAGAAGCAATATAGAGGTCAATTTTAATAACAGTTTTCAAAATGTAGAAAAGATTAGTAAGTACAAAATTATTTCCATCCTCCAAGCCAGCCTCGTACAAAATTGGTAATACCTCCTTTCTTTTGTTCGATGCGATCTTCCAATGAAGGAAATTCAATTTGATTAAGAGCTAAATCAAAAAATAGAGGTTTGCAAGGAATGGGTTTGAAATCCGGTGGGAATTGTGTAATTTTAGGTTGTTGGGAAACTAAAGATGGATCTTCTAAGTAATCATCCAATCTTTCGGTTAAATTCTGAAAAAATGAATACACATTCAATATAAATGCTTACAGTACTGGCAAAATTATAATAATAATTTTTTAATAACTCAGAAATATGAAGGAAAAAAGTTCGTTATTTGTAAACATATTTTCTTAATATTTTTCTCTCTCTCTTTCTGTTACATGATCATTTTAAGTATTTGGTAGGAGCCCCTTTGTTTGTCCCATTACCTTTAATTTGAAGAAGCATTTATTTAATAAATATTTATTTATGCAGTTTCGATTATATATTTACACAGAAAATTAGTGCAAAAGATTATCTCTTGTTATAGTTTCCTACAGTTTCAAGACAACATTTCCAATCAACAATAATCTTAATTTTTTAGCATTTTCCCTTTAATTTTATTTGCTTTTTCACAAAGCATGAAACATTCATCCAGTACTCCGATTTAACCAATCTAATATATTAGATTGGACAATAATCTACCGTTTGTCTACATTTTCGTTTTAGAATAACGAATTGATCTTTGCATGCTCTTTTCAATAAGGTCCCTCTCTCAGGATAGGTAACAAAAAATTTCAGAGCATAAGAAGTGTTTATTCTCTTTTCTAAGAGTGGATACGCAAATGCTAGGTCATAAAATTAATATTTATATTTTTAATCAAGTTTTATTTGCGTAGAATTTAATTAAAACTATATGGGTTAATTTCGATTTAAATAATGGTTTGTTCTTATATGAATAACTTTAAGATATATTCTTAAATAGTTTGGATTACACCCTAAACTATTAGAACTGAATAACCCCCTGGACTTTTTGCAAATGATGAGTTTTTTTTAAAAATATTTTCTGAAAGCTTAAATAGCTAATTTGAAAATGGTCTTTCAAATCATAAACTTCTATAGAAGTTACAGAATAAAATATAATGTTGTGTAGTTATGGCACATAAGGAATCCTCAAACAGCAATCAAGTTTTAAAGAAACAACATTTTATAATCTTGTGTCAGCAATACAACTGATCTATTCAATTTCTAAATTGTTACTTTTTTTTTGTTGTTAAAAAGTGCAATTGATTAAAAAAGTTACATTTATTTAACAAATATATACAGTGAAAACCAATATTAAGAACTCAAAGGAAGACACTATCTGTATAATATCTCCAATTGGCTGCTTTTCAACCTCGCCACATGAATTAATCAGATTTCCATTTTGAGTATAATTTATTTTTTAAATAATTGCAAATTAAATTTAACTTATGAATTGTTAGTTATTGAAATTGCAAGACTGAGCCTACTAAAACTAGGTGGTATAATTTTTACACATATAATAAAAAAAAAAAATTCAATTTTTAGATTTGAATATGATTAACTTACCTTTTTCTTTTTACTTGTTTCCCCTTGAGAGGTTGACGGATCATTTCCTAAAATACTTAATGAGTAAGCATTATATTTGTTACCCTCAATTTTAGTTCCAAGGTCTTTTAGCTGTCCAATCAATTTCTAAAGAAATAGATGCTATTTAGTCACATTTTATGAAACAAATAAAAATGCTTTGAGCAAAAATACATTTGGCTATTTTTAGAATAATTTAAAAAAAAAAGAACTCTACTTGATTATGAAGACATACACTTTCAAATATTTTTTAACATAGGAATACCTATCATGTAGATAGTTTACATATGGAGTCCCAAAAGTATTGTTTAGATGAATATTTTTTGATCTATATGTATATTTGGTCATATAAGATATTAAAAAAAAAAGGAATAGATTTAAAATTTTAATATGATTTCAAAGGAAAAAAGTGTTTGAATAAAAAATGTTTTTCATGACTAATCAATAAAAATAATTTTTACATTCTAATTTTTAAACTTCAAAATTACAAGAGATGTTGATTTTGGAATTATTTTCTAATGTTAGGAAAACAGATACTAGTAGATATTTTGAGTATTGCTTGTACTGCATTGGCCAAACAATGTGATCAATGTTTAATCCAAGGGAACGTTTTTAATCTAAATGGCCGACAGCAGTTTATTTTTTAATCTTGAATTGATTTGATCTTAATAACCAATTGAATTGACCTTAATAACCAATGAAATTATAGTTTCATGATTGAAAACAGCATTTGAATTATTTGTAATTGGTTTAATTTATTAAACTGATTACAGTATTGGTAATTGGTTTAATTTATTAAACTATTTTTAATATGTTATATACAGTTAATTCTGCATTATTAATCTAGTATTTATTGATTTACAATGAAAGATCAACTTTTTGTACCTTATATTTTCCTTTATTGTTATACTCACACTTTAAATACAGTATATTCTGGTGTATAAAAAGACTTTTCAAACTCCCAAAATTTTATGAAAGTCAAGAGGTTTACTTATACACAGGTAATAAAGTTGGATGTTAGTTGATCATGAAATATCTATGCATTATAAATAATGAAATATTTCAGAATAACTCAGTATCAATTTACTAGTTCCAAAAACTATTTTTCATATGTTACATACAGTTAATTCTGCATTTTTCTCCTTTTTTTTAAGTAGAAAGTTTTTCTAGAAACAATACTTTAAACTATGTTGGGGAAAAAAAAGAAGATAATATATTCAAATCTTAAAGCATTTATAAATGAATTTTTTTGAGAAGGTGCCTCATAGCATCTATATTTGAAGGTAAATATAAATCCAGAGAGAACAATGTGAAATATCTTAACTTGAGACATTTTTGTAGGCTTAATAATTTTTTTACGTTTTTAAATTTTAAAAATTGTCATGTTTTTTTTTTTTTTTTCCGAACAGTATACACCCGACATATCAAAAATTTTCTATCTCGTAATTGAAGATAGGGATTCGACTTATGCAATAGGTCAACTTAAACAATGGTCTTTGTAGCCTATTAAGGTCTTTATTGCAAAACATTAAATCAATAAATAAAGATTCCCTTTAGCAGAAGCATTTTCAATAATTCTTACTAGATAAAAATAAATTGCGACTAAAAATCATATAAACACAAAAAGCTTTTTATTCTAGAGAGTAATTTTGACACAGTTATTTTCAAATCAGGTAAATGTGTTTTCAGATTTACAAATTGAGTAATAAAATGGTTTAGAGTAGAGAATACTTAAAATAGTTTAGAGTAGAGAGTTTTAAAAATTTTTTTGAGCTTTTGAACAATAAAAGTAGCAAAAAGGTAAGTTTAAAAAATATATAAGTGCTCATAAAATTTAAAATTTCATTTGACATTAATAATTTAAGGATTTATCAAGAATTATGATTATCACTTTGGACTGACATTGTGATTTTATATAGATCAAGATAAAATCTAGATATATATTAATCAAGATAAAATATTGATTGCAATAAACAATTTTATGAAATAAAATATATTTATAGACAGGTAATATTACTAAAAAAAGAATTTAATGAGTAACCTGATCTTTAAAAACTGGATTTTTCAAGACACTTTTTATGTATTCTTCAGCACGGCCGTAAAGAGCCATAGCTTCAACCCACTTATTAGCAGCAGCATAAACATCGGCAATATAATAACATCTATAAAAACAAGTAAACAATTTGAAAAACAAATAAATGAACAGCACTAGTGTCATCCAAAGAAACTAACATAGAGAGTAAATTCACCCTTTTATTCATTTTCAAAGAGTGAATTTTAAAATAAAAGATGAATGTCAAAACAAATATTATATTTGTAAATTACTGCTATAACATAGATTATATTATAACAGATAAATTTTATGGAGTCACACTAAAATTATTACTTGAATATTTTACCCAAGAACATAATTCAACATTACTTAAATTTTTTTCCCCTACTATTTATGGGTTATTTATAGCAAGGCTGTGTCACCATTGACACTTTCATAGGTGGCAAGAAAAATGTGCCCTTCCACAAAACAATTTGCTGTCTTTTTTTAGATTTTTCTATTTTGAGCCAAAAAATCTATTTCAAAAATAGCTGCAGTTGTTAGCAATGTGCGAGCAAAAGAAATTAATTTCTTAAATTCAAAATGTATGATAAGTATCATCGTCACTCTTTCTACATTCATTGATTATGTTTCGAAAGGACTATCTTTGTTCAACAGCAAAGAAAAAAAACTAAAAATTTTGCGTTTATTTTCATTTCTGGGAAAATTTCTGAAGAGTAAAGCTCAAACCTGATATTTGAAATATGCATCTGGATGGGTATAGGCAATCTCAAGACTGCTCTATCTAATAATTAAAATAAATAAATAAAAATAAGAGTATCACCATGTTTGCTGTTAAAATCCCGAGAATATGATTCCTAAAATTAGTGGATCCCAGCATAGTTTTAAATATTAAAAAATGTCTAAAATCTGATAAACCAAAAGAATAAAATTTGTTGAAAAAGCACACGTATGAAAACATCTCAATTTGATTTAGGGAAAGTTTTAAAATTGCAGAACTCAGTGAAAATTTTGTCGGATTGTAAGTTTTAATTAGCAAAAGTCAGCGTATCAGGGGTCTTGAGATAAGTGGAATTCTGAGAAACTCGTGGAAACATTACATGCTCTGCTCCTAGTTTCTAAGATACAAAAAAATAATATAATAATTCCAGGTTGATACAAATAATAATAATAATAATAATTCCAGGGTACAATCACCTTTGATAGAGAATGAAAACTTTTTTGGTCATTACTGAAAAAAAAAAGAAAAAAAAAAAAAGAAAACCCCAAACTTTGAGTGGTTGAAATATTAAGTTAGAGACAATTAAGTTATAGAAGTTTAGTGTTACAAATAAGGCTAAATATCAGTTATTCATTATTGATAATATTTATTGAATGAAGCAAAACACAAATGAAGTACAAATAAAGGCAGTAAGATATTAGAGAACTGATATAAGATAAACTAATATACTAGAGAACAAAGAACTAATATATTAAATAACTAAGATATTAGAGAACTAGCACTGACAAAGAACTATAAGAAATAAGCAATAAAAAATATGTTTCAAATTACATAAAACAAGTATAATAATTACCTGTGAGCCTTGTAAGCTAGGCAGGTAGCTTCAATCTCTTCTGAAAACTGAGTATCAGATTCCAACTCCGGCAGTTGAGTCATTTCATTTAAATTCTAAAAAGAAATAACCATTATATTTGCTATCAATTCTAAAGTATCCTAATAATAGTCTATTTCATAAGTTGTAATTAATATTCAAAAAAATATCAGTAGCAAATTTTTTTACACTATGTAATATTAATTTTTAAGACTTTCTAATTTTCAGTAAATTCTAACTTTTTTACACAAGAACTGTTAGAAAAAATTATATATTTTGAAATAAGCATCTGTGACAGATTTTAAATCTTTTCACATGCAAGCAAGATATATTTCAAAAATTTTAATCATAGAAAAATGTTACTAAATATGTAGAGGCTTCTGATGGAATTTCTTTTACATTTACATACACTCACCTAGCGGTCGGAAGTTGCACACTTCAAATAGTAAAACTACAATAGTCTCTACTTATTTGTAGTGTAGTGTGCTACTTTCTTTAAAAAGTAGTGCAATGAGTAGCGCGATACAAAAAACAGTAATTTGTAAGGATTCTTGCCACCTACTTTTAACCGTAAGTTTAGTGAAGAAACACGGTTCTAACACAATTAATTTTTTTTAATTTGATGGGTGCACATCTTCATGGGTCGAGAATGGATGCAATGAAAATGACCTATAGCAGATCATTAACATAAATTAAGTATTTAAAATCACGTATAACTTATATTTAAAGTAGCCATTACGAAAAATTGATAATTAATCACTTTAGTCACAATCATTTTCGGGACGTATTTTCGCTGTACTTAATTTTAGAGAAAATAAAAGAGCATTAATCAATTAAAAAATTGTAATAATGTGATAATCTCGCTTTTCTTGAATTAAATATTCGTGGTCGAGAAATTCATAAAAAATTGAAGGTCAAATGGAAAAATTAATTTCTTTTTCTTCTTCTCTTTTTGGAGTAACAAATTGGGTCATGTAAACATGAATAAATATTTTAAAATTATTCCCTTATATTTAACGTAAGCCAATTTCTTATTCCAAACCATCTTGAACATAAGTGTAAATTAAGTTCTCCAAAAAAGTTCGTCTCCTTAGAGTAGTGATGTAGTTACTACAATTCCAAAGTAGTTTGCAGTCACTACATTTTTAAGAAAAATAGTTGTAGTGAACTACATTTGTAACAAAGTAGTTGTACTTGTAGTAAACTACAAAAAAAATATAGTTTTTTCAACTACTGCACTCACCACAATGTGTTCCGAGAGGTTATTATGCAAATTATCAGGTTGTGGTTGTTCTGCTTATTGAAATGTAAAGTTTTTTAATGTTGATCTAATTAAATAAAGGGTTACACTTATGATACAGATAACACAAAACTATCAGAAAATCAAAACTGATTTACTCAGTTAATTAGTTAATTTTAATAATTAATACCAGATATTTTCAGCAGAGAAGCATTGTCAAACTTTAAATAAATATATATATTATACACACATACACAATAAATTTAAAAAATAATTAGTAGCAATAAACTGTTAAACAGTTTTTTGAACTAACGAATACACTGATATATGTACAGATGTAAAATAATTTTAACTACACACAAACAATAATAAAAAAAAGTTTTATTTCTATAAAATATAGAAAAAAAAACCTTATGTTATAACTATAACATATTAAACTGTTTAAATGAAAACTTTAAATCATATAGTTTCATGTATTCCTTTATCTAATCTAACAATTTTTTTAAAATAAATTCTTATGAGTTTCAATAATTTCCTTGATTTTTAAATTATTAAAAGTTAAAATTATGTGAAACTAATTGCTATGGAAAAAGTTTTTAAGAGATTCGAATTAACGAAATCTGACTGCATCAATATGCTATGACAACAAAAAATACTTTTCCAAGAAATGGCAAAAAATTCCTCAACCTAAGATTAAATAACAATAAAATAGCATTACTTCATAATACAAAAATAGCTAATAATTACAAATAACAAAAATCAGAATATGAAATGCCTACTTGGATTATGATTTCATAAGGTCTAATTAAATCTTGAGGCTTAGTTAATTTCTTGCCCTCTGACACTTCAGAATTCACCATGTTCTGCTTTAGTGACTCAATGAATATTAAATTACGTTCTATAGTTTTGGACAACCTTATGTAAGTCAAGTAAGAATGTAAAAATGTGAGACTTGATTGCACTGCCTCGGAACGACCTTTAGCTGCCTAGAAAAAGACATAAAAAATAACATAAAAATAAGTAATAAAAAGATATATTTATAACCACTTGGCAATTCAAGAAGTTAATAATTTTTCATTTAATTTAGCAATTGCAAAATATGACTAATGACTACATTACATGCAATATAATGTAGTTATATTGACAAAAAACAATCAATATAATACCCAAAAAATCAAAATTTTTGGGCTCATATATATATATATTATATGTTTGTAGTTTAAAAATATGATAAAAACGCTAAAATGCTAAAAAAAAGAAGTTTCAAATCAAATTAGAGTTATCCAAATTTTTTTGAAAGGAAATCTAGAAAAAATTTATTGACTTTTCAGAGCACTAGAAATATAGTTTTTATATCAAATCGCAAGAACTTACCTATTCATTAGAACAATAAGAATAAAATAAATTTGTCTTAATGTTAAAAGGCAATGTATGGGCATAATATTGAGTTAAAAAACATTTAAAGTTCAGCACACTTTTTCTTTTATATTCTTCATTAAAATTAAATGAGGGCAAATTTTCAACTTATTCTATGAAATAAAATTTATTTTATTTATTCATTGTACATAAATTACTTCCAACTTCAATTTTTAAACAAATTCTCTAACTACTTTTTTTTATTATCCAATTCCGGTTAATTTTCTAAAACCAAATAAAAGAGATATTAAAAATTGGAATTTTCTGACAACTTGAATTAGTATCTGTATACTTCTGAAACTTTAATTTCATAATTTCAATGTTTTTTCAAAGTTCATTGAAAAATAGTTAGGATATTTTTTATGCTAGTTAGGAAATTTCTCCTCTTGAATTTTTGATTAGAAGGCTTAAAGCCCCACATCATCCACTTAAGTCCCATTGTGTTAATTTTATTATTTTTTACTTGCCTGTAAATTACTTCCACTATTAATTTTTAAAAAGTCTCCAACTATTTTTTTTTAGGTTAAATATAGTTTGTTTAAATATAATTTTCTGAAAAAAAAAAACATTTTAATCTTATGAAATTTTTCCAATTTAATTTATTATTGGATGTCTTGAGGCCCCACATTGTCCAATTAAGGGCTGCTATCGAGTCTTAAGTGGTGCAACCTTAATTTAAAATTAGTATGTTACTTAACTAACATGTACAAACATTAAAAAACAAATCAGCTGAAACCAGCTTTAATTACATTAAAATTGAAAAATGAATTGGCCACTGAACCCTACCAAATAAACTGAAAATGGGCAAAGTAAGTATACAAATAAAGTGCGCTTTTAATTGTAAAAATACTATTTATAACACAAATTTTTTTTGCACAAACCTGATCTTTCATTTCATCTCGGACAACTTGCAGAGCATCTTTGCATTCTAAAAGCAAGCGTTCATAAATAGCTATTTTCGCTTGGAAATCATGTGCTTGATCTACTTGAGTTTGAGAATCTTGAACATTTAACAAAAATAATCTAATTTTCTCATGACGAACAGGTATTTTACGATTTCTCCATTCTACTTCAGAGAGAGTAACTGCTTGTTTTTCTCTAGTTTGAGCTATTAAATGCTGAAAATACATTTTGTAATTAAGAAAACAAAAATAAAATTAAATAACCAATTTTTTTTCAGAACACATTAAATCAATGTTCATGTGCATTACTTAAAATGTGCATTTGAGCTAATCAAATTCTTTTTTCATTTAAGTTTAAAATATGCTTTTTTTCTTAAATATTTTTATTAATTTTTAATGTCTGAAAATATACTACAATTTTATAACATTTCATAAAATCTGACCACAATGACTGTAAGTGAAAAATAATAATTTAATTCTCATTAAAAACTTCAAATGTAAAGACACAAGAATATTTTTACAAATATGCAAGGCAGAAACATGTAAAAAAAGGTCATAAACAAGAAAAACATTTTATATGGGGCAAAATGATGACCTGTATTCTATGAGGGGCAAAAACCTGTATCATAATGTGAAAAACATTTCAGGAAGCTTACTCTTATAAAAACAAAATATTTATTAGAACTACAGTACAGAACCATTTATACGGTATTCAACAAACCGGGAAACCAGAAAAAAGTTTGCTCAGTTTACCTCCATTTTGAACTAGAACGATTGAGAAAAAAAGCAGAAATTTGACAAATCCTTGAAGTTGAGTATAAGAAAAGGTGGGTAGGGGTATTATTCTCCCCGTTTGTTGAGAGAAAATTTTAAAAAAAACTTGTGACCTTGAAGATCTTTAGGAGGAGAAGGGATAAATTTTCATTTTCTTCTGCATGTCCGATAGAATAGGTGGTTTTCTGATAAGCTGCCATCAATCAAAAATAAAGGAGCTGAATATTGATTTCGTTTCCTCCTTGATTTACAAGGGGGTGGGGGAAATACATTGCACATGCATGTTAGTGAACAGAAAGTGAAAAAGAAATAAATAGGAAAATAAATTCCTATACTTTATTACGAAAATGTAAAAAAAAGTGAAATGGAAATACAAAATATACAAAAATGTTTTAAATTTGGCTATTTTTAATTAAATACTAAAGTAGGAATATACTTTATTTTGTTTAATATAGTTAAATTGAATTTTATCATTTAAAAACAATCAGAATTCCTAATCGTTTCTGGAGAGTTGTCATATGAACGTCCGAGTTAAGGAACTTGAAACTTCTGTCTCAAGTGTATTGAACTGTTAGATTTTTTTAAATACATTTTAGTTACTAAATTTTTGTTATTCTTGATTTATTATAACAAATTATTGTTTTATAATTTTGGATAATACATTATAATTATGACCAATTAATATAAACTATCTGTTATATTCACTAAAAATTTTTATCGTCTGTTATCTTTATTCATTTAACATCTATTAATGAAACAATATTTTTCAATTGAATAAATTCTAAATTCTTTGGAAGTGCGGTATCATTTGCAAGTTTTACTTGACGTGGAATAACATGTGACGTGCTTTTGTTAAAAATTGTCTGCTTTTATAAAACATAAAAGAAAAAGATGATTATTATTTTATGATGCTGATTTCAGCTTTCTCTCCTTAAAAGTGAAACATTTCTGATTCCACAATGTTTTGAGTTATTTTATTTTAGATGATCTTAATATCCTGTTCAAGCATTGTTTTTATTTAATTTGAATAATAAGTTTCCCTTGTATTTTATTGTTTTCCTTTTTCCTTATAATTAGGTAGGAAATATATTGCATTTTTTTAATAGTTGGTTTTGTTTTATATTAGTTAATTTGGTGATTTTAATAAATCTACAAAAAATGAAAATGTAAATTTTATGTTGTTTAAACTTCTATTTTCATTGTAATTTGGGTTTGTTATAACATCGATAAATGACACTTTTTTAGCCAAGCCAGAGGATGGTCTCGGAATGGAGATGGTCTCGAGCATACCAGATAATTGGTTCTCTACTGTATTAGAATTATTGCATAACTTTTAGTGCTAGAGGATACTATATTTTAAGCTAATTACAAAAAGTAATCTACAATTATAACTAAGAAAACTATTCTCAATATATAATTAGAGTGTTTCAACAATTTGCAAATCAAAATATTCCAAGTGTATTTTCTGAACAATCACCATTTTTCTACAAAGAAGAGGGTGACAGATTAAGCTTTTTCTAAATAATTAAAATTTAATTTAATAATACTAATTTAAATTTAAATATCTTTTTTCCTTCATTGACAAGAAATTTTTCATTCATATCGCAACAATAGTTTAGTTTCTTCTGCTATATTTTCCGTCGGACAACACAAATTGTTCATATGCATTGCTATTTAAGCATGCATTGTTACAAAAACAGATAAGTTGTAAAAAATTTATTTTTTACATTTAAAAGAAAAAAGTGACAAATAAAAATAACTGAGTAACCAAACCTTTTCTCATTCAAAATATGTTCCTCATGGTACCCATTTTTGACAAATCTGAATTCATTTATATAAATCAGTTTGATTTTTGGCTATATGTTTCTTTCAAAATTTGAGACAATTCAAGCATTAAGTCAAAAAAAAAAAAGGAAGACCAGATTGTTGCCATAATTCCTTATTATTATAAGACATACTAACTGCTTACTATTTCAATAATATCAAATAGGAGTTGTTTAAAAAAAAAAAAAAAATGAAAAAAATAAAAGAAGAAAAAATGGGCACTTAGAATATTATATGTACAGAAAATGTAGCAACTTCACAATAGCCACTGCATAAAACGAAAATTTTTAGACTAATATTTCGTTTTATAAGCTTACTCTTACTTCACAAAAATACTTACATCTAAGTCAGCAGCTAATAAATCTTCTCCAGATGTTTTTCCAGAAAGTCTAAGTTTGAGTAAATCATTGATAGCTGTTTCATCACCAATATTATAGGCACAATAGCGAATATTAGGTGTCAGTTCTTCTACTCTTTGCTTATAAAGTATAACTTCTTCTTCATTCAAAGCTTCCGAAAGTTTTTCATAGATAGTTCTGTATTAAAAAAAATGAAGAAATTTTTTATTTATAACAATAAAAAAATTTTACAAACTTCAAGGAAGACTTTTCCAGTAAGATTTTTAGAAAAAACATTCATATAAAAGAAATATGATTTTTCAGTGAATTATAATTTTTCAACCTATAAGTTTAAACCAGCCTTTTGTGACCCTAAAAGTTTTTGTGTTTCTTTCTATGATCAGAAATAGGATTAAACATGATGTGCATACCTCATATTTAATTTGTTAGAAAAATAAAGAAATTTTGAAAATTTGGCATTTTCCATAAGAATCAAGCAGATGTTTCACAGACTAAATAGCAACATTTTAATTGTAATTTTGACAAAAATTTATTTCTTTTACAAAAATCTTAGTTAACAAAATATTAAGGTTATTTAGACATAAGTATAGAAAAAAAATCATTAAATAAAATTATATACACTAGACAACGTTTCACAATAACAGATGGTTAATAAGAAAACATATACAATATTTCAGTCCTGAAATATAAGAAAGTCCTTTTAATAGTAACAAAAACAGCTTAACATTTGTTTCAAAGGAAAATTATATTTTTAATTGTATTTAATTTAGTGAGAAGTAAAAACTACAATAAATACTCACTGGGATATACGAAACTGCTCAATGGCAGTCTGCCATTCTTGTAATTCAAAATAAAGGGATCCTTTTATCCAAGCAGAATAGGCCTAAAAGCAAATTTAAAAATAAGAACCTATTTAAATTTTAAAGTCTTTCTTAGTAATATACAGAATATATTGAATTATACTTTATAATATATTGAATTATACTTTAGTAGTTAAATAAGTTAACAATATTTTTAGTTGTGGATAAGACAAAAAATTTATATGCTTTAAAAATGTAGGAAAATTGTATATTTTTTCCTTAGAATTTAAAGCAGAAATAGTTTTTTTCTTCAAATTTTGAAAAATTGATGTCCAGCTTGAAGAGATAGAAAATAACGTTTCAGGACATAAGTGCCTGTCCACGTCTAGTTATGGGAATGTCTACTTTGAGGAGAAGGTATACAATGGTTTATACATAGAAGATTTACGGGGAATTAAAAATATGTCAATGAGAGGTATCTGTTCTGTAGGAGTGTCCGTAACATGAGGTTTCAAGTATATATATACACAAAAACACATATACATATATATATTTTAAATTATAAAATACCTGAGCTTCTAGTTTTGTTCTAGCATCGCATTTTGAACTTTCACATAAGACTTCTAAGTCAGTAGCAATTTTTGCAGCTTTCTGCAATCTAGACACCAAGTGAAACTTCTTACGTGGTTCTGTATTTGCTTCTTGTTTTAATTGCATAGCATAACCCCAAGCTCTTTCAGCCATCATCAAAGGTATATACAAAAACCTTAAATATTCAATTAGATAATTTAAATTCAGCATTAAAAAGTATAAAAAAAATTTATACTGTTGTTGACATAACACAAACACTAAAATCACTTTGTATCAATAGATTAGCAATATCACATGATCAGTTTAAAGTACAGATCATTATTATAAAGGGAGGAGAGAATGTGTTGATATAACCTGAAAATTTACCTATGGTTATAGCTTTGAAACATGTGATACAATGCTACCAAGCAATAAACCTTTCTTGATAATTTTAAAACCAGAAGATAAGTGTTGGAATAAATTTAAAAAAATTCAGTCAAAAGAGCCAGCAACTAGACCATACACATTTCAATTGGTGTGTTTGTTGTTGTTGTTGTTACTAATCCTTCATGACCTAGCAACAGCTAGATCTGGTCCATGAGTCCATGTATTCTAGCAAAGTCAATAACAAATAATGGAGATGTTTTTAGGTCTTCCAAACCCAGACCCAGGTAGTCCAGGATATGCTTCGGAGAGGCTGGCTCTGAATGACACTTAATGCAGGTTGGAAAAATTTTGCAACCGGAGCTAAAAGTCATTCCTTTAAGATGGCCACTATTAAGTCTTGAAATTGCTGTCATATCTGGCCGATCCCCCTTGAGCTCAAGAATGCAGCCAGGGCGCTTTCTACAATACCAGTGGTGAGCAGGGGGAGTAAGCCATATTTGTTTGCAGCTTCTGTTCCATATAGAAGAAATTTCCTGGAAAAAGAGGGAGTCGCAGCTAGTCAAAGTCTCCGTGGAGCCCCTTTTGGCCAACATGTCAGCAATTTTATTACCTGACACATTTACGTGAGAAGGTATCCACTGAATATGAATGTCTCGTTTTTGGGTCATGCGTTTTAGTTTTTCCAGTATTTGTAAACCTACTTGGTCACTGACCAGATGCCAATTTTGAAGGTGCTGAATTGCACTACGACTGTCACTAAGTATCCAAATGTTTTCAGAGCCAGTGCAGGGTGGCCACTCAAATCAGATTTCAAATTTCCCTGATTTTTCCAGGTTTTGCAGTAGAAATCTTAAAATTTTCAGGTCAGCGTGCAATTTTTTTTATTATTAATTGTAGGTGGGTACAAAAAAAAGTGTCAATATTATGAAGTATTTTATTTAAAATGTTATTAGGGCCATATTGAGGGCCGGGATAGCCTGGTCGGTAGGGCGCTGGGCCCATGTCCAAGAGGTCGTTGGTTCGATCCTCGCCGGCCGAAGACTCCCCGTGTAGTAAATGGTGACTGATGCACGTTAAATCTGTCGAGTCTCAAAGTCCTCCATGTTCCCATAACAAATCAATACCTCTGGGGGTACTGATCCAGGAGTTTCCTTGTCTTCTGGATTGGTTCAAAATTACAAGGCTATGGATATGAACATTAGTAGTCGTAAACCCATGAAATTGGGTTGGCTGTTCAACGACGGTTATAAAATAAAATATATCATATTGAGGGCCGGGATAGCCTGGTCGGTAGGGCGCTGGGCCCATATCCAAGAGGCCGTGGGTTCGATCCTCGCCGGCCGAAGACTCCCCGTGTAGTAAATGGTGACTGATGCACGTTAAATCTGTCGAGTCTCAAAGTCCTCCATGTTCCCATAACAAATCAATACCTCTGGGGGTACTGATCCAGGAGTTTCCTTGTCTTCTGGATTGGTTCAAAATTACAAGGCTACGGAGTTGAACATTAGTAGTCGTAAACCCATGAAATTGGGTCGGCTGTTCAACGACGGTTATAAAATAAAATAAAATATATCATATTGAATAGATGTGGAGAAAATAATACGTTTAGTATTGTAGAATATGTTGTTTCTAATGAATAAATTTTTTTTATAAATAGTTTAGTAGTTTTTTCACAAAATGTACCAAATAGCAAATACAGAGTGACCCTTGGATAAGTCCTGTTTAAAATATTTTCATTGAGTAAAAGAAAATAATTCCATATGATTATACATCAATAAATTTTTATATTTATTTAAATTTCAATATAGAGCTATTTTATACTGTATTTAATCCAAACATTGCTCTTTATAAAAGACATTGATATAATTTTCTTTAAACCAATATCCAAAGTCAAATGTTTAAATAATGTTTGTTCTGAATTAGCATTATTATTTTATCCAGTATTAGTAAAGGCAAAATTGTCAAATTTCTTGTTGCATATTCTATAGAAAAACATATTTTTTCTTATTAGAATATTTAAAGAATTTCAATCTAACCACATGGTTTCTTAGTTTAGATTAGTCAATTGTTTTTGTTTTTACAATTGGGTAATTCCATGGTGTCGAACATAGAAATTAAAAACAGAAGCAAATATCCTAACCCCTTCTTCCACCTCCACCACAATCTTTGCCTTTCCTAAATTGCAGCCTCATTGTCTCCAAAAAAGTCAAAAGTTTCTACAATCATTTAGTAACCATGGGAGAAATTTATGTGGTATTCTGTATAACAGGGTTACAATGGAGCAAATTTTGATGCAAGCAAAGTATTGTTAAGTTAATGATATTTCAACTGTTTGGCAATACATTTCAGTCTAAAAAATGGGGGTATAATGGATAAAATAATTTAAATTAAGAACATTAGTAAATAATTTCAATTAGTGAAATTGAAAAAATTTCCAGCTTTTCTTAAAAATTCCCTGATTTTTCCAGGTTTCTATCCAAATTTCCCTGATATTTCCAGGTTTTTTCCAGCATAAAAAAAATTCCCTGATAATTCCAGGTTTTCCAGGTGGGTGGCCACCCTGCAGTGTCACTTACAGGGGTGATTGTGAGCCCAAGTCAAAATTCCAGAAAATTTCTTATGTTAAGAAAAAAAAAAATTTAAATTGAAAAATTAGAAAAAAATTTGAACAAGGTTTTTTTCCTTTTCCTCAATATTTCTTAGTTTGCTTAAAATATATTTAAAATTTTACACATACCTATGATGACCTGCAGAAGTAATTAAAATTTACAAACATGCCTTTTTCTCTTGAGCCTATGATTATAATAACCATTTACTAATAAAAAATCAGCTCATAAATAATCCTGAATATAAGCATATAAAGTATCTGACTCTCCCTTAAAAACACATAAAATAAACTGTGTTTTTAAGTTCAACCTTTGAAAATGTGATTTCCGGAAACTTCTGTGATCAATGATATTTTGAAACGTCTGGACCTTCGATCTCCGGAAACTTCCAGATCACTGTTAGTGAAACATCTGGAGATCCGGATTTTTTCCAGAGCACAATCAGCCCTGCACTTAGGATGGTTTCCAATTCAACGTCAATGGCGATGAGTTCGCTTCTAAAGACCGAGCAGTTATCTGGATTATTTCTAGAAAGTTTTAAGGACAGGTTTTCGATACAAATTGCACTTCTGGTCTGATTAAGGTCATTTTTGCTTCCACCAGTAAAGATTTTTATGGCATCTTTAGTGATGTTGCTGATGGCCTCAAAAGCCAACAGTCTGAGATAATCAGGTACTTGTAGGTTTTTGTTTGTGTAGGTTCCCAAATCAGTATGGAAGAATACTTTGAGCAAACCCTCGACAGGACAGATGCATGGCATAAGAGAGGAAGGCTGGATAAAGTTATTAATGATCTTCATGTCTTCCGCTAGGCTAAACAGTCTTTGCTTTTTGAGACGCTGATTTGTTTTCCACCTGCAAAAATATTCAGAAGTACAATTTTGGTTGTTGTAACTTTTCAACTTGTTAAAGTATTTCTCTAGGTGTGCGTTTCTAGCGTGACTCAGAGGTGGAAGGTCTGCTTCATATAGGACGATTTTATTTTTAGGATTGGTGTGTTTGAAAACCTCTATCGTGAACATAACAGATATACATTTATCATAATTAATGTATGATATTAAATACTAAAAAAAGTTATTAAAGTGAATTTACGACAAAACATAATAGATAAATCAGTATACCAAAATCAGTACCATCCTTTTAATTCTCTAGTGACAAAGATATGTCACAGCCATGGCAATCTATTTTTAGCACTCAAAAGTGGACCAACGTTTTTAAGAAAATAGAATAATCCATTATGTGTAAACAGCTTGTCTGACAACAAAATAGAACACATCCAATCAATCATGTTGGAAAGAGTCTGAATCACATTAGAAAGATTTGATGTACAATCTTAATTAAGATTATAGTCTTAATACAAACTGCTAATATCTTTTGATTATATCTTAAACCTGCAGGAAGACACAAAAAAAAAAAAAATTGGCAAATTCATATTTTTTTAAAATAGAAATTCCACTTAAATATTCTCACTGAATACAATCTTAATATAAATGGGGGAAAAAAAGAAGAAAAAAAAAAAAGGTTTTCCTTTAGCTGGATAACAAAATATTTATGACTTTGATTCTCTATATTATTTAGGTTATGTGAACTACAATGGCCATGGTGCTAATGTGCCACTTTCCGGTTTTTAAACAGTTTCCAGAAGAGAAATGATATTTAAAAAAAGTAAAGTGGTTTGAACAAGGACAGCCACAGAAATCGGCAATTATAGAGAATTGTAAATGAGACAGAAGATGGCCATTTATCTATTTATCATGCTACCTTTGCTAAATGAATAAATAGTTTCTTTATGTTGAAACCACAATTCAGTGATAAAAAAATTTTTTTATAAATAGTAATAAAAAATAAATATATGAGGTACCTAACATCAGTCAGAACTTCTTCAGTAACTTTTTTCCCCTGAAACTTATGTTTTGAAATCTGGATGAAATGCAAAGCCTTACGGATGCGCCCAAGTTTACGACTACAATAGCTCCTGTAATTGAGGGGAAATTTTAAATAATTATAGATAACACAAACATTTCAAAATAATAAATAAGACAATAAGGCACAAACCTATATCGTTGATAATCACCATGTCTCAATCCATGTTGCTGTTGAGCTTCTTTAATTATGTGCAATACTTAACACATTAAGAAAACAGCATGCAATTCATGTGCACATAAAACAGTAAATAAATTACTTTTAACAACAAATACTAATATCTAAAAAGCTGGTAGAGCATATGAAAATTATTTTATTAGCATATGATTTTTTACTAGAATAATTTTAACAAAAATAAGTGGTTTATCCAGGAAATGTTATTATTTTACCCTTAAATTCTTACTATAGTGATTTTTTACTTAAAAAAATATAAAAAGAAAAACTAGGCTGTGGTTATGCTCAGAGATTGTTATCAGTTCACTGCCTCAATGATCAGTTATTTCCAAATGTTGAAGTCGATTTTGGCACAAGAAGATAGCTGGAAGTTTTTACACTTCCTAATTAAGATTTTTTCTGTACATTAAAAGTGGCTGTAGTTTGTTTTCAAATTTCAGTTTTGTAAAAGATTTTCAGAAAGTTGTGTGCTTTGGTTCGAAAAAGGACTAATTTTAAGAATGTTTTCCTTTTGTAATTAATTTATGTAATTTACTTTTGTATTATGTATATCTTTGCCTTTACTTTTTACGAAGTCTTTGGGGTACAGAGAGAGAGAGAGAGAGCAATTTTTAGATATTTGTCATGCTCTCTTGATTGAAAAGTTTTGTGTTTTTATGACTTCCGGGCTGGTTGTCATTTTTATATTTTCATTGTTTTCTTCTTTAAAATTTTCTATTAGTTTAAATTTTCTTATGGAATTTCTGTAAAACAAACGTTTACTTCTTTAATTAGAGGGGAGATTTCCGTATTGTGATCTTTGGCAGAATAATCTCCAAATCTTGCAAACTTAGGGGCAGTAGCCCACGAGAAACTAAAAAAAACATCACAGAAAGTGTCCAACTCGAAAAGTATAATTCGTAGCCATCCCCAGGCAAACATCTACATGTTTTTTTTTAAAAAATGTGCAAGTTCCTTGGCGATTTGGCTCCTTGGAGATTGTAGTTGCAGGAATCTTTACAGGCCGAATTTACTACCGTTTAGCGGTACCTTCACAAATTCAACTTTAGGAAAAACAGTAGTTTCACAAATCCAACTTTAGGAAAAACGGTAGTTTCACAAAATACTTTTTCTTAAAATTTTACTTTTGTATCCCTTAGGAAACGATAAATCCATATTTTTGTGTTGATTTTTTAATATAATTTTTCACAAATTATGTCTAAATTTTAACAAAATAGGTACCTTTCAGAAAAACCTAGACAATCCCCTGAGTTGAGCGATAGATCACGATACAGAAATATCCCTAAAGTGGAAATCAAAAACTAATTATCCTAAACGTAAGTAAACCTTTCAATGATGTATTATACTATCATAAATTTTAAGAATATTAAAATGTGGATGTCTAACTGAATTAATGAAACAATTTTTCTACCATTTAATATGAACATCCTTAGAGTAAAGGTGGATATGAGGAATGAATATCCTTTTAACGATTATAACACAATTTAAATCAGTTAGAGAATAATAGTACAAGTTGTAGATAAAAAATAGTTATGCTAGTTTTATAAACAAACGAGCCAATTACAAAACTTCATTATTCACCGTCAAAATATTTGAATGTACAACTATATACTACAGACTTCAGTCACCCAATTTTTAAATATTTTAATGTGGTTTATTAAAAACAACGAATAAAGTTATATTTAGGAGAAGAAAATATCTCTTAGAAAATAAAATATGTGAAGGATACTCTCAAGAGTAAATGTTTTTTGGTGGGCATTAACATCCGTTTGCGTGTTGTTCGAAACTTCCTCACTTTTAGATTCATTTGAATCTCCAGTAGCCATTCTAACAGCCAATATGCCTATAAAAATCTAAGAATTAGTTTGTTCAACATAAATATCAATTCTAAATTAAAATTTTAACATATGAGTCTAATAATGAATACGTGTTTACTTACGTGTTGATATTCTGCTTTTCTTTCGGAATGAAAACAAGAAGTAGGAACCACGGTTACATTAAAATTATGAGAAATTGAATTTTAAATTTTCTCATTAAGAAAAATTAGCAAGTGTATGAGGGTTTTGATTAAGCATAAATTAAAAAGAAAATATAGATATCTATATTTAATTAAATAAATTATTTCATAAACCAGATGAGTTGAACCTTTTTTGTAGCAACTTGGTGCAAGTTGGCAACATTATTTTCTAAGAATCATCATAATAGTTATTTTCTCCGAACGAGAAACATACAAACTTATAACTGCGTAAGTATTTTAACATCTTATTACATCCAATATTATTTATTTAATTTTATACTTATTTTATAAATTTACTTTCGAATATTAGTTTCCTCTTGGGTTTATCTATATTATTAAAATTGTTTATTAGCTTAATTCTTTAATCTTGATTACTAGAGAGAAGCGCGTGAAGCACTCTTGTGATGTATGAATTTTATTTTGAATTACTGTATTTATTAATAGTTTATGTTTTAAGGTATTGTGATATTAGTGTTATTACTGTAATATCATTAGTGTCTAGAAAATGTAAAGGTTACTGTGAATGCTTAATATCTGCATCTTGTTGCTTAAATATATATCTGAAGTGATCCATATGCTTTGATTGCAAATAGCTGTAGGAATATAACCAATGATGTATATCTGTGGACTGATTTCTAATGATTATTTTTACGTCACTACCACTGAGGTTGTTTCCTACTTTATTGTCCTAAGAATAATTTTTTTTATCTACCTTATAGTTATTGGTAGTTATAATAATTAAAAATTTTCTCATTTTATATTAGCATGGCGGATGCAGCTCCAGCCGGCGGACGAGGTGGATTCCGAGGAGGTTTCGGCGGTGGTGGCCGAGGCGGTCGAGGTCGTGGTAGAGGAAGAGGCCGCGGTCGGGGACGTGGTCGTGGTAAGGAAGAAAAGGAATGGATTCCTGTTACTAAGTTAGGGCGTCTTGTTAAGGATGGAAAAATCAAAAGCTTAGAGGAAATTTATCTCTTTTCACTGCCTATTAAAGTAAGTGAGAATCTGGGCATTTACATAAGTTTCTATTCTTATTAGTTCAAAAGCTTAGTAAATTTTGTTTTATAAAAATTTCCAGCTTATGTTCCCATAATCTAATTCATAGTTACAATCCCTTGGGGGAAATGTGCAGAATAAAAGACAAGTTAACTTCTGGATAGAGTATTAAGCAAAAATTTATTTCGTGGAGGACTTTTTGATAGAACTAACCTGCTTTTGTGTTACATGATCATATTTTCGAGATTTAGGTATATATAGTCTAATAGAAATTTATTAAAATGTGCTAAAGTAGAAATGTCTATATTAAAGGTTGCTTTCAAATCTCGTTTCATTTTTGGGGGGGGTGGAAAAAGGGCTTATCAAAACTGGTTTAGTTTGTTTTATTTGTTAATATTAAATTTACATGTGTTTGGGAAAGTGATTTAATTTATATATATTTTGTTGAATTGTTTATTTAAATTATGTATTCTGTTTATTTTAGGAATGTGAAATTATTGACTTCTTCCTGGGTAGTGCCCTCAAGGATGATGTTATGAAAATCATGCCTGTACAGAAACAAACTAGAGCCGGTCAGCGTACCAGATTTAAGGCAATTGTAGCTATGGGAGATCAAAACGGCCATGTTGGATTGGGAGTTAAATGCTCTAAAGAAGTTGCTACTGCTATTCGAGGGGCTATCATGTTAGCTAAGCTTACAGTCATTCCTGTGCGACGAGGTTATTGGGGTAACAAGATCGGTCAGCCCCACACAGTACCCTGCAAGGTAAATGATTTCCTTTAGACAATTCTTGAGAAGTAGTTTTCTGTATTTGACAGTCTTAATTTAATACTTGCATAAATTTTTTTTGTTAGGTTACTGGTAAATGTGGTAGTGTTATTATGAGGCTTATTCCAGCTCCTAGGGGAACTGGTTTGGTCTCTGCGCCTGTTCCAAAAAAGCTTTTGACCATGGCTGGAATAGAGGATTGTTATACATCAAGTAGAGGATCCACTTGCACCTTAGGAAATTTTGGTAATTATTTTTAATTAGTTTATTTTAATTACTTTGACTTTATATTAAGGGAAGATTTCCTCTGTTAAGATTTCACATCTCTTATCCCTTTCTCCCACAGAAATGGGACTTACAATAATTTGACCATTTGAAAATTATCCTAAGAAAGTAAATTGTAATAGTAATTAAGAATTGAGCCTATAAACAGTTAATTTTACCAGTGGGTGGTTTTAATTTAAATAGTAAGTAAATTTTTTTCAGGGTGGAATATAAATAAAAGTTAGTTTTTATGGGATAGAAGTTTATTTAAGGGCACGAAGGGTGCATTTATAGACATAGCTGGTCGTCCTTTTAGAAATGCCTAGGGAGTAAGTAAATTCCGTGTTTAGTAAATTATTGTTAAGAATAATTAGTCAAGATAGTTAAACATTGGTTATGCGGATCAATGGTGCTCTGCGTTGATTAAAGTTCGTACATTTAAGCAGTTTCCTTCGAGATGACCATTAATCATGGTCTGACTATGGCTTTTAAAGTTAAAATTTTTACCCCTGAATATTGCCGCTCAAAAAGGTAACTGTGGGTTTATCTGGAATTGTTATTTCGTAGTGAGGGTAAGTTATGTGAAATGTTGCATGCAATTAGTATGTGCAAGCAGTTTTTTCTGCCTGTTCTAAATGTTTGCATTCTCTTCGTGACATGGGCACAGCGACATTTGAGTTCAACACGATAATTTTAAATTGCGCGTTTGGATCTTCGCGACTAAAATACGACTACTTGCTACTATTTTCGGCTAAATGCTAAAAAAGGCAACTATTTTCAGAAATAGGCTACTATTGGGAGACTTATTTTACTCTTATCAAAGTTTTTTCGCAAAAATGAAAGTTACTTTTCAAAACGTTAATAAATGAAAGCAAACTTTTATGCAATCATTTATGTCCAAAAAGCCAACAATTTAAATTTCCATTAGATTTTAATGAAGTTCATAAAGAGTTTGATAATGTTTAGGCGCTTTTTTACATTAGTACTTAAAATATTTTTTTTTAAAAATTTATTAAAATTCTTTCATTACTTGTCTGTTTTATAATTGTTAGATGGTCAGTAGAGAGTTTAGTAGTAGTAAGTTGTTAGATAGTTTAAACAAATAATTCTTGGGTCGATTTTATTTTCAAAAAGGAAAATAATAATAAATAAGAAAATATTTTTACATTTATTAAGTACAGAATTTACTACTTTTAATTATTTTAAATAAAAAAGGGTCTAATGATGTTTCAAAGGCATGTTTTTTTTTTTTTTCTAAAGTGAAAATTTCTTTTGTTTGTATCCCCCCTAGGATAGGTAAGTGAATAAAAGGGATTTGGTAGTAAATTCATGCATAATTTTATTAATTCTTAGTGAGTGTCCCTTTATGTACGGTTTACTCAAAATTAACTTCTCAAACAGCATTTATTCAGACATGAACCCGCAGTGCCATTTGATGCGTGTATGTTTTTAATTTTAGATTCAGGTTATTTTTTAATAAGTATATGAGTTCTTGTTTTTAAATCTTAAAAATTTTTACTAATAAAGGGAACTCTGTCAAATTTTTCTAGCATTGTCGTTGATGCTTTTCACCTGTGTTTTTCAAGCCTTCTGCGCCAATCTCATTTCATGTTCAGATATTGCTGTGTGTTCACATATTTTAAAATCAAACATTGTGATTGTATTCATGCGGGATGAAGTACCATGATTCCTATTAATGTCATTTCAATGTAAGACAGTGTTTAAACAATTTAGAAGTGCTGCTTTTATGATTCGTATTCATACAGTTCAATGATTGCAATTTATATTTCTTGTGGTTTAAGAGTATTTTTTTTTTTTATTTTTTACAAAACTCCTAGACTTAATAAAGGTCTTTTTTTTTTATTGGGTGTTTTTCTAAAAGTGCTGGGTTTTCCCTTTTTCGAAAATGAGTTTTTTTTTTTTTTCTTTACTATGTCGATTTTCGCTATGTGTTATGCAAAGACATTGTTTTCACATTGCGTACCGTCGATCCGTAGTTTATGAAAGAGCCAATCGTTTTACCTGGGTTGGTGAAGTACTTGCGGGTCTGCGTATGCCTCTACTGAGATTCTTGCACTCTCACATGCAACTCTGCTGCACTTTGCATTATATTTTCAATTTCAGGTTTCGATTTCCACCCTCTGATGTCGGACCAAAAAATTTTCTCTTTTTTTTTATGGTGGCTACTGTTATCAAGGATAGAGTTCTTTGTCAATAACTAGTTATTTTGTCATGATCATGTAAATTCTTCGGAAATTATATTACATTTTGTTGATGTATATAGTGCTTAAAAATATTTTTTGAGTGCTTAAAAGGTGCTTGTTTTTTGTCGAAAGATTAACTCTTTAAAACACATTTTGAAAGATATTTAATGGAGTTATTCCAGTGAACTAATTTTAATATAAAGAATATTCTGTTAATAGGTGAGCAATCTGAGGGATTTTTTTAAAATACTCTAATTTTTTCCCATCTAGAACATTTAAAATTAACTGATTTAATTATTAACTAGACTAGGGCAGCATAATCTTGTGCTAAAGTTATTTAAGATTCATTCTCTATATTGTACTAATTTGAATTATTAAATTACAAGCATTCGTTTAAGGTGTACTTTGTTCTTAATCACTTTGTTCTATGAATTTCCTTGCAATGAAGCTTCTGTTAATGTAATTTTAAAATAAAATCATTTCTAAAGTTTTTGCGTTGCATTAAATTCTTTATTTTCAGTCAGTGGCAGCTTTGTTAATTATCATTTATTTTTTTCTTCCTTGATTTTATGTTAATCTTAGTTTTGTGTTTTTACAGCTAAAGCAACATACTTAGCTATTCAGAAAACGTACAGTTATTTGACACCAGATTTGTGGAAAGACCAAGTGTTCCAGAAGTCTCCCTATCAAGAACATTCTGATTATTTAATGATGAATCACAAACCCGTTGGAGGCCAGCAACGTCAAGTTGAAGCTGTAGCTTGATTTGTATATTTTGAAATAAAAATATATTGAAAATTAAATTTTTGTATTATATTTCGCCTATAGTTACGCACATTAACAGGACTCTGTTGTAATGGATTATATTTAATTCTCCACCCTGCTTTACATGCTTAATACTTGTAATTGTTTTAACATTTAACTTTTTTGTATTTGGATTCTTATTAGCTATTGAAAGAAAATGGGTGTATGTCGAATCATTAGTCATTTGCATCTTGTTATGTATCCCGAAGAAATAGAACTACAGCTTATAATACGTGCTATTGATTTATTGGGTCAATTTCGCCTTGAACTGCATCAAGTCTTTTTTAACTCTGGTTCTGATATTTCGTAATCGTAGGTCCCCTTCTACATATATCAAACTTGGGGGGGGGGGAAACTGCCAGCTTTTATTTTTAAGTCCTTAAGTTAAACTTATTTTGAAAATTATTGTACAGCGCAGAGTGTCGGTTGGCTTGTGAAAATGTTTATGTTTGATTCTAGAAAGTTAACAATTAGGTATGTGCTAGGTGCATACTTACTATAGTTCCATTGTTTCGTACATTACATTGTTTTTTCCCCTTGTCATATGTTTATATGATTAATATAGGCGACAAAAAGTGATTCTTGATTGTCAAAATATTTGTCCTCAAATGTATAAGAAAAGAACTCTAAACATGATTAATACAAAGGTTATTCAGTAATAGCAAGAAAATTGTTATCTCGGTGAGATTTTTTTTATTTAGAATTACTTTTTTAGTATAAAATATGCATGTGTCAAAAGTGAAGGAAGCCACTCTTCAGTCTTGCGAGAAAATCGGTAGATTTAAGTTTCATTTCCTTTTTTTTAAAATTTGATTTTAATATTTAAATTTCTGTTTTCATCAAAAATGTAACAAATATTTTCTGTTAAATAAAAATTAGATTTTAATGTAAACATTCTTAATTCGGAAATGATCAATTAATGAGACGCCTGCTTGCTTGAACATAGTATATGCTATTTTATCCCAACGTTTTGAAATGCTAGACTAAGTTAAATTGAGAAAATTTTCTTTTAAAAGAAATTTATAGAGGTAGGACAAAAAGTACATAATCAAGTGGTTTATTGTTCAGTGATTGCTGTAAAAAAATATTCAAGGTTAGCTGTTATTTTTATCTTGTTTGCTGTAAAAAATAAACTTAAGAGAATGAAGATAATTGACTAATAGATTTAATGTAAGAGTCCATATCATAGAAAGGTACATTCTGGACTCATTTCTGGAAATTTTTCATCTGCAAGTTATGCATTTTACATTTCTGAGTTTGTGTGCAGAACACCGTACAGCACAAGAAGTCACAAAAATTCGCGATCGCAACGAACTATAGGGGGCGTTGTTGTATGTGCCGAATCCCTGCGATTTCCATATGAACAGTCATTCAGTTACACTGGAGACGTCTTTAATGTAGCATTGTAACGTTCCATCTTTATTGTGGCTGATTAAATTTAAAAAAGAAAAATGTTTGTTTTCTTTCTTATGCAAACAAAAACAAAATGGTATAACTTTTTTTTTAGAGAAGGAACATCCGGAACACATCGGAAAAATATTTGCAAATAACGAGAAAAAAATAGGTATATTCTTATAAGAGTTCAAACCTAATGCCTGAGAAATAGTTTTACTAAATTTAATGGTATAACATGAAAGGCCCATTTAAATTTTAACGTAAAATAAAGAATGCTTACGAAACAAAAAGAAAAAAAAGAACCATTCTTTTTTTGTCGCCATTTTTTAGTGTTACGAAAATGCGTCTTTGGGACTTGCCAAAAACAAAACAAGATGCAATTTTATTTTTTTAGGAGCGAAATATTTTATGGAGTGAAATATAACGAAAATGTACCAATGTCCATAACATGAAACTCTATCTTAGTAAACGTCCGTTTTGGAAATGTTATTTCATTTTGAATCTTATTTATTAGAGTTCATAATGGCTATAGAATCAGGTGAGAGAAACGTTTGTTTTGAATCTATGCTAAACTCTATATCGGCCCATTTTCCACCGAAATCCGATTGACTACTTTGATTTTAAACAAAGTGTTTCATTTTAAGATTTTTTCCAAAAATTTTAAGTGTAGATTGGCGGCACTAAAAATCTGCCAAATCTGTAGCTGTGGTTAATACGTAAGTACCGAATTTTTCTTCCATACTTTTCTGAATCATATTACTTCAAATATTAGAATATGCAAGAAGTATACATAAACACATAATTTAATACCATTTAAATTTTCAAAAAAAGTATTTTGACAACAATTTTATCAAAAAATTATAAACTAAAAAGCGTAAAATAAAGAATTCTTAGGATAAAAACGATTTTAAAAATTCCTCATTTTTCAATAAAAACTTTCGTATTGTTTTTTTTTTTTTAATTCTTATAGTATTTAATCAGACGTAAAAAAAAATTTTGTAGAGAACGATCATCAAGTACGAAAAAAAATTATTTACAAGCAAATTTTTTATTATAAAAATCATAACACTTACCTGATTTATAAGTCCGGAGAATTCCAAAATGATATGTTCTTTGTTTGAAAACTTTATTCTCAAATAACATATACATAGTTTATCCCTTCATTACTTTTAGGTAACATACCACACATCAAAATTTTATAATTGTAAGATCTCGATATGAATTTTAATATGTAGCTTAAAAACAGAATAGCTGAATTCTAGTTTAAATTCTTTCAAAACTAAAAAACACTTACCAAGAAAACGATAAAAAATTTATTTATAATCAGCACAAAAGATACTTTTTCAAGTAATTCGGATTATTCTTTATTGTTGTTTTCTGAATTATGTAGATACAGAAATATATACATTTCTATGAAGAAGAGGAATATTCTATAACTATCTATTACAGTTCTGTATGGAATTCATTGGAGCACATTTATTCATTGGAATGACGAAAGCAATGTTGACTTCATTTTAACTTGTAATGAATTGAAGACAGAAAAATTATTTTACCGCAATACACACATCTGTAACAGCAAGTGATCATGAAATCATGTTATGTTGTTGGTAATAGAAAGGTAAAAATTATTGAGAAGTTGTTCTCCAAATGCTTGGCGTGCTCTGCTTCAATGTTTGGCATGTTCTGATTAGTTTTTTCAAGAAGTTTTACCTTTTCTTTAAGGAAATTTCGCTTCCTATTTGCTGCAAAGAAAATGGCGTCCGTCATTGCCAATGGTTATGTGGGAACTAATGCCCGATATTTACAGTCTCCCGCTAGATGGCGTATCGAGTGTTGCGATCGCGAATTCGGCATGCGAACCACAGTGGTTGATGACACTTGTTTTTGGTGAAAATGCTCTGCAAAACTGGCCAATCAATTTCCTCACTCAAATGGGAGAAAATCGCATGCAGTTAAGACGCGTGTGCCAGTTTGAATGAGCTACGAACGGTTTCATTGCTCTTCTCGTTCGTTCAAATTCAGAGTAACCTCTGCTATAGTTTCTAGTTGGCTACAAAATCGCTCTTTTCGGTATTGGGTAAAAAGAATTTTTTACTTTCTAAAAGTTTAAATGTAAACAAAGCTTTATCTTAAGTAATTTTTCTCAGTTATCTATTCTCTTCATAAAATTTTATTTAATTGTTAGTAATTTTAAGATTTAATTATGCTGTTTTTGAATTGAATCGAACCTTTCTAATACAGTTCGTAATATGTGGTTATGAATATTCCGTGATAAAAATTTATTGACTGTGCTAATTTTCCGCTTTTTCTAAAAATAAATTTTGCGAATAATTTTTAGATTCTTGAAAAAGTTATGCTTAAAAACAAGATTCTTGATAGAAAGCAAGATTTGACTATTTCCTCTGAAGATTCAGAATGTGAAAAATCTAATATAGAAATTGTACGTGATATATTTTGTCACAATACTGTTCCTTCTGAGGGAAAGAAGAATACTAAATATTTAGATCAAGTAATTAAAATTGAAAATATGGATGACACTGAGACATCGTCTGAGAATAAATATGAAAGTTATCACAGTTGTGTCAAAGGTATTAAAAGGAAAGCTGACACTTGTTCGATTGTTTCTGTGAAAATAAAACAAAAACTTTCAAACAACGAGCAAACTAATCAGCTTTCTAAAAATTCAACTGCTGGTATGATAGAATCTTTAGTGTCTGTTAAAATTAAGAAGCATAATATTTCTACCAGCGAGCAACATATACAACCTGCGAAAAATCTAACTGCTGAGCCTCTACAATTGAAAAAAGCTGTATGCAATAATGTTAAGGAAAGTAAAAGTGAGGAAAAGTTTAACTGTCGTTTATCTGATAGCAGAAAAAATTTTTGTAAACAAGTTTCGCAAACAGAACAATCTGTACAGACTTTGGAAAATGAAACTGCTGAGCCTTTAAAAATGAAGAAAGCTGTGTGGAATAATGATAAAAAAAGTAAAAGTGAAGAGACGTTTGACTGTTGTTTACCTGGTTGCAGAAAACAATTTCGCAAACAGAAAATTTATGAAACTCATATTAAACATTTTCATGGTATTTTTAATTTTGAAAAGTCTGAACCTATCATTACTGCACTATTTTATGCCTGTGGAAAAAAGGGTAATGATAAACTTGCTTGTAAGAAAAAGGTTAAAGAGAAATCAGCTAAGTTAGAAGATGTTGAAACTGAAAATAGTGATATCAGATCTACTCTACTCCCATTTTCATCTTTTGATTACAAATTGCCTTCTAAATTTTCTGATTCAGAAATTCTGCTACCGAACTCCTTAATAAGAAGTATTGAGCTAATTTCTGCTGGGAAAATGATTACAGAAGTAATATATGAAGACTCTTATAAGGAAAAAAAATTGCCTTTAAAATTTTTAGATAAAGATTTTTACCCTATCAAATCTGTTTCTCTTAATAAAAGAGGTTTAAATTTGGAAAATGATAATAAAAATATTTCTGGGATCTGTAAGAAAATCAATTCATCCTCAAGGTTCAATTTTCAGAAATTTTCTTCTGTAAAAAGTGATATCAAATTGCTTGGTGACAACAGAACACAACACAGTTCAAATAATGCATCCGTTCAAGTTCCTGTTTTATCAAATACTGGTGACAGTTTGATTAGTACAATTACCCAAGAGAATAAAAGTTTAGAGGATAACGAAAAGTCAATTTCTGATATTAAAAATAGTATACAAGAAGATCATTTATATGCCTCTAAAAAACTTGATGGTGAATATATAAATCAGAAAATAGATGTATATAAAAATAATTCTGTAGTATATTCACATTACAAATTAAATGATAAAATAAAAAACCCTTCTATAGATACTAATAAATTTGGCGCAGATAGTGATATTTATTGCGGAAATACAAATACACCAGTTGTATCCAGTTATGAGGAATTTGTGAAAAAGAAAGAAAGAGAATGCTTAGACTTAGATTCATCCTTGAGCAATAAATTCTCAATATTAGAAGTAATTAATCAAAAGGGAAATGCAAATAATCAAGATAAGATATCCACAGCTGTATCTTTAATTTTACATAATATGACGCACAATCCCTCTTTTGGTTTAATGCCTAATTTAAATTCCAAAGTTTCACAAAATACTCAAATAGCAAGCAGAAATGTCGACTTAATTCGTCGTTTTTTTGAACTTTGCAATTGTGCAAGAAACTTAAAAGAGATTCTTTTTAAGTGTAAACAAATCCTTCACAGGCTTAGTGAATACGCTGTGTCTGAAGACAAAAATATTTCCCTCTTACCATGTACTCCTGTAGATACTGACAAATGTGATAAGCTGTTGCATTATATTTTCTTTCTTGATGTTATAAGAGATCCATCATTTACTTCTATTTACGTCCAGCATATTTTAAGAAAACCTGATCTGGCAGTTTTAAACAAATTAACTGATCCTGTTTCTCTTTATTTAACAAATACAGAGAAGGAACTACCCAATGTAAAACTACGTAGAGACAGGGAATTTTTGCAAAGGAATTCTGATTTCTTTAAAGTTCTTCTAAAAATCCAAAAGTCATGCCATATTTTGCCTTATGCTAATTCTTCAATTTCAGCTGAAGAGCTATGTCGTCCTACTACGAACTTGAGACTTGAAAAGAGTGATTTTTTCACTCAAGTTTTTTGTCATGTTAAATCTGAAAAGGACCCTATCTTCCTGCAAAGTTATGGTGTTAATAAAGATTTAAGTGTGTCTCCTTTTGTAGAATGTGTTTGTGATGACTATTACGTTCACAAATTGGCAGGTTTTGTTCTGTTACCAAGACCTGACAGTTTTGTGACAAAAGATATGTGCGTAGGTTTGTGTTTCGAAAGTACTGCATTTTCTTTTAGGCATTTAGTAATTCAACTTTCTCTGATTGCTGATGAAATTAAAAAAATTATATCTGAAATACGAGAAGAACTGAGTAAAGAAAGTACTCAGCATTGCTCATCAGATATGACAAACAATTTACTCATTATATTTAATTTGATTGACACAGAAACAGATTGTGTATTCTCGGCTCTTGACTTATTTAATAATTTTGTAAATAAACTGCCCACGCTAGATAACAAGGGTTTTTTGGGTGAGATTAAGATAGAATTAATTAAGTATTCTATAAAAGAGATTATCAATATCATAGAGAAGTTGAAAGATTTAAAGGAATGTGATACCATCTCATAAATCCTAATTTCACGAGTTGGTTGGTGTACTGGGAAAACGAGATATCTCTGTATGTGTAATTATGAATAATAGAATAAAAAATAAAAAAAACCTACAAGCGCCGCAAACAACATTGAAAAATAATAATTTAAAAGGACGTTGTAACGTAATAAATTATTGGCACGTAACGTAATCCTAAGTTATCCTCTCATTTCTTTGCATTTCAATATTTTGAAATATTTTAATATTGTTTGATAAAATACATCTAATAAAATTAAAATGTATTTTAATTAAAAATGTTTTATTTTAATTCAAAATGTAAATGTTCAAAATGGGCGTCTCTAAATAATGAGTGGTTCGACCACTAAAATCTGACTCACCTTGAAGGGGAAAAAATCGAAATAATTGATCTTTCAGCCCAGCTATCTATTAAAAATTAAACATAATAGAAGATGGATTTGGTTTTTTTGGTCTATGTTTTTATCACAGAATAAAATAATTAATTTATCACAATTGTGAAAATTACCCGTAATTTTTTACCCCTTAATTGTAGCATGATTTTGAAGAAAACTGTCATAAAAGTGCCTGTTTTTTTCATTCAAGAGAATAATATAAAAGTAAGTGTATGTATTTAATTTCCAGGTTAATTTTTAGCCTACATGTCTGATGAGTGCTAACATCTTGTTTAAAATAAAATATTTTAAATAAAATAAAATATCAAACACATTATAAATAGTCTGGTACTACCACCTCATGTATAGATTGAGAAATAAACATGATTCTGGGCATAAGGAATAGATTATATTAATCTTTTTGGTCCATTACATTTCAACCCCCGACCCAAAATTATAATGGTCACAAGAAATAGATGGAAATAACTTCACCTCATCGTTTTGATAAGAGCAAAAAGGAAGGGACTTATAATTATATAATGATCTATTTATGGTAAATATGCAACAGTTAGTCTAAATATTAAAACATACAGAATTTCAATGCTTCAGTTGTGAATCTTAACAGTTTACAAAAATTGAAATTAGTGAAGTTAATTTTTTATCTTTGAATTATAAGATTTCTATCATAATTATAGTGATGAATTTTAAGCTTCATATCACATCGGATCGACTTTCCTTTTTAATTTAATTTAGAATTTTTCATGTTCATTAGATATTTGCCTAAATGCACTACTGTTCTTTAAATAATGTATAATATTGATACATTGCTTCACAATATTTTATTTAAAAAGTGAAACTTTATGTTTTCTCTTTTAATTTTCCTCTGCTGCGACTTTATGCAATTTCTCTGTATGTCTATCATCTTATCATTCTCTAGTATTTTTTGCAGTGATAGGAGATATAATATTTTTTATACAACTTAAAAATACAGTAAGACCCACATATAACGAGTAGCTTGGGAAAAAGAAAAATGCTTGAAACTGGTCACTTGCTAAATCTGAATTCAAGGTTTGTTTGAAAAAAATGATTAAAAAAAAAAAAAATTGTGAATTGCTTCCAAATAATCTTTATTGAGTATTAGCAAAATATTTATCTATAGATTGTTTCATTTAACAAAATTTTGTTTATTTAATTTATGTTTTAAAACACTAACCACATTAAATGTTTCATAATCTGTAACCTATTGCTTCAAAAAGACCAAGGTTTTGTAATGACTCGTCAGCACTAGCGTGTGTTGGTGTTTTAAGGAGATTTTCTTCTTCCGCGTCACTATCATTACATTCACTGTCTTTTTCCTGCACTTTTACATTGGCAATGATATCCTCTATGGAGAGAACTATACCCTAAGTCAAGAAAATGTAATTAACATTGGTGTAATCATCGATATTTAAAACTCCTTGAGTTTCTTTTGTTGTAACCACCCTGAGAGCGGCAATCATCTTCTTCAAAATTGCCATCACTTTTTGCAATCTACCTACCTTTCTAAAACAGTTTTGGATAAACGATTGTGTTAAACTTTCCCATGCATCTCTTACCTTCCATTCCTTTTCCATTCTGTCTTAACATCTTAAGAATTAATTGCTTTCTGTAATGGCGTTTGAAACTGCATATCAAGAGGGTGCGAAACTGAGGTTGAGTTAGGAGGCAAAAAAAAGCTTTTTTTTTTAAATTTGCTAACATGTGGGTGAGCAGAGCAATTGTATACGATAAAGAAAATAATTATTTTTTGCTTTTCAAGCAAATTTTACCACCAGTGCAAAAATGAAACAAATAATTCTGAAGTTATCCATGCTTTTTTATTTTCAAAGGAAAATAAAAAAAATCACGAGGGTTTCCTTTCTCAACAACCAGCAATACAGATTGAAAATAATTCGGAAAAAAAAAAAAAATTTAGAATTTGAAAAAAATTTTTAGAATTCTTTTTTCTTATTCAAATATTTTTTTTTTTTATTGTCGCAGTAGGATACCGAGTTCTTGCAGAAAGATTTTTCCTTTTGGAAGCAAAAAATTTTGATTTTCTTTTCTGCAGAAATTTTTGAAAGAATCTTTCTTTTCTTCAGAATTATATTCAAAAGATGCTCTTTTCGCACATTGAAAGGGGAAAAAATGCTTGCGATTTTTCTATTCTCATTTGAGAATGATGAAAAATAAAGAGTGATGAAGTAAAAAATTTGGTTTTCTCTCCTGCAGAATTTTTCGTTCTATTTATTTATGCAATTATGTATTACTATTGATTTCCACATAGCTTTTAAAATCCAATATTTTTAATACTGTATTATTTATTAAAGCAACTGAATCTCAAAATGAAAATACGCATTTAGTAACCCCTCTTTGAAGAGTCCGATTCATGTGATTTTACTGTTTTCTTTTTTCGCCGTAGGTACTGCAACACATTTCACGATTTTTTTATTATTTTTTTTAATGTGAGGATGACCTACAAAAGACAATAAAAGAAATAATTTGTGTGTTTTCCCCCTACAAAATGCTAGAATATCGGCATAATATTAGAATAAAAAAATATTGCATATTCAATTAATAAAATTATTTTATTGGTTCCGAAAAGTTCTTTTTTGAAATTGATTATATGTATTAATTATATGTACTTTATTTGATTGATTATATTTGATTATATAATTTATTATATGTACTTTAAATTAGTAATATGTATATTTGTTTATTTTAAAAGTATCTTGCAGAAAGATATTAGTTTAGAGAGGTATGTAGCAGTAAGCCCGAAAAAATTATGCCAAGGGAGTCTTATGTTGTTTATCTTAGTAGCAAAAAAGTTACTGAACAATTATTTATGCCAGTGATACTTAGTTAATTGTGTTTATAAGTACTACTTATATGATTTTGTTACAATATACTAATATATATGCCTAACGAAGGTACTATGGCAATAGATTTATTTGCGGCCCACAAAGACAAAATAGTACTAGAAAAAGAAATAAAGAATTTGATTAATTGTCTTTATGAACGAAGTAGTTGAATTTGTAACTAATTCTTTTGTTTTATTTTCGACAAATTAAAATAATAAAACAAAGGGTTTTGCATGTAGCCTAAACCGAAACATTTATTCATGATTTGAAAAAAAGAATTGTAAATATGACTAAATCTCATTTTTTTTTCTTCCTATGTTGTTTATAAAACATTTTCTATGTAATAGTAATATTTCTAACTTTATTATATTCTATTATTTTTATGAATGAAATGTTTTGGGAGTAATGTAGGAATTCAGCCATGTTGTGTACAAAATACTATTATAAATTATTGATGTATCCTGTTTAAAAAAAAAAAAAAAAAAAACGAACTGGCCACTGTTTTTTACAAAATATAGCTGTATATATTTTACTATACTGTGTATCAGGGTTGGAGTTTTTGCCGGCAAAAAGGTGTTTTTACCAGGACAGTGACAAAAACCAAATTATTTAAATTGCTGATTAAATATTATTACAAAATACTTGAAGCAAATTTAAATCAATCATAAGGAATAATAATTTTGATACATTACATGAAAAAATTATTTTAAAAATATTAATAATTAATTTAAGGGTAATAATTTTTAAAGGATTGAAAGTTTTTGACCTCTTTTCATTTTAGAATCCTTAAATAAATGTTTTTTTTAACAAATAGTATTTTTTTTTACTTCTTCATAATAACTTTTGATATGTATTATTTTACACATCACTCTTACACTATATTTAAAGAGAGACATAAGAAAGCTAAGATGGATGTTTTATTAGATAGATTTTGATAATCACCTCATTTCTCAATATTACTTCAAATAAAAACAAAACTACACAATTTAAATTCTTTTAAAATTTCCAGTGAATTTTGGGAATTAATGTCTCATTTACACTCATGTCCTTCTAGTAGTACTGCCATTGAAAGAGTGTTTTTGAATTTTTCATTTGTACAATCTATAATTTGGAATAAGTTTACTCTAAATAATGTTTCAAAAAAACTGTTATGCTATGTTGGGACAGCACAAATTGTATTGTGATGATTAATAAAGTATTGAATTTGGGCAAATTTAAAAAATTGCATTGATACTTGTATATTTTAATTAACTACACATGTTGATAGATATTTTATGTTTTAAATTATAGTTATATTAATTTAAAATAAGTTCATTTCACTGAAAAAAAAAGAGAATAATCACTAATTTTCCGATCAATAATGTTTTAAACTACTAAAATGATATATTAATACATTATGATTTAATTATGGAATAATAATTTTGTTAATTTTTTTAAAATTATATATTTAGTATATATTTCAATTTTAGAAATAATTTTTTATCAAAAATGCGTTTTTGTCCTCTCATTCTGGAAAATATTGGTTTTTGCCGGGACAGTTTTTACCATGGTTTTTTCCACCTGTGGCAAAATCTTGCCAACCCTGTGTATGTTGTTCATATTTTGTTTTTAATATTTTAATGCTGTAAAATTCATCATTAAACTGTTAATTAACCATGTTTTTTTTGAAGAAATAAATATATTTGTATGGATAAAATAAATTCGTATGAATAGCTATTTCTGCCATCATTTGAAAGTCAACTTCTCGTTTTTAGTTTTACACAAAAATCAAGACATTACACTAAAACTAAATTGTATAATCACTCTGAAACACACAAATTCTAGTCTGAGATTTACAGATTTGTCAATGAAATTAAAGAATATTATCTTAATAAATATCAATGCAAGCCTTTTTTTATGTAGTGGAGGAGACACTGGATGGTTTTATAAGTTTCACTAGTGAAACAAATGAAGAAAATTGATTTTCATCTGCAAAATGATTATTGTTATTATTTTGTTTTAAATTTGTTTTGAACTTAGGAGGAAAAAAAAAAAATCAAAATTTTCATGTTTTAAAATGTAAATTAGAATCATTTATTTAAATAAATAAAATATCATAAAGAGTAGAATTAATTACATTTTATACTAAGAATGGTTATAAAATGAAGACAAAACACTAACAGCAAGTAAAAACATGTATTTGTATGAATAGCTTCGTTGATAATTTTTTGTTTGAAATATTAAGAGGGTCTCAAGATTTCAATTATTGATAGGTAACCCTCCAATGTTACTGGTGTTCAAATATAGTATAGTCTATAATAAATCGCAATTCTGGAAAGCAAAACATGGACAAAGGAGAAAAAGAGTGTACATTGAACACAAATTACAAATATTTTTTAATTCTTGTAATCTGTCAATTGACAAATTAGGCACACTTCAAAAGATTATTGAAGAGATGAATCAACATTTGTGGGAAAACACTTAGGGTTAGATATCGGGCAATCTGCATACCCAAAATTTTTTAATATCTTCACTGAAAAAAAATCCAGACTTTAGGCCCTTTTGAAATCAGGCTATTCCCCCCCCCCCCAAAAAAAAAAGACAAGGCTGACTCTGTCCTGATGAAACCATTGGCAATGATCTGAGTGCATAAATATTGCACAAGCAATTACTTTTCCTTTGATGGCAATATTCCTCATTTTCAGAGGCTGGCCTTTATTTGGGATGTGCTGTCATTTATATAAAGTCCCTGCTTTTCCGCCAAGATATAACTTGAAAACTACAAAAGAAAATTTTATAGTATTTTGTTAATTTCTTCAGGTTACATCTGACTAAATAACAAAGGAATCCTAATTTTAGTTAAAAATGTATGATTTTTTCAAAATTTTATTTCATTGAAATTTTCAAAAGAAATTAATTTATTAAAGAATAGTACTGTCTTAAGTAAATATTGTATATGAGATAATTTTCAGAAATTTTTTGATAAATATTTATAATTTAAACAAATATTTTTAAAATGATAATTATTTTCCAAAGTTTAATTTTACTTAAAATATAAAATATGCATATTTAATATAAAATAAAACTTTAATTATCTCTATAAAATCTACTAATTACAATGCGAAAAATTATCAATTAGTAATTTTCACCCTTTCACTTTTATAGAAAAACAAAACTGTATTATGTTCTAATGCAAATTCGTGAATGCAATTGGTTGAAAGAGAATTGACAGTGGAGGTGTCATAATTTTTACTTCTTTAATTTAAAGTCAAGATTTGCGAATAAAACAAGAAGTAAAAAAAGCTATCGGTCACGTGATATCTGGCTTCCATGATTCAAAATCTTGGCGAACCTTTGGCCAAGTTCAAAATGAATGAAAAATTGTCTAACATTTCGAACGAACGTATATTTGTATATATAGCGCCCTTAGCGTTGCGAACGTTTTAAACATTTTGTTCCAAATGAGTATTCTCCAGTTATATACCAACAAGCAATATTAAAAAGAATTATCATTTGTTAAGTTTTGTTCTACGGGTAAGTGATTTTTTACTTTCTTTATCATCATTTTCAATGCTGTTATTAAAATTTCATTATTTGATTTTATGTATTGTTTTTTTTCGCCATGTTTGCTCTTTTCGGACATGTTCGTTTGGCATACTTTGGCTTAAAGATTTGGCGGAACTTCGCCAGAGAGATAAGACAAATGGCGTATGCGCATGTATCTTAAAACTAATTTACGTTTATTGTTTGATTAAAATATAAGATCTAATGATGGAAGACAATAATTTTGCTGAAAAAAAGCGGAATGAAAGTGGAATAAATGATGACGTAAATCATAGTCACGATAATCCTAGAACTAGTAATGATTTGGCGATTGCAATCGGTTCAGAAAGCGTAGTTGCAAGTGATGGTAATGTGAGTGATTTTAATTTAAGAAATGATAGTGATGGTTTTCCGTCTATAGAGATTGTAAATTGTGAGAGTAGACCTGAACTGCGTGCTGATTTTGAGAGGGAATTCGGAAGCTCAGGTGACGAGGAAGTTTCTCGCCACATTCTAGAAATTAGCGAAAGAGATAGTATATTGTTCGCTACAGATGATCTTGAAATCCATGATAACGAATCATCTGAAACAAATTTTAAGGATAAAGTTACCGATTCTGTCATGGAAGATCCGGACCCCCTTCTTGTAACTGGTAATCCTAATGTTGAATCTGAAGATATAGCTTGTGTTAAAGCTGTAGAAAAAGCTGTAAATGAATGGGTTCAATGTTATGAAGGTGTATCCTCAAATCTGGATGAAAGTGCTATGCACAATGAGAGCTCATGTGACTCCTTCCAACAAGAAAGAAATAAGTGCAAAAGCAATTCTTCTGAAAGCCATGATTTTGAAAATAATGCAAATGAGGAAAGTTCAACTGACTCATTTAAGTATGGGAAAAGAAAACGCAACAAATATCCATCAGAGAGTCATGATTATGAAAGTAATGTAAATGATGAAAGCTCATCTGATTCCTTCAAGAGGGGTAAGAAAAAGCGAAAGATCTCAGTTAGCCAGGATTGCAGTTCTCCCAATGTAATTCCTAAACGACATAAAATTGAATGGAAAGTAGGAGAGTCAGTCAAGGTTAATGAGAAAGAGGTCTGGTATGATGCAAAAATTATTGATATTAATTGGAAAAAATTGACTGTCAAAATACACTACCTTAATTGGAATTCAAGATATGATTTTTGGATATCCATGGATAGTGAAAGGATAAGATCATCTGACGGTTTAAAATCAACTTCTAAAAAATATAAAAGATTTTTTGTAGGTCAAGAAATTCTTGCTAAATGGAGTGATAATGTAATGTACGAAGCTGTTATTAAAAAATGTTTAGATAACAATGAATATTTAGTTACATTTAAAGCTGATAGTGTGCATCGTAAAAAACATGCTTCTGAAATTAAAGAGCGCTCTAAATCAGATGTTGTTAATAAAGAAGCAGATCAAGTTGTTAAAATTCCTTCTAAACAATTTGTGATAGAAGAAGATCATAATCAGTTTAAATGTTCATATCCTGATTGTACTAAAAGCTTTCGTAAGGAAAAATTATTGATGTCTCATATAAAACATTATCATAATGGAAAAGAGCAGAAAAATACTAATAAGTTACCTACACCAAAACTTGAACAATCTCAAAGCAAACTGACTAGTCCTAAATTAGAAAAATCCTCCTCAAACAAAACAACTAAGTTTGAACAAATTAAACCCCGTACATCTAATTCTGAATTATCTGAAATAAGTCCGGTTAAACAAAATTTGCCGAAAGGTGAGCCATTAGTTCAAGAATCCAAAGTAGGGTCTAGTAATGTAGATATCAGTGATGAAAAAAATGTATCTGCAATACTTACATCTTCTGAAGCTTCGAATCCAAATATTTTTTCTGAAGTTTCACTTGATGATATAGTTGCTGGAAAGCCTAACAAAGATGTAACTGCCAAAAAAGTGACAAATAAAAATGAAGCTGTTCTGAAAGAAAAAAGTTTAAAGAAGCCAATCATATCTTCTAGGAAATCAACTTCTAAAGTGATGATTTCATTACCTAAAGTATCTCCATCAAAACCGAGTGATAATTCCAATGTACCTCTACGACGATCTTTCGGCAGAAAAGTATCCCTTCCAGCTAAATTTGCTGACTCAGAAATATATTTGACCTCTCCATTAATGAAAAGGAAAAGTATTGCAATGTCAAGAGCTGAGGTTGCAGTGAAAGATAAATCAAACTTATCTAATCTGAAACAAGGTAAAAAAGAACAAGAAATTATTGAGACTAAAAATGCTGTGTCAAAAGCGAGTAAACTTACTCACGTTAAATCGAAAAATGTGATAAAAGAGCCAACTTATTCAAAAACAGAAGTAAATGAAGTAAGCACTTCGAACCAAACCATATTACCGAATAAGTCATCTGAGATGAATCACCAGGCTGTTCCAAGTAAGAAAATTGGCACTACTTCAAGTATTTTGTCCAAGTCATATTCTCAAACTTTATTTTCCACTGATAAATCTAAAACTACTGTTAAATCTACTAAAAAGGAAATATCTTCTAATAATGAAAATAAAGATACTCAAGTCTTGAGTGTTACTGAAAAATCTGATGTTAATCAAATTGTTAAAAATGGAGAAACTCCTGTTTCTGCAATTTTACCACAGGACTCGACTAGTGAAAATGACTTAACTCATCCAAAAGAAAGTTTGACCGCTGATGATACAGATACTCTATCAAAGGAATCTGAAAGTGTAAAAAATACTATTAGCGAAGGCCAAGATTTGGAATCAAATCTTGTATCAAATGAAATGGAAATGAAAGAGGATATTTCCTCAACTGATAATAAAAGTCAAGAGTTACATTCTAGTGAAAATAAAGAGACAGAAAGTAAAGATGTTTTGAATGAGACAAATAAAACTGTCAATTTTTTTAATATTAAAGAAAAGAAAGAAATTAGTGCAAAAGTAAATCCTACAGCTCAATCTCTCACCCCTACTCATGTCATGTGCACTCGTTTCAAAGACTCATCGTGTGAAAAGGGTAAAGGTGGAATTGCTGAGAGCATCTTGGGTCTTCGCTCCAAAAGAAAGATTAGAAAACCGTCCTGGGCTGTGAAACCAAAAAGGAGAAGAACTCGTTCAAAAAATGAATCATTTTCAATGGATACTGATTCAATCGGCAGTACACATCAACCCGTAGTGCCTGAAACTGAATGTCAAGAAAATTCTGAACATGAAGAAACAGATGATTTAGTTGCTTGTATTTGTAACAGTACTGCGGATGAAGGCAAGATGGTTCAGTGTGATTATTGTAAAACATGGCAACATTGTATTTGTCTTAATATGAAAACTGTCGATGAAGAGAAAGAGCACATGTGCTGGAATTGTCGATATTCAAAATCTATTAAAGATACTACAGATAAACACTATTTAGAGTGGGTTGCTAAGAAACAATTTCCATCATTCAAATGTTCAGAGGAATGTAAAGATACTGGTAGTAGTAAAAGTTTAGAATCTCTTCGCCGAGCTTTTGAACTTTGCAATCGTACACGAAATGTAAAACAACTTCTTGTTAAGTGTAAACGGGTTGTTGATACGTTTAACAGATTCTCTGCTAAAGTGGTTGGTAATAACGAATCATCATCCTCTGATGTTTCAGATTCTTCTGATGAAGAAATAAATGAATCTATGAATGAACCAAAGAAAAGAATCCCATACAATTTGCATTGTGTTTTCTTTTTAGATATTTTAGTTGACCAATCTTTTACTTCTACTTATGGTGTTAGCCTATTGACTGCACCAGAATTAAAAATATTGACTACTCTCAATAAATCTGTACGTCTTTACTTAGAAAACACTAAAACGGAGACTGCTAATGTTAAATTCCGAAGGGACCAGGAATTTTTACACAGACATAAGGATCTCCATAGTATTCTTCTTAAAATCCAGAGACATTGTAAAATACTACCTTATAACCAATCAGATATCACTGCTGAAGAAGTATTTCTACCAACTACAAAGGTTAGGCTTGAAAAGAGTGATTTTTTTGCTCAGCTGTTTAAAGATTATAGAGCAAAAAAAGACCCAATTTACATGCAAAGTTATGGCAAAGATAAGGACTTATGTATCTCCCCATATACTGCTGCCAACTGTAATACTGATGACAATCATAAGCTATCTGGATTTCTGCTACTCCACAGAAAGGAGAATAGTCTGAGTAGAGATATGTGCATGTGCATTGGTCTTTGTTTTGAGAGTGTCTCGTTTACTCTTGGAGATTGTGTTGCAGAATTTGCCACAATAGGTAAAGAAATAGAATATACTGTTTCTGAGATGAAGTCTGAGGTAGATAGGGAACATGGTGAATTTTGTAGCACAGAAATGAAAGACAATCTCTTGGATATATTCGAATACATAAGTGCTGAAGTGAATAGTGTGTTCTCTGGTCTCAGTATGGCAAATCACCTGAGTAATATACCCATTGATTTAGGTAAACCTGTTGGTTTGACAGAAAATGAAAAAACTTTGTCTCAATCAACAATAAGAGAAATGCGTGGTATAATGAAAGATTTACAGCTTTTGTTAAGAATTAATGAGTTTAATGTTGCTAAATAATAATGTATGAAACTTAATGTCTTGTCTACATATGCTTAATTTTAAAATTTGCTGAGTTCATTTTCTCAAATTCTGTTTTTTTTTCTTCTCTCTCTTACCCAATTTAATTACAAGGGTCTTTTTAGAATTTTGATCAAAAATGGAGTCTTTTTTGTTTTTTTTCTTTTCTTTCTACAGTATTGTTTATTTTGAAAGGAAAAAACTCAGTCATTAAATATATTACCATTAGTGTCTTTTTTTTAATTTTATTTATTTTTTTTAAATTTCACAGCTTTGGTGAACTAAAAATATAAAGATTTTTATATACTACTTGAGATTACGTAATTTATTTATTTAATTATTATAATACTGTATTATTATAAAATGTATAATTTAATAATGATGTATTAAAAATACAATGCATTGTAAGATTTTAATATTGAAATTTTTATGCTAATAATTCTTAAGCTTCATAATACAAACGTTTGAAAATAAACATAAAAGGAAATCAGATGTTAATTTTCTGTATGCAATAATTGGATTATAACAAGATTTGTAGTTGTCCTGATATTCCTGATAAAAATTATTTTGTTCCGAGCTTTAGCTTTCTGTTCTGATATTCCTAAATTTGTTCCAGTAATCAGTAAAAAGTATTAAAGAAGAAAATATTGATGACAACCAAAGCTGACGTCAACATGGGGTACCAGCCCCCGAAATCAAGTCATAAAAAAATAAAACCTTTTCTATCAAGAGAGCTCGACAAATGTCTAAATTTGCCTTGAACATGCTAAAAAACTTGGGTGCATTGCAGGAAATACTGGAGATCAATAGAAGGGACATATTTCACCACCAATGGATTAAGCAAAAAATTGCTCTCTGGCAAAAATATTTTGCATATTCAAATTTAAGGTGCATCATATATATTAATTTTCAGCAATAAAAAAAATTCCTTTTTTTTTTGTCGACAATATGAAAAAAAACCTGACAATTTCAAAGAATTATTCAAAGTTTTTTGGAGAAAAAAAATTTCTTCTAATTTTTTTCTCTCTTTTTTTTCTTATGAGGCATTTTAAAAAATGCCTCATAATTTGTTGAAACTAAAAAGGGGAAAATATTAATCAATTTTAAATTGTTCTGCTGAAAAAGTGTGATATGTTAGAGAGAAATCTTAAGATTTTCTTAGGTGTCTTTTTTTTCTCCAAAATTTTAATCCATTACAGCTTTCAAATCTTGCTTATGTCATTCTTTTCATCATTGAAATTTTATATGTTTAATAGCTGTAAACTTTCATTGTAGGCTTTTTTTAGAAAAAAAAAAAATATGAGGTATAAATTGTTTTCTGAAGTGTCAGGGGAAGTGGGTATATGATTAGGCTTAGCTAAGTGTTTTTTACATCTGCGTTGGCTTTAGCATTTAGTTTAAGTATCAAATACTCTATATTTTATAATGAAATCCCTAAAAAAATAATTTGCTAGTTTGATTATAGTTCTTTATAGTAATTACAATGCTAAAAACAAAATTTCTTTTAAAGAGAAAAGGGGGAAACAATAACAGACATATTATACAATCAAAAAATTAACAAAATAGCTTAATAGTACAACTAAATGAGCATGTTTGAAGATATAAATATATGAGTTTTCACAAGTTTCTGCATTCGTGTACCAATTTTTCATGGAAAACAAAACAATTTCCTTAAAATAACTAGATTCAACAAATATACATGTCTGCTATAAATATTAAAACTGCTTTAAATTACCCTTAGATATTAATTTTTACGCTATCATTTATATTTCAAATAAACCAAAAACTATTATACTTTTCTTGCATTTTGATAAAATTGTGTAGAGTTCAAAATATACTCCATCCAAAGTGAAATGGTTTGAATGAATTTTGACAGCCATGAACATTTAACTCTTTAATTTAATAATAGGAAAAAAATGTATTATATAAAATGCATCAAAATTTCCTGCAAAATAAATTTAATGGTTTGGTTTTTGAGCCTTTAATAAAAAATAAAAAAAGCTTGATTTTTATACTCACTTTCTGCAACCTGAACTTATGCTTTTTTTTAAATATTTTAAAGCATTAGATTTTTATGTACTTGTTGAACTCAAATGTTATCTTTAAGGCTTTCAAATTTGTTGATTTTTGAAAATCTTTGTTTGATATGTTTTATGAACTGTTAATAAATTTTTTTTCTCTTAATTTAGTCGTGTAGTAAATTCTGAAAATTTTGGACTTGTCTCTTTAAAGTACACTTTCTTATATAGAGTACATTTAAGATACTTACCAATTACTTTTTGTAAAAATCAACTTTTTGCTAGTATACTATTTTTGTGATTTTCCTTGTATAATCTTATTATGCTTTCTTTGGGAAGATTTCTACGTGGGTTTCTGGTCTAAAAAAAATTTTCAAAACTTTCCAGATTATAATAGACCCCAAAGGTTAACTCATGGCTACTTCCAAGCAAAGCACTATAATATTTCCATCAAACTTATTCAAATGAAAGAATCAGACTGTTTTACTTGGCAATTTCATTTGACAAAAACAGGTATTGATATCAAATATTTTTAATTTTTCTCAGTAAAGTTTTTTTTTTTTTTTAACTAATTGCATTTCTTTTTAAAGCATATAATGATACAACAAACCTGAATTCCTTAACTAATGTTTGCTGATTTATTGAAAAGTACAGACCTCCTCTCCAGGAAAATTTTCGTAGTGAACGGAGAAGTACCCATGTGGCTTTATTGCTGCGCTATACATCGTAGTAAATTTTTTTAAAAAACTTTATAACCATAGTTAAATAGCCGACCCAATTTTTTAGGTTTAACGCTACTAATGTTCAACTCCGTAGACTTGTAATTTTGAACCTAATCCAGCAGACTCCTGGATCGAGTATTGGGAGAAATTTTGCCTTCGTGGAGGACTTTTTGATGGAACTAACCCGCATTTATGTTACATGCAGAGAAAAACCTTCCATGGTCAACCTGACGGCAAGAGGACCCTAACCCATGATCCCTCTACCACTGAGGATATTTTACGTCAGCACTGTGGTCGGTGTGAGCCGGGTGCGGAATTCGAATCGACCAGCTGTCGTTGGGATCGAACTTCAGGTCAACTCATTACGAGGAGACCGCTCTATCCCCTGAGCCACCATGGGTCGTTACAGTACACTTGTAAAAGTTAGTTAATACAAAAAATAGTTAATGTTTCCAGGGAAACTTAAACTGGCTTACCAGCATTAGAAAATCCTCATGTAAGTTCAAAATAACATTTTCTTTAACTTTGATTAAAAAAAGTTGTAAGCAAAGGTGACATTAACTTAGGACAAGCAATTCAAATTAAAACATACCATATTTTTCATAAGCTGTTTCTGCTTGAAATACCAATATATATTTGTATATGACTGAATGATACTGAAGGCTCTTGTATTCAATCTTTTGATTTTTAAGTTTATGTTAAAATTATCAATAATACAGTCCTCTCCTCTCCATGTTGAAGAGCTCAAATTCTCTTGTTGGAGAAGGCATGGTGGCAACACTAGATTTACAAACTTCACAACAGTAGGTATGAAGGCAATTTCATAAAGTAAGGTTTCTTTTTTTTTTTTAGAAATTAAAAATAATATCCTTATTTTTGCCAAAACTGCAGTGAAACCTCGGTTAAGCGGACACTTTTGGGAACAAAAAAGTTATTCGTTTACAGGAAGGGTACCCTAATGAAGAATATTAACACTGTAAATTGTTTTTAGAATATTTTTAATGATCTAGAAATAATAAAATAATCTACAATAATTATCTACAAGAATATTTAAAAAAAATATTTTTTCTCAATACAAAAAGAATATATGAAACTGTTTGATATAAATACATAATTCTAGATTAAGCTACAGATAAATGAATATAATTTTCCTATTAACACAGATATTCAAGTAAGTCCTATGATACCGAATAGGAGTTTTTATTCCTTAGTTGGGTTCAATTATTAGATTTAAACCCCCTAACATCTTCCCATCACTTGATAGAAAATTTGATAAATATCTCCTTGAAAGTAAACCTCCCATGATCCACAGAAAAAAAAAATTCATACCTGTAAGGCGCGAGGACTTATGGAGATGATCTATTCACAATTGATCATCTATCAAGTGTCTGAATAAATGTTTCATTTATATGAACGCCTCAAAGATTATATTTCAGTTCTCTTTTTTCTACCCCAGCGTTGTTAAATACAGTCTTCAAATTGATAAGAAAATTAAAGAAATTTTCAGTGGGGAAGAAGCATTTAAGACGTCATATCAGCTTACAGGGTCTCTTAACCTTGCTAATCCAGGGGAAAAGATGCCGATGTCCGAATTTCAGATGGTCCAAATTTTAAATGTAATTTTTATAAAATACGATTTTTTTTTGTGTTTTTTTATTTCAGTACCTTTTTTTTCCTACCAGAACCACTCTGAGAAGTTACAATTTTTATTACATATTCTTTAAACTTTTTGCTCAAAACATTCTTTATTTAAATTTAATTGCAAAATTGTGATTTAATGTTTGTTAATTCCAGATTCATGCTTTCTTTTTCTTGTGCTATTAATTTTGAATTTTTCTTTTTTGGTGTAAATACCATAATTACTAGAGCCCGGATTTTGATGACCTAAAAAATCTCAACTAATGCCCTTAAAAAGTGCAAAAAATGATCTTAAAAATGCGAACATTGCGCTAAAAATGCCTTATGACATGACTTAAATAAAGTAAAAATAATGAACTAAAACAGTGTTTTACTCTTTAAAATTATTATGAGTCATTTCAAAAAATATGAAGCAATGCAATACTTGTTCTACATTCATTAAAGTTTGAAAAATATGTTTTATATCCTAAAATAACAACAAAAAAAGAAAATGTATTGACTCCAAAACATTTTCATTTTGTATAGAAACTGTAATGAATATAACAACTTCCATCTCATAATATTACTAAATATCAGAATTACATTGGATTATTAAATGATTTTTGATATTTTGAAATGTAAACGAGCGTCTCTTGTCTGAAAGTAAATTTTTATACCTGGAGAAGCTTCTCGCAACGTCTACTGATGTTATTGGTGCGTACTTGAAAAAGACGATCTCACTTACTGACAATTCTTCAATTTGAAAAGATGTTGCTTCACCTGTTAATATCCTAGAGATTTTCTTCATTGTTTGGAAGCCAGTGTTCTTCTCCAAAACTTTGTTCAATTTAGATGCTACTCTCTGTGCTATCTTTCCCCTTGCTTTTTGCAACACTTGACTCACTATAATTTATTATAATTTATTGACTCAATATAATTTATTGCATCGCAAAGTTCCAATTTTTGTTTCTCCAAGCTTGTAATTGTCGAGGACACAATAGCAAAGTTAGACCTATAAATGATAAGTTTCCTTCGATTTTATCAGAGGCCAACACGTTTTGCGCTATCTTAATTGATGCAGCATCTTCTGAATCAAGATAAATCTTGCATTTTATGTATTAAAAATGCCCCAAAAAATAAAAAAATTAACAAAAAATGCAAAATACGCCCCAAAATTAAAAAAAAAATGCTCTAAAGGACAAAAAATGTCCAAAAATGCAAATGTCATCAAAATCCGGGCCTTAATAATTACTATTTTAATATGTGCAAAATTTATATAATATTTTTTTTTCCTTTCAGGTTGGTTTTATTATTGAATATGATGGCAATGTTTTGGTATTTGGCCTTCATTACATAAGCTTTTTCAGAAAATAATGATAAAAGAAAAATGGGTATAAGAATTTAATTATTTATTTCTGTTACGCATTTTTATAATAATTTATATATATTTTATGTGTGATTATGTGGTTTTTAAACTTAAGTTTAACTTATAAATCAGCTTCAACCAATTAGTGACCTGAAATAAATATACTAGACCAGAGGTGGGGAACCTTTTTACCATCAGAGGCCACATTTAAATTAGGCAGCAATAAGAGAGGCCGCATAAGCTGATTGACCTAAGAAAGTGACTTTTGTGAAATTATTATAGTTTTTCTATAGATTTAACAATTTATTGCATTATATAGAAAAAATAAAATATAATAGTACAAAATTTTAAATATAATATACATATAAAATAATATAAAAATATTATAAAAAATACAATAAAAAATATATTTTCTGATAGATCACATTGTTTTCCTTGTTCTTGATAAAAGTTTAAAATTTGTCGTCGTAAAGACAAAACTTTTATCAAAACCTGACCTGTTGATAGCCAGCGAACCTTGCAGTAGTATGGTAGGTCAACACTATACGTTTCCTCATCTAAAGAGAGCATCTGCCGAAATTCACGATGACGCATTGCATTTACGCGAATATAGTTGGCAATGGTTCTATCCAGAGTGTCTTGCAAAATGGTAGATTTTGCGCAAAGATTTTGCTGATGCAAAATGCAGTGAAATGATATCAATTTTTTCAAGTTTAAGTTTTCCTTTTTTAACAAAGCAATGAATCCTTCTTTTTTGCCTCTTATGGAAGGTGCGCCATCGGTGCAGGCACTGACTAAATTACTGACATTCAATTGTAATTTATTACATACTTCTTTTAAGTTTTCGAAAATATTGGCTCCGCAAGTTCTTCCAGTTAGTGTACCCAACGCTAGTAGTTCTTCGTAACATTGAAAATCTTTAGTTATAGCACGAATAAAATATAAAACTTGTGCCGAATCTGTTTTATCAGTGCTTTCATCTAAAGCAATTGAAAAATAAACATCTTCATTTTGTATAATTGTATGAAGTTGCTCTGTTACATTTTGCGCTAATTCGTGCTTTCGATCTGTTACAGTTCTTCTTGAAAGAGGTAATTGTTTGTATTTGTCGACATTTCTTGGATCTAACATACTCACTGCTTCAACAATACATTCTTTAATTATTTCAATGTCACTAAATGGTTTGCCCCTTTTTCCAAGTATATGTGCTATTTTATACGTAACAGCAACTGCAACGGAATTTTGATTTACAAAGGCACTAAAAGATGCCTGCTGATGGTGCTTCTCATTTTTCAACTTTTGAAGTGCAGCTTTTCGTGATTCACCTTCTAAAGCAAAATATTTATGTTCTTTATGAGTCAAATAGTGTTTATTTGCATTCGCTTTTTTTAAAGTATTTAAAACTGTATTGCACAACGAACACATCATTTTATCTTTCTCAGCAGTAAAGAAAAAATCTAACTCCCATTCTACATTAAATGTTCTGTTTTCATCACCTAATTTTCTTCTCTTACTATTTGACATGATGGATAAAAAAACGAATATCAAATAATATCTTTAACAACTGTTATAAGCCGTGTAACTGTTATAAGCACGCACTGTTAACTACAGTTTGCTGAAGATCGCAACAGGGAAGCGTTGAGAGATGCGAGTCAGAGAAGCCAAAGCAAGGTGTGACACTCAAATGGGAGATCTGAAACCAACAAATTTTGTAAATAGTATTTTGTAATTTTAATTTATTTTCAAATAAATATTACATAGAACATTATTTGTTTCTTTTAGATATGTAAATTACATAAACATTGTGGAATTTTCAGTAAAGGAATTTGTGGAATTTGTCTTTGGCGGGATTTTTCGCGCTTCTGTCATGGCGTTGATGTACAATAGTTGTTTTTGAAACGAACTCTACCATTTTGTACTAGGTGGCAAAGGGCCGCACAAGAACCTCGAGGAGGCCGCAGGTTCCCCACCTATGTACTAGACTATTATATTTATTGCATTACTATTACATTGCATTATTGTTACTAATAGTATCTCATGTAAGAAGGTTTTGCAATATTTCTTATCAAAGATAATTTTTTAAAACGAACTAATGCAATATTATTGCATTTAGATAGTTTATTTGCTATAGTTTTTGAAAATGTATTTATGATTAAATAAAGCTTGATCTTTTATTATGTAGTTAAAATGATTACATAATTTAAAAATGTTTTTATTAAACTAAACTCAGTAGCGCAACAGCCCACTTACGTTTTTATTTGGAATCTTTTTTTTTTAAATTTATGCAGGTCGCAAATTTGAGATTTGCCACAGGCGCAATTTTCCTTACATATGCCCCTAGGCCTGAGATTTGCCATAGACCATAGGTTGCCTAGATAATTGACCAACTTCCCCACTATAGTCCATAATTGTGCTTAAACTTATAGCAGCTCTGAATGACTAGGAGCGTCAGATGAGAGCGTATTTTGTTTCGGAAGAAGTATAATGCCATTAGACATTCAGCACAAATCAACCCACTGTGGTAAGCAAAGACTATGCATCCCATGGCAAGATATTAAGAGAGTTGCTACTGTGAATGTTTTCATTTACATTAAAAATGTTTTTTTTTTTTTTTTTTGCTTGCTTAAAATAATTTTACGCACTATTTTTCTCTTTATTTGTTTTTTCAGATCCTGATCTTTACTATAAGCTAATACCCTCTCCCACGTTTTGGACTGGACTTACCATAGATTATGATACAATTTTATCTGAGTCATCTGTTAAGTCACTTCTTGATTTGTGTTTGGATAAGCTTGTGAGTAACGAGCTCCATATAAGATGTATTTATGGAAGAGTACCCCCGATGTTTCATTTCTTATTACTGAAAAAAGCTTTTATTGAAGGTAAGGAAGATTCTCTTTTGAATCTTTGTTTTCAAAATAAAATAAAATTTTAGAAAGTTGTAAATATATTATTATTTGATTATATAATTATAAACTAACTTCATTGTTTCTTTGTAATCAGTGAAAGCCTAAAAAAGCATGCATAAAATTTCATACAAAATGTAGCTTGTGGGTTCAGTGAAGTCTTTCTGTTAGTGTTGAAGTTCGGAATAAGAGTTACCAACTTGTGGTGCCAAATAAGTCATCTGACTAGAATTGTAACTAAATTGTATTTTTTACATTACTAATTATTCATTACTAGGCTTCAAAAAGTACTGTATGTGTGTACACAGACACAAAACAATTACTGTTTTCATTTATTTAAACTGATGAATAAGTCAGCAAAAATCACTTTCCAGTCTTTTAAAATGTTTTTAAATATTGTGATGTTTTTGAATATAAGCCAATCCACTTAAAAGCCGAGAGTACCTCATAACCCAAATACCAGCTAACTTTAACAAAAATATGACACACTGTCTATGTGAGTTGTTTTCAAATTCTCTTTTTGACTACCAGGGCATCTTAATGTATATTTCTTTACCTTTGTTCTGAAAGTCCTACCGATTTTTTCTGTCACACTTTTTTTTTCTTTATTTATTTTCTTTGTTCATCGAATCCTTTCAATTTACCAACTCACATTGACATCATGAACAGTTCAACTTAGTAAAATGCCAAAGTAAATTAGACACTAACAGCATGTTTCACTTTGTCTGTTGCTATTTTCTCTTTCTTTTTTATGATTTTCTAAAATATTATTGACGTGTGCCAGTGTTATAATTTCTATTTTTTTTTCCCCAGGTAGATTTCTGTCGATTATACCTCTCTTGATTCATTATCCTGAACAATACTTTGATATTCCAATTCCCAATAATCTACGAAATTGGTCTGTATTTTTGTCAAATTCAGATAATAATTATAGCTTTATGAAACCTGTAGTAAGCTTCATTCCTGCAGTGATCAGAGCATTCTTTACTAATAGCAATTCTAAATTACGGATACTTGATATGAGTCAAGTGTTTATTCGTAAGTAAAAACTTCATAATTTTAGACATTATTCCACTTCCTTTAGATGAAATAACAAGTATTGCTAACATGTATAATAAACTAATAATCTAATAAACATATATTGCTGTACTATAGCAATATTTGATTATTTGACACACTATTCTCTAAGAAGAATTTTGTATTTGCTATAAAGTTTGGTGGTTAGTATCAAAACTAACTATCCAATTTTTCTAACAAGTTAATTTGTTTTTTATTTTGTATGCTATGTAAAATATAATATAATGTAAATATGTAATTTATACAATACACATTTCTATAACATACATAATTACATTATTAAACATATTATACATTGAACTATTTTTGTTTTGATAATATGTTAATATGTATGTTTACATTATAATTAAACATTTTCCCTATGTAACATTGTAATACATTTTTACAAGAAGTGAAAGTGTCTCAATCATCAATAAAAAACATGAAGTGATGTCCAACAAAGGAAAGGGTAATATTTTGTGCTATCTAAACTAAAGCAAAAAAGCAATGGGGATAAAGCACAAATGAAAATACACAAAAAGACAAACTACAGTTTCAGTTCTTTTAACAAGAACCTTCTTCAGTGTCTAAAGGTAAGGTGAACCCCAGAGGTCAACAGATTAAATTGAAATGGACTTTCAGATATTTGGAAATGTAGGGATGCTGGATAGATCATTAATTAAACTATTAAATTTTACAATATTTATCATGACTCCCAAAATTCAAGTTAGGAAGGTGAAGTGCTGTGTTGAATGACTTTAGTAGAAGATCGAGAATTGTCCTCATTTTGGATTTATCTTTCGTGTTCTTTAAGTCGATGTTTAACGGTATGTTAGGTTTGTCCAATACATGCAAGACCACGTTGACTCAAAATTTGATAAAAACCCCAGCCTTACTATAGGACTATTAATATCAACAATAGAGTCTTTAAGGTTGGTGAATTCAGTTTATCTACGGGGGAGGGAGGGGGGAGGAATGAATTCTGAATCAAAAGTAATAGTAAATTTTTTTTCCTTCATGAAGTAATGTAAAAAAACACTTCAAATTTGTTTTGAATGAAAATAATCTTTCTTTCTTTTTCTCTTCGATACTGGCATTGTAATGGTACTGCTAAAACACATGTGCTGCTGTAAATTATAACACTTAATTTTAATTTAAAGAATACACATTGGGAGAGAAAGCTAACTTCCATAGACATTATTTAAACTTTACCTCAAAGGTTACTACTGGCCATGTGTAAAAAGGAAAAAGCAACAATTAGGAGCATAGCAGCAGAGAATTTTCTTGAAATAGAATGGGTGTGCACACTCATCTCTCTAAGAAGGAATGTTCTGTTGCTGCACTTTTGCACTATTTATTAACAGTACTGTACTATGATTTTTTTTTTTTTTTTGAGAATTTATTTATGCCATCTATGTTAATTATATCTGTAGCACATTTTGGGACAGTATAAAAAAATTAAATGGTAGAAGGCAGCATACTCAACCAATAACCAGTTATCTTGACAATCATTTTACTTTTTATGCATTTGCCCTGAATCTTGGTATGTTGCTCACCCTGCAAGTTGTTTTTCTCGCATAGCATTGTGTACTGATCAGTTCCTTGCATTAGTAATGTGTCCAAAGAGCTGGATTTCTTCTTCTTTCTATATTCTTTAATAGTAGTGTCATTTTAATGTTACTAAGGTTACCATGAAATATTTAAAGATATTTTGATATTTAAAGTTGTCATTTAATATCTTTGCTCTAATGTTAAATGTATTATAACTGAAGTAAAGATTTGTACCCATGTCCAGCTATTCCTTTACTAGACTTCATTCTTTACCAAAAAAAATCAGTTACATAATCAAATTTAGTCTACCGTTTTTAATTTCTTGATTTTTCACTTTTTGTTAAACGATGCTAAAAATTCAGGTTCAAAGTACTGTATAATTGCAAGTCTTAATTTTTTATCTAATTATTTAGTGGACTGATCTAGGCCAAATTGAATGCAACTATCTTAAATTTTTTAATCATTTTTTTTTCTATAAAGAAATAGTGAAAATTCTATCAGTGTTAAACTTGATGTTCCTAAAATATATATTTATAAAATAACCTGTTTGAGTACACTAATTGTTGTTGCGTTAGCAGAGCAAGCACAGTAGTGAGTGAAAGTGTTAACTCATATGAAGAAACTTGAAGATTTAAAAAAAAAATTTATTACATATAGTACCATCTTGATACAGCATACAACTGAAAATATTATTTATAAATACAGCTTATCAAAATCTGGTATATCATCTCCGGGAACAACAACATAGTGAAGTGACAGTGAAGAGACACGTGCTTACAACAATGCTTGTCTTATATACAGATTCCATAATGATATGCACGGATGATGTCACTTATGTTATCTGAAAATAAAGTAATGTATCTGTTGCCAACACACAACTGAAACTAAATTCTGTTAATTTAATGTATTCAGAGGAGTAAAAACCACTCCAACACTAATTTTTTCCTTCTATCAACATTTTAAAATAAATTTGACTTGTTATTGATTAAGTAGAATCCTCCACCTAAAGTATTCTGCTATATATGTAGCAGAACGATTTTTTCTGTCTTTATTGTGATAATATTTCATAATTTTTTTCAAGATTTATTTACTGTTAATTTTTTTTATGTAGGCTTTTAATTAATTATTTGAGGCTCTTCTTTTGAAATTTACATTTATAAAATAATTTCAAAAAATATCAAGTATTGTTAAAATAATTTTTTTTAAACTTCTCATTTAAAAAAAAATGCTAATAAACTAGCTATGTGAATGCTAGTAGTGAGAGTTATTTGATTATTTTGACATTTGTAATTATAAAACATCCCATTGGTGAACATAATACTCCTTATAAATAACATTAGTGACTCAACGTCACATTTTCTAACTTTGTGTGAAAGACAGCAACACTACTCTTTTTATTCAGACAATAGTTATGGAGTATCTTATAGCTTATTGTAGTTCCTTTAATCATTGTAGTTTGTCTTTTGCTTCCGATCGTTATACACTATTTTGTTCTTTTTTATAAGCTGATTTATTTTCACAAAAGAATGTTAAATTGTTTGTATTTTATGCTCAGTTATAATAGCTCTGATGTCTGGAGACAACAAGGATAGTTATCTACAATTTTGATAGTTAATTAAAAGAGTAAACTATAAGCTTTCAAGCAGTAGCCTGAGTATCAACTTGTTTCGTATTCCAACTTCTTACTGAAACGTGAGGAAAAAATCAAGATTTATGAATACCATGGTAGAGATAAAGGGGGGAGTGTGGGAGAATTACATAGACTTGAGACGTAATTCTATATATACGTAATTCTGCTACTTGGCATCCCACAGCTTTCAAAATTCTTTTATTTTGTTATAGGTCATATAAAATTATGAAAAATTCTTATGAATAAAATGTATATTTCAATTTGTTTTACGCTATAAATATTTTATCATATTGTAATTTTTTTCAGCCACTGTTTTGTTGAATGATTTCTTATCATTACTTCAAGAAGATTCTTTTCAGAAAAGTTCACCTAATCAGACTTGTATGTGATATTTTCTAATTTCATATATTTTAATTTTCCGCCTGATACCTTTTCTTCTTCTTTTTTTTTTAGTTGTTTTACCTATTGTTATAAAATTTATTCAAGCAAAATGATTTCTTATTATAATTTATTTTTATGTTTCGTAAGTCATTTATATTGTATTTGTTTAATTATAAATTTGAAGTAATAAATGAAAATGAATGTTTTATGAACATAATAATGGGTGGGATATACAATTACCAACACAACAATAGAACCTGCAAGAGAAGCACAGGCATTCAATGATTAACTGCTTTTTTTTTATTTATGTAGATGTATCATAATAACAATTATGTAGACAGGGTTGCCACAGACTACTAAAATGCGACTATTTTCGACTATGGCAACTTTTTTTGCCCGAATATTGGCGATCGAAATGGGCTGCAGGTGGCGTAGAGCAGAACTCTTTACCTATGGCAACACTTCACATGCTTTCCCCATTAGCGTGTGGAAAGTCAGAGGAAGGAAGAACGTTAGTTTCTCTCTTGATTTTCATATAAATTAAAATCTTTTAAGTTGGAAAACTATATGGATCTGAAAACTACATAAAACATAAATCTAAAGAAAAGTATCGCGGAAATTTAAAAAAATATTTTTATTAAATAAAAGGGAAAAATATTAAGAAAAGGGAAAATATCGTAGTACATTCCTATACAACTGAAAAGAGGAGGAGAGGGAAGGGAGAAGGGCTGAAGGTATGAAACCGGTCTCTCCCCAGATGGCGTATTCGAGTGTTGCGATCGCCAATTCAGGAATAGGCGACTATTGACTTTTAGACTATAGGCGACTGGGAGACTTTTTTACTCTTAGCGAAGTTTTTTCGCAAAAATGAACGTTACTTTTCATTCCCCTCGCTTACACGTACGTAGTGCCGCCTACCATGTGCGTAGTGCTCAGTGACGTCATCACGCTAACCCCTCCCTTGTTGTAAGGAATTAGATTTGCACAATGCATGATTGAAGGTAGTCTGCAATTACGACGAAAAGAAAAAGAGCATGAAACAAATTTACAAAAAATGAACTAAACTGTTAATAAAAAATAAAAAAAACTCTTATACAATCATTTATGTCCAAAAAGCCAAAAATTTAAATTTCCATTAGATTTAGTAAAGTGCTTCTTATTCTCTCTCTCTGAGGAGCAGTTTTGTTCTTTTTAATTGTTTTTTTCCTTCTATTAACATTAATATTTTATTGTAATTCGACTTTTATTTAGGTACCTATTTTCTAATATGTATACCTTTTATATTTGTACAAAACTTTTTTTTAATTGGGGCATAGTTGGGACTGGGCGATAAATCGATGTATCGCGAAATATCGATTTAAAGCATATATTGGTAGGCCTATATAGTAACTTTCGTTTTAGGCGATGCATCAGAAACCTGATTTAAGTCACCGGTATAAAACTATAATCGCGGTTTAATGATTTAATATGCAAGGTTCCTTGACTACGCTAACGCTGTTACCGCACTAACGAAGACGATTTTGATTTCGTCCAGCTGCAGAGATGTAGGTAGCGTTTAGCTATAAAGACTATGTTAATTTCGTGATGTTGAATGACGAGCGAATTGAATCAGAACTCCCGGTTTCGTGCAAGGATCAGCGCTTTAATATAGAATGCAATGCATAGTTTCTTTATGTCCATTTTGTCTTTGGGATTTTTCTTTTTTTGAAGATTATTTTCAATGGGACTTAGGTTATTTTGCGATCGTTGTGCATTTTATTTCGTCGGGAATAATTGTCGGGTTTCTTGTAAATTATTTTTAGTGAGACTTTTGTTACTTAGCGATTGTTTCGTTCTGCATTATTTCATACCATTTTTTTTTTTTTTTTGTCTGGATTTAACGATTCTTGTAAATTTTTTTTGGTAGACCTAATGTTACTTTGCGATTGCTGCACAATCCTGGTTATCTTAAATTTTCGTTCTGAACTCAATTGATCAATGAAAACAAAATATAAATATAAAAAAAGATTCTTCATTGATTTTTTTCAATTATTGTTTTTCACTTTAAGCGATACAATTTAATAGGGGTATTTTGTATTTAATTTTGTTATAAAAAAAGTTAAGTTTTTTTAATTTATTTAATGTAGGTAAGTTTAATAATTTGATTATTTTTAAACCAGTAAATGTTCAATCGTTTTTAATTATAAAAAAATTAAAACAAAGCTTACCTTTATTTAATTTCCTTTTATTTTTTAGAAATTTGACTTTTTAATAATTTAACATTAGTACTTAAAGTATATATATATATATTTTTTAATTTTTATTAAAATTCTTTCAATACTTGTTTGTTTTATAATATGTTAAATAGTCAGTATCATTTTAAAACAAATAAATCTTTAGTCGATTTTATTTTCAAAAAAGAAAATAATAATAAATAAGTAAAAATATTTTTACATTTAAGTACAGAATTTAACCATTAGTTAATACCACTTTTTATTATTTTAAATAATTAAATAAAGGAGGGTCTAATGATGTTTTCAAAAGCATGGTTTTTTTTTTCAACAAATAATTTAAAAAAAAAAAACTAAAGTGGACATTTCTTTGGTTTGTTTTCTACTTTCGTTTTTTTTTTCTTTTAATTTTTAATACATGTATGTAAAATATTGTGTTACAGTATTATTATTTTTAAACCAATAAATCTTAAATCATTTTTAATTTAAGAAAAATGAAATAAAGCTTGGGTTTGCTTTTACTTTGACTTCTTTATTATTTTAATTGAAAAAATGAAGCAAGGATATTGATGTCATAGTGGAATATGTTTAGAATTAATATTTTCTTTTGTGATAGATTTCTTCCTTTTTATTTATTTTTGATGGATTTCAAGATTTGCTATAGGTAATTTTTGAACATCATATGCTAAATCGCGATACATCGCTATATCGCGATGCCTAAAGGACGATGTATCACGATTTAAAATTTCTGACATCACCCAGTCCTAATCATAGTATTTGGCAATTAAGCTATAATTTTAGTTATTTGGCTACTATTTTTAATAAATTTTTGTTCCTGTTCAGGCAGCTATTTTCTTAGTTTTAGGCAACTATTTTCCTGCTTGAGGCTACTATAAGCAACTATTTTTGTTCCTCTTTTGTAGTGGCAACCCTGTGTAGATGTATCAAATTCTAATATCCTACTTTCTGGAATCGCAAAAAAAGAAGAAAAATCTAAGATTCAATTTAACTTGTTCCAGTTAACCAAATTTTTATGGCTTATAGATTTTGTAGACTTGTAGATTTTGTTAGTCTAGGAAAATAGTTGAAAGTTTGTACTGCTTTTGTTAGAAGTTGATTGATTTTTTTTCCCTGTTGCCCTATTCTAGAAATATACTTTAAGAAATTGTAAAGATATACTAAATACTAAAAGAAAAAAATTATACCCTATAATTGGTATCTATGGTAGGCTGCATATTTTAATGCCTTTGTAAAATATACATTAGATATTATTAGTCATTTTTTTATCAAACAATAAATTGACGTGAAGGTAAACTATACGTTTTTATAAGAACTATATACTAAAAGCATTTTTAGATGTTACTTGATTAAAAAACTTATTGGCTTCAAAAGTATGCAAATAGAAATAAAAATCAGCATCTTTAGAGCCCTCAAAAATTAGTGCTCATTCTCAAGACTTGCCAGATGTGAATGAGAAAAAGCAAAAGTGATTTGAAGTATAAAATGTTAAGTTACCTACAAAAAATGGAAAACTGACATAAGACATTTTGCTTTAATCAAAACCGGTATAAACTTCCTTAAACTATTTGTTAATTGACTGTGCTCTTTTGTTTTGCTCATCAGACATGCTTTTTTGTTTAATTGACTGCATTTTGTTTACCTGTGCAATAATGATATATTGATTAGGATTTATATTCTTGGTTTGTTGAACTATTGATTTCATCTTTAAATAAAATCAATTTTTGTTTTCTTTTATTTCACACATATTCTCTGCCTTAATGTTTACAACCTTTTGATTTAAAAACTGATTGTAAGATTTCAAGTTTTTGCATACTTTCTCTTGCTACATAGACTTTCTATTTATGCATAATTAAATGTTTTTTATAGATACTTTGAAGGCACGTTTCATTTCCGTTTTTGAGGGAGACAGAAAGATCCTTTGTGACATCAAAAGAGTTTTGTTGAAAAATAAAAATATTAATATAGAGGTGATCGGTCTGCATATATTTAGTTTAAGTAATGAGGAACCGTTTCTGGAACTTTTCCATGCAATGGATAAAGAAGTATGGGGCTTTCTTTCTATTTTATCATTATGGTAGTTTTAAATAGTCATGTTAGTTATTTCTACATTTTTTTGCTTTTTTAAAACAAATGCTGCCCTTTAGTTTTATTTTTGACTATGTATTATATACTTTTTTAATATTATGTTATCGATTTATACTTTATGTACAGTTTGGGAAAAAATATCCAGCAGCTTTAATAACTTTTGATCTAATTATCATATTTTCAGATGCTAGGACTTAATCTTAATAGTTCAAGGGCAAAATGTTAAATATATGTAATTAATTGGTGCTTAATTACAAGGCTACGGTTTCGAACATGAGTAGTTGTAAACCCAAAAATTGGGTCGGCTGTTCAGCGGCGGTCATAAAATAAAATTAATTGGTGCAGATGATATTTCAAGTTACAAAATCAGCATATTTTCTTTGAATAAACATACTTTTTTTTCCCAAAAATTTTTTGTATGTCCCTCAAAATATGGGTGGCACATGTAATCTGAAAAATTTTGTCTCAATAGTTCAGGTAGGATAGCAGTTGAAAGTTTGGGCTCTTTAATATTAATTTTGGATTTTGAGAATTTTGACATATTTCTGGAATTAATTTAGTCAATCTAAAAGTTTTTACACTCAACTGTAAAACTTGTTTATGTAAAGATAACTGCATGTAATAAATTATTTTTTTATTTTATATAGCAATGATTGAATAAATTTTAATTTTTAAGATATTTTTACACATTTTAAGATATTTTTTAAACATTTTTACCCCAATTTCATGTATGTAAATTAATCTTTTGAATCCTAAATTTAATGGAGAGTGGTAAAATAGTTCTTTAAAAACTGAAAGTTTATAAATAAAACTTTCTTTGAGATTGCAAAGTAAGCAAAAAGAGAAATGAACATTAAAATGCTTAAAATTTCAACCTCTCTTGTGCCCCAACTATGGGAACCATATTTTTCAGATTGTGGCAACGTCTGTATTTTGAAGATTAAAAATTCAAATCTGTTTTAAAAAATTTTTTTAAAAAAAGACATGCTTATGCAGAGAAAGTATGTTTTGTGTCTGATTTCCTAACTTCAAAAATGTTTTTTGTTTATGCTAATGTCAATATAATGCTAGAAAATCTTAAAATGTAAATCTTGAAGAAAATCATAAATATTATCTCTTTTTTTTTTTAAGGTGTGACATAATGTCCCAACTAAATGTTGCAAAAGTAAAAAAAATTAAATTAAATTTCTAAACTTTATATGTTTTTAAGTAGATTTAAAAAGAGAAAGTAACACTGGAACGGAATTTGAAAAGGTTCTAAAGAAGGCCTTGGCCAATATAGACCTGTCGAGTCAATTAAGACAAAGAAGAAAAAAAGAGAAAATAGTTTTTTTTTGTCAGATCAGTTTTGTTAAAGGATAAAATGCATCAAAGACATTAATGAAATTTCTGATGATCATAGTTTATTATGTAAGTGTTGTTACAATTGTTGTTATAGGTTTGACAAAAATGAAATTATTTTCTATTTTAAGTCAACTTCAAAAATAAATTTATTTTCCGTTTTTTAGTAAATCTAAACCAAAATAAAATTATTTAATCTACTTATACAAAAATTAAATATCATTTGACTGTTTTCTGTTAATTTGAAAAAAAGTGCCTAGTTTTTAAAATTTTTATTTTATTATTTTCTTTTAAAACTTATAACTGTAGTTATATTGTCAGAATGTGGGAAAATTTTAAATTAGCAATAAATTTTACTTCCGTCATTTAGGAAACAAATATAATTTGTATTGACATCAAATGCAAATTCTGCTCATAATGGTCATAAAATAATCAAAGCTTCTATTGTCATTTAGAACAGAGCTCAAACTCAGTTTAAAACATTCTAACTCAGTCTCGTCTAATCTGTAATCTGCATTCGATAAATTTCTATGTATTATAAATATAGATTTTCTATTAAAGCATCTACACAAGATAACTATTCTCCTAACCCCAATTTGTAAATTGTGCAACAAAAGTGTGGAAATTTATGCCCATCGCTTGAGTTGCTGCCCTGCATTCAATGCTGGATCTCCTTGGGAGAAATATTGGGAGGCTAGACACAAATTGGATTCTATGGACAGTTCTATAAGCTGATTTTATTTCATTTGATCACTGTTGTTTTCTTAATGCTTATATATATATATATATATATATATTCCAGTAAAAGAAGGTTGATTTATTTTACAGGAACTTCTTCATTTCTCTCTTGAATTAAGTAAGCTCATTGATATAGCAAGATTTATCCCAGAATTGCAGCTATTTCATAATCTACAGACACTAAATTTAGCATATTTTCAAAATGGGATAGCCTTGAATTCTAATTATTCGACTATTCTAGCTAGTGCCTTAAATAGTTTTATTCATCTCAGGCAATTAAGCTTGAGAGCATGTTGCTTGAGTAACTTATTACGAAAACTTTTAAAGCATAATTGTGACCAAATATACACTTGCACGAAAAGTAATAACTCTCTGAGTAATTGTTGTGTTGTACATCGTGGGAAACTAGAATATCTAGATGTTTCAAGCTGCAAACTGAAAAATGATGATTTTCTTGTACTGCAAGAACTTGCCTTTGCCAGTTCCTTAAAGTATTTAAATCTGGGACACAATTATTGTGATGTGACAAGGTATGATTTTTTCAAGATTTGTTTTAAATTAAGTAATTAATATGCATTAATAACTCAATGTATTATATTTTTATAACTATATTTAAATCTGTATCAAACATTGAATATTTTTAAAGCTATTAAATCTTTGATCATATAATTTTGAGGAGCATATACATACATATTTGAGTGTAAATTTATGTGATTAATAATTAAATAAAAATCACAGAATTGCCATTTCTAGATGCTTTTTATGCCCTTTTATAGATCATTCGATTCAGTTGCAAATTCTATAAATAATGCTTAATCAAAATGAGTTACATAATAAATGTTAAAAACTAATTACTTTTGTAGATTATAACTAGGTTTTGAAACTGTTTTTTAGATTATTAGCCTTAATGTACAAAACATCAAAGTTAATCTCAATATTTTCTGAAGTCTGGCCTTAATCTCAGTTTAGAAAATGATTATATGATTTAAAACTAATAATATCTGTTTTAAAAAGCTACGTGCATTTAAAAAAAAACTTGATTAGAAGATTATTTATAACCTGAAACTATTCTGAATTATGTATATTCAAAATTCCTTGCAATTCCAAAATTGTGTGTCAAAAATTCCAAACCATAGCTTAGGGTTTGTTCAAAAGTGCTTTCTGTTTCTAATAAGCCCTTTTTTATTATTGTTGTTTTCAGTAGAAATTGCTTAGAGAAATTTTAAGAGTACGAATAATTGTGCTTCTTAACTTATACCAATTTTTACTTTTTACGGAACTGAAAGAAAATTCGGATAGACCTGAAAGTACTTTTTAACTAAATCATATGATTGGTTTAAATAGTAGGAAAGATTAATTGAAGTTTGTACAGTTTGTGAAGTTGGTAGAATAAGAAGAGCTTCTATTAATATTATGCATACTTTTTCTGTTTTAAAACATTTTCCCTTCATTTGTAATAGTGAGATAAGTGTACTAGATAGCTATGGAAAGACAAAAAAAAAAAAAAATATCATGTTTATTGACAATAAATTAGGTTGCATTCTGAAAGAATAATTAATTATAACATATATATGAACTATAATATATATATGTACTTTTATTTTAAGCGTTTCTTTTTAAATTCAGTTTATTGTAAAAAACTTGTAAATTGACTTATTACAAATTTATACAGTTAGTTAATATTTTAAAGATTCTAATACTTTAAAATGTTTTTATGAAGCAACTTATTAAAAATATTATTTTATGCATTTATGAGATTCTAATGATTTCTTCAATACATTGTCAATTATATATTTTTAAATTTTTTCCTAATTATTTTTAGATTGGCTGAGTTAATAGAAAAAATTGGTTCATCTCTAGTTGTTCTAGTCATTGAAAAATGTTTAGGCCCTGATGTCCAACTAAAACCTCTTTTTTCCAAATTTGAACATTTATTTAAATTAAAGTAAGTATTTTAAAATGTATACAAAGTATAAAAAAAGTTTAAAAACATATCAATGTTTGGCTGATTAAATTCAGTTTATTGGAACAATTTGTTTAAACAATAATATATTCCAACTAAGCTGTTAACTTATTTTACTGATTACAAAAGTTAATACCAAAATTCAGAATTTGAGTAAAGTATGTGAGACACAAGAAAACAATAAATTTGAAGGTCTGCATGAAATAATAGTCTGCATCATGGGAGCTAGCCCCTCCGAAGAGTATTAAAATTAGGATGGCATGTTTTCGGATCATCCTCAAGTTTTTTCCAAGGCCATTGCCAATAGCTCGCTGTTCAGCTCTAATGCTAGTACTGCATCCTACACACTATTAACTTATTTGAAAAATAATAATGTTCTTCAAGTATCAAAAATATCAGTTTTCAAAAATATCTGTTATTGATAAATAATTAGGCTAATAACAATATTTATTTTTAAGTATATTTATTTACATTTTGATCTCTTCTGTTTAAAAGGCTGTTATAATTTGGATTTTTTGATTTTTCCTCTGGTCCCACCAACTTGAAATTATCCTAGTTAACTGCATTAAAATTAATTTATGAAAGTTATATTAAAGCTTAGATATATAATTCAACATCTTAGTGACAATTGTTTTACATTTTAGATCGTTGAACATGAAAGAAATGCAAATCAGTGTGGAAGATGTGACAGCATTATTGAAAGCATTGGAAAAAATGTCTGAACTTCGTCAACTTGCTTTATCTAAAACTGATGTATTTTCTGACTTTTCTGGCAAATTTGAAAAATTGAAATGTAAAAATCATTTACAAGTAGTGTGGAGTCAAGCAAAACATAATACACGAAGACCTTATATCCTACGGGCTCAAGAATAGTATTATTGGAGATTTCTAGTTTGTTGTATAAGTAAAGAAACAGAGGGGACATGTGTTTCAAATGCCAAATAAAGAAAGTGCTAAAATGGCAAAACAGCTTTTTATTCTACATTAAGTAATATTTTTGTTTAAGATATCCCTCTAATAATATCTTAACAATACAGTTACCAATTGAACTGAATTTTGACTGTTTTTCCTGATTTTATCCAAAATTCTTGTTCCTTTTGTATATTTTAGAAAATTTAAAAATCTAAAAAAAATTCTGAAAATAGATATCCTACCCTGTTTATTATTTGCTTAAGAATTTAGGTAACAAATATTACTACTAAATAATGAAATGAGCATCGTGAAATGTTAATTATAAAAATAAATTCTATTTTGTTTCCGTAATTAGCTGAATCTTCATTTGTTATTTTAATTTCAGTATTCTTTCTATCATAAATAAAATATTTTTAATTAATTTGAAGTGAACAACAGAACATGTTAAATTCTTGACATGCATGCTTATATATTTGTTGTATTTTTTAATTAGAAAATTAAGAACCATTAAAAAGTATAAAAAAAATGGTAGTAAATTACTTTTAATAATTGATAAAATTGAAAATATTTCCAGCCTTCAAACTTGTAAAATGTACTTTTTACTGATATTTCATATCCTATTTTTCAAAATTCCTAAACTTTCCTTTGGCGAAAGGATACTTTATTTTTTATTTTATAAATTACATTTAGTTTTTGCTGTACTATAAAATTTACAAACTTTTTTTTTATTTCAAATTGACGTTATGTGACTTGTAGAAATGGGTATAGAATAGAAAGGATTAATCCTCGTGCATCAGGTGAAGAAACGGGAAAATTACTCAGTTCTTCTGCTAAAGCATGAAAAAAAACATATTCTAATGTTTATGCTTATAAATTTGCATGTCATAAAAGATTATGCTCATTAAAAATATTATTTATTATAAACACTAATTCTAGAATACTTGAGGTGATATTATCATTTATTAAACTAACGGTTTCTTTTTTAACTGTTAATTCATTATGTATAGTTTATCTTTTTCACATGTTTCCCAAATCAACTTTTAGGATCGATATAGATTTTATAATTATCTGATAGAAATATTATAATCTGAAGTAAAAGAACACTTATCTACAGCATTATGATTACATCAGCAAGAGTATTCAAGGATTTAAAAAAAAAAAAAAATATTTTCCAAAATTGAGTCAAGGGCTCTGTTTTCAGTATTGCTTGTCTTCCGCCAGCACTATTTCATACAAATGTATTTGTAATAATTCAGAATTTGTGTATTAATGAAAACATTAAACATTTTAAAACATAGACATTTTCATCTTAAGGATTAAAAAAAAAATATTAAATTTGATTTGCTTAAAATAAAAGTTTTATATGCAATATTAAAACATTGCTTCATAGCTATATTTTAATATACGTTAAAACTTTAACATAACTTTAATATTTTTAGTATTTGTTAAAAATGTATCTATTTGGTGATCTGCAGTATTGTCTAATTTGTTGTAATAGATAAGTGCTTTTTTTAATAAATTTGATATTTCCATCTAATTTATTTAAAAAATATGCCCTACTACTTTTAGTTGCATTTATGTTATTAAATGTATATGTTTTCATAAAAAATGTTTTATTTATGTGCCTAAAAAAGGGAGGCTTAAATTATGTACATAAATACAGCATTTACTTTCAATATATGTTCTGTAACTTTAATGTTTGTTCAGGGATGTGATTCTTCCGCGGATTTCTGCTTTATTTCAGATTTTTCCATTTTTTCCGCAAAAAATTTTTTTTCTTCACAAGTTTAAATATTTTATGAGGAATTTAATTTTTCTCAGAGCGGAAGTATTGAAGTCCTCATTCCTCCCTCTGAAGTTTTTCTAAAAATCATTTCCTTGGGATAAAACTGGTTGGCCTTTATACAGGGATGATATTTTTCCGCTTTTTAGCAGATTTCCACAATTGTTTCTCGAATTTCAGCTTTTTTATCAAAAACTCCGATTCTCTAAAAGTTTCAGTTTTTTTTTTTTTTATAAATATCCCGCTTTTTAAAAAAAAATTCATTCGTTGAAATAAAATAATTATCTTTATTTACTATTTTCAAAGATAAACAGAAACTTCAAATTAGGTCCTAGTTGCTAACCCTTTTGCATTTTTACTTATTTTAGCTATTTTCTCCGCTTTTACACACAGAAAAAAAGATTTTCCGTATTTTTATCCATCCGCCGGATAGTCCGTAATTCAGATGTCGCTGCTACCTGTTTTCTGGTGTGAAAGCAAATGAGGGAAGAAAAAATATAGCGGTGTATTTGCGGGGAAAATATTTATTTGTTCATTCAATTAATCTTGTAAATTTTTATTTTGTGTAAACAGAAACAATACAAAGCCTTTTAGAAATCCCAAGTCCAGACTCTGCAAATATCTCGATTCTTATTTACGCGATTTTAATATCAATCAGCTATTTCCGTATTTACCCGATTTAAAAGTTGCATATTGCGATTCTTATTCACGCTATTTGAATATCATACATAATGATTCTTATTTACGCTATTTAAATATCGTACATAAGGATTCTTATTTACGAGACTTAAAAATCCAATATCCCTATATGCAACTTATTCAAACATCGATTTTCGTATTTACCTAATTTAAAAGTTGAACGTTGCGATTCTTATTTACGAGATTTAAAAATCTAATATCGTTCTTTGTATTTACACGCTTTTAAAACCTTATGTAGCGATTCGTATTCACGCAAGCTTAAAATCAATGTGATTCGTTTTTTCGGTTGTAATGTCAAACATCGATTTTCGTATTTATACGTGCTTTAAAAATTAGACATTGGGATTCGTATTCGCACGGTTTGAAAATTATGCATCATGATTCGTATTTACGTGATCTAAAAATTACGCATCATGATTTGTATTTTCGCATTTTTTAAATTCAATATAGAGTTTCATATTCACGTGATTTAAAAGCTTCATATCGGGATTCATATTCTCTCAATTTAAAATCATGCATGTGATTCATATATTCATACAATTTTAAAATTAATCATCAGGATTTATAACCACATGGTTTACAAGTTTAAAAATCGCACTTTTTTTATGTCAAATTTGTATATATATATGTGTATATCTATATCCTTTCTTGGATTTCCTCTTTACTTTCTGACTACTCTCATCCCTCGTTTGCTAAAAGTGAATTGAAAACAGTATTAACAAGTTAGTTTGTTGTAAATGATGAGTGCTGATTTTTTTCATAAATTTGATATTTTCATCAATAAATAATTAATTTACGAGTTATGTCTTGCTGTAGTTAGTTACATTTACATCATTAAATCTACATATTGTTTTGATTTTTTTTATTTATGTTTAAATTTTTCTCATAATGTTTTTATTCATGAAAATCTGAAAATATTGTCTTTTTTTATGTGCTCAAAAAATGGAGGCTGAAATTATGTGCATACATGAAAATACTTACTTTCATTAATTATCTACATGAGAATTTTTTCTTTTAAAAATTATTCACATGAATGTAGCATTTACTTTCTATGTATGTTCTATTAATGTTAATTTTAAACTGACATGTTAAAGCTGACTACCTACTCAAAGTAGCTCAATTATAATTGATCGCGCTCCAATAGAAAAAAATTATGTATATATATATGTTACTGAATTTTTAATTCAAAAAGTATTTTTTATTTTTATTTATTTTTTTTTTTTTCTTAAAACAAGTATCGAAAATTGGTTAAAAATCTTACTAAGAAAGTTTTTATCATAAAATTTTATCATCAATCATCATTCATAATTGCTTGTTAATGCATAAAGTTTTTATTTATAATTCTATAAAAATTATACAGGTAAATAGTCTTTCCATTTTTAGATACAATCACCATATTATTAAATTTAAATCAATGAACCTAGTTTGCATGGGTATAAAAAGCATACTTTGAATTTTATGTGTGTACAACTTTATAATTTGATCTGAAATAAACTATAAATAAAATTAAAATTCATAGAGAAATAAATTTTATAAAAAGATTTTTTTTCAAGCTTTTTGTAAGTGATAATGTGATTAAAAAGTGTGTTTTGCCTTATGGGCCGTGTTGTGGTCAAGACTTATTTAGAGAATTGGAATTACCTTTTTATTTATTGAAAAAAATATATATATAAATGTATGTAAATTGTAACAAGGAAGTGTAGAAATAAATAATTTATATTTTATACAAAATTTACTTTGTACAGTTGTGAATAGTTTTTTTTTTTTTTATTGCATTGTGTAAGGTAACTAATTTATATGGTAAGTTTATCTTAATTATAAGTCTTTATATTTATAAAATGATAAGTCTTTACATTTCACACCTCTGCAAAATCTACGTAATTTGATAATTATTTATTATGGAATGAATTTGTTGGCATCGAATAATGAATAGTTAAACTCATGAAATGTATGAAAATTTCAATATTTTCTAGAAGTTTGAAGCTTAAAAAAAAAGGACGTTTCTATCCCATTTATCTTTCTTGAACTATGTTGTAGTATTTTTAAATTTAAAATATTGATAGGTATTGAATTATTCAGATTTCCTCTTGAAATCAAATTAGCATGTTAGAAAAAAACTTCAATAAAACATTTCAATTTCAGATGTTGATCTTCGCTTTTAAAAGTTAAACTAGCTGTGAGTATTATATTGAAAAAGTTATTTAGTGCTTTGTTTTAGTTATTCTTTATAGATATTTTTAAAAAAAGTTCTTATGTTATTCAAGAAAAAAAATTGCATCCCTTATTGTAAATATTCAATTTTGGCATGCATGTACAGTAAGCAATATATATTTGCATGCAAAAAATCACACGAGAAAATATTTACCTTTAAAAAAACTTGTTTATCAGTTTCTCATTTACTCATTCAGGTTCTCATTCTCAGGATTTTTTCGCATGCAAATAGATTGTATTCAGTGAGAATGGCCCTTGTGTAACAGGTTAACCCAAACCTAATATTTGTATTAATAATATATTGTGTAATCATAAAAAAATTCAATTTCAATGTATATGCCTGTGTGATGGGCCTTTGCTTTTTCTCACAAAGAAAATCAACTATTCGTGCATGTGTAAGTCTGGTATAGTTGCAGCTAAACTGTACCAATGTAATCAATCTGCATCAAAAATCTTTATATTAGTGCTCTAAAAACAACCTAACATCAAAGTATTTTCCTTCATTAATTAAACACAGATTCTACAATCCTGAAGTGACCCATCGATTTTTTTTTATTTTATGCACAGTATCCAATTTTAATTCTACATCCATAAAGTTATATTGCATACAATTTTTTGGTTTAATCAGTTAATGCTGCACATTAAGACAGTCCAGAGGGTTACTTATCAATGGAAATGATGTAGCAATAAAATCACATATAATAACAATAATAAAAAAATTGCTTATGAGCTACAACATGAATCCAAGGAAGGCGAAAGGGGTGGGGAAGGCGGGCGATTGCTTGGAGTGTTAGGTGAGGGGGGCGCCGAACGAAACCATGTATGTTTAATGTTCTGTAACCTAATTATTTCTCCTTTTTTAAAGTAGTGTTTCCTTTAAAAATATATTTATTGGTTATTTATTAATCATATATTTTTTGATTAATTTTTATGGTTAAATTTCTCTAAGTAAAAGTTTTACTATATAGAACCCTAAACATTAGAAATTGGAAGGGAGTTGCCATGGATCGGAGGCGCTGGCGTTTGTCAGCTGATGAGGCAACCTTTTAATAAGATTGAAAGAAGAGTGTGCAACAAAAAAACCACTTGTTTGATATTGAATAGAATAAGTTCTGTATTTTCCAGGGAGGAGATATTTATGGTTCGAAAACCATCCAACAAACAAGCCGATATTCTCAAAAGGTGAATGCGAGCGAAAAATAGGGGGAAGAGGGACCTCAAATGTTGTGTCAATTGAGCCTGTGTGTCAAACGTACTCTTAATATAATGTAAATTTTCTGAAATAAATCTAAATTTTTTATGTAAAACATACTTCTGCTTTGGCTCAAATTGTAATTTGTGTTTTTCATCCAAATCTCGGTGGATTTTTTTTGAGAAATGAGGACTATTTAGAAACAAGTCCAAAAGGTTAAATTTAAAGATAATTATGCCAAACTCTTCGAAATTTTAAGTTAACAACAAGAAACGTGTATTAACTTGTACAATATTTTACGCATTTTGTTCTTTGATATATATTTTAAATAATTAAAAGATTTTTCTGGGAAACTAAAGGGAATTTTTATCTCTAAAAATATTTGCTAATAGCAGGCAAATAACTTCTATATTCATTTAGTCTATCTAAACGTTTATTATTATTGTATTTAGCGTTACTCGTAGGTTTTTATTAAATTTTTTATACATGGTTTTATATACCAATATTAGTCTGAGTAGAGAAAATCTAATCTTTCCCAAACGTTATTTGATAGGAAATGATCATTTAATATTTTAGTGTTACTATGACGACGGTCTGTTCTAGGCCATTTTTAATTTAGTTTAATCGATTATTTTTAAGATGATAAACAATTTATTACGAGTACGTTTGTCACAGCATCATGAAAACTTTCATCAGGAACAATTTTAGTTACAAGTGAATAAAGTAGGAAAAAGCATGGGTGCCACTCTTCAGTCCTGAGGACTGAAATCAGTCTTGTGAAAAGATCAGTGGACTGATTTTCTGTCCTCCAATAAATATTTTTTTTTCTATTTGTTTTTCAAATTATTAAGTTTTCATTTACTTATCCTTTTTCTTTGAAAAAATGAAACAACTATTTTATTGTAAAATAAATTTAAAGAAATTATTACTTTTTGTGAAAACATTGTTGTTTTTCATAATTATTAAAAAATGATCAAGTAATGTTGTCACACCACGATGAAAGAATGGAACTAATTGAATTTCAACATCTACTTGTGTAAACAAAATTAATATTGTTGAATCTGAAGTTGCTTGAGTTTGTATTCCCCCCCCCCCCCAATATTTTGAAATAATGGGCAATTGTATTATTTTTTTATATGTCAAATTTATAGATCTAGGACAAAGTATTAATAGTGATGAAGTGTAAAAGAAGTAATATGAATGGCTCCAAGAAAAAGTTAGTGATGTAATTCAGCAATTGGATCAAAAAGATATACAAAGCCAGCCATTTTTTATTTATTTATTTTAGAAAAAAATGAATCATTGGTACAGTATGTGGGCCATTTTCATAGAAAATAAGCTATAAAGTGCGGAAAAATTCTTCTAAATAGCATAAGACCGTGTTAATTGGTCAAAAAATAAGTTCAGTCTTAACATTTTCTTGAGTGGCAACCATGGAATAAGGAATGAAAGGATTCCAGTCAATGGATCACTGAATAGGTCAATTAATACAAGTCAGTAATAACTGGCAGTGAATTTGTTTATGGGTGAATCATTGAAAAACATTTTAGTGAATAGCCGGTAAATGATTATTTCCTTATTGTGATCTGCGAAGCCATCCAGGAAGCATATAGAAAGACGAAATCTTAAACATCTTAAAATTTCTCACCGTCTTATATATCGTCTTAATCATAAAAAAATATTTGTTTATTACCTGTCCGCGCGTGTTTCGCAGAATTATTTTACCAACTGTTTAATTAGATTTTAACATTTCTCAAAATCTTATTCTTTACTCTACCATTAATATACTAGTCAATTGTTTTAGTACTTTAATTTATGTTTTTCTTTAAAGTAAAATTCTTTTTTAAATTATTGTCAAGCTTTTATTAAAAGAAAACTTATAATTATTGCCAGCTAGCTGAGAACTAAATCTTGTTAAGAAATTAAAAATATTCTTTTGATCAAAATTATTCGATGTAGAACACCTGACTATTTACAAAGCATACTATTTTTTCGAAAAATGAAGATAATTATTGATTGTCTTTTTTATTATTTCTTATTTATTTGAGTTATGAAAAGTAAATTGGTATGTGTGCAGAGCAAAAAATACAATAGTTTGCTTTGCTTTTTACATGAACAAAAAATTATGAATATACAATTTTATTCTGACGTTCAAAGTTATTCTTGCCCACTAACTTTAAGAAATTTGCCCTTTTAAAAAGGATAATGTTGAAAAAATTTGCTTTAAAAGTTTTAATATTATTTCTCAACTTTAGCACAATTCAAAAAAATATTGCTATATCAGGAAAATGCTCAATATGCTTTACTTTGTTAAACAAATACCAATAATAGAAAATTGTAAAAAGATTCCAAAACCGTGCTGTTTTTAAAATCATCTCAAAAAATTGTTCTTTTTCTAACTTTAGAATTTCCTTAATTCTAAAATAAGATATATTAAAAGATTTTTGGATAACAAATTATTTTATAGATGTAATTAATATATTTAGCTAATAGTTTTAATATGCATTTTTTAGATACGATAATTATAAATTGTTCTTTTATTTCAACTTAAAAAAACAGGAATTTTAATGTTTCTTTCAATTGAAATGTGACAATGATTTAATTAACCCCAGAATTGAAATCTGTTTGGACGTAACATTTAATTGCTTGAAACAATTAAAATTATTAGAAATTAAAGTTATTCTTTTATTTTAGGAAAATAAACGGCAAGAAAAATGAGGAAAAGTAGTAAAAAGCCCCGTTTGTCATCATACTTACTCTTCATACATTTAATCATATAACTTGAGTTATTTAAGCAAAAAAATAAATAAAGGGTAAAATATAAATTGTATATAAATATGTCCTTAAGTATACTAAAACATATCTAGAATAGATTTTGGATCGATGAACAAAAAATATATTTTTCAAAAATTTCGAATAGGGCGAAAACATTAACTTGTTTGAAATAATTGACTTGTAACTACTTAACTTTGACTCCAGGAGAGAGGAGTCAGTCTATTGTTTATTTCGACTTTTGAAATTTCACTTGTTGGCGGAATTGTTGTAACGAAAAATATTTTTCAGAGCAGCAGCCAAAGAAGAAATAAATGAAATAAAAAATATGTACTGCTTTGAATTCTTTAGAAAGTTTGATGAATCATTATTATGTTTTTTTCAATCTAAGTGCCATAACCGTTATCTTACGTAAAACTAATTTTAACTTCGCATTAAATATTTTAATTTAATATACTGTGTCATGTCATTAAAGGAATAATACGATAAATCTATTGCCTCACATCTTGGGGATAAATTTAATCTCGATAATGCCAAAATTCTAACCACCCCTGCCACATCAGCTCATCTTGATACCCGGAAATCTTATTTTCTTCATATGAACGTCGATTCTCTTGTTAACGATATTAGTTCTCACACCATCTCTCCGTGGAAAGTGGAAATGCATTCCGCATTGATTTTCCTTTCTCGGCTATTGCGGTTTCCCTAGTTTTGTTTTTATTCAATTTTTTATTTTCTATTTCACTCTTGGGTTACTGCGGTTTTTCCAATTTTATTTTCCACTTTTATTTATGTTTTCTCGTTGCAATTTCACATTTCTGTTTTATATAACTTTTTTTTTTCATTCACGACCTGCTAGTCTTTATGGGCGCTTATGTGCAGGCCCGGGGCAGTTGCCCCGGGCGCGAACATCAGAGGGGGCCTCCAAATCGAATAGAAAGTTTATTTTACGTTTCCTTTTTAATGAACTTTTTTTAAACAAAATATCAGTAGAGTGAAATGTTTGTTTCTTCATTAATCTATCGTATGAACACGATCTATATTTCGTGAATCCATGGCATTCTAGGGCGGAATGTTTCTAAATTTTCGCAATTACTATGGACAATTTTGGCCAATCAAATGCCTGTATTTTTACATATCGCAAAATGGGATATTTTTACAAAAATAGAGGCTTCTGATTGACTTCATGATCCATCGTCATTGCGAAAATTTAGCTGAATGTCAACAGGAAGTTCCGCCCTAATGTCAGCAGAAATATTAATTTTTCGCAACTATATGAGAAAGTTAGTTATCAGAAAACTGCATTCGGCATGATGGACATGGAATTGTCAGAAAATGAATAAAATGGAAAGAATGATATTTCGTCTGATCACTGGATGAGAGAGGGACTCTATCTAGCTATTTTAGGTTCTAGTCAATTTTCTTGTTATCTACGAGGGTTGCTATTTATATTTCTGGCCTAATAATGAAAAAACAAATATGTAGGATCGAAATTGGTTTTATTGTTTTTCAAAATATTCTCCATGATGATCAATACACTTTTGCATGCGTTTGAACCTATTTTCAAAGCACTTTTCCAGTCCGATTGAGGTAACTCCAAAACATGCGTTTTGAATGCATCAACCGCTTCTTCGGGGGTCGAAAATCGTTGTCCACGTAATTTATTTTTGATGTGTGGGAATAAGAAGAAGTCATTGGGTGCCAAATCAGAGCTGTACGGTGGATGACCTATCAGTTCGATCTTTCACTCCGTCAGAAATGCCTTTGTTTGAGTCGATGTGTGAGAGCTCGCATTGTCATGATGAAGAATGATTCGCCTGTTCTTCTGCTTTTTTTGAATTTCTCCGATGACTTCTGGCAAACAAATGGTCGTGTACCATTCAGAATTGACCGTCCTGCGTTGCTCTAACGCCACTGTTGCCACATGACCGTTAATGCCGAAGAAACAGGCAATCATTTGTTTCGATGTGCTTCTTCCTCGAGCAACTTTTGTTGGTTTTGCCTCGTCTTGGAAGACGAATACAGTTGATTGCTGTTTTGTTTCCGGCTCATATGCATAGATCCATGATTCGTCACCTGTGTAGATGTTATACACAGCCTTTGATGTACTTTGAACGTATTTTTGAAACATTTGATTTGCACCAATCGACACGAGCCTTTTTTTGAGCGTTTGTCAGATTATGCGGGATCCAACGCGAAAAAAAAAAATTTTACGCTCAAATGTTCATGCAATATTTTATTGATGCTAGTCATACTAATGTCCAAAGACGCCTCTATCTCACGGTATGTCACATGACGATCTTGCTTTATTAGTTCACGCACAGCATCGATCTTTTCTGGCACAACAACGGAGTTTGGACGACCTGCACGGGATTCGTCCTGGATCGAATATCGACCACGATTAAATTCGTTATATCAATTTTTTACAGTGCTGTAGGATGGCGCTTTATCGCTGAATAAAGAATTAAGTTCATCGAAGCACTCTTGTCTTGACAATCCACGTCGAAAGTTATGAAAAATAATGGCACGAAAATGTTCACGATTCAATTCCATTTTTTGAAAGAGAAGAACTTTTCAATTTACTGTCAACAACACAAATGAAGCTATAATGGTAAATCGTCTGTTGAATTTATGTTTAAAAATATCAAACTTTCGATTAAAATCGTCTGCGGTCGCCTAGGTACACTTACTACTTACTGTTGCCAAGGCCAGAAATATAAATAGCAACCTTCGTATAAAATGAGGGAAAAATTTTAAATAAAGGGAAAAATTTCCATAAAGTTGAGTTCTTCATTACTGAGGTAGTGAAGCAGAGAGGGGCCCCAAAAGAAGTTTTTGCCCTGGGCCCCAATCAGGCTAAATCGGACACTGCACGTCTCTCACATATTGGTAGAATGAAACTGTTTTTTTTTTGTTTTTTAATGAATCGTATAATATTTCTGAACATAAATTTTTCAATCTTTTTAAAATGTCACGTGGCATTCACTAATTTCTTCAATTATATAAAAAAATATCTATTGTCTATATTATAAAAAAATATCTATTGTCTATATTATATTATAATAATTGTCTATAATACCTTGTGAATGTGCTTATAATTCAGGTATTTTACGATTTGCTGTATGCAATTAAAATAATGCAAGTTTGGTGGTTTTAGGATAAAATCTTCATATTTAAAGCCGAGATAAACAACTGAAATACAAATATTGCCTTATAAAAAGTTCATGTGTTCAAATACTGAAATCTTGGAAAATTGTAATAATTTATAAATCGATTCAAATTTTATTTTTAAAGGAGATGAAAACGAAAGCAATCTTTGCTTTATGGGCAGTAATCAACTAAAAACAAATTTGTAGTCTAGAAACTTCAAGAAATTTTTCTATTAACTATTTAAAAAAAAAAAAAAAAAACTTTTCTGAACCGAGTTAACACAAAAACGAAGAATAATATATTTTTATTTCTTTTCTTTTTTTTATTTTTTTATTCTCTAGCGACACAGAGTATTTCTCTCTTGTCGATTACGCGGCTAGAGTATGGTTATATTAAACTTAAATCTGCCATGGCGATAATTCTTGGTATATTTTTGGGACGATTCCATAGATATAAAATTCCTAGGCTCTTAAATTTTGATCAAAATTTTGTCTACACCCCCCCCCCCCCTATTTTGAGGGTCACGAATCGAAATATGTATAAACAAAAATATCTGTTTGTTCAGAGAAAGTGCTTTTTTGTGTCTGATTTCACAACTTATTTAAAAGTTAACTCTAATTAATTAGCATATTTGATTGTCACCCCCAGAAAAAATTAAGATTGATACTTAGTAGGTACGTGAAAATCAGATCATTAGAACTAAAGTTATTCAGGGGGATATCTTTTTTTTTTTTTTTTTTTTTTTTTTTTTTTCTCACTGTACTTCCTTCTCCTATAACTCTCTACACGCTGATTGTGAAAGCATGCGAAGTGTAGCTATAGGCAGAGAGTACTGCTCCACGTGACCTGTAATATTTTATTGTTACATAATCAGTTTGATGAAGGTTGTTGTTAAGCTAAGTTTCCATAAAAACTTTTAATTTTTGTTGCGATTTTTTTTTCCTTTTTTTTGCGAAGGTTTTTGTTGTTTTATTAACGAAATTACTTTTTTAATTAATAAAAGGCCTTTTAATTTTTATTATCTTTCAATCAGTAACATGATTTAATTAATTAATTTGGATCACTAATTTTAATTAGTTACATAATTTTTATTTACCAGAAACTACTGCTATTTTTTTATATTCATACATGTCGTTGGAGAGTTAACTGGGCATGAAAAGTTTGGCTGGCATTTTGTTATTATTTTCATCTGTACATATTTCCTCGTCATATTTAAATTAACGAATGTATCACATTAATTTAATATAATGATATTAATGCATCAAATTTCTTTCGTGTGTTCAATCTTGCAATCGAAATTTGGATCACTTTCCAATTAGCTAGAGTTCACAAATTTTTACTGGATGACAATACAAGTTTCAATCTTAATATAACAACTAAAAGCGTAATTCAATACAATATTAATTAATTTATTTTTTTTATTTTCTATAGCAAGATTAAAAAAACAATTACAGCAACAAAAACAAAGAACCTTAACAAATATAGAGAGAAAGAGAAGGGGGGGGGGAAACACAAAACAAAGGAAATGGCTGTAGCAAAAGTCCTTGAATCTAAAAGGTTCCCGGCCTTCGAGTAGCACTAGAGTAAGATTGATGTAATTTTCTATTGCATTTTTAAAATCATGAATTATTTTTTTAAATTAATAATTCAAGTATCACAGGGATATTGTAACATAACATCATATTAATATGAACTTAAAAATAACGATTTACAGTTTGCGGTAAATTAGTAAAAATCGCTTATATGATATTTAATTAACTATTTGATTTAATGAATAAATACATGGTCTGGAAAAAATTTTCAACATTTAGTTAATTATCCAGATTAAATTTTACATAATTAGTGAATATAATTTACTTAATGCGATCATACCTTTAAAAGTTATCTATTTTAAAATTAAATGGCAACCTAAAAGCCTACAAAAATTCCAGGTCCCGCAGTGGAATGATCGTTAAGACACGGTTCCCAGTAGAACACCGAAGTCAAGCATCACTGGCTGTGGTTAGTGGGTGGGTGGGTGACCACTTGGATCAGTCTGTGTAGGGTCCGAGGGTGTGCAGTATTGGTCCTCGTCAAACGTGTGGGGCGAGGCGTTACCGACCATGTCAACCTTCATCTATGAAAAGGTACCCCATCATAGAATCGAGTTAACATGTCTTATATACTTGTGAATTGTAATTTTGTAGTAGTAGATACGCTACAGTACTCCCCCACCAGAATTATATCTGTGATAGAATTCGATGAACGGATACCACCAGTTGATTGATTGCTGTTTTGTGAGAAGCAAGGAAAGCTGTATTGAGATCACCGTACTTTTTGAATGCTGATCGTGAAAGCTGTATTAAGTTCACGAACGTGGTCGCTCTTGTGTTGCCTTTTGGCAGTCGAGTGTATGCGTTGTACGTTGTGTGTGATCGAGACTGAGAAGCAACAGTGTGAGGAGGTGGATAATGTCGCAGTCACAAGTAGCAAGTCAACTGATCAACGATGACTATCCATCGAAGTAGGCGTTTTCAGATCGAAGTGTCAAGATAGGCGTGTTCACATCACGTCCGAAGGCCACCAATGTGGGGTAAGGCGTTACCGACCACGTCAACCTTCATCTATGAAAAGGTACCCCATCACAGAATCTAGTTAACATGTCTTATATACTTGTGAATTGTAATTTTGTAGTGGTAGATACGCTACAAACTGTTCTACCGTAAAGTGCTCGACTTCGCAAGCAGGTCGTTAGGCTACCAAAGCAGGGTGCCATCCCCCTGCAGAGGATCAAAATTGTGATGGCAAGTCTTCGGATCATCCTTAGGGATGTTTCCCAAACCGTTGCCAATAGCCCATTGTGCTGCCCTACTGCGACATAAATGAACTACAAAAACAGCTACAAAAATTCCTGATTTTATAACTACAACACAATAAATGCAATCTTTATGCAACATAAAATACTTTATTATAAAAAATACACATTATAAACGGATGGTGTTTTCAATACAAATGTAAACAATAACAGACTCGAGTTCTATACCTACACTAGTTCCGGTTAGAAAGTTTGCAACAGCTTATTCTGGGAAGCGATATTTTCAGACTGATAATTTTGTTTTCAATAAAAGAAGTAAATTAGATAATTTCTGAGTTCAAATCTGCCGTATTTCATAAGATATTATTGTTATTAAGTAATTCTAGTGAGTTTGACGTGAAAATTGTTTTAGTTATTTATAGATATATTGTTAAAAAAAGTGACATGGTTGCTAGTTTTCGAATAACTCGCTTTTTTGGCAGTCCTGATTTGGCCTCCTTTTTTTTTTGTTTTTTTTTTTCTTTATTACTGTTAGTTCTTGTTGCAAGCTGTGCACCATCTTACGTTAGTGTTAGCACCTTTAGCATTGTAAACAGAAGTAATAAGTAATCAAATACTACGTTTGCAAGAATCTTAAAACACAATTATCACGTTGTGAGCCAAATGGCTTTAAAATACACCGGAAACAGTAACCCGGAAGTATAGGCAGTATGGAGCTTGCAGCGTTCCCTAGTGTAGAAAACACCATCCATATAAATGTAAACAATAACAATTTTGAGCTCTATACCTGCTCTAGTTTCGGTTAGAAAGTTTGCAACTGCTTACTACAGCTTATTCTGCGAGGCGACATTTTCAGACGGATAATTTTGTTTTCAATAAAAGAAGTAAATTAGATAATTTCTGAGCTTAAATCTGCCGTATTTCGTAAGATATTAATGTTATTAAGTAATTCTGGTGAGTTTGAAGTGAAAATTTGCTTTAGTTATTTACAGATATATTGTTAAAAAAAGGTGACATGGTTGCTAGATTTTGAATAACTCGCTTTTTTGGCAGTCCTGATTTGGCCTCTTTTGTTTATTACTGTTTATTCTTGTTGCAAGCTGTGCACCATCTTACGTTAATGTTAGCACCTTTAGCATTGTAAAAATAAGTAATCAAATACCACGTTTGCAAGAAATCTCAAAATACAATGATCACGTTGTGAGCCAATAAATGATTTTAAAATACACTGGAAACAGTAACCTGGAAGTATAGGCTGTATGGAGTTTGCACTTGCAGCGTTCCCTAGTGTAAAAAACACCATCCATACACACTTTCACAGATTCAGTGGTTACGTCTAAGATCTACAACGCATGCACGATTGCAATCTTTTGAAGGACAAGAGAAAGTTGATATCTCGCTTAAACTTGAAGGAATAGCTCCTCGCTTCCAAATCTACTTTTAAGTTGGCCTATAGTCTTTTCATGCACACATTTCATCTCTCCAAGGAGCAAAACTTTTAATCAACTCCTCAGCAATGCTTTCCTTCACCATTGTTTGTGATAGATAGAAAATTCATTCTGATTATCCAAATTAGGATCGTTATAAATTTTTTTAAACTTTATTAAAAACAGGAAGTTGAATTTTAGGATAAGGTAATAACGTATTTCTTGACAAAGGATTCTCACCAAATATAGAATTTTTTTAAACCAGAACTTGCTAATATTATAAACTTCTGTTCTAAAAGTCGACGACGATCAATATATGTTTTCGATTCAACGAATTCAGCCTCGAAAGTTGCTTCATATATTTCACTAGTGTTAAGATTGTGCATGAATTCCATTTCAGTGTCTATCAATAAGCTTGCTTTTTATTCAATAAGTTTAATTAACTTGTCATCACTGTTTCAAATAGACTCTTTTTTATCAAAATCACTGCAATCTTTAGCGAATAATCTTTAATATTGTCTTCAAGCTTAGATTACGAATATAGACAAACAATGACGAATAAGCGATAATCACTTTACAAATATGATTTCATGAAAATAACTCAATGAAATGGTATATTTGCTCAAATGATGCTTCTCAAATTAATTATAATAGAAAAATACTCATTCCATATTAAACTTAAAAAATACCTTAACTCAGTAGTACAATAACCCACTGTCAACATAGAAGCTTTTGGGACGCCAAAAAGTATCTCGGAACAGATAATGAACTAAAGCGAGTCATTTGAACTTACATAAAAAGTCAATATATATTTTATATGAACCTAGTAAAAAAGGTTACAATTTCGAACATTTTCATTCTTAAGTTTGAAATTGTTTTACTTGTTCTATTTTTTTTTTTGTGCTGTACGCATCATAAATATTTGATGCCAAATTTAATTAAAACGCATTATGCATAAATTGTAGATAAATGTAAGTAGTATTTATTATATTTTTTCATTCGTTAAGCTATTCATTTCATGTCAGTCCTACGTCTAATTTTTGACAACGAGATCCAAGAGATGTTTCTTGATAGTTGTTTCGTAGATGTCTCATAAAGGTCTACCGTGTGTTTTATCCACACTACATCTGCCATAGTTATCGATAAGAAGTTTGTAGATAGTAAACTAATCTAGCATAAGTTTTATCTTAAATTAATGATTTTTTAGAAATTAAATTAAAAAGGCAAAATTTTAAATAAATTAAAATTAGTTACTGCACATTCTTAAATGTGGTTATTAGTTAATATTAAGAAAAGCTACAGAAAAAAACCTTTCAATTATTGGTGATCGCAATGCTCTTCAAATACACCATCTGGGGAGAAACCGGTTTCATGCTTTCGGCCCTTCTCCCTTCCCCTTTTCAGTTATATGTGAATGTACTACGATATTTTCCCTTTTCTTAATATTTTTCCTTTTTATTTAATAAAAACATTTTTCAAAATTTCCGTGATGCTTTTCTTTAGAACTATGTTTAATGTAGTTTTCAGTTCCACATAGTTTTCCAACTTAAAAGATTTTAATCTTTATGAAAATCAAGGATGTCAATCAAATCAATCATCGCTAATGGGGAAAGCATGAGAAGTGTTGCCATAGGTAGAGAGTTCTGCTCCACGCTACGCCACCTGCAGCCCATTTCGATCGCCAATAGTTATTTGATGTCTCCAAAATGTGTTTAAAACTTTTCTAGAGATCGCCAAATTTTCATACTCCCTAGCTTTTCTAGCTTTGTATGGTTATCATTGAAAAGAAAATATTCCGAATAAAACTAAAAATAAAAGTTAAAGTTATTTTTTTAAAATATCTGTGTTTAGTACTCACATTTTCTTACTCTTATACAACTCAACTCGTTCCGATTTAATTCAGTGTTAACCAAAATATTAGAGAGGATTCCTCGGAAAGGGTCCGCGTATTAAAATGGTAATCTTCATTAATCTCTATTAATTCATTATAAAGTTAAATAATTTTTTTTTAATATTTACAAGATTGTATGAATGTACTTATGTTTAATTGTATTTTTAGGGGATCGACATTAACCATAAAAATGATCGCAAAGTTGTGCGAAGGGCACCAAAGAGTGAGGATATTTATCTCCGCCTTTTAGTTAAAGTAAGTAATTTTAATAAAAATGTGTATTTATCATTTATTTAAGTTGCATTTAATGTTCTCTGTTTTAAAAATTATGATTTCAATATATCTCCCTAACTCCTGTTAAATACTAATCTTATGAACTTCTTTAGACCTACATGTGTTGTAACGAAATTTTAACATCGCATTATTTATTTTTACACTTAGCATGCTTGACATAAAAACGTATGATTACTTAAAATGCTGTTAGGTCTATGTTCAAAATTAACTTGTGTTGGTAACAGTTGTTTTCATTTTCTAGTTGTACCGATTCTTAGCAAGAAGAACTGGAGAGAAGTTTAATAAGATTATAATGAAACGTCTCTTTATGAGTAAAATTAATCGTCCTCCTTTGTCACTAGCACGTTTGGTAAGTTTTGATTTTGTTCAGTTCTTAATAATTAAATGTATACTAATGCAAGTTACTTGATATTTGAAACATTGAGCTATTGCAATTAGCGTTTGTTTCATTATAGAAAAGTATTTTTGATTAAATGCATATGGGGGCTATATTCTGCCCATTTGATCATTGTTAAGTAATTTAATTTTATTAAAGCTAGAAGCTTTTGTGTAACTAGCTAACTCTTTAGAATTTATTAAGCTGTTATGCTGCTTGAAAATTTGTGTGTTTGTAGATAATTTTTTCTATTCATAGTTCTAATTAAATGATGTTAATGTGGCACTATAAGTGGATTTTTGTCTGCTATTAGTGTCATTTGTGGTTCTGAGGCTACTTGTGTAGTCTAGTTAATGCCACTGCATCATATATAAATGATGTCTCCAGTTTTAGAACTGATGTTGACTGAAGCATTGTATATTCCATTATCACTCCATAGTCTCTTATGAGTCTGTTATTGGAGAGATAGACCATACAAGGTATACACAATTCTTTGAGCTGACAAATGTTTCTTAATTATTAAAATAAACTTTTTTAATTTGCTATGAAAATTTTTTTCAGTTTATTGCATTTGCTTAATTTATATTACTTTATAGGGTGAGAAATCAAATAGTTACTCTTTCACAGAGTGTAGTATTTTTTAAAAGTTCATAAAGGTACTTATTTTTTATTTTTAAAAGCTCTTAAAAGGTTCTTTTTTTATTGAGTGTTTTTAAAAAGTGCTTAAGTTTTCCTTTTCGAAAATGAGAACTTTTTCTTTACCATGTCCATTTTCGCAACATACTATGCAAAAGCGTGCTTTTCAATCTGTTCTATTCAACGTTTTAACAATCCATTCAGCCACAGTACATTTTGGTTCACATTCGTTTTGTAGCGTAAAAACGCCAATCATTTTACATGTTTGATAAAATATTTTGGATTCTGCAGGTGTCTACTCAGCTAGGTTCGGTGACATTGCACTCGCATGTGTAGCTCTGTTGCATTTTGCAAAATATTTAAAATTTCAGACTTCATTTTCCCCCTTCTGATATCGAATTGAAAAATCTCTTGATCATTTTATAATGGCTAATATAATCAAGAAAAGAGATCTTTGTAAGAACTTGTTATTTTATCATGATTATGTAAAGTTTTTGAAAATTATTTTACATTTTGTTAATGTATATGATGCTTAAAAATATTTTTTGACTACTTAAATATATTTCTTGACTATTTAAATGCTTATTTTTTGTTGAAAGATTTGGCTGAGCACCCTGTCTCTAAAGTGTTTGCTTTTGTATTCGTTTAACTAAATATATGAAACATAATTGTATACATAAATAGCTTGAATCCGTTATAAGCCTCGCGTTCATATCGCATCTCTTACCAGATTTATTTAAGCATTCTTTAATTTTTTTGACCTTAACTTTTGTATATATTTTTTATTAAAAGATATTTTTCAAAAGATAAACATTTTCTCATATGGGAGCATATCTAAAGTGAACTATGCGACTAGTTAATTTAATATCTTAAGAGCTGTGCTGAGTTGATGCATGAAGGTTTTATACATGATCAATGTTTACATGCTTGAATGATCAACATTTTAGAATGATTATATTTTTATTAGTGTCAGTTTTTTTTTTTTAACAACAATATTCGTAGAAATTTTTCTCCTATAATAGGGTCCTGAAGTCCGATAAGAGTCCTGAAATCGTGTAATATAAGAATTGATAATTCATTTTGTTCCACTTGCATTGAATAGTATTCATAATATTTGATATGAATGTGATGCTATAAGTGAATTATTATTTACTATTAGTGTCACTTGTGGTTTTGAGGCTACTTGTGTAGTTTAATTCATGCCACCGCCTCGTATAGTAACCAAGTCTCAACATCAGTTTTAAAACTGATGTTGACTTGAATCATTGTATATTCCATTATCACTCCATAGTCTATTATGAGTCTGTTATTGGAAAGATAGACCATACAAAGTACATGTTAACATTGTGACTACTATTTTGAGAGTTAAATTAAATATACTGTATATTAAATTTACATATACAGTCGGTCCTCTATTTAACGAAGTCGCTAAATCCCGATAATAAGTTCGTTATATGGAGAATTCGTTAAATGGAAAATTACCTTTTGAAATACTTAAATGACACTAAACGGGTTTCAAATTTATAAACACTAAGCATAATTAAATAACAATTGATACACCTTTTTCTTGTAAACTAGTATCTACTATTTACTTTTGAAATCTTAATCATATAAAAGAAATCTGCATGGAAAGCAAGAATGGAGCAAAACATTAACCAGTGTTACACTATCATGCTACATACATTTTCAACCTAATAAAGCATAATTTATGTATCAAATTATAGTTGCATTTATTAAAACAGTAATTTTAAACATACATTATTACATGCGTTCTTCAGTTTAATTGCTACAGATAATATCCGTCAATTCTGCCAGAGTTTTTTGTTTGAAATGCAAACAAAAAGGAAACAGGATTTTACTGCTTTCTCGAGAACTTAAGTGGCTTCGAAAATCAATTCAAGGTTATTTCCCCCATAAAATTTGTTAACAAGTTTGAAATGTTCTGAAATATATTAGGAAATAAGAAAAGTGGATCTCAAAGAAAAGTTCATTAAATAGAAAATTCATTTTGCTATTTGGAAGTTATTTTACGAAGAAATTTCCAAAATGTTCTTAGTCCCTCGAAAAAATTCACAAAATGGAAATTCGTTAAATAGAAGTCCTACTGTATTATCTTGCTTACGGTATATAACTTACACATTTTTCAGTGTAAGTTAACTGTATACAGATTTAATTGCTTATTTACAAATATATTTATTGTACATATGTTTAAATGTATGTATATTTAAAATATAAAATTAGTATATTTTTTAAAAATAGTAAAAAAATTTAAAATAAAAATTTTGGTTAATAAAGAATAATAGGTTTCTTTCAGTTTTTAAAGACTGCTAGAAATTATTTTGGAATTACTCAAATTTCCACACCGATCTCATTTTTTAAAATTAAAAAATACTTTAATTTAATTTGATAAAAATAGATTGGATTTAAATGATAGTTCTTGCAGAGATTGTTTTCATTTGTCTTATATGTTGACATGTTTGGCACAGTGTGGCATTAATGACTGCATCACTGACTACCCTACTTAGTCAGGCATGGCATTAGTGAATGCTCCAACTCAAAATTCAATGATGCAGTGTTGTCACTTCACAGGGAAAGCCTTAAAAATACAGGGAATTTAAATATAATTTAAAATAGCAGGGAATTTTTTCTTAGTTTTGTCTTTCTAAAAAATTGTGATATAAAGATGATAGTACAGTTATTCTATACTATATCTTTATTTGTTTTAAGTATGTTGTGCTGCTTCTTATTTCTCTAGAGTTTCTCTTGCAACTAAAACTAGTCTCTGTTGAAATTATGAAATTACTTAAATTTAATTAACTAAAATTTATTTAAAGCAGGGGTCTGTCCAGGCTAAATTTACTACCGTTTGGCGGTACCTTCACAAACGGTAGTTTCACAAATTCAACTTTAGGGAAAATGGTAGTTTCACAAAATACTTTTTTTTAAAATTTTATTTTTGTATCCCTTAAGAAGCGATAAATTCATATTTTTGTGTTGCTTTTTTATTATAATTGTTACTTTATAAACCTAGGCAGACCCCTGTAAAGTTACATTATATTTATAATATCTGTGATTTATATAAAATTTAGTAGCAAATTTTTATTGGTTTTAAGAATTTCATAAAAGTTGATTTGCTTGTTAAAAACTTTTCAATTTTTAGGCCAAAGCAGTGAAGAAACCAGGGAATGAAAATAAGACACTTGTTGTTGTAGGCACTGTTACAGATGACTTAAGGCTTTATGAAGTCCCAAAACTTACAGTAAGTTAAACTCCTAATTTCCTAAATGTATAATGTTAAATTTTTCACTTCTGTGTAGTAAATATGTAATTATTTCTTTCAGTTGTGTGCTCTACGAGTGACCGAACGAGCAAGAGCTCGTATTTTGAAAGCTGGAGGTGAAATAATCACTTTTGATCAACTAGCTATGAGGAGTCCTAGAGGAAAGAAGACTCTTTTGATTCAAGGTATAGTGATTCAAACTTAAGGTTTTCTCACTGTGATATGTTGTGAAGCCTTAAATGTTGATTAAATTTTTTTATATTGAAATTTCTTAACAGAGAAGAAAAGTTTAAAAACATTGCTTTTAACTAAGCATAACAAAACATGTATCTTAATTCAAGCTAAAATATCTGATTCAAGCAATATTTCAATTGTTTATTTTCCTGTCATTGAGTGTTTTGTTAGTGTTTTCTGTGTGTATTAAAAGGCAGGGAAAAGATAACAAAGCTGGATTTTATTTTTGCACTTTGCAGTGCAAAGATGCAGAACAAAAGTTTAAAATTAATGAAATCAAACAAACATTAAAGTATTTGTCTAAAAAAAGAAAACCAGGAGGTCAGAAAATTTTTTATATAACAAATGCTCAATCTGTCACTCAAATAAATTTTTTAAAATTAGAGTAATTTATAAGTTTGCTATTTTTAAGAATAAAAGAAATAAGGGCTTCTTGAAGTACAATTTCTTTCTATCTAAATCCTGAAACAAAATCTATTAATGCCTATAATTTAATTATATTGCATAGTTATTCAAATAATTTCAGAATGTGTTAAATGAGCTTGCCAAGAATAAATCTAAATTTTCTCTCTGCATATCTAATTCACAAGCTGCCTCCTTTTTTGTAAAGTTCAGCAGAATGTTATTATGAGCAAAAATAACTATGATTTAACTAATATTTACCATTTTTGTTAGGAATATTAAGTGTTTTATAATAAATGTGTAAGTTATGAAAGCAGCATTACTTGAATTCAGTGACAGACCTGCCAACTCTCCTGTTTTTGCCTGAAATCTTCGCCCTCAGGCCGTCAGAGTGTTTTCTCCTGCTTTTTTCTTCGCTAAAAATTACGAGTGTGCACGAACCAAAACAATAGCAATAAACGATGAAATGGCAAAATTGGAGAGGAAATATATCTTGGATACCATTAGGCAAAGTGTTTTTTCAATTTTTATAGATGGCAGTTTTTAAAAAAAATGCTAAATCAGCAACATCTACAGTTTTAAAACAGCAGTTAAAAAAAATAATAAGAAATACATTTATAAAGTATTGTATTTATTATTGACATATTTTGTTAATTTTGAACCTCTTCTTAAATTTTAAAAAAATCAAAAGATGTGTTTTAATATAATTCTATAGAACCTTATATTTTATAGTAAGAAAACATGCCTTTCTTAGTCAGTGTCAGAATCTTATTGTGGTCTATTTTATGTAATGTAAATAATATATTTTGATATAAACTTCTTGTAGGAAATGTGAATCAAGTTTAATTTTCAATATTGCGCTATGTCGTGATACAGAAAGAGTCTCCTGCTTTTTTATTTTCTAAGGTTGGCAGGTCTGCAGTGACATGGCTTACTAGGCAATTTTTTTTTCTGCTTTTGTCTACAAAACCTGATTTACATATGTCAATATGCAACATACACAAAAGCCAACTAACATAATTCTATTTGACTATTAATGTAATTCAATTTTTACAAGAAAAGAGCTTTTAAACCCTGGTCCAACATTTTAAAAATGTACACTAATAGCTTTTATCTTTGGTTAGTACTAAATTTTTTAACTTAATATAGTGGGTATATTCTTTCCGTGTGTGAAGTGTTACGTTTTTTAACAAATGTTGAAAAAGTGTTTTTTGATATTTTTGTTTTCTCAGATTTGTTAGCGTATAATGTATTTGTCTTCATTCTAATGAATTTATGAAATGCTCTAATGAAATTTATTCTTCTCAGGATGCCGAAAGGCTAGAGAAGCTTGCAGGCATTTTGGAAAAGCTCCTGGTGTTCCACACAGTCATACTAAGTAAGTACAAATTACTGAGAATTCCTTAATAGGAGAAAATCTGGGCACTTTAATAATCTGGTAAAATCAAGAAACAAAATAACTCGAAAGGTCAGGGGTGGGGAATGTATTTCAGTTCTTAAAATGGATTTTCTTTCTTGATTTTAATAGCAAGTACAGGGTGACCACCCTATTAATAAATAAAGTTTAATCTTATAAAAAAATAGTTGTGCTTTTTAAAATGTGTAAGAAAAATAGTTTTCATATGGGATATTTGTATTTGTTGAACCAAAGGGTTCATAATTTACTAAGATGTGTATTGTTTAAATTAATGAAATCGCTATTCATGATATAGGGTTTAAATTTTTTTGCTTAGTTACAGCGTTGCTACGCAACCTGGAATGCCAGGGAATTTGTCCATAATAATCAGGAAAAAGTCTGGGAATTTAAAATTTTTGAGCCAAAATCTAGAAAATTTACTGAGTTTGGCAACCGCCACGCTTGCGACCTTTGTTTTTGCCGTAAAACACATTTCCTACACAAGTGTTTCACCTCACTTGGCATGAAGCAAACTTTCTCATGCCATGGTTTTCTGAAAGGACTTTCAATTGGAAAAGGGTTAATGGTTGCCAGAATCCGTAACAGGTAGTAGGGCGTATATACTTCCGACTGTCCTTATTTTTTTTAATTACGAAATTTATTGATATAAATAGTGTATTATTATTATCTCTTATAAGTTGATTTTCTTAATCTATCACCAAAGTATTAAATGAATTCAATTAAACTCATTATTAAAAACTCGGGGAAAGGATGGGGGGGGGTTGGTGTGCCACTTGAAAATTATAATGCTATACTGTAATTTTCTGGGATTAATTCAGTTTTTATTTTTAGGACCCATTTTTGTAAGAAAATTTTATTTGTCAGAAAATTTAATTCATAATGAATATTTAGTTGTATCAGTAACTATTTTTTTCCCACATGTTTTTCCAAGCTTTCGATTTGTGATGCCCAATAATTTAACATTGTTAGCTCATAGTTTATCGGCAGTTATTTATCTTTTTTTTTCTGGCTCCTTTAACATTTTTTTTCTGTTTCATATATTTTCAATGTGATGTTATTACGAAGTTCGAATTTCAATTTTGAAATTTATTTCAATAATTTGAGAGTTGTGATTTTTCAAAGTCTGGTATTTTTAATATATTAAAACGTGAATTTTGATTTCCAGTCATTACTTTCTGACTTGTTCGACTCATTACGATTCAATCAATTTTTATGTCATGATGTTTGGTGATAGTTTTTTCTGCAGTCAACCCTTTTCACATAGTTTTAACAAATTCTGATATTTTTAATGCAATGTTATTATCAAATTCATGATCAACTTCGTCGCGTTTAGCTGATAGTTTTTTGTTTTGTTTTTCCACGAGGTTTTCCAAACTGATAATAATAATGCGCCATTATGCTACAAAAATTTCGGATGGGTTTAGACACGTTCAATTCGCGAGGATGCTGACGTAGAATCTGTTTCCAATTCGGGAGGCAGTTTTTACAAATTTGAATTTTGCGAATGTAATATATTTTAGAATTTGATTGTTGTGAAGAGCGAGTGTGTTTCCACTTGGTTTGACCCTTGATATCTATTTCAAATTTTTACTTTTTTTTATAATAAATGGACTTTATTTCTTTTTCCAGTTATTTTATGTTTAGATTTTAAGATAATACAAGATAGTTACATATAGTCTGTTCAATAATTAGAAATTTACTAGTTTTGACTGTTGAGTTGCCATCCTGGACTTTGTTCCACTGCAACGTCGCTAGGTTGGCATTATACCTAGCATTATTAGTTACATAACCTGTTTATAAATAAAGACTTACGTGATCTTCACTTTTATCAGCCAAAGTCTTCAAAGGAAAATTTTTATGTTTGTCATATTCTAACACAGTAGAAAATGTTAATCATAAAAGCTGTAAATTTACTAGACTAAAAGAATAATTAGTCTTTCTACAAGTGGTGAATTAAACAAAATTAAATATAAATAACAATGATTTAGACAAATATTTAGGGTGCTATTTCTTTGTTTTATTGAAATTGGTTATTCTGTTCAAATAATAATAATAAATTTCTTTTTTGTAGACCATATGTTAGATCAAAGGGACGAAAGTTTGAGAGAGCTCGTGGCAGAAGGAAGAGTCGTGGATTCAAAGTTTAAAATATTGGCTGTACGGTTGATAGTCTTATGGAATAAAATGTTCACATCTAATATTTCTTTTTCATTTCTTCATACACCTACATTTACTTAAGTTTTGTATTATTACTCATGATTTTGAATTACAATTTTTAAAAGTTTGATGATGACAAATGATTTTTATATATTTTTTTCTAAGGTGTGTAGTGCAATTGAGCTCTGGTGTTTTAATGTATAGTTTTAAAATTTAAACAAGTGAAGAAAATCTTTAGTCTGATAATGATAGAAGCAATGGCAATAGAAACTATGTTAGAAACCCCTTTTGAAAACCATTTTTAGTAGGTCTGGTTCAGTGGTATTCATTCCATACAATTATACTGAATTCAGTACAAAGACCCATTTATCAATATTGAGGCAACTAAGTGCTTGAGATTTTTCAGGAAATTTTAAATTTATTAAATTATAAATTTCCAATGAAAACTACATTATTTTGCAATTTAATGTTGTATTTAAAATTAAACTTATCTTTTTTTATGCCTATCAGTTTATTACTTATTTAAATGATATATATATTTGTCTGAGTACAGAATCATTTTATTTACATTACAAAAACTTCAACTAACATTCACTATTTAACATATTTATTTATTCCCTACAAAAAAATACATGCATGCACATTAACAGAGGAAGATTAATTAAAATAGTTTTAAACAAAAATAAATGTAAAGAAGTGCATTCATTATTAACCATACCGGTCATCATTATTATAACCGGTTATTGTTCGTATAGTGTTGAGTAATTATCATTAAGAAATATCAATAATTTTGCCCTTTCCCCGATATCCTTCACTGCGAAATCCATATTGAACTCTTTCATTTTAACTAACATATGAAATTACATTCAAGACTTCCCGCTGGCATTGTTATTATATTTTTGTTGTAAAGCGATGGTACGTTTGCTCTGCTGGATTTGAGGTCACTAATTTTAGGGCTAAATAAGCAGTTATATCTTTGATCTTCAATGATTGTATGTATGCTAGAAAAGGGAATATCGTACCAATACAATTATTAAATATAAATTCACTTGTATGTAAGACGTGCTAACTTGATTCAATCTTGGGGTACCTTGGGGTCCCTTTTTCGTTATGTTCACAATTTATACATAAACCGTCGGGAACAAAATCCGTGGAAGGCCATGGATTACAAAAAAAATAGGTATGACTTTAAAATATCACTTGAAAAGATGATCTGTAGCTGATGAAATGTAACTAAAACTGCTTTTTAAAGTGTCAAATTTATATTTTAAAAATAATTTTCTATTCTCTCATGTAATGTAATACAGATCTGCCAACTCTCCTGCTTTTGCCTCAAATCTTCGCCCACTGGCCTTCCGGGCGTTTTCTCCTGCTTTTTTCTATTTAATGCACGATAGAGGAAAAAAAACAATTTGTGCCATTTCCTTCCCAACTTGTGCTTCAGATCACGCTAGGCATTTATTTAGAAAAAATTTCCCCATTAGCAACATTGCTAAAAATTACGGCGTGCGCGAAGCAAAACAGCAATAACCGATGAAATGGCAAAATCAGAGAGGAAATATATCTTGGATACCATTAGGCAAAATGTTTTTTCACTTTTTATAGACGGCAGTTTTTTTTAAATAATGCTAAATCAGCAACATCTGCAGTTTTAAAACAGTAGCTGTTAGAAAAAAAAATACATTTATAAAGTATTACATTCATTATTGACATATTTTGTTAATTTTGAACATCTTCCTAAATTTTAAAAAATCAAAAGATGTGTTTTAATATAATTCTACAGAACCTTAAATTTTTTTAGTAAGAACACATATCTTTATTAGTCAGTGTCAGAATCTTATTGTGGTCTATTTTATGTAATGTAAATAATATATTTTGAAATAAACTTCTTGTAGGAAATGTAAATCAGGTTTAATTTTTAATATTGCGCTATGTTGTGATACAGAAAGAGTCTCCTGCTTTTTTATTTTCTTAGGTTGGCAGGTCTGGTAATACCAACGGTCATTAGACTTGTTAAAACATTTTTATTAAATACAGCACATATTAAAATATGAAGGCACATTATTTATTAACAGGATAATTATGTTACTAAGTTTTTGGTTCATACAATTAATATTAATCCAGAGCAGAATATCTCAGGAAGTGGAAAAATAACCTTTACCTGGCTTATTGAGTTACTAAAAAAAAAAATTCACCTTGTATCATGATGAAATTTTCACACAAAGCTGAAAAAAGTTTAAGGTGTGACTTGATTAATTTATACATTTAATATATAAGGAGACACCTATTAAATTTCAAGACTAATTTAATATCTCCTCAAAATATGTATTCATTTAATTTGTTTTGAGAACTTCTAAAATTTCATTCGGTTAATTTGGTCACTCTTATTTTGGTTGTTAATTTTGCTGCACTAATGGGCTATCGATGGCATCAAGGGATCATCCTTGATGATCTGAAGACAAAACTTCAAAATTGAAGAGTATTCTGAATGAGGACTTATCGTGACATCTAAGGAGAGTACTTATAATTTATCAAAAGATAATGTTATTCACATATTTTCAGATGTTTTTGGATCAGTGCAGGAAACTAATCATATTCTGAGCCTAATGTCACACTCATTTCATCTCCTTCAATAACTGTTGTGTGGTACCATTGATTGGTATCAACAAGAATTATGTCTCCTCGATTGACAGTTATATTCATAGGTGAACAGACATCTTCACATTCTGGTGGCGGAAGAAGATACCAAGTCTTTTTTCCTCGAATCTGTGCTTGCCAAGACGGCCTTCGAACATAGTCTAAATGCATGCTGGCGCCAGTTCCTTTATAGCCCATGAAGATCCAATCAATGGCGCTTAGCTCGGAATCATCAGGTAAAAAGTAGGGTTTCGAATAATGTTGACGAAGAACAGCAGAGACATCTGGATTGCAGTTACTCCTAAAAATATTGTAAATCTTTTATCTCAGAACAGTATATGTTAAAGAAGAACAACCAAATATAAACTGCTTAAATCTATTAATGGTTATAACAATTAATAACAAGCAACTATAATATAACCCACTCTGGTCAAGAGTTAACACCCTTTTCCATGGTGGCTATAAACACGAAGGTTCTTGATTGACTTGCCAGGAATCAAGGAGAATCGTGGCACTGCAGTGTTTATGCCTTGATTCAACAAGTAAATCATCAAGGCTCAAACTGCACTGTAATGATGACTTTATTCACAGCCATGTGGCTTCTTAACACCTTGAAATGCTTATAACTGATATCCAGTTAGACTTCCTCATGCACTGAAGGTAGAGTATGCAATGACTAAAGCTTCTAAACTTACCCTGGTCAGAGGTGCACATGGTGGTTAGAGCACTTAGCGATGATTATGGAGGTCCTTAGTTTAAACCTTGCAGGCAGTCAACTAACACCTCTCTTTCACCCCTCCAAAAACAATTTACAATAAAATCTCAATGAAAATTTGTAAACTTGATCTGTCTTTTTGGGATCATCATTTCCTCAAAATTGGTACTCGTCTTCTTATGCTACAGTATATTAAACTATTTAATGCTTAATTTTTTTACATATTAGTTATAAGATAAAATGGCAAGTCTGTATAACTGCTTCTCATTAAATGCTTAAAAAAAAAACAGTACAGTAGTAAAAACATGACATTAAATATCATTTTTGACTAAAGAAAAAAGTAGTTTTTGAACAATGACTGTGAAGAGAAAGAAAGGAACAAAAATAAATAAAACTATTTTTTCGAGAATTTTTTTTTTTTTTAATTTTACCACGATTATAAAAAAATGTAAAATTATCACTTTCATTATAGTACATGTTCAGCTCCATTTTTAATCATCTTCAAAATAATAACATCAATCCTCTGATAGCATTAATCATAAGGTAGGTTTACTCTTAAATTAGTTAATAAGAAAATGTATTACCTCTTTATTGATAAGAATGGAAGTTGTTACATATACTAAAGTTAGGAAACTTAAAACTCAAACTTACTCAAAGGACTTTTTTGAATGGGTTAGTTATAATAAAAATCAAATTACCTTTCAATTAAATTTAAGGTTACACATGATATTAACTAACCTGTAATCATGACAGAAATAATGTTAATTTGAAATTTCTTCTATCACACTAAACTAGATAAATATTCTTATTGAAAGTTCCATCTTCATTGATTTTTTACAGTTTTATAAATATTTTTCTTTATATTAAACCGTAAAGACTGCCAACAAAACCGTTTTGGGTGTACAACTTAACCACTTCAGGAATCTTTTCATACTAATGATGATAAAAGAAGTCTTATATTAAAATGTTCTTTATAATAGAAATGCAAATATTCTATGTGATAAAAAATTGGTCTGCTTCTAAGAATGACATCTTTTAAAAAAACTATTCTAAATTATTCTTTTAGAAAGATTTACATGTTGGTACCTGAAAAAAAAAGTCAACAAATTTTAAGCACAGCCAGGCAAGAAACTAAAAAAGGAAAAGAAAAAAAAAGCACAAGAGAGGACTAAATTAAAAGGTATAACTCCTAGTCATTCCCGAGAGAACCACTACACATACACATATTTTTTTACAAATACAAAAACCTTTTAGCATATAGGCAAGAGTAGTTAACACCAACAGGTAATGATATAGAAATATCCCCATCTTTTTTTCTACAGGCTCCTTAAAGAAAGAGAATATTTAAAAGGCCCAGCAAAGTTATGCCAAGAATCGGGGATATTTCCCTATTAGTATCTATCTGTTCATGTCAACTACAAATGCCAAGGCACCAAAAAAGTTTTAAACATGTAAAAAAAAATATATATATATATATTTTAAGAGATTTGCCTAAGGTTACTACAAGCTATACCTTTCAAGTTAATTTTCTTCAGTGATTTTGATTGTTTGTTTGAGCCAATGTTTGATAGTCACCAAAACTTGGCAATTATTTTAACATGAGTACCAATATGCAAATCTTCCTTCAGAGTTCCCTAATTCTAGTGATAGTTCAGAATAGTTATTGAACTTACCATCCTATGTACCAAGTTTTTTCATTTTTTGAACTCATTTTTGCTCTTGCTTCGCTCATATTGAACACTTCCTTAAGACTTAGAAAAGTAGTTTTAAATGGAAAAAATTGGCATTCTTCTTCAACACTTCTATGAGCACCTTCAATAGTGGAGTATAAATTTTTGAAAAAATCATAGTTAAACACATCTAAAGCTGTCCAATTTCTACAGCCTCCTTTGGCTAATAAAGGATGTGACAAATAAGCATATTTGGCAAAAATATCTTTAGTTACATTTTCTAGAATTGTAAAACTGTTAATGCCTCTACATATGTTACAATTAGTTATAGGTCTAGTAACTTCCATAACTAAATAATTATTTTCTATAATGCATCGATTCAGTTCAAACTCTCTGCCGTTTAAAACAATGGATGATATTGTTACTATTATTAATAAAAACAAAGCAAAATTAAAATTTAAAAAAAATTTGTAGTAAGATATTGGTTTTTTGTTATTGAAATGTTTATTGATTCTCGATTCTACAAGTGACTTGATTTCCTTTTCGCACAAACCTAATTTAAGACCAGCTCCTTTAAGTGAAATTAAAGATCTTTTTAAGGCTTCATACTCTTTTTTAGATTCTTGCTTAAATATAATGTTGGATAACTGAACCATAATGATATTAGAGAGGGCTAAAAGGAAATTTTAAACATCTCTAACGTTTGTGCGAGCCATTCTCAAAACGGTGATTTTTATTCACCTTATAAGATTGATGTCAAGCTAAAAATACTGCCTTGTTAATCAAATCCAGACAAAATCAACAAATTTTTTCACCTTGCCGAAGATAGCTGATTAAAACTAGCGGGAATGACAATTAATGCAAACAAATGCTTTATTTTGGTTTTGTATGATAATTACCAGGTGAAATCTTCAACACACAGTTTGAATGGGTTCAACGATTTCGTTCAGTTTTCTCAGTTCATTAAGATAAATCAATTTACTGTATATATAAACAGTGACAGATCGGAACTGTCCGTAGAAAAAAAAGTTAATTTTTGTACCCGAAATTACTGACTACTTTTTGTATTCGCTTTAACCCTTTGGGTTAGGAAAATTTAATTAAAAAAATCAAAGTGAAGTTCCTATTTTTCACAATTAAAAAAAGATCAAATCAGGCTTTTTAATGGAAAAAATGGTCATTTATTTCATTATTATCATTTCATTTTTTTGCAATAAAAAGATGGCAACGTATCATTACTAACAAAAACAGCAAAGAAGAAATCGAAACAGAACAAAACAGCAACAGCTGTGAATGAATCTTCTGTGACAACGGAGTAAGTTGTGAGAAGGAGAAAACTCAATCGATATCGTAACTAATGAGGAAGTAAACAGCAACAATTTGATCTTTTTTCAACATGACCTACTGATCAAGCTGGGACTCCTGCCGTATAATGGCTTTTAATTCTTCCTCAGAAACTGTGATATTGGAAGATACTTTTTATTCCTATCCATTGACTTCAGTTGTTTGTAATTTAATACTCACTGAGAAAATTTTATTCATTCATTTTGCCAATAAAGGAAAAGATGAAGTTGAAAAACTTTTCTTGCACGATGTGATCGGCTGTCGGGTTTTACACGGTAAAGACAAGTTAAAAAATGATCCAAAGGATCATTTCGGTTATTTTTGTGTTTATGCATATCTGTTGAAAACATCAGCCGGTCTTCTGAGCAAACAGCTTAGAAGAGAAAGAAAATGTTTAACGTTTCAAGCTCGAAAATATGAAACTCAAGAGGAAAATATTAAACTTGTTGAAACATGGAAAAGGGCTCTCTCTTGCCTTTTGAGGGGGCGATTTTGTGTACAGAATGGAGGTAATTTTGGATTTAAGTATATTCACATAACATTATAACTGACTACATGTTACTAAGTTCATATTCTTAGAGATACAAATGATTCGAACTCTAAAAATCGCGGTCGTTTTCAAATTCGTAGCTGGTTCTCAATGAGGGAAGATTTCCTGCACTAAAATAATCACTTAGTTTTGCCGATTTAATGTTAAGTTTAAAAGTAAAATATATATGCCTATGCTTCGATAAATTTCTCAAATGCCTTTCCTTTCTTTTTTGCTTTATAATTCGCGGTCATACATATTTCAATGTCAGTAGATATTTCATAAATGGATACATTACCAGAAAGAGAATGTCATCTTAACACATGTCCAATTCTCTTATTCACATGTGCAGGGCAATTCCATGATACAAGGAGCAGCATTATAAAAAAAAATGAACGTTTAATTTAGCATCCCCCACTATACCTTTTGGCACTTTCTATATGTCATTTCATGTGTACTTTCAATGTTTCCTGTTAATTTTGAAGTCCTTTTAAAATAAATAAAAAAAAAAAACAACCTATTATTGCTTAAGGAAGAAGGAGACTTTTAAAATAATATTCCCTTCCATGTCGTTTGTATGTAACATAAGTCACATTATATATTTTTAATCTGAAAAAACATTAATAATTTGCATAATATTATTGGACTATTGAAGAACATTCCATATAATGTAAAAAAATAATTACTAAATATTTATCAATGAATAAGAAAGTTTGAAAATAAGAAAATCTATTAAAATGCTACGCCAGTCATCAAGGAATCATCAAATAATCCTTCTAAGATATTCTGAATGACCATGAGTCAGAAAATGATATGAATTATAAGTTTAAAACTTTTCTCTTAAGTGAAAACTAATTTAAAGCCTATAAAACTAACTTAATACATTGAAGCAACACTACAAGTGTGTAAATTCTAAAAGATGAAAATTGAACATTCATTTAGAAATAATGTTTTTTGTATCTGTAAGTGGTAAAAAGTGAAGAAAGTTTTCATAGGTTTAATAAAAACTAAACTCAGTGGCGGAACAGCCCATAGAAGGCCAAGGCCTACTGTGACCAACTCAGTTTTCTTGACCTTGGACTCTGGGGTGCAGAAGCAGATGTTCCGGTTAGCTGGTCAGCCGAACGCGAAATTCGTAATGTTTAGTTCCCAAGCATGCTTGGTACTCATTTCTCGACCCACTGAAGGGATGAAAGGCTGAGTCAACCTTGCTCGGCCCCAGGATCGAACCCAGGACCTGTGGCAGGTTTAATAATTAATAAAAAATATTTAAGATAATGTAATAAACACATTTTCAAACAATATATTAAACAAATAACTATATAAAATTACTAATGTAATTTTTCTATAAAAAATAGCTGAAATATCCTTCCATTACAGATAGAGATATTCTTGTATCGATACCTGTTAGATTTTAAACTTGCAAAAACTTTAAAAAATATTTGTAGAGGCTTGAGCGAAATGACGACGAGTCATACTGTTCGTATTGGCTCCTTATGTTATTTCATTTTTTAATTTCTTGTTGGTCATTGTCGTAAGTTGTCAAACCTGCTGATTATTTTAGCGCAGGTACCAATACAGAAATATTCTGTTGAATTTTTCCTCACGTTTGAATATTGTCTGATGCAGTTTGAAATACAGCTTTTATGTGTGTGTGTAGGGGGGGGGGAATTATGATCCTTTAAAATGTCTTTTCTCTCTCTTTTGTTTCATAAAATGTTTTTGTACATTATAGTTTTAATATAATCTAAAAAAAATCAGCAATATAATGGGCCATGGTTTGAGTATTCGGAAAGAAGTTTCAAATTCTCAAAAGGCAATTCTCAAAGAAGTTTTTTCCCTTGGACCCAATTAGGCTAAGTCAGGACATGTGGATCTGGAGAAAATTTCTTTCCTCTTCAGATCTATATACAAATGAGGCATCACGAATGAAATATATATCACCAAAAAAATATAAATAACAAGCATTATAATAATTCTGAAGATTCAGGATTTTGTCACCTAACTATAATTGAGCTTTCACTTCATCTGTATTGCTAGAGAGGTCTGTATCTGTACATTTTTATAAAACCTTTTATTTGCGTGAAAGCTTTTTGCAAGTTAAGAGTGAATACTGATGTTTGCAAAAAAAGGCATTTAAATTCTTGGTCACATGTTCATTTAAATAACCATTTATTGCTAAAAAAATTTCTTCTTTGCTTCCCTTTGCTAGTAGAGTTTTACACGTGGAACTTTAGGTATTTCATTTATGAAATCAGCCTAATTTAAAAATCCAGGGGTATGCATATAACTCTGGAAAGTTCTACAGATCACAAGCATCAAATATACATTTTGTTTGTGTTACAAAATGCTTTTAAATGGTATATAACTTAAGAGATTTTGCTACATTAAGGGTTTATGTTGAAGAATTTAGGGGTGAATTTAAAAAGATTTTGTTAACCCAAAGTTTTTCTGATTGACATTTCTCAAGAGGTAAGAAGAAAAAAAAAAACTTTATAACTTAGTGGCGTCTAGAAGTTTTGGTGTTTTCTAAGTTTAGGACTTTTAAACATAGTGATAAATCACGCATAGACTAGTGGTTTGAGGTGAGACTTATTTGGGCTAATTGTGTGTTGTAAATCTTTGCACATCAATCATGAAACTTTATAATTTCAGTTGACAAAGTTACAGCAAGCAATAATAATCGTAAAGTACTTCACAGTAAATGTTGGCTTATGGATGGCATTGCAACGGTGTTAGACTGGCTCTGGTCATAGTCACAGATCAGTTACATTAAAATATTTTAAGGATTGAGATTGATTTATAAAAAGAAAGTCTTTTAGGTTCCTACACAAAATTAATTTGATTTTTGTGACCATTTGGGGAAAGGGGGGGGGGCTGGGTTTGATCTTCAAAATGCTACTTCATGGAATTGGCCATGAACTTCTGTGCTTATAATTAGCCATATTTATGAATGTGGTGTTTATGACTAAAAAAAAAAACTTAATGAGAAATTATCAAATGAGCATTTTATGCGCAAAATAAAATAGTTCCCCTGCCACTCTTTTTGACCCCACGTTAACCTCTACTGTTCATTTTTTTAAACAAACAGTGTTCAATTTTTGATGTTAGCAGATCATAGGTGTGGAAAATAGTTTCCCATTTAAAAATGAATAAATTTGGTGGGAAGTATACTTTCCACGCACTTATAAAAGGTTAAAATATAGTGAAATTATAATTGAAATCATAAATGAGTTAATATCTCTTTGCTCATTTACCCTTTATCGTTACAGAAGTGCATATTCCTGATTCGGTTCCTCCACACAAAAACTTTCTTATTCTTATTAACCCTAAGAGTGGATGTGGAAAAGCTCATCAAATTTTTAAACAGTGGGTTGTTCCTATTTTTCAAGAAAGTGATACTGAATTTGAGTTACTAATCACAGGTAAGGATTGTCATTATTATTTTCTTTGAAAGAAATAATTTTGTTTTATTATTAAAATTTTGGCCCATGATTTTGTTTGTGAAAAATTACAAGAATTGTATTTCTTAAATTTCCTTTTTGTTACAATAAATTTTTAAAAAAAATATATTGTCTTGCATCAGGAACAGGGTTATTATGATTACACCTGAACCGAAAAAACCTCAGTGGGCTATTTCGTAAAAACCCACCTGAAAAAGACCGAAATGAGTTTTTTCATAATTACAATATATTATTAACAAATCAGCTCTAAATTATAAGTTTACAACAGAATAAAATGCTAGCTGAATACATTTAAATATTTATATTTCCATCATTTCTTTATTTTGTGCTTTGAAATTTTTAATTGGCCTTTTTAAAAAAATAACTACTATAATCGAAAATATTATTGCTAATTTATCAATGTAACTGACATTGATAAAATAATATATAATAATAATTATTGTTAAAAAATAACCTAATTATTAATTAAATTAATGGTATTCATTAATGCAGCAAGACTTTCTCTAAAACTAGAAATAATAACAAAAAAAAAATTTTTTTTATGAAAAACTCACGTTTGAAAAACCCCTAATTCAACTCTCCACAATGAAACCCTTAAAAAAATCAAATATATTTAAAAAAAAAAAAAAAAAAACATGGGAAAAAAAATAATAAATAAAATAACAGTAGGTTGGTTTGTATCTGAAAACCCCTGGTTTTTGACACATTTGGATGAATTATTTGCATGAAATATTATTTTTAATGATTTAAATTTATAATTTCAGAAATGCTGGTTAAAATGTTTACTTATCATAGCAATTAATAAAAGTGTAAATCAGAAAGTCAAAAAAAGTTTTGTAAGCTTTCAAAAAAGGAAATATGACTACTCCTTCTCCTCCTGTAACTGCCTTATCTTAATATAATTTTATCGATTAAAATGAAAAAAGAAAAAAATATTTATACAATGCTTTTATTATTTGTAAAACAAACAAGAAACAATAAAGATAGAAAAAATGCTATGTGGACGAACTGGATGTTAATTCGTAAAATTATTTATATTCTGTGCAAGGACTTCAACCCCCCACTGAATGTTATCTTAGAAATCAACATATATTAAAGCAGTGGTACCCAATTTTTTTCCTTTACGGAATTTCTTAATTATGAACCTTCTTTTTGCGAAATCCTGACTTTAGGACTAAAGTAAATGAAAACAATTCTTAACATATTAACCATTAAAGCACTATTTTGATTTATAAACTTTTTAAGTTTAAAAAGAGGAATGAAATTTTTAATCAACTTAATGCTCGGCAGTTGAATTCGCAGTCTTGGAGCAAAAGGTGATCGAAGTATGAAGCAAATGTGAAAATAAAGTTTGATAGAGAGATGTACAAAAGCTAAGTGGGAAAGGGAAACATGGATAAATTGCCCCATAAGTCCTTATACTAAATTAATGTGAATATGGTAAAAAAAATAGGGAACATTTTTATGTTTCGATTTTTTCCTCTGTAGAAGATAATGAATATTGAGAATAGGCAATTAGAAACTATCTATCTCTGTATGTCTACCCTGAATTGGCAACCCTCATGTTCGGTTGTTCCTGGCAATATTTATTTTTAGCTATTGAAGATTTATATTATTATTATCATTTTTTTTACGCTGCTACACGTGCAAAACTTTTCTTTCCTTTAGGCACAAATTTATTTTTTCGAGCACATATATTTTTGGCTTTAATAAGTTATTGTCAGGATTCTGATTCCTCTCCCATGCATTTGATTGACCCCTGACCTGAGGGTCAGAAGATGAGGGATGCAGGAAGTGTCCTTCCCCTAGAGTTGAGTTGGAGTAAGGTGAAGGGAAGGACTTTTTTTGGTGAGAAAAAGGATTTATAATATAGATTGGATGCTGAGAGAGAATAAATGAGAAGGGAGCTTCGGATTTTGTATGTTATATAGCAGATGTATATTTTCGTATTTAATTTTAAATATAATGGGGGTACAAATTAGTTCGGTCCGTTTTCAAAAAATGGCTCTGGCTGTGAGGAATGTTTCATAGTGACTGCTGATTTCGGTGGTTTCAGAGAGGTTAGACATCTGTCAATAATATTCAGTTTATTTCACTTTGAGTTTCATACAAAAACCATGTTTTTTACTTTATTGAATATGTCAAATCTTGTGATAATTAAGCAGCATTTGCGGGAGGTTTTATGTTTCTGCTTTAATTGGAAGTGCAGCCGAAGCGCATCGAATGCTTGTAAAAGTTTCTGGTGATAATGCTCCAACTGATAAATCATGTAGGGAATGGTTTCGACGTTTCAAGAATGGTGAATGGTGTTGTATACTATGAGCTGCTACAACCTGGCGATTTCATTATGGGAGATTGGTATAGGCTACAACTGATTCATTTGAGCCGTGCATTACGAGAAAAACGGACGGAATACGAGCAAAGACATGATAAGGTTATTCTTCCGCATGATAACAGTCGGCCTCATGTCGCAAAAGTCGTAAAAATTATTTGGAAACGCTCAAGTGGGATATTTTACCTCACCCGCTGCATTTGCCGGACATTGCTCCTTCTGATTACTGGTTGTTCCGACGGATGCAGCACGGTTTGGCAGGTCACCGGTTCACTTCTCTCGCAGAAATCGAAAATTGGCTCCTAACTTGGATCGCCTCAAAAGACGAGACATTTTTGCGAGATGGAATTCGAAAATTGCTTGAGAGGTGGGAAAAAGTAGTAGCCAAACAATACTTTGATTAATCTTCTTTTTCATTTTGTTCTGAAATAAATGCATGTTTGAATACAAAAAAAAAAAAAAAAAAAAAAAAAACAGACCGAACGAATTTGTACTCCCAATATATGTAATCAAGAATCCTAAAATAAATATAGATATTATGAAAAGTCCTTGTCATCATTAAGAGTGACTAAATGAATGAACCGAAATAAAACCATCTCGTAAAGAAAGGGATGTCACAATTATCCAATTCATTTTTACTGTAGTACCTTTCTCATTTAATTTAATTTTCTCATCAGGGGTAGTTAAGGAAGTTCTGATTTTCAAAATTTCAGACAGATTTTATGCATTAAAATTGATAAAAAAGTAATATAATATTTTATCTTTGATAAAAACATCGCCCTTTGTCAGTAACTGGGATTAAAAGAGCCACTTCACTAGTTTTTTATTATTATTACGTCAAAAGAAGATAATTTCATTTCATGCTCTGCCTTATCTATTTATTATCCTTTTATTTTTTAATGTGTTGCAATCTATTTCTGAAAAAAAAAAATTAAACTTGTGATATTTTTGTTTCTGTTTTATCTTCTATCGCTTTAAGCTTGTGTAAGAGATTTGATAACAACTTTTAGTGCAAAATTGGAGGGGATATTTTTGATTATTTATTTTATTAGTGAAAGTAAACTATTTTCCTTGATGACACAATGGGCGAGTTATGTAGTTTTTATTAACTGATAATATTTATTTACTTATTATATTTGTAATCGAATCGTAACGAATATAAAACAATAATACAAAAGACTTTTTTTTCCCCTCTAAAACAAATTCCCATTTTCTTAAGGAAAGTTTTTTTTGTTTTTGTTTAATGTTGCCTTGTTTACATGCCTTGATGCATGTTGTTTTGTTTAATTCATGTAAAGTTATTTATTTTCCTTTTAGTAACAGTTTTTTTTATTTACCTAAAAAAAATAATTTTTTTTTATTTTTTTTAAAAAAGTAGTTTGAAAAATACGTTTTTTTTTTTTTTTTTTTTTTTTTTTTTTTTTTTTTTTTGTACAAGCGATGACTTAAAAAGAAATAGTGCATTTTCGAAAACGTATTCTTACTATGTGTTTTTAAAATGTATTAAAACAAAAAAAGTGAAAAGTTCCTTTTTCTCTTTTCTACCTATATCTTGCTACGCAATGTAATTTTTGTTTTTGAGAAGAAAAAAAGTATTAAAGAGAGGAAATATTGAAAGAACGGAAATTATCGACAGAGTCATTATTTGTAAAAACTCTAGTGGAAATACCTGTTTTAATTAATTGTGTGATCTTTACCGGCTTGCGTCATGCAATCAGCAGATTGCGTCTATGAAGAAAGGGGTGGAAATATGTTAAGGAAATGGTGAAAAATTGCTGATATTCGAGATGTGTTTTTGAAAATAAAATTCTGGAATTATTTCACTTTTTTTTTGTGGAGGGTTATTAATTTTTTTAAAAAGCTTTCGTAAACGTGGAAGTGGTATTCTAAAGGAAAAAATAACGTTCTATGCTTCGAATTAGCGCATGTGCATAGCTTTAAAAAACATTTTTGCCTTTAAGGCTGTTGCTGTTTTTATTTTAATTAAATAAAAATTGTTTTCCGTGTAAAGTGAAAACTTGCGATCGGAAGTTCGACGACTGTCCGACTGGCTAGAGCAGGGATTTCCACCTTACATGAGCCCGGGGGTAGCAATTAAAAACACCAGTCAAATGGCGGGCCGCAACTTTATAAAAATTTTATATAGGGCTCTTTTATGTTTGATGGAACATTAAATATTACTGACAGATTTTTATCAAGTTTTACCAAACAAAAGTATTGAATTACAAAATAGAATAAGAAGTAGATTTTTTCTTCTTCTTCATAAGCGCAACAGCCTTTCACAGGCCAAGGCTGACTCGCAGATTTTCCTCCATCTGGCCCTGTCCGGTGCGACGGCCTGCCATCGGTTGACTCCCAACAGCTTGAGGTCCTTTTCAACGTCGTCTATCCATCTTGTAGGTGGTCGTCCCCTACGTCTCGTCCCCTCAATTGTGGAAAAAGTAACTTTTTTTGCAGGGACGGCATCAGAATTTCTGAAGAGGTGGCCCAGCCACCTAATGCGTGATGCTTTAATAGTTCTCACAATGTCGGTCCCACCGAATTTGTCATATTTATTGTAAATTTCGTGGCTGTAAAGAATTCTCCTTACGTTATTCTCTTGAAGATTTTCCTCAAAATTTTTCTTTCAAAAATTAGCAGTTTTTCCTCCTCTGTTTTGTTTAGGGTCCAGCACTCACTTCCATACGTAGCTATAGGCCTGATTAAAGTTTTGTAGATGTTTAACTTTGTTTTCACACTGATGAACTTGGATTTGAGTTGGTTTCTGAGGCGTAGATCTTTTAGCTGAGAAAAATTTTCTTTTGCATCGTTGATATGTTAAATTTCACAGAAACAAAGAAATTAGTTATTTTTTTTTTATTTATTTTTTTTTATTTATTTATTTTTTTTTTTAAAGAAAGAAAGAAAAGTATTTTAAACCCATATAGATTTTTTACAAAAATTGTCAGCAAAAAAATGACAACTAATATATTTTAGTTTGCGGCCCAAAAAAAAAAAAAAAAAAACGGCTTCGCGCGCCGCCAGTTGGGAAACACTGAACTAGAGCATCAGTTTTCAAATAGTGTTCCGTGGATACCTAGGGTTCCGAGAGTTTGAACTTTTTTTTTTTTTTTTAACCTGTAATAATTTTTGAAACCTGTAATTATATTTTCCAATCAATAATCTATATTTTATTTAATATTTCGGATATTTATATGAAATTATTTAAGAAAAATATCGTTTAATATTTATCGATAAAGTGAATAGAAAAAAATAATGGAGAAATTAGGAAACAAATATGTATTTATAAAAAGCTCTTACAGTATTTCTCATCGAAATTTTCAATTCAAAATAAAATGACAAAATTTGAAAATTAAGAATTCTTCTTCTTTTTAAGCATTCAGACGTTTTTAACAGTTGCGAAGACCATAATTCAGCTTATTTTATTATCATTTAAGCTTATGCATTTCAGATGACGCTCCAGACCTATGTCTGTAGTTGTCTGATGTAAACCTTAATTTTAAGACTGTTACTGATAAAACGATGGAAAGAATACGCGTTCTTCTCATTAAATATTTTCAAAATAATTAGCAATCTTTCTAGTTAGTATGCCCTCAACTGTTAATTAATTTTATTTCGAACGTCGAGGTTCGGCCAAAAGAAGCTCGGCTATTTAGCGTTCCATAGCAGAAAAATATTGAGAACCGCTGAGATAGAGTAATCAAATATTGACTGCATTTCCGTAACTGATGAAAATTTTCAATCTATATTTTTACAACAAAATTCTTTCAGAATTTCGACCACTTTTCGTTTAGCTAGTATACTAAAATTTCATCTGGAGCCCGTGTCTGATGCAGGGCTTCCCTGAGAGCTCAACTCTGACTTATTTTAAATTTTCAACGAATTCTAAGAAAGTATTAATTCTGTTTCTCAGTAAATTCTAATTTAAAATAATATGTATTTCTTATTTTTCTCGATTCTATTTAAAGGTTTATAAGATTTGCCATTTGCAGAAATAAAATTTAAAAATATTTGTACAAAATGTTACAATTCTGTAAACCATCCATTTATATGTACTTCTCTTACTTGGCGACAAAGAAGAACCTCAATTCTTTTTCGCGTTGGCAACAAAGAATTAAAACATGAAGCGCAAACGTATATGCTTACAAATCTCTAAATGACAATTCTTTTCTCGCTTGAACAAGAAAAAGCTAAAACAAACTGAACTATAAATTGGGAAGAATTGAAAGTGATTAGTATGAGTTCATAATTTTTATTTTTACAATCGAATAAACAAAAGCATAATTAATGTTTAGTTTTTGCAAGTTTTTCTATTGCATATACTACATTATTTCAATTTAACTAGGCCATTTGACAGCTTTACAGTGATTGCTTAAAACTCAAAAATTAATAATTCTGTTTTTAACAAAGTTGTGTATCTTAGATAGTAATTGTTTTATAATAGCATATATATTTATATATGTTTCAATAATTTGTTATTGACTAAACATTTTAATTTTTTAAAGAGAGGTTAGTTTTAAAGACTTTAACAATCGATTTAAATTCTTCTGATTTTACGCTAAAACACATTTAAATGGGTTTAACTTAGTAGTTAGCAAGCGAAGCGAGCATGGTGTGCAAAGCAAATTTTATGAGATCGCATAAGTATCTTCGGGGATTGGGGAGCTTCAACGAACAGGGGGTGGAACCAACAGTTATAAAAAAGAACTAGATATCAATTTTTCAAAAGCCCACTCGTTCATACATAAACATCGCATTACATGAAGGTACTTCAGCGTATGTTCATTTACTACGAAATTATGTTACAAATGATAGATTTTAAAATCTTATTAAATATCAACTTTGCAACTTAGCTTAATTTCGTTTTAAAATTTATATGTTTATAAATTTATAAGATAATGTATTTATAATTATTTTATTCACATCGATTTTTTTCAATAGTTAAAATAATATTTTGTATTGGCTTTCAATAACTCAATTAATAAAGGGTTAAAAATGCTAAAATGTAACAACCTTATTGTGTTAAGGTATAATTTAAATATTTGTCTATATATATTTAAATAATTCGTAATTATAAATATTTGTCTCCTGCAAAATTGTTTGCATCCTTACTAAAGCCGATTCAAGTTTAAAGTGTTTCTGAAATGGTAACAGGCAAAATTTATTGTCATTTTTATTTCCAATCGAAATTTCAATCTCTGAAGAACAGTCAAACAATCACGAAACTACTACAATATACGTCCATAGATTAATCACTGCATTAAAATCATTTTATAAAATTGTTTCAAAATTTATAAATTATTGTTTTAGATTAATTTGCTATTTAAAATGTGTCTACGCGTATCTTATTTTATTCAAAAACAAAATTTTATAATTGAAAATTAAAAAATGATTTCAAAATTGCATTTATTCTAAAGAGCAAATTTATAAGTGCAAACAAAATCTGCTGTTATTTTTGTCGCCATCCCAAACTTTTGAGTCACGAAACTGCAACAATCTTCGTCCAAGCTAAATAAACTACTTACTTTGAAATTATTTTAAAATTTTTGTTTGACTTACAAACTATTGTTTAAGAATAATTTGTTATTGAAAACTTGTCAATGGACGCGTATCTTATTTTATTAAAAAACAAAATTTTAAATTAGGAAATAAAAAAAAACTATTTCGAAAACGTTTTTATTCTAAAGAGTGACGAATTAATTCACCTTCTCATATCGATTGTATTTTCTTTTCTTTGTTCATAACATTAAAGCAATTATTTTCTGGCATGCTATCTAGTGTTTGTTCCATTAACATTCAAACCCAAATATTGTTCTTAATGTTTTCGTCTGCGACGAATCCAAACAACCAGTATTAAATGTGTGTCAAATATGAATCCTAATTCGTATTCATATTCTGTCTCCCATAAATCGAATAAATTAAAGAGCTTTCTTATCTTTTTAATAACATAATTTATTTCTTCTTTAAATCTATAACTGTGTGTCTTGTTAATAGAAATGTTTTCTTGAAGACCGTGACAATCAATATTCGAGTTCTTGGTCTATCGACTAACTTTTCTATAAGCTTATTCTATATTCTTTCTGTAATTAAATTGAGTGCATATAGAAAGATGGATTTTTTTTCTTCGGTGTGTGTTAAATTTAACAATTAAGTATATTATCGTTATTGTTGTTCCAGTTTTGTTTCATGTTGCTATGGGAACAGACTTATTTTTTTAAAAAAAAAGTTGTTTTGTTAGAATAGTTTTGAACATAGTTAGTTATTCGTTAGATATTTTTGAAAAATAAAATGTAAGTTTTTGTTATTCGATAAAATTTTATGTTATCATTACACCATGAAAGATATTTTATGTCATGCCTAAAAAATTATTATTATCATTAAACCGAATAAATTTATTTTTAAATCAGATAAGCTGTTTTTTTTTAAGGTGAGATGAACTTAAATGCAAAAGTTTTAAATTCTTTTATATTATAAAGCAGCTAAGAGCAAGTGAGGAGAAGTTGATTATAATTAATTAAAAATATTTAACTGCCAGTGTTTGAATAGTATATTTTAAATAAGCTGGATTGAGCTCGATTAAAATTATAAAAATTCTGTCATTTTAAAATGCTGTAAAACTGGAACGTAAAATTTCTTATCATGTACTAGAACTCAATTATAATAGCTCGAAGGCATAACGTCCTAAAATGTGCTGTTTAACTAGTGCAGACGATATTTCGAGAAAATACGCTAAAAAAATAACGTCTGTATTAATTAACGATATTTAAGGCTAGATCCTCGAATCATGAAGTACGTGAAAATCTGATCTTTAGGTCGAAAGTTATCCGAGTGTTCGTTTTTTTTTTTTTCTTTCCTGTTTGCGCACTGCACCTGAGAATATAATATTGTCAATCTTTTATATTTTATTTCCTCTAATTTGTACTACATTTTCTGCCATCTATTAAAATGGTTTGAACGCTTGTGTTTCATCTTTCAACTAGTTTGTACATTAACAAACCAACAGCAATCGTTTTGTTTTTGAATGCAAATTATATTTTCAGAATAGAAAAAGAATTAAAATTACTGATATTTTGTTGAATTGCTCTAAAGTTGAAGGTTTTAGTACAATTTAAAGATACTGGGAAACTAATTTTTTTTTTTTTTTTTTTCCTGTTGCATGAGATTTTTTAACGGAACTTGGATGTTTTAACGTCGCTGATTTCAAATCTGCATTCGGATTCCAGGTTACAGTTTTTTTTAATGATATTTTTAGTCCATTTTTTTTGTCGAAATAACATTACATACAACACAGGGTCGCATAAATCTTGGGACAGACTTCTGAGGGAGTTAGTGCACATCATCAGGATTAAAATTTCACGGAAACCCAGGCTGGAATTGTCGTCATATGCAGCTAGGGGTGCTTCTCCTATTATGAACTGTTTCGTTGTGTGGTTCTGAACAGGTCATATTAGAATCTAACCGCGTACGACGACATTTCCGTGAATGGGCTCTTATACAAATTCATTCCTGGTGATGTGCCTTAACTCTCTTAAAAGTTTATCACAACATATATGCGACCCTTTGTTGTATATAACGTTTTTAAACTTGTACATTTTGTTAAAATATAGACTAAAAATGTCGTTTAAAAATTCTGTAGCTTTAGGAGGAAAACTAATTTCAGATTTGAAATCCCAACACCTCAATTAAGCAAGATCAGATAATTATATAAACGCAACAAAAAATATGTACACGATTTATTTGCACATAACTAGAGACGTCTGTGTATTGTGCTAGGATCAAGTAAAAATTCTTTAAAAAAAATGTACTTATCTGGAAACAATACTAAGTATGAGTTAAGTTTGCATTTAGAAAAAGTATGGCTTGTCACTATATTCACCCAAACTCTTCGATTACCATTACAGTAAGCTAATAAATGCGATTTCGGTGTTTACTTATCTAACATCATTATTGGTTTTTATCTATTGTGCTGTTGTCCAAATATGGACCATACGTGCTTAACCATAATTATGAAATAAATTTATTTATCGATTTCACTAGCGTTGTTGTTTATTTTCGGATTTAAAAAAAAAGTTGTACAAACGCATCTGCACTTAATGGATAGATTTCTAGGCCAATATTCTTTAAAATTACCCTGAAGTGCTTAACTTACATATTTTTCCTAAATTTATTGATAACCCTTTCTCACCTGAATGGTATGAGTTGTAGTAAATAATTTTAATCTATGCCAGGCAACGTCAATTCTGAATAAAATAATTTTAAAGTAAATAGGCTTTTTTCTGTTACGAAAAATTCACGAAAAAATATTGCTCACGCAATTATCTTTTATTCTAATCAAATCTAATTATGGAAATCAAATGTTCGAATCATTAAGTTGAAAATCAATTACTTGATTTTGTCTGTTAAGTAATATTAGCTTGTTACAAAAAAAGGGTTTCTCTAAAAAAAAAAAAAATTGTTTCTAAAATGTTTGAATTATTTTGATCGTATTAGAAATTATTATTTATATTTTAGAAGAGTTTATAATAAAACGATAAACCATGGTAACAACTGCTGTACATTTGACGGAAAAGTACCTTTAGAGGATACGTAGGTTGATTGAAAAGTTTTCGTCCAGCCTTGATAAACTTTTTCTTAGCTAGATATTATAATTGTCATAGGCTATTTTATTTTATAACCAGTGTTGAACAACCGACCCATTTCTGGCCTCCTGGCTATCAATGTTCTTCTCCGTACCTTGTAATTTTGAACTACCCAGAAGACAAAGATACTTCTGGATCAAGCATTGAAACAAACTAGCCTTCGTGGAGGTTTTTTTGATTGAACTAACCCCTTATTTGTTTTACATCAAGAAGAAAATCGCGAAAACCTTTCATGGTTACCTCGGTGGCAAGGAAATTCTAACCAACGAACCGATGGAACTCGAAACGTTTATCAAAGTTAAGGCACGCAACATATCGCTGGTTCAAAACTAAAACGACACATCTGCAAACGTATTATGCCTGCAGATGTGTCGTTTTAGTTTTGAACCAGCGATATATTCTTTTTAGGTTTGCCAATAATAAACTCTTTTTTCTTTTTTTATTCAATTTAGAAAAACTTAATTTTTAAAATTCTGATTTTATTTTATTATTTTTATCCTTTTCCGTCATTATTTTCCAATTTCACTAGGAAATATCCCAAAATCTGAGTTCGAAAACTCTCATAAATTCCATATTTGTTTATCTTTACTGAACGTAACATTTGAATGATTGTGTCACATGAAATTGTTATATATATATACACACTTGAAAAGTATCTAAACTTCCTCGTAATACAGCCACAAACAATGCACGTGCAAATCTGATATTTTGGTGTTAAAGCTGAAAGATCAATGTGTTAGATTAAGTATTCGTTGATTATATTTCAAGGACAAATTGAGCGAGATTTTAATCTATATGAAACAAATACAATTGAGAAAAAAAATAGGCTAGGTGAGATTTAGTAATAAGAAAGTGTGCCACTGGCTAATAAGCTCATTAAGAATGATTTCTTTTCTTTTTTTTTTCATTTTTGTTGGTTGCTTGCTAATTTTCTATTTATTTGAATTATTATTTTTTTTAAAATAATAAATATTTTATTAACTCTCTGTTTAAATGTTTCTCAGTAGATATATTAATTTTTAATCTACTAAATGTTGTCTTTTAAAAATTCGAAGGTATGAACAATAGACTGCCAACGATTATAATTCACAAAGGGACTTGAGAAAAGCCAATCAGTGCGTTTATCATTATTTTATTGGTTGAAATTGACTAATTGTTTTGTATCTTAGGCTGATATTAAATCTAATAAATATATCCAAAATACTGATAATACATCAAAATAATGAACACAATACCATGAAAGGCGGGGCCTTATCAGTACTTATTTTCAATATTTCCGATATTGATGCATTGTAAAAGGTTACCTTTTGATGGTCAAGTACATAAAAAATCATGTTTTCACAGGTTGGTTTGCACTTGCAAAAACAATACACACTATGTAATTAGATAGGGAATTAAACTTAATTTATACTGATAATTCAATGTAATCTTCAGATTGCTGTTATTTGCAGAAATTACATAATCTGTTCTTAAATTCGGTTTTACTTTCGATCTTTCATACGATCACGTGTTTCAGGTTAATAAATATTGCAATTATGGGGAGGAAATTTAAAAAAAAGCATACTTTTGAAAGCAGCAAACCAAATATTTATGAGTAGCACGTCTTCACATCTTATTTTCTATGTATAGAGAATGATTTTGTTTACACCCATCCTTTCTAATTGATATCAAATTTTTTTTATTATTATTTAAATGAGGGAAAAGAATGATGTGAGTTTTAGTAAAATTTTTTTTATTTATTCATGCTTGTTCTTGTAGTTCTAAACTAAACTTTAATTTGTACTATTGCATAGCATTTTCTAATTTTTTTCATATATGCTTTATTTTCTTCCTAATAGAACATTTTAAAAACTGATACAAATATCTTTGCTATAATTGACAAAAGGATTATTATATTAATTTAGAATAAATTCGAGATTGGTCGTTTCATTTGACTTGAAACGAAATTTATTATGAAAGTAGATGTTGACCTGTTATTGTGCAGATTGAAGTCTTATTTAAAAATGTATTAGAATTATTTTTTATATGGAACTGTTAAAATTTTTCCCTCAGATTAACAATACAGCAATTATTTATTTATTTAATTTGGAAGTTTTTAGGCGACGTTGACCAAGTTCCAATTGTCGTAAGATGATCAAGCTCCAAATGTATGATCAGTTCCAAATGTCGATTGAAGCGTTATAAGCTCCACTAATTGAATTAAGTCAATTAATTTCCACGTCTGTTACATACAATATGTCTAAGCATTCTTGGTCTTTTAATACGTGGGATCGCTTAAAACTTTTCTGCATAAAAATGAGTCCCTTGTAGAAAAGTATAAATAATATTAAATTAAAGTCTATTTTAATGCACCCGATTTATAGAGAAATATATTGCTAATAATTGTTTAATTCTACCCATGATTCGATTAGCATATACCTATTATTTAAACAGATTTTTTTTGTTGATAAAATCACCTAATTTCTCTCTAAGTTTTTAATAACTTTTTCATGAAATGAATTTGAAGCTATTGTTTCTACAGAAGTTAATAAGCCTGAACATTCTTGGCATAAGTAATAAGTACAGAAGTTAATAGGATGGTAATCCCTATACCATTTCTGACTTATCCCCACATATACCAGATGATCTATGCAGATAACAACCCTAATTGAAGATCCAATACCAGAATGAACTATAAGCAGTGTGGCTCATTAGATAAGAAAGATGCACAGGAAATCTATGAAACTGTTATTCAGACCGGTTATAAATTTTTCATAATTTTTGTTTTCGTTGGTAGAGGATTTCACGCTTCACTGCGTGGCAGATGGGCAATGGGAACACACAACAATCACGCATTTTTTATTTGCTTTTTGCTTATCTTAAAATTATTGCTATTATTATTTCCTTTATTTTTGTGGCACATACCCGAAACTTTTGATTGCCATTTTGGTAAATATCTCTCATGCAACCATATGCAGTTAATATCTGTTTACTGGCGCTCAAAATTAAGAGGTAGGAGTATTAGTAGTACTTAATTACGTCGAACTAGAGCTGCACAATGGGTTATTGGCGGTAGTCTGGGATATATTCGAGAAGATGATCCGAAGACTTGCCATCACAATTTTGATCCTTTGCTGGCTAAAGGAATGGCTTCCCCGTTTTGGTAGCCCGATGACCTGCGCGCGAAGTTGAGCCCCTTCATAGGCCGATTAAAGTTGTTACACACTCGCTCACTGTCTCTTGCCAGTGATGCTTGACTTCGGTGATCTACTAGGAAGTCTTTCATCGGTCCATTGGGGACCAAAATTAAGAAGATCTTGGTTATCTGGTTGGTTATCTCCTGTTCTAACTATCAGATTTTAAGAAAATTTGGTATGGATCTTGGTTGATATAATACAAATAAAATAATGTCAGTAATTATAATGCACTTGTTGGAGTTGGAGTAATGGAACAGTGATTCTCAATCGAATAAAAAACACCAGTGTCTCTTTACATTATATGCAGGTTTCATATTGTTGTTGTCGTAGGTCATTGAAGCAAAGGATGCGTTTGTTCTTGTTTTCCAGTGGTGCCATCTATGAGCAAGAATTCGGCTTGAGCCACACCCGTTTATATGGCGAACCCATTCATACATCCATTCATTAATCCACATATCGTAATTTTGAGGTGAACCAGAGAACGATCAATCTCCAATTCAGCACCCCCAGAGGAATAATTTGTTATGGGAACATAGAGATATTTTGTGACACGACAGATTTTATTTTATTTTATAACCGTCGTTGAACAGCCGACCCAATTTCATGGGTTTACGACTACTAATCTTCAACTCCGCAGCCTTGTAATTTTGAACCAATCCAGAAGACAAGGAAACTCCTGGATCAGTACCCCAAGAGGTATTGATTTGTTTTGGGAACATGGAGGACTTTGAGACTCGACAGATTTAACGTGTACCAGTTACCATTTACTACTCGGGGAGTCTTCGGCCGGCTGGATGCGAACTCCCGTTCTCACGAACGTGAGTCCAGCGCCTTGCCAACCAGGCTATCCCAGCCCGTGTTTCACATCGTAGTTAGGAGAGAAGGCGGGCTTAGGACCGTTGTGGCAATCGGTTCCACTTATACAGCAAAGTTGTTAGCGTGGTATATTGCTGTCGGAGTTGAATTAAGACTTATAATTTATTAGCTACCCTAGAGTGAAGGATGTTCTTTAAATCAGGTATAAAGATATGGCTGGTCTATCCGGGGAATATCATTACAGATTTAAAATCGTCGTATTCCCGAAGCCGTTGACGTCTTAATGAATTTATTTATTTATTTTTGAAACACAACAAAGTAATAATTATATTTTTTAAGACCAGTCATAATTTTTTAATTTTAAATTATTTAACTTGTGCGTTAAAATCCAGAATGATAATCAAAGTATGTAAATTAAGTAGCTTATGTTTGTTGTTTTAAAATTGCTCTAAGTTTAGAGCAATCACAGGGATTTAAATTTTTTATAATTCTACTGTTCCTAATTTATTTAACAAAAATTTTGCCACTTTTGAATATGAGATGTTTAAGTAATTTTAAAGAATCGAACTCATCGTATCGATTGTGTAAAAAAATAAAAAATATAAATTTAAATAGTTAAAATTATTTGCTTGTCACGCTCTGAAAATATTTATTTATTTTCTATTTTGTCAAGATGTCCTTCTTTTCAATTTATATTCCATTGAAGAAAAACTCATTAAATGTTAAATTCTCTCACGGTTGAATGAATCTTAACCAGGACGAACCATCTTTTAAAGAAGCAAGAAACCTTTCTTTTTTCTATCTTTAAAATCTTACACCTGTTAAAATGAATTTAAATGTTTTTATTTATCTATTTTAAACCGTTTAAACAGGATGAAAATAATACGCCTTGTAACAAAAGTATATATATTTTTTTATATTTACTTTTTTTTGTTATTGTCATCAAGAATAAAAAATAGATTTAATGCCTGTCAGATTTTATTAATGATCTTTGGATATAAGTTTATCAAAAACTATGGTTTTAATTTCTTGTTTAAATCACAATTTATTTTATGTATTATTTTCTATAAAAAATAAACTCTTTAAGATAGTTTCAATTGATAAATAAGAATATGCTTTATCAGCGTCTGTGGATTTCAATTGAGGTGAAAAACATATTTCACGTATAATTGGTACCAGGGACTTCTTATTTTATTTATATTATTTTATCTTATTTCAGATTTTGGCTAATATTTATTTTAAAGGTCATAAATACATATTCGTCGGAAAGAGTATAACTTAATTATGATTTCATAACCTAAAATATTGTTTGTATTAGTATATTTAGGGTTAGGCCGTCAAGTGAATGAATTCTAGTATTCGATGAGTTCTAGCAATCCGATGTATGTCTTTGAATGTAGGTTTATCAAAAACTATGACTTTCTTCTTCTTTGAATCACAATTTATTTTACGTATCAGGGGTCTGTTTAGAAGAAATTTGGGTCCGTTAACGGACCCTTCACAAAATATCTTTTCATAAAAACGGACCCTTCACAAAATATTTTAACTTAAAAACGGACCCTTCACAAAATATTTTAACTTAAAAACGGACCCTTCACAAAATAATTTATCCTTTAATCGGACCCTTCACAAATTTGTTTATCTTCATTATTGTTTTGTTAATCGAATAAACCCTTCCCAGGGAGAGGGGGGAAAGAAAGACAAATGCAAACGAACTAAGTTTTGTCTTCGGCAGAAGCTTCTTCCTTTATTCGTCCGAAATGAATATTCTGTGTTCAGCAGTATAGGCTAAATACCAAATAATTGTATGTTGCATCGCTAATTTAGTAGCTGCATTTGCTGTTTATTTTTAAAAGTTTAATTTTTTTAATTACGATTTTACAGTGTTGAGTATGATCTTGTGTTTGATCTTGCTAATCTTTTACAATTTAAAAACTACTTAAAAAAGTTTTTTTTGCAATAACGGACCCTATTTTCACAAATTCGCAAAAACGGACCCTGGTTCAAAGAATGTAATTTAACGTTTATTTTTTATTCACAAATTACGGGTAATTTTTTCACAATTTAACAAAAACGGACCTTTCACAAAATGTCTGGACAGACCCCTGCGTATAATTTTCTATACAAAATAAACTCTTTAAAATAGTTTAAATTGATAAATCAAAATATGCTTTATCAGCTTCTGCAGAAAATCTTCCAGATCATATTTCACGTATAATCTGTACCAGGGATTTTTGTTATTTATTTTTCAGATTTTGGCTCCTCCTCCTAAGGTTTTAAAGCTTATAAATACAAATTCGTCGAAAGGAGAATAACTTAAATTCGATTTCATAACTTAAAATATTGTTTGTACTAACCAATTAACACATTTGGAGTTAGGCTGTCGAATCATTAAGAATGAGTTTTACCGTAATCCGATCTATATTTAGAAAGTTACACAGATCAGTAGTTCACAATTTTTTTTCTTCGGAAATGGAACACCAAATGAATGACCTTCTTCCAGCGGAACCCCAACTTTATTGCTATAATAAATAAACACAATTACGAAAATATTTACTTACAAAAAAATACTTTAAAAATACTTATAGTTTGTCTAAGGTAAGAACTCCCCTAGCCATTCGTTTAGACCCGTTGCGGTGACTATGGTAACGAGGTATAACTATTTCATGTAAGGTAGTCGGGTCATTGTTTAGGACAAGTTTTGGCTCAAGTAGGCGAGAGAAATGGAATCTTTTTCTTTAGTCAGCCCTAGAGTGAAGAGAAGCTACCCTCTCTGAAATGCGCTATTTTTGTTTCCATAGCAACAGACGGTCTCAGAATTTTTGGCGGGGGGAGTTTTTACCGTAGACAAACTATAACAAGAGGAATGGAATTTTTTCATTCATTTATCATTACTAAGCTTAAGTTAGTTTTTATGTCCGATAATAAAATTCAAAGTAACGGAGCTATCTAGTTTAGTTATAAACTTGTTTTTGGTGTAAAGTATGTTTATATCTGAAAATGAATAAAATAGACAGAAAAATGCTTATTTAAGGAACTGCCGAAAATGGTTATTACGGAAACATATTTCTTTATTAACAATTTTGAAATTTTATTTATTTATTTTTTTGAAAAGTGCGATTGGAAACTGTGGAAATTCTATAAATGCATGATCTTTTCAAATTTTATGCAATATATTGCTATTAGAAAAATTATTTATTAAATAAACTATTCATTTCTTTTTCAATGGCATTTTACTTTAAATAATTTCATGAGGGAAACTGAAACATGAGATAAATAATGGATTATTGATTAGATTTCACTATAATTAAAGGTTTTAAAGGTTACTAGTTAAAACAAATTTCCAAACTCCAGGAAGTCCTTTAACTCTCTCATGGAACTCTAGGTTTCCGCCGAACATCATTTAGAAATCACTGACATAGAGTGTTCACTTTTTTTGCGCTCCGTGTAATTACTTAATGGAATTAGTTTTAATGGAATAGGCGTTTCAAGTTTATTCAGTTTCCCCACTTACCCCCCTCCATTACCATGGTAACCACAAATCTCGCTTTTCCCCACGCCAGTGCATTATTGTTATAATAAATATTATAATAATATTAGTTGTAATATAGATACAGTAGAAGTCCGATAATCCGGCACGTTCGGGACCGGCTTTGTGCCGGACTACCGAAAATTCCGGTCTATCGGGCGGTAATTATAAGAACAATTAGGTTAATAATTAAACTACAAATACAGTATAACTAATAAACTGCAAATAATTAAACTGCAAATACATACAACAAAGTTTATTTTACATTTCATATAATGTATGTAAACGTACTGTAAAACATATTTCACTTAGATTTAAAAAAGTCACGAATGTCTTTTTGTTTTCTTGACTTTTGGCGTTTAGTATAAAATTTATTTCTAATGATATGGAAATCAATAATTTCTGAAGCACTGTAGCTAGTACTAGCCTCAGCAAAAGACATAAACTTATTTAGTGATTCTGCAGCTTCTGCCCTGCTGATTTTTTCCTTTTCTTCCGTTTCGACACCTGAGTTACTTTCTTCAAGATTTTGAGTAGGCTGAGGGTTTACTACAATGTTGATAATGTCCTCATCGGTTAGTTCTTGTTCAACAGGCTCATTCTCGTCGATTAGAAGCCACTCCTCTACCTCATCTTCAGGCAGGGTTTTCAAGGGATTGTCAGCACTTCTAACGACATCCAAAACTTTGGTCAGAGTGTCTTGATGGTTTTCTTCCTCATCAGTCTGTAGAGTTAGGTCAGATGCAGGGTTTGCAGCTGGCCAAAGTTTTCTCCAGCATTTTTAGAGTGTTGTATTTTTTACCTGGTTCCAAGACAGTGCAATAGCATGGACGGCATCTTTTACTGTAAACTTTTTTTGAAAATCAGTCACGTCACAGTCGGCATTTAACAGGCCTTGAATAAAAGATCTTCTATAAAAGCATTTAAAATTTTAAATTACCCCTTGGTCCATGGGTTGAATCAGAGATGTTACGTTAGGTGGGAGCAGAGTAGCAACAATATTTCCAGAAACTGACTCATCTACTGGCGGGTGGGCTTTGCAATTGTCCAAAAGAAGGATGGCTTTAGTATCTTCTGGTAGACCAAGGCTTTTGAAGGATTCCTTGACCTCAGGCACAAAGTGGTGAAAAAACCAGTCTTTAAAGAGGGCGGCAGTCATCCACGCATTTGATTGAGCATCGCATTGGACAGGCAAGTGTGTAACATTCTTAAAAGCCCAGGGTTTTGCAGATTTACCTATCACAAAAGGGGTCACTCTGTGGTTTCCAGACGCATTAGCACATAGCAAAATGGTTAATCTGTCCTTGTTTTTTTTTTAAACCCTTGGCTGCTTTTTCTCTTCCCCCAGCTAGTGTAGATGTTGGTAAACATCGCCACAATAGCCCTGTTTCATCAGCATTGTAAATCTGTTCAGGTGTTAAACCATTATCAGCTACGATTTTCTCAAACTCGTCTTTGTATTTTTCTGAGGAGTTTTGGTTTGCTGAAAGTGTTTCTCCAGTTACATCAAGTCTTCGAATTCCATGCCGAAACTTAAAATTTCTGAGCCAACCATCAGATTAATTACATTCACTTTCAGCATCCCCTAAATCTTGACCGAATTTCATTGCCTTTTCAACAATCATTGGCCCTGTTACCAGCTTTCCTTCAGAACGTACTACACTAAACCATTTGAACAATACACTATCTAGCTGTTCCAGTTTTGGTTTTTTTAATGTTTGTCTAGAAGCCAATTTTTCAGTTGTTACCGATTGAGAAGTAAACTTCATTAGTTTATCTTTTTGTTTTTTAATGTCATAAATAGTTGATGAACCAATATTAAACTCATTCATAAAAACATTTCTATTCTCGTCTTTTTCTAGCCGTTTGATGATTTCTAGTTTCTGATTGAGAGTCAGTGTTACGTGTTTTCGTTTCTCTCCTTTTGAACTCGAAGGCTTAGGTTTTGAAAACATGGTCACTGTACAGTTAGAACGAAAATCACTTTTTTCATAAACAATTTCAAAAGTTACGTTTACTGCGATGTGAATGGACACAAAACAACAACGCACAAAAGTTTCCGAACAAAACCGAGCGCTTCCGGATGATCCCGAACTACCCCGAAAACTTCTGAATAGTTCTCGAGCGTTTTTATTTGCTTTAAAGACACACTTTTGGAGAAAACCAAAATTGTAAAAAATTTTCCGGAGCGATGCCGGACTATCGGGCATTCCGGACTGTTGGATGCCGGACTAATGGACTTCTACTGTACTTAATATTGTAATATAGATACTGCTTAACTGCCATGTGAATAAAAATATGCTGCTTGTCACATCGTTACCTAGGCGACGAAGGTAGAAAATGTGACTTTGAAACAAATTTTTTTATTGCAAGTATTTAAGTAATTAAAAATTTAATAATTGTATCAAAAATTATTCAGATCATCCAACCCTCATACTTAAACCACATTCTTGTCGCAGAATTTTTAATTATATTTAAAATTATTAAATTTAATTTGGAATGTAGTCGCTGCGATTATGCCCGTCGTTGTATTAATCAACAAACTAGATCCAGCTAGAATGGATCATCCTCTTCCTCATTGTAGATTTAAACCTATCTAAAAGGTTAATGATTTTCTACTGATGAGTTCATTGTATAGTTAATAATTTGCGAGCGGCATTTCGTGTGAAACTTTAAACTGAGAGAGAGCTGCATCATCGAAATAAGGTTAGTGTCTGTGAAATGCGAAGGCTGACCTTGACACAATATTCGAATCATCTTCAGAGATACCATGAAATATTTATGACTGTTATAAATATAATTTGCTGTAACTGGATCTTTTTTAAACGATTATGATTTCAGGTGAATTTGTTCTATGTTCAGCTGCTAGTAGATGCTCTTCCTGTTTGAAAATATTTACGAGGGTTTAATTTAGTTTTATCGTTAACATTTTGCATTTAATGCTCGCATGAGCGCCTAGTTAAGACAATTGAATTTAGATAATAAATAGGAAGGGACGTGTCTGAGTAATTAAATTTTCGTATTCAATATTGAATAAACATAAATATTTAGGGACTTTATAATATTACGTAAGCGTATTTTTGTTAATTTAAGACTCCTTGCCACCCAGTCAGAAAAAAACATGCAAATCACAAAAAAATGTAGTAAATTTAATTAATTCGTTTTTTAATATTTGTTATTATTTGTACAAACTATCACAATTTGATTTTTTCAATATTAAATACCTTTTCTAACATTTCTTTGCTGTATATGACTCTTAAGTATTTAATAGAACTCTCTTTTGATTGGATTAAGACGTTAATTCGATTTAGTTTAATGTGCCAACATAACTGAAAATTTTATCTGAATTTTTTATTGTACAAACACTGTTTCAAAATTCTGGAGCAAACATTCTAGTTCTGTCATATGCAGTGGCGTAGCGAGGGGTGGGCAAGGGGGGGCATCATGCCCCGGGCGCTACTCACAAAGGGGCGCCAAATGGTCCGCAAAATAAAAAAAATTGCTGGATAATTTTTATTTGTATTATAATTGATTTCTGGAAAATATATTTTACATTTAGTGCCAGTGTAAATTGTTATTTTGTAAATAAAAAGGAAAAAAAGGAACATTAATAGTCTAAATCAAACTGTAATAATATATTCATAATAGAAATGGCACGTCTTTTCTACTGGCAGGGCTGACGCGACCTGTGTCTGTCAGCACTTCCTTATGGCATCTACGCTGTGTGGTTACATGAATTATCTCCTTTCTTGATTTGTCTGATAAAATGATATGTTATAATAAATATTTGCAGTGTACAAAGTACAAACATTCTTTCTTTCAGAACACTATATATTTTTATTTTTATAAACGCAATGTAGCTTACGCTTGTTATTTTAAAACGATAACAATAACACTCTAATGTACAGTCACGGTAAAAAATATCCGGAAAATAGCAACTAAAGGATCGTCTATTTTTTAATATGGATACTTCTCAGACACACAACAAATACAGCGTTTTGCCGTTTCTAGGAAAGGACAAAAACGCCGTATTTGTTGTGTTCCTGAGAATTATCTTTATTAAAAAATAAATGATTCTTTATTTGTTACTTTCCGGATACTTTTTTCCGTGACTGTACATATCCGTGACACTTGCAACAGGTTGTGGAAGTCCGCAACAAATTAGGGAAATACCTGAAATATTAACGTTTAAGTTATTTTGTGAGTGTATTTTTCAGTTTTGCGTCCTTGTCATCGCGCTCTGCTTAGAATAAAAATGAAATGTTATTAAATATTAAATGCTATATATTAAAAGTTTAATGTTAGCATAAACTATAGTGTATATTTCACTGTGTTACTACCTTTCAAGTTCAAGGCATTCTTGGTAAGTAATAAAACAAATAATGAAGCCATGTTAAAAAACTAGCACATCAAGATGGTACAAATGTAGGAAACCTATTATCTTTACTTGGACTTGTAGCTTAGTTTGATTCGCTACTAGCAAATAATCTTAAACATGCCACAGAAACTCCAAAAACTGTCTCATATTTGTCAACACAGATTCAAAATGAATTCATTCATCTTCTGGCATCTACAGTTCGAAATCAACTAATAAACGATATCAAAAGAAATAAATATTATGGACTTTTGCTTGATTCAATTACTGATATCTCTCATCGTGAACAAATGTCCCAAGTCTTTGGGTATGCAGATGTTGATTTTATGAATAAAAAAGTTTCCATCAAAAAATCTTCTTTGGGTTTTATTGAAATACATGCTAAAAATGCAGCCTCGATCAAAAGTATAATTTTAGAGAAATTAAATTCCGATGAAATTTCATTAGCAAACTGCAGATCACAATGTTACGATAATGCTGCCGTGATGGCAGGTCCCACATCTGGCGTTGAACAAAGAATAATGAAGAAAAAATCATTAAGCATTATTTATAAATTGTGATAACCATTTATTGAATTTAGTAGGAGTTACTGCAGCTAAACAAGATCCAATTATTGTTACATGTTTTGGAAAAATTGAAAACATATATCTCTTTTCTCACGTTCAACGTTACGACGGGAATTATTAAAAATGCTTTAACAAAAACTGTCAAACGTGAATCTGAAACACGATGGAGCGCCGGAATACAAGCGGTTATCGTCGATGGGCTAGAGAATATGGTAGAACTATTAGAAAAATTAGCAGAGCACACTACCACTACAAGTGACACCAGAAGTGAAGCTACAATTCCGTTGCAAAATATACTAACTTTTAGTTTCATAACTTTAGTTCATTTCTGGTATGAAATCTAAAGGAGGATTGATCGTGTGCAGCTCAGATTACAAGATCATAGAATGAATTTTAGAGAAGCGCTCCATGATCTTGAATCATTAGCGACTTAACTAGCCGAAATTCGACACAAGCTCTGTGAAGAGGCAATAGAAAAAAGCGAAGTCTCTTTGCGAAAATGAGATATTGATACAACAATACGTGTAAGAAGACGGCCGCAAAATGCCTGGAGAATTGGCTAGAGATGTTGGTCTTTCCACAGAAAGTGAAATTTCTCGCGTTATGAAAAGCGTTCCAGATAGTCTCCAACAAGAAAAATATGTACACGATTAAGTGACCTTAATTTCAAATTTGGATTTCTACTAGACATTGAAAATTTATTGAACGAGGATAATGTTGATAACGACCTTGAAAAAAATTGTAAAAATTTGAATGAATTTTATAATACAGATTTCAATAGAATAGAACTCTTTATCGAAATATGTGACTGCAAAATGTTACTCCGCAGTAGAAAAGAAATTGAACCTAAAACTCCGTTAGAATTTCTTACTTTTATAATCTCGTATGGAGAAAATTTTTTTCCAAACCTGAGAGTGGCACTTCAAATACTCCTATCTCAGTATCAATTGCTAGCTGCGATCGCTCATTCAGCAAATTAAAATTAATTTTGACATATCTACGATCAACGATGGGACAAGATCACCTAAGTCACCTAGCATTTTTAAGCGTGGAAAGAGAAAAATTTGAAATGACCAACTTTGATGATATTATTGATAAATTTGCTTCATCAAAAGCAAGAAAAATTTATAAATAGTAATTAGTTTTATTAATGTATTATAATCATATTATTATTAAATATATGTATCTCTTTAGAGATAATAAATATTTACTTTTTTATTGTTTTAAAATTACGCGTTTTCAAAATATTTTTTTATAAATATGTAAAATAAATAATAGGTATCTTTTGAACTAATTCTAGAGGATCGTATACATTTCAAAATCTAGTCTTGTTTTCTCAACTGCATTTTTTGTCTCAAATTTAAAGCCTAGCTTGAGCCTATGACTTTATTTATTTATTAATTTGAGAGTATATTTTACATATAATATTATGTGGTTTTCGAATAGGGAGGGGGCGCTAAAAAGGTATTGTGCCCCGGGCGCGAGTTAAGCTTGCTACGCCACTGGTCATATGCCATTAAATTTATGAATCACATAATTTCATTTCCCATGTTTTAAAATAGTTATGAAATAATAATTTTGTCTATTGTGTCCGTTAAAGTATTCACGCATTTGAACTTTTTATTTAAACAATATTTTATATTTTATTTTATAACTGTCGTTGAACAGCCGATCCAATGTTTTGGGCTTACGACTTCTAATGTTCAACTCCGTAGACCGAATTTTGATCCAATCCAGAAGACAAGGAAACTCTTGGATCAAGTATTTGGAGAAATTTGTATTCGTCGAGGACTTTTTGATGGAACTAACCCGCATTTGTGTTACATGGAAAGGAAAATCACGAACACCTCCCACGGTTAAGGGATAGAATCGAAGTACTTGAAACACTGTATGCACATACCATATAGAAGTGAATTCTTTAATATTATAGTTGAAAATAAATCACTATTTTACAGTAATTATTTTCAAGGGTTATTATTATTGATAAAGTGAACTAAAAAAGTTTTAGCAATTAAAAAAAAAATTTGATTTTAACTCATTGTGTTATATTTTCTGACGAGTGCACCCTTCTGCACTGCTGGGGTTACTGGGTTGTTATCTACGCTACTGTATATGTTATAGCTAAGGCTTGAAGGCCGTTAATTTTCAGATTAACTAAAAAAAGGAAATTGATTTGAAAGTATGTTAAAAAATTGTTTACAAAGACAGAGTGTATGGTTAAGTACATTAAACATGGTTCATAGTAACCTCATTTACAAAGATTCTGCAAAATATATGATGAACTTGTAGTTAAAAATGATTGGTTGTTTTTATTAATTTAAAATTATTATTTTTTAAATATATAATGCATTTAAATATTTAGTGTACACATTGATTTTATTATTGATTTTATTCTTTGGTTATTTTATTTTAGATCGAGCTAATTGTGCCAGAGATTTCGTGAAAAAAGCAGACTTGTCTCAATGGGATGGCATTGTTGTCGTCTCAGGTGATGGTTTATTGTTTGAAGTAAGTGCACACAACCCATCAGCATAAATAATATCCTCACATTGTTCTTTTTTCCAGGTATCTTGTACATAGTCGTATATTTATATATATATTTTTTTTCTATTCTAAATCATACAAAATGGGAAAAGACTATGTTGACATTATAGTCCAGCCTTTGTTGATGGTGTCATATTACATCATGAATTACGATTTCTGGATGTGACGCTTGCTTTATTGATAATTCGTGCGTCTTCGATATTTATGAGTGTTCCATTTTCTACACGAGGTTGATTTTCAAGGTCGCGAAGCTCACGAATTCTTTTTGCTTCTTGAAGTCAAATTTGCGTTTATTTTAAGACCTTTTCTTTTCCTCCTCTTCGGGACTTTATCTAATCTTACGATATTTCTGTTCTGTTTTGTCGTAATGGAATAAATTTTATTTATTTAAAGCTGCTGAGCATATGCACGTAGCGGAACATAATAAATAGAAACCCAATATAGTTTCACTATTAATATTTTTTTTCCGTTTATCACATCCTTGAGATCAAATATTGCGATTTTGACAATTTTGGATTTCGTCTCCCACCCCTGGTCAGCAAAAAATAAGTAAATCACATACTACTCACGCGTAACGTGAAAGAAATTTTTGAGGGGGCTTGATATATATGTATACAATTTTTTTATTTTAATGATGCTATCTTACTATTCAGTATTATTGTAGTTGAAATTCTGCGTAATAGTTTGAGCTCCACCTCATTTTATTATTCAAATAAATAAATAAAAATTTATATATAAATAAAGATTATAAATAAAAAAGATATATAAATAAAAATTTACATATATTTATATATAAATAAATATAAATAGAGAGTCGGGAAGTGTTTCCATATCTGATGTTGAGGATTGCGCGCTAGCTTAAGATTAAAAATTTTTTTTTTTTTTTTTTTTTTTTTTTTTTTTGTGCGCAAGACGGAGAATAATATAAGTTAACAAAATATAAGTTAAAATATAAAGTTAATAATATAAGCTAAAAAAATATAAGTTAACACATTTTTTTGTTACTACGTATTCTTTTTTAGTCATTTTTGTATTTCATTTTATTGGTCATTTAATGTGTAATAAAAGGGGAGAGTTTGGAACCATTAGTTGAAATTTTTTGTGGAACGGATATAGTGAAGTCCCGGTTATATAGTGAACTGAAATTTCGGTCCCTTGAAGATTCAGTACAGCGGGGTTTGACTGTATATTGTGTAAAAATATATTAATATAAGTATATACATCAGTGGCAATCTTTCATAGAAGGATCCACTGAGTCTTTAAACTTTTACCAAGCACCAAAATATAATTTTTTAAAAAATATATCTGTAGAAAATGTCTGTAGAAAATGTGTAAATTATGTAATAATTATGTAAAAAAAATTATCGTATTTTATTAATATATATTTGAAATTGAATTTCTTTTTTAAAAAAAATCACTGTGTTTCTTAATTTTTTTAAAATTTATTTTCAAAATTTTTTTTAAGGGGGCCCCTGATCATTGGGGGTAATCCGGCACTGGATTTCCTCTCCATGTAACGCAAATGCGGATTAGTTCCATCAAAAGGCAAATTTTCACCAATTCTTGATCCAGGAGTTTCCTTGTCTTCTGGATTGGGTTCAAAATTACAAGGCTACGGAGTTGAACATTAGTAGTTGCGAACCCAAAATTAGGTCGACTGTTCAACGATGTTTATAAAATAAATTAAAATTCTTTTTTCCGAACAATTAGATTATTAATTGCACTATTAAATAAATTTGTATCCAAAATGTTTGTTTATTATGTTATTGGTATATAAAGATACCTTAACTTGAAATATCTTGATTGCTTGATACTCATTTAATAATTGAATTGCGAAACATTTTTTTAGATTACTATATTTTCCTTAAATTTTTTTTTTTTAACTGATCAGGTTTTTTTCTCTTTTAGTAGAAGTACATTTTTTTTAAAAGGATGTAATTCATCTATTTTCTGTTTAAAAAGTATTATAGTTTCACTTAGTTACTTTTTTATTCTGTAAATATGCTTAAGTATATAACTAAGCTTATTATATAATATATTATGCTTATTTTATAATCTTACTGTGCTTAATTACATAACGGTCATTATTTATATTTTGTTGCTCCGTAAAAATTTTTATATACCATTTTGTTTAATTTCTGTTTTAAATGATTTTAGGTGTACAATGGATTAATGGCACGGTCTGATTGGAAAGAAGTAATTAAGATCCCAGTTGGAGTTGTACCCGGTGGATCAGGAAATGGTCTTGCAAGAGCTATTAATTATGCCATTGGGTAAATTTTGTCGACTAATTTTTTCTTTTTATTTATTTATTTTTTTTAACCACTTTTGAATACAGATAAGTTATTCATATTTATCACATTGTTTTAATGCATTGATATGTCAACGAATGTCTGACTTTATTACTGGTGTACAAGTCAACCACTTAATTTTCGTAATATTTTAGGGTTTTTAAAAAGTTTACTTATACACTGGAATATATGTACGTATGTATGGACTGAGAGCATTATTTGTATTAATAATTAAAAAGAACATTGTGTTTATTAAAATTGCTTTTTCAAGTACAGTGTTTTATTGAAAATAAATAAATAATATTTCACTGTTTTCTTCACTTTAACTTTTTCTTTTACATTTTTAAGTATACTTTTTTTATTAATGTAAGCATATGTTATTGCTATAATTGTCTTTATAAGTTGAGCTATAACTGTTTGAGCATTTTACATTATTAATACATAACAATTATTAATATATCAGTGTGGAAATAATGAAACTGGTTAATAACAGGGTGCATAGCGTTTTTAAAAAGTGCTTAAAGGTGCTTGTTTTCGATTTTCGTTTTTTAAAAGCCCTTAAAGGTGCTTTTTTCCATGGGTGTTTTTAAAAAGTGCTTAATTTTCCCTTTTCGGAAATGTTATATTTTTCTTTACCATGTTGATTTTCGCCACAATTTGTGCAAAAAAACATTGTCCTATTCAACGTTTTCAAATTAATTCAACCCCAACCTCATTCGGCGTACCGTCGGTCTGTAGTGCCAACATGTAAAACACCATTTGTTTTACATGTTTGATTAAATACTTGCGGGTCCACACTTGCGTATACTGAGTTGCATTCAGTGGTAAGGATTTTTGTCTCTCGTGTGAAACCCTGCTGCATTTTGCAAGAGATTCTCAATTTCAGACTTCATTTTCCGCCCTCTGTAATAGAATCGAAAAATCTCTCGAATTTTTGCTGATTACGGGGACCAACTAAACATTGTCAATTTTTTTTCTCTATTAGCGATAGAAAATTTAATTTCTCTTGTTAATTTCATCGTTTGTGACACGCCATTGTCATCGTCACTGTAAATAAAACCGTCAATTGTCAAAAACTTGCTAACCATGTCTAATTATGATATTTTTCGAAGTGCTTAGAGTGTTTGAAAAGTGCTTAAAAGGTACTTATTTTTTGTTGAAAAATTTTGCTACGCACCCTGAATAAGTGATGAAAAATGTCCAAAACCATTGGGTTGTGAATGGCTTCACAATAGATTGTCAATTGTTAAAAAAATGCTATTTGTACTTAAACAGATTACTTTTATTTTAGTAATAAATCAAAAATATTAATTATTATAATAATAATAAATATTTCAGGATATAAAAGTAAAAATGAAGGAGAAACAATTCTCAGTGCTCTTTAAATAAAACATGTTTTACGTGCTAGTAAAACATACAAGTAAAACATGCTAAGTAAAACATAGTTGGAACCAATTCCAGCCAGATCATAAAATTATACATATTTTGCATCGGTTGTGCATAATATTTCTTTAAAAATGTTTAAACCTTCATTATTTTAGAAAAATGCAGTTATCTACTGTCTACCTTGGTGTATAAATCAACTTTTCAAACCCTAAAAATTTTAAGAAAATCAGGAGGTCAACTTATACGCGGGTAATTTCGTTGATTCTGAAATATCAATGCATTATAAATAATGCTGTAGCCATGAATAACTCTCTATCAATTCACTCCTATCAAAAACTATTTTTAATATGTTATATACAATTTATTTTGCATTTTATCTGATCATATTTTCTTTGAATATAAAGGTTTTTTTTAGAAAAAATTCTTTAAATTTTGTTAAGAAAAAAATTAAGAATAAGAAAAACTGAGTAAATTAATTCAAAAGAATTTTAAAAAAATATAACACTATGAAAACTTTTAGAACATATCTAGACAAAACATATCATTTAAAACATAAAGCTAATAATTTTAAAAGTTCCAGAACATCTCCTGTGTTGGATTGGATTCAGTAAAGTTAGCAGTGTCGTCATGAATTCAAAATTCCACATTTTTTAATAAAATAGAAACTTTCATATTCAGTATTTTTAGCGATCGACTTATACAACCGACATACCAGAAATTTTTTTTATCCCATAATCAAAAATAGGGTGTCAACTTATACACCAGAATATATGGTATATATGTTTGTATTAATGCTCAGAAGAAGTAATATGCTTTAAGCGTAAATTTTTTTTATGTAGTGAACCATATGATGTCAATATTGTCACTCCCTCTGTGCTAAATTTATTGAAAGGACGCACTGTACCGATGGACATAGTCAGAGTGCAATCTCCCAAGGAATGCTTTTACTCTTTCCTCTCTGTCGGATGGGGACTCATGGCAGATATTGATATAGAATCGGAAAGGCTAAGAGCAATCGGAGAAGCGCGATTTGCTGTTTGGGGAGTTATCAGAGCTATAGGTTTGTTTCTCATCTTATTTCTTTTTTAAAAATGTAATAATTTAAAATATGAGTTATGGATATAATAATGAATGAAAATTTGAAATTGTAAACATAAACATATTAATTTAAAATACTTGTTTTATTATATTGTTAAGTATTCCTGTTTCGATATTTCAATTAATTTTACTTGTGTATGTTGATGCAGTTATATTTTTCAATTTGGTTTTGAAAAACTGTAACATGCATTTATTTTTTTCTGTTTTTAAATTTTTGATTTTCATACCTGCCAAGTCTCCTCCTGTATTTTACAACTATCTCTTGTTTACCCGTATACTCTCAAATTTCTCCATATTTGTGGAAGACATTAAAAAAAAAAAAAATTTGGCGATAAGATATTTGCTGATGGCAAAAATTCTTATCTCATTCCTCAACAGATGGTGCTATTGCCAATACTGCAGTATGTTGAGTGGTGGCTCAGGGGTTAGAGCCTTTGCCTTCCAATGAGGTGAACCGGGATCGAATCCCATCGATGGCAAGTCGATAACAATATCCGCACCCAGCTCGTACCAACCATGGTGCTGATGTAAATGCATAGTAAAATATCCTCAATGCTAGACAAATCATGGGTTAGAGTCCCCTTGCTGTCAGGTTAACCTTGGGCAGGGTTGGAGTTTTTGCCGGCAAAAAGGGGTTTTTGCCAGGACAGTGGCAAAAACCTGGTAAAAACCGGCAAAAACTGGTAAAAAATGGCAAAAACCAAATTATTTAAATTGCTGATTAAATATTATTACAAAATACTTGAAGAAAATTTAAATCAATCATAAGGAATACTAATTTTGATACATTACATGAAAAAATTATTTTTAAAATATTAATAATTAATGTAAGCAGGGCCCGACTTAGCCTAATTGGGGCCCGGGGCAAAAACCTATTTGGGGGCCCCCTCTGCTTCACTTTTGCAATAATGAAGAACCTAACTTTATGGAAGTATTTAAATTTTTCACCTCATTAAAAATAACAAGAAAAATAACTAGAACCTAAAATAGCTGTAAAGTCCACCCCTCCCCCTCCAATGGTCAGGCGAAATATCATTCTGTCCTTGTTATTGATTTTCTTATAATTCTATGTTCATCATGCCAAATGCATTTTTCTGATAGTTAACTTTCTCATCTAACTGTGAAAAATTCATATCTTTGCTGACATTAGGGCAGAATTCGGCAAAAATTTCACAATTACGGTAGCTCAATTAAGCCTATCAGAAGCCTGTATTTTTGTAAGAATATCGCATTTTGCGAAATGTAAAAATACAGGCTTTTGATGGGCAAAATTTGTCCATCATAGTTGTGAAATTTAAGCTGAATTTCGCCCTAGAAAGCTATGAATTCACGAAATATAGTTTGTGTTCATACGATAGATTAATGAAGAAGCTAACATAAAACTGACGGATTTTACTTTGTACTGATATTTTGTTTAAAAAAAAGTTCATTAAAAAAGGAAATGTAATATAAACTCTTTGATTTGGAGGCCCCCTTATATGTGGGGGCCCGGGGCAGCTGCCCCGTATGCCCCTGCCTTAGTCAGGCACTGTGTAAGGGTAATAATTTTTAAAGGATTGACATTTCTTGACCTCTTTTCATTTTAGAATCCTTTAATAAATGTTTTTTTTAACAAATTGTATTTTTTTTTACTTCTTCATAATAACTTTTGGTATGTATTATTTTACATATCACTCTTACACTATATTTAAAGAGAGACATAAGAAAGCTAAGATGGATGTTTTATTAGATAGACTTTGATAATCAACTCATTTCTCAATATTACTTCAAAATGCAAACAAAACCTTACAGTTTAAATACTAGGGAAATTTCCAGTGAATTTTGGGAATTAATGTCTCATTTACACTCATGTCTTTCTAGTAGTACTGCCATTGAAAGAGTGTTTTTGAATTTTTCATTTGTACATTCTAAAATTCGGAATAATTTGACTCTAAATAATGTTTCAAAACTAGTGTTCTGTTATGCTATGTTGAGACAGCACAAATTGTATTGTGATGATTAATAAAGTATTGAATTTGGGCAAATTTAAAAAATTGCATTGACACTTGTATATTTTAATTAACTACACATGTTGATAGATATTTTATGTTTTAAATTATAGTTATATTAATTTAAAATAAGTTCATTTCACTGGAAAAAAGAGAATAATCACTAATTTTCCGATCAATAATGTTTTAAACTACTAAAATGTTATATTAATGCATTATGATTTAATTATAGAATAATAATTTTGTTAATTTTTTTTAATTATATATATTTATAGTATATATTTATAGTATATATTTCAATTTTAGGAATAATTTTGTATCAAAAATGTGTTTTTGTCTTCTCATTTTGGAAAATATAGGTTTTTGCCACTTTGCTTGGCAAAAACCTGTTTTTGCCAAGCAAATGTTATATTAATGTTATATTAATACATTATGATTTAATTATGGAATAATAATTTTGTTAATTTTTTTTAATTATATATATTTATAGTATATATTTCAATTTTAGGAATAATTTTGTATCAAAAATGTGTTTTTGTCTTCTCATTTTGGAAAATATAGGTTTTTGCCACTTTGCTTGGCAAAAACCTGTTTTTGCCAGGGCGGTTTTTACCATGGTTTTTTCCACCTGCGGCAAAATCTTGCTAACCCTGACCTTGGGAGATCTGCTCTACATGTAACACAAATGTGGGTTAGTTCCATCAAAAAGTCTTCTACAAAGGCAAATTTCTCCCAATACTTGATCCAGAAGTTCCCTTGTCTTCTGGATCGGGTTCAAAATTACAAGGCTATGAAGTTAAACATTAGTAGTTGTAAACCCTAAATTGGGTTGGCTGTTCAATGACGGTTGTAAAGTAAAATAATTTAAGTTATTATAAATTATAGTTTTTTTTAAAAAATCTTATTTAAATTGAGATTTATTTAAATATTTTTTACTTTGCTAAATGTAAGTGCTTATATTATTTCCAATTTTGAATTTACTTTACAATACCTTTTTGACTTACATGATTATGCATAATGCATCAAAACTTTGTTTGAGCCTAAAAAATGTCCTTTAGTAAAATCTCCTTTATTTTATTTTTTCAATGTTGGGAGGTAAGGATTTTATTTTGGTGTTGATGCAGCTATATATTTTGATTTGGTTTTTAAAATTTGTGCCCTTCAATTATTTTCCCTGGCTTTAAATATTTTTTAAATTTTGCTTTTATGTTAGCACAGCTATATATTTTTTAATTTGGTTTTTTAAAATTGTAACATTTAGTTACTGCATTTTCCAATTATTATATGCAATCATTCTACGTATTTGTTTGTATTGATCTTGTTAAAAAATATGATTGAATAAGTAGCAATATGCAAGATATTAAAAACTTATTCTACTTCCCTAAATAATAATAACAGAAATACTCTTCATGATGACATTTTGAGTTAACAGTTACTTATTTCTTTTGATCTGTTTTTGTATTTAAAACATAGTACTATTTTGGGCTTCTTCATTTTCATTTTTTAAAAAAACTTCTTAATAGAATTGAGATGAAACTGAAGAATGCTAATGAGGTATTTATATCTGAAAAGTTAAGATAAAGTTTGAAATTTTGTATAACACCTTCTTTTAGATTCAAAATATTCCCACACTTTAAACTGATTGATGACTTCTAGAGTTACTTATTAAAGTTAGGCAATAAGATTGATTAATTATGTTTTTCAACATTTATGCTTAATGAATTATTTTTCTGTTTAAGGATATAGCTTTTATGTCTTTATTGTATATTTTGTAAAGAGAAAGGCACTCTGAATTGGATTAATTTAATATATTGTAATAATTTTTCAAAATTTTTAAAATTATTTTTAGCAAATCTATCCTCTAAAGAGGTAAACTCAAACATATTGACTATAAACAAATGCTTCTCTAAGTTTTCAAGGTTTTACTTTAATTGTGAAAAATTCTGTACATTTATGAATAATTCTATGTTACATTTATGTATTTTACTATTGTGTATTTATGACTATGTAATGATAATATATTATTGATTATACTTGATATTTTTGGATTATTTAATATTATAAATTTTAGTAATTTTACTAAACAAAAAATCAAAAAAAAAAATATTGCATTAAAAAAGTAAATTAGCATTATGCAAAATGCTTTTGGTTATCTACATATACATAAGGATAATGTAACAAAATAAAGGGTTGATATTGTTTCTTCTAGATGTGAACAGCTTTAAAATAGAAATAATAGCATAAAAAAAGACGAAAATTTCAATAACTCATATAGTGAAAGTAGTATGTTACACCGCAATGGCCCAATGAAATGAAGTCCAAAGATCAGGTTTACCATTAAAATATGCCATTTTTGCTTGCAATAATCATTTTAAAATTTAAATATTCAATATTTGACCTTAAAAAATAAGCATTCAGTAATGAAAATCATTGCCCTTATCAATTCAAAATGAGAAATTTTCTGCTAATTTAAGATGTACTGTTTATGAAAGAAGGAAAAAAAAAACAGAATATAAGCAGCAAATCTCTCAAGTGAGGCAGTTGGTCAACACGTCGCACACTGCTGGTTGTAGTGCTAGGGATGGTGAGTGCGATCCTAGCAGCCAACAAAACAACCAGTGTATATACACAGGAAAATGCATGTTAAATCTGCTGTGGCTAAAGTTCTCTTGTTGGTTGTGGTGGGGAAGTTTAAAGTGAGAGGCACCAGCTCAGGAGCTGTCTGCGTCATCTGACTTTGGTCAAAACTTTGTGGCATTCTTATCATGGCCATTAAAAGATATAGCCCTAAAAATGGAGCTAGGTTCTTGGCATTGGTTAAGTGGTGTATGGTAAGTGCAGTATGCTTTTACAAAGAGGTATATCAGCATTTATTTCAGTTATTGTGTGTATTAGTTATTTTCAAAACTGAGGATGTATAAGTTTGCAATCTGAGTATTTTATATGAGCATATTGCTTAAAGAAGAATAATAGATTACTGTGTTTCATTATGTAAAGAGTGAGAAAAGAGAGCTCTTCATGTAATCCAAAAGAAACTGCTAAAGTTGTTAGGTGTCGGAAAACAAGCAGAGGGATGTTGACCCCTAGTAATTAATATTTACTTTATTTGGGTGGTTAAATGTTCAAAAAATTGAAGAAATTGTTTGAAAAAATTACAATCTATATCCTATTTTTATGTGTGATTGTAATGATACAAGATACAACTATTACAATTTCATTTATTATAAAACTATTTATATTTGCATTTGTTTTAATAATTTAATTTATTATGAAATTTTTAGTATCATCTTTTATTAAATATTTGCCCAGGCATCTTGTGTGTCTATTTTTGTTGAAAGTTTGAAGAAGCAAAGAAATTATTTAGTTATGTGCAGTTACTTATACAGTTTTGTAAAATTAATAGAGATTAGCAATCTATTCTTTTATATATTATACTTTTTTATATATTATATATATTATATTATATATTATATATTATACTTTTTTATTATTTACCCATTTGTATTACTCTAATGGAAAATTATTGTTGATTATGAAGATTTTATTTCATTTTATTGAAATATGCTTATTATTTTTACACAGTCTTAATAAAGTCTTAATAAAAAAAGATCAACTTATTATTTTACATACCTTTTCTAGGTTTGCGGAATACCTTTTCTAGGTTTATTTTTACACAGTTTTAATAAAAAAGATCAACTTTTATTATTTTTCATACCTTTTCTAGGTTTGCGGAAGTATAAAGGTCGGCTATCTTATTTACCAGTCAAAGGCTTCAAACCCTCAGGTCCCAATAAGAACCTCATTGAACCAAAGCCCAAACGAAGCAAAACTATTGATTGCAAGCAGGGATGGACAGAAGACACTTCGTTAAACGAGAAAGAGATTCAACCTAACATGTTCAGATCTAAAAGCTTCGGAACACACGAGCCTGCACTCAACGACACAGACGACAGAACTGTCCGCCTGATGAAATTCAGTTTCAGTGGGGACAAGTTCGATTCCTATTTATCCAATCTCAGTTCACTACAAGAGGAAGACACCAAAAACATTCCTCACCATCACTGTGATGATGAACAGGAAGAGGACTCTGGGGACGGAGAGGACAAAGTTGGCAACAACTATTGCCCACCTCTTGAAAAACCTGTTCCAGAAGATTGGACTGTTGTGGATGATGAATTTGTGATGGTGTATGCTTGCCATCAGACTCATCTATCAACGGATGTTCTTTTTGCACCAGATGCCAGAATGGATGATGGCATAATTTGGTTGATTGTGATAAGAGCGGGTATTTCCCGTGCTCAAGCTATGTACTTCTTATCTTGCTTACAGACAGGAGAACACGTCAATGTTCCATACGTTGATGTCATACCAGTGAATGCTTTCCGTCTAGAGCCACACAAATCTGAAGGATATCTCACTGTTGATGGTGAAGTCATACCCTGCTGTCCCATTCAGGCTGAAGTTATGCCATCTGTGGCTAGAGTGATGTCACGGTGAATAATTGCTGTTATTCGTTGTTTTAAATTATAATGCCAAGTTTTTTATTATAACCACTTTTATTGCCTTTACATTAATTATTCATTTATGACATCATACTTAATTCTTATGTGAAGAGTATTGATATTAAAAGTTTCATTTTAAAAAACATTCGCAATCGCAATTTAGGTTTTGAATTATTCTAATATTTAATTTCATTTAAATATGTCACCCTCATGTATTTTTATGTGAATAGAATGTTTTCATACTGAAAAATTTGCTAGCTTTTTTTCGAAGATAATAAAATAATTACAGAATCCTTCAAAAATACCAGATATATTATATGAAATATTGAAATAATAACTTGAAAAACCCTAATTGCTTGGCACTCATTTAATAAATGAATTTCAAAACATTTTTTTAAAATATCTTTCTCTATATATTTTAAAAAAAATTTAAACTTGTCAAAATTTTTTTCCTTTTATAACAAAAGTATGTAATTTATATTTTTTTGTTTAAAAAATATTTTAGTTTCACTTAAGTATTGGTTTATTCTGTAACTATGCCTATACTGAATACGAAATATTGTGTCTTTTTAAGTTTTATTTTGTTCCATTTTTTTAGGGAAATTAACATCAAGCAATAAACTTAATAGTTTTCTAATCTAAGTAAATGAAGTTGTTTTTAAAATGGAAAAAAAAATTACAAAATATGTTGTGCATAGCATTATTTGAGTTTTATTTATTCAGTAGTCTAAATTGATTTGTCTTAATTTACACTTAAGTATGCTCTTGCCCGCAGCCGCAGGTAAATAAAATACCAAAAACATTTTGATTGAAAAATAAGTAAAAATTAATTGTGTATTTAAAAAATGACATAATGTTTAATTCTAATTGTGTTTATTCTACAGTGTCTATCGGTCACAGTTAAAAATAATATTTTCTCTCTAATTACAACATTTTTAAAATATAACTTCTACGTCTGGATATTTCGTTAATTATTTCCTATACATTCCATTCTTATTACCTGTTCTTCTTCTTATGCAAAGAATAAAGGAGGCCATAAGTTAGACAGCTGCTGGGCTAAACTATTTTCCAGTCTTTAATTAGTTGACAATGTTGTTTCTGTTGTATGCCTATTATTTTACAAAGATTCATAGCATTCCACCTGTGGTGCAGCTTAACTGTTTTTTCCCCCTCATATTTCCAAATATATGAAATAAAATATTAATATCTAACGAGCTTATAGGTGTTAATATTTCACTTAGCAATTTACTTCATTTTTAATGACTTAAAATCATACATTCGTATTCATGCTAAGGAAAGTATATTTTTGAAAAAGTAGACATTCCTATTATTTTTCTCTTCAAGCCATTAATGTATAAGGGTAGAACAAAAACAAGCCTACAGATTGAAAAAAAAAAATAGTGTTTCATTAGGCAACGAGTGAGTTTGGTATCTTAAGATGTAAATGAAATAATTGGTAGCTAAACTTATTCTCAAACTGTTTAAAATTCAACACTGACTGATATGATGTAATTTTAATTTCAGTTTTCTTATTTTCATAGGGATTGTTAAATTATTTATAACTGACTGATCAATTGTTTAAACCATTAGTGGTTTAAAAAACTGATCGGCCTTGACAGATCATTATTTTGCGTGATGAACTTCATTTCATAAAAAGGTTGTGCACACCTTCACTGTAAAAAAAAAAAAAAATCTGTAGTATTGCTAGAAAATCTCTTGGAAGCTAGGATTTTAACATTACTGCATTAAACTTAGTAAATGTAGTATGTTTACTAAGTTTAATGCTGTAACATTATTAGAAAAGTTTATGGAATTCAAGTTTCCTAGAAATTTTCTTGTAATACTACAAATTATTTTTTACAGTTTAGCCCACCCATATTATGTAAGTGGTATACCTGAAGTTCCTTTGTGTTGCAATATTTGTTAGTAAATTTTGTTCTATATTAATATTTATTCAAATGATATGCTTTTTAGTTTTATAAACTGTTATGCATATTTTATCTTATGAAATGTTGAGTTAATGTATTTTTAGTTTATTTATTTGTTTTTTTATGACATTCCATTACTTCTGGTTACATTAGTGAATAAATCAGTTTAAAGCTGTTAATTTTTCTTGTATAAGAAAAAACATTAAGCAAAACTAATTACCAGCTTATGTTGTAAAATACTTTGCATATTGTTTCAGGCAGTTTAAAAAACATGTCATGTTTTTCAAAATTTTTATTCATTATACATATATCTTACAGATAATTAAGAGATAGAAAATATTTTTTATTGACATATTTCTTCTGTATGATTTCGTTGCATCATGATTTCTTCTTTGTTGAGTTTTAAATATCGTATATTTTATTATTTTCGTAATATTTATGTCATATTGCGATTTAATACAGTGCCTTATCTAAAAATTAAGTAATTAGAAAATTATCATTTTCTATAAAATATGTGTATTACTATATATATTAATTTTTGCAATTATTATTATTTATTTTTAATTCTTTTTATAGAGTAACGTTTTATTGTACTTCATTAATTTTGATTTTCATTTTAAATACAAATAAGGCCAACTGTTCCTTTAATAATTATTTCATTTATATAATGATTTAATTTTCTGAATTTTCATAAAAATTATTATTTCTATGCTATCAAGTTATATTAATTAAGTTTTAAAAAAATTGGTTTTCTTTTGATATTACTTATAACATCTCTCTCTCTCTCTTTAATAATAATAGTTGATTTTATAAAAAAATTAATACAGAAATTTCATTTTTTGAAATCTGATGTTGAAATTGTTTTTTTTTTTTTTTAAATTATTATTTTTTTTAAATATAGTTTTTTGCAATTTATAGTGTTTTTGATAAAAACATATTTTTTATCTTATCAAAAGTATTTTTATACATGAAATGAGATGTTCATTTTGCAACTATCACAAAATATTTAGGTTTATTAGGAATCAAACAAATGTCTTTAATTTATGAAATTTAATTTTAGAGTAGCATCTTCTATATAGTAAAATGTGTAAATTTCGACTGTATTCTTTACAAATGAATATCCCATATGCAAGTCTTTATAAATGCTTTTTTTGGAAAAGAAAAACAAGTTTTAATTGTCTTTTTCAGCTTTTTTTAAAAAAATTTTTTTAAAAAAAGGTAATCGAAAAAGATTGCCAGAATTACAAAATTGTAATATCCAAATTTAAAAATACATTTGAACATAGATTGGGTACTAAAATATTAAGAAAATTGCACATTTTATTTTCATAAAATTTTTAAAAGAAAATACTATAACCGCTTTGCAATTGCAGATTCCTTGATTCTTACGAAAAGCGTTTTGCAGTTTTACATGAGGGCTATTTTAATACTAATTACATCAATGAAAATTTGAATTTGTTTAACCATATTTATTATTTATAATAACTTTCATTTTGATACTATATACATACTTGAAAAATCAAAGTTCATCAAATGCTTAGCAATTCTTTAGTACGTTTTTCTATATATTATATGTATGCATAGATATTCTTTTGTTTTGAACTCTTATCCAATAGCTGAATGTTGCTTGTTTAAAACACACATTTTAATATTACAGTATTGAAGATAATTTTTTTAAAATTAATTATGGTTCATTAAATCTTTTTTTTTTCCAAATTAGCATTTATAAAATTGTAGTTATTTCCAACTTCATTTTATAAAGATAATTTTTTTAAAAATATATAAAAGAAAAGGTACATACCTTTTTCTAGATTTATATCTTCGAATTCTATTTTATTGATTTACAACTCACGATTCAATAATTATAATACGTACACAAAAAGAGCTTTTTATGAAATATCTGTTATGCAATTGATTAAAACCAATTATCATTAAATATGTTTTTCTTTTTAAAAAGAATATGAAATGGATATCATTTATATTATACAATTGTTTTCGTTGATTGTATTGTAAATATATTTGTTATGAATTAAAATTTTGTCACATGAGCTTTAATTCCTATTTAAACAGTATTACTTAGCATAGTTGATAGAAAACTATTTTGTGTTTTTTAATTCATAAGTGTTAACTAAAAGCAACATTTAAATTAAATGTTGTATTTCAAACAAAATTGTATTTTTGGTGTGAATACACAAATCCACGTATGCGACTCCTGTTCACAAAATGATAAAGAATAAATTACATTCAATGAACACTTTTACTTTTGTTTTTAAAAAATATTCTACATCTTCCTGGATTAGTTTTAACTCTAGATTTTCATTATGTATTTTTAATTCTTAAAGAAAGAATAATCATATTTATTTTGTATGACACTTATTAGTGTAGGACATATCAAAAAAGAATATAAATGATTAAAAATCTTTTTGAGAAGTGTTCTTAGTTCTTGAACGGTTGTACCTGATTGCTACTTATAAAATCTGATTGCAAATCAGCTTTTTGCAGTTATTCAGTGAAGAAGGAACAGTGTTTTGTAGGGAAATATATTCGTGCTCGGCAAGTTAAATTACGAGCGAAAACAAAAAGCATTAGAAGGCTAATTTTATCTTCTATAGACAAAGCTTTTTTGAAATGCGAAGTTTGAAAAATGTAAATAATTTAAACTACGACTTTTATTACTTTTTAACTCCATAACAATGTCATCATAGAAAAATAAGCGAATATCGTATTTTTTCATAAGTAAGTTTCGTAAGTTTTTATCACTATTAAGTTAAAATTCGACTCTTTCTAGCTATGGCAGAAAATTTAGAACTTTTTTCTTAAAATCTACTTGTTTAAAAAATGGTGTTGCAAGTAGAGTAAAAACATTTATATTTATTTGCTTTTCTGCATTTTATCTTATGAAGATATTTTCCGAAATTTTTAAAAATATATGTAACTTCTGATGTTCAGTTCAGAAAATATGTTTCAGAGTTTGTTGCAATTTTAAGTTTTTCTCGTTTTTTTTTACTACATTGGCCCCTTCTGATTTCTTTCTTGAATTTTATTATTAGTAATATTTTTATGCGTATATTATTTTAAATTTCAGTTGCTTATTTTGTAAAAATAATTTTTAACATGTTACATGTCTTTAAAGATTATTCATTCAAATTAAATAATTATTAAATTTAAAACTAATAATTATTTTATTATGTTCTTGACAACTCATTAAAAAGATATTTTGATTTTAAAATATTATGTATAATATTATTTACTTGATTTTTTATTTGTTTGGAATCTCTTCTCAAAATAAATTAAATTTATATAAATTTTAATATTTACTTAAACTTAGGAGTTTGAAAATTAAAAATATGAACCATTTATACTAATTATAAAAATTCTATTACCCTATAGATTATTAGCAACAAATAATGTTGTAATTCGCTGCTAAACTTTTAAAATTAACTATTTTTACCTATATATTTCATTTACCTATAAATATCATTTAATTGCTTGTACTAAGTTTTTTTTTTTTTTTTTTTTAAATATAACATGCAGATTCTATTAGAACATAAAGAATTATATTTAACTAATTGCTCAGCTTTATTTACAAATGTAAACTAATAAAAACTAGCTTCAATTTTTTACAATAGATTTTGTTATTTTATGAAATAAATTTTTTTCTGAATCTTTGAAAATCTTGTTCTGTAGAGAAACGTGTCAGTGCTCAAAACATGTTAATTGCTTTTTAAGGAATTAACACGTTTCTATACTATAGTTCTTTATACATGGTGTTCTGTTTATCTTGCATACGAATTTTCAAGTTTAAACAGAGCTGGTCTCTGTCTTATTTTTGAAATTAAATGTACTCTTGAATATGATATTTTACTTTGTCATTTATACATGGGTCATTTATCATAAGGTGTGGAAAAAATAATGTTCATATATTTATATTTGAAGCTTCAGTTAAAATATTTTTGATTATAATTGTAATTGATTTGTTTATTTTGTTGTTGCTTATAACACATTTGTTGTTTGCTCTTGTGAATGGAAAAACGTAATTTACTTCAAAAATACTTAATCTGGAAAAAGTCAACAAATTTCGATTGCTTATTTTTTTTTTTTTTAAGTACTATTCGTCATCGATGTTTGGTATAGACTTTTTCTTTACTTTTGAAGCAAATGAAGTTTTTCTATTAACAAATATATTTTACTGCTTCAATTTCTAAGGATAGATTTGTTTGTTATAATATTTGGTGTTTAGTAAGTGGCAATATTTTTTTAATTACTATTTCTTGCTAAAATCTCTACTCTTGTTTTAAGTCTAAATATGCAATTTGCTTTTGTCTTTTAATAGATAGTAACAGAACTTTTGACACACACAGATCCCAACTTTTACGATTTTTGCTTAAGATTTTTGTTAGTAGTAAAAGCATTTAAGTTATTAGCAGTTTTCAATTTTTTTTTCCCTCTAGGCTTTTTCACATGTGAGGGAAAATTTCCAAAGTCTATATAGATGTTTTTTGTTCTTAAGGGAAAAGTTATTTTAAAGCAAGTTTTTTAATTCCAGAGTAACATATCAAAGCATAAAATTGGTTGCAACAAAAAAATGTGGTTTGTGAAAATAGTAAAAGTTGGCGGGCATGGATAGCCCTACTTAGTCTCACATGAAACAATGATTTTATTTTAGAGCTGGACGATATATTATTTATTAAATATCGATATTTTTTAACATAGAGATAAAAAAAAATGTGAAAAAATTCTTCCCATGTATTGCAAATACCATTTTTTACGATAAATATGGAATGCATGATTATTATAAGAAATGAAATTATCGTGATCATGATTAACAATGATAAACTTCTAATACAAAAATAATATAGCAACTACTGACTACAACAATTAATAATAACTGACTATGACAAATATGGAATGTGATAATATCGTAATTGTCTATGACAATAATTGCCAAACAAAATATTGATATAATTCATCAGGATTGTAAAAGTATTTACCAATAGTTAAATTCGAAAAATATCGTGATATATCGATTTTTCTAATGGTATATCGCTCTGGACTAGTTTTTTATCCTGCCAACATTCAATACCTTGAATTGCCAAATATTTTAACTATGCTGGTTTAAACAATAAGATTTTTTTTTAACAACGATGTAACAATACAAGTTGGGAGAAGAGTATGTAGCTTTATTTTTTCAATAAAAAACTCTGACCTCGATGGTGATATTTCAACTGCAATTCTGTATAGTGTACTATTTTATGGATTAATTATAATTGAACAAATGTGCACAAATATGAGTGTTTGTAATAAATGTGAATATTGCTGTTGTGATATTGATATTTAAAAAATATAAACTAATAAAATTTTCTGTTCTTAATGTAGCTATTTTATATTCTAATCAGTTTAAACCAGGGATGGGCAAACTACGGCCTGTGGGCCATCTGTGACCCGCCAGAAGGTTTTATCCGGCCCACGGATAGAATTTTAACTTGCCAATTCATGGCGAATCTAAACAATATACATCCATTTTCTTTTCTACTTTGTTTAAAGCTATTTTTGTTATTTCTTTTTTAACAAAGTACTTAATGGCTTTTTATTTTCTCTATTTTTGTTCTACAAAATGGAAACAGATGGAAATAGCTAGCACAGAAGCTTCAATTGGTAAAATGTTGAAAGCAGAAGTTCTTTAAAGAATAACCGTAAATTGGAGCCATCTGAAGCAGTTGTTATTAAGTATGCCAAAGTTTGAATTTTACAAATCATTACCAAAAGCTAGTTCCCCAAATTTAATATTTTATGCCCAGAAAACCAGTGCTATGTTTGCTTCATCTTATATATGTGAACGAGTATTTTCAACAATGAACCTTAGAAAAAATCATTTCAGAAGTAGACTAACGGACAAACATTTGGCCTCGTTCCTTAAAATAAATATATCTCACTGGGAACTTCAATATAAGGAACTTTTAAAAATGAAATAACAATTTCATTCTTCAGATTAAATATTTAAATTAAATTTTGTGTATTGTTTTTTTTTTTATTTTAGAAGTTTTTACTTGGCCCACCAAACTTTTTTTTCACATTTTCTTGCCCACCCCTGGTTTAGACCTTTGGATGACTCAAATTAGCATAACACAGGTTTTCATAAATATTAAATTATATATTTAAAAAAAAAAAATTTCTTTTGAAGAAACATACTTCAAAATGTGTGAAAACTGCAAAATAACTTAAGTTCAACAGCATACTTAAAATAAAAGTTGCATTACTAAATTATAACCCAAGCAATTTTCAATTAAGACTCCCTGATTTTTGCCAGCTTGATATAATTGTGTTGTTACCCTAACACTTTACCACCTGCAAAGATTGTAAATAAATTTTATCATTCTTTATTTTTATTTAAAAAAAAGCACGTTTTCAGTTAGTAGTCAGCGAGTTAAACGTATTTACAGAGAACCATTGATTTAAGTTATATAGTATTACTATCATGCAGGAAGAAATAAACTTTTTAACGATGTTTCACATACTTATAAAGGCACATAGTTGGCAGATATTCTAATTATTTTTTATTTTATTTAAATCAGATTTTATTGATTTTTACATTTATTATTTAATGTTCTGATAAAATGAATCAATGCTCAAAATTATTTTAAATCAACTAGAATATACTTAATAATTTTAATTAAAATAGTTAAAGCAATTATTAAAAATTAATCACTGAATAAATAAAATCATAGTTACTTTTATTTAAGCTAAAATCCCTCGTAACTTTGAAAAGACAGACTTAATTCGCCAGTTAGACACCGAATGAAGAATAAATTATTTTGAATGGGTAAACATAAAAAAATCAAATATTCTTAATTACTCTTGGCATATAAATATGTTTACAATAATACAAAATACTTATTTATTAAAATACTTAAGTTTTAAAAGTACTTAAATTTTAATAAGCGTAAAACTAAAGGGGTATAATTGAAATATGTTTATTAAACAAAATTATTTTGCTTACAGCTAATGGAAAATTATAATTCAAAAGTTTTACAAAATTTTTATCCATATTAAATCTTTTTTTTTTTTTTTAAATTTATTAGTAATTTTGAACATCAAAAAATAATTTATACGTATTTTACCCTCATTATTTCTCTAAATAAAACCTGCAATATTAATGAAATCAGACTTAAAAAAAAAATATTCTCAGTATAAATCCAATGATTTATAAAAAAAACAAATGATATAAATCCTAATTTAAATCATGTTTACGCCATATGAAGACAAGACAATTTCTTTAGTATTCAGCTAATTTATGTGTTTACAGAGTAACATTAAGTTATCTGCATCTACAGCTTTATAGAAGAGCTACATTTTAGAATGTTATTTAACTTATTTATTAAAGAATAAAATAACAAAAAAAGCCATCTACAATTTTCTTTCTTTCTGAAAACTCAAAGTTGCTGATATCAGAAAATGTCGACATAAGCCTATTAAAATTGATTTTATTGTTTTTTTACATAATTGTAAAACAGAAATTATATTCCAAATGTGACAGGAGATTTGAACAACTAGTCTTCTGTCACATACCTACTAGATTATTATTTTTAAAATGGTATAAAATCTCACTTCATTACAAATCATGTACAAATTGACAAACTTGTAGCTGGATAGGTAGAAAATAACAAACACTGAAACACTTCTTAAAAAAAATCATATTGTAAAAAACATATAAAAATTGGAAATACAAACAGCGAGATCAGATATTATATATAAAACAGAATATTCAAAATTGAATTGTATTTAAAATGGAATGAGAAAAATCCTATTGTTACTTTATATATGTATATATATAATTAGAAAAAGTTATTGTCATCAATAACAAAAAAGCAATATAAAAAAATAAATAAAGGAATACTAAATTAGGCATTTTGACACTTCACTGTCAAGCGAATAACTTCCCCTAGTAGCACAAAATCCATTCATTATTGAACCATAACATTCAAATTTAGAGGTGCCAACTTTACAAATTACCTATTCTTTCCATAATCAGAAGTAAAATAATGCATACAACATTAAGAAACTTAAAATTAGCGCTTTTTCAAGGTGCTACAACACAAATTAAATGCATGCATAATTCCAATTTTTTTTTCTACTCAATTCTTGGTAGGTTATATTAAGCAATGAATTTAATTACAAATATAATTAAAATTAATAAACAAATTACTCAAATTAATAATAATTAAAAACAATAAAAATAAACAAATTATTAATTATAAATATTATGCATGCATTTAATATTAAATTTAAAAAAACTAAGTTATTTTTCAAATATCGCAGTAAACAACAAAAATTCTCAAAAACCTTACTTTTTGTTACTCAAACCTCAGGCTGTATTCTCGACAATGAAATAGTAATTACGGATGAATCTTAATAGTTGGCACTTCTGTTCAAATTCAACACCATAAGCAATATTCTATACAATGTTCTGTGCTACTTGGGTTAGACGCACGGTGCAAGGAACTAAATTTGATAAAACACCACCATGCTTTGCAATTGAAATAAAATTGCATAAGTATTTGATTGGCATTTGGATACAAAATGTTGGTGTATGCATCTTTGGGAAAGGAAGAAAATTGCCACTACACACACACACAGACACTGAATGAGCAAGACATTATTTGTCCTCTCTCTGGGAGAATAACTAATATTCCCATGTAGTTGCAGAACTGGGATCAGGGCCACCCACTTTAAATAAACCGTTCTTTTCGGCAACTAAGTAGTCTCCGTCTTCCGTCTTGATGCACAGCTTAGATGGTTCCCTCAATTCAATGTAGAATCCTTGGGTATGTTCAGAGTCAACTGATATGGTGTTGTCGCTGTTTGCATGCCAGTATTTGCCATTGTTTCCTGGAAAAATAACAAGTTATTAGTGTTTTTATAACTATATAGTACATAAACAGTAGTTAAATTGTAAATATGCAGTAACATTTGAGTCGTTAAAATACAAAACACTTTTTAGAGAAAAATGGGGTAAATGTAATAAAGTATATTAGCCAAGATTTTCTTTTTGAAAATAGCAATAATATAACCAGAATAGGTTCAGATTGAGCACTGAAAAAATTTGATAGAACACATTTATAGAGAGACTGTTAGGGACAACGATTAGGGCAATTTGCTTGTTAAATCAGAATGCTTGTGAAACTAAAGTTGTCCAAATTTATAAAAAATATAAGACACTTTACAAATAACGGTTTACTTTTTCATGCTTTTTTTTATTTATACTAAAGGAATTTTCATATTATTTACTTCAGTGTGAATAGATTTTTTTTTGTATGGACATTATCTACAAAACATTAGTATGCTTTTCTTCCAGCGTGCATGTCCATATTTTGCCAGCCTTAAGTGGAAATTCTGTCACTAGCCACAACCACGAAATCTGGGCAATCATTTTTTAATACTATTTTTTAAGTGTGCACATTTATAAAAAACTTTATTTCATTCTCTCAAACAATATGCTAGGGGTCATTCATATCTTGTCGAAGTTAAAATAATCCTGCATTTAGTTTCATATGAAATTACATATCAAAGCTAAATTTCGCACAAAAAAAAATATAGATTTTAAAAGAGAGTGCCCTTTTTCACTCTGAAATATCTAAATAACTATCACCATTAACTTTTTTTTAACGCGATATAAGCAAAGAAAAAATAATTACCTTTGAAATAACATATTCCTTTTTCACCTCTTTCTATAAATATACTCTCGTAGGTAGCTTTATTACATTCTAATTTGGGCGAGGCAGCACTTTTATATCCCACAAAGCCTTGTTCACACTTCAGAACTAGAGTTTGGCGATTAATCAAATAGAAATAAAACTTTTCCATATCTTCCACTTTGTCACTGTTGGCATACAAGTGGCCACTTTTCTTTGCAGCTACATATTTGCCATTGTTTGCTTTAAAGGCAAAATTTCCCTCTGGCAACCACTCCAATGTAAAATGTGCACTAGATGGCCTGTGAAGCAAAGAAAAAAGTGAAAAAATTTAAGATTTTTTTTTCCCTTCGCATTTTTTAATTTTTTAACAATCAAATACTTTATTAAATGATGTATGATGTTTAAATGTGTATTCAAGAGCCAGTTTGGTAGCTAGTTAATTTTAAAATTATTTTTGCAGAGCTTTCGCCTAAATTAGTGACGATAAGGTACATTTGAAACTTGGTTTCCTAAGCAGAATGCAGTAAACTATACATTTTTATCTCTTTCAGTTTTGTTTAAAAACTTTAATGAATTTAAATTTTTGCTATGCTCTGCATTTTTTTTTCTTTTTTCTATTAATTCTTTGATACGGCCTTCAGTATAAACCATAACTTATTAGTTGGTATTTATATCAAGAAAATAAATTCTAAGTACAGATAATTTACTTTCATGAAATCACCACCAAAAACTTTTTTAAATGAAAAATAATGTACAATGTTCAAAAGCCAGTTTCATAGCTAATTAATTTTAAAAATTATTAATTTACAATTTTAACACTGCGTACTACTTTTGTACTATATGCATGCATAAAGTATTTCATTTTCAATGCATAAACTAAATGTATTGCATCTTCTGAGTACAGTAGCACATATAATTCCTTAGGGGTGAAGTAAACTGTAACCTTAGGTAAAGTTTTATAATACATTACAAATTAGTGTCATGTCATGTTTTTTAAAATCAACATTTTTTTTCTTCCAAATCCTGTTTCCATTGACATTACTAGGGTTTAATCTTATTGGTTAAAAAAACAGAAAAATATTTGAAATAAAAAATGAGGAAAATGAACCAACACTGAAACATGTAAAGAAAACCATATGGAGAAGGTAAAAATTGCTTAACCAAATATCTTGTTCATCAGCTGGTAGGAATGGACTTATAACTAACAAGAGCTAACCTTAGCTACTATTAGTACTAAGCCTGTCCCTAACTTAGTTTCTCAGGGAAGGGGGAGAGACTATTTTAACAAGGCTGGACACAGGTTTTACAGTGCGGAAGAAGAAATCCACTGTGGGCCCTTCCTCATTCAACAAAAAATCACTTAATTGAATGAATAATTCAAATACACATTCATACTGTTGACAAATGTTAATAGTATCAATGTAATGATAACAGCACTGATGACAAAAGTATGTATGTCCAAAATCAAGAATATCCCATATAATGTCCAATATCATGAATAGGCCACATTTTAGATAATTAAAAACTCATAGGAGCTATCACACCATTATTGACCAATAAAAAAATAATAACAATTATAAAGATTTTGTCATTAGTGAAAAAATTATTTTGATATAAGTTGGGGGAATGGTTAGTAAAATTTGATACCCACTAGTAGAAATTTATTTTAAAGAAATTGACATTAAATACATTGAGGAACAAAATTTTGTGAATTACAATAACTTATTTAAATAAATAAAAAAATTATAATTGAAAAAATAAAAATGTTTCAGACTAAGATTGCTTTTAAAATATATTAAGAGTAAGCAAAGAAAAAAATTCATAAAAATTTCCATAAGTTTGAAGTAGATTTCATTGAAACACTAGTCAGAATCAGCTACATAGCACCAATTTTATTTTATTTTATAACCGTTGTTGAACAGCCGACCCAATTTTGGGTTTACGACTACTAATGTTCAACTCCGTAGCCTTGTAATTTTGAACCAATCCAGAAGACAAGGAAGCTCCTGGATCAGTACCCCCAGAGGTTTGATTTGTTATGGGATCATGGAGGACTCTGTGACTCAACAGATTTAACGTGCATCAGTCACCATTTACTACACGGGGAATCTTCGGTCAGCGGGATCGAACCCACGACTTCTTGGACATGGGCCCAGTGCCCTACCAAACAAACTATCCCAGCCTCATAGCACCGATTGTAAACTGTGTAAACAAAATATGAATTAGCAAATAAAATGATGGGTGCTATAAAATCAAGACTGGAAAAAAAAAACTAATCACCCTGAGAGGATTTACATTAACCTTTTATGCACAAAGTGCAAGAAATTGCATAAACCACTAAAATGTTTTCTACACTCTGAGGACGATTTCTGTGTGGAATATCAAATTTAAACCAATTTCCACATTTAATAGATCAAGGCTTAAGCCATTAACTTATTATATTGTAAAAATATGTGGAGTCAATCTTTTCTAAGCGTTCTTGATATTGGTTTTTGAATCCCACCATTGAAATGAATATAAAATAATTGGAAAATACTTTGGAATTGTTGTGTATAACATTAATTGTAATAAATAAGATTACCCTTTAGAGGCATTGGCCTGTATACCCCCACTGCTGTCCAGAGACCAATATTTGTCTTGCATTGTTCGAATATGCCAAGTTTTTGTCTTTTCATTGTACTCCAGTTGGAATGTTTCATGGTCTGAGATTTCATCTTGATTGGCTGTCACGTCCACTCCTACAAAAAAGAATTATTTCTGAAATCTTGCTAAATACATTTTAAGTACACTCTAAATTAATAAATTTACAACCATAAATAAATTTCCAATTGTTGTGAAGAATAGTCGTAATCTAACACCATTCAAGTTAGCTTCTTCAGGAAAAAATAAATTATTTGTGACTATCACTTTATTTTTTTAATTATAACATTGAAGAATAAAATTTAAAAAGAAAAAAATATGTTTTATCAGATTTTTTGAAATTCTATTTTAGCGTTCGCAAAAGAAGCGTGTTATTTAGCGAAATTTTAGTGTTCGCATTTGCAAAAGAAGGAGAAAAGTTGTTGAGCCACTTTTCTCAGAATTAATAGTGAAGTATTTACGTTGTTTTTTCGATTGCATGGCAGTATTACTCTGACAACAAAGTACTATATTTAATAAGTTTGAAGGAATTATGTCTGAGTTTATAGAAATTATTATAATAGAAATAAGTTATAAAGTTTAATTTAAGTACTTTAAATTAACCCCTAAATTTTTGAAAAGGAAAAAAAAAAAAAAAAAAAAACTACAAGGCAAATGTTTTTTTTTTTTTTTTTTTTATGTGAAAGATTTTTTCCTAAACATTCCAAAAGTTTAGTTTTGGTAATTAAATCTCTAAATTATTATTATATTTTTTAATTAAATAGATATTCTTTAGAAAATTGTTTTTAAATATTAAAATATCATATTTATATTAAATATTAAAATAAGAAACATGATCAACATTTAGATAAAAAAAATTTACATCTTCAGAATATAGATTTTATATTCTAAATTTAACTCTTAATGTTGCGTTTTTTTAAATATAAAATTTCTACTTTAATTTTTTTTTTTTTTTTTTTTTTTTTTTTTTTTTTTTTTTGATTCCTAGAAAAAATTAGGAAATGAAATAAAGTAGAATTATTTAGAATTATTTTATAAATCTTTGTGAGGAAGTTTGGAAACATTCACATTTTAAACTAAAAAAAAAAGTTCTTTGTTAATTTAAATGATTCCTTTCATCCCAAATCGCATTATTTCGAGAAGCTCAATTGTTGAAAGAGAAAACCGCAAAAGCAGTTTTCTAAGAACTGGGGTAGGTGGCGAAAATGATTTCCTGAATAAAACGGCAAGAAAATGTTGCTGAAATGAAAAGGAAATGCCTATGTACAGGATACAGGGAAATCGAGCAGAACGTCCTATATTTCCTTCATAGATAGTTCCACTACTTTTATTTCTGGAAACCCACAATAAACTTTTTCAGCAGTTTTTCTCAAAAGAATTTTTTTTTTTAAGCTCAAATACTTAATAAAAACTATTTTGATATTATTGACATTGCTTAAAATAGAAAAAAAGATAAAATTTATGGAAATTCTGAATAACCAGGTAAAATTTATGGGTCCTTGGTGAGAACTGAAAACAGTAATTCAATATTTCATAAAATTTATTCAAAAACTGTAACAGCTTGTATATTTTTGAGGAAAAATAAACAAAAATTAATAAATAAAATAAATAGTAGGAGAGTTGGAATCGGTTATACTGCGCCACACGTAAACGGTACTCTATAAGTAAGTTGATGCTAAAATAAAGTTTCTTAGGCTGATTTCCACGATTTAGGCGTCAATATAAACATACGAAATTTAACATACAGGGTGTTCTGTAAACACCGCCCTTAGTATATATTTCTTAGAATTCTTGCCAAAAATTAAGTGAAAACAGTACACTCATTAGAGGTACCAAATTAATAATGAAGATAAGAAAAAACAGAAATGCTATCGAACTCTAACGAATCAACATTCATTGAGGCAGGATGGAAAACATCCAAATTTGTTTGATTGCCGTAGGAAATAGAAATGACTCAAAAGGCGATTATTAGAAACACCTCGCAGTTTTATAAGACAATCGCGCTTTCAGTTGTAGACAATGCACTTCCTGTTGTGGTACACTCTGTATTTCCTGCTATTAATTTTAAAAAATTTTTTTATTGCATTTATAGTTTCCATCCGATTTAAAAGAGTGTGTTTTTAAAAACATTTATATATTGAATTAAAAATGAATATCTGTTGTGAAAATTTTTCTTTACTATCACACATATATAATAAATGCTTTTTTTTTTTTTTTTTTTTTTTTTTTTACATTTTTCAGTGCCGTTTTTCTTTTAATACTATAATAAAATATGATACACGATAGATTTTTTCCACTAATTGGGAAATTTCTGCCATAAATATTTCAACTTGTAAACAAAATTCCATGCGTTTTTATGGCTACTTAATTAAAGAACAAATTTAAAATTTAAATAAGGCATATAATACAATCGGTTAGGCAAGATTCCGTAACATATTTTGTAAGCTATAGCTTATTAACCGAAAATATCGTAAATCTTAAATTTCCTCTGTGAAAATGATTTTATGCGCGCCATTTTTTCATACATTCTAAAAAAAAAAAAAAAAAAAAAAAAAAAAAAACATTAAAAATATTTTTACAAAAAAAAAAAAAAACTTTATTTTCCCCAATTGGCTTTTGTTTCAAAATAATCACAAAAGGATACGTGATTTATGAATAACGAGGCCCTGGAATTCATAAGGTTACATGTGAAACATCAACAAGCAAAATATCAAAGTATCATAAAATTCGGATTACGATTTTAAGTTCAATTCAGTTCAAATGCAGTCTGGTAAAACGCTTCTGTTTCCACCTTCAACCTCTTTAATGGTTGAGAAGCAGGGAGACAATATTCACTTTAAACATGACAGGGTAACAGTTGTATAATGTTTATGAGCATATGCCAGATGGTGTATAAAACGCCAGGGATTTACTTAGTCGAGAGGCACATACATAAAATGTGGTTAAATTCGAAAGAACAAGAAAAGTTTTACCTCACTTACGCAGTCACGGATTGTAGAATTCGACAATTTTTGAGCGTCTACTATACATAGTTTACAGATGACACGTAATACTTTCTATTTCAATAGGAAAGACGTCTAAAAACGCACCGTTTAATAAGGAGAAAAATTATTAGTAATATAAAGGTTTTAAACCTTGTTTTTAAAACGAATTTAAGAAATAAATAAATTCATTTTTTTTAAAATTACTTAGTAAATCTCAAGGTAAAAATATTTTCATTTTCGAATTTCTATAAAAATATAACATTTAAAGTGACGGCATTTATTATTATTATAACTATAAGAATTAGTTTATAAATCTGTAATTTGTTTTTTAAACAAACGTATATGACAGGGGTGGCCAACCTGCGGCTCGCGAGCCTCATGTGGCTCTTTGAAGGATTATTTGTGGCTCTCGATAAATGTACGTGGCTCTCGATAAATGTACCAGAGTTCCCTTTTCATTTTTGTGCTATTACATTTAAAAAAAAAAAAATATTATCGTTCCTTGACGAATCGACAGATATCACAGATCTTTCGTAATTGGCAGTTTTCATACGTTTTGTTTCACCTGACTTCGTTGTTAAAGAAGAATTATTAGATTTAGTAGCACTTCAAGAGTCAACCCGCGGTGTCCATATTAAAAATGCATTAGATTCCATAATGAAAACTTCTGATGTGCTTCTTAATAAACTTGTAAGCATTGCAACTGATGGAGCTCCGGCAATGCTGGGTAAAAAAAAAAAAAAAAATCGTTCTTATTGGGTTTTTAAGAGATGATTCTCAAATTCCACAATTCATACCGATTCACTGCATAATTTACCGAGAACATCTCGTTGCAAAATATTTAAAATATCCTGATGTTACGAAAACAGTTTTACACATTGTAAATTTCATTCGCACCAATGTAAAATATCATCGACAATTAAAAATTTCCTTAAAGAATTAAAGGACGAAGAACTTCCAAATGGCATTAATTTCTTTTGCATTGTTAGATGGTTATCTAACTACAACCCCTTTGCACTCGAAGTTCTTTCATCAGTAAAAAAAAATGGACGCCACCACTAACGTTTTGAAAGATTTTTTACAAACTTATCATATTATATCCGGAGATCACTGAATGAAGTGGTAACTAAACATTAAGATGAAAAAAAATTAAGGTGGATAATTTACAGGCGAAATTGGTGACTGACAGTGACCTCTCGAGTGCAAAGGGTTAAATTGTTTTGCAGATTTGTTTGATCCGATAACTGCATTTCTAAAAGAAAAGGAAATAACCTATTCAGCATTAGACGATGACGAGTGGTTACAAGACTTAATGTTTTTAACTGATGTCATGGAACATTTGCAAACACTGAATTTATAATTGCAGGGGAAAGAAAAAATAATATCTGACCTCTCACAGTGTAGATTTAGTTTTCAAATTATATTATAATTTTTTCAAAAGGACATTAAAAAAAAAAAAAATTGTCATTTTCCTCGAATTAAAAAAAATTGTTCCAATATTAAACAAGAAAAACTCAACGAGTATATAAAAAAGCAAGAAGGAATATTGACGGAACTCCAAAATAGATTTCAAGACTTAAAATATTTTATGTCTCTTGATTTTTTTGTCTGAATCCATTTGAAATGAACATAATTTAAGGTGAGTTTTCCATTTCCAATATAATTATGACCCAAAAAGCATCTGGAGAATTAAAAAATAGAGATGCAAGAAGATCAAGCTCTACAATTAAAATATAAGTCAACGTCGATTACCGAATTTTGGAAATTTGTACCAGAATCGAAGAATCCTGAATTAAAAAAGGGCTGAATCAATATTCGGAACAACGTACTTATGTGAATCATTTTATTCCACTTTAAAATTCGTGAAATCCAAACACCGATCAGATCAATATTAACTAACCAGCATCTCAAAGAATTACTGAGAAGTGCTTTCACCAATTATTCATGTAAAAAAAAAAAAAAAAATTCATACCTTTTAAATACGTATTTAATTGCGGCTCGCGAAAAATTTCAAATTTTGAAAAATTGCTCGACTATCAGGGCTTGGCCACCCCTGGTATATGAAATAGTGTAGAGTTTAGAATTGGAATTAGAAATATTATTAATAGTAAAATTTCTTAATAGGTTAAGTTATAAATAATTTCATTTTCAAGTTTTTAAACATATTAAAACTAATATAATTTATTTTTTAACCCTACAACTAACAGCGTAAACATAGAAACCCATTAAAAAATATTCTTCAGAGGCATATATGTATATACTCAGAATGAAATACCTGCACGTGACGTAGTGTAGATATATCGATCCTGATTGGTTGTTGAAACGTGGCATTTGTTTACGTTAACGACTGTTTTTTTTTTTTTTTCATTTTTTTTTCATTGTATTTCAAGTAAGCAAGTCCGTCAAGTATCAATTCTCTTAAGTGACACATTCTATATTCTTTCAACACGATTTCAATTCTTTCACTATATATTTCTTATTTAACACAAAGACAAGCACGAGTACATGTAGAACTAATTAAGCATCGAAGTTGCCAAGTATACAAAACAAAAATATATCACGGTTACAATAAAATACATAAACAAATAATAAATCTAAGCTAAGTAAAAGGTAGACGAGAAGGATTTATATTTCAAAAATTTCGATGTACGATACGGCGCTGTATTTAATTAACTTCTTGTTAATTAACATTCTAACTTTAGTGGAGAAACTTAGCTCAACTTTAACGTACCATTTTGCTTATAAATATCCTGCTTATAAATATACAAATCAATACCTCTGGGGGAACTGATTCAGGAGTTTCCTTGTCTTCTGGATTGGTTCAAAATTATAAGGCTACGGAGTTGAACATCAGTAGTCGTAAACTCATTTTCTTTTTACTCAATTCAAATGCAAACGAAAAAAAGGGGCGGAAAAAGTAAGAAAATTGTGGAACTTCAATTCTACGATTTTAAATAGAAAGGACATAAATCAAAACGTGAGAAAAATTCTTTATATGTCAAAATAAAAAGCAAAAATTAGAAGAATTCTTCGATGTCAGTTTGTGCATAGCTCATTCGTGTTCTCATTCAACTCCCGTTGCCAGGCTATGAAAGGATTAAAGAAAACGATCCATTTCGCGATCAGGATATTAAGATCTTCTTTTGATAAGAGATACAAATGAAAAAGAAAAAAACGGAGATTATGGAGGATCATAAAAAGTGGCAGACGACATTTATTTACTTAAAGTATTTCAAAGCTGTTATAAATCCTTTCCTACCTGTCAAAAGACGTCACGGTTTTTTAATTTTAGCAATAATCTATCAATATCCCGATTCAAATATTGTAATGAGTGTAAAATCGCTTGCTTCACCTTGAAATTTACTTGCAGATCGTGTCAGATATGAACTGAAGTAATCCTTTCTCTCTTCAACAAATTTGAAGCGAAAACTTATTTTAAAACTATAGTATTTTTGAACGTCATTAATAATCTCTATTATAATTATTGTAATTCAAGAACTTTTAATCTTTGCGAAGAAATTAAAAACTAGGAATATGCAGCGTATCGAATTAGTTAATTTGCACTTCATAGTAAACTCGACATATGCGATTTGTTTATGTATGCATTGTTTAAATCAAATATTTATTTTAAACACAATTAAGAGTGGGAGTTACTACAAAGTTACGTATACTACTATTTGCTGCAACAAAAAGTACTTTTTCTTTTTTTAGTCACTTATTATTAATTTACTTACTTTTCGTATTAATGCCCTTATTACTGCGTTTTAACACCTAAGAATATTCTTTGATATCATACAGTGTTTCACTTACCCGTTGTTGAACAGCCGACCCAATTTTGAGACTTTTGTGATGGAACTAACCCACATTTACGTTACGTGGAGAGGAAAACCACAAAACTATCCTGGAAGTAAGGGGTTCCCACGGTTAGCCTGGAGGTAAGGGGACTCTAGTCCGTGATCTTTCAATTTGTGCCAACATTTTGCCATGTAAAATTTTCCAAAAACATTTGGTACTAAAGGAAAGATTATTTACATAGAGTTGGTATAGAAGTGCGTATTTTTGCCCAAAACCTGCTCGTGGTAGCTTAAAAGATGCATAATAAAACATTCTTTTTGGTTAACTTGTTTTTGTTCCCGCTGTCTTTGCTACCAGAAGTACCTAAAGCAACCAGAGCTTTGACTTATTGCAGAAAAAAAAAAAAAAAATCCCCTGACTTTCCCAAGTATTTCAGAAAAATTTCAATGTAAATTCAGGCCATATTTTATTGATACCGTGCAAAAATTTATCGGAAAACTTGGATTTTTTTAATTTTATTTGTAATGTCAAATATTAAATTTTGTGAGCAAATGAGGATGAACAAAATTTCACTAAAATGTGGAATTTATACAACAAATAACTGCAATTGATATTAGAATTATTTAAATCGAATCTCAATAACTGGTTACTGTTATTGACAATTCTAAGGCTAGTTATTTTTCAGGTTATTCTGTAAGAATTTTCCAGGTTTTTGAAGGGGGGGGGGGAATGCAACTTTCCCTGACTATCCCCTGACTTAAGAGTCAAAATAAAATCCCACTACAATTCCAGGCTCTCCCTGACCTGCGGGTGCCCAGAAAGTATACATCCAGAAAATCAATCCCAATTAAATATTGAAGATGAAATTCAAATTTATCGAAAGAATAGTGCTTACCTTGTTTTACCGACACATGTTTGCCATTGAAACCAGCAAAGGCAGCTTGTGGAACGGAATCTTCTAGCGAAAACAACTCATCTTTGGTAACCGTCGACGATCGGGTCCTCAGCACTGCTTTGCTTCCGATCGGGCTGACGTAACGACCCTGAGGATCTCTGAGGGCCAAATAACCACCGTGGAACTCTAATCCAAACAGACATTCACACTGCTCGGTAAGTTTCCCGTCAGCTTTAAGATAATGTCCATTGCAGGCATGTATGGCATACCTTCCCTCTCGGAATTCCAGGGTGAATAGGGCGTCTTCACCCCATGGCGTGTTGGCATCAACCTGGATTTCGTCCTGCTCGGTCGAGAGTCTGGCATATCGACGACGTCCGATAGAACGGAGATTCACCTTAAAAACAAAATTGAAAAGGGAATAAGAAATGAAAGTCTTTTATTTAATTTCATCATCGACATCGAAAAGCCGACCCATTTTTCTGTTTACCTTTATCCATATGCATCTCCATAGTCTTATAATTTTGAACGTAAAGCAGTAGATAAGTAAACTCCGGGATAAAAAAATTTAGCAAATTAGCCTCCGAGAAGGCTAGTTTCTTAGTAGGAGGCTACGTTTTTCGATGGCTCTAATCTGCATTTACGTTACATGGAGAGAAATACCACGAAAACCTCCCACGGTTAGCTATAGCACATAATCATAGAATATTAACGCTTTAATAAAAAAAATATCGATTTTCTATTTAATTGTGTGAATATGAATCGTGGGGTACAACTTAAAATCGCGTGAATACAGATCACGATGCATAATTTTAAATCGTGTGAATACGAAGCGCATTTTAAATGGTGAGATTACGAATCGTGATTTTAAATTGCGTTTGCTTCGGAAGAAAAAAAAAAGCGTAAGCATGTTTTTTCGAAAATTCGAAAAGTGGAAATTTTCTTCTTTTTCTTTTATTAAATTGAAGAATGAAAGGTGAATTTCGACGGAAAAAAAAAAAAATCTCATTTCAATTTAGTAATGTCTCGCAGTCAGTCGTGTTATCTGGTTATTGGATTTTTGTTTCAAGTAAACTTTTGTACATACTATTCTTATGTATTTGTCTTGTTTTTATTCTTCTGTATTTGCTTCATGTATTTTAAAAACTCAGCGGCGTGACAGCCCATAGAGGGCCAAGGCCTACTGTGCCCATCTCAGTTTTCTTGATCTTGGGCTCTGGGGTGCAGGAGCAGATGTTCCGGTCAGGTGGTCAGCCGAACGCGGAACCCCATTGTTTAGTTCCCAAGCATGCTTGGTACTTATTTATCGACCCATTGAAGAGATGAAAGGCTGAGTCTACCTTGCCCGGCCCGAGGATCGAACCAGGGACCTGTGGCACGACTGCGCGAAGCGCTACCGCTCAGCCACCGGGCGTCTTTATGTATTTTATATTTTATAATATGTATTATATTCTTTTCCTGGACTTCGGCAAAACCTTTGGGGTACAGAGAGAGCAATTTTAGACTTTTTGTCCTGCTCTCTCGATAGAAAAGGTTTTGCTTTTATGACTTCCGAAGCTCGTACCCCCTGAAAACGTCAGCTCCGGTTGTCATATTTAACCATTTTTTTCATATTTCAATGTTTCTCTCAACTCATCTTTGTAATAATTATATTATTTACGTAAGTGAAACCCGCGTGAAATTTTTACACACGAAACAGTGTTCTAACAGGGGAAAAAACATGAGGGAACCTCATTAGGATAAATAGGATACTTATTACCTTAAGAATGTAAACAACTAGAGGAGCATTTAAAGAAAAATGTGAAAAAAAGTTAAATGATAACATTTGATATAAATGGAGAAAGGGGATCCAAAACTAAAGAAATATATGGACAGCCCCACACAACTAAATAAATTACTAATCAAATATATAAAATCGTTTTACCTGAGGTCTAGCCGCTAAATGGACTGTCCACAGTTCATTCTCTCCAGGAGCTTTTGCAGAACAAATAAGTTTATCGTCGCTGGCACCCAAAAAATATCCCCTCGTTATGTTGATCAGTGCCCATCGTCCGTCCTCATTGACCACCACCCTGAACTTGGCATATTGTGTCAGTTCTTCGGAATCACAAGTTACGTTACCGAACTGATCTACAGCTAGGTACTTTTTCAAATGGCTTTTTAGGCACACAGCCTCGTCTTCTGATTCGCCAGTGTAGGGTTCGAGACTCCAGAGCTGTTTCTTTTTTAAAGCAACCCCATTTGCGTTCACTTTACAGCCGAATGTTTCAGCTGTGAGGTACTTGTACCGGCTGTTCAGTAGACCAACAGTCCATTTCAGACCATTACTGTCCCCCGTGGTACCATTTGATATGGACATTGTAGTATCTGAAAAACAAAAACTATACTGTAAAAAATTTTAAGTGTTGAATTGTAAAATAGCACCAAAAATGGTGGCATTACCAAAGTAATGCCACAATTAACTTATGGTTCTTGAAGTTTTATCATACCATGTACCGACGATGTGTAAAACGCCAAAAATGTTCTTTTACACTATTCGGAGTTAATCTGTCACCATTTTTGTTATTTAGTAACATTAAAAATTATAATAACACTAAGATATGACACACATAAGAATCAATAAAGTTATTTTTACGATACAACTTAAAGTATAAACATTTAGTTCCAACATTAGTTAGTTCCATACACGTATAAAATTTTAAAATAAAATTAGCTTTTAAATGAAACATATGCATTTCACTGAGAAAATATTAAGATGAATTCAGACTAAGATAACAGAGCAGAATCGGATAGAAGTTATACATTAAAAAATCTAACTAACTTTTATACCTGTAGATGTATAGCAGCATGGAGGACAAACTCGTACCCAATTGTATGTAAACAATCTACAAACGATATCTAAAGTGCGCCAACATTGGTGATTTTGGAAATGAAAATAATTCACGTATGGTGTGAATGAATGAGCTTAGTGTTAACTTAAGATAAAGTGTTCCTTTACACAATTTTTAGGTTGTCCAACATTAAATTCAGAGAGATATTACACCGCAGTTTTATAGTGTAGATGAATTAACAAGAGAGTGATTAGATGCCACAGAAAAATTTTCACAATCCGGTGAGAGAGGGGAGTCATTTAGCGATCGCGGTCAATAGCGTGTCACTATGGCAACCGTTTGTTGTTACTATGGCAAATAAATTCAGGATATAATAAGTAAATAAATGAATTATACAGTTTGTAACGTGATTTTTACCCTCATCACTCTTTTCCCCTCGCAACAAAAATGCTTTTTCCCCCCTCTAAGTTAAATTATTCCAGCTTCTTCGAAACAAATTGTAGAGGGGAAGAAAACAGAGTGAGGAGGAAAAGTGTGGAGATAGGGAAAATCACGTATTCTTGAGACTTATATTCTATTTACAAAGAGTGAATAAACGGATAAAACAAAAATAATTATGATACAAAGTTAAAGTACTTGGAAGAACAATCCTAATGTAGAATTTGTGAAGGAAGTTATAGAAAACTCGTATCCACTGCTGTTATAAATTGTTCATTTACGACTATAATTACTGTGTTTTTAATCACATAATAGTACATTTTAGATTGGAACCAGTAATTTATAAAAGAAGAAAGATAATAATAACGCAGGAATAAATTATTTTACATGTTTTTCATTTAGATAAAAGAAAAAAATCATGCATGACGAGGAAAAAAAAAAAAAAAATTGCCCTTTGTCATATAACCTATTTACAAAGTATTAGTAATTCACTAATTATAATTTAAAAGTTTACGAATATTTTTTTTCTTCATCAGAAGCTCGGATTTAAGTTTCTCAGTTTTGAAATCTGTGATTCCTCCTCCAATGATTCTTATGTGATTCCAATCCTCATTCTAGCATACACAATGTAACGATTTTACTTGATACATTTTGGGGGATTATTCTATGTTTAACACTCCGAACACGTTTGACAAAAACATAATATTGCCTAAGATACATCACATTAAGATCTTAGAACTATTTATACATGATCTTTTTATGAAATATTATCACGTTCTACGAAATATCCTGCTTAACTCGAATGATGTGAAACGGGGATGTAATTTTAACGCTCTTTCTTTTCCATTTCTTTAATACTTAAATAAAGCTTCTATAAATATTATTTCTGATTTGAATTAACGAAAATATGGCTCAACTTAGCAGAAACACTGTTCCATTTAACACCTAATTAAATAGAAAAATTCAATTAATCGATAATATGAATTTTAACTTGGTGGCAAATTCGCAGAAACATTATGGTTTAAAGTTATCCAAAATTCTTAATATAGTGTGTTTTTACATTTCAAGAAAATCTTCAAATAATTATGTATTTATATATTTTAACCACTGTTACACAATCTAAGTTTCTCGATTGTTTAACCAAGCTTTGGCAAAAGGTGCGTAAATTCAATTGGAGTTGCGGGGAAAGAGGTACCAACTTTGTCAACCTTCATCTACCAAAAGATACTGTGACAATCGAAACCCCCTGCCAACGCCATCTATGAACACTTAAGCGACTCAAATAGAACAGTTCTAAGTTAGTTTAACTCCATCTCTCGAACCGCAAACATGTAGGTTTCGAATTCCCCCCACTTAAGTTTTGTTTTCTCCCTAATTGTATTAATTCTTTATTTTGTGATGTTTTGTGACTTGTAACTTACCATTTTATGTCCTTTGTCCCATTAAAATTCTTAAATCACACCGTTGATTAGAATTCTTTGAGTCGCATGGCACCACAATACCACAAAATAGCGATAGAGTTAACTGTCTTTGATACTAGTAAATTGTTATTTAATAATTGTAGTGGTAGTCACGTTACAGTGTTAACACTTTCTGTTGAAAAATTTTTAAACTACGCTTGTTTCTTAAATTGAAACTGTTATTGACACATTGGACTTCTTGAAAATGTATAATTATTCCATTTGAGATAAATCATATGTTTTTTCGATGGATTTAAGTTACAAGTTCCGTAAATTAAATAAAATGATACAAATTTCATAAAAGATACTGGTGTTCAACTACATGGTTTGTCCATTGATTTTTCCAATGGTGTAGTACATTTAACCCATTTATGCGAAGACACAAAAACCGGTATGTATATGAAAAACTGCTATCTGAAAAAAGTGGTACATTTATATCAAAAGGATCTTTTTTTTTTTTTATTACCTACCATTTTAACTTTAAAAATGAAATGCGCCTTTCTTCAAATTCAATTATAAACGTTTATATTATCAATATATTATAGAAGTCTGCTTCTACAAATTAATCCTAGCAATGAAATACTTGTGCTACCACTTTTTTTCTTTTTTTGAAAAAAATAACTGTCTTTTTAAATGGACGATAGACACAAATAATAAGTTTGCAATGACTGTATCAGCTTTTTTTAATTTAAAAAAAAAAAAAAAAATACAAATAAATGAAGAGAAAAAAAAGGACTGTCTCCCAATAAATATGTATATATGTCATATAAAAAAAATTTACCTGCCAGACGATTGTGCCAAACGCTTCATGATTTAAAAAGCTTTTATTTAACTTTTCAACTCTAAAGGGCCCTTTATCATTTTAGGGTAAAGAATGAATGGTACAATTCAATATGTTTAGAGCAGCAATGAGGAAGGAAGAAAAGAGACCTATGACTAAAATTACAATGAAGATTGATATTTTCGATATGCTAGCTGTTTGAAATATTTTTCATAAGAGCACTTAAAAACATTCATCTGCCACCACCAATATAGTGTTTATAGAAAGCGACCACTTCAAAATTGACGGAGTACATAGTAAAAGAATCGCAATGAAAAATGGTATTGACACTATAAATAAAATCCAGCAAACGAGTATTGAAAAGATTTCTAAGCCACCCACAGCAAATTTCTTGAGAAAAAAAAATCTGAGTTTAAAATAAATAAGTTTTCATATTTGGAGAATGGTCCAGCCCCCTTCCCCAACAAACTTTATACCGTGAAGGATTGCTCCACTGAGACGATGTAGAAACAATTTTTTAAAGTTTTTTTTACCCCAGTCTCAGTAGAGCCTCATGGGAAATGTTTGGTTTAAAGGTAGAAGATTTCAACACTTTAAAATTTAGTATCTCTGTTATACTTTTATTTATTCTTATATATTTCTTTTTACTTATCTGCTGCATGATAAATTGAACTATAAACATACAAGAGAAATATATATATATATATATGAATGATTTAATAATAATAATGATTTAATAATAATAATAAAAATTGTTACAACTGTAAGCGATAGGATTTATCCGTGTTTATTCTTCGGTTCGTTTAAATTTATTAATGGTGCATTTCAAACATATAAATTTGTATTATATTTAACAAAAGAGTAAATTTAAGGGAAAAAAATATAAATAAAAACATTAAAATGAAATCAAAACTTACTTAGGTGATTAGAAAATTATACTCTTTATCTTCTTTCACAATCGAAATCTTTAAAAAATCGAATTTTAATAAAATTAAAACAAGTAACCAAACAATAACAGCAAAAAAATTTCACAAATTGAAAATAATAAAAGAAAATGATAAACCATCATCCAATTGGTTACTTGCACTTCAAGAAGAAGATGAGGGAATGTGACCTATAACGACGGAGCCAGCTGATTGATCGTTTATAAGCAAAATGGCGCGTTAAAATTTAGCTAATTAACAACAAGTTAATTAATTACAGCACCATATCGCACTTCGAATTTATGGAAATATTATTCATTTTCGTTTACGTCTCTTACTTAACTTAGATTTATCATTTGTTTATGTATTCTATTGTAAACGTGATATATTTGTTTTTTGTGTACCTGGCAAACTTCGATGCATAATTAGTTTAGTTACGTTCTACATGACTTCTTGCCAGTCTTTGTTTTAAAAATATATAGTGAAAGAATTGATATTTTTGTGAAAGATTCTTTTTGTAAGAATATAGAATGTGTCACTTACGAGAATTGATACTTGACGGGCTTTAAGAAGAAATAGAATGGAAAATATAGTTGCTAACGTAAACAAATGCCACGTTTCAACAAACAATCAGGATCGAGATATCCACACTATGTCACTTGCAGGTATCCTATTGTGTACTTGCAACTTGAACCATGTGGTTTAAATCAGATTTAATTGGATGCGTATAAGCGATGTCACGCGTGTGTGTCGAACCCGATTGGTTTCTGCATTGACAAATGCCACGATTTATGTACGATGACGTCACTTGCAGGTATCCAATTATTTAAGCAGCTGGGCTATGTATGCATTAATTCGGGAAGTATTGTCATTTTGCGAGGCTTATGGGGGAAAAAAATTTATAATTTCTCTGTGCGTTTAAAAAACAGAGACATCAATAATAAAAGGAACCACATTCATCATCAAGAGGATGATTTCGATCTGTGTTACAGCGAAGATGGAAATTAATAGATGTCAGACATGCGCTTTGGTGAATGTCCGGAATATTTGTTTACATAATAATGGAAATAATTTTAAACTTCTGATGCCGATTATGCTGAAATGTTCCAAACTCATACTTACGGTGGTTTGTGTGATTAAATGGCTGCCGGACAGATTTTAAATTATTACTAAAATTCAAAACATAAAGAACTTGGACAATATCCGGACATTTCTTGAAAATTGTTGAACGTGAAATCAAAGTACTTCCGCGTGGGTAACAGCTAAACTGCGAAAAAGTTCGGTTAATATATTGTATAAAATTAAGGTATTAGGATTGGAGGAGTCGTTGATGAATTAGAATATTTAAATACAACTGCACCGTGAATTAAAGTTTATATGTTATGTTGTACAAAATAATTTTGAAATGTGACCAAGCTGGTCGCTAAAGGCGGCTAGTTACATAAAAATACGATTTTTTATTTTATTTGCATTAAAAATTGGATATTGTCATAATGTATTTCTTCACATTTAGATCAAGAAACAAAATCCACTAGACTCAAATACTAAGACATGTATAGGTCATATAATTTTTTAAAAGGTTACTTCAATCTAGTTTTTTTTTATTATTTAGTATTATTTTTTTTTAATGATATTTCTTTGTAGTTAAAAACAAACTCCGACCAACAAGGATAATTGCCCTTATGTTGATACATAGACAATCTTTTTGGAAAGGCATACAAAAAAAAAAAAAAAAAAAAAAAAAAAAAAAAAAAGAATAATAATAATAATCCTAAATATTTTTTAAGAGAGAAAACTGTATCAAAAACTGTTTAACATATTGATCTAAAGTGATTATACAGAAATATAGTTTTCAAATTTTATCCCGGAAAAAAATTTTTTTTTTGAAGTAAACAGTCACTATTTTGTTTACAATCTAAAAGTCAAGTTTATTTAACTGAATTAAAGAGAAAAGCTATGATTCAAAATCACTCTGGTTAAAGAAACTAACTGTTTGAGTATATGAAAGTACAATGACTTAAAAGAATGAACCATTAACATTATTAAAGTAGGGGGAAAAGGGGGGGGGATTATTCGTTGTTCATCAGTTTGTCGGGATTAAATATCTTTCGCAAATTATTTCCTTAAAAAAGTTGGAAAGATAATAAATTGACAATTAAAAAAAATTAGTAAATTACAAATTATGTTTGAAAAACGATTATTTGTAACCGTAAACATGAAACACACTGAAAACATAAATCACAAGATACTTCTTGAAACGATGAAACATCTGATATACAATTCCCTATTCGATAAGGACGTGCACAAAATAATTACTCCTTTAAGTCAGTTAAGTATATTATGCTTTTGGCGATAGCCAAACAGGATGCCATTTATACCTTAAACTAATCAATAAAGCTAGGAATATCCATCACTACTTCTAACAGTCCAATTAAATGGCATTTGCAAAATGGCTTTCATTCTCTGTACAGGAGTTATAAGATATAAAAAAATAAATTCATAGCAACGTTAGTTCTTCTTGGTAGGAATGGCATAGCTAAAAAAATTTATTTCAGATTACAAGTTTGGCACCTAAAGGGCAAAGCGCCTACAGGTGAAATTTAGTACGTGCCGCTATGTAACTTAGTGGCAAAATAATGAAAAATGTGTTATTTTGGAAGACCTTACGCCGAGCCGTCGCCAAACAAGCTATGATAATGTTCAAAGAATTTATATCTGTAGGGCTTCTATTTCTAACAAGCAATTATTTGGAAGTTATGGTAAAATGCCGGATTATTATTTTTATACCTAGATAGATGGTTCTCATCTTGTAAAACTTTGACAAAGCTCTTTAACCGATCCGGAACAGGAACAGTAAAGGTATTGGTTAAAAATCATAAAGCCTCTGCGAAGTAAATAATCGAATGAATAAGTAAAAAAATCGTTTGCATTTATAATTGAAAAATAATCATTTTTAAAAGTAACAGTTAAGGTAAACCCTTTCGTATCAAATCTCCAATGGGTAAACCCTTTTGTATCAAATCTTTAGTAACTATTTTAAAATTCTAGAAAAATTTAAATTTCTGGGTATTAAAAAAAAAATCTAGCTTTTGGAGTTAAAAACGTGATATTAGCGCAGTCTTTATTAATAAATATTTTAATGCTTAGTTTTGTTATGTGCATAAAAAAATAAATATAAATACAAAATTGGATAAGATTTAATTTGACTTAAAAACTAAAATTAAAGGCACAATTACCTGGTGATTCTCTTTGAATAAATGAATGTCTGTTTTTTTATTTTTTTTTCTTAAAAATATGCAGTTATTAAGACTTTAAAAAAAATTCTCAGTTATTCTGTTTTTTCTGTCAAATAAACGCAGTTATCTAGTTCTTCCTGAAAGCACATGCAGTAACCGAATTTCAATATTTAAAAAAAAAAAAAAAAAAAAAAAAAAAACGCGTAGTTACCTTTGTATTAGTTCTTAAATGACAAAATTTTATATTTCAATAGCTCAATAACTTCTTGAACAATGATTATCCATAGGTGTCCACTTCGAAAATCTGAAATCTTTTATTCCTTTGACGCAAATGGAACACCGGCGTCCCTTTATATATATATATAAATTTTCTGATACTTAATTACAATAAAATATATATTTTGGTAATTTTTAATTATAAAAAAGTCGAACAGTTACTAAAGAAATCTGTAACATTATCGAAATTATATTTGAATTGAAATATTAAATAATAAGAAAATTGTTTGACACATTTCTTTGAACCATATTTAAAATATTTATTAACAATTGATTTTGTAAATGAATAACTGTTCAATGATGTAAAAGAAATTTCAAAATTGTAAAAAAAGTAAAAGCGAATACAATTTTGTAAAAGAAATTTCAATGATGAATAACTGTTCCATTTAGATTAGAATAACTGCAAATTTGAAAAATTATTGATAAGTATTTGGAAGATTTTTACCTTTAACGCAGAAAAAGACAAGAAGGATGTTTCATGCAAAATATTCATAACTATAAATTATTAAAAGCCTAACTAATATTTTTTTACTTATTTTGACCTAAATAAACATAAAATAATAAAAAAGTATGAAAAATATGTTTAATGAAAATACTACATGAAAGGTTAAAATAATTATTTGCCTAATTCAATCATAGTTTGATTTGAATGAAAAATAAGGAGTAAAAATCATTTACCTTTTCTTAAACCACAAACGCTAACAATCACAAAATTAACCTAAAATAAGGTGAAATATTCGAGAGAGCAAATGATTTTCTCAAACAATTTTCTCACCGTAAATCTAGGTTATATATAGGTTATTTATTAACCCAATCTATTTTAAAGTATCCGATATCATCTTACAATTCCGGAATATGAGTTACAAGTCTACTGGAATGAATTAGTTCAAACAACCGGAAGTGAATAATCTGAAATGAACTATCTCATAAATCCGGAAAGGTTAATCTCGAAAATCAGACATACAAATTCCTCAGAAACAAAGCTGTATAGTTGGTAGGTGAAATATTCCACTCCAAAGTAGATTCTAAATCCGACTAATACTCAATTAAAATTTCTTCTAATCCAAGGAAAGTATTAACATTATAATTAAACAATTCTCGAGTTCTATTTTTTTTTTTTACGTTTAAAGTAAAAGGCACTTTATTTAAAATTACATAACAATTAAAGCAACAAATTTAAATATATATATATCGAAATTGAGCAAAACATTTAAAAGTAAAGGACAACTTATCAGTATGTTTAACACACACTCGCACGCATAGAATCATCTTATGACAAGACAAGAAGATATTTCAGCGAATATTCATTAACTAGGAAACTATTACAAATGACACATAAAACTCCTTAGCATACATTTTTTTTTTTACTAAATTTTTGAAATTAGCTGAATGAATTTGGTTTTAAAATGTATAAATTAAAAGGTAGCTTGCAAAATTTTTCTCTGTTAATTTTTAATTTTATTTTAATGATTTCCCCGTGCTTCATTTCAAAAGTTCGGTTAAAGATAGGCTAAAAAACGATCGAATGCGATTAATTAATTTCGTGAAGTTATAATTAAAATAATTCTTATAATATTCAGTCTAGTAGTATTTTTGTTTGCATTATTATAAATATTTGTCTAAATAATTTTCAAAAGATCAAAATCTCCCCCCACCCTCTTTTAATATTTTAACTAACCGGAGTCTGAGCACAACAAATTTTTCCGACTCCGACTCTTGCACAATTTTCTTCGGCTCCGACTCAGACTCCATAGCCTTTATCAGAGAGAAACACTTCGATACACCATTTCTAAATTCAAAAATTTTTTAAGAAAAACTATAAAATTATTACTTAGAAAAAGTAATGTAGAAATACTTAAAATACGTTACTTGGTGAACTTGAAAATATGTATTTGAATATTTATTAATCATTCCAATTAAATATATAATGCTTCAAAACTATTGTAAAACAAATCAACAATAAAATTATTATAAAGATTTCTTTCAAATATATTTCAATACGTATTCTATTTTAAACGAAGCATTTAAACTCGAATACACTTAATCGAAAATTCTACGGAATCTGAATTTAAAACTTCGCAAACTATAAGCAAGCAAAATTTTTTAAGTTGAATATAGAATATTGATGATTGATTATCAATAACTGAAAGTTTACTATAACAGAAAATATTTTTCTACGAATAATTTCATAAAAAACGAATTGAAAATATTTATCGGAGTTAATTGTGTTTTAGTACAAGAACAAAGTTTTATAAGCTTTTTTGCAAATAAATAAAGAATACAAGTTAAAATGAATAGTCACATATACTTCAATTAAAAAAAATTTTTTTTTGGTAATACGTGGAGTGTGGATGTTAGAACAGTAAAGGGGAATTTTTTTTATATATTTTTGTTCCTATTTATGTTAAAATTTATTTTTGATCTTATAACAAACTATAATAACATAATTTATTATAATCTGTAGGAAAAGATAAATTTCGCAAGTTTAAAACTATATTTACGAACGGCAATTTTAAGTATTAATTTTTATTTTAAAGTTCGTCCATTTAAAAGTTTTTTTTATTTTATTATTATTACAATAACTGAACAATAAAACTTCATTTAAATATCAATCCTTATTTAAAAGAAACAACAAAATTAGATTAGAATAATAGAATGTATAAATCATGGGAATAATGTAGTTAAATAAATAATGCTAAGTAAAACTAAAAGTAAAAACTCTTATAATATAAAACTCCCGATTCACATACATCTTCTAATAAATTTAATGGTATAACTGATATAATTTTTTAAGAAAAAAAAAATTCAATTTTCAAAAAGGTTTTTCTGGAAAAAAAACTAATTATCTATATTTTATTGATTAATATCTAAAGGCGTGGGCATCTAACCATGACGTGGTTTCACTCCGAATCAGGAAATAATCCTTGTAAAACTGCTTTCGTGCAAGCACAGAACCCAGGCAGTGAAGCAAATTCACACAGTAATTAAGGAACGTAAATTGATGCAATTAATCAAAAAATTTCCTAAAAATTGCTGAAATTTTTAAACGATTTCATCCAAAATAAGGTTTAACATTCATATAAATTGTTCTATTATAGAACTGAAGTTTCAAAATCGGGATTTTACTATAAAACTTTAGGACGATTCCTCGGTTTTGTCGGCCACGTGACTCACAAAATTAATATATTTCAGATATAAATACAAAGTACGAATGCATCAAAATATTTGTTTCACATTTAAAAAAAAAAATCTGAAATAAAATTTCAATTTCCAACTGTACCTCAGCTGAGAAATCCCTTTTAATACATACTAAGATAGCAAAATTTAAATATCACATCTATAATGAAATAAAAACTTACAGGCAATTCCGCGTCACTTTGCCCCACCCAGCATGTAGGAAACCTGTTATAATTATTCCTTATGTAAATAATGCTTTTCAGGCATATAAAACTATCTGTTTTACGGATGGTAGTAAGCTTGATGGAAGGGTTGGTCTTGCTTTTGTAATTTATGAAAATGGAACAGAGAAGGTTACTGCCAAGCACCGACTACTTAATGAATGTTCTGTTTTCCAGGCTGAACTTTTGTGTATAAACCTGGTTGTTAAGTGGATACAAAATTCTTTTAGTGAAAACAAAATTTTTAAATACCTCATTTGTACAGATTCTCTTTCTTCACTTTTTCTTTTGCGTGACACGACTTCTACTGAGAAGCTTGTGGTGGAAATTCACTCGATTTGGAACGCTCTTGAAAACGTAACTATTCATTTTTCTTATGTTCGTGGCCATAGCGGTATTTTGGGCAATGAAAGAGCAGACCAATTGGCTAAGGAAGCTACGTGTGGTGAAATAGACTTAAGGGTGTCTGTTCCAGCTTCTCACTGGAAGCGCATCGCTAGAGATAAAATCATTGCGGACTGGAATGCTGAATTTCTTTCTTCGCCTCGGTCGCTTTGGACGAAAAGGTTCTTTCCATCCATTTTTCACCGTTTGCAATGTAAATTCTTTGCAACTGATTTTAAATTAACCCAAATTTTAACAAACCATGGAAATTTTAAGAGATATTTATTTCGTTTCCATCTGGAGACCAGTGGAATTTGTGCTTGTGGCGATGCTGATGAAGATGCTGAACATATTCTTCTTCATTGCGATTTGTATGCGAGTGCCCGAATGAAATTAAAGACTGATTTGAGGCGTCTTTCTATTTGTTGGCCTCCTGTCTTATCAGAACTGGTCAAAAGTATTGAAAGTCTTGCTGCCTTGCGGAATTTTGTTTTTAATTTAAATTTGTAAATTTTTCTTCTTTTGTTTTCTACTTACAACTGTAAGCCTCATGTTATACTTTGTGGTGCATGAGGAGTTTTAAGTCGTTTAATAATAAAAAAAAAAATTCCGCGTCACTAGAATAATAAAAAATTATATTTTTATACAGGTTTTTTAAAATAAAATTATTTTTACATGAAAATACATAAAAATTATTTTATTCAGAATTATAAAAAAAAAGTGTAAAATTATTAAATCTAACTGCTCTCCAACAGTGGAATTTAACCTTAAATAAGCTCGAAGATTGCTTAAGTTAAAATTTTTATCACTTATCGATATTTTAATAACAACTTAAAATTCTGCGTCAGGGTCGTAATCAAGAACCATAATTTTATGCAGTTTTAATTTATGAATATAATTATTTTTATGCATTCATTTTAAAATATTTACAAAAGCTTTAATTTATTTATTTATTATTATTATTATTATTTTTTTGAGAATTGGTACACTCGAGAAGAAGTGAAGTGATTATGCCTAACCATGCGATTTAAATCAAATTTAATTGGATATGTGTAAGCGACGTCACGCGTGTCAGTTGAATCTGATTGGCTTCTGGATCGAAAAATACCATGATTTACCTACGATGACGTCACTTGCGGGTATCGAATAATATTAATTCATTTCAGGCATCACGTGCGGGACAAAACCGTCGGGCCTTACCTTAAACCATGCTAATTGTTCAACATCAATGAAAGAAATATATAAAAATAAGCACGTTTTAAATGTGTAGTTTATGAGTTGAATAGACCGAGCAACAGAGGAACACTCATTTAAGTTTAACAAGGGATAAATCAAATTAACATAATTAAACGCAACTTCTGATTTATTAAGTTTTTGTAAGTTAAATAAATAAAAAAATAATAATAAATGTTTAACACATCATGAATGCTTCAAGTTGTAAATAAAAAGCTTTATTTTTAATTGTTAAATCAAGTAATTATAGTTGCTTATTCATTCGCATGTTTCAAAAGCAAGATTAACGCATGTGGATAGCGAATCTCGCTGGTACGCTGGTTAGGTCGAATTGACAAGCAATATCAAATACAAATATGAGCAAAGGTTTTGAAATAAAATTCATGAATAATCGCAAATAATGAGTGACGAAGTATCAGTTTAAATAAATCAACATTTAATTAATATTTCATTAACTATCCAACAAAAACAAGTAATGTATCTACCTATTTTCATCAAAAGGCAATTACAGGATGGTGAATAAAACAAAATTATGAAAAATTTATTTAGAATGCCATGCGCACAGGTGTATCAGACAGGAAAAGCAATTAAGTTATGAAAAAGACAAACTCTACTCGAATGAATAAATGAGATGGGATCGTTCAACTCAACTCGCCTCGACGGAAGCATGGCCGACGTCCGCTCCGGAAACTGGCCTTTTTAGGAAATGCTACAAACACGAACACCGCGTCCCTTAAACTTCAGAATATAATCCTTTTTAATCAAAGAAATTCGGCACAGTAACCTTAGATCAAAATAGAATTATCTTTAATCAATTATATACTTTATTTTTATGAAAATAAAATAGGTTGTCTACTGCTGATAAGCCATAAAAGGCAGAATCCAATGCAATTTTCTCCGCACCCAGTTTATGCTTATGTGAACTAATTTGTTTTCTTCTTCTTTCAATTATATGTTAAGAGCATAGTGAATGTTGTTTTTAAATGACACTTTAGAAAGAAAAGAAAAAAAAAAGGTTTTCTAAGAAAAGATCTTATTTAAGTCTATAAATTTTGCAGACTTCATTGAATAACAATATAATTACTAACAACAATCGACGAGTAACTTAGGTATTCTCTTGGAAGTAAATTAAATCATTAAGTAAAAGCATATTCAATTATCTTCTAACAAAAAATACAAAATCAATATTACAGCTTTTTTTTTCTTTTTGTGCTCATTTTAACATTTTCAAACACTTATCAAAAAAAAAAATAATAATAAATAAATAAATAAAAATAAAATTAAAAAAAAAACATTAAATATGCATTTCAAATTAGAGAAACAAAGGGAAAAGAACTTTTAAAAAATCTAATCAGTACATATTTTATTCAAATCGGGACATTAATAATTTTAGCATATTTGGACAGAAAATCAGCTCCCCTTAAAAATCTACAGTACTATAAAAATTTAATGTTTTTTTTTTATTAATTTGAAAGAACAAAATTTGTTGACCACAACGTTAACAGCAGCAACTCTTTACTTATATTACGTTTTTTTATATTTAAAAATTTAGACTAAAACGTTTTACTTTTATAGTGTATAATGAGAGGTGATTTTGACTATACACCAATGCACTGCAATAAAAAGATGAAGCTAAACATTATTTTTATTTTTACAATTGAATTCAGACTTGGACAAACAGTGTAAGATGAGTCACTCGTTAACATTAATACTTAAAAAAAAAAAAAAAAAAAAAAAAATTTGAGCTCATTTCAAACTTATAGCATCCTTATGTACGTACACATGGGGTTAAATAATGACGAACAACTCAAAAGCAATTTATGACGCGACATTTTTTTTCTATATATATATATATCTATATCTCCAGCGACGATAGCCGTAACTAAACCGTTTCCTGGCATGTAAGTGAAAAATGAGAAAGATGACCCACTATGTGTTAGATGAGCACGCAAGTACTGAACTCACTTGCCAGCTCTAAATGAGACAGCAGAGGAAAAAAAATTCAGTGAAACAGCCGGCGTGTCAGGAAATTTTTTTTTATTTCTGCTCGCATTTCACTTGCTTTCGTGAGGGGAGAACACGATTATATTTGACTTTCGTTGTTGTTCTTTAACACACAATAGAATTTCGAAGAAATCGTCTGCTGAGACTGTTTCAGAATGAATTTAGCGCATGTTCTAGGAAATAGGGTACACAATACTTCAGGGAGTGAGAATTTATGATGCATTAAGAATTATTTATCGATAGTGATTTACAGTTTAGAGTCGAGGTCATCAACCATTTGATCCGATTTTTTTTTTTTTTTTTATTATCACAGGAATTTAAAAGAGTAGACGAGAATATATTTTTGCCAATTTAAAAAATGGCAGAGACAATTTCTATTTCAGATTTAAACATGCTTGATTTAAGAATCTCTAAAAACCTATTTAGTTTTACACAGTTAATTTCAAAATTATAAATATTAAATTTATGATAACTGCTTACACGTGATATTATTCCATTTCTCATTTATACACTCATGTGACCCAACTAGGACAATATTTACTGAGTATGCATGACGATGTCAATATATATATTTTGAGATGTTAATGAATAAGTACATAATACAGAAAATAACCCTAAAATATTAGAATTCAAAAAATTCTGAAAAATACAAGTCAGTTTATCAATTATACGAGAATTAATATTCTTATTTAAGAACGTTGCTTTTCAATTTTTATACAGTTAATGTTGATTAACTACGATCTGGTTAGATCGCAGTTAATAAAAAAAGAAAGCATTTTGTAAGACATTAAATAAGCATAAAGATATTTCAATTATAGAGTTGCCCCACGGTTAGCCCGACGGCAAGGGGATTCTAACCCATGATCCGTCCACCACTTAGGATATTTAACGTTGGCACTGTGGTCGGTGCAAGCCGGGAGATGAATTCGTATCAAATAGCTACCAGTCGAATTCGAACGTGGATCACCTCATTGAGGTGCGACTGCCCTATCTTCTGAGCTGACGTGGCTTTAGATTCCATATTTAATAAAATTATATTAGAATCCATACTTAATAAAAGCCACAGAATATAGATGAGAACTTTGAGGTTTCTGTAAATTTTTAATCCAATATTGTTTCATGATCATAAAAAAATTTGATCACGGATTGGGGTGATGCACATTTCATTCTGAATTAAAAGAATTCCAGAAAAATTCAACTTCCGCAAGAGGCGTTAGATTTAGAATTGAAATGAAACGGTAATTCGTTTAAAATTTTGATTCTGTAACTGTTTCTTAAATAAACAAGTCTAAAGCTGGATTGTTTTTTTTTTTGTTTTTTTTTTAATGAATTTAAAAAAAATATTTTTAAGATCAATCTGAAAATAAAAGAAGTTACATATCTTGCATAATAAAAAAAAAAAAGTTCTTTAAACGTTTTCGAAAAAACTTATCTTTGTACCCAAGGAGAACCTGAGAAGTAGATTTCTGTTTAAAACTCTAAATTTGAAAATGTTATATTTTAGATAAATTGTGAGAAAACTTTAAAAGGAATATCTAATTTATAATAATTTGCAAGTTGGGCACTTTTTCTGAAGATAGAAGACAGAGAAATAGAGGGCGCGAAAACATAAAAGAGAAAAGAAAAAAAAATTTTCCTATAAGAATATGATTTCCAGTTTTTTCTTCAATGCATTTGTTTTTTAAACTATTGGTTGTAAGTTCGAAGAAAACGTCTCAGATTGTTTTCCCCCCCCCCAACAAATCTGGCGCAAATTCTCGAAAATAGACGACTTAATATACAAAAGGGCTATATTTCTGGGATATTTATTGGAATGTGTCACGGAAAATAAAATTTTATGTCTGGAAAGGTTGCCAACCCGTTGGTCATGCATGTTCTTAGTCGTGTTAAGAGTAGAATTGTTTCAATTAGCGTAATTTATTTTTATACCACATACTGTTAAACAAAAGAGTGATTAGTCTTAATAATTAATTTCAAACGTTTATTACCATCGAATAACAGCGAAATCCCGATATTAGTAATTCACTAAAAAAATGTATTATCGATACGGATAATTACTGATAATAATATAAAATGTAAAAATGTACGGCTAATATAGACAATAAAATATAGAGTGTGATAAAATCGCGAGTACTATCGATAACAATTGTTAAATACCGATATGATATTATCGAGACTGCTGATAAATTTCCTTTTTTGACAAAAATATTGATCAATGAAAAAATGATGTGAATTAGTTAAATTAAAAAAATGTGTCATCGTTTCATCTACACTTTATAAAGCGGTACGAAATTTTTGACTATGATAAGCACTTACTTTTTATTTGAAATTATTGAAATAAAGAGAAAAGTATTTTTAAAAAAATGAGATTTTTTTTAGAAATTTTCTTTATAAGATATATATATTTTTTTAATGAAATATTTTGCAAATTTACTTTTATTAAGATGTTTCTTTTAAGATTATCGTGCAACGTAAGTGCAATTGTGTTTTCTGTGTAGCGCTTACGTTGTTTTTTTTTCAATTGCTCGGCAGTGCAAGTGCCTGTCACTCTCACCAAAAAGGTTGATAAAGAATTTTTCTTCACATCATTCCTATACTTTTCCAAATACAAATTGAACCTTTCCATATTAATCATAAAAAACATGGAAATAACTTTTAAAAATCGACGATTAGGGTTTGTATGTTACTCGACCGAAGAGAGAAAAATCACGCATGCGCAAAGGTGAAAGTGAAAGGGGGTGGACGACCTTGAGTATCGGGATGGTTCGTTGCTCCCTCTGTTCCCTCTTCGTCTCACAGAATCATCGATCCAACGGGGGTGATACATTCCAGGATGCTCGATGACCGCTTTTCTTTACCGGTCTCACAAATGATTTTAAATAAAATTGAATAAATAAAAATAAATAAATAATATAAAAAGACCTGGTAAAGGAGTAAGATAGACCAGCGGTTCCTAATTTTTTTGCGGCTCTGGAACCTTTGCGGCTAAGCATCTTTTGGCGGAAACCTCAAGTATATAAATAAGATTTATTGTAGCAGCCATGAACCAAAGAAACACTACTAATTATTTTGATGACATTTAATGTGAAGAATGGAGCCTTGGTGGCTCAAGGAATAGAGCGTTCGCCTCGAAATGAAGTGACCTGGGTTTGAATCCCAGCAATGGCTGGTCGATACAAATCTAACATACGGCTAGCACGAACCACAGTGCTGACGTAAAATATCTTCAGTAGTAAACGGACCATGGGTTAGAGCCTCCTTGCCGTCAGGCTAAACATGAAACGTTTTCCTCTCCATGTAACGCAAATGCGGGTTAGTTCCATCAAAAAGTCCTCCACGGAGACAAATTTTTCCCAATACTTGATCAATGTGTTCCCTTGTCTTCTGGATTGGGTTTAAAATTACAAGGCTACGGAGTTGAACACTGGTAGTCGTAAACTCAAAATTGGGTCGGCTGCTCAACAACGGTTATAAAATATAAATTAAAATCGGAAGAAGGAATTTTTTTTTTTTCTTCTCATTTCAATAAAACTTTTAAATAAAACCTATTATTTTAAAACAATTGAATTTGCAGGTTATTTGTTGCCTTTTGATGATTACTAAGTTTCGGAAAATCAAGAACTTGGAAAAATGATTCGTTCGGAGAATTATCAAACACTAAAGATGGGATGTGCTGTGGAAATTCGTTTTTTCTCAGAATCAGCATTCATGGACATAAATCGTTCTTCCCTGTTGATCTTCGTTATTTAAAAATATTTACGATCTCCATTTTATAACGTTTTTTTTTTTCCTTCTAGGTTTTCTATAATTATGTTTACAGCAAAGTCAGAAAAATAACAAAGAAATAAAAACATGCTTGATAGTTAGGATCCTTAAAAGAACTAAAACAAGATAAGCGATTTAAAAAGCAATTTCATAAAATAATAAAGAAATCCAAAATCGTTATGCCGCAGACGATGCAAGCTAAAAGCTAATATCTGACGACATCTATCTGTCTGATAAGTATGAATATGGCAATCAGCGAGCTAAGATAACCATCAGTAGTTTTATGTTTCTCAAAATCCAATTTCACATAGTTACTCAAATTACCTCATTAAGATTTATGGTGTAATTTGTATAGCCGCATTCTTTCAGCAAGCTCTTTCATAAGCCTTGGAATTACAAAAGGGAGAAAAAAAAAACGATTTTTCGAATAGAAGAATAAAGCTCTACTGTCCATTGAACGTCTCTTGTTAAAAATTATAAATATTTTTTCCGAAGCAATACAGGGCCCAATTAAGAAGGAGGGAAAATCAACAAAGAAATAGAAATTTATAAAATAAATTTGTTTTATATTTTTAGAATAAAAAAATATGTCAAATGTCAGTCTTCTCTCCGACAATATAAACGGTTTTTTTCAACTGCGACGGAACGAAACGAAAATAACGCTTAAAACTCTATTTCTACATTCGCTCTTACATAAAACGCGTCAGGGTAGAGAATAGAAAAATAGCAAATAAAATAAAAATCATTTGATATTTTTTCCTTCATTCTATTTACAAAATTTTATGAAAATTTATAATTTTATTAATGATTGCTTTAATACATATTGTTTTTAAATTATTCAACAACGAATAAAAGTACATAGTTTACATAAATCTGACATTCAATAGTGGCATCTAAGAAATTTTAGGAAAAGTATAACTTTAATGACTTTTTGGTAAGTTTCCTTATTTATTTTTACTTTTACAGTCATAAAGTTAGAAAGAGAAAAAAATTATAAAAATAAAGTCAAAATTTCGGATTTTACTAATTCTGATGCAATGTCCGATGAGGAGGGCTCAGCTTTTTTTTTTTCTTCTTTCAAATTTAACAAATATATAAAAAAATCTGTTCGACTCAGTTATTAAGTATGAAAAAAAATGTAGTAATGTTATGTAATCTCAATATTGCATTTTAATCGCCCTATTTTTTTCGTATATAAAAACAATATGCTGATATAGTTTTGACTACAGTGTTAGAAAATACTTGTATTAGTTTACAGCCGTTGAAAAAATATTTCGCTAAATCTACGAATATTGGAGTTTTTGTAAAAGGCACGCTCACCAATTGAAGAGTGCGATTTTTATTAAAAAGCTCATTGAAAACCATGTTAATTAAGTGATATTCTTCAAAACACTTAAATTTCAGGGAGGAATTTAATGGAAAACTTTTTTTGACAACAGCTTCCTGTTAATGCATTATGCACAACAATAGAAAATTATCTTTTAACGGTACATTTTCGAACATTAAAATAAATTGAAGTTAGTTCATTTCTATTTATGATTATAAATAAATTCGGTGCAGCAGCCATAATCATTACGCACGTAAATCCCAGTCACAATCCATTAACAAAATATTGAAAGTAGAACAAGCTTCTTTGGCGTCCGGAAACCAAGGTCACGGCCAGCAGACGATTATCCGAATTTCACTTAAAAACCAGAAAGCGTAGAACAGCTGACGCATTTCCGCTACAGGAAATAAAAGAAGTTTAATCTGTTGACCTGTCCGGTAAACTTGAAACTAACCTTTGCACCTTATCACAGCCTGACAATTTTAGTCATATCAAGATGGAATCTATTGTTTGACAAACAGATAATGATGACATTCTCAGACGATCGTTAAGTCGTTTTCTTTTTCACAAATCTTAGATGATTTTTAAAAGAATTGAATTAATTAAATACTTAAGGTTACTATTTAATGGAAGTTAAGGGAATTGTTGCATTCATATTTTACATAAAGAATATGCAAATTTGTCCCAAAGAATTTTTTTTTTATCATTGCGTGAAAAAAGTGTTAATAATTAATTAATTAAGTGTTAATAATTAATTTTAGAATAAATGATAATAATATGAAAGCAATATCAACCATAACTCACAAATTATATTCGACACATCAATATTTTGCAATTTGCGTAAAATTTGAATGCTTATTTTTATAAAATTTCGCAAATAATAATGCTGATTTCTTAAATTTAACTAGATGACAACTATATTCTTGAAAAAATTATAAGTAATCCCTCATACTGAAAACCAAAAAGGCATTTTATGAATGGAAATTAAGATAAACATTAGATATTAATTGATTTTTTATGTTTACACATTTTTATTTATTTTACACTGATTTGAAATACTACTGAAACTATTTTTGTAGGAAGAAAAATTGTTCATAAAAATTAAAAATAACCAAAACACTTAACCAACAAAATTTAGATTTAACACAGGTTCCAAGAAAGCAATTAGAATCGGTTCCATTCAAATGTAATGTCAATTCTCAGCAATGCTATAAATACAAAATGATTTAACTATTTATAGTACAGTAATCGGAATTTTGAAGTTCTTCAAAATGAAAATTCACGGAACGAATAGGTTAGTCGAAGTCTAAATCAAATATCTTGAAAAAAGCATCCAATGAAATAGCCAAGATTTATATATATATATATATATATATATATATATATATATATATATTAATTTTGCCACTTTTATAATTATATGTTAAGCTAAAATTTTTAGGATGCATAAAAAATGGCCGAAGTTATAATTTTAACTAAGATAATATCAGAAAATCATTATCTTATCCTTAAATGAAGTATAAATATCTTTTTGGCAAAGTAAACACATAAAATATCCACATTGATTGCTAATATTTGATGGCATATATGAATTGAAATACATAACTACTTACATAAAAATTCTGCAGATAAGTTGGATATTGCATCGAGCATTCTCAAAAATAAAACAAATAATTAAATAAAGAAATAGCAAACTGTAATAATGTATAACAACACATCACTACAATTTTGAGAATTGGAAAAAAAAAAACTACGTTCTAAGACTCTTTGTAAGCAACAAAATATAAAAAGTAACGATAAAAATACTATGATAGTAACGATAATGCATACAATAAAACGTTAATTTATTTCCTGATAATGGTCACACTAAATATGATGTGAGGAGATGTGTGATTTACATTAATTAACAAATATATATTGACTGATTTTAATTTATGAAGTCGAATACATTTGAGTTTTTTCAAAGCTAATTCTATCACATAAAATAATTAGAAAAACTGAATACTGCATCTAACTTTAAAGTAAAATAAATACATTCCTTAAAAATATAGGAAAAATGCCATTATAGTTAATTTTCTCTCTTTTGTTAAAATAAGTACTAAATTTATTTTAAATTAATAAATATTTACAATAAAGTATAGATTTTATACATCAAAAAAATTTCTACCGATAATTAGAAAATAACACAATATGTTTGACATCAGTATAAAGTTTGATATTAAGCCTTAATTTTGAAGGAAAAAAAAATAACTTTAAAATTTTAATGAACCAGATCAAATAATTTTGTACACAAGGCACTTAAAGAATCTGTAGGGGGTGGAGTTCCCAAACATTTTCATTCATTACGGGGGGAAAGTCCATACAATGGCGTCTGACTCACTATTTTCAGTTGGGGGTGAAGCCATTCCTCTATAAAGGGGATGTATCGCCATAAGGGGTCTTCGAACTTACACTCCATGCTGATCAATTAGCAAATGAAATAAGTCTTCAAATTAGGAGAATTAGCAGACGAGAAAAATAGAACGAAAAATTACTCACCGTTAACAGATGCGGGGTTATCCCAAGACTAATGTTTACAAGAGACCACAACAGACTAATAGTCTCCGATTGAACTCACAACAAACCTTGCTGGACGCTTTTCTCCTTCTGCCGGCTTGAAGGGTTGCCGATTTGAGCAAAGAACTAGACAGAGTCATTCGTTTTTCGCCAACAGGACGATCTGTTTTGGCTTGTGGCAATATAAACTGGTAATTTGGCTACAGATTGGCAGAATTTAGAGACAAGGCGTTTTTCATTTTATTTTTAAGCTAATTAATTTTTTTTATATCTAGTTTCCATTTGGGTAACAAGCGTATTTTTTTCTTCAAACAAATCAAAATGTTCGATTTGAAAACTATATAAATTTTGAAATTATAGAATAAATAAAAATATATAATTTGAAAACTATATTAATTTTTAAAATTATTGTAAGATTCAATGTTAATTTAAGGATTGGAATATGTAATCAATTTTAATATTAAGTAGATTATTCTTAGATGTTATTAATGGTTATTCTAAGGTGTTTTTAAGAATAAATAACTGCAAAATGTAAATTAGTAAATAATTTCACACCCATTTTTAGGAAAGCTTACAATACAATAATTATGTCATGATATTAGAAACTCGATGAATTTTACATGCTATATAGGGCTTAGCATTTTTATTTCTTTCCTTTTATTTTATTTTCAAAAAAAAGAAAAGAATATATATGTATATATACAGGGTTTTTCATAATTCCCTCCGGGGTTTCGGGTTTCGAAGCGTTATAGTAAAAAAAAGAAGACGAATATGATAAAAAGGAACATACGAAATTATTCCGAAACTATACAAGTTTTATTTACATACATTACAGGTGTTCTATGTCTGAACCCTTGGTCACACGGCATACATCAATGCGATAGTCCAGTTCCTTCCATACTCTACTCAACATGTTACTGTCTATGTTATTGATAGCACGTGTTATCCTTTCACTCATGTCTGCTACATCACGCGGCATCGGTGATACAAAAACGTGGTCTTTCACATACCCCCACAAGAAAAAGTTACAAGTTGTTAAATCCGGTGACCGTGGAGGCCACTTTAGAAGAGGTACGTTATCTTCGGAAGCTCGTCCAATCCATCGATGAGGTAAGTGTGTGTTCAGGTATTCACGCACATCACACAAAAAATTGCAAACTCCAACTCACAAAACCCTTTCTCTTCGCCTGTAAACGCCATTTTTCTTTCCTACAACTGGCTTCAGTGGTACATGTTACTGCCATCTACCGGCAACTGCTTAAATTAAAACTTGAATACTTTCGGAATAATTATGTTCCTTTTTGCCATATTCGTCTTCGTTTTTTTACTATAACGCTTCGAAACCCCGGAGGGAATTATGAATGACCCTGTATATATATATATATATATATATATATATATATATAATTAGTTAACTTATATAATTTTTCCATGTGCAAATCCATTTCGGGCAAATCCGTGGCTAAAATTATGTGCAAAGCAGGCAATTCATGCTTCTTTCTCTTTTCCATTGAATATTTTTTTCTTAAATAAATATTTATTTTCTAAAATTATTTATAGTCAACTTCTTTAAATTATCCAGTATAATATTACCTTGCGCACATCGATTTTCGGGCCCATCCTTGGTAACTAACAAATCAAACGCACTTCAATAATGAAGCAAGAACGCACTTTAAAATAAAACTCCTCTAGTTACGCTATCTCAATTTGCGCTTTTGTTTCCATATTTTGCAATCTGGCAATCTTGTTACGAAAATATTTTAAATCATTCTTGAAAAATTTCCCGTTCATGTAAGTTCATTTAATTTCGCTACTCGCTTTATAGATTATGTTTTATGTTCTATTCTGTTTTTTCTTTATATTTTACTTTTTGTTTTTACGTGTTATTTTTACTTATTGTGTTCTATTTTATTTGTTGTAATTTTTGTAAAAATTTTTTGAGTGCTCCTCACACTATTGTATTGATGTATTTTGCTTTAGCTATATTAATACAATATTAGAAAGCACTCTTTTTTGCAGATATAATCGTGTGGGCTGATGAAAAGTTTATATATATTTTTTTTTCTGGATTTTTTAAAAAATAATTCAATCCCCCCCCCCTTTTTTTTTTTTTTTTTTTTAATAATTTTTTCTCCTTTTTTCATTTGTCTGTAATTTTCTTTTGTTTTATCTTCTTTTTGAACTTATATATATATATAAATATATATATATAAATATATATATATATATGGAAACAGTTTGAGCAATTTCGTTATATTTATAAATTTTAAAGGCATAATACTCAGTTATAAAAAAATTAAGCCGTTCTAAAGTCTTAGTGCCATTTTCACTTCCTCTAATCTTTAGTAACTTTCATCAATTAAAATTTTTTTTTCATTGACTAAAATCTTAGTGTTCTGGGCGTAGCACAATGTGTTGCATTTGTAACAGTCAGTTTAAATTTATCTTTTAAAAAAATTAAATCTCTAAAAGTTTCTAAGAAATGGAAAACGTGTAAACGACATCAGGACTTATTTTAATAAAAATTATTAGAATAGCTCAATTTTTTTTTTATAACTGAGTTAGAATTTTTTTTAAAAGTCTGCAAATAAAATAATTTAAATTTTTAAATGGTAGGATTTCCCATTTGTATATTTTGACCGATAGGACACCGGTTCAAAATTCATGGTCAAAATAATTTTTCTTTTGTATTAAGAAACCCATAGAAACCATTTCTTTTTGCCTACTGCTTTGAAATTCTTCTTCGGTGTTAACTGTATTTTTTTTTTTTAACTTTTAAAAGTTTTTAAATTTATATGTTTTAACTCATGCACTTTTTTTATTTTTTAAATATCCTATACAGTTATCATATATGCATGATGTAAGCACACCGGACAAAAAATTAGTCACCCTTGGAGAAATCATGAAAAACATCATTTAATAGAAAGTAACACCGCCTTTGGATTCGATAACAGCCTGGAATTGGTTAGGAAGGGAGCCCACAAGGTTTTGGAGGTACGTCGAATCCAGTTTAATCCATTCGCTTTCGATTTGATCGCGCAAATAAACCAAATTGCGAGGATGCTGATTTCGGCATTTTACACGTTATTCCAACATGTCCCACAAATTTTCAATGGAGTTGAAGTCAGGTGATTTTGCAGGCCTGTCGAGATGTAATTGAGTGTCTGAGTGTTCATAAAACCAGTCATATACTCTTCCAGCCTGATGAACTTTGCTGTTGTCATCTTGAAAAATAGGTGTATTGACAACATACTCTCCATGAAGATGTTGACTGAAAGGCAATATCTAATCATCCAGAATGTTAAAATAAACATGTTGGTTCATGTTAGTGACCACCTCAGTGAGGGGGCTCAATCCATAATAAGAAAAACGCCCCCAAAACATGACAGGCCCATCTTCGGCTTGAACCTGACCTAGCACACAGTCAGGATGAAATGTTTCACCTGCTCTTCGTTGCACTCGACGACGTGCGTCTTTTGAATAAAGGCAAAAACATGATTCATCAGACCATATTACATTTCACCAGTCAGCAACTGTCCACGTTCGGTGACTTCTAGTCCACTGAAGTCGCGCAGCTTTATTTGCCTGTGTGAGCAATGGCCTCTTACAAGATATTCGACTCCAAATGTTCATTGCATGCTGTTCTAGTAGCAATGTTCTCTCCCTAACAGGTTGGGATGGACCTTCATTTACTAACTGAAGCAATTCCAGTCAGGTTTGGCATCGATTTTGATTTACAAATCGGGAAGCACGTCTCCGGCCCCTTTCATGCAGGATCTTTTTCCGACCACAATTCTGACATCGTCCTTCGTGACCACGTGTATTACACCACTGCTTGTAGACACGTTGAACAGTCAGCATCGAAACACCAACAAATCCAGCAACTTCATTCACCGTATGACCATTGGCAGGGCCAGACACAATTTCCCGTTTTTGCCATTCGATCACATCCTTACACTTATCCATATTTACACACAATTTCCGCTTAAAACAAAAATATCTCACTAATAACTACTTGCATTTGATCACGTTGAAGCAGTGGACATGCAATTGAGCACGTCACTTGACCACTGCATCATCTAACGAAATCCAACAGTACATCGGTGCTTGCGAACTAGGGTGACTAATTTTTTGTCCGGTGAGCTTATATACACAGTAAACTCATTTTATAAATTTTTTGACTTAAATATTGTAATTTAAAATTAACTAGAAGATCCTTATCACATGTGAAATACGATTCACTCGGGGTTAATAATTATTCATTCATTTATTCGTTAATCCGTATTTGGCTAATCTATATGATATGAGCGATTTGCATAAGTTATAGCAAAACGCTTTGAAATATTAAATATATTTAAGGGGCCGGAATAGGCTGCTGTATAGGGTGTTAAACCCATGTCCAATAGGTCGTAAATTCGATCACCGCCGGCTGAAGATTCCCCGTGTTGTAAATGGTGACTGCTGCGCGTTAAATCTGTCGGGTCACAAAGTCCTCCATGTTCACATAACAAATCTTACCTCTGTAGGTACTGAATTACAGATCGATCGTTCTCCGGTTCAGGTCAAAAAAATTACGATCTGTGGATAAATGAATGGATGTATGAATGGGTCCGCCCTATAAACGGGCGGTGACGTGTGAGTGACTGAAGTCGTATTCTTGGACATTGTGCCAAGAATACGACTTCATTGTTGGTCTTGGCCAACGCTGTCTCTGCCTTTAAAAAATTCACTTGCTTTCCCCAGGCAGGCTTGCTGGAATTGGCAATAGACATTAGAAACAACAAGTATATATAATAACAATAACGAAGAATGATGTTAACGTTACAATGTATGAATGGGATCTGAATATTAATTATTAATATATCATTGCACAAAGCGCCATCTGAATGAAAAATAAATATCATATGTCCTAGTTGTTACCAGGACAGATGGGTTAACCCTTTAATGCCAAACTATAAAAATTGCTCTAAAAATGAAAAACTGTTACAAGTACTTTCTGTTGCTTAGAGTTTAAGCATAGGATGTTACCATTAGATCCAAATATAAATAAATACTTGTATTACTAACACAAAAGGTACTCCTGTATGCTTCTAAAAAATAAATCAAATTGAATACCATTTTTTTTCTTCTTCCTAAATAAGAGCCGTCCTTTCAAAAAGGGCGCTTCACACAAATGGGTTTAAACACAAAAGAAATAACTCTAACAAACTATCTTTAGTTATCGATATAAATTAGTTCCTTCATAGATGCGCCATATTATCAGTTTCATTTGACAAAAAGACTTGAATTTTCATTAGGTATAACCTCAATTTACAACTCTGACATAGAGCGGGATAGGTGATGTGATCCAGGTTCGAATCCTAGAGGTGGCTAGTTGGTACGAATTCTGCTCCCGACTCGCACCGACAAAAGTGCTGACGTTAAATTTCCTCAGAGGTAGACAGTTTATAGGTTAGAACCCCCTTGCCGTTGGGCTCACCGTGGTAGGTTTTCGTAGTTTTTCTCTCCATGTAACGCAAACGTGGCTTTGTTCCATCATAAAAGTTCTCCGCGAAGGCTAATTTGGCTAAATGCTGGATCCATGATTTTTCTTATCTTCTGGATTGGGTTCAAATTTGCAAGGCTTTGGGGTTGAACATTGGTAGTCATAAACTCAGAATTGGGTCTGCTGATCAATGCCGTTTATAAAAAAGAAAGAAAAAAATTAAATTTACAACTCTATGCTGGTAAAATTTAGAAGAAAATTCTCTTTATTTAAGCAACCTGGCTACGCTTCATCAACTCCCTCGCATTTCATCACAGGGTCAACGGTAATTGGGCAAATTACAAAAATAAATAAATAAACTACGGAAATGAACTTCTGGCCAACACTGAGTTTGAACTTTAAACAGAACGCATCGTGAATGCAGACGAGCACACTTTCCTCTTTGCACAATAAGACATTGGAATTGCAAAGAAACATCACACTATTTTTTTTTTTTTAACACAAATTTCATCAAAGGGAGAAAAAGAGAACGAAAAAAGGTTTTTTTTTATTTCGGTTCACTTTTTTAAATAAATTTGTTTTATTCACAACTTACTGTTTTAAATAGCACACTGTGTTAAAACAGATTTCATCCAAAGGGGGGCAATGCAACGAAAAAAATTTAATCTCTACTGATTTTTTTTAACAAATTTTTTTTATTCACAACACACTGCTTTGAACACAACACTGTTTTAACACAAAATTCATCAAATGGGAAAAAGTGAAACGAAAAAAATTTTATCTCTTCTCTTTTTTTTTTTTTTTTTTTTTTTTTTTTTCAATAATAATTTTGTTTTATACACATCATACTGATTTAAACATCATACTGTTTTCACACAAAATTCATCAAAGGGGAAAAAGTGAAACGGGAAAAAAATATATCATTACTTATTTATTTATTATTTATTTATTTATTGATAAATTTGTTTTATTCACAATACATTGCTTCGAACACAACACTGTTTTAAATTAAATTTCATTAAAGGGGGAAAATGCAAAGAAAAAGAAATGGATTTCATCCTTTTTTTTTAATTAATTTGTTTTTAACAATAGGATTTTCTTTAACTCTTTGCGACACAACCGATTTTGATAGTAAATTTTAGACAGGTAACATAATAGCACAACTCCGAAAATCACTAAATCTAAGTATATAACTTGAATTTTGTCTTTTTTTTTCCTTTTTTTTTTAAAAAAAAAAATAAAAAATAGGGGTTACTCAAAAATGGTTGACGTTTAGAATCAAACAGTTCTACTATTATTAGTGGTTTGTATTATATTCGGAATAAGTGTTGCCAGACTGGACACACTGCGTCGAAAAAAGTTTTAAAAAAATTATTTGCATTTTTTATTTTTTTTTCCAGTTACATCCAGGATTCAGGGCACGTTTTTCTACTTTTGACATCCGGAAGCGGCCGCACACGTGAACCGCCGAAGACTTTTGATCAATAACTATTTACGTTCTTTATTTTTTTATCAAGAATTTAAATGAATAATCAAAACAAGTTTCATAAAATACAAATTTCCTCAATTTTCCTTTGTGATCGTTCATGCCGTGACCTCGAAAATTGTCCAGATGTAATAGTGAATAAAACAACAGCGTGCTGATAAATTCAAATTGATTGATAAAAAGAAAGATAAAAAGAAAAATGTCTTAAAAGCACACACAATATTTTGTTTTAGATTCCTTTGAAGCTACAATTCTAGATTTCTTTTTTTCTGCTATGGAACACTGAATGATCAACCTTCTTTTGGGAGGACAATTAAGTATTTTTAAAATAATGTGTATGTGGGGGAAGGACATTTCTTTTGACAAATTCAACCTTCATCAATCAGATGGGATAAACCAAAATCATTTAATTGATTTTGACCACCCCTGTAAGTTATTTTGTTAATAACATACATTTGTACGAAAGCCCAGTCCTACCAGAAGACCTGCATGTTTTTCTTGTATTTGGCCGGGAATTTTTTCTCAAATATTTAAAGTGATAAAAATTTTTGTACTTTAACGTTTGAATTAAAATAATATTGATTACCACGCACATTTAAATGATTCTATGGCAGTACATAAAAGGCCTAATAAGTGCGGTTTAATGCTTCAAAGTTCTGATGAAATTTTAAATGCGTTTGCATGCCTAATTGTAATATCACCATCACCAAAAATATTATGAAGTGCAGAGCTCTCAAAGATCCTTTAAAAATATTCAGGTGGTAAAAAAAAATTACTCATCAAAACATTTTGAAGTTTTCCTAATTTCGCAACCACTTAAATTTAAAAAATATCTTCCGTGAATGTTTTAGATATCACTTCTATATATCTAATAAGCTTCCAAATCTTGGTGGTAATCGAAAAGATTTAGTGATCCATTTTTAAAAAAGCAAGAAATATATATTTTAGTACAAATTTCGCAACCACTTTAAATTTTTTTGGTGCATCTTTGTGCGCCCTGGAAGTACTATAACTTTCGGAGTTGGCAACTCTGTACCAGGCATTTAAACATTGAAATGGTGTTTTAGAAACAGAAATTCTTTCTAGCATTATTTTAACTTTACTACCCTACAAAAAATGACCAATAGAAATCAATAAAAACATTTATTGATATCAATAAATTGCTATTGGTCTGTACTTGTTTCAATTGACATTTCAACTGATGTCAACTGATATCAGTAGTGTATTGGTATCAATAGATGTTGAACAGTAGGGTATTCTATTGGTCTGTACTTGTTCCTATTGACATTTCAACTGATATCAGTAGTGTACTGGCATCAATATATATTGATCAATAGAATTTTATTGGCCTGTATTTGCTTCTATTGATATTTCAACTGATATCAGCAGTGTATTGGTATCAATAGATATTGATCAGTAGGTACTCTATTGGTATGTACTTGTCTGTATTTCCCACTTCAACTGATGTCTACTGACATCAGTAGGGTACTTGTATGAATAGATGTTGATCAGTTATGTATTCTACTTGTTTTATCAATATACTAATGTTACATTTTTCTAAAATCCGTAGGAACCCTGAAAAATGAAAAAAGAAAGAAAAAACTCAATTTTAGTACCATTCTTGAAGTTTTGTACTACATTAGCATCATCCCTCCATGGCTAGGTTTCTAGCCCCATTTTCAGAGCTCTATCTTTTAACGGCCCTTGGTAGGATTGCCATGTAATTTTGTTCCCCGTGAAACGACATGGGCAGCACTTGAGCTGGTGCCCACCTTTTCAACTTTCACACAACTTACTATCGATTAAAATATTATATCATGGTAAAAAGCATTGGGGGAAATTAAATTAAGAAATTTTTCTGCTCGTCAGTGGACAGTTGTACCACTTTTAACAATGGCCACTTTTTTAAAAAAGTGAAAATGTTCAACGATTCAAAAAAAATAAATTATATTAATCATTGTTACCAACTACTTCGCTTTTTATAAAATATTTTATATAGTGGAAGGCAATTAAAAACTAAAGCTTTCAAAATTTTCGGTAATTTTAACAACATTTTAAAAATCTTAACTCAGAGAGCTGAACTGTATTAAATATATGGGCACCTGAGGCCGCATGCGGCCCTTTTCCCATTAATCTTTAACTTGAACTTTGTGGTTTTTCGATGAGGTGGTGGAATGCAAATGAAGTAAAAGTAAAAGAGTATTCATGTGGATCATTGAGTTTGTAGTTATATGCACTGCAGTAGGGTGATAAGACCATAAAGTAAAAATATGAGGTATAACTTGAGTTAAACTGTTATGGTGAAAATGAGGTTATGTATATGCTATTGATATGAGGCATCACTGCAATAGTATGCTGCTATTGGTCTATTGTTCTTTTCTTCAGTTAAATTTTCAAATAGGAATATTCCATTGAAATTTGTTGCAGAGCAAGAAGGGGCTTTTTTCATAGAATTTGATACTTAATTTCGCTATATGCTTGTCTATTGCATTTATCTTTAAGTTGTGGTGTATTGTGTCCTTTCTTGGGAACCGTCTGGCTTTTTCTAATCCTTCTTAATATTTTATTCTGGCAGACTATTAATTTGTTTGGCTGAGTCTGTGTTATATTTGTCAAAACTGGTGAGGCATATGCAAGGAAGGGGCGGATCATGGATAAATAGAACCAGAAAGCTGAATCAAAGCGATGTTTGATATGAACTTTTGAATCATTTACATGTAATGGTGTGGAAAATAACTTTCTATTTACAAGACGAAGAATTATACATTAAAACATAAATTTAGCTACCACTAGAAGAAATTTTACTTAAAAGCATAAAAAATTGATATTAACAATGCAAAGCATTTAATTTGAAGTATTTTTCAAACTATGCTAAACATAACAAGGTTCATTTCTAGAATTAAGAAAAAGTTGAAGAAATAAGTAAAGAAAGAAAGAAACTAAATTCCGGAATATTATCAAGTTTTCTTAATAATTCCATATTTATTTTTAAAAAATAATAATTTTAATAAAATTTGCATTTTAGACGAAAAAGTGGCGATTGGGAGATAATTTTTAAATCACCATTTTTTATTTTTAGTCGATTTGTGGGTGGTGGCTGTTATTGACTTTTTCATTTTGTAAACAGGTATATATTGTTCTTTCAAGATAAAATCTAATAAAATAATTATTCAACCAATTTTTATTATTTTTTAAATTTTTTTTTTACAACCACCGAAACTTTACAACCACTGGAAAAAGCGTAAAATTTAGCAACTATGGCTTATGTACTTAAAAAAAAAAAAAAAAAAAAAAAAAAAAAAAATGCAAATTAAAATTTACAAATATGAACATAAATAATAAAATAAAATATTAGACTTATTCACGAATGTTGCACAGGCATTCTGGGAAAAAATACAAATTACTAAAGAAATTTTTACCAAAACTTACTTCGATTAAAGAAAATTTTAATTAAAAATATTTCCTAAAATACTACGAGTTTGAATTATTCGTTTTGAAAGATTATTTACAATTTTGCTAGCCAATGAGGGATTAACGTTAACGAATTCTTCCCATTCTTCTGTTGCTAATATTCGGGTAGCATTTTTAACGACGCATTCTTCAGCTTTTGATTTTAAATTTTCGGCATTGTGCAAGTCCGCAAATAAGAGAATTTCTAGAACTCTCTCTGGCGACAATTTTCTGATCAAAAGCTTTTCGCACTCAACTTTTAATTTTTCAACGAAGTATTTCTCAGCAGCACTATACAGCTGAAAGGCAGACTCGCATTCCAAATCATCCAAAGTATCCGAGTAAATAAACATTAAAAGTTTATCCAATATATTGGAGTCGATATCAGTTATGTGCACTACACCGTTTTTACTTTCGCACATGTCCTGTTCGAACATGGCTTGAAATACTGGTGATCGAGCTGATAAAACATTTCTGTGAGCAGGGAATATTCCATCCTCAACACTTAGTTGAACATCAGTAAATTTTCTCTCCAAATACAAATGACGCAAATCTTTTTTAAGATCTGCCGGAGTTGTTTCCAGTTCTATTTCTTTGTCACGTGGCACTTGGTAAAGTTCCGTAATACAAGAATCAGTCGCTCCATCAGAAATTGAAAGTTCTATTTGAAAAGTCAGTATACCATCGTTTTCATATAGCTTCCTGTCCTGAAGTAGCTTGCTTTTCGGCATCAGACTTAAAGTAACCTCGTTGGTGAACGTGTGTTCTACAGAAGTTCTGATTGCTTCTGTTGGTAATCCAACTCTATCCAACAGTGTCACCGAACATTTTAGAAAATGGGGTTTCTTGTCACTTTTCCTCATCACCATAGTAACAAACCCATCTTCTTCTGTGCGTCCGCTGAGATAGAACTCTATTTCGAACTTTAAATGTAAAGGAACATATACTCTTCTTCTATCATTTATATGACAGGAATCGAATTTTCGTATGTTCCATTGAAATAGGCACTTGTCAACAATGATTTCAGAAACTGCAATACACCTTGTGACGATGCTTTTTTTAGAATTTTTAGCTGTTAATCGGCACTGAATGGTCAATGTATCGTTTGCTAAAAGCAATTCCCGTTCACTAAATAATCTTTCCAGGCTCATAAATTTGTTCGTTCCTTCGTTGTCTCCACGTTCCATGGGACGAGATCGAAAACGATCTTCAGCTACTCTGAACACCCCATTTGTGTCTACTAGCCCAATATCACCACTGACTTGAATGACTGTCGGGCCTTCATCTTCTTCTGCTCTGAGCAAAAAACACGGAAATTCTCTCGATCGAAGTCCTTTCGGGTAGAATCTAAAGCGCCATTTTGTTCTATTCAGACTTTCTGCCAAAGTCCAAGGGCTGTACATAAACTCTCCACTTTTTAAGGAAATCGAGCTGAAGTTTTTTATATTCCATGTATAGACGAAGTGATATGATTCAAGATCATCAACCATTGTGGCAATTTTAAATTAAAAAAACGTATTTTGAAAAAAGAAGAATACTTTTAAATAATACGTTTAAACAGATTAATTGAGACAAATATGTACATATTTCATAACGCTTCAGAAGAAAATGTTTCATTTAGTCGTGTATCTAAAGTTTTCAAATGATATCAGATTTGTTGTGCATTTTCTAAGATGACGTTTTTTTGGTGATTAGATAAAAGCATTTTCTATTACCTTTCATTTTTGAGATAAACCAATGTATGCTGCACTTAGCTCTTTACATAGTTGTTTCACTCAAACCTTTAAACAAGGTTCAAGTGATTTATTAACAATATTGATTTGATTTTAAAATTTTCATGATTATTAATTTTAAAATCAAATTTTCATTTATATTTCAATTTTATTATTAAATAAAAATTATTTTCAATACCGACTTGTTAATAAAATTTTGAGAAAGAATGTATTTAATTAAATTTTTGATTGTTAATTAATATTTTCACTGTACTTCTCATGTTAGAAAAACACTAAATTTTTATAAAAACCTTTTTTGAATAGAGCATAGTAAATTCTTTCTGAACAAAATGCACAGCAGCTAATTCTCCCGAAAGATTTTACTTCTATGTATTAAGTGGTAGCTATCTTAGTGTATGTATGGATGTATATATATATATATATAAATTCAGTGGCGCGACAGCCCATGAAGGGCCAAGGCCATCCTAGTTTTCTTGACTTTGGGCTCTGAGGTGCAGACGCAAATGTACCGGTTCGCTGGTCAGCCGAAGATAGAACCACCAGTGTTCAGTCTCCATCAAGCATGCTTGGTATTCATTTTAAATAAAATCATCAAAAGTTAAAAATATAGAAAAAAAAGTAAGAAATATAGAGAAAGCGAAATTACTTGGAATTTTAATGTTTCTAAAAACATCTATTTAATGACCATTTTTGATCAAATGAATAGAGCTAAAAGAATATGTAGAAATGTTTATTCATCCAAAAAACAAACTCTTTCAGAATTTGATAAAAAACAACGGATACCCAACTAAGGAAATTAAGTTCTATATAAAATCATTGCGTTAATTGTATGATATATATAATAAATTTACTAAAAACTTATTTATACTGAAACTAATTTATATTTTTGCCCTTTGTATATCCAATTCGGGCATATCCATGGCTGAAAATCTGGGTATAACGGGCTAACCATGTTTTTGTCTCTCTTCTTCTTCTTCTTCTTTTTTTTTTTAATAAATGTTAATTCTAAAATTATTAAAATTGGATAATTAAATATAAACCCTATTAACCCTGATATATATACATATATATATATTCACTTATTTATTATTTCTTTGCATAAAACCTTCATTATAAATAAAACCAGTCTCTAATAAGAATTCTACCCTAAAGAATATATATTTAAAACTATTTACGACTTTATGGTTTATTTAAAAAAAATCAATTGTTTTAAATCAATGTTCTCCTTAAAAAAATCGCCGTTGAAATTAATCAATATTTATAAAAAAAATCCAGAGATTAAAATCGCGAATATAATCAAGATTTAAATCTTGCCAGTCCTGTGAATTGAACTTGGATTATTTTTGAGTCACAGTCAAAATTAAACAGCTATCACACTTTATTGCTATTTTACAAAAGCACACAAACATTATTTAAGTACAAAAATACAAAATAGGCACACAAGGCGTATGAAAAAATTTATAAATGATATATTTGATTAGAATTAGTGCTATAAACACATGCAGAAGAATGATTAAGTGATGAAATTGAAATATCCCCGGGAGGGGGGGATCATCGAACTATTTTAAAAGTCTTGTATAGCAAGGAGTGCTTCTTGCAATATTCGGCAGGTGGTTTCAGTTTCTTCCTTCCAGCGGAAATCAGCTTCACAATCTTCAGTCAGATTACTCTGAAATTAAAAATTGAATTGTGATGTCAAACAATACAGCGCTAGGTTAAATGTTAATACCACAGTAAAAATAGCTAAGAGTTTTCAATACTCAAACATTAAATGTAAAAATCGACCAGGTGACTAATTTACAATGTTTTGGATATTTTTTCTGTTGGTTGCAGTTAGTAGATGCCAAACATGAAGGCGGGTCGTTAAACGTTGCTGGATTGGAAAATCGCAACCCCCTGGGAAGATGCTTAAAAAACGCTGTACTGCGGAAGGAACATTTCATTACAAATTCAGTATCTCCTCCATTTTTACTTTAAAATTTAGTTCAGGTAAACTTAGAATAAACCACAAAGTTTTCAAATTCTGGAAAAATGTTTTTAAAATATCAAAAGAAAAGAAACTATTGTAGGTTTGCCAAACTTAATAGGATAGCTTTATCACAGCATAATTTGTTTATATTTTGAACATCTCATTTCAGCATTTGAAAAATCATGGTTTACTCTTAAGTTACAAGCATTAAGTCTAAATTTTAAATTACTAATGTAGAGGAAAGAGAATTTACCATAAACGGTTTCTCCCGCGGTATAGCGCCCTCTTAAGTACACTTTTCTAAACAAATGGTAAAAAGTTTTGCGATTTCGAGAGATGCGTTGTTGTAGGAAAGTGGGGGGGGGGGGGGAGGAAAGAAGAAATTTAAAATTTTTCATGTTTTACTACTAATATAATGAGGAATAATAGTTATAAGTTTACAATGATTTTTTTACGAAAAACAGAATTTTTTACTTGTACCTACCCATTTACATAACTGACATTGCTGTCTAGAAATATCATTGTTTTCACATAATTTTTTACGCTGAATCGAATGGAACATATTAGATTTAGAGGGGGAAAAAAATCAAGAAAGAAATTTTACGTGTCTAGATAGCTACAACATAGACGCAACGTAAAAAGCGTAAAGCAATAAGAAAATGCCACCCGAAACACGATTTGCAAGGTCGTGCTGCTTGTTACCGCTTATTAATAGATTATTTAATAGTTTTTCGGAAAGTTAAAAATAAAATAATGATGATGTACATAAGGGGCTACAAATTAAAATGTTTTTGCCAAATTAACGTAAAAGAAAGCAGTGTTAAAAGCGGTTTGTCTGTCATATTAAACTCCTTTCGCTATTTACCCATTTCTCAGTTTACTCAGACAACCAAATGGGTTTTGATATTTCTAATCTGGTCTGCATCAAATAATTCGGAAAGGTTTTCACGGAGTTTGTTTTTCTGCGGTAATACATTATTTTGTGACTCCTACTGAATATATATTTTATTTTATAACCGTCGTTGAACTGTCGACCCAATTTTTGGGTTTACGACTACTAATGCTCAACTTCTTAGTCTTTTTGCCTTCGTGGAGGACTTTTTGATGGAACTAACCCGCATTTGCATGACGTGGAGAGGAAGACTACGAGAACCTCCCACGGTTAGCCTGGCGGCGAAGGGACCCATGATCCATCTACCACTGAGGATATTTCACGTCAGCACTGAGGTCGGTGCAAGCCAGATGCGGATTCGTATCGACCAGCCATTGCTGGGATTCGAACCTGGGTCACCTTATTGGAAAGCGAACGCACTATCCCCTGAGCCATCACGGCTCTACCGAATATATATTGTTCAATTTTGACAAGGGTTCTAAAACTTAATATAAAGGTAGTAATTACAAAACTAAAATATTATATTAAGTGTGGAGATTAAAAGCGCCCTGCATTTCATTTTAAAATACATTTTAATTATGAATACTTACGAAATTAGAAGATTCTAAGAGTGTAGCCAATAGATCTTTTTTAATGAAATCCAATACCTGAAAAACAATAAAATAACCTAAATGCATTAAAATATAACACAGAAGAATATACCTTAAAATATTTATTTAAAAAAAAATTGAGTTTAGAATGCCAAGAGTAGCAAGGGTATTAAAAAAATAATAAAACAATTTTTGAACATTTCTTTTTTAATACATAACTTACTATTTTATTACTACACTTACCTTTTTCACCAAAAAGAAGATTATGTATTTCATAGCAACGTCTCCCATTTGTTTCTGTACGGGTTCAAGATTTTTCATCAACAATGTAGAAGCATAGTGCACATTCTTTTGATTGCTTTCATTAGCTTTCAAGCCAGCCTATTTCAAAGGAAAAATTAAAACAAAATGCAGGTTTAGTTAATATTTATATTTAATGGAAGGGTGAAACTTTCATCATTACAATAATAAATATGCTTGAAACATTAAGAATTTTTATGTAAAAGGAATAATTTAATAATACTTGCTGTTTCACAGAAAATAAAAGATCTCCAAAAAGTAATCAATTGGTAGTGATCTTTTTACGTAATCGCCAAGCTTATTTTCACAGAAACTGTTTTATCTTAGTTATCAGTACTGATATTCTAGACTTTCTATTTTACCAAACGATAAAAAGAGATGAGCAAAAAGATCTAGAAGAAGTAATTTATAAAAGCGGGATGTTTATTTGAAAAAAATTGTTGTTAGAGCTTGGTTAGGATGTTTTACCCCATCCACCATTATCACTAGACCTCTAGTATTCAGATTTATATCTATTTCAAAAATTTAACATTTTTCTTAGTAAAAAAAACCGTTACTTTTTGTCGAGATACTCATGTAGAAAAGTATTTTTTTTGGAAATCCTAAGAGGTTCTGATAAAACGAAATTTTCTATTCCATTTCAAATCGTAGTAAGCTAATGTAAAGATCAACGATTAGATTTAATAAATAAGTCAAAAATATTGCTATATATATAAATATTGCAAAATAATTTACGATTGCTGGTAAAAAATATTCTTTTTTGCTTGAAATTGGTACTTTAGTACTATTTAAAAAAATTCCTACCAAAAACGTAGACACGAGCAATATTCTTAACAGAGTTGAAAGGAGAAAAAGAGAATTTAACTGTAAAGTATTGCATCAGAAAACTATCGTTTGCCTTTAAATGTTATTATTATTTAGCATTTTTATATTGATTATCATATCGTTTGCATTATTTTTAATATTGTATAGAATTCCAGTTACAAATAGATTTAGTTTTGTCTTTGTTTTGTTCTAATTTAGCTTCTGTTTTGTTTTTGAGTTGAGCTTACAAGGTAAGCTTTTCTTTAGAAACATAATAAATATTTACATTTTTTTATAATAGATATATTTTAACTGTTATAAGCGAAATGTTTTAACTTAGCTTTAAAGAATAGAAACTAATTAGTACCACTAAAGTTTCCGTGGAAGGCATAGAGGAGCCAGTTGCAACACCTTCTGTAATCTCAACTGTCACAGTTTCTTCTTCAGTTGCTGTTAAGTTCTCCCAAAGTTTGACTGGGCCAGCAGGGGGAGCCACAGGATCGCAACTAGATATAAACTCAAATTTATTTGGATATAAAAACATAGGGTATTCTGTAATTACCACTTTTAATACTTATGGAAAGATGAAGATAAAAATGTACATATTAGAGGGAGGGGGTTGCAAAGTAACATTTAAATAAGAAAAAAAATGAAAACGCTATTTGAATCTAACGAATCACTATTGAAGAAAGCGGGATTTTAAAAAAAACAAGACCTGTTTACTTATGCGAGGAAACGGTACAGGCGATTTTTAAAAATACCTAGTTTGAACCGACATTTTAAAAGAATTTTATGTTTTTGGTTCCGTTTCTCGATATTGATTATGTCAGATAGCGTTTATTTTCCCACGCTTTAATATTGTTTTGCGACCCCAAATGCGTTTGCTTTTATTTTTATACCAATTCTACAAATAGGACGAAAAAGAAAATTTAGGTACACTTTCTATACCAGATCAGTGGTTTTTTAATGGTGTTCCGTGGAACCCCAGGGTGCTATGGAAGATTTAAAGGGGTTCCGAGAGTTTGGATTTTTCCTCTGTTGTTGTTGTTTTTAATGCACTTGCCAATATCAGCAAGCCTACTTGGTGAAATCAAGCAAATTTAAGGCAGAGGGTTCGTTTCTTGTTTTTCAGTGGCACGATCTATGGACAAGAACACAACTTTAGCCCAGTACCGTCTTTACGCATGGGCACACCTGGGCAGTGCCCGGGGGCTCCAAGATTTCAAGGGGCCTTTGAGAATCTTACTTTTTATAAATTGTGTTTAAAGAATAAATAACATTGCCTTATATATTTTTTAAAATAAATATATTCCATTATATAAAGTGTGCATTCCCCCCCCTACAAATTGTGATTGATTATCATGCAATCACCAATAATTTGAATAGTTTTTTAACAAGAAAACTCAAAAAAGGCAACCGAAATCTATTTTTCTACGCTCCAATGAAAATTTTAGGTACTTAGGCAGTGAAAGATGTTTTAATAACTGTTCAGTTTGGCAAAATAATTCATACCTTTTGAATTTATTTTAATTTGTTATACCTTTATGCTTATTTAATTTAATGTAATTATTTTAATTAACTTCCATGATTTTGAAAATTATTTTATTACTTGAGATTACAACTGGGTAGCATCTCCATTTTTTTTTAAAAAATGACACATAGTTTGAAAATGCTTTTTGTTGTTGTTAAAATCCTATCTTAAAAATTATTTATTTTATATATGTGAAGTTTTTTAGTTCGTTTTTAAACATTATAGCATGTTATAGGGGTCTAAAATATTTTTGTACCCTGGGGCCCTGCATGCTATTAAGACGGCCCTGCTTTAGCCACACTCACACGCCACAGCCCGTTTTTAAAGGGCGGACTTATTCATACATCCGCAGATCGTAATTTTGACCTGAATCAGAGAATGATCAAGCTATAATTCGGTAACCCCAGAGGTATTGATTGAAACTTGGAGGACTTAATGACCCCACAGATTTAACGTGCACCAGTCAATATTTACTGCATTGGGAGTCTTCGACCGGCGGGGATTGAACTCTAGACCTCTTGGACATGTGTCCAACTCTCATGGGCCCAATTGGGAACCGTTGTTCTAAAAATGACTATATAATTATAATTTTCTTTCATAAAATATTCTTTATATTTTTCGTTCTTTTTCCAGATCAATAAAAACAGTAATGCAGTACCTTGCTGGAAGTCGCTGTGAATTTTACACCTCTACTTTGTTTATCCCCCTCTGAGGCATTTTTAATATTATTATTATTTTGTTTCTTATAAGTCGCATGCCACAGGTTTTTGTGATAAACAGATATTTTTTTTTTTTTAAAATTTGGATGAAGTTGGAATGGAATAAGGAGGTTCTTACACAGTGCTGTCAAAATCAGGATGGTTGTAGTTAATGAAGAACATACTGGCATCTATGTGAGACAGAAGTCTTTCCTTACAGTTCTCTGCTTCCTTGTCAATGGAATTTTTGATTTGGTAAACCACTTCATCTCGCAACGATGGGTATCGATCCATCTGCAAATAAAAGTAATCCAGAGCTTTTAAAGGAAATTTTTTTTTCAATTTTCAATGATAAGCAATTTTTATTGGTTTTGGATCAGCAATAGTGCCGTATAATTTATCCTATGTGAAATTGTGATAAGGAATTAATTTATTAATGTTTCTAATTTTCGTTGCCTAAGGGTCTGTTTTTGTAAAATTGTATCGTCAAAATAATACTCTGTACCATTGTAGCCATAGCGTTCGTATTAAAAGAAAAATTTAGTTTAAAATAACATAGGTCGGTACTTTATTTACGTCGCACTAGAGTTGCATATTGGGTTATTAGCGACGGTCTGGGAAACATCACTGAGGATGATCTGAAGACATACCACCGCAATTTTGATCTTCTGCAGAGAGGATGGCTCCCCTGCTTTGGTAGCCCGACGACCTGCGCGCGAAATCGAACACTTTACGGTAGAACAGTTTAACGAGGACCGATACGCGCGCCTTAAAATAAGAATAAATACATTTTTATTTTCCTGTTTAAATAAATAATAAGTTCATTTATTACTATTTGAAAAAAGAAGAAAAAACTTTCCTCTCTTTATAACAGTTGGGCTGAAAAGTTCGTAGGCTAACATAGAAAAAAAAATTTTTTTTTTCATAAGATTTTATTTTATTATTTAATATAGTTGCCTTCAAGGGCTATACAACAGTTATAGCGGTCATGTAGTTTTTCGATACCATTTTTATAGTACGATTTGCCTTTCGCCTCAAGATAGGCCTTAGTTTCTGCGATTACTTCTTCATCGGCTCTAAATTTCTTTCCAGCGAGCATTCTTTTGAGGTCTGAGAACAGGAAAAAGTCGCTAGAGGCTAGATCTGGAGAATACGGTGGATGCGGAAGCAATTCGAAGCTCAATTCATAAAATTTTGCCATCGTTTTCATTGACTTGTGACAAGGTGCATTGTCTTGATGAAACAGCACTTACTTCTTCTTCAAATGGGGTCGTTTTTCTGCGATTTCGTCCTTCAAACGCTGCAATAACGCTATGTAATAGTCGCTGTTGATGGTTTTTCCCTTTTCAAGATAGTCTATGAATATTATAGCATGCGCATCCCAAAATACTGATGCCATAACTTTGCCAGCTGACTGTTGCGTCTTTCCACGCTTTGGAGTTGGTTCATCTCGTGCAGTCCACTCAGCTGACTATCGATTGGACTGGTCGATTGGACTGTCGATTGAAATGATGGAGCCATGTTTCATCCATTGTCACATATCGACGCATAAATTCGCGTTTATTACGATTAAACAGTTTCAAACACAGCTCAGAATCATCATTTCGTTGTTGTTTTTGGTCGATTGTGAGCTTGTGCGGCACCCACTTTGCATAGAGCTTTCGCATATCCAAATATTCATTCACGATATGTCCACCACGTTCCTTTGATTACTTTAAAGTCTCAGATATCTCTATCAACTTCACTTTATGGTTATATAAAATTATTTTGTGGACTTTTTTGATGTTTTCGTCGGAAACAGCCTTTTTGGGGCGTCCACTGCGTGCATCGTCGTCGGTGCTCATTTCGCCTCATTTAAACTTAGCAAACCACTTCTCAACTGTTGATTTTCCTGGTGCAGAGTCCGAATAATGTTTATCAAGTCAAGTCTTGGCTTCAGCAGTATTTTTTTTTCGCTAAAAAGCAATGCTTTATTAACACACGAAATTCCTTTTTATCCATTGTTTTTAAACTAACAAAAGTTGCTTCACTAAAAATACTATATCTCTCAAACTAATAGTCCGACAGCTGTCAAATTTATACACATGTCTTTCGAAGGTTAGAACTAACTAAAAATCCTATGGATTTAAAAATAGTAGCGCCATCTATGTGCCAGCCTACGAACTTTTCAGCCCACCTGTTACATGTATTATGCAACTAAGGGAGTAATTTGGTTTGTTTTACATTCAAAGTATTTTGTGAAGTCTTAGTTTAAAGACCCAAATTTCCCCAAAACAGTCTCCTCATTTTCTCAACAAAAATGATTTTTTTTTTTTTTTTTTTTTTTTTTTTTTAAACAAGTCAAATATGATTTGGCAGGAAATGTTTGATCCATATACTTAAACGAAGCAGAACTAAAAAACAAACACGAAGCAAAAAACATACACATGAAATTATTCAGTATTTAAGCGAGGTGAGCCGCGATGGCTCAGGGGATAGAGCGTTCGCCTTCCAATGAGGCGAACCGGGTTCGAATCCCAGTCGATACGAATTCCGCATCCGGCTTGCACTGACCACAGTGCTGACGTGAAATATCCTCAGTGGTAGACGGATCATGGGTTAGAGTCCCCTTGCCGTCAGGCTAACGGTGGGAGGTTCTCGTGGTCTTCCTCTCCATGTAACGCAAATGCGGGTTAGCTCCATCAAAAAGTCCTCCACGAAGGCAAATTTCTCTCAATACTCGATCCAGGAGTTCCCTTGTCTTCTGGATTGGGTTCAAAATTACAAGGCTACGGAGTTGAACATTAGTAGCCGTAAACCCATTAAGTTGGGTCGGCTGTTCAACGACGGTTATAAAATAAAATAAAATAACATTTAAGCGAGGAATTAACAAGAATATCACCAAAATCTGACGAATCATTCACGAGGAAGCCAAGATTATTAACACGAAAACCTCTTATTGCCAAAGGAAACTTAAAGAAATTATTAATTACGTTTTTCCAGGCAAATAATCTGTTTTTCATATCTTTATTTTAGTCGGTAGTTTTTGATAATATTTTTCATGTTTAAATATAAATTTGGAACCCCTACATTTCAATACTTTTTAACTTTTTTTATATATATACTAATATATATTGGGTAAGTCATTACCCAATACTTCGTGTTTTATGACACCCTTTTCAAATAAATAATAAAAAAAAAAAACTATTTACGTGCGTCAAACTATAAATTCAATGACGCTGAATAGTACATTAAAGACAGTTTTTATTGTATTCTCTTATAACAAAACTAGTATAATATTCATGATACCGTAAACAGTTATTTTTAAATTTAAGGTACGTTTGTACTTTTTCGGTAAATATATTTATTTCTTCAGTCAAATCAAGGCTAATAGGAAATATTTCTTTGAATTACGAAGCTGATAGTATCGAATCTAGAAATTATTTAGATCCTCCCTTTAACCAGGGGTCTGTCCGGACGTTTTGTGAAAAGGTCCGTTTTTGTATAATTGTGAAAAAATTACTCGTAATTTCTGAATATAAAAAAAAACGTTAAGTCACATTCTTTCAAACAGGGTCCGTTTTTGTGAATTTGTGCAAATAGGGTCCGTTATTGCAAAAAAAAACTTTTTCGAGGAGTTTTTAAATTGTAAAGATATAAGAGATTATGCTCAATACTGCAAAATTATAATTTAAAATATTAGATTTTAAAAAATTAACAGCAATTGCAGCTACTAGATTAGCAATGCAACATACAAATATTTGGTATTTAGCCTATACTGCTGAACGCTGAATATTAATTTCGGACGAATAAAGGACGAAGCGTCTGCCGAAGACAAAATTTAGTTCGTTTACATCTGTTTTTCTCCCCTCCCCCTACTGGGAAGAGTTTATTCGATTAACAGATTGAAGATAAACAAATTTGTGAAGGGTCCGATTAAAAGATAAATTATTTTGTGAAGGGTCCGTTTTTATGAAAACATATTTTGTGAAGGGTCCGATAACGGACCCAAATTTCTTCTAAACAGACCCCTGCCCTTAACACTTGTAACAGTGCACTTAACACATTACTCTTACACACTATACTTAACACTTTAACAGTACACTTACAGACTTAGAGGCTTCTGCAATAGCTGTCTTTAGTACTTCTCTAATACAAATAACAGACTCCTCCATGGGACCTTTGTACTGTTGCAACAAAATCCTGTTCAATGCATCCAAAGCTAGAGTAGGTATAGCAATGGCCGTTCTGAAATAAAACACAATATAATCAAATTACAACTTTTATTCTAATTTTTAAATGTGTAATATGTTAAGAAAATGGGGTACAGAAATAAAAAGTACTACTTAATAGTATGTTAAGATAATGAACTAAAGTGTGCAAAATAAGCGGCAACACCTTATAATTTATTGATCTAAAACATGCTCTAAATATCACATTTTTATATAGAGTGTTTTTAAACTTACCTAATACCGAGCATGTTGACGATGATCATCTGTGTGCGAGTTTCATCAGGAACTAGCGTCTATAACAACAAGAATAGAACTCAAAATACAAATTGTTAAAATAAACAAACGTAAAGAAAATTTAAACCAAATATGGAAATTATATCAATACAACAAAACTTGTCGCCCTGACTGCTAACTTAATCTTAGTATTGCTTATTTTGTAACGATATCGAAATCCAACAAATCATGATAGAGGAAAGCGTGATCGAGAAAATAAAAATTCGGATTGCCTGAGAAACCAAGAAAAAGTAGAAAGGTGATTAATACACAGGTGTTGGAATATTAACAGAATTTTAAGATCAAGAGTTACAAGATCGATTAAAAAAATTGTCGTGCAAGACGGGTAGAAATAATGCAAAACAATAACCATTCAACAGGTATACGTAACACCATAATTAGATAAAATAAAAAATAAAAACTTTCTGCGGACAAAAAATTAATTTTTCTTAGTTTCTTAGATTCATTCTCTTAGTTTCTTCTTTCGTCGCCACCTCATTTTGGCAAAAAAAAATTTTTTTCAAAAATCACAGATTTTTTTTCAAAAATATTTGATTTTAATAGAACTCTATATTGATTTATAACACAGGGAGGAGTTTAGTAAAAAACCACAAAAGCTGAAAATAGAAACTCCAAAAGGTCATGAGCAAAAACATTTTTTTAAATGATTGAAAAATACTGAAATTTGAGTAAAAGAAAAGTGTTTGCTAAGAAAAATTTATCCACAATATGCCATCAACGTTTTAATAAAAATATCGATGCGAGATTTAATTAATTTATTTAAATTGGGTAAATAAGCGGTAATAAGTATAATACACGCGAACACAAATCATGGCATTAAATTTCGAAATCGTCTTTGTAATCTTGATGTTTGATTTTTAAGTTGCGTTAATACGAATCTCGATATTTGATTTTAAAATCCCGAGAACACGAATCTCGATGTTTGATTTTAAAATCGAATGAATACAAATCTCGATGTTTCATTTAAAATCGCGTGAGTAAGAATTCCGATGCATAATTTTTAACTCACTATCACGAATCATAAAAGTGGACTTTAAATTGCGTGAATACGAAACGCGATAATTCATATAAAATCGGGAAAATACGAAACATGGTGTACGATGTTAAATCGCGTAAATAAGAATCGCGATGTGTGATTTTAAATCATGAAATGTAAATTTAAATCGCGTTCGTATTGGTAAGAAAAAACGCAAAAATTTTAATTTTTTTCCCTCGGGAATTCGAAAAAACAAAGTCTTTGGAGAGACAAGATTTTCTTTCTTTTTTTTTTTTTTTTTTAAATAAATAAATATTTTAATAGTAAAAAAATTTCCGCGATGGTGACAAGTTTTCCGCAAACGGAGTTATAAATTTGCTTAAAAATGGCTCTTCGCGTTATAAGTCATCATAATATGAAAAATTTGTTTGATTCGAGCAATAAGGAATTATTAAGAATTTAAATCTCACATCGAAATTACCTGAATTAATTGTGAAGTAAGTGCTTTAATTAAATTAATCCGTGCACCTTTTACAAATATGTTAGAAATTGTTTACACGGATATCTGTGGACTTTAAAGATATACCCTCAATCTGTAAGTCATCATATTTCATTGATGATTATTCCCGTTATTTGGAAGTTAGATTTTTAAAAATAAAAGATGAAGAACTTGATGCATTTATAGAAATTAAAAACCATTGGCAAAATCAAAAATCTATAATCATAACTTTTAAATGTTCTTAAAAGAATTCTACATTAACGGCCCCATATAGCCAAGAATTTGCAGGGCTTGCTGAACGCACAAATCGAGTTCTTGCTGAAATGGTGCGTTGACGTTTACTTGAATCAAATTTAGTTCTAAATTTATGGGCAGAGACGATATATGCCGTAAATTATTTAAGAAAGAGAAGCCCGATTAAAATACTTTATCGTTATTTAATAAACTTTCGTTTATTTATTAAAACTCTTTACCGAGTTATGGTACAAAATTATTGCATAATTTTTGGCGCATACATGCTGCTCATCCAAAATTTTCGGATGAGCTGCAAAATGTTTGAATAATCGACCCATTTATACTACCCTTTTCATCAGAATCTAAATCAGAGAAGAAAAAAAATTGTGGGTTATTTATTAGATAATTTAGTATTTACTTTCCCAACGCGTCCAGTATGGGACTATACTGGTTTTAAAATTTCTCGTATGATGTTATACTGGTTTTAAAATTTCCAGTATGGTGCTATACTGGCTCTAAAATTTCCAGTATGGTGCCATACTGGTTTTAAAACTTCCAGTATTGATACTGGTTTTACGATTTTTTTTCCAATAGGGCGATAATAGACTAATAAGTTCCAGAAAAGTAAAATTCTTTGAGGAGACCTCTCAAAACAATTTAGGAGGCCAATTATAAAATCAATATCTGCTGAGAGAGAAATATAAATCTGTTATGTGAAAGTAGAATTTCCGCCGCTGCACCCTCCACGAATGTTATGGAAAACGGAACTCAAAACATATATAAGTTGCAAGGAATCGCCAGACGATTTATTAACCAAAACAGAGACAGTGGGAGAAAAATACCCCTTCTTAAAGGAATCGCGTAATAGTACGAAATACGAATTTATTACCGATAGAAAAGATTAATTGCTGTATCAGTGATTTATCCTTAAAAGTTCTCAAGCTCCTCAGTAGTATAATGTTATGTTAAAAACTATTTTGAAAAACGTTACTTTTCCTGTGTCAATAGGCCACTTTCCCAAGAATGTACATAATGATTACTGGTAAATATAATCGAGATGGTAACTTTATTAAAAAAAAAAAAAAACAAAGCTAAACTAGTAGCAAAAGGGTTTAATAGAAAGACAGGGATAAATTATCAAGAAATCTTTACACCTGTTGCTTGAATGGCATCAGGTAGAACAACGGCATGTCTTGCTGCTAAATTAGAATTAAAAATGCACGAGTTCGATCTTAATAAAGGGTAAATTAAATAAGAGAATTTTTATGGAATGTCTTCATTGAATTTATCACAAATTTCGTTAAGGAAAACTCAGATACAGTAAAACTTGTGCAAGTTGACTACTTGTGGTGCATTGTTTTAGTGGTCAACTTAGACAAGTGGTCAACTTATAGAGGGGGCTGGTCATTGTTTACTTTTTCATTTCCTATATCATGCTGCTATATATTTAATTTTTTTTTACTTGACTTAAAAATTTTATTTTGCAAATAACCAAATGAATATCTTACGAAACGTGTTTAAACCTGAATGAATTTTAATTTGTTACATATACATAATTATAATATTTAACTAACTTTTTAAAAAAATTATTTCGTTAGTTATGCATGTGAAGTGTTTAATAAAAATAATTTCTTAAAATATCAGAACACGAAAACATGTAATTTGAAAACTTTAACAAAACAAAATTATTTGAACACTTTAAAATTTATTCTGTTATTACTACACTTACATACCTATCTGCTCACTACAGCAACTGGAAGAGCAACTTTTGAACTAACACACCTGTTTTCAATGAATGAATGAAAGAAATGATCAAAAGCTGCCCCCCTACAGTTTTTCAGATGGTCAACTCACAAAAGGGTTTAGATTAGCTTTTTAGGTTTAGATTAGCTAGCAAAATGACAGAACATTTTCTGATTTTTTTTTTTTTCTGGTCAACTTATGAGGGTTTTTGAATAGAATTTCATAATACTCCTAGACAAAATTGACTTATTTCAGTGGTCAACATACAAGATAGACAGGTGGTCAAGTTACAAAGGTTTTACTTCTTTAAATTATATAGGAAAAATTCCGTTCTTGATAATTGAGGTCAACTTATGCAGGTGCCCAACTTACAAGGGTGGTCAACTTGGCAGGTTTCACTGTAACAGCATAGCTATGAAGTAGCTAGAATTCTAAATTATCTTAATGAAGGCTTTTTTTAAAAAGAAATCCTTTTATGGTTTAAAGCTGACAGGTAAGTGCTGGAATAACAGATGAAATTAAATTTTGATTAATTTTTGAGCATAACAATCAAATGCAGATCCCTGTTTATAATATGTTAAGAATGAAAAAGGGTTAATACTTTATGATATATGTTGATAAAATTTTATTTATGTATGATGATTTCCATAAAATTGAAAATTCAACGTAATAACGAACTGAAAGTGAATATGTGGGATTAGTTAAATATTTTCCTAGGGATTAATTTTTAAATGGTAAAAGGAACTATAGAGACGAGTCAACAAACTTACATTAAAAAAAATTTAGATCGGTTCGGTATGACAGATGCTAAGACTGCACCTTGTCCTATGGATGTTAGTATCAGATTCCAATAAGCCGAAAAATGTTGAGAATCTGAGTACTCTTATCGTGAATTAGTGAAAAATATAATGTATCTTGCATTTTCCACAAGAACTGATATGGCAAATGCAGTTAGTTAATATCAGATTGCAATAAGTCGAAAAATGTTGTGAATCTGAGTACCCTTATCGTGAATTTTAGTTGGAAGTTCAATGTATCTTGCAATTTCTACAAGACCTGATATTGCAAATGCAGTTAGTTAATATCAGATTACAGTAAGTCGAAAAATGTTGTGAATCTGAGTACTCTTATCGTGAATTAGTTGGAAGTTTAATGTATCTTGAAATTTCCACAAGACCTGATATTGCAAATGCAGTTAGTCAGTCGAGACAGTTTTTAAAATTGTTTTTATAACACTCATTGGACAGAAGCAAAACGTGCACTACGATACCTTAAGAAAACTATTAATTTCGGACTTTTATTTAAAAACAAAAATTAAGCTATATTTGGTTACATAGAAGAAATCTTTGGAAACTGTCCAATTGATCGTTAGTCTTACACTGGTTATACTTTCATTTTAAGTTGTAGCTTTAGTTGTAGGTAATACGAGGCAATCACACCCGAAGTATGCTGTTTATGTTCAGTTCATTTTGTTGCTTTGTTTCGGATGCTGTCGCTTATAAGTTGTTGGAATTGCGCTCATAAGTTGTGGGAAGTGTTGCTGTATATCCAACCTTAGGGTCAACCTCTCATCCATGGAAAGTTACAACCAACCAAGAGAAACACACCTCAGTAAATAAAATTTAAATTAATTTAATGTTCCCTTGCCAGGTACCAATTGATCAACGGCCCGGTCCACTCACGGATTAGGGGCTCCCTGACCTTATATACTGTGACTCTTACATCAACAAAAGCAGAGAACATGGCTTTATCTGATGCTACAAAAGAAAGTCTTTATCTTATTAAGTTTACTTAAAGAATTGAGGGATAATAGTTTTTAATGGTTTGTGTATGCTAAAAGATAATAGAGGCTCAGAGAAATTGGCAGATAAAAGAATAAAATAGCCACACTTACCAGAGCTAAATTTTTTTTCACTTCGGTGTTCAGCTTGAACTGGATTTTGGCACCAGCTGTAAACTTCGATGTATCTATCAGCTCTGAGTTACCCATAATTTGAGTATCTACGTCCTCGATAAAATTTTGAATCAGCCTGAAAAGTTTGAGGTGATGGTAATAATGTTTACAATCATTTCACAAGGGTTATAATAATTGTTTGCGTCCAATATGAAGCGCATAAAAAAAATGGCAATGCGTGTTCAAAGAAATTGCGAAGGACTTGTACTCAACATGTTATTGTGGTGAAATACAATAGTATTTGATTGAAATTAACGTTGAGATTCAAGCAGAATGGTAATATTTGGCCAATCAAAAGACATCTTCGCTCAACAAATAGAGCCAAAACTAAAGCCAACAATTCAGTTTTTTAAAATTCTTTTTCCGGCCAATAATTTAAATGAAGAGCCGATGGCTCAGGGGATAGAGCGTTCGCTTTCAATGAGATGAACCGGGGTTCGATACGAATTCCGCATCCGGCTTGCACTGACCACAGTGCTGACGTGAAATATCCTCAGTGGTAAACGGATCATGGGTTAAAGTCCCCTTGCCGTTAGGTTATAGTGGTCTTCTTCTCCAGGTAACGCAAATGCGGGTTAGTTCCATAAAAAAGGTCTTCCACGAAGACAAATTTCTCTCAATACTTGATCCAGAAGTTCTCTCAATACTTGATCCAGAATGTCTTGTGGATTGAGTTCAAAATTACAAGGCTACGGAGTTGAACATTAGTAGTCGTGAACCCAAAAATTAAGTCGGCTGTTCAATGACGGTTATAAAAAAATAATAATTTGAATGACTCTAGCATGAATATCTCAGCTCACGCTTAGCACGAGCTCGAAAGAAAAAAAATCCGATATGGCCTATGAAAGACCATCATTACTGATTATATTCACTTTTTACACGCTGATGAAAGATGATCATGGCTCACATTCTTGACTATTAACACACTCATGAATGATGATCAGGGCTCACATTCTTAAATTTTAAGTATTTTACATAAATTCCTTACGCTACGAAAAAATGCAAGTTTTTCAGAGACTTATTACTGCCTGCAACTGAGAAATTAATATAATATTTCTGAAGATTTATGAAATTAAACAATTAATGGCTTGTTCCATGGCGAATAAGTCGCTCGTATATCAACCTTTTTCTTATTCGTCCGAATGTCCAGAAAACAAACATTTTTTTAGATTTATACCCTATCGGAAAAATATATATAAGGGAGTGTCGGGTGTACCCCCGCCCACTGTCAATTTCATATGTATAGAATATTTTTTCAAGTCAATGGGCCATCGGACATTAATTGTTATATTAAAAAAAGATTATTTTCAAAGTTTCAAGTATTTATGCAGCTGGTAACATGGTAAACAATAGTTTTGAAAATATGTTGAATACAGTAGTAAAATTTTTTAAATTTCTATTTTTTTAAGTTAAAGTGCAAAACGCTTTGCAGTCATAGACTTATACCATGAGCTTCAAAACATTATAAAATCTCTACTTATTTGAATTTTTCATTAAAAAAAAGTGGATTTATATAGATAACTGGAGATTTGTCCTAACAGTTTTTCCTCAACAAAAAAAATTCGATTGCATGAAGTTTCCCTTTAATACCCCGCTATTATTATGCCCATATATTTGATTTTCACTATTTTAATTATTTATGAATCAAGTATGATCTTTTATTTAGCAGCCTTTTGCGCCAAACTAGGAAAAAAAGAAACTTAAACAATTAAGTACTTACTTGATAACATAGTATTGTTTGCCCAGTGTTCTTCCACCGCCAATGCTGTCTCCCATTCTAGTTTCGAAGTTTTTCAGCTCTTTTTGGTGTTCGGCAAGTTTCTGAGATACATCTTGCCTCACTTGTGGCAAGAACTGCTTTATATGTGCTCTCAAAGTTTTTTGTAGCATTTGAATGAGATAAGGAATGCCCATTTTATGTTTTAGATGCCTAAATTAAAAAGAAAAATTAAAACACAAACGCCTAATAAAACAAGTTCCATTTTAACACACCTTTCTAAACGAAACATTAAGAGCAATTAAACTCAAAATTAGCATGACACATTTCTTTAGTTACATTAAAAAAATATACAATCATAATTTTGCAATTTTTTTTATTTTTTGCATTAAGCATAATTTTTGCACACAATCTTAAAATTCGTTTATTTAAATATAATTCTATGCAAAATATCATTTTTAATAATTATTTTTTGATTACTTTATTTAAAAAAAAAAAAAAAAAAATCTCATAATTGCAAATTACAGAAATATTTACATCATTTTAAAGAAGGTAATTTTATAAGGAAAAATACAAAATTTGAACGAAATTGGTCGAATAGTTCCTCAGAAATCAAATTTTAAATATCTATGCTTAGTTTTTTTCTTGCACACTGTACATATATAAATACTGCGCACTATACATTTTCTTGCGCAATGTACATAAACATCGTATCTTCGCAAATCTGATATTGGTGTACATCTTCAGGACAATTTAAATCATTTGTCCCAGACAATGCTTCCATAATCATCAACAATTCGACTATAAATATATGCATTATGCTCACTTTCGGCTTCTAAAAATCGTCATACTGCGCAGTGTTCAATTTTAAATGCATCCATCTTAGCATGATTTTATATCCACTTTAGATGTTCTCATGTGAATTCGTTAAGTTAGTTAGATGCGCAACGTGCGGTGCAATCTTACAATAATTTATAACTCCGATGAGCAGCTTTGTTATCACTGTTTTATTTTTGACGCTATTAAGCGTGTCTTCTTTTCACTAGGGCAAAAAGTTCATCTCGTTAGCAAATTTAAACTTGTTCAAAAACACTACTTACTTGTAAGCGGGATGGTTTTGAAAAAATTCCTTCTCTTTTTTAAGTATATACTCGAAGTCCTTTCCTTCTTCGATTTCCTTTTGATTTCTATTCACCACGCCAACATATCCTGCGAAATGGAATAAATAAACTTAAACTTTTTTAAAAAAAATCAATGGTGTAACTTAGTTTTTAAATAACATTAAAAAAAATCTTTTTCGCAAATCATTTCAAGGGGTCTTTACTAGAGATGTCCAATATTTTCTGGAACAGGTATTTGGAACAGGTATTTTTTTGTATTGTAACAGCTGGAACCTGTTATTTGAAAATACCTGTTATTGCCCATCACTAGTCTTTACAGACATTTTATGAAATATTCTATAATTGCGAAAAATCTACTTAATTTCTTTGTTATTATAAATATTTTGTAAAAGATCCGTTTTTACTATAAATTTTTTTTAGAAAGGTCCGTTAATGGACCCAAATTTCTTAAAACAAAACCCCTTTTAAGTTAAATGTATTAGTTAGTTATTATAATGTTCACATTTGCATTTTTTAAACAAACAAATAAAATTAATTATTTTGTAATTACAAAACTGCAAACTTTCACACAGTTTGCGTAAAATTTTATTTTTGTACTTATATACGAAATAGAATGCATAAAATTTATGCATTCTATTTCGTTCTTGATTTAAAAAATTAATTTCAAATGATCTTGACTACTACAACATCTAAGTAACTCGCACCAACCACAGTGCTGAAGAAAAATATCGCCAGTGGTTGGCGGATCACGAGTTAAGAGTCCCCTTGTCGTCATACTAACGGGAGGAGTTTTTCGTGGTGTTCCTCTCCATGGAACGCAAACGTTGGTTAGTTACATCAAAATGTCCTCCACGAAGGCAAATTTCTCCCAATACTTGATCTAGGAGTTTCCTTGTCTTCTGGATTGGGTTCAAAATTACAAGGCTACAGAGTTGAACATTGGTAGTTGTAAACTCAAATTTGGGTCAGCTGTTCAACAACGGATATAAAATTTTAAAATAAAACATCTAAATGCATATATGGATGCATAATGATTAGACAATGGCGTGGATAAACCTTTACAAAATAGAACTGAATTTTCTTTTAACTATCATTTAAAAGAATTATATTCAGTGAGTTTAACAGTTGGCAGGTAAGTAATTAGGATACAAATTTAAATTTTAATCAAGCGAAATTACTTTTGAAATTACTTTCATTACCATATACTCGCGCTTATTAATTTTAAATCACCTACCTTTCTGTAAATAAATTTTTCTATTTTCCAAAACATCCTTAAAATCACCACCATCATCCAATCTATCAAGTTTAGTTATAACTCCAATGGTTCTTTCTCCTAAAAATAAATGAAGACATTTGTTTTAAACATTGAAAAAAACCTAAGATAAATATTATGTATAATTAAATTAATCTTTTAAAATGCGCATTAAAATCTTTTTTTCCAAAGTTCATTGGTAAATTTAATTTAGTGGAATAGGCTTGTAAAAAGGGATTCTTTCTCCGGGAAACAATCATGGATATTTCTATTGGAAGTAGTTCTCAAAATGAAATATAGATGACAGCACAAAGTCACATCTATATTTCATTTTGAGAACTATTTCCAACAGAAACAAGGTTAAAAATAAAAGATGCAAGTTTACGAAGTAGATAAAAGTCTTTATTGCATCAGGCAATGCAGAATATTGCGTAACAACAATCGGCAGAAAAGTTCTTATGATAGTGTAAGGCAGTGTTTCCCAAAGTGTGGTACGCGTACACCCAGGGGTACGGGAACAGTTTAGCGGGGGGTATGCGTTCTTATGCGAAATATCTTGCCACAAACGAAAATTTCAAAAAATTTTATTTGAAAACAAAGCTAGCCATGAAAATTTACGATAACGTTTTTTTCTATTGGCTATTTTTTGCAGAGTTAACAGTTAATAATTAGGGATGTCAACAGCCAGTTGTGATTTTTAAAGATTTTTGCAATTTTCATAGTAAAGGGTCCCGCAGTGGACTGATCGTTAAGACACGGTTCCCAGCAGATCACCGAAGTCAAGCATCACTGGCTGCGGTCAGTGTGCGGGTGGGTGACCACTTGGATCAGTCTGCGTAGGGACCGAGTGTGTGCGGTATTGGTCCTCGTTAAACTGTTCTACCGTAAAGTGCTCGACTTCGCGTGCAGGTCGTTGGGCTACCGAAGCAGGGGTGCCATCCCCTCTGCAGAGGATCAAAATTGTGATGGCATGTCTTCGGATCATCCTCAGGGATGTTTCCCAGACCGTCGCCAATAGCCCATTGTGCAGCTCTAGTGCGACGTAAATTAACTACATCTACATCATAGTAAAGGTTTGTAATAAATTCTACTTATTTTGATCATTTTTATAAAGTATAATTTTTATCCCTATAACTGTTATCACAGCAAAAACAATATCATCCTTCTCACTGATGCAAATAAACTTACTAACAAAACTTTGTACCAAAAAAGAAAAATAAACATTTTTAAAAAGTAAATTTTTTTTATTAGTGGTACACAACGTTACGAAAAATTTAGAAAGGGTACACAAAGGTCATAAGTTTGGGAAACACTGGTGTAAGGCAATAGCTTACAAAATTTTCATTTTCATAAATTTATTATTTGTATTTGTGATTTTTCACTTATTAGTGAAGTTTTTAGTGCATCAATCGTAAGTATCTCTAAATCGATTAAGTATCTCTAAATCGATTAAGTATCTCTAAATCGAAATTGGACCTAACTGACATAAAATGTCCCATACCTGAATCATTGCTTTGTAGCAGTAACTTCAGTACTAGTTATTTTAATATCAACTAATATTAAGTAATTAATTTAATAAAAATATTAATTCAATATTTTACGTAAATGAGTAAAAATCAAATTTTTATATCTTGTATAATAAAATTTAATTTTAATAATCACATAAAGAACTGTTAAAATATCATAATCAAATTCTATTATTACTAATAAATTAACAAATTACATATACTAAACATCTAAACTACAAAATCACATATTGAGTTCACAATTACAAGTGGCATAATAATTTTCACTGTCTAATACTGATAGTTTGAATAATCAAACTAATCTTTAAATAATACATATAAATTTTACTATTCCGAATAAAATTAAAAAAATAATAAGAAAACTGTCATTTTTTAAAAATAAAGTAGGTATGAAACATTTTTTAAAAATAAAGTAGGTATGAAAAACTTTTAACCGACTGGTACTATATGAAAATTAATAGGTTTAAATTAAAGCTATGCTTACAATATTATTGCTGTATATTACAAAAAATTCTATTGGTCATTTTTAGTTTCTTCTATTTTGTGCAGTTTCTCCTAGCTTTTTTTTTTTTCTTTCTTTTTAGTGTCCTAGAAGAAATAGGTTTCTTCTAGGTTCTTTCGATTGACCCTGACTGAACACACTGAACGTTTGTAATAAATACCAGAAAATGAGTATCAAGTATATTTCCATGCATCACTCGTCATTGAATAGAGAGCCAAAATGAAAAAACAGATCACCCTGAATAACTTCTGATTTAATAATCTGATCTTCACGTTTCAGGAGTAAATCTAGGGACCTCAAATATCCTAATTAGTATGGACGGTATTTTAAGTTACGAAATTAGACACAAAAACGTATTTTCTTTGAATAACGTAATTCCTGATTAAACTATTTGGGCCATATTTCCAAGATTGCGGCTACTACCTGTAGAAATCGGATTCTGTCAAAAATAAGGTAGTTTCATTCAGAGAATGTACGTTTTTGTTTCTGATATAGTATTTTAATGCATGCACTAGTTAATTAGCATATTTGTATATTTGTAGTAGATCAAAAGTTATTGCGGGTGGTCTTTTTTTATTATTTGTGCACTCTACACCTCTTATTTACTTGTTAATCAACAATCCTTTGAAACTGAATTAATCGTTTAGACTAACCCTATATATTAAAGGTGGTCATTACAGAATACCCGATTATTTGTGATTAGTTGTTAAAGCTGACTTACTTTTGGGATCCACTTCCCTAGCTATTTCAAGGGAATCGCAAGTTAGGAAGTCTTGAGTGGCAGGAATGATGGCAAGAATGAGGGCTTCCTTGGGCTCAATATATTTCAGGACCATCTTGCGCACTTCCTGGATGTTACTAGTGGCATGCCCGTCTTGAACAATCCTGATCAAACCAGGCAAATCCACCACAGTCAACTTCAAAACTGACAAGGAAAAATTTTAACTAGTATCATCCATACATATAAGTAAAAATATAATAGAAAATAAGTTAGTTGATAGTTGTTCAAGTTGATTTTTTATCCGTTTTAAAAATATTCTCAGAATCTATTCCGTGGCCTCTACTGTGTAATAATTCATTTATGTAACTTTATTTACAAGTAAAATAGAATACAAGATTGAGATATCTAGGGAATTATATTTTTACACCCCATGCTCATTGACCCTCGAAACTGCTAATTCAGTTCTTTGCAGATCGCTTCGTTCTCGCATTTAATTTTAATCTTATTTAATACCCTAGATTTTAATACTTTAGCCCATCGTGATTGTATTTTGATGAAACTCACAAGAAATCGGTAGCCTGTAGCTCTCATACGACAATAAATAAATAATAATAATAAATTTTTTATTTTATTTCAAAATTATTAGAGGGCTTAGCCCTCTGCTTGCTATCGTGTTTGAAAGTTAAAAGAGTTAATACGCATTCGGGGTTTGGCATAAAGAGCTTGTTTACTTTTGAACAGCTTCAGCAATGAATCATAAGTGTTGTTGGTATAGTGAAGTTGTTGACATTACAAAATGAGATAAAATTGGAAAACTAGCGATTCTATTTGAAAAACGGTACAGGATACAGTGTACGGCAATCACTATTGAAAAAAGTCTACTGAAAAATAATGTTCAATAGACTGATAAAACTTGTGTATTGGTTTCCTCCAACAATTAAACAGGTTTTAATGTTTCCAAACCTGCTCCTTCAATAGTGATTCGTTATGTTTCGATAGCATTTTTGCTTATCTTTCCGGGAATGTTAGTTTGTAGCCTCAATTGCGTGCATATTTCTTACTTTAATTTCGGGGAGGATTTTTAAAAACATGAAAACGGGTGCAGTTCCGTCGGACCATCCTGTAAATACAGGATGCCCTTTTATAATTTTTAACAAAAGATAAGCGAACTTATTGCAATATACTTACCGCGAGGCGAGTGTATATGCATGCTTATGGGATCAGAGGTGAATCCAGTAGGTCCCGGATGCCTACGAGTTTCTGTTTCAATCTCTTCTCTCACTTTTTTGAAGTCAGTAAACCGGATTTCGGGCTTATGAGAAAACACCACATATTCTGAAAAATAACGAGGGGAAAATAAAAAACACTTTTAACACCAAAATTAGTAAAATATTTTCAAAATAGCAAAATTGGGGATTTTTCTTCCATTTCAATTACAGTCTCAGAATTCATTATCTATATCATCTATATACTATGTCCAAAAGTATATTTAATATGATTTATTATATATTAAATATACTTTTAGTAAATATATTAAAAGTATTTTAATATATAAATTATAATAATTTTTTATTTGCACGTAAAAATAAATAACAAGATTGAGATATTTGTCAGGGGTCTGTTTAGAAGAAATTTGGGTCCGTTAACGGACCCTTCACAAAATATCTTTTCATAAAAACGGACCCTTCACAAAATATTTTAACTTAAAAACGGACCCTTCACAAAATAATTTATCTTTTAATCGGACCCTTCACAAATTTGTTTATCTTCATTATTGTTTTGTTAATCGAATAAACCCCTCCCAGAAAGGGGGGGGGAGAAAGACAGATGTAAACGAACTAAATTTTTTCTTCGGCAGGCGCTTCTTCCTTTATTCGTCCGAAATGAACATTCTGCGTTCAGCAGTATAGGCTAAATACCAAATATTTGTATGTAACATCGCTAATTATTAGCTGTAATTGCTGTTAATTTTTTAAAATTTAATTTTTTTAATTATAATTTTACAGTGTTGAGCATTATCTTGTATGTCTTTACAATTTAAAAACTCTTTGAAAAAGTTTTTTTTCAATAACGGACCCTATTTGCACAAATTCACAAAAAGCGGACCCTGGTTGAATGAATGTGACTTAACGTTTATTTTATATTCACAAATTACGAGTAATTTTTTCATAATTTTACAAAAACGGACCTTTCACAAAATGTCTGGACAGACCCCTGTTTATATCTAGGGCACTATATCTACATACCCTGCTCGGTAACGCTCGTCAACCCTCGAAACTGCTTACCGATTTTTTTTTTGTAGATCGCTTCTACAATACAATGGTTCATAAAGTATAATTAGATAATGGAAAAACAAAGCGGACTAAAATAACAATTTCACGTAACGGAATAAATTCGAATGTATTTTTCACAAAATATTTATTGTTGGCGGTATTAATCTTTCAGCTTAATTTTATTTAAATGTACATTATACAAACGGTTTTTTAATGTAAACAAAAATATATACTTTTATTTTCCTTAAAAAAATCTAAGGTATCTTACTCTCTTGATCAATAAGAAATAAAAAAGCGTGATGCTAAAAATATTTAATATTTTAAAATGCAAATAATAAACTAAGAAAATTAAACGAAATGTTACCTTCATGTTGATTAGGTGTCATCTGTACGATGGTTGGTCTTCTAGTAACAGTATCAGTTCCTCGAGGTAAAAACTCCCTAAAACAAAATTACAATTTTCAAATTGTTATAAAACTTATCTTTTAATTAAAAATGAAATAACTACGAAAGATTAATTAGTTTGTGTCTAATATAATATAAATCGGATATAAACAATTTACATACTAATAAAAAGAGAAAATTCCAAAGTTTTGTTTACCATCGCTTGAAAGGTATTAGTTGCGTAAACAGCCACTAAAGACTGCGGTTGCTTAAATGTTGTGGTAGTTTGAAAGATTTTTAACACATGCTATACATGTTCATTTTGTCCTCGTTCTCCTTGCACGGAAAAGGTTACCAGATTCGTTCCAGCCTATTCCTTTGTTGCACGGAAAAGGTTACCCAATTCGTCTCAGTCTATTCCTTTGCTGCACGGAAAAGGTTATCCAATTGATTCGTCCCAGTTTATTCCTTTGTTGCACGGAAAACGTTACCTAGTTCGTCTCAGTCTATTTCTTTGTTGCATGGAAAAGGTTACCCAATTCGTCTCAGTCTATTCTTTTATTGCACTGAAAAGGTTACCCAATTCGTCTCAGTCCTATTCCTTTGCTGCACGGAAAAGGTTATCCAATTAATTCGTCCCAGTTTATTCCTTTGTTGCACGGAAAACGTTGCCTAGTTCGTCTCAGTCTATTCCTTTGTTGCATGGAAAAGGTTACCCAATTCGTCTCAGTCTATTCCTTTGTTGCATGGAAAAGGTTACCCAATTCGTCTCAGTCCATTCCTTTGTTGCATGGAAAAGGTTACCCAATTCGTCTCAGTCTATTCCTTTCTGGCTCGAAAAAAGTCACCAAATTCGTTTGTTTATGCCCAATTTATGCTTTATTAAATACAAGCTAACAAATTGGGTCCGTCTCTTTCAATGACTCTGTATAAAATATTTACTAACCTTCCAACAAAACTTTCAAGTGTGCTGCTCTTCCCAGAGCTCTGACTTCCGACGACGACAATTTGCGGTAGAGACACATTGAGAGTGTGACCACTGGCCACAAGTTTGTTTTGAAGATCATTCACGACGTCAATCAGATCAACAGTCCCTTTTTGTCTCTTTCCTAAAAGAAGAAATTTAAAATTGTATTTTAATAATAATGAACTGACCAAGTTTTTTATGGAGACTGAGGAGAAGAATATATTTTGCTGTAGTCAAACATAAAAGGTAAAAAGTAAGAGGCGTCACTTTTGTAAGGCGTGGGGGGAATTTTCGAAGTTGATAAATATGCGCCTATCGTTATGACAGAAATAAAATTATTGAGTGAGTTCCTTGACGTGGAATTTTTGGAATGCGCTCCAAATTCCTGCAATTTTTGAAATTTAAACAATTGTTTGAGTGCCGATTTTTTGAACTATCCAGTTCATAGTTTCACCGTGATGTCAGTATTTAATAATTGTTTTTTATCGATATTTTAAATAATTTTGTAAGAAAAACATATAACAGGGTGCGTAGCCGAATTATTCGACAAACAATAAGCACATTTTAAGCACTTTTCCAAGAACTCAAAAAATATTTTTAAGCACTTTAAAAAAATATCATAATTAGGCAGGGTTGGAAAGTTTTTTGACAATTGACGGTTTTATCTTGTTTTAACCATCATGTCAAAAAAAAAAAAAAAAAAAACTTAATTTTTGACGATTGTCAAAAATTATGAAATTTTGAATCATGTAAAACGAATGGGGTTTTCATTTGCTACGGACTGACAATACGCTGCAATATATTGGGGTTGAATTAATTATGAAAACGCTGAATAGAACAATGTGAACTGTGTCTTTTTTGCATAATTCGAAGCAAAAATCAACATAGTAAAGGAAAAATCTCATTTTGAAAAAAGAAAAATTAAGCACTTTTTAAAAACACCCGATGAAAATAGCACCTTTAAGGGCTTTTAAAAAACAAAAATCGAAAATAAGCACCTTTAAGCACTTTTTAAAAACGCTACGCACTCTGATACTACAAGAAAATTTAAAATTTAAAAAAAAAAAATGATAAAATTCAATAAAAATTTCATATGAAATTGTATTTTGATTTAAAAGCTCAATAAAAGCACAGTTGGTGCAGCTTCAAAAAAGAGAGTTTGTTATAAAATTATAAATTAGTTATTTAAAGTATTTTAATTCACCACAAAATCGCTTTTCATAAAAAAAAAGGAGGGGATATCTCCACCCTTCTCTAAAATTCAAAACAAATTATTATTATTTTCTTTTTTTGCTTGTTGTTTTTGGAAGGCAGTGTCACATCCTGGAATGAGCTCCAGAAACTTCAAACCCCCAAAATTTTTGTCCATTCCAAGCACCCCAATTTTTGTCCACTTGAAAAGCGTAGTTTTTAAAATGTATTTCATTATATTCTTTACTTATTAGATCTGTTACAACTATATCAGAAACTAATCTGTTGTTATGCAGGCGCCAGTGCACGCATTGTTTGAAGCAGTCTTCTGCGCTCTGTTATTTTAGTTCTGGTTTTATCTGAAAAAAGTCAAATTATGAAAGGAAATATTTTATTTAAAATATTAAGTATGATTTATTACGCTTAAAAACTAACAGTGTTTTTCCATTTAGCTTTAAAAAATTCCAAGAGTAGATAAAGTCTAAATCTTTACAGTTATAGTTCTGTAAAAAATAAAACAAAAAGAAGGAAAAAGAATTTGAGAAAATCGTTTTACTGAAAAATAATTATTGTATTTTTCGGAATAATTTTAAAGGCACAATATCGTTCTAAACAACATTAAAATCCAGTTATCATTTCAAAGGCTGAATTTAACTGTTACAGTCTGCATACAGGCTCACTCCTTACCTAAATTTCACCTGTTGAAACATTTCTTATTTGTTTATTACTTTAAATGCTTTTATTGGTTTTGTTATTATAATGAAGTAAAGATTGCTATAGGGTTATTTAGAATATCTCTAACTTATAAAATTCATTTGTTTAGGTTTTAAATTATCATGAGATTTCTTAAAAAGAAATACATCGAATTTTTAAACGTGATAAATCCTCTTTTATGTTTTAAAACAAATATTTTAAAAATAAGCTTTGTGCAGATACAACAAGAAGTATTGGTATAGAACCATTGTTTACATAAAAGGAGCCCTACACAACCTAGCCCATTCCAAAGCCGCTAATGATGCTGATGCTTAATAATGCCCTAGCACATCACACATACAAAACATATCTCTTCTTCCAAGACATCCCAAAAATACAGTTAAATATCAATGGAATTAAATTGCTTAATTATGATTTCTTTTATAGTTTAGTTGACGCGGTTATTGGTGTAGAAATTAGATACATTTTGCAACGTAAATGTTTCTAATTAGATTGTTCTTATTGGCGTCTTGTACAAAATTTTCGTTGAAATTTAGATCGATGATTAATTCATTTTGGCGCTAAATTCTGCTTGTAGTTGTTTTTGGCGTATGCCTGTTTTGGCAGAGGGTGCGATTGTTCTTGTTTTCCCGTGGCGCCATGTATGGGCAAGAATTCGACTTCTGCCACACCATACGTTACACCCGTTTATAGGGCGGACCCATTCATACATCCACAGATCGTAATTTTGACCTGAATCAGAGAACGATCGATCTCCAATTCAGTACCCCCAGAGGTTGCTTGAGGGAGTAGAGATCCTCTGCTTCCATTGGTCAGGAAGTATCAGTAAGTAAAAGCGAATCACTCTCTCTCTCTCTGAGTAACTTTTAATCTAATGATCGAATTTTTACATTCTAGGACTCAATCTGAATATTTTCAGGGGGCGACCCCGAACTCAAATATGCTAATTAATTAATGCAGGCGATATTTTTATTTTCAAAATCCGAAACAAAAACGCAATTTCTCTGAATAAACATAGCTTTTTTCCAGCGGTCGAATAGTTCCTGAGAAATCGAATTTTTAATGCACGACATTTTAAAAATTAGATTTCTCAGGAACTTTTCGACCGATTTCGCACAAATTTCGAATTTTGCCATGTAAAATTACGTTCTTTAAAATGATGGGAAAAAAAATTGCATACCTTACATTTAAATAAAATAAATGTTTACTACTTTTATTGTAATTAATTAACCCACATTAAGCAATTTTTTTGAATGGAATCGTCTTTTGATAAATAAATTTTACTAATTATGCGCAAAAGTTTTTCAATTCCCTTAAAGAATTCTTGAGATAAAGCGAATAAGCAAAACTTAAAATTAATATTAATTGGCTCAAACTTGGGACCAGTCTCCTGACCAAACTATTAATACCATATTTCCTAGATTACTGCTTGCCCTTGTACGAGATGTATATACGATATATTGCCCTCGTATTTAATATCAGACATCTGAATCCATCGATGAAAAGGTATGTTTATTAAGAGAAAATAAATTTTTTGCGTCTGATTTCACAATTTAACTATCGTTTGCACTAATTAATTAGCATATGAGGTTACCCCCTGGAACCATTAAGATAGAGTGCCGGAATGTGAAGATCCGCATCAAAAGTTGTCAGAGCGGTCCGTTTTGATCATTTTACGATTAAAAAGTAATGTTTTTTGAAGTTTTCAAAAATATTTTTGATTTTTACGTGTATTTTCAGCGAATTAACTATTCTGATACTTGAAAATTTTTTTATATTTTTAACAGGACCATCAAAATCTATTATTTTTAAGTGTCAATTTTTTTTAAAAAATTATTTCTTGTTAAAAGTATTTTTGTTGTCATAATTTCTATTCCCTCAAAAAATTTTAATCAGTAAGCATTTGGCTTAATAATACAGGGTTATTCATAATTCCCTCCGGGGTTTCGAAACGTTTATAGTAAAAAAACGAAGATGAATATGGCAAAAAAGAACGTATGAAATTGTTCCGAAAGTATTCAAGTTTCAATTTAAGCAGTTGCCGGTAGAGGGCAGTAACATGTACCACTGAAGCCAGTTGTAGTAAACAGAGGGAATTATGAATGACCCTGTATAAGTAATAGTTTTTAAATAATTAAAAAGTATTTATTTAAAACAAATGACAGAGATATGCTGTAAGAGAGCTTGGCATTTACATGACAAACCTTAAAGAAAATATGTTAAAGTGAAAATCTTAAGAAATAATGGCCAATTTAGATCGACTGAATTCATGACTAGTTTTGAATTCATGACTAGACTGAATTCATGACTGAATTTCTGACGCTCTAATTACCAGTAAAAATATATTTTGGTATTTTTTAATTACAAAAAACAGTTTAATTACTAAAAAAATCTGCTAGTGCAATTATATTTGTACAAAAATATAAAATCCAAAAAAAGTAGTTCGAAAAATTTCCTTTTCATATTTAAAAATTATCAATAATTAATTTTGTAAATAAAAGTAATTTCCATGATAAATAACATTTCACTTAGATTTGACTGTAAATAAGTGCAAATTTAAAAAAATATTGTTTGGAAGTCTTCGGAAGATTTTACCTTTAACGCAGAGAAAGATAAATTATTTAAATTATTTATCTTTCTAATACCATAACCATAAATTATTTAAATGTTATAGCTTTTGCTTATTTTGACCTAAATTAATACAAAATAATGAAAAAAGGTATGAAATATATGTAAAGTTTTGAGTCAAAGGGTTAAAGTTAGTCCAGAAAAATCGTTTTTTTGCTCTTTTTAAGGATTAAAATTAGTCGTGAAATGGAGTATGGTGCCATTTAAAAGTTAGCATGAGTAAATAATTATTACCTTTAATTTTAACTTCTTCGCCATCGGCAGCCGAAACTTCTGTGTCTGAATCTGCAGATGAAACAAATTAAATACGATTAAAAAAGAAGCAATAATACAATGAAAAATACTTCGAAAGAATTCTCAGTTGTACTTCACACAACGTCAAAACTGTGGTGAAATAACCATCCGATATTCGGTATTAAAAAGTTTGTGTTATTTCGAATTAATACCGAAATGAGCGTACATGCACAATTTATAAGGTGAGTTAAATCAAAATTCCAATAGATGAGAAAGCTTACACTACAAATTTGCTTACATTAATGAAAATTCTGAAAATGGACTTAATATTAAAGTATAAAATCCTGAAAATCACGTTATTCCTATTTATGCTTTTGATTGTAGCAACTATAATGAATCTAATAAGATTAAAAAAAATTTCTAAGATTTTCATTAATTACACTTTTTACTAATTTTAAAAACTATCAAAACATGATTTGATGGCTCAATATTTTATCTTAAGAATTTTCGCATATTGTGCTTATAGCAGTTCTTTTAAGTTTTCATTTCGAAGTAAATCATAATTTGGGCTTTAATTAACTTAATTCATTTTCGGTTTTTTTTTTATTCAAATTTATAATTAGACTAGACAAAAAATTTTAAGCACGAGGACTAAAAATTTAACTGAATCACATATAACTTAATTTAGGATTATTAATGATAAAATTAGGAAAAATCTCCATTCGTCTAAATTTTTAAAAACTAAGTATATTTTTATAGATTATTGCGTTACACAGTTATCTTAATCACTTTATTTATAATCTCCGGGTCCCATCGAAAGAAGGTCGATTGTTTAGTACTCCCTGGCCGAAAAAGATTGAGAATCCGCTGGTCTTAACTAGAAAAAAATATGTTTCTTTTTTTACTCGAAAAAGCAATAAAGCTTTTTATAAAAAATAGATATAGCGTTAGGCCCATAAGCAGAATATTTTCAAATGTTCTGCAACAGGACTTATTAATTTATAGAAATGTTCTGCAAGCATTTCACTGCGAAAAAAAGTCAACTTTACGTTAAAATACTACATATTAAAATACAGGATCATACACAGATATACTACATTATTTTTTATACCAAGGCGAACATTCTTGATTTGTTACTTTTTCACTTTGACACTTTTGAAGTACAAAATTTTGTTAATGACGATGATGATGATGAATTATTAATAAAAATCGAAGGGACAAGTGTCCAGATGGTGCACCATTTGCAAACATAAACATTCGCTGATCTGTTGTTCCGACAACTTCTTCATCTCCATCAAAAGCATTTGGTCTTTTAGAAACAATGCTGTCAATCGTGTATCCCCACGACTCACAAATTGCTTCTGAAATGGGAATGGAAAATATAAAAGTCATAAACTTCATGAAATACTTCATGAACTTCATTTCACTACGGCTTGCTTTAGAAACTCACTTGATAAAAATGGTGAGAAATTTCTCACAACTCAAGATACAAATTGTTCTGCAGGACTTCGTTTGTTCTGCGACGTACGCCACAGTTTTAGACACTTTCTGCTTCTGGGGCGTTAGGAACGTACTGGGCCCGGTCGCATATCCGATATCGTAATGTTGTATCGGTTAAAATATTATGAAATTGAATTAAAACTTTTATTTTTGACTTATAGTTCATATTTATGTAATCCGAAACTTAAACATATTCTATATCAGGGGTTTCCAAATTACATGAGGCCGGGGGCCACAATTAAAAACACAAATCAAATGGCGGGCCGCAACTTCATCAAAATTTTATGTGGGACTTTTTTATGTTTGAAGGAACATTAAATATTACTATCAGATTTTTACCAAGTTCTACAAAACAAAAGTATTGAATTACAAATTAAAATAAGAAGTAGATTTTTAAAAATATTTAATTGCATATTAAAAAATTTGGGCTACAATAACTTTAATGTGCACCTATGTATTAAACAATTAATGTGCAACAGATATCTAATTGTTAAGATATAAAATTTTAAAAAGGTTGGTATTAAAGCTTCCACAGTAGTATACACAAAATGTTCAATGAGAAAATTGAGGTTTGTCTGTTGCAACCACCAGAGAATAGATATTTACATTTTAAATTTAAAATTTACAAATGTGTGTGTGTAAATATTTTTGTCCAAAATGAGAGGTTTCAAAAAGTTAAATCGGAGAATTTCTTCGAGAACATTTCTGATACACACATGCTAAATTATATTTACAAAATACAAAAAAAAGAAATAAAAAAGAGCAACATACACTATTCTTGGTTGCATTCTTGGATGCAAAACCTGAGGAAAAAATGTTTTGCACCGTTGGTATGTTAAATTTCACAGAAACGAAGAAATTAGGTTTTTATTAACGAGAAAAGTATTTTAAACCCATACAGATTTTTTACGAAAATTGTCCGCAAAAAAAATGACAACTAATCTATTTCAGTTCGCGGGCCACCAATTGGAAACCACTGTTCTAGATAGATAAAAAAAAAAAAAAATAAATAAAAAACTGCCAAAATTGTTTTGGGTTTCTAAAATTTAGTCCCAATTCCAGCATACCCTATAACTGCAACGGAATTTCCGTAGTTTCAGAAATCTTCTTTCCTAGTGGTAGCAAAGGTAATGTCTTAAAATTTTAATAAATTAAAAAAAAAATTTGTCCACCACTTTTTATAAATAGTTTAACCCACTGATGGTTTTGCACGTAATAAGTCGTATTTTGACCTGTAGTTTTCTCAACGTAGCAAAACAGGTTTTTACATGTAATTATACAGAGAAATAGTGTATTGTGGAGAAACGTTCCCCCGATATTGGTTAAACAAATATATTAAAGGTCGGTAAAAGTTCCGATAAAAGTTACATACAAGTTCTGTTTGTTTTAAAATCTTCTGCTTTAGTTCACTACTACTGGAAAAAATTATTTTCAAAAACCTCAAATGTTGGAGGGTATGCCTACTAGGCACGCTTTAAAATGCCTGGTATTTTTTATATTTCTGGTAACAACCAATAAAAAAGATCGATACGAATAAAACAAATAGTAAATACTATGCCATGCTACGCTCTTTGCAATAATTTATTCTAGTGGTACCTAAGTCAAATGTTTTAATGTATTATTTTTTATTCATTTGAACTTATATCTTCCGCACAACTACAAGTAAATGATTTAAAAGTTCTTATATAACGCCACTTTGCTCTGGCTCTTGCGTTGCGAGGATTTCAAAATGTTGGCAAAATTACCATAAGTCCTGAAAGCTTTGGTTTTTAATTGTTTACCAATCTATAAAATACTTTTCAAAATGCGTGGTAGTTGGCAAGTCTGATATACCATTAAAATTATTATATAAAAAAAGCCCAATTACAATCAGCCTTGACTAAGCTCATCTGAGCTCTGCAGATTTACCCTGTTCTTTCTTGTACTCCCGATTTAGAACCGTATTTGGGTAGCTGACAACGTTTTAAGTTCATAGGTATACTGATGCCACCCTATGCCACTAGAGCACTTAAGACTTATCCATTACGGACTGGTTGTGCGAGGGCATTTAATAGTTAACTTATTTTTATCTAAATTATCTTAATTTCCAGTTTCTTTAATGTTTTTCTAATATAATTATTAATAAAAAATTGTACTCCTCAAATAGGCGAAGGTTTAAATGATTTCATCTTTGTTTTTGTTTACTGATTTAACGACTAGCAAAGGGTGCTAATTTGAAAGACAAATGAGTAAATAACATTAAAACATCGAGTTTGGTTTAATTAGAGTGTAATTTTTGACAATAATTATTATGAAACATAAATTTAAGATAATTCCGATAAATAATTGTACCGGTTCAAATGGGCATGGACAGTCAATACATAATGGAAAGCGCTACTAGCGGCGTACAATGGCATTACTGCTAATGAGTTAATAAGCGGTTTACGTTCCCGTGACCCTATTGAATAATCGCTGTACAGAAATACTCACTCTGTTTGATTTTAGAATTATTATTTAATACTGATAGTTGAAATCTGAACACTAATATTTATTTAGTTCAAGTAATATTTATTAACTAATAATATTTATTTAAGAAAAACGCTTTAAAAATTTTACTAATCATTGAGATAACTTGCATTAAATATGGGATTTAAACCTTCAAAACCAGTAGTTTGTTGGAATTTTTAATAATAACCTTTGCTTTACCAGAAAAATAAACGGGTTTTGATGTTTTTAATTCTACTTTTACTGCAATTGCGCAAACATGGATGCATCACGTTTTGAAAAGTTTTTTTTTCTCATCTGAATATTAATATGATTTGTCATTGCTTTTTCTAAAAGTAATGCCATTTCGGTGCATTTGATATTTGTTATCAAGATTTTATTTTTAATCAATAATTTATCCACCCTCGTTAGCAACAACGATGCCGGGTCGAAAACGAATCGAAAAAAAAAAAAAATTAATTGGTTTTTAACGCTAACGAATATTTAATGCACCGAAACGACATTACTTTCCGGTCCCCCTAATATTTTCCTTGTTTTGTCTACAGTTGTCTTTGTAATCCGCCATTGGAAATTATAATAAAAAAAAAAGATTAATTTACTAACAGGCATTTTTGACAATAATTTGAAGGGAAAAAAAGGGAGATGATAACGGACTTTCATATGTATACATTATATAAGAAGCTACTTTCGGATGGTATAAATAATAATAAAGTTCTCAGAAATGCTGATCTTGGTTTTCAAAATTACAAAAATATAAAATCTTCCTAGGCTTTTAGAGAAAATAAAGATGAGCTTTTTAACAATTGTATAAATATATAGTTATATATATTAATCTGGAGTATTTAAATAACACATGAAAAGCGCTTCGGTAGCAACATTTACACTTAAAACACAAAGCAAGCTCTCAGCTGAAAACGATTTCGAACAAAAATTACCTTCAGGCATACCATTAACTTCCACTTTCACAGGTTTGCTAGTTCCTAAAATTAGAAAGAACAAAAGATATTGTATGCACATTTTTCCCCGGCCATATTTCTTTATTGAGAAGGAAAAAAAATTAACAACAACAAAAATGAAATAAAAATATCTGTCATGAAATAGTAACCCTACATTTAACTTTTCGTTATATTTAGAATTTAACTGTAATATCATGAAAAAAAAATAGTTGATTTAGAAGCATTTAAAAGTACAAGAAGGAATTAGAAGGTTTCATAATTTTTTATTCATAAAAAATGATTTGGAATATAATTAAGTAAGAAGTAAAGGTTACATGAAATAATGTCCAGGCGGTGCGTAATTATAAAAATACCATATAGGTTGGGCTCTTTTTTTTATTTTTTTTTTTTATAATAATAATAATAAACCAGGGGTCTGTCCAGACAATTTTTGAAAGGTCCGTTTTTGTAAAATTGTGAAAAAAATTACCCGTAATTTGTGAATATAAAACAAACGTTAAGTTACATTCTTTGAACCAGTTTCCGCTTTTGTGAATTTGTGAAAATTTGTCCGTTATTGTTGTGTCCGTTATTGCAAAAAAAAAAAAAAAAAAAAAAAAAAAAAAAAAAAAAAAATTTAAGGAGTTTTTAAATTGTAAAAGACATACAAGATTATACTCAACACTGTAAAAAAATTTAATTTAAAAAAATAAACAGCAAATGCAGCTACTAAATTAGCGATGCAACATATTTGGTATTTAGCCTATACTACTGAACGCAGAATATTCATTTCGGACGAATAAAGGAAGAAGGTTCTGCCGAAGACAAAACTTAGTTCGTTTGCATTTGTCTTTCTTTCCCCCCCACCCCCAGGGAAGGGTTTATTCGATTAACAAAACAATAATGAAGATAAACAAATTTGTGAAGGGTCCGATTAAAGGATAAATTATTTTGTGAAGGGTCAGTTTTTAAGTTAAAATATTTTGTGAAGGGTCCGTTTTTAAGTTAAAATATTTTGTGAAGAGTCCGTTTTTATGAAAAGATATTTTGTGAAAGGTCCGTTAACGGACCCAAATTTCTTCTAAACAGACCCCTGTAAACGAATATTTTTCGAATCGGGGCTTAAACGCGAAAAATCAGTAATTATTTATTACAATATATGTAAATGGTTAGAACCTATTTACAATTAAAAAAAAAACTAACATTCAGTTTTCTACATTATGATAGAGTTTGAAACATATGATAATGAGGATGAAGAAGAAGATTATTAAGGTGGAGGAGGAGGGGACAGAAAAAAAGTAGGGTTGAATATAGAATAAAAATTCATATATTTAAATATATTTATGATAGATTATTATACATTCTCCATCTACAGGAATTTTGTGAAAAAGAAAATAAACGCAATCTGTCAACAAAAATGAGGAGAAATAAATAAGATAAAATAAATGAAAAGAAGAAAAATTTATACTGGATTGATAACGTTTATCAGGATAACGTTAAAAATACCCTCTTATCTATTCAGATTCTATGTAATTCATACAGAATTAAATATTTTCAATATATTATAGGCAGAGCAAAATAATTCAACGGTTATTTATCAACGGTTAAAATTATTTTTTTTAATTCTCGACATATTAATAAAGATATTTTTATTTTCTTTCGTTTCCAAAAAACAGAACGTCATTATCTTGAAAATTGACGATTTTATGTCGCATTGAACTGTCCACGTGGGGGTTGCTTTTCTCCCGATCATGTTAATGGATAGTACGAGGGTTGCTATTTATATTTCTGGCCTAATAATGAAAAAACAAATGTGTAGGATCGAAATTGGTTTTATTGTTTTTCAAAATATTCTCCATGATGATCAATACACTTTTGCATGCGTTTGAACCAATTTTCAAAGCACTTTTTCCAGTCCGATTGAGGTAACTCCAAAACATGCGTTTTGAATGCATCAACCGCTTCTTCGGGGGTCGAAAATCGTTGTCTACGTAATTTATTTTTGATGTGTGGGAATAAGAAGAAGTCATTGGGTGCCAAATCAGGGCTGTACGGCGGATGACCCATCAGTTCGATCTTTCGCTCCGTCAGAAATGCCTTTGTTTGAGTCGATGTGTGAGAGCTCGCATTGTCATGATGAAGAATGATTCGCCTGTTCTGCTTTTTTCGAATTTCTCCGATGATTCTGGCAAACAAATGGTCGTGTACCATTCAGAATTGACCGTCCTGCGTTGCTATAACGCCACTGTTGCCACATGACCGTTAATGCCGAAGAAACAGGCAATCATTTGTTTCGATGTGCTTCTTCCTCGAACAACTTTTGTTGGTTTTGCCTCGTCTTGGAAGACCCATACAGTTGATTGCTGTTTTGTTTCCGGCTCATATGCATAGATCCATGATTCGTCACCTGTGTAGATGTTATACACAGCCTTTGATGTACCTTGAACGTATTTTTCCAACATTTCCTTGCACCAATCGACACGAGCCTTATTTTGAGCGTTTGTCCGATTATGCGGGATCCAACGCGAACAAATTTTTTTCACGCTCAAATGTTCATGCAATATTTTATTGATGCTAGTCATACTAATGTCCAAAGACGCCTCTATCTCACGGTATGTCACATGACGATCTTGCTTTATCAGTTCACGCACAGCATCGATCTTTTCTGGCACAACAACGGATTTTGGACGACCTGCACGGGATTCGTCCTGGATCGAACATCGACCACGATTAAATTCGTTATACCAATTTTTTACAGTGCTGTAGGATGGCGCTTTATCGCTGAATAAAGAATTAAGTTCATCGAAGCACTCTTGTCTTGACAATCCACGTCGAAAGTTATGAAAAATAATGGCACGAAAATGTTCACGATTCAATTCCATTTTTTGAAAGAGAAGAACTTTTCAATTTACTATCAACAACACAAATGAAGCTATAATGGTAAATCGTCTGCTGAATTTATGTTTAAAAATATCAAACTTTCGATTAAAATCGTCTGCGGTCGCCTAGCAACACTTACTGTTGCCAAGGCCAGAAATATAAATAGCAACTCTCGTAAAAGCTTCATAAAATTGTATTTTTCAAAAACAGAGTAGAGGATATCTGTAAGGTTCATGATTACAAAACTACAAGTTTTAAAAAGACTTATTTTTTTCCCTTAAATCAGTACGTTATTTTCAGATGCTCATATTATAGCGCCTCATTCATAGTTGCTGATTATGTAAAATCAAAGTTTTACTTCAAGTGTAGAAACTTACAAGTGTAATTATTTTTATAGGCAAACGAGCATTTAACAAAACCTTTAACATGGTTCTTAAGTGTCATAAACAATTTTAAAAAAGGTAACAAAAATGTGATAAACAATAATACTTTAATACACTTGTGATAAACAATATGCGTAATTTATATATAAAAAAATTGTGTATAAAAAATATCTCTAAAAGAATTTTAACTAGCAAGATATTTTAACTTTAAAGAGACATCTGAAATTTAGAAATAATTACTAGCATGACTGCTGATTTACTACCACTATTAAAAATGTTATGGCCACTAGTGGGAAGAATTTTTAAGAGCATGCATAAGAAGAATTAAAAATCATAATTTCTCTGTATTTGAACACTACAATTAATATTTGCAGTGGCCGTGGTGGTTCAGGGAATAGAGCGCTCGCCTTCTAGTGAGGTGCCCCGAGTTCGAATCCCAGCGACGAGTGGTTGATACGAATTCCGCAGCCGGCACGCACTTACCACAATGCTGACGAAACATATACTCAGTGGTAAACGGATCATGGGTTTGAGTCCCCTTACAGTGAGACAAACCGTAGGAGCGTTTCGTGGCTTTCCTCTCCATGTCTCCAAATGCAGGTTAGTTCCATCAAAAAGTCCTCCACGAAGGTAAATTTCTCCCGCTATTTGATCCAGAAGTTACCTTGTCTTCTGGATTGGGTTGAAAATTACAAGGCTGCAGAGTTGAACATTGGAAGTCGTAAATCCAAATTTGGGTCGGCTGTTCAACGACGGTGATTAAAAAAAATTAATAATTGATAACTCTATTTATAAGAATACATTATATTGGCTTGATAATTTTTTTTTTCTTTTTTGGCAGAAGCAGAAAAAATTAACAGACGAGATAGAATTAAATCTCTCGGAATGGTTTGACATACAACAGTATAAATTGTTTCATTGTTTTATTTTATTTTTTTATTCAGCACTCAGCAGCGTCATCAGTTGGATAACTTAGTGTATTTGAAACTAAGTGAACCTTCATTTTCTGCCGTACAATAGAAAAATCAACAAGAAATAAAAAAAATAAAATTTTAAATTAAGATAGCAATTTTTTTTAAAATATTTTTTAAAATATTTTTAAAAAATTTTTTTCTCTTTGTAGTTGTATTTTTTTGCGTTCATAGTTATAACAAAAGTAAGAAAATAGTTGTCTAGTCATTTTTCTCGAAATCTTAAGTTGATTTTTCAATTGCATGGCACTTTTAACTTCGTATGTTTTGAAAAACCCGTATATTTTCCAATAATTTTTTTCCCAATGCTTAAAAGAGTAAATTATAATGAATTAGTTTTTTTTAAAACTTTAAGCAGGAGATAAAATATTTCACTTTTTATATCTAAAATTGGAAGATGAATTAGGAGATACAAAGATAGCATTAGTAATCAAAGGATTGTAACAACAATGACTTTTATTTCTGGAAAAAGAAATTGATAGTTGTTCCCCGAAAGATTAGGAAATGACGTCATGTCAATCTATTCAACGTTTAGTTGTTTCAAAGGTAAGCAACAGTAGAGATAAGTTTTAGATAAACTGTGATGAGTCATCATTAAAATATTTATTGTTCCAATACTTTACATTGTAATGCGCTTCTCTGCAATAAAATTTATCTCGAAATTCCTAGTAAAATAATTCGCGCAAACAATGGTGTTACTGTAGTAACGACGCGTTAAAACGTCTTCCTTACTATCATATCCATCGAAAGTCGTGATATGCTACAATTTGCTTTTTTAGTTATATGAATGTTTAAATTTAGACTCAAAATTGGGACGGCTATTCAACGATGGTAATAAAATTAAATTAAAATTATTACACATCGAGCCGCGGTTCAGGGAATAGAGCGATCTCCTCTCTAATAAAGAGACCCAGGTGCGAATCCCAGTGATGGCTGGTCGATGGGAATTTAGCTTTCGGCTCACACCGACTAGTGTTGGTACAAAATATCCTCAACGGTTGACAGATCATGGATTAGAATCCCTTTGCCGTCGGAATAAACGTGGAGAGGGGGGCATTCCTCTTTATGTAACGCAAACGCGATTCAGTTCCTTTAAAAAAAAAAGTCCTCTACGGAACTAGTTAATCCAAATACCTGAATTGGGTTTCAAATTACAAGGTTACCAAGTTAAACATTGATAGCCGTTAACTTAAAATTGGGTCAGCTATTCAACACAGATTTTAATTATAATTATTATTAAAATAATAAATTAATTATAATTTATTATTTTAGAACGAAATTTAGGAATAAACTAAATTTTTTAGCTGTTGGAAACGTAAATACTAAGTAATATCAATAAAGAAAAGTTTCTTTCAACAATCATCCCGTTTAAGTCCTAAACGGAAGAAGTTGATAACAACTAGTTAACAACGTAGAGCGAGTTCCGTTGAGTGATAAGAGCAGCAACCGTAGCTTTGTAAGTGAGTAATAATTCTGTAACAATATTATTAACTGGGAGATAATAAAAAACGAAATATTCTTTTTTTGACAGTGTTGCGATGAACGGAAATTTTTTTCATGAGAAAAATGTATCTAGATGTCATAGACTGCGGGGGAAAAAATCGATTTAAAGTAAATATATTTGGGTTTAAAAATATCTTGGGAATGTTTTAATTTTATAATGCTCAAGTGGGAGCTAAATTTAAGCTTTTTTTTTTTCGGTAGTCTTTGAGAAAATTTAGCTGGCACTTTTTGATTTTGTCCAGGTCGTGACAAAGAGGGAGGCAAAATTTGCGATCTATGATTTCAGTAGACTGTAATATGATTAATAAAACAAAGAACAGCATCATTTTGAAATAGAATTTCTGAAATATAATTTTAAGTAGTTTAAAATAACAAACGAAAGTTTTTCATTTGATTTAGAGCTCGCAAAATATTCATACCTGCCAACTTTGATCAGGCACCGATCAAGACAAATTCAGGCCCTAGGCCCACCAAATTTTCCGGGCCCCTTACGAAATATTTTGAAATTAAATTACTGAAGAGTAGTCCTAACAATAAAAAAGAATCTGTTGGACAGCATGATTCAAGAGAAACATTCTGAGAAATTTTGAAAACAAACAATTGATTTTTTCTAAGATAAAGTTTACGTATCTATAAATTAAAGCAAAAAAGAAAAATAGTTTGGTGGCCACAAACAATTGAAATCAGTGATTTTTGCTAAAAATCACTGATTAGCTGAATTATTATTATTAATTTTCGTCAGCAGCAATTATTTTTTATTCAGTACTTAAACCAACATAAAGCTAGCCCACCTTTCATTAGACTTTTTGCTAATTTTTGAGGTCCCTCAGAAATTGTGGGCCCTAGATCCATGCCTATTGTGCCTAGGCTATAATCAGGCCCTGACTTTCACTCTTTCTGAAAATGAATTTTTCCAAGTTGGTGCATGCCTATTTTGCCTAGGCTATAATCAGGCCCTGACTTTCACTCTTTCTGAAAATGAATTTTTTCAAGTTGGTAGTCAAGCAATTACCGAAAAACAATCTTACTCAAAAGTATATTTAAAGATTTAAATTCGCTATCGTAAAGAATATTATGCTTTTTATATATTTATAGTAGCTATTTATGTGTAGTGGTCAAACTCATTTATAATTATTATTAAAATTCAAAAAATTTAATCGAATAACATGAATTTTGCTACCATTCTATAATATAAAATCTTCCGGGAAAACCGGAAGAGTTGGCAGCTAAGAATATAGAACTGTTAGATTTCATTTTAATTTAAAAATAACGACATCGTCAACTAATTCGTCGACATCGTCACTTTTCGTCAACTAATTCGTCGACATCGTCAACTAATTCTACATCGTCGACATCGTCACTTTTAATATGTCGTAATAGCTAAAGTCATCACGTTTCGTCAACAGAAAAAAAAATAAGAAGAATAAATATAAAAAAAATCACAAATATTATATTCTTTTTACCGACATTTAATTTTTAGGAGAACGCTGCGAAAACTGCATTTATTTTCTCAATTCCTTTTTTTAAAATTGATTTCCTGGTTGATGAACTTCAACACGTACCAGCAGTGGCGCCAGTTAAACCACAAGGGAAAATAACCGTTTATTAACCCAATACGAAAGACATTTAAATATTTAAATGTCGATAGATTTTTTTTCCGTGTTCGAATAACAGATGTGATAAGACATGCTGTGCCGTCTGCAAATTTAATTGTTTAATTAGTTTGTTTTAATTGTTTATCATTAAAATTAACTTGCGTCTTAATTCTTAACTTTACCATAGCCCAACGCACAGGTACAGAACAAAAAAAATGAAATCAATTCTATATTAATTCTAAGTAAACATTCTTTCTTAGAGCAGCAAATATTTTGGAAGATTTTACATGGCAAAATCTTTGGCATACCTTAAAAAATCACGCTTGTAGCTTTTAGAAATTGTGTCATTTTTACCCCAGCATAATTCGGATTGACCAAAATAAGGCAGCAAGTTAATAACTTCTTTCGGATTTTAAAAGTCCATGCAATTTTAAAATCAGATAGGATTGCGATATTCATATAAGAATGCGTTTCAAATTATGTTGGTATTAAAAAAGGCAAAGATGCTTTTAATTTCTTACGCTCATTTCGGTCGAAGTAAAGTTTGCATGGATAAAAAAAACACAATTTCTAAACGCTTGAAGCATGACCTTTCAAATTTTGCCCTGTAAAATCTTGTAAATTATTTACTGCTCCAGGAAAAATTGTTTACATAGAGTTTTGAAGTCTTATTAGTTTATTAGTAAATGTATACGAAACTAATTTTTAACGATTACATTATATGTGCCTTCACATGCGTTTACACACAAATAATCAAATTATTTGCTACAAGCTGAGATATTAGATATTTCTAACGCTCTATGATGTCAAACTAATTTTTAATATTTATCATGGATAGCTTAGAAAGTCCCTCCCCCCCCTTAAAATCTATCCATAAAATATTTTTGCTACTACTTTTTATTTTTTGTCAATTCAAATTTTCTACCAATTCGAGTACATACAACTATGTGCTATAGATGCAAAACTTCTTCCGATTTAACCAGAGATTTTTCGCACATACATTCACCACAATTCTTATGGATTTCTTAATTAAATTTTACGATAAAAATTTTCTTTTAAACAAAGGGTTAAAATCTCGTTTTTTTTTTTTTTTTTTTTTTTTTTTTGTAGATAATATTTTTGCAAAAGTATCTCTTGGAAAATTATGGAGGGGATGAAGTAAAAGTGAATGAAAAAGTTTACACTTGTTTAATAAGTGTATGTAACACAATTTGTGAGCGACCCCTTTGGTTACAGAAGAAGAAGCCTTGAATCGTGCGCTGATCTATTGCATAGTATTCGATAACATAAGCTTAACTGTTTCATCATATGATTCATACTGACGGCATTATCTTATTAAACCATCATTATACTATTTTGTTTATTCATATGAATTTTTTCTTCAAAACTTCTATTAAAAATATTTCATGGTTTATTTTCAAAAGAAGCATGAATATATTTTTAAGTTGATTAACTAAATTGCAAACGATTTATTGTGAATAAATGTAAATTTTTAAACTCCTTTTCTTGGCATGCTGCCAAGGTCAAATAAACAACGTCTTAAACAAGGGTATTTTCCCTTAATGTCAAAATATAGGCAAACTTTCAGCTAACAAATTCATCAGAGTATAAAATTTAATTATTTACAAATTACGGATGTAAAGTAACCCTGAAAGAATTGATAATTTTTAATAAAATGAAAAATCAATTACATAATACGCTGCTTACTTAATTGTAACGGTTAAATACTATCACATTATTATTCTTACTTTAAAGTGCCACTTCAAAAGACTAAACAAAATCGAAAATTAGCAATAAAAAAGGCTAGCAATTTTCTTTTTTTTTCAATGAAAAATTTTTTTTATAATTTTTTAAAATAAAACAATAAATTATTATAAATAACAATAAATTATTGTATATTTTGATCTAAATAAAATATAAAATAAGAACTTTTTACAAAAAGCTATAATAGACTATTATATTACAATTTTAAAAATATATACTTTTACAAGCTATGATCAAATCTATATCATATGATGAAATAAATCATTTAAATAAGGGTACAAACAACATGCATATCGCCTAAATCAGCATTTAAAAAAAAATATTGAAAGAAAAAATATTGAAAGAAAATATTACACTAAAATTTTTAATTTAGAAAAATGTGATATAACTATATACAGGGGTTGAAAAAAAATGTGAAAACACTTTAATGCTAATTGTATGCAAACATTCTTTTTAATTGCAGCAAATTTTTTGGAGGATTTTACATGGCAAGCTGTAGGCACAATTTGAAAAATCATGCTTAAAGTTTCTAGAAATAAGAGTATTTTTAACTTATCAAAAATTTGTATGGGACACAAAACGAGCGCAAGAAGTTAAACGCTGAAGAAGAGGAAATAATTGCATCTTCTATAGCAGGGCTGTCCAACTGCAAAGAGCCCACGAGCCAGAATTCCGGTCACTGATCACCTGGCGGTCCGCAGTTTGAAAAAGTTGAACAATACCCTTTTACCTCTTATACAATAACAATTTATAGTTGAATTATTAATTATAAAACAATGGAACAGAAGGATTATAAAAGAATTTGTTTGCATTTTAATGAGAAAACTGAGGCCGATCAGCCTGAATAAGAAGTTGGCGGGCCACACAATATGTGTTGGCGGACCACATGCGGCCCGCCAGTTGGACAGCCCTGTTCTATAGAATAATTTTAAACATGCTGGTGTTACAGAATACCTATATGAATTTTGGATCTGGGTACCAGCCGCAGTATGCGGCTTTAGCCCATTCATCTGATTGAGTATGTAAATAAAAAAATTGCGAGTAGACGCATCACTGATGTTACAGAATAATCCTAACTTGCTCCCCTTAGTAAAAAAAAAATATTTTTTCTAGTGGTAAAATGAATGTAAGAGTTTTTAGTTTAGACTTTTTCATTATAAGTTCGCTATCAATTTATTAAATTTTTGCAAATAATTGAGCAGTTGGCATTTCTGTGTTAAAGCTGGAAATAAGTTATTAACTTCTTACGCTCATTAAGGTCGATCCGAGTTTGACACTGTTTAAAAATGACACCATTTCTAAAAACTTCAAACGTGATCTTTCAAATTCTGCAACTAGTTTTGCCATGTAAAATCTTTTAAAAAATTTGCTGCTGAAAGAAAGATTGTTTACATAGAATATTTAATTATTCTGTCCAACCCCTGTAGATCGAACCATAGTGGCTCAGTGGATAGGAAGCTCGTTTCCCAACAATTTAACTTAGGTTTGAATCCCAACCGTGACTGGTGGATACGATTTCCACACCCGACTAGCACCGAACACAGTACTAAGGTAATATATCCTAAGGCAGTGTTTCCCAAAGTGTGGTACGCGTACCCCCAGGGATACGGGATCAGTTCAGCGGGGGTACGCGTTCTCATACAAAATATCTTGCAACAAACGAAAATTCCAAAAAATTTTTTTTAAAAAACAAAGCTATCCATGAAAATTTATGATTATGCATTTTTCTATCGGCTATTTTTTGCAGAGTTAACAGTTAATAATTAGTGGTGTCAACAGCCAGTTGTGATTTTTAACTTTTGTGCAATTTTTTAATAGTAAAAAATACATTAATTTTTTTATTAGTGGTACACAGCGTTACGAAAAATTTAGAAAGGGTACACGAAAGTTTGGGAAACACTGTCCTAAGTGGTAGACGAATCACGTGTTAAAATCTCCTTGCTGTAAGGATATCCGTGGAAGATTTTTCCTGGTGCAAAGCAAATGGGGGTTAGTTCTATCAATAGAAGTCCTCAATGAAGGCAGATTTTTCCTGGTGCAAAGCAAATGGGGGTTAGTTCTATCAATAGAAGTCCTCAATGAAGGCAGATTTTTCCTGGTGCAAAGCAAATGGGGGTTAGTTCTATCAATAGAAGTCCTCAATGAAGGCAGATTTTTCCTGGTGCAAAGCAAATGGGGGTTAGTTCTATCAATAGAAGATCTCAATGAAAGCAGATTTTTCCTGGTGCAAAGCAAATGGGGGTTAGTTCTATCAATAGAAGTTCTCAATGAAGGCAGATTTTTCCCAATATTTGATCCAGCAGTTACCTTGTCTTCTGGATTGGATTGAAAATTCCAAGGCTACGTAGTTGAACATTGGTTGTCGCTAACTCAAAATTGGGTCGGATGTTCAGCGACAGTTATAAAATATATAATAAAACCCATATATATGTTCTGTTTTATATTTTGATTGTACATTAAATAAGTAAAAAAGAAAACTCAGGAAACAAGATTAAGAACTACTGACCTACATAAATGCCACTACATAAATAGCCCTTCTACTACTTTTATTGTATTAAATTAGATGCATTCAAAGAAAATATATAAAATGATTGATTCTTTAACTTATTAAGGGCAACATTTTTCAAAAATTGATAGACTGATAACTCAATCGTTTTATTCTTGAAAATTTTCATGATGTAACAAAACATATGTACTCATCATTAATATATTAAAAATATAAAATTGTTTTATTTGATCTGAAACGAAGCTGGTCGTGATAGTTTCATTGGTAGGGCTTTGGTCCCACGTCCAAGAAGCTGTAGTAAATGGTGACTGGTACATGTTAAATTCTTCGGGCTACAAAGTCTTCCATGTCCCCATAACAAATGAGATCTCCGGGCTACTGAAGTGGATATTAATCGTTCGGGGATAATTCTGTATCGTGATCTGCAGCACCAACTATAATCGTCAAGTGCTAAATAGATTCTAAATTTAAATTTATTTATTTTTTTTTTTTTTTTTTACAAAAAAAAGAAAAGGAAAAAAAAAGAAAGAAAAAAAAACATGTAATGTTAACTTGCAAGTGGCTATCAGTTTTTATTTTTTAAAGTTTCTCACGGACTGCTGCCAAGACGTTTTCAAGATTTGGATGAATGAATGTATGTATGAATGGGTCCACCGTATAAACGGGCTGTGACGTGGGTGTGGATAAAAACCTATTCTTAGTTATAGATGGTGCCACTGAAAAACAAGAAATGCACCCTATGGTGCTGGTATTGGCATATAACATTCGAAACAAAAACGAAACGAAGCGACTTCATTTTAAAACTGGAGTGACAGTCAACTCTAGAAAAATCAAACTATGACTTTTTACTTCACCAAAAAATGTCGCGCTTCGCAATATGAACGAATTAACAAAATAAATAAACACACGACTATCAAGTTTCAATTGAAGTATCAGTTCGAATTTTCCTAGTGTTCTAGTGATAAATGTAGGTGGAAAATTTTTAAACTTTCTTGCATGTAAACATAACATCATATAGCATATCAAACAAAAACTTTTCAGTGCAAAATAATAAATTCGAATCATAATTGTTTTGCACTGATATGGATGTTATAGCCATAATAAGTATTAATTTATACTAAACATATATATTGCATATATATGTTTAGTATAAATTAATGCTTACTCCTCATTTCCATTTTTTCTTTTCTTTTTAACACTAAACAATGATTTAACATCAAAACTTAAGTTTTAAAAAATTCGATAAACTGTGATTAAGAAAAAAATTTGCTTTCGGCATAGTTTTATACAAAAATAAAGAAATTAAGTAAAAGAATTCTATATAAGTACCACTTTAAATTATAAAATTTTTATATTACTATATTTTCTATGCATACATCTAGTAAAGAAACCTGATTATTCTAGACAACTTTAACTCATTGCATGCGAGCAACTTTTCGGAAAAAAATTTATTATAGATTAAAATTTCAAAGAAGTTGGAGCAAACTAGTCATTATAGCTATTTATCAGTTAAAAAAAAATTACGAGGAGTGATTGAGTACTGATTTCATATATAGTGAACCTTTTATATGCTTGTGGTAATCACGAATTGATAATTTCTTTGGAAAAACAGAGCGTAAGTTTTGCTGCTTTTGTAAGGATTGCAGAAATTTCAAAAAGTATTTTAACGTGGCCCGCTTGCAATGTGTCAACTTCTTCGATACTAGCGAGTTATACATAGATTCTAAAGCCGGTAAAAATTTTTAAACTAGTACCCAAACTATTTTTTTAGTAGTTTATTAGTGGGATAATAATAGTTAAATTTCAAAAAGAGGCAAATAATGAGACAGACATTGATATTTTAATGCTTTAGTTATCACCATTACGTTTTATTTTTTCAAAGGCCATCGAGCATCATAATAAAAATTCTTTGTTGCTTCAGTTTTAAACAATTAGCTAACAGCTTAGAAGAACACAAAATATTTCTATAAACAGTAACGTAAACCCACTAAAAAGTTTTTTTTTTTTAAAAAAAGCAAAAGCAATAATAATAATAAAAAAAGTACACGGGAGTTTTCCCCTGTTTCATTCGTCTATCTTTGTTAATAAAAGTTTTCAAAATACTAAAACATATTTTTAAAAAATGGAAACGATATTTATTTAGATCTAATGTTTAAAAATACGACAACGAATTTTTAAAAATAAATTGAAAGCTTTAAACTTTGATCAACTACCACTTAGTTTTGTATTGGAAAGCCAGGTCAGAAGGTATTTATTAATTACTTCGTTTCAGAATAATTTGTTGTTATATGAATATTTTGTCCTTACATTTTGCTTTTTTACTTAGTTGAGTACAATAAATAATTGAAATTAATAATCCCTAAACATCATTAGTTTAAAAAATTATTTACCCAAATTTACTTCTCACCAGGTAGTTAAAATTATAACAATTATAATATTTTATTACAATATTAATTATAATCATAAGTAATTACAATTAAATTAATTGTATACATGGCAACAATAAGTAAATTAAAAACAATAAAATTAGTTTAACCATCTTAGAGGCGGTATTAAACCCAGCAAGTGAAATGTCATACTGCTTAATGTCTGCATTGGCTCGTTATCTTTTACCTCTCCTATAATTTTTGAAGCTAATTAAGTATTTCTATTATCAAGTATACAATGATTATTATTATAATAATAAACAGAAAAAAGAACTCTTTAGTTTCAAGGATGAAGCTTTTAAGACGAAGGCTAATATATAGAATTTTTTTGAATAGTTTCATCGTTTTTAATTAAGGAAGTTTTTCATAAATGCAGCTAATTAAAAATAGTTGCCTTAATAGTTTAAAAAGATACTGGTCATAACATAAATTTAGAAGAAGAAAAAAATTTACCTGGCTTTTGTGCGCTTGCCATTATTTAAGAATTGCGTTCCGCCAACTGTTAAAACTTAAGTGAAATAGACGTATAAAATCCTTTCCGTCAACTCCAACCAACAGAATCACGTGATTCACGTGACTAACTTATCAGACAAACCGCAAATTTGTAGGAACTAATTAATGATAAAAAGTTTCACAGGAACAGATCTATAGCGCTTTTTATTACCAAGAAGAGTTGAAGTCGAAAGGTTTTATACATTTCTTTGACTTGGCGACGAAATAGTTTTATCGCCACGCTTATCAGACGATACTAAAATTTGTTTTCTTTTTCGAACAAATTTGCGGGTTCCAAGGTAGTTGAAAGTGAAAGTGAAACTATTCTCTGAGTGAAGTGCATGTGTCTGAATGATATTATATTTTTCCGTAATATTCCTTTTCTCCAGAGCTGCTTTAAAGTCAATATTATTATTCTTAAAAGAAATATGATGTAGCTGTTTTTTTTTTCTCTCAACACCTGTTACTATTTCATGCCAGTTAGAGGAAAAATATTTCGATCATAAGACAAATTTTTTTCGTTTAACTCTTGTAACCTGTTTGATAATATATGACTCATACCATCACCTCCTATATTAAATCAAATATATCCTCCTATTAGTATAACACCGGTTGTGCGCATACTCATATGTGGTGGTTATCTTAGCATCAGCCCCGCTAGGGGCTCTAACTAATTCCTCTGAGTGGGAATAAATAATAACTCGCCGAAGCGCAATTGAAAGGTGACAGTTGGGGTTCAGTAACATTTACTGAGAGAAAATTAAAATGAAATAGAGAGATTAAAATGAAATAGAGAGATTAAACAAACAAATTTAAGAGAGAGAAGAGGTTTTTGTGACATACCCCCCCCGAGCAATTTATCATATATATATTTGAGAATTGAAACTGTAGTGGTTGACACGTAAATAAGACACAACAATGATATTCAAAAATTAAACAAAATTTTAGACATACATTTGCTACCACTTTCTCATTTTTTCTAGATTTTGTAATAAGTGGCTCTTTCGTTAACCGGTTTACCTGTATAGTAGTCTGATCAAACGACATATAAAACACAGTGTAGAGGCTTTCATTTATAGGAGTCGTTGCTCATATTGAATGGTAGTTTTGAAAGATATTTATTTATTTAATTATTTTACTATATTAAGATGTGAAAGAATTGGTGAAAATTTGTGGTAAACATAGTAAAACTTGGTGAAATTAAGCTTATTTGAGTTTGTTTTTAATCACAATGCACAGTTTTTATTCCTTATTTTTACTGACTTGTGTTATTAATACGGATGCTATGATTTTAAACTTTGTTAATTTCTGATAATAATACTTAAAACAAATTAGTTATATTTTTTAGAAAAAATTCGTGAATAAAATGAAAGAATTACAAAAAACATTAAAAGAGTTTAGTTTATTTTTTTTCATAATCACTTTTGAAGGAAGTTTTTTAAGTTTAAATTCTTGGTTTCAGATTATCCTTTACTCGTTTTAAAATTTTTGTTCAAATTTAGGGAACTTAGTTTTTTTTCATCCTAAAAAAATTTATTTATTGTTTAGTAAGGGGATTAATAATCTAAAAAATGAATAATAGCCAACATAGTTGCTAACTTTTCTGTTTAATTTAGAATTTTTTTCTGGAGTGAACAAAATGTGCAATTTACTATTTTTTTGTATAATTAATGTAATTTAAAAAGATTTTAATTATTACAGTATTTGAATTAGTCTATAATAAATACACAAAGAATAATTTTTAAAATAGTAATAAGTGAATACATAAATATCTGATAATGCATAATAATAAGTGCTATCGAATAAAAAAAAAACATGTTTGAACTTACGTTAATATTTCACTACCACTTTAAATATTAAAAAATTATATACCTATAAAATTTAACACATTAGTATAATAAATAAGTAAGGGCCTTCTGCGCGCCCCAGGTGCCCAATTTGTATAAATAAATAAAGAAAGAAAGTATAATAAATTAAAGCAAATTAATTTATAGCAACAGCAGACACTAGCTTTTTTGAGCATGTTATGAATTGAATTATAAATTGTGGTATGATTATATTGCAATTTTTTTAAAGTATGGCTATTTTTATCAAAATTTTATTTTCATCTAAAATTTGCTAAACCCCAAAAATAACTTTAAAAAATATCTTTTAAAATTTTCCTACCTGGGGCAGGTGGCAGGGATGAAAAAATGTTTTCATTATCACTTTCTACTGAAGTATAACTATCGAATGGCCCAGTTTGGGCCTCCTCAAAATCTCTATCATCTGCGAGATTCATAGCTGTCATATTCAAAATTCAATAGCCTGAAACTACACAAAATAAATGTTTATCATCCCTTAGTAATTTAAGGAAATATTACAAAATGCGATCGTTTGCATTGCATGATTGGTAGACACGTAGTGTAAACAATAAAAAAAGTAGAATTTTTTTTTTGTTGTAAATACCAATGAAATTGATTCATTTATTTAAGTATGGCCAAATGGTTTTAACTTACATGATACTCATAAATGTCCTGCCGAAAAAATAATATGCGCATGAAAATATATTTGCAACAACAAGTGGGCCACTTTATATTTCGATCATATTATCACTACCTTCACTACCACTTGCACTAAAATAAAAAAAAAAGAGTAGTTTGAATTTGCTTTTTTCATTCATATTCAAAAATTTATCAAGAAATTGATTTTGTAAACTAATAAATCATCTGGACAAGTGGATTTATCTGGACAGGTGGATTTATCTGGTTTGCTTTAAAAAAACACTATACTTTGAGTTTAGATCCAGTTATAATAATTTGTATTGGATCGATCCTGTTTCTTGCAAAACTAATCGAAACAGTAAAACACTTTTTTTTTTAAATAAAATATAAAAAACGGTTCTTTTTAACCCTTTGGCGCAGATGGGATGGGACAAGCAAAAATATATTTTACAATATATTAATTATATAAAACAGTCTAATTGTTACAAAAAAAACCTTTTAGATTATCTAAATTATACTTGCACTAAAATCAAAAAAAGAGTAGTTTGAATTTGCTTTTTTCATTCATATTCAAAAATTTATCAATAATTGATTTTGTAAACTAATGAAATTTCAATGATGAATAGCTTTTTTTTAGATCTAAATAACTGCAAAATAATGCAAAATTAAAAAGTTATTGTTTGGAAGTGATTCAGGTTTAGAAAATTTTACCTGCAGCGCAGAAAAAGACCTTCCTTATTTCATAACAATAAACTATTAAAATGCTGAATATAATATTTTTTCGCTAATATTGACTTAAATCAATACAAAATAATGAAAAATATGTTTAATAAAAATTCTGCGTCGAAGGGCTAAAAAGACACTAGACAAGAATGGGTTATTTTTATTTTTTATTTATTTATTTTTTTAATAAATAAAACTAACTCACCATTTGCTTCCATATTTCTTCTAATGCTATTTCCGCACTTTCCAACTTGTTCTAATTTATAGGAACACTTTTATTCAATTATTTAGAGTGATAGTAAATTATATGATTTAATATTTGATTAGTTAGCTTTTGGAATGATTTTGTCCACCTTTATACGTACAAACAACATAAACATATTAATTGTGCAAAGATGTTCCAACATGCAGGCAAAATTAAACGAATTAAACTTATTTTAAATTGTTGTTTGGCTACCGCTTTAAAAAATCTGGGTAAATAAAATTTGATTGGTTGCTTTGCACATAGCGGCCAATTAAAAGCAAGTGAAACTTGAATCCGCGTAAAATCTAATAACCACAAAAAAAGTGTAACCCTAAAACCACAAAAGGGAAAAATCTAGAGATATATCAGATCTTCTAAATTTATTTTCTTGAAAAACTTCTTAACATAAATCCATATTTTTTCTGAATATCATTAAGAGGATTAGAACTCAGAGATTTATTGTGAAATATCGATATTATTTAAATATCGAGAAAGCGATATTTTATATTTCAGTATATTGTGATTGCAATGTCTAATGATAAATTTGAAACTTATGATAATTATCGCCAATTACAATATCGCGATTATTTTCAATAACGGTTAATATCGATTAGAATAATAATGTGAGTCTTATCAATTACTAGAACTATTGAATATGGTAATATTACGATCATTATCGACCGCGGTAAAGATCGAATACAATAATGTGGGAAGTATTATCGAAAGCAGCATATTCGAGAGTGAAGTCTTTTTAATTTGGGCTAACCAAAATAATGATCAATATAAAAATAATATAAATCAGTTTCCACTTCAAATCCATTTAATCTGTAAGAGCTTACGTAATTTTCAAATGGGCCCCGTAATGAGAAAATGAAGTTTATCGTCACGTGCGTTGAAATCGAAAGTGAAACTTATTTTTTTTTAAGTGAGTGCCGATTCAGATTAGACTTGTAATTTTAACCGGAGTGGTATGTCTCAATTACATCCGCTATTACTGAATCAAATCTTCCATACGAAATTAAAAATTACGTAGAGCTGATTAAAGCTTTCTTATGTTAATTAGCCGTACAATCTAAAACTTAGTTAATAATTATATAAATAAAAATTATACAGTGTAAGAAAAAGAGACGTATTGGGTTTACTTTTGATACAAAACTATAATTTTTATTTATAGAATATTAAGATCTAATATTTAGGGTGGCCACAACTGGAAAAATTTTAAAAAGTGGTGGTAAATGTTACACGAAGCTATTGAAATTTTTGATGGTTTTGACACCACTTCAGAATTTCAGTTAGTTTTAAAAACTAAATATTATATAATTCAGGACTGATATATTTCGACCAAGCACAACCTGAAAAGTGTTTTAACCCTTTATGGAATAGCAAATTTCAATAAAAAATTTTAGCCAGGTGTGATATTAGCAGAGATACCAACTTGCTCCGGACCGTGAATAAATATTTTCTAGTGGTAGTTTATTAATTGTGATTCTTGGTTTAATAAATTCAATTTATTAGGCTGTTATCCACCACTATTTCTGAATAATTCGAAGACTTATATTATTCGCTACTTTGTTATAGTTAAATCATGTTAAGCCTTTTGAAGAGTAAGCAAAATTAGTCAATTATTTGCAAATTTTAGTTGGTAGTTATTTACCGTTTTTTAAATTATTTTGGCGTGTCCGGAGCAGTTGGCATCTCTTTACTAGTAACTGCAACCTTAGTCAAACATTCTATGCCTATGTGAAGTATTTATTTATGCATTATCCCCCATGATGGGGCTTCGTCTCTAGGGAATGATGAAAATCCGGAGAGAAGCTTCAAGAAAAGTTAGAATAAGAGTTCAGTTATCACGGCAGAACAGAGATGCCAATTTCTCCGGGTAAGGAAAAATTTAATAACGGTAGAGAATTACTAACTAGAATGTGTAGATATTTAGATAATTTTGCCGATATTTTAAAACTGTCAGCACTGCTTAACTGCAACTAAGTGGTGTATTACATAAGCTTTTGAAATACTTAGAAAAAGTCAATAAATTAAAGTTACTGCACCAAGACTACCACTCATAAATATTTATACACTGTCCGGAGCAAGTTGGCATCTCTGACAGAGCTACGGTTGTTAAAAAAAACACATTCTAACATTCTTTCTACTACTAACATTCTTTCTTTCTTTTCTTTTATTAAACAAAACTGGGCACATGGGCCGCGCAGCGGCCCCTATCTCATTCATCATGAAAATATTTACAGACAGTGAATAAAAACATTTTGTGTTAAGCAACATTATGGTAGCTCTCTTATTAGCTCTTTGTTGTTCAAAGAATAGTGGTGGCTAAACGTTTAAAAGCAATTAGTTTCACATTTTTAGTGGTTTGTATCGTTTGTTGAATTAATGTTGCGAGACTGGCTACACTGCGTCGGAAAAGTGGTAGCTAAAGTCTGAAAAATATTCAGGCTTTGAGGTATTCACACGTGCTGAAAGATAATTTCATTTCGTTTAGCATGATGCAAGAACTTCAAAGCTAACTTTATAGGATGTTCACTATATAAAATTGTAAGCAGTCTTGAGAAAAGTTCGTCACCACTCTTTAATTTTTTAATGATGTGGGTACCCCGTATTTAGTGAGGTATCCTAATGGGTACCATGAGTCTGAAGAGGTTAAATTTCTCTTAATTAAAAATAACCGTTTTGGCAGATATATATATATGAATTAGCAAAAAAAAAAACCCTCTATCTTGCTCTATCACTTTCCTGTTTGTGGTCATCCTGCGTATATATATATCACTAATATTACAGTAATCATTTTCCAGAACAATTTTAAAAAAAACCGGTAGAAAAAGATCGAAAAAATAAAATGCTTTAACTAATTATTACAGAACTGTAGACCATATATCTAATTCTTAAATAAACAAATCAAATGAAAACATCGTTCAAGGGATTAAATTCCATTTATTCACAACAAAATTCCCTTTATTTACAACAAAATTCCCTTTATTCACAACTTAGTACTATTTTATAGAATCTCTCTGGTCTCACATCTCAAGAATAAACTCACCAGAAATTCAATGCATAATTAATTAATAAAAAAAAAAAATAATAAATATACAAATTTCTTAAACTGCAGCTATTGCGTTAAATAAATTCAGGAAAATATCTGATACAAAATAAAACTTCGCTATAACATTTACATAAAAATAGCTAATTATTGCAGTGTTGCCAACTTACTACGCGTTTTGCAAAAATTTATTGTTAGGGTAGATAAGTTCCTTTATTCCAGCTCTTTCATGGTGAGATTTTTAAAATGTTGTCAAAATTACCGGAAATTGGAAAAATGTTAATTTTTATGTATATCTACCACTCTGTAAATTATTTTGCAAAAAGCGTCGTTCCTAGTAAATGCAGTCACTGTAGTAAGGGTGTGATGCTATATCGAATGGTTCGTCGACGAAGTGAATCTTACATATGCTAATTAATTCGTGTATACGGTGTTTTAGGTAATGAAATCAAACACAAAAACGCACTTTCTCCAGATAAACATACTTTTAAAATAAGAGAGAGAGTTGCAGTTAAGGAAGGCGTGCAAATAATTTTGTGAGGAGAGGGGTGTTATCAACTTAGGGTTTGAGATCTAAAGGCCTTCTTATTAAACAATTTTGCTAGGAACAATCGTGACTCCAGTTTTAAAAGTTAACTTTTCTTTTATTATTATTATTATTAGTTAACTTTTAGATAACTGATTTATTTAATAAGTTTACTTCTAATAATAAAATTGTAATTATAAATTTAATAAGTTACTTAAACTAATTAAAATTATTTAGAAAAGTATAAATAATTGTACGAACAAAAATATTTCGACTATAAATTAAATTAAAGCATATTGCAGCTTTAATTTATTTAAATTGGAACACTTTTGAGCCGATGTTCGTTTGAAGGATTGAATAGGAACTCGGAAAAAAATATGAAACTATTGATAGGGAGGGTGAGATTTTGCATTAGTATAAAACACAAATATTTTTCATAGGGTAAAAAATCTATCTTGTCACACAAATTCCAAAACCATATTTAACTAAATTTCAAATTTAATTAGAAAGGTAATACAGTAATAGTTTCCGAAAGTACATATAATAAACACAACAGAATCTTTTTATAGTAAAATGTTTAATGAGTTCGCGTTCCATTTTTTCAATTGTTATGTAATAATATAAAATGCAATTGTAAGTATATAATTGTATAAATTATAATTGTATAAATAATTGTAATAAATGTAAAATATATTGTAAATACTTCTAATTTCAAATATAAAATAAATATTTATGAATATAATTTGAATTATAATGAAATTCAATAAAAATTATAGTTATTTTAATAGTTTTTAATGAAATAACAATAAAAATATTATTTTAATATTATATTTTTCATAATTTGTCCTTCAATTTGTTTAAAAAATGTTACGGCACACATTGTCATTTTTTAATATTTCTAGCAAATTTTATTGTATCTGGCTAAACAACAAGGGTTTTAAAATAAACAACACTTTTTCAAATAAGTAAGTAGAATTTTTAATATACATATATATATTTGCTACTTCTTTTCTTTTTGCGGTCACAAAAATAATTAGTCAGAATTTTGCTATTAATATCAAGCGATTCTTTTAAAAGAATTTAAAGTATTACTATTTAAATTAAAGTGTAGTGATTACTTTATTTTCTTAAAATTATCAATATGCGTAAAAAATGTATCATTAAATATTGACGTCATAATTAAGATTTAATAAAATCTAGAAAACATTGTATATTCAAATACAATTTATGTAATTAAAAAAAAACTTTGAAACGCTTACCTTCAAATACCATGTTAATTTTTGCCCCAAATTGAACTTATGGTGTTCTGCGGATAACACCAAAAAATCAAAGAATTAATGATCGAGGTTAAATTATAAGTGGAATTTCCTCAAATACTTTCAACCTTCGTAGGGAATAAAGTAGGATGTTTCGCAGAAATAATTCATAGAAAATATAGGAGATAAATGAATTATATTATCCCTATTAGTCTTTTTTGTGATTAATACATGGAAGCAATTATAGAAGATACATTGCTTCTCAAATATATAATTCTTTTTTTTTTAAAAAAAGTAACGTATCGTTTTTTGATATCTAATTTGTAATGGAATTTAAGTACGATGCATAATTTATATTTCCTTGATAAGAGTCATATGACTTTTTCAATTATTTGATATTTATTAGAGTTGGAAGTAATCAAGCTTCGCAATAAAAAGAAATATATCTCTTATCACTGCACATAAATCTTACAAATCAGTACCACACTTTACAGTGAACACAATGTAATGAATAATATGCTAGGTGAAATTGATTTCTGATATATTTTATTATTCCTTTTAAAAATAGTGATAATATTTAAAACGCAATTGTTTTCTGCAACTTATTTTAGTTTTTATATATTGAAATATATATATATATATATATATATATATATATATATATATATATATATATATATATATATATATATATATATATATATTCTAGGAGGCTTCGCCCCCTGCTCGCTGGCGCTCACCAACCCCCGGAACTGCTTTCGCAGTTCATTTCGGATTGCTTCGCAATCCAATGCTCGCTCATTGGATACGTTCTTAACGTCTAGCTTTTGTATACTTTTTTGAATACTGAAGTTCCGAAAACTTTTCACTGTAGAAAATTCTAAACCTGTACATTTCAATATTAATTTGAAATTGCAATTGTTAATTTGGGCATTTGGCGATACAACACTTATAGAATTGAAGGATTTGTTACGTCAAGCGCTCAGGTATTATAATTTTGATTTATGTTGCTAAGTTAACTTTTGAAAAATTCTATGGCTGGCAACAGCATTTTTATTTTTTAAGTTGTTTATTTTTATTTTTGCCGCAGCTGAATTGAACAACCTGATAATGCTCACTCTGGTTATTGTTTCCGTTTTTAAAAGCGCTATATGTTGAGCCACCTCAGCTAGATTTGGCATGCGACAATTTTAGATGCAATCATTGGTCGATTTTCTAACGTTGCCATTCGGGAAGTTGTAATGAGGCTTTTTTTTGGTGCCGTGTAATTTAAGAGAAATTATTTTTATTTTTGGAAAAGCAAGTATTCTTCCTTGCATTTTTTCGCAAGAATACAGATTTGGAGAAACATTTTTATTTTAAACTGATAGTGTTTGTATAAAATACTTCGCTATAACGACAAATTTTTTTAAAACGCATTTCGTAATTTTAAATACTAACGGAAAATCCTGCGCTAGAAAGAATATATATCTTTCGTAAAAGAATTTAGGTTTATTTTAATCTTTAGCACTTTGAATTAATATTTTTAATTTACAATTTTGTAGCCATTTCCATACTCGCCAACTTTTCCGGTTTTTCCCGAGGATTTTATTTTTATATTTAATGTGGTGGCAAAATTTATATAGAATAACATTTTATTCTTCTTTAAATAAGTGTGTTTAAAATGATTATACCGTTACATTTGAATAATTTATAAACATATATATAATAGGGTTGCTGGCTCTCTGTTAGTGTTTTTAATTGTTTGCTAAATTTTTGCGAAACACCAACATACAATTTCATTGGCTTTACAATAACAGAGATGCAAACTTGCTCCGTACAGCAAATATATATTTTAAAGTGGTAGTTTATCAATTACAATTCTTGGTTTAATAAATTCAATTTAATAGATTTTTATTCACCACTATTTCTAAATAATTCGTAGGCTTATATAATTCACGACTTTGTAGTAGTTATGTCATGCTATACCTTAAAGCATGGCATCTCTGCCATAATTGCCAACTCGCATGGAATTGAGGAATACTTTTTCTTAGTGGTAGCAACATTAGCGTATTAAATCGTGCAGTATAAAGTTTAAAAAAAAAAAAAAAGTAATTTAGAAACTACCTTAACGATTAATTTAAAAAACTATTTAGATGATATTTATTTGCTGTTTAGTTAAGCTTATAGATGCAGAGATGACAACTCCGGACAGCAAATAAATATTTTAAAGTGGTAGTTTATCAATTGTGATTCTTGTTTTGAAAAATTCAATTTAGTAGATTATTATCTACCATTATTTCCAAATAATTCGTCGGTTTATATAATTCACCACTTTATCGTAGTTTTGTCGTGCCTTTTAACACGTTGAACGCCACGCTAATTTTACATGGCTTGCCCATCTGGCCACGGTAAATAACTACAAACTAAATTTGCTAATATTAGACGGATTTTGCTATTTTTTTAGAAGGTTTATCATGACATATCTGTTTGTAGTAATGAATTATCTAAGTCTATGAATTTTTTAAAAATAGTGGTGGATAAAAATCTACTAAATTGAGTTTATTAAACCAAGAATCACAATAATTAAGTAAATTTTGAATGAATTTTCTGCAATTCCATAAAAGAGTGTAAATTTTATAGTTCTATATCATGTTATACGCTGTCAGCCAGCTGTTTTTTGCGGTCTATGGGTCAGCAAGCGGTGGCAGACGCAGCCTAAATGTAATTTCAGTGTCAGCCATCGGTGGTTGACGTGGCCTAAATGGAAAGTCCAGCGTCAGCCACCGATGGCTGACGCGGCGCTCAACGTGTTAAAAAGCAAGCAAAAATAGTCACTTATTTGCAAAGTTTAGTCTGTAGTTATTTACCGTTTTTGTAATTATTTTGGCGCGTCCGGAGAAGTTGGCATCTCTGCAGATGCCTTAATAGTTTTGGGAAATGCTTCCAAACTTAACTGTTGCTTTACTACCACTTTGTGAAATCTTTTTCGACGACCGTATAAGTTGGCAGATATGGCTTTACCTCACCACTATGAAAATACATTCTTGAAAAGCGTCAAAATACAAAGATCCCAACTGCTCCGGAAACGCCAAAATAATTACAATAAGCTGGTAAAGGCCGATATAGCCTGGTCGGTAGGGCGCTCGGCCCATATCCAAGAGGTCGTGGGTTCGATCCTTCCCGGCCGAAGACTCCCCGTGTAGTAAATGGTGACTGATGCACGTTAAATCTGTCGAGTCTCAAAGTCCTCCATGTTCCCAAAACAAATCAATACCTCTGGGGGTACTGATCCAGGAGTTTCCTTGTCTTCTGGATTGGTTCAAAATTACAAGGCTACGGAGTTGAACATTAGTAGTCGTAAACCCATGAAATTGGGTCGGCTGTTCAACGACGGTTATAAAATAAAATAAAATAAGCTGGTAAATAACTACAAAGTACATTTTGCAAATATTTGACTATTTTTGCTTGCTTTTTAAAAGGTATAGCATGACATAAGCATACCTGCAAACTTTTACGTATTTGGCGTAAAATTTTATTTCTATATTTAAAGTGGTAGTAAAATGTAAGCTTTCTATATATTCCTTGCATTTATAAACTCAATTTATAATCTTTTTGACCACCACTGCGGTAGTCCGCATAAACTTCCACAAAATACAGCGTATGTTCTGTCTAAAATTGTAATTTAAATTCCATTTTATTACCACTGGAGAAAATCAGCCTCGAAAGGATTAAAAGTTGACAGGTATGCCTAAGCAGGGATGCCAACTGCTCCGCTTTCTGGAAAAGTTTTAATAAAGTGGTAGCAAATTATACAGTAAAATTTTTTAAAGAAGGATAGTTACGCCTACTTTTTAACAGAGTAACCAGTAGATATGAATTTGTTAACGTTACGTTTTATATAATTCTTATAATCTTTGATATTTAGTAGTGAAAAAAATTACTTAAAATGAAAAATACTAAACTCAACGTAACTTACATTTCGCTACCACTAGAAAATACTATTTAACAGAAAATACTATACTATTTAACGGAGGATGTTGGCAATTCTGCATAAGCACTCTTAAGTGGTGAATTATATAAGCCTACGAATTATTTAGAAGTAGTGGTGGATAAAAATCTACTAAATTGAATTTATTAAACCAAGAATCACAATTGATAAACTACCACTTTAAAATATATATTTCCTGTCCGGAGCAAGTTGGCATTTCTGTATATTTTATTCTTGAATAAATAAGTGCTGTAGCTTACCATCCTATGTAAATGATAAATATCAATAAAACGATTATTTTTCTTTTTCACATTATTATTTTCAATTCTCGATTATATTCGAGTGTGAAAAATTATAGCATCATAAAATACAACGCCACTCGAATTATCTCGAATGTGCACAGTTTAGCGCGCTCGAATTAACTCGAGCGCACAAGTTAAGGGGTTGATCCATTTGCAAAGCTACCAATTCTACCGGAAGGTTTTAATTTTTAAAGTGAAAATAAAACTTTTGATTTTCAAATTTACTACCATTTCGAATAATAATTTTTGCAGGTATGCAAAGAGGCGAACTTGCTCCGGATTGCAGATAAATATTTTCTATCTATATAAACAGATATGTTTTAATGCATTATTTCTGGATTAGTGAATTCGGTTTACGGAGATTTTACCAACTTCTCAGTTAATAAAAGGCTTATAAGAAACGCCGCTCTCTTACAGTTATTTTGTGTTGAGCCTCTTAGGGGGAGTGGGTAGGGCATATATCAATAATGCTAAAACTGACCTTTTTCGACTTACCTTTTCACAGCATCTAATAAAGATATCGCTTCAGTTATTTTTTACACAGAATATTTACATATACATGTTTACACTATGATGACTTTTAATACATATCTTTGGCAGAAAATTTTGTTAAAAATTTATGAACGGAGAACTTATAATTTTTTAAAAAGCTTCATCATTTTTGAGCAAATATCTTTCACAACTCAAAAAGTACTCTTATTGACGCTAAAGCAGTCTCATAGTATACAAATGATATAATCTCAAACATCTCCAAAAAAAATTCAAAGTGATATAAGTAGTTTCTTAGAAAAGTTACATTGAAAAGGTCAGTTTTAACATTATTGATATTACCTACTATTGATATATTACATTATTATTGATTATATACATTATATATTGATTATATACATTATATATTGATTATATCCATTATATATTGATTATATATTGATAATATATTGATTATATACATTATTGATATACCCTACCGACTCCCTTTAAAAAGTTGGCAAATTTACCCGAAAATCTGCAAATTACAGTCCGTAGTTCTCTACCGATTTCATAATATATTTTGTAGGATCCGGAGTTGTGGGCATATAAGTCAGGGTATGCATTGTCTAATGCACACTTGCCAACTTTTAATCTTTCGAAGATGATATTCTCCAAGTGGTACTAAAATTAAAATTGAATCACAATTAAAGGAAGAACCATATTTTTTATTTATGTAAGAGCTTATAAACACACTTGAATATATGTTTAATTTATTTATGTAGTTATAGTTAAAGTAATTTTAAACTACATTTATAAATCCAAAATAAAAATATTAAAAAAAAATTTGCTACCACTTTAAATATAAAATAAAATTTTATAATAAAACTTTTCGCTACTTCACACGAATTTGTAATTGAATCAATAATAAAATTCACGTAATAAAAAAGATTCATCTTATTAGATGAATCATGAGAAATATTGAAAAAAAGTCGCAACACGACTAGGTCATAATTACGATTTGCGGAAACAAAATATTTCTGTCTGTAATAATGTGTTATAAATATAAACATTTATATTGAGATTAGAGACAAGGCACGGTGTTTTCTTAAAACTAAAATGGTAGATTAGAAAAAAATATATCTATTTGGTATCATTTAATATGTACTACCACACTTTTTTCATGCACGTGTTTTTCATATGAAGACCACATTTTGTGACCGGACCTTTATGAGTTAACAGGGTATTTGCAGGTCAGGAACATTTTCGTGACTTTTAATCCAAATTCGGCGGATTTTCGTGAATTGTTAACCTAACTAATTTTTAAGATATAGTTTCTCAAACGAATCTCCAAAATTGTGTAACAGGAATAAGTTTTCAAAAAGAAATTGTAATTAACAGAACCTACTATAAGAGAGAGATATTTATTTGGGATTCTCGTCAATGGTTAAGGACACTGAAAAAGTTAGAGAAAATCTAGTTGGTCAATAATATCATAATAGTTTTTATCTTACAGAAACAAAGCATGCAGTTGCACCGTGGTATATTAATAATAGAAAATTTCTATTTATGGTCTTTTATTAAGGAAATGGAGATTTTTTAAAACTTAAGTATTAGGCTACTGTTAGAAAATACTTTTTATACCTAGCAATAAAATTGGTCTTTATATGAAAAACAGTGGTAGCAAATGTTTTCTTTTTTCCCCCATTGAATATACATTGGCATACATAGACTTAGGTGTGCCCCCCTCCCCCTGCAAGATTCAGAAATGTGCCCTAGCTTAGACTTAAATCAAATTTTAAAAATTATAATATAAAACGACAACACAATGGGTATTTAAAATCATTCATTTATTCTGATGTATATTAATTTATTTATTTTAGTTTAAATTAGTTAAATATTAATTAAGAAGTAATTAATAATTTCGATGGAAAAGCGAAAATTAGAAAAAGTACTAAATTTAAACGGTGTATATGGGCGAATCTCAGGAATCATTAACTTATATGTCTTCAAACTTTTCTTATAAACGTCAAACCGTAACCATCGAAAATTGAAAGAAAAGGTATACAACCCAATTTTGCGAGTTTTATGTTAGTGATATTCCAAAAGCTTATTTAAAGTAGAACAAACTTGTATCATTAGTTTAACTCGCAGAATTGGATTGTATACCTTTTTTTTTTATTTTCAATTTTCGATGGTTACGGTTTGACGTTTATAAGAAAAGTTTGAAGACATATAAGTTAATGATTCCTGAGATTCGCCCATATACTTACCGACTTATCACATTAAAATGAAATTTTAATCTTAAAAATATGAGAAAGTAACTTACTATCTTACAATAATTATAATTAAAGTTTAGTTAAGAGTTATTTTGATTTGTTAAGTGAATTAAAAAATATTTTACAGAAAATATTTTAATTTTAATTTCTATAGTAGGGCGTTCCAAAGTATTTAGACATGTTGATGATCATTATGATATTTTTTATATAAATATCAGTGTTTCAAACACAATTATTTTTATCAGTCATTTAAGTAGTGATATATTTGCAGGAAATTAAATTCTTTTTAATATTTAATTCTTTTTTTTTTCTGTTATCGTTGTTCTTTCAATTCTTTTCTTTCTTTTTCATCAGTCAACTTAGTAATACATTTGCATAAAATTGAATTCTATTAAATATTAAAATTCATTCAAAACTGATTATTACCTAGTTGATACTTTTCAAAATGAAAATATTTACTTTTTATCAAAAATTAGTTTTACGAAGAAAAAAAAAGATGGGGAGAAAGTGATGGTTTCTTATCACATCATGTAACATAAAAGGGCATTTTAAAATAAACGAACAAGAACAGAAGGTTGTACTGTTTTATCAGAACATTTTGTTACGGATAGAAACAAAATTGATCAAGCAAGTGGGGTGGTGGTTATTAGTTTCGGTTAAGAGGTGAACTTCGACTTCTTTGCACCGTGGTCAGATGTAAGGATATTAAGAAAAAGAAATTAGCTGCTAAAGAATATATAATACATAAAATTTATAAAAGTAAATAAAAATATTTCAAAATTTCAAAAATATATATATATATTTTTCGAGGAAATTCTTTTACAAAATTCGGAAAAAAAGGAACGATTTCTTTCGACATTCTCGTTACAAATACTCAGACTTTTTCCCGAAAAATGTAACGAAAAAACAAGTAAAAATACTAAGCTTAAAAAGTATCGAAGTACAAGTAAAAGTACGTATTTATTACTTCCACTTGCGTTGCAAGTAACGAAAGTAAAAGTATTGCCACGTATGCCTAGAAGTGCCTTTCTAGGTATCACCATAAAGAGTGCCCAATTTGAGAACTGAAATGATGTTAAGGTTAACAAGTTAACATTGTGCAGATTATCTACGGAATTGCTGGCCAGGTGGCCGAGCGGTTAGCGTGCCTGACTGCGAAGCCATAGGCTGCGGGTTCGAATCCCGCTCTGGGCATGGATGTTTCTATCTCTCTTTGTGCTGTCCTCTGTTGAGTGTGTGTATGATGTGTGAATGTGGCCCACCCTATACACGGGTTCGTGGCAGCGTGACTTTGGTTCACAGGTGCCCACTGGGTAACGCGAAATGAGCAACAATTCCGGCATAGTATGGCGAAGAACGAAAAGTTCAGTGCCTGCCGTTAAAAAAAAAAATTTAAAAAAAAAATCCAGGGAATTCGCCTATTATCTAGGTAATTTGAGAGCTGAAAAATTTTTTGCTAATTTAATAACTCACTTTAGTTTATCTGCACATTATTTAGATAATTTGTGAAATAACTCATTGAATATGTTACTTATATGGTAATGAATGGAGTAATTGCAAATTATATCTTGAAATAGCGGAGGAAGAAAGGGATTGCAATTTTCTTTACTAGACAAAACACTGACAGGAGAATTATGCAACTTTATCATCATGCACTTTGCACATTTGCTTATTATGCTGATTGCGAAAGTGAAACTATTTTGTGAAGTTACTGATATTTGCATTTGAGAAAGTGTTTTTAAAACCAGGATGAGTGATTTAAATAAAATAAAAAACTATGATTGAAAAATTATGATTTTATTTGATGATTATTTTCACCAGTTAAATTAACTTCAAAAAAGAATTGAATATTAAATCTAATACATAAATAGAATTTATGCCTAACGTGGAAACATTAAAAAGATTGCCAACAGTGAAAGAAATAATATTGATTTTAATTAGATTAGAAAATAATCACGTGGCTAAAATAGCGTGGGAGAGTGAACAATTCATTATGCAAACTGGCAACATGTGGTCTATGTTTTGAATTGTATAAAACCCCAATCCAAGGTTAAATCTTTCTCTTCATCTAACCACTATACTTACTGAAAATCTAATGGATCTTTAACATACCTTGGTTGTTACAAAATCTCGTTTCATCCATAAGTTAACGAAAAATGGCATAGCTTTCTTAACACTATTTTAATGAAGGCTCTGATCCCTGCCAACGCCTCCAATAACTGAAAGCCTCCACACGGTCTTTTATAGGTAATTCGATCTGACCACTGTGAAGGATATCCACTTTCCGAACAAGTCATTTAATACAAAATCTACTTAAAATAAGAAAGTGGTAGCAAATATATGACAAAATTTTTTTTTATTTATGAATATTATTGGTTTGCCTTATTCACTTGTCAACCACTACAGATTCAATTCTCAAATATAGATGATGAATTTCTCTCAAATGCTTCTATAAAAGGTTTTGGGTTCATGCGCAAAACTGGTTCACTTTTTAAATAGTCTGCCCGGACTACTTATAAAAGACCGTGTGGAGGTTTTTTGATGTAGGAGGTGACGCCCCTGCCCCATCTATAGCATAATTCTGTATGCGTGTTTGAGTTATCAAATTGTTGTGGTACTCAAAAATAATTGTAAACTTTTTAAAAACATAAATTAAATTTTATGACAATATATATATATATATATATATATATATATATATATATATATATATATATATATATATATATATATATATATATATATATATATATATATATACATATATATATATATATATATATATATATATATATATCACTATAATAATTTTGAGGGATACTGGACGCCCGCATATTACAATCAAATTTATACCTGCTCTTAAATAATTCAAAGCCTTACGTGATACGCATCTTTGTTACAGTTACGCAACCCCACTGCCTACTAACTTCAATGCCCAACTCAAAACAGTGCTAAAATTCTATGATGAATGGGATTGGGGACGCTTCACGGCCCCAGGTACTCAGAAAAAAAAAAAAAAAAAATACTAGGACTAAGACAATTACGCCGTGTTAAGCATTTTAAAAAACGGACAATTTTAATTGTAAATCTTATATTTTCTGTCTGCTGTTCTTTTTTTTTTATATTTATTTTTTTGTTGCATCCGGAGCAGTTGGCACCTCTTTACTATATGAAATCGAAGACATATTAATCGAATGTGATATTTTTTCTTCTACTATTGCATACCTGTAAATTTAATCATTGGCTCGAAATATATCTCGTTATAGCTGTCTAAGGAAGAAAATTCGTCAGGTGAGCTACTTAACAAGCGATCATGAGCATCAATTAGTTCATTCGAAGCCATACTTTACTTTTGCTGAAATTATAAAAGTTATTGAATAAGGAATAGGATAAAAATTATAAAATTGAATGAAAATTAATAAATACGGAATAGATAGAAATAAATATAAAATTATTATAAATTATTAGTATGTAGAATGTTATTCAACTATAGAATTAAAATTAATATTTAGCTGTAGCCATTTTACGGAAAGATTTTCCCAACATAACTTCGCAACAGAGAAAGAATTCTTTTCTTTTTGTTAAAGAAATTCTCCAGAAATTAAATTGTACAAATTTTACCGAAATATGCCATAGTCGATACGTTCTTTGGAAAGAAAGAAAAAAAAAAAAAAAAAAAAAAAGATGTGGGACACATTCTTCTTAGTAATTGAATTCATTATATTTTATTTTAGTGTTAAACAGACGTATGCAGGCTTGTGCGTACATTGAGACAACGGCTTATAAACACTTGTCAAGTTGAACAACCTAAAACACAAATTCGAAAAGGACATCACATAAATATATTCCGGGTAATAGCGGGATTCGAATCCGCTATTCCCACACTACAAAGCGTTTAATGGATCGGCGAGCCCACTTAACCAGGAAGCAGTTACATTACTTTTAGTTTTAAACTTCCAATTGCGTTGTTTGGTAAATAAACTATAAGTTGAAACTGGGGCCGGGATAACTTGGTTGGTAGGGCACTGGGCCCATGTCGAAGAGATCGCGGGTTCGATTCCCGCTGGCCGAAGACTCCGCATGTAGTAAATGGTGACTGGTGCACATTAAAACTGTCGGGTCACGAAATCCTCCATGTTCCCATAACAAATCAATATCCCTGGGGGTACCAATCCAGAAGTTTCCTTGTCTTCTGAAATGGGATCAAAATTACAAGGAAACGGAGTTGAACATTGGTAGTCATAATCCCAGAATTGGGTCGGCTGTTCAACGACGGTTATAAAATAAAATAATAAAACTGAGCCGTGATGGCTCAGAGGATAGAGCGTTCGCTTTCCAATGAGGTGAACTGGGTTCGAATCCTAGCTATGGCGGGTTGGTACGATTTCCGCATCCAGCTTGCACCGACCACAATGCTGAAGTAAAATATCATCAGAAGTAGACGGATCATTGGTTAGAGTCCCCTTGCCGTCAGGCTAACCATGGGAGGTTTTCGCGCTTCTCCTCTCCATGTAACGCAAATGCGGATTAGTTCCATCAAAAGGTCCTCCACGAAGGCAAATTTCTCCCAATACTTGATCCAGGAGTTCCCTTGTCTACTGGATTGGGTTCAAAATTACAAGGCTACGGAGTTGAACATTAATAGTTGTAAACACAAAAAAATTGGGTCAGCTGTTCAACGACGGTTATAAAATGTGTTAAAACTGAAATATTTAGTTTTATTATAAATACAATTTATTACAAGTAAAGCATTTCCGCAACAGCCCGTTGAGGGCCAAAGGGTGCCTTGAGTTTATGGCTTCAAAACTTTAAAAGCCACGGCGTGATTGTGGCGATGTGATTAGTATTGCGCACAGGTCTCCTTTACTTCCAGACATGCTGATACCAATCTTCTGAAGCTGCGTGGGCTTCAAACCGTCTCAGGGAATCAAACTCCGGTTCTTATACTATGACAGTTTACTCTATTTCAGTAGTTACAATTTGTTACTTTTTAATTCTTTACAGGATGTTGTGACCACTGGTTTAAAAGTCTCTTTTTCTCATTATTAAAAATATATAAGTCCAGCGGGTAAACTATTAAAAAAATTTTATTGTGGAAGTGATATAATTTATATTGTACGAAAGAATTATTTTAAATTTGCTAACATTGGATATTTTTAAAAATATTTCTCAAAACTTACGCCTTTATTTAAATAATTTATGTCTAGAGGTGATTTTTAATAATAATAAATTATTTATTTGATTCTGGAATCATAATTATGACCGATAAGTCTTACCAGTCTACACTTAATCTTTAACTGGTAAGGCTTAAGGATTGGGCACGTTAAGACTGGTTAAACCCGATTAATAGCTAAATCAATAAAAATCCACACAATTTACTAAAAAAAATGTACCACTTTCTTCATAAAGACGCTTTTATCACTATTAAAAATATACAAGTACAGGGGGAAAATGATTAAAAAATTTTATAGTGGTAGTGATGTAACAATTAAATTTGTAATTGTACGCAGGAATTATTTTAAATTTGCAAATATTGGATATTTTTAAAAATTGTTCTTAGAACTTATGCCTTTATTTAAAATATTTATGTCTAGCGTTGATCAAAATCGTCGTGAATAAATTTTATTAAACCAAGTTAAAAAAAAATATATATATATATATATATATGCATTTTGTTTCAACTTTAGGTATGTGAAGAAAATCTCTCAACAAAATCTGAAAATTCGGCACCTACGTTCTGATTCATAATCCGAATACATAAATTTTTATTATTAATATATACTTGTTGAGACAGAAACTAATTTGAGCCTGCAGGTAACAGTTAATGATTTTATGAAGCACTTGGATTGGAATACAATTTAGAAGTTTTCTTTATTTAGCATGGGCACCTGGGCCGCGCAGCGCTTTCTATCCCATACAACAAGTTATTAAAAAGATGGACTGTTCTAATATTTAGCTTTCATAACAAAATAAAAAAGTGGTAACTAAATATATTTCATTTTCAACATTTAGTTGAGATAATGTATCAACCATAATATTGATTATTCATATTCACTATAGTATAATAAACACTTGGGAAACTAGCGTCTTGGGAAAACTGAAAAATTAAGGTTTCTAAAGTACATTAGAAAAATTTTCGTCTTAATTAACCTCTATCAAACCTTCGAGGTTCAGTTAGAATCATTTGTAGTCTAGCTATGGTCGATATGATTTAGAATCAAATTTTTTAAACCAAGTATCAAATAGTAAAACATACAGTTTGCAACAACTGGAGAAAAAATATTTTTTGGCCAAACTTTGAGAAAAATTCGAAAGACTTATATTAAAATTTATTTTTAATATAAGTCTATTTTATTTATTCTTATACGTTTATTTATTTTTTTTTTCTTCTTATACGTTGCACTAAATATATCCTATCATCATTTGAAGATTTAAAAGTATTTGTTTTACTTTTCATTACAATAAAATAATATTTGAACGCCCTTTCAAAAAATATAACTAATATTATTAGAGTATATATTAGTAAAATAAGATAAAAGCAATTACATACCCGCAGAAGTTCTTGATTGTAAGCCGATAGTAAGTTTTGTTGATGATTTCGAAGAAAGCATTATTTTGTATTGAGCTAGAAAAGTTGCATTAAAGATAAGAATATGTAGCTTTTGGCGAAGAGCGGCTCTCATTTTTATAAATATTCTGCTTTCTTAGAAAGGAAAAGGGAGCGAGTTATCATGCGATGATACTTAAAAACAAGGTTCTACATACGTTACATTTTTTTTTTATTTCTATAATGCTCTACGATACAGTTCATTCGCGATATTTTTTCTTTAGATTATGCGTTTTGAGGAAAGTTACTTTTTAGTGCTGTAAATATTTATATTTTATTCTATTTTATAACCACCGTTGAACAGCTGACCCAATTTTGGGTTTACAAATACTAATGTTCAATTCCGTAGCCTTATAATTTTGAACCCGCTCCAGAAGACAAGGGAACTTCTAGATCAAGTATTGGGAGAAATTTCGCCTTCGTGGAGGATTTGTTGATGGAACTAACCCACATTTGGGTTACATGGAAAGGAAAACCCCCAATGACCTCCCGCGGTTAGCTTGACGGCAAGGGGACTCTAACCCATGATCCGTCTACCACTGAAGATATTTCACGTCAGGTGTAAGCTGATGGGGAATTCGTATCGACTTGCCATCGCTGGGATTCGAACCCGGTTCACCTCATTGGATCACTTCAGATTCAAATAAAAATATTTTTATTAATAATATACTATGGTTAATAAACTATTTTACTCGTGCAGAACGAATGCTAATAATGAAAAATAATGCTACTACTTTATCTTACTATCTTATTGAAAAATGGGTTAATAAATATAATATTAAACTATTTAGTTTTGAAAATATAGTTTATATTTTATTGCTAATGTAGGCCGGATATTTACTATGAATAGTTTCTTCAAATATCAGTGAGCAAGAAAATACAGGGGATGCATGGAAAAAATTATCGGTGCACTTTTATGCTAACTGAATGCAAACATTCTATCTACTAGCATCAAATGTTTTGGTAAATTTTATAAGACAAAACTGTCTGTACATATTGAAAATTCATGATTGAAGCTTTCAAAAATGGTGTCCTTATTATTCATTCAAAAATTTACATCGACCAAAATGAGTATAGGATGTTGAAAAGTTTTTTCTTTTTCAATACCACTATAATAATAATAAAGAAATCAATACAACATAAATGTTGAAATTTTTTTAAAACGATTTTATAACAGCTGGTATTAAAGCAAATTTTTTTATTTATAAACTTTCTCTCCTCATTTTGGCTGATCCAAATTTTGCTTAAGTAAAAACGACATCATTTCTAAACACTCTAAGCATAATCTTTCGAATTGTGCCCACAGTTTTGACATGTAAAATCTACCATAAAAATTTGCTGGTAAAATAAAGATTTTTTACACAGTATATAAGTGTTTCCATAAATTTGTAAAACCCTGCAGTGAGAAAAATTAATTTAAAATTCGTTTTGATAAACTTACTACTAACAAGATCAACTCAGAACGGCGGTTCAGTTAGCATTCAATAATATTTCACTAATTCAGTGAAATTGCAAAATCAAACATAACAGTGCATAAAAAATTTCTGGAAAAAAAAAAGTTAGCTTATAAAGGTATTAGAAAAGCATTTAACTTCCCGCCAACACAAATTTTACTATTTCAGTAGTCAACATGGCAGTCAAGTTATGTTTTGCTGCTTTTTATTATAACGGGTGAATTCGGTCCTTGATAAAAGTCAACTTAAGACAGATGGTCAACTTGTTAAGCTTCACTGCATAAACATTCCGCAATCAGTAATATTTATCATAGTAATTCACTTTTAAGTTAGAAACAATATTTATCCCGCAAGCTAGCAATAACAAGACTAAACCCGATGTAATTCTTGCTTCCTTAATTTAGTAAATTAAATAGAATATAAAATTATTTTAGCCTAAGTCAATATATGAAGGGATAGGAGAATATTTTTTAAGAGCGTATATCTATAAAGACAATCAGGTATTTTTGCGCTGTTATCGATTGGAAATCCCAGAAGCGTGTGAAGTACCTATCTGGAAACGATACGGTAAAATTTGATATGAAAATGTCGCCCTTGGAAAAAGTATGGTTTATCACTATAATTCCCAAAACCTTTCATATCAATGAATGATACTTATTTTCAACTCGCTCCATACCTAATTTGGAGATATTCGCATCTTAATGTACTTTAAGAAAGAAGCAATTTTTTAAGTAACGAAGGCGCATGATATGAACGTTTCTCAAAGATTTCAAATATTCTGATATGAATGTGAAACTAAAGATATATTCCAGGAATTATGAATGACATTTATTTATTGAGAGATAAAAATTCTATAAATCGTTTATTCTTTATCTCTTTTATCGTATATTTTCTAAAAAAAATTGCTATAAATCGTTTATTGATAAATATTTTTAAGCTTTTTTAATCAATAACGGAAATTAACGGTTCAAAGTATTATCATATTTTTTTTTCTTTTTAACCTAGATCAGGAGTTGCTGTTATACTAAACTTTTAAGGCAATGTCTTTTAGAAATTAAAAGTGGTGATAGACACCTGTGACTATCACAACACGGGGATAGAGAGAGAAATGATAAGAAAATTTAGCTACTAGTCCGAGGACCAGTAACTATAAGATATTACAAGTCCGTGCACATTTTCACTCATCCGTTTACATGTCCTTATTTGATTTTCTTGTTTAAAAAGTATGTTTATGTAATGTCTAAAAAGTGAATTTACATGATAAGTTACAATGTAGAAAATGTGAAATGTTCACAATCATAATTAAATATATTATTTTGTGATAAAAACGCAGACCAAAACAAGTTACCATTTCTTTACATCGATGGTGTTCCGAGCCAAATTTTAGTGGTCCAGGACCAACGGATGGTCGTCAATTTCAAGCTGTACAACTAATAAAACTTAAAGTATTGGAAGATATTTTGCTCAATATCCTTATTTTAAGAAAAAAGTAAAAAAAAATTAAATAGTAATAATAGTAAAAAATAAAAAAGTAAGAAAAATGTGAAAAAAATTAAAATTATTCGCTTCAGACTACTTAAAACATTATATATCAAAAACGCTGTCTGGATACAAAATTGAACTCACACTGCCTTTCAATATGATTTATTAGTGTATCTACTTCTTAGTCCAATCGTGTTCAGCTTCTAATTTTAGTACCCATTAGGCGATAGTCCTTTCAAATTTATTAAGAGATACGGCTCCCATAGCCTTCTTAAAGCTAAAGTTGTATTAAACAGAAAGAAATATTCATTTGGAATAAACAAATACAAATAAAACAACTTTTTTAGATAGATGTTTTTCATATAAAGACTATTTTTTGTGGATGACCATTAATGGGCAAAACCTGTTATGTTGTATGGATCTTTTAAGAATACCGGAAAGGAAAATTTTGGGGAAGATTTTAGGAGCAATTTGTGAGGATAAAAATAAGATGATCAGAATGGATAAATGTTGCCAGTATTAGTAATGTGATATTACTATAAATTTAAAAATCTAGATGATCCAGAGAGACGCCATTAATCTTAAACTTCGTAGATTTCATAGGATAATTTTCTGCATAATGCTATAATAAAGAGTTATATAAAATAGTATTTAGGTTTCAAGTCAAAATTGTTCTAAAGTTAAAAAATTAAAGAGTATTCTTTTTATTTTATTCGTATATTTATTTACAATAAGAAATTTATTGCTATATACTAAGAACTTTTTATCTCACTTTGAAATTTATTTTTATTTAATAAAAATTCATGACATATTTTTATTGATGCGTTAATTCCTGAGGCAATTAAGGAAATTGACAAAAATATGATAAACAATTTTTTCAAGTATGTATTTTCAACATTATTTGTATGAGCAGAAATGATTATAAATTAAATTTAACAAAAATGCACTCAATTTTTGAAAAAAGGCAATTAACTCAATAAAGATGTTTAAAACTTTTATTAAAAGAAAATTTTTTTTTAATAAAAAAATGCAGTGTTGCGAGAAAGAAATGTTATTGCAAGACGCAGAGGCTTAAATTTTAGTATTAAATTTCAATTTCAGTATGAAACTGGATGAAAATGGAGCTAAAAAAAAAATTCTGTATTATTAGCATACTAAAAAATAGAAGAAAAAAACATAATAAAAAAGAGAGCGGTTTTTAATTTTTGATTGTTAAAATTTAAATGGCAACTAACTGTTTAACTCATAAACAACAAATTAAAAAAAGTCCTCATTTTTTTATATTTTCTTTAATTATGCCAAACAAACTAGTATAGCTTAAAAATAATATTGTCCAATTTTTATTAAAATTAAAACAGGAGATAAAATTTAATGTTTGAAATCTATGAAGATGGTAAAGTGTTACAGAAAAACTGACAAAAGTTAGAAGTCTGTTGAGTATCGGATCGGGAATATGGGGTTCAAACTGGCATATAAAAAGAAAGGAAAAAAAAAAAAAAACTATTTTTAATTTTTCTAAAATATTAAAAACTTACTGATTTCGTTATTCACAACTTTGATGAACAAAGTTCATTAGAAATATTATTCTTTCTTTAACAATTTAAATATTTTACGTTTTTTTAAAGAACTTTCTTTTTTAATTGACTTAGTAAGTGTCCTATTCTAGAACATTGAATGTCTTGTAACAAATTATAGAATTACTTTTGCTAGTCTATAACAGCAGCATCTGTAAAACCAGGGTTGGAGTTTTTGCCGGCAAAAAGGGGTTTTTGCCAGGACAGTGGCAAAAACCAAATTATTTAAATTGCTGATTAAATATTATTACAAAATACTTGAAGCAAATTTAAATCAATCATAAGGAATAATAATTTTGATACATTACATGAAAAAATTATTTTTAAAATATTAATAATTAATATAAGGGTAATAATTTTTAAAGGATTGAAAGTTTTTGACCTCTTTTCATTTTAGAATCCGTAAATAAATATTTTTTTAACAAATTGTATTTTTTTTCTCTTCTTCATAATAACTTTTGATATGTATTATTTTACATATCAGTCTTACACTATATTTAAAGAGAGACATAAGAAAGCTAATATGGATGTTTTATCAGATAGATTTTGATAATCACCTCATTTCTCAATATTACTTCAAAATGCAAACAAAACCACACAATTTAAATTCTTGTAAAATTTCCAGTGAATTTTGGGAATTAATGTCTCATTTACACTCATGTCCTTCTAGTAGTACTGCCATTGAAAGAGTGTTTTTGAATTTTTCATTTGTACATTCTAAAATTCGGAATAAGTTGACTCTAAATAATGTTTCAAAACTAGTGTTCTGTTATGCTATGTTGAGACAGCACAAATTTTATTGTGATGATTAATAAAGTATTGAATTTGGGCAAATTTAAAAAATTGCATTGATACTTGTATATTTTAATTAACTACGCATGTTGATAGATATTTTATGTTTTAAATTATAGTTATATTAATTTAAAATAAGTTCATTTCACTGGAAAAAAGAGAATAATCACTAATTTTCCGATCAATAATGTTTTAAACTACTAAAATGATATATTAATACATTATGATTTAATTATGGAATAATTATTTTGTTAATTTTTTTTAATTATAAATATTTATAGTATATATTTCAATTTTAGGAATAATTTTGTATCAAAAATGTTTTTTTGTCGTCTAATTTTGTAAAATATAGGTTTTTGCCACTTTGCTTGGAAAAAACCTGTTTTTGCCAGGACGGTTTTTACCATGGTTTTTTCCACCTGCGGCAAAATCTTGCCAACCCTGTGTAAAACAGATAACAAGAAATTTTGTACTTTAATTCATAAATACAAATTTCAAGAGTCATTATGCGTTGAAATAATTTTATCTCAATTTTTGAGAGGTCTCTCTTATTTGAAACAATTATTGGGAGGGTCCCCAGAGCTATAAAACTATTTCCACTAGGCTGAAATATCGTTCTAATAGCAAATTATATAGCAACTTGTTTTAATTTCTTTAGTCTGATTCATAATAAAAAGTTCTATAAAATAATATAAATGAGCAAAGATGAAGTCGTCTACTAAATTTTGCAGTACAATAAACAACATGGACCTAACCCATTTCCAAAATCATTGCAAAATCTCAGTTTTGGAACTTTGGGCTTTGCAGCTTCTGGTATACTTATGGCATGAGTCTATTGCACTGGTGATTATATTTATAACAGATATAATAACAGCATGAAGTCAACTAATCCAAACTCAGAAAGACTCCAAATAAAAACTCAATCAGCACTCCAAGCAGTAATTTTGATTTTCCTCTACTTCCATCTAATACAGCAAGGTGTGTTCAGGCTAGAGGTTATATTTTATCTATACCATAAAATTTTTCATCAGACAACTTTGATTTTTTATTTGCAATGTCAAATATTAGATTTTGTGAACAAAGTAATATTGAATGAGGATAGAAGCATGGGAGTTTCACTAAAATGTAAATTTTTTCAACAAATAATTGTAAAAATTTGATCGATTGCTGTAACTGACAATTCTAAGACTCGTTATTCTCCAGGTGTGATGTAAGTTTTCCAGGTCTCTTGAAAAAATAGCAATTTTTTCTGACAATTCCGGGTTTTCCCTGACCCGTGGGACCCTCGTTTTAAAATATACGAAATGATAATTATTATTGTATTAATTTAATGTTTTACCAAAACCTTGTTGTCTACCTTGCATTTGCCTGAAAAATCCTAAATCTCAATGTTAAACAATATAATATAGAAACGTGAGAATATCATTTTAAACATATAAACAAGAACATAAGAATTAAATTCAAAGCAAACTAGATTTCAATAAATATGTCATTATTAAAAGAACACTGATTTATTTTCTGTAAAAAAAACTTTAACATATGACTTAAAACTAACACGAGAAATATGATCGTTAAAAATTTAAGAATTCATTTTTGATAGATTTACACATATCTACATAGATCACAATATTTTGATATTGTGAGCACAAATTACGGAGACATGATATCGGGGAAGAGCTACAAAAAAATTGTAAAAGAAGGCGGGTCCAAGAAATCCAATCAGCAGACTCAAAATCTCTTTCCACTTTCAATAGTTGTAAAGGTTGGTTATATGTATCCAATCCAATCCAATCTAGAGTCTGTTTACTGAATGCTTAGTTTTCAAGGGTTAAACAAACAATTTCCTAGTATTGAAAAAGAGTGACTTGATTAGTTGTTATTATTATTGTGTTTTCAGTGTCTCGTTTCTTTTATGATTAATAGTTCAATCAAAGTACTTTGATTAAAAAACTTATATATATATATATTAATTTTATTTTATACAATGAAATGTCTATTGTCCTCAAATAAAAGGATATACACCATAACATTCTTTAATGAATCAAAAAAAAAAATCACAGGTATAATAATCATAGCACACAATAGATAAAAACAGCTGTACAATTCAGGTTCCTGTTCCTGATGGAAATTGTTGTAATGCAGTTTTCACTCTAGAAAATAAAAGTAAAAAACTATAACAAAATGCATTAATAATATGAGGAATGAATAACTGCTAATTAAAGAGATGGAAACATGATGAAATTAAAGAGAGTTCCATCGATTGATTAATAACATCACATGCACCAAATTGCAGATGTTACTAAAGCAGATTCTTACGTTTACTTTTTAGTTCCTATGATAAAACCTGTTCAGGTAGATGGGCCACCAGGGCGATGATTTACCAAATGCAATGTCAATTATTTTTAAATTTAAAGAAAAACCTAATAGTTTACTTTGGCTAGACTGTGCTATCATCGACCTTATGCATATCAGAATGGGTTTAAATAAACCTTGTAATCACAATGTTAACATTTTAATTTCTTTAAAAAAAGAGAGTAAATTATAAGGTGTAATTCTACTCAAATAAATAAAATTTAAAATTCAATTAAAATAAAATTTAAAATAACTTACCGGTCAAACAGAGTTGTGTCACTAGTAACTAGCAATGATTGCAAAATTTGCTGTACTCCCAACTCTCTTAACTTTGACTGGCGTTCAGAAGCACCTAGAAAAAAAATATGCATTAGAATTATATTAGAAAAAAAAATATAGTCTGTCGAGAAAAACTTATTCAAGAACAAAAAAAAAAAATTCATTCAAAAACTAAAAAATAGTAGCGTGAGATCTAAATCGAATAAAAAAATTTTTAATATAGTTTTTTAATAATACAATTAAATAAATATTACTATTACAAACTTAAAAACATTTAGAAAGACGTAGTATTGAAAATCATAATATTTTCAACACTTTAGTCCAATTACTAACTGTGTTGGCAGTTTCAAATTAAATACATGTATTTACATTGAAAACAAGAAAAGAACAAATAAGAATAAGATATTAAGTAAGCAATCAAAATAGATAGCTGCTGATTGGAAATACTTTCTTTTAAACTTGTTAAGTTAGATTCACCTAACTTGACATAAGTACATAGCTTTAAATGTTTTAAGCCAAATCATGATTTAGTAAATATTCCTAAATTATTTCTAACTAAAATTCTCCTGTTTCATTTTCGACCTTTACTGATATATTTAAGCTATGACTTGATTTATTATATGTGATTTCTCCCGATACTGCAATGATATTGTTCAGAGTAAAAAATTTCCTCATAAATATTTTCCTTTTTTTAGATCTTAAATTGGCATATGGTACAAATCTAGATTCTTTAGGAATTGAAGATTTAAACAACTTCCATGTCAATTTTTGTTCTTCTTTTTCTGCATTATACGACAACAAATGGTTTGTAAAACTAACTAAGATATATCATGGTATTCAATTAGAAGTCACAAAAACATTTCAAAATATTCATTAACTTAATTTTTTTTAATTCTATACAAAATTATTTTGTGAAATCAAGATTCAATGAGAATCGCATTTGATTAAAATGTGTTTTTTTTATTATTATTATCAGATTAGTAAATCAAATGTATGAGAATTTTTTTTTTTTTGTGGCATCAAAAAATGTACGTTCTCAAAGTCAATCAGTAATTAGTTTTTAGATGTTGAAATCGTTAGAAGTAATAACTTTAAAATGAATGAGGGAATAAAAATTAGAATGAGTCATGAGAAATATATGAAGATTATAAAATCTTTGCATTCTTAACTCTGAATTAAGCACCACTAGGTAATGACATCTTTAAATATTTTTTTTACTTCAATAAACTATGAAAACTAAAAATGCAAATTGTATTTATTTTTATTTCTTATCTATTTATTTTATTTTTATATTACTTGAAAGAGAGATTTGAAAAATATTTACAATATAATTAAAAACAATTACCTTCCTCTTCTTTCCATACCAAATTAGAAATACAGAAAGTGGCAGCAATTTGCAGTTTGACATTAGAATGAGTCTGAAAAAAATAATGTTAAGAATTATGTAAGGAATATGACATAAAAAGAAAAATATGAATGTAAGAATTTAACTAGTTTTAAATCAAAGCTTTGAAGAAAGTCAAACAGCCTTCATAGAAAGTTAAAATATAAAATTTTCAATACTTGGTAGCAAGATTTTTGCTCTTGATTCATTAATAAGTTTATTACTTAAATGAACCATGTACAGATCTCATTTTATAATGGATCAAAAATAAATTATAACTTTTAAGTAAAAAAAAACAATTAAAATACCAATTTTATTTAGATGAACACAGAATAACGTATTAAATTGTTAATAGATGCACAATGTTTTGGAAGGAAAAAAAAGGTAATTTTTGTCGGTTAAAAAAATAAGACCCTCAAAGAAATTTTTTAAAAAAATATACACCTTGGTTGATAAATATGATTTGATTGTAGATCTTGAATTATTTTCTTTACACTTTTGCTGCTGACCTTGCAATAGAGCAGAATGTTGCTCTCTGTTCAGAGATAAACAGATAAGGAAAGGCACTCAGCAATAGTTTTAGCTGATTTGCATCAAGATTATGACCACTAGAATTTATCTGGCTAGTAGTCAACATGAAAGGAATTGGCAACTCAGCAAGCAAATGTTAGAAGGGGACAGTGTTGGCAAAAAACCACAATCTTTTAGGTTTACTTCCGTTATTACTTTTCGCTGAACAGAGTATAGTGACAATTACTTTGCTCATATGTAATCTAAATATTCTATCACAAAAGACCGAAATATTACTCAATAAGAAGTATGACAAACATAATAATAATTTACTACCATTTTTCAATCATATTTGAATTTTTTACAAAAAGTTGCCTTGTACGAAAAATCGCTTACCAAGTAAGATATAAGTTTCTTCAAAACATCATCATTTGACATGATAAAATTTTTGGCAAAATCTCCATCTGCAATATTGGCAAGAATACAAAGTGCTTGTTCCTTTACTTCTGCACTATGCTCACCTTCAAGTATAAGTACAATGGCCTGCATTACTTGTTTACCATGAAGTCCCATGATATGATCAATGTGCTAAAATTAAATATACTATAAATATACAACTACAATTTCTCATAACAAGATTTTTTTTCTTCACATTAACAGTTATGAAAAAATCCATGTACCAATTTTGACTAAGGGTTAACTTTATAAGGTATTTAAACTTTGTATAAGCATAAATTATTTTGGTATTGCAAAAAATTAACCACAAGTTAATTTATTACCATTTTCTTAACCTCATAAAGCACAAGTTTACACAGAAAAACTGATAAAAAACAAGAGCACAGAAAAACTGATAAAAATTATTTTTTTTACAGAAAATGAATATATAGGTATAGTGTAAGTTATTTTTTGCAATTTCAGTTGTGGGGGTGACTTGTGAATATTGGTATATAAAAAAATTACTGTACAAAGTTTAAACAATTTGATTACAGGTTTCTTTTGAATTTCAAAATATTAAAATCAAATCAACTCAAGAGTTCATCTCTGAAACTCTCTGATAAATTGGCAAATTCATTTGCAAGTCAAAAGTATCTCATGCCCATTATTTTTCTTTAATTTCATGTTTCATTATTATTTAACGAAATTTTACTACCTCCAAGTAAGCCAAACATGGGTGCATTGAATAATTACAAATTTTGATATTTCAAGAAACTAATCTTCCGCTTTGTTTCTATTGACTTAATTTTATTTCTTCAGGATCATTGTTCAAACATAATTTTACAGATTGAAACTACATGTTTAACCTTTCTTTAAATTTTCTTCTACTGCTCAATTTTATATTTTCCTTCTCATCATCATTGGTACAACAGAACGGATGGGCCCTTGCTGTGGCCACCCAGTACCCAGTTCTCTGTGTCCACCCAGTCATCGGCCAAAATTTTACTTTTTCAAAAATTTTATTTGTGTTTTATTTAACTTTACTTTAGATGTCTGATTCCTTGATTTCTGTTCAAAGATCATGCAAGATATCATAAAACTTTATAGGAATTTTTTCCTCCGATAAAACTGGACTATTACCTATTTTGAATAATTAATTAAAAATATATCAGATAATAATTATTGGTCTATTCCCTTAAAAAAGCTCTTCCTTGCTATTTTGAATTTGAGATTAAATTTCCTTGATGTTTTTATTGTCCCTAAAAAAACATTTGATAATAAAGTAACATTTGACAGCACTGTGTAGTTAAAAAAGATGTAAAATAAAAGCTTCACTTTATTAAAAGAAAACGTGCATGATAATTTTTAAGAGTCGGATTTTGTCACAAAAATCAGGGGCAATTGTGACACAAAGTATTTTATGTACCAAAAACTTGATAAGAGGATATCAATTTATATACTATTCATATTTAATTTCATTTTAAAAACTACGATTTATAATTCAATTACCTAACAGTAAACACACTTTTATAGTAACTAGTTTAAGGAAAAACTTAGTTCTTACAAGAATCCAGATATTGGACTTAAGAACACTAAAATACAAATTGCAATATTAGATTTTTAAAAAGTGGAAATATGAATCACGATGCGTGATTTTTAGATCTGGTCAATACAAATAGCGACCTTGTGATTATAAGTTTTGATTCACAAAAGTCTGCAAATCCATGGTCTTGAGCTACGCGGAATTCACAAAAAAAAAATTTCTTGCTTCTACTTTAGACCAGCAGGGATGATACGAAAAACTCGGAACTCTGTGGTACACCTGGGATACAACATCCCTGAAAATTGCAAAGCAGCAAAACTGTTCTTTTAATAAATAATTCAGTAAATTTTATAAATCTGCAAACAGGCAAATGTACAGTTATTACTTCAAAGTAATAACTGTACATTTGCCTGTTTTTTATTTCTTAAGAATGATGAAAATTGATGCTGAAAAATTCTTTTTAAACAAATTATGCAAAAACAAAAACTTGATAAACAGACAAATGTATTACTAAACTACCTATCAAAATATTCTAATTGCAGAATTCTATTAGTATAAATCATGTCAGAAATTTTTTTTTGAACAACACCAGCTAGATTTTTTCACTTTCATTAGATGAAAACCACATATTTTATAGGTTTTAAGCAAAGTAAATAATTAATATCAAGCATCAGATCATTAGTGAAAATAAAGATGATAAAAAGCATATTTAGAATTTTCCCCTGATAAATTAACTGATTTAACACAAGTGACATACATATTTAAAACAATATTATACCTTTGTAAAATGTTTAAAATAGGAGAATCATACATACACTACTTACAGGCTTGGTGGAGAGTAGATTCCTTAATAAACCCAGCGTCTTCATCAAAACGTCCACATCTGAATCAGATAACAAGTTGAAGACATGGTCGCTTCCAAGAGCCGTCAGAATCTGAGCTTTGATTTTGTGGTCCGCTTGAAAAGCCATATTCATGAGAGCCCACACTCCATTGAGCCTTAAGAGAGGATCGTCTCTACGGGTGAGTCCGCACAGAAGTTCCACTGCACCACATTCCAGGATTGGCTGAGTAGAAAACCACTGGAATGATTATCGAGATCCTTACATCTCTGTTGCCTCCACTTATGATATTGTAATACACAAAATGAATACATTAAGTGAACTTATGTTTGTGGAGGACAACAAAATTTGGTTGTTAAAGAGTATTTTTTATTTTTTTGTGTAATTTACATACAAAATTTGGTAGATAAAGTGTCTTCTCGTGTGTAGTTTATGTTCATGGAAGAAACAAAATTTTGTTGATAAAAGTTTATTCTGTTTAGTTAATGTGATTCAAATAATGAGCAGTAGGACCAAAATATAATGATCTTGTATTTTAAGATAATTTGAATTTAACACATAAAATGGCATTTTTTGTTTGGTACAAAGCAATTAATACATTAAAAGGTTATTCTTGTAGCAAATATTTTTTTCCCTGTTAAATCCAAGAACATGTATTCTTGGATTTAACAAGGGAAATAATTTTAGAAGTATAATATCAGAAATAGTGAAAAACAATTTAAAAAATAACACATAGTACAAAATCCTTTAAAATTCCTTCTAACAACCTTTAGATTAAATTTAGAAGACCACATAAATATTGCAAAATAATTTTCATATCATTCATTCACCATTCTTTTCATTCCATTGAGGATATGGTGCCATAAAGGTAGAAGGTAAAGCAAATGAATATTGAAACTCGGAAAAAGAAATTATAATATCATTATAAACTAGTGATGTTAAATTCATACTCTTCATTTTAGTGAGGATATGGTACCATAAATGTTAAAAGAAAAAGCAATTGAATATTGTAACTCGAAAAAAGAAATTATACTATAAACACAAGCTAGTGCTGTTTCGTTACTATAAAATCCTACACATTAAAAATGAAACAAAAATTTCTTTCATTTAATTATGAACAAAACATTCACAGTTAAATAAATAGATAAATAAGTTTTCACTTCTTAATATAGAACTACTTTATATAGAAGCAATTCACTTATGAAAAAAAAAAATTAACTTAAAAAAATTAACTTAAAAAAAAATTTTCTTTTTACGCAGAAAGTTCCTGTACTAATCTTGAATTTGTATTTAGAGAGTGGCTAGATTGAAAAAAATATATATATACTTTTTAAGTTTCACAAGTTCTCAGTAAATATAGGTCCTACTGTATAAGAATTTTAAAAAATACAGTAGTGAACCGATTATCCGGAACGATCGGGACCATCGCGATTCCGGATAACTGATTTTTCCGGTTTTCTGATTCTCTACAAAATGCCGTTTTTTTAATGTTTATAAAACGAAACTAAAAAATTATTTTGAAATAGTTTTAGAAATAATAAAAAATTATAAATAATAATACACTTAAGTTTAAATAAGGAAAGAAATTATGAAATAAAAATTATATACAGGCTTATATATGTTATTATTAACATTAATAACATATATAAGCTATTTGTGCTTATGTGAGATTCGTCTACAAACGGGCTTTTGATCCGTCCTCTAAATCAGTTCTTTCGTCAACTCGATACTCTCAAAATCTTGCAGGGGAAAAAATTTTTTTTAATGTAAAAATTTATTTCCGGTTTCGAATTTCATTCCGGTTATCTGGTTTTCTGATTTCCGGATAAGAGGTTCTGCACTGTATATAAAAGACACCAGAAATGTTTGCTATTTTCATGTATGCAATACTCTAATTAAATATTTATACAAAATAGTTAAAGCTAAAAATACATTATTAGTTTTTAACTTAGTTAATGAACTATTTTTTCCCCTTCCTATTTCCAATGTCTCATAAATTGGATTGGAAATATAAATAAAAATAATAAACTTCCTTCCTAATTGCTACAATGTAGGAAATAAATTTTAAAATCAAATCTGAAACTGTAATAAAAGACACTAGGGTGTTGTTAAAAGACAATAACTTTTAAATGGCTGCAGAAGTGTTACATATGATTTCTAAATATTCACTTCATTCACCAAATATTCATTCAAGTAAAAATATGGTTAAATCTAAAAATTTTCACTTCATTTACCAAATCACTACTTAACCATAAATAATTTAATTATTTAACAGTGGCAAGTTTAAATTTAAAAAAAAAAAAGGACATTCACACTTTTTCTTATTGATAAAGAGAAGTTCATTGTTTTCATTTTAGTGAGAAGATGGTAAAATAAACAAGTGTTAAAAGATTTATATTTTCTTTTTATTAACTTATATTTGAATTTAATAAATAGGTACCAATTGTGGACAAAAATATCTTAGTCGGGTTACATTAACTGTATACCAAGTTTAAATTAATATATATATATATATATATATATATATACATATATATATATATCATCATAGTTGGCCAGACAGCCCAATGTGAGCCAATGCCTTCCTCTGAAGATTTTTCCAAGACGACTTCCGATTTATCTTTGATCTCCAATTTTTTTTCATTAATTGCGAGAAAATCAGATTCCACTGAGTCAGCCATATATACCAGCAAAACAATCTTTCTTGCTTATAATTTGATCAGATAACTTTTTTAATTCTAACGTTAATCATTTCTTTATTTTGTAACAAATGAAATTATATATTCGGCAATTGAAATATTTTGATACACCATAAACCATATCTTTCATTGCATCCACAATGTCTTCCATTTAGAAATATACATTAGCCAAGATAGTTTTAACCGTATTGAAATAAATAACATCTATAAATTTATTCAAATAAAGTTTAAAAAATGTCCTTACCTCTTTGCTTGGTGAAAATTCTAGCAGTAGATTGCAGAGTGTGCTGGAGGCAACTGTTAAAATGTCATCATTGCCTGTTTGAAACAGTTTCATTAATGGCCTCCATACAGCGTGATCTTGGAAAGTAGTTCTTAATTGTTGCACAGATCTGGATAAACTATGTAAACATCTAACCGCAGCTAATCGAACACGTTGATTTGGGTCTGTGAAGGCGCTCACAACATTTTCCATGAGATTCTCGGTATCAATAATCTGAAACACAATTCCACAGTATGAATAAAGGTGAAATTCTGCTATACTAAAAAATAAGCAGATTCTAGTAAATTATTGGTGGGAGGAAAGCTGAGTAAATAACAATTAAGACTAAAAATTTGTAGAAACAGTTAACAAAAGCACTGATTGTTAATAAATTCAGCATTCAGATTTATTGTATAAGTTTTAATCATATAGCTTTATCAAGGAAATCTGATTTGCTGAATGGGATGTGAAGCTGTAATCATTTATTAATAAGCTGATTTTTTACTGATTCATAAAACAACGTGAAAGATTACAAGAAGTTAGATAAATCAGTTTTAAAAGCAGAATAATTTAAACCCTTTTTAGAATATAATAGGAGAAAATTTTTTATCATTAATATTTTTTCTTGCATTTCATAAAATTGGAAAAATAAAATAATCTTAGATGTTAATGACATTGGTTAAATTAATAAATGTGTAGTTCATGTAAGCCGACCAATTGCCCCCTGATTTGCACTTAATTAACATATTATTTACAAAGAAACATGAAGTGGTGTGTTCATGTAGAATTTTTATTCCTCTGATTTGTATTCTATCTACATAATATTTCAGCCTCAAAGAATAGTAAGGGTAAGCTTGGATTTGAACAATGTTGCTAAACAATTTTTTTTAAAACTACTGTAAGCAATATCTTTGAAGTTCATAGTAATTTTTTCATAAACATTGTATGGTCCACAATTTATTTTTAATGTTTAGCAACTTTTCTAGAACGTGATAGAGAATTTTTTCATTTGTAAATTAGTTACTAAATTGGATAATAAAATTGGTAATAAAATATAGCCAAAATTTGTTGATTTGAAGTCAAGGAAACAAAAGAAAAGTTCAAAATATGCTAAAGTATAAATTGCATTAATTTTCTGAGATAAAATAAAATAAATAACACAAAGGTTAATACATAAACTGTCTATGAATACTGTTGCATTTTATTTTGCAAGAAATCAAATATTGTTACCATTTGAGAACATAATTGTCCCCAACTAGGTTGTCAGGTCCACTTTTTTTCCTCATACAATTTTCTTTGTTCAAAATGTTATCTAAGCTCTTCAAATATGTTAATGATAAAGACAGTTATTGAAAATTAATTGATTTTCAATACCAATTTAAGACCTTTTTACACATCCTTTATCACCAATACCTTTACAGCTAATGATATAGGTTTATAAAGATCTTTATCTAATTACAATGTTATAATTTAAAGATAGAAACTATACTGAAAGTACAACCACGGAAAATTACAACAGTATTGAATCATTCATTATTAAAAAACATTCAGGTCTTTCTTACTGTAAGTATAGTTACATTTTGGGAACACAAAAGAACTTAGATCTTTTCAGCAAGCAGTGAAACAGATTCTCTCGCAGAAGAGATGTGATCATGCTTTTTTTAAATTTTTTTTTCCACTAGTGACAGACTTTGGGTAACTAATTAATAGTGAATGCAGAAGTAAGAGAATGTTGCTTTTGTTTTCCTTAGACAATATCTCAGGAATAAATTTTACTATAATCCTATAAAGACAATAATCATATAAAAAGTTTATATTATTCAAAATAAAATTCAGTTATCCACGATTTTTAAACTAAATGTTAAGGACTGAGGGATTGAAAATTCGAATTTCGGATTAAACAAGTTAGATTTAGCTATATTTGACTGTATCAAAAAACATTCTTTCTTTAAAAAAAACTCCATGAATTTGTTACATTAAAGTGCATTTAAAAATATATGAAAATAGGCAGTATAAAATTGAAGTTAAATAAAAAAAAAGAGCATGATAAAAAATTTATTATTAAACAAATGCCAGCCATTGACTATTAGGTCATTAGGCTTTGATAAAAAATAAATATGTAAATAAAGTACAAGTACCATAATTTAGGACTTTCCCCACAAAGTTCCTCAATACTTTTGTGACCTTATTATTAGTGAAGAGATTATAACTTACTGACACAAATAAAATTTCAAGTAAACTATATAAAAAAAAAGAAGAAAGAAATGTGCATAACTTCTACATTTAAAACAAACCAGCATTATCATAAAATCTGCTGAGAGCTATCGCTAATTCAGATAAAAAGGTAAATAACAGAACAAAGGAAATAGACTTTGATGATAAAATAAAGTCTTCGAAGTGGCAAAGATTTAAGCATTCAATACCTTTCTCCTAATGTCTTCATCATTGGCTGCTAATGACGCAAATGCTTTGAATGCGGCTTGCTTCATTTCCTGAGCCATTTTAACTTCTTGAACAACCTGAAATTATGAATATTATATTCACACTTAGCTTAGACTACGGGAAATAATTATTGATATGTGTATGCAACATAAAAGAATTTCATCAATGTGAGAAACATATAAAAGAAGAGAAAAAAAGGACTGGTTATAAAAAAATTTAGCAACTTATTTTATCAAATTAATTTTATATACATCATAAAAGACATAAACAGCTAAACTATAAAGCTTTTGTACTAAATTTTCAAGAAAACAATGAGTTTTTTTAAAACTTTTATGATGTGTTATCAACCTTTTTTAAGGTTGTGGTATACTTGCCAGCTTACATATAGCTTCATCAATTTCCTAAATGTTAATGGTAAATCTATGACTCCACCTATAATTTGTGCAGCTATCTGCTGATAACTTCAGAAAAGAAATGAAGGACTTTATTAACATAAATTAGTAATAACTTCATAAATTACAGAAAAATTAAATCTCAATTAAAAAATTATCTAGTTACAGTAAAACAATTTTGGTCACAAATCAAAGCAACCTTAAAAAAGTATTATTACAGTTAAAATTTCTCATGAGCAGGGGTGATTGTGAGCCCAACTCAAAAATCCTGAAAATGTCTTGAGTAAAATCATTAATGACGCATTTCCAAAAATTAATGTGCTTATAAATTTAAATAATTGATATTTTCCAAACAGGAAATTCTAAATAAATTATATACAGTATAATTTAAATGAATAATTATGTATAAGTTTACTTTTATCTCTAGTCACATTTATTATTCTACCAGAAAAAAAAAATTCTAAATGAAAGAGATGCCAAATATAAATTCTAGCTCTAATATTTTTAAATAAAATATACAAGAATTTTAATACATAAATGTGATCGATGATTTCGTGAAACTCGTGATTTTTTCCGGAGCACAATCATCTCTGCATAAGTATAAATAAGGCACATTTTTATTAAGCAATTAATAAAATAAACAGCTACCCTAGTTATCGTATCATTTTTGGTCTCTTCATTAGCTGTTATATCTTCCCCATTCTCCGCATTTTGATTGGGCAACCGATACTTCAACAGTTCTGATAGTGTCGGTATCAGGTGGTCACTAATACTTGCTATTCTCTGTAACTCAGTGTCAACTTCAGTGAGATAAGCCAATGTTTCGGCCCCATCGACTCTTTCTTCGGGAGAAACATCTTTTTGACACATTCTTACTAAAGTTGGAAGGGCCTGGAACAGAAATAAATACAATATTACTAGCTAAATTAAACATAAAAATCTACCATATTTTGAGCAATACAGCTAACTCTTTATTATTCACAGAATTCAGTGATGGAATAACCATAAATGAACAAATTTCACAGGTAACAACACAAAATGTCATATGCTTTATAGAGTTAAAAAATATTTTTAATTTGAAAATAAAATTTTTCATTAACAATTATCATTAAGAAATTTATATTATCTTTAAAAAAAAATATTTAAAAAAAATTTTAAAACTGGCTGGCAACAAATTATCACTCAGAGAAAAATTCCCGGATTTTATAGAATTTGCTAATTTTTGTGGCATAAATTTAAATATTAAATTTTTAAGTATGCCTTACACTAAAATATATTGAAAAACATTTATACTTACTGTTAAAAATTATTATAATAACAAAAAAAAAATTTTTTTTTTTTTTTCTTGGGGATGGGGGGGATACTGTACTTTCAGGTATATCTAACACAAATTTACTCACTTTTTTGACTTTTTAGATATTTGAAACAAATTTCCTTATTTTTTCAGATCGATAAAATTTCTTTACTTTTCCTTTTTCTTTCTGATTTCACTATTTTGTGGCCACCCAGCAAAATATCAGGTCAGATCCTTTTAAAACATTATGAGACAGAATCTTGTACAGACAAAATATCATGGGATACAGGTATAATTTTTTTAAAACTGATTATCCCCGTAGACATAAAAATTTTGAACAAAAGTATGAAGTGTGCTTACAACTATGAAGAATATTTAAAGGATCTAGTGTATTAATGAAACATAACATAACAGTGTTTTGCTTTTATGAAATCACATAATGAGAATTATCATTTTTAACACTACAACAGTTGGATTTTGCACTGATCTAAAACCACCATTGGGGGTCTATTTGACCCACATAAGAAATTGATAAATATTATTGAAAATACTGTATGTAACAGTTTATAGAAATTAAAAAAAAAAAAAAAAAATTATTTTTGTTTTATTACATATTATTGTAATGATAAAGCATTATTTATAGATTATTTTTACTTAGGAATGCAAGTCTTAAGAAAATAAATAAACGATACAAAAGATACACATTAACACACAGCATGTTTTAAAATATGTCATTCTATCATTAGTTAGATATTAGAGCAGATGCACAGTATATTCGTGTGACAACACAAATGTGAAGTGACAACAGGATATCCACAAATTGGTTTCAAGCAGCTCTCATAGTTATTCAAAATTTCATTCTGCTATATAGCATTTGTATCGTTTATTTAAGAGGCAAAATTCTATAAATTAAGGACTATCTGATACGTAAAGCTCTAATATGTAGTTCTACAACAATCACAAGAATGAATTCGCAATACATAATTAGGGTGACAAAGGATTCCATGAAAACCTGCCAAAGATTGAGGACAGTAACATCTTAAACGTTGTAAAAACATGCGAGCCACAAGGAAGTTTCACATCTAGTAGAATACAATTTGTTTTGCATCTACTTTGCTAAATCTATGTGTGTAATCTTTCATATTATTGTAGTAAGTGACAATGCTTTGCTTCTACTCCGTGCTTTCATCGTATACATATAGACAAACATATTCGCATTCAGAATTATGGCATTATTTTTTTTTTGCATCCATATAGCAAGTGTTTTGTTTCCATTTTTAAGAACAAAAAATGAATGTTATGACAAAGAAGTGACTCTTTTGTTCAGGGAACAATGGCATAGTTTTTTTCACACACAAAAACAGGGTGGCCACTCAAATCAGATTTAAAATTTTCCTGATTTTTCCAGGTAAAAATCTTAAAATTTCCAGGTCCGCATTTTGTTTTTTCCTTATAAAGTGTAGGATGTGTACAAGAAAAGTGTCTATATTATAAAGTATTTAATTCAAAATGTCATTTTTTTCAAACATATCATCTTGAAAAATTTTTTTTTTAATGTTTCGGTACAACATTCATTTTTAAAAATTTAAGATATGTGGAGAAAATAATATGTTTAGCTTTTAGGACATATTGTTTTTATTGAATAAAATTTTTCTAATGTGTTACTTTAAGTAAAAGCATCGGAACAAACTTGAGCCATAAATGGATTCAGCTCACGGAAACAGAAGCAAATATCCTAACCCCTTCTTCCACGCCTAGCACAATCTTTGCCTTTCCTAAATTGCACAGTCCCATAGTCTACATTTACTACTACAAGGTTTCTACATTTGTTTAGCAACCATGAGAGAATTTTATGGGGCATTCTAGTTTAACAGGGTTATAATGAAGCAAATTTTGATGCAAGCAAAGTATAGCTAAGTTGATGACATTTTAACTGTTTGGAGGTACATTTCCATCTAAAAAATGTGGGTATAATGGATAAAATAATTTAAATTAAGAAAAGTAGTAAATAATTTAAACTAGTGAAATTAAAAAAAATATTTAAGAAAAAATTTCCAGCTTTTCATTAAAATTCCCTGATTTTTCCAGATTTTTATCCAAATTTCCCTGATTTTTCCAGGTTTTTTCCAGTATAAAAAAATTCCTTGATAAATCCAGGTTTTCCAGGTGGGTGGCCACCCTGAAAAAAAAAAACCATCTACAAGTTTAACAGAAATAATAAAAATGTCTGAGGTCCTGCTGCGGTCTGAGTTTAGAAGTGGTTCCATAAATTAAAGTACTATATTTTCCTCAAGCTGATATCCAGTTTCATTCACAGCATTTTTTTGGAAGAAGGGGGGGGGGGGTTTAAGTTGAAAACTAGCTCTCTAAGTCAAAGTAATGTGGCTTGCTCATTAAGTGATAAATTTGTATTTTGAATTACATGGCAATAACTATTCACCAGCAATTTTTTCTGATTCATGGTTGCAACAAAACTAATTATTTATAATTAACATAAAAGAATTTAGATGCAATAACAAATTTGTAATTCAATAAGAGTACAACTAGGCTTCTTCAGATATATCATACCATATAATTTAATGGAAATGATAGTGTGATATTTGTTTAAACAATGGTAACCTAAATTTCGGTTTTTAAATCATATTCACAATTTTTGTAGTTTTGCAAAATCAAAATTAAGTAAAAAATTAAAAGTGAAAATTGTTTTTCCATCAATTAGAGACATGTTTTAAGTATGAATTTAAAGCATGATTTTTAAGCATAATCAATTAAATTTAAAATATGAAGAAACAGTACATACTTTGTACACAATTCTAAAATCATCTGCAGGTATAGCTCCTGCTCTGCACATATATGTCATACTAGATAAAAAATTAAAAGATTTTAGTACCAAATTATTTTTTTAAATAAATCATCAGTTTAATGAAAATTAAAATATGCACTTACAGCTAGAACTATTTACATTGGATTAGATGTTTATAAATTTGATATGTATAACTTACAATATAAAAATTTTAGACAATCAATACAAATAAAATCTTAATTAAAGCCCATTATAAAGAAATATAATTAAATAAAAAAAATATTAAAGAATATAAATTGAAAAAAAAAAATCTAAAACAAATGTTTAATTTTATTATACTTTATAAGATACCATTGTAGGTAAAAAAGAAAATACTTACAATAATAGGACTTCACAAGCCTTAAGTAGCAGAAACAAAATTTTTATTTATCTTTAGGGGGAGGGAGGAGATAAATGAATACTAAATCTTTTGCAACTAATTTTAAAATTAAAGCCATCGAGTGTTCAACTATTTTAAAAAAGACTGCGTAAAGAATTATTTCTGCTATATTTTTCAATCATAAATACTTATTTTCTTTCCCCCTTTAGAGCAAATATTTCAAGACAGATTTTTTTAATAAATTTTTTAAACTAAATAAGTAAAATAGTTAAGAATAAAAATTTCCATTTACCATTTTGCAGCAGCTAGCTGCATTTCTGTTGTCTTATCCCTACTCATTAATCCTATTAAGATATCTGGTACAGATTTACCATTGTGACTTGCTGAAAAGAGAAGTATGATTCTTTTAAAGTTACATCATAATTTTATGCATAACATATATTACCTACACATATATAACAAACTAATCTACGTGTATGTGTCATTAATTTAGTCCCTCAAAACTATATCAAGAATAAAAAAAATTGAACAAGCAATACTATTCATAAAAAATAATAAAAAATTCACACATTGTTCTGCAAGCAACTTAAGGTCATTATAGGAATTTTTCAAGGATAATATATTTGCTTCAGAAAAATAAAGTTAAGTATGTAATGAGTATGGCCCGGATTTTGATGACATTTGCATTGTTTTGTATTTTTGGACATTTTTTGTCCTTAAGAGCATTTTTTTAGATTTATAGGGCATTCTTCTTTAAATTTTGGGGCATATTTTGCATTTTAAAGCATTTTTTAAATTTTTTGTTAATTTTTTTCCAATTTTTATTATTTTTTATCATTTTTCATTATTACACTGGCTTCCAAACAATGAAGAAAATCTCTAGGATATTAACAGGTGAAGCAACATCTTTTCAAATTGAAGAAGAATAGTCAGTAAGTGAGACCGTCTTTTTCAAGTACGTACCAATAACATCAGTAGACGTTGAAAGAAGCTTCTTCAGGTATAAAAATTAACTTTCAGACAAGAGACGCTCGTTTACATTTCACAATATTAAAAAAAAATTAATAATCCAATGTAATTCTGATATTTAGTAATATTATGAGATGGAAGTTGTTATATTCATTAAAGTTTCTATACAAAATGAAAATGTTTTGGAGTCATTATATTTTCCTTTTTTTTTTTTTTTTTGTTACTTTAGGATATAAAACATATTTTTCAAACTTTAATGAACGTAGAACAAGTATTGCATTACTTTATATTTTTTTAAATGACTCATAGTAATTTTAAAGAGTAAAAAATTGTTTTAGTTCAATAGTTTTACTTTATTTAAGTCATGTGATAAGGCATTTTTAGCGCAATTTTCGCATTTTAAGGGCATTTTTTGTACTTTTTAATTGAGATTTTTTAGGCCATCAAAATCCGGGCTCTAGTAATGAGGTTAAAACTTAATTACTTTAAAAAAAGTAAAACAAAATACAAACCAATGAATAGAAATGTAGAAAAGTCTTAAACTTTGTTTTTAGTAATCCGTATATAATGAAATTCCGAGCACATTAACACTATCATTAATAAAGTAAATTTAAAATTAATATTATTAATATAATTATTTATTAATACCTATACTTAAATTTTTATTACAATTTACTCGATTCTTTAAAATAATATAGCCCTCAAGTTATAACTTGGTTTAAGTTATTTATGTAAGAACATAAATCAAGTAAATAATTTATTATTTTTAAATTTTCTTTTATATTATATAAATTTTATATATAAATTTTTTATATTATATAGAAAAAGTTTATAATTTTTCATCAATAAATGGGGTAACTTTTATTACTTTGTTTATTTTTAAAGTTAACTCATGGCTACAAACTATTAAACAAAGATATTTTTATTTTTTTATAAACCAAATATAGGTTATAACAATGTGAAGTTTTAGAAACGAAAATATAAATGCCTACAAAAAAATAAAAAAGTGGTAACACTTTTTCTTTGAATCTGCAATTTTAAGAAATATAACTTAGCTTTTGTAGAAGCATAAATTAAGGCAGAAATATAACACGAAGAAACATATAAAAGTTTATTACTTCTAAAGCATTCAAAAATATTCCAATACTATATTTTCCCTCCAAAGGAGCACTGATTTAATAATTACAACAAATATCAATTACAAAGGTAAAACTCTATGGCTATAAGACTTTACTAAACAGTTTATTATTATTTTTTTTTCAGTAAATGGTCTAGAACAAAAGAATTTTTAAGAATATTAGATATTATAAGCATAAGGCTGCCAACATTTCAAAAATTAAACTAGAACAAGTTTTAAGGTAATGGTATGAAACTAAAGTTACATGACAATTTTCTTAAATATGGAAAATGGATTTTTTAAAGCATGTTTTAAATATTTAATTAAATGAGCAAAAAACCTTTAATAAATTGTTCATTCTAATATGAAGTCTTTAGTCTACGAAAATATCATTCTTTAAAGTAAAAATTGGATTTTTAAATAATGTAAAATTTTTTAATTAAACACGAATACTTATGATAAAAATACTTTTTTAAAAAAAATTTAATACACTAAATTACAAAAAAAATGTCAATAAATAGTCAATATTCATTTAAAAAAAAAAAATCCATTATTGTGGAATTTCTTGTTTTCACAGAATTATTAAATTTTTAGTTAAAATCAGGAGATGGGTACCTTTTAGGGAGTTGAAGAAAAGTGCCAAAAATCAGAAGCTTCCCTAAAAATATGAAGAATTGGCACATATGTTACAGAACAATAAATGAAAGTTTTTTTTTTTAAAAAAAAGCAATTATGCAGGGTCATATGTTATAAAGTTTCAGTATATTTTTAACTACTTATTATTGTAGGTCAACATTTTTGTCGGGGGCGTAGTTACTACTGGGGCAGTGCTCAAGTATACTGAACCCTCAGAATACTTTCTAGTTAAAAAAACATTTACTTACATATAACAAGTATCAAATTTCAAGAGAATAGAGGGCCAGCAAGAGTCTATCTAAGCTATTGATTTCTGATACACTAATGTTAATAATATTTCAGTAGATTAAAATAAGTAAACCTTTACATTAAATATAAGTGCGATAAATAAAATTACATTAAATATAAGTATCCTTTATAAATGCATTCATTTTTTTTTTATAGATAATTGATTATAAACTTACATGTGGCAGCTAATTCAGACACTTTCTCATTTTGATAACTCATATGAGCTAGGCAACCTAGAGAAGGTATCTGTACCTAAAAATATACAAATATATATAAAATATAATGTATTATATATACATAAATAAAGCTAGATGACAATAAGGGCGCAGAAAATTGTAAGAGTCAAATGTATTTACAGAATGCAGTTTTTATTTTTTCCCCTTAAAATATTCCCCAAAATTATCGTGCTCTTTTTTTCAGTTACAATAACTTTATCAAAATATTTTAAGAAACTACAGTTTGTATAGTGTTAAAATTTTTTAATTTAATTTTTTTCTTTACCAAAAGAATTCTTGAATAAACTGGCTTATGTGTTAAAAATAACAGAAACCAAGATATATTGAAATAGTAATAATTTATAAGAGTCTCACTGCTAAAATTAAGGAATTTAAACTAATAAATAAACAAATTGATCTATGTTAGACTAATAAATGAGACAATTGATTAATAAATAAATTTATTTGGGTTAGACTTAAAATAATAGATCAACAGATTTAACATAATAGATCAGGGGTTTCCAACTTACATGAGGCCCGGGGTCACAATTAAAAACACCAGGCAAATGGCGGGCAGCAACTTTGTCAAAACTTTATATAGGACTCTTTTATGTTTGAAGGAACATTAAATATTACTGTCAGATTTTTCTCAAGTTGTTCAAAATAAAAGTATTGAATTACAAATAATAATAAATATTTTCAAGGACGCAAAACCTGAGATTTTTTTTTTTTTTTTTGCACCGTTGGTATGTTAAATTTCACAGAAATGAAGAAATTAGGTTTTTTTTTTAACGAAAGAAAGGTATTTTAAACCCATATAGATTTTTTACGAAAATTGTTAGCAAAAAAATGACAATTAATTAGTTCATGGGCCACAAAAAAGGGCTTCGCGGGTCGCCCGTTGGTAAAAACTGTGATAGACAATCACTTCATTCTTTCCCTTCAGGAGAAAATGTTTCCAAAGAAGGAAGCAGCCTTTTTATCTACCAATTTGTTTTTCTTTCTTGTGATATTTTTTTTCCTACAGAATTAATTTTTCATCCCAATATGTTTTTAAGAAAATAAAAAAATAAAAAATTAGACTAAAATTTTCCAAAGGCTGCCTAAATTTCCCCCGAACTTCGCTTGCGTGATCAGACATATTCTGACATACATGACAAATAAAAAAAATGAATATAACATTTATAAAAATAAAAAGTACACTTACTCTATAAACAGAATTACATAATAACGGAGGTAAGAGATCCAGTACTCCATTGGCACATAATAGATCTTGATGTTCAGGAGTCTACAAAATAAATTTTATTTAATTTAAATAAAAATATTACCCATAACAATGAAGCGATAAGTAATAATATGGCGAATAGTACACGGCAAGAATCACAACATGGGAATTCACAGCATTATATCCAACAATATTAAGTAAAATAGCAAAAACAGAAAACATTTAGCTTCTTAATTACAAATTACCACTATCAATGCCTTTTAACAACTCTTTAAGGATCCCTTCTCAAATTTAAAATAAATACAGTCAGGGGTGATTGGAGCACAAAGTAAAAAGCCTTGAAAATTTTTTGTGAAAAAATTGATATCAATTTATATACCATACATGTTACATATTTAACATAATTTTTTGAACTAACATTTATAATTAAATTATCTACTCATGCAGAATATCACACCTTTAGAGTAACTTATTCAAGAAAAAAAAAAAAATTTCTTACAAAAAGCTCGATATTGGATTTTAAGAACTTGTGAATCTAAACTGCAGTATATGGATTTTAAAATTGCTTATATATGAATTGCGATATTGGATTTCAAAAAAGCAAAAAAAAATAAAATAAATTGCAATATTGAATTTTTAAATCACATAAATACGAATAACTGTGCAAAATTTTAGATTGCATGAATACTAATCGCAATGCGTAGTTTTTTTAAGCACTATGAACTTGAAAATCGATGTTTGATATTACAAACGCATGAATACAAATTGTATCGCAATATTGGATTTGCAACATTGGGTTTTAAAAAACGTGTAAATATAAACCGAGATAATGAACTTTTAAATCATGTACATAGGAATTGTGATGTATGAATAAGAATCGCGACATCAGGAGATACAACCGCAGTTCCAAATATTCAAAATGGTGAAAATCCACCAAACCATAAGTTTTCGATTCGCTGTACTTCACGAACGTATGATCTTGAAATACGTGGAATTCTACGTTATTCGGGGCAAAACCACATACCCTGCTTCTAGATTTCAGATCCAGAAGAAAGATACGAAAAACCCGGAATACAATCACTCCTGTACATTATTCAAATTCAAAAATACAGTACAGTTGAACACCTTAAAAGAATATGCTTTTTGTTAACCACACAACTAACTTAGTTCCCTTCTTGACAACTAACAATTAGAATCAACATTCACCATTATCAATGATGCCAAAAGGTATTGCACTTCATTTCATTTTATTCTTGCAAAAACTTGCTACGATTTGGAAACTTGTCGTTCAAACATTCTTGTCAAAGACATTTCTGTCTTGCATAAAATACAGAACTATTAATTCAGTCTACTATCTGTAGGCAAAAAGGAAACCAACTTTAGCTATGTATTTTAAATCATAATTAGTTGTTCAAAAGAAAAGAAAAAGAGGTAAATATGCATATTACATCTTTTCTTTTAATTGCTATTTCAACGTTAAATATGCTTATTTGCTTGTAATGCCAAACTTGCTATAATGAAAATTTCACCTGCTACAATAAATTGTCCTTACAACAGGATTTTACAGTTAAAAGAAAAAAAATTACATACCTGACACCCAGAACTCAGCATAGTCATGACACATTCCTGAACAGTTGTTGATTGTTGTTTACACATTGATACTAGATGAGGGATAAGAGTAGGATCTTCATATAACATATCAATAGTAGCATCATTACGTGAAAGCACAGTACGCAAACACCTCAAACATGCTTCTGTTAACTTCATGTTTGAACTTGTTGCTAAACCTAAAAAATGAAAGAAAAGATGTTGTGTCGAAATTATTTTTTTTAAATAACACACACAGTCCTTTTCACAAAAATTTCATGTTCTGAGAAATTTGAAAAATAAGACAAAGCAAAGTAATACATTTTGAAATAAAATTAGGATTATTAATTGACATTTGAAGATTTAACAAACTGCAAATTTTTGATTTTTTGCTAAAGCATTTTACCAAATTCTATTTTTAAAAAAACCTTTCATGTAAAAAGGTGATTATAATTGCATTACACTTCATTTTTAAAATTCTTCCTACATAGACACGGTGAAATACTTACTAAACAAGAGAAAAAAGGGCAATTCTGAGTCACAAACAAATAATGAAATAAGTAAAAAAATATGAAACCTTTATTTATACACTTCAATCTTGTTATTAAATGGAAGTTTAAAACTTATTTACAAATGAAAATGTAAAATGGTATGTGAACTTAAATTCATATTCCTTGAGGCATTTTTACTGAACTTTTTTTTTTCTTAAGAGCTTTTGAACTCAGTTTAAAACATGGTTTGAGATCCCTTAAAATAAATATTTACACACTCTGATCTTTAAAATTTACCTTTCAAAGCATGTTTTTAAAAACTGATATAAAATTTCAATACATAATTTTTTTTTTTTTTTTTTTAAAAACAGAAGCTTGTTAAAAAAAATCACTGTCAAGGTAAAACTATTTAAAAACATTTTTAAAATATTAAACAAACTTAAAATAATAATGATGAAACAAATAAAAAAAAATTTACTTTTGAATATGTAATTTTACGACTTATTTTTGGTACAAATAACAATTTGTTATTACCTCTCAAGACAGCTCCAATAAGGCCAGATCCTAAAAGATCTTCTACATGTTTGTCTGTTCCTTTAGCTAAACTTCCAAGAGTAACTGCCGTTTCTATCATTAGATCCTCACTGCTAACTTCATCAGTTAAAAATTGATAAAGTCTAAAGAAATGAAGAAAAATGTAAATTACACAGACAAACTGAAAGTAATATAAATCATCTAGGCAAAAATTTCTCAGAACATAAAGTCAAATCATCAACAAAAAACCTAAAGTAATTCTTCCATTAGATACAGTCAATAAATAATGAGGCTATTTCACACAATTAATTTGATGAAACTCAGCATTGCCTAAAAAAGTTAGCTTTTAGTCCCATTTTGACACTAGTCACACAATGCAATGAGGCTATTTCACACTATTAATTTGATGAAACTCAGCATTGCCTAAAAAAGTTAGCTTTTAGTCCCATTTTGACACTAGTCACACAATGCAATGAGCACTCACAATTTTACTGCTAAGTTTCAATATCCTCATACAAGCCGCGATGGCTCAGGGGATAGAGCGTTCGCCTTCCAATGAGGCGAACCGGGTTCGAATCCCAGTCGATACGAATTCCGCATCCGGCTTGCACTGACCACAGTGCTGATGTGAAATATCCTCAGTGGTAGACGGATCATGGGTTAGAGTCCCCTTGCCGTCAGGCTAACCATGGGAGGGTCTCGTGGTCTTCCTCTCCATGTAACGCAAATGCGGGTTAGCTCTATCAAAAAAGTCCTCCACGAAGGCAAAATTTCTCCCAATACTCGATCCAGGAGTTCCCTTGTCTTCTGGATTGGGTTCAAAATTACAAGGCTACGGAGTTGAACATTAGTAGCCGTAAACCCATTAAGTTGGGTCTGCTGTTCAACGACGGTTATAAAATAAAATAAAATATCCTCATACCATTTAAATTTTTCTCCTTCTTAAGCTCACTGAAGATATAGAAGCAGGGTTTGAAATTAGCAATCATTAGTCATATTTTGCACTAAATTTCAGTTTCACAACCACAATTTTACATTCAGTCATAACTTTTTACGCCCAACTTGAGACAATAAATATCAATTTTATGATCATATTATTATACTATTATATTATTTCATCAAAATACCAAGAAATTACACCAATCTTTAATCATCTCCTCAGCAAATGCATAGCAATAAAAAATTGACTCTGTCATATTAAATCTTTACTATATTCCATAAATCTATCATAATTTTAAACTATATTTTGCCGTAGAGAATTATCTAGGTTTTAGAATGGAAAAATTATAAAAAATATTTAAAAACTAATAAAAAATCGCCAATATAGAGACATATTTCCAAAGAAGAAAATTATCAAAATCAATGCTCAATCATTTTTTGCAAATTTTTATGAGCCCAGATAATATAGCATTGAAGTAGGTTTTTAAATACTAAAAAATTAGACTACAAATGCTTTTTATTTTCTCAAAACTGTGGCTTTTCTTCCTTTTTTACGTTTTGCGCCTTTTTCGGAATAAACATAGAGGGTACTGGCTAAAGATAGGCTAAAATTAAACTAACAGTCATAATTAACTGTTGTAAACTCACAGTAGTTATGTGTGAAAACAACATATTTTTTGCAAAAAAGCATTATATCATGCTGCTACAAAACCTTTGAAAAATAGGCCTTAAAAAAATCATTATAGTGAATTTCCAGGTAAATTTATATGTGGCAATCAAACATAAAATAAACATGGATAACAATTCTATGCATGCACATTACTTTAAAATTAACCTTTTCTCAATCTGCTTTCTCGATCATTAGGAGAAAAAAATTGGAAAAAAGTGTGCAGATGTATAACAAATCATAGCCAAGCATTTCGTATTATTAAAATCTACCTAACAAAATATCATTTTAAGCGTTGTTTAAAAAGCTTATTCATCTAAAATTGAAAACATTATATTAAGTTTTGAAGTCACAAAACATCAACCTAATAATCAACTAACAAGAAGAGAGAATATTTTAAAATATTGAATGAACCTAAATAGAAATTTCACTAACTGGAAAATATAAACGAAATTACCTTGGTAAAACACCCATTTGAATGACAATACCTTTTTGTTTATTACTGCCAATAACAGTATTTTTAAGGTGTCTGAAAAAGAAATGAAAAAATCAGAAATACTGAAATTTATATTGAACAGATATCATTTTTTATTTATTTATGGCATAGAGGTAATTTATAAACATAAATATACAGGTTAAGTATTATAAAAGGGCAGTTTTCCTTAAATCAATAATAAAAGTCAAATAATTATTACATTTATAAAAATCATGCAACTTTTACAAAAATACTACCTAAGTATAGTTAAACATTTAGCAAACATGAATTAGAATTTGTAATATTTTATTAACATTTAGTCATAGTGTACAAAGAACATTGCCAAACTAAATTAACAAGAAAATGTACTAAATCAACACTGCAATAATAAAAAATATAAAATACGTACCCAAATACACATGATATTTCAACTTATTACATAATACTAAGTTTTGATGCAATTTACAGGTGTCAAAGGCGTATTATTATTTTTTCTCTGCAGATATACAGCAAATGTTGACAAAAATGATTATTATAATTTTTTGAGTTGGCTGAATTTCAATCAATGACGATTCATAAAAATGAAGGTAATTTATAGAATTGATGATTTAGAATTGAATTAAATAAAAATAGAATAGAATTGAATTAAAAAAAAAAAAAAAATACAGAGGGAAAACTTTGTGGGGATTTCTAGTTGTTGGGTGGAGAAGGCAAAACAACCCTCCCAACACACCCAAATAAAATAAAAAACTTTCTGCCCACACATAATTAAAAAACTTTCTGCATGCATTACTTACCCCTCTTGTAACTAGTTTCAATCCTTTGACTTCATTTTGGAAAACTTTGTTTGAAAAACACTGACACAAATTTTCTATGTTGCTATTTAAAATTACGTAACATCAAAAATTGATTAAACATTTTAATAATTATTAAAACCCAATTTTTTGACGTAAAATTATCTCTTAGTAAACAACTTTAATATAAATATGCAAAATAATGATAACAATTATTTTCCTTAAATAGCATTAGAGTTAAGACAATAGGCAAAAAGAAAAATTAGTATTAAGCGCTCTATACTTGCAACCACCAACCTGTTGAGATTATATTTTACAGGTTGTGGTTACTCCATATTTTTTCAGGGTCAAGTTAACAGAATTGTTTTAAAAAACATAATGGTTTAATATGGGGAAATAAATTTTTGTGCCCAGTTTTGTCACTTAAAAAATTTCCTGCAGTTATTAGTTAACATATTTAAATTTAGCCTCTCGAACCATTAAGATTGCATTTTAGAATGCGAAAATTCAGTCTTTTGAATGACAATTTTTAAAGCACTCTATTTTATAGTGTAATCTCTGTAAAAATTAAATAAAGAGTATTTTATGGATGCCAAATATTTAAGTATTAAAAAAAAAGAAACTTAATATTGCGGTTTCTCAATAAAAATTTATGAGCTTACACATTTCAAAAACGACTCTTAGATTTAAGAAAAAAAGCACAAATTTTTATTATGCCAAGGGTGCACAATAAGCTAGTTACACCACTGTAAAAATACATTTAAATTTTATTCTTTTTTAATTAACTTCATTACTGTAAAAATTGAGATAACAAACAAATATATACTTCAAAGCATCTAAACATGTATGTGGATCAGGGCTAAACAGGCGGTCAATAAATTGTTGATTACTTTCAACATCCTAAAAAAATAATAAAAAACACACAATTAATATCATAATACAAAGTTCTAACATTTTTAACATTTAAATCAGCATAAAAAAGACATGTCGAATAAAAGACATTACTAAATTGTTTGTGTTTGATAAATTCCAAAAGTAAATGGGGGAAAATATAGGGAAAAATATAGAAAAAATGAGGGAAAATATAGGGTAGTAGAGAATTGGGTATAATATAAAAAAAACACAACTACTTCCACTTCGAAAATTTTAGTAGGAATAACATATACTATCGTGCAATGCTAAATGAATGGAAGATAGTGGTTGTTGTTTAATATTTTACACACGCTAATTTAATTTGATTTGAAAACATAGATTTTTTTTAAAATATGATTCTATGGAATGACGTTCGTTAAGTTTAATTGGTTTTATGTCTCACGTTGTCAGAAGAGAAAAAAAAACTTTTAATTTAATTAATAAACTGAGTTTTAAATATGTTTACTAAAAACATTAAATTACTTAGATGAAATAACAAAATCAATTATTACAAAACGAACTGTTCTTAGTAATACAATATAATCTGGCGAGCAGCTATTTAAAAGATCGAACATTCCGTTTGTTTATTTGTGGCTTGAAGTCAGGCTCGCAGAAAATGCCGTTCACTGGTTAAATTTAGTAGGAATAACACAACCTGTGACGTAGGCGATAGTATATCCAATTCTATCATAAGGAGTCAGGAAACTAATGCACAAGCAGTAAATCTTTACTGCTTAAACAAAAACTTTATTTAGAATATTTTTTTTCTACTTCTAGGAACAAAAGCAATCTAAAACTTACAAAATCCCAGAATCTGTTTACTATTCTAAGATAAAACTACATAAAAACAAATCTTTTGCAGGTCATTTGTTATTTTTTTTTTTAATTATCAACCCTAGGAGTGAAAGTTTCAAAATCTTATGACACAAATAGCTCAAAATAAGACATTGGAACTCCCCCCTCCCCTTTTTAATTAGTTAAGATCTTAAGAAACACAAATAAAGAACTAAATTTTGATTAATATATCTAACAGCACTGAATAAATCAATACAAAATTATTTTAGAAGAAAATGTTCATATATATACTTACTTAGATTTTATTTAGATCTGAAAATTATGTTTGTCTTTAGTTGTTAATTCTAAGTAAAAAACAAAACTAAAGTATTTCTAGGATTTATTTATTTAATTTTGAAAAAATATGAACTTCTAAAACTTATATCTTTCATAGTAATATAAAAGGAAAAATAAACAATAGTGTAGTGGTGCAAAACCAACAACCAGCATCTGAACACATACACAAAAAAAAAGATAAAAATATTTAAAAAAATAAACAAATAAAATAAAATTGAATAATACATTTGAGTTGCAGCTCTAGTAGCATAGATTACATCGTAAATTTAAGTGGTTTTTCAATTGAATTTTTCAGCGTTTATCTTCACATAGCATTAAAATTAAATGCCTGCATAAATTATTTATGCAGGCATATTATGCAAGACTTCTGTATCTTCCAAATAATGCCCCCCCCCCCGCGATAAACTAAAAAAAAAAAAAAAAATTGCAAGTTTAAAATCAATTTCGAACATTAGCAACTTTAGATGGCACGGCAGATCACAATACGGAAATATCCCCATAAAATCGACAAACAAAAGGGCAACTTATTGTAAAATATTACCTAAATCTGATATCATTAACAGTAAAATCAATTCCAAAATATGAATAAATCTTAACAAGAAAAAGACAATCCAACTTATCATATTTCCATTCTTGTCCTTAGAAACAAACATTAAGTTTAAAAAAATTATATAAAACAAACATATAATTACCATGTACGGGTCCATATTAACCATTTTCATGTTGGATAAAAAATGTTTTGTTTTTTGTCTAAATCAAGCAATAACGAAGAATTCGTTGTTGATTTTAAAATCACTTGAATCATAAATAAAGAATTATCATACTTCAGTAGTTAAAATACTACACGAATAGTTATTTATTAATATTTTTTTCGTCGTGAAATCAACAACAAATCTACTAATAAATTGATTAGAATGACAGATATTTCGCTGGGATTCATAATGTGAATAAAAGAAGCATATTTACGAACAACTGTTCTTTAGTATTTGAATAGGATATGTCTTTCAACCGTTTAAACCGAAGACGCAGTAGTAAACTACGTCTATTTCATCCCGTTTTTTTAGTTATAAATTCTTATTGTTTTAATCTTCACAGAGAACTTGCACTTAAAATAAACTCAAATAGTTTATTGATTATATTGTTGAAATTTTCAATATCTACTTTTTTTTTTTTTTTTTTTTTTTAAGTTTTACTTTCATTATGTGTTCCTTAATGAAGGATCGTGTTGTTGTGGTAGCGTCTGGGAATTGGCGATCAATAATTTTTCAAAACATAAAATCCTATTCAAAGTTATCTCTTTTTCCAAAACACCCAAAAGAACTTTTTTTTATTCTATGTAAAATTATTAATTTTAAATATTTTATACATAATTTAACGAAATAATTCTATGATTATAACTTTAATGCTAGTAGTATCTTAAAAACCATTTAATGATTATTTAAAAGAAAAAGGTTACATTTTAAACTCAAAGATTTTAATGGAACAAAATTTAAATTAATTTTATAATTGTAGTTAATTGTTACTTAGTTTAATTAAGCATAAAATAAGATATTTTAATGATTTTTTTTTATCATGATAGTGTAATAACGCGTTAAAAATAAAGTAAAACATACATAAAATTGACCTTAAATCTTCTTCTACTTAAAATTAAAAAAAGAAAAAGAACTGGAGACGTTGGCATGTATTTAGTTTGTGAACAATTTCCTAATATTTACTTTAAAATAAAAATGTGTAGATATTAGAAAAGGAAGATATTTTTAATGGATAGTAAACTTAAAAATTAATTTAGATAGCGAGAACAATCGCATTTTTATGTAATCATATTTTGAAACTGAATTGTACAAAGCGCAAAATTAAAAAGATAATACCTAAGATAACTTTTGTTCTAACGAACGGATTCTCAAACTTGATAATCGCGGAGATGTGGTTAGTGTGGGTATGGGTCTAGAGTGGCAGGTCGTGATTTAGAAATCCCGGGGGACTGTAGGCACAGAAATGTCAGGGGCCCCACTGCTAATGTCGGATTTATCATATGGCCGGAGAGGGCCTAGGAACCCCACATTTCTGTCCACTGTACTTGTTGTTTATTTGCAAAATGCTTTTAAATTATTTATAGCGTAAAAAAAATTATAATATATTAGTAAATTTGAGGTTATACTTTTCAATTTTTTGTACTTACAATTGTAATACACAATTGCTATGCAATAATACAAAATAAATATTTGTAACTGTAAGGGGGCTTCCAAAGGCTCGGGCCTCTCATGCCTTATGATGAATCAGGCCTTGAAGCTTAGACAAATGGAATAATTCTGTTACTTATCTCTCAAAAATTCCAACTAATTCTGTCAGAATGGCAAAACGGTGTTACCCTTTCATGTGTACTAACAAGAAAAAACACTAGTTTGTTAAGTAACAAATTAAAAAACAATGTTGTTATGATGGAAAAGTAACTTCTTAATTTTCATTTTAATTTCAAATTAGGACTATTTTTAACAATAGAAGATATTATAATATGAATGAATACGTTTATTGCACATTTTAATAGTCACGTTCGATTTGCCTTTTATTAAATAGTAAATAATGAGTTTAGTTTAATGACTCAACGGTGCTAGTGTAGACACGTAGGTGGGGGACTATGATGGACATGACAATATTAGCAGATTGCATGTTTAGTAATATTAGCATTTTCAGCTGTAGTAAATTTACGTTACAGCAAGAAAAAAGTTTTCTTTTCTTTTCTTTTAAATTTTTACTAAGATTAAAAAAAATTTTTCTTAAAGTTTCGACCCAGAGTTTGAAATTTAAATGTGAGTACACAAACATATCACTAACACTTACGTACCCTTACTGAATTTAGTTTGGTGTCATACCTCTCGCTTTGAAAATTTGGACAATTTTCATAAATATTATGATATTTTCATTTAAAGGAAAATATTATACAGTTAGGGAATGAAATTTTTTTTTATAAAAAGATGTTAAAAAATAATGTTATAAAGTGCTTTTAAATCGAAAGAAAGGATATATAGCCTCAATTTGGGAGAAAATACCCATTTTACACAAATATATATTAAGAGCTTTTTATAGAAAAAATTTTTTCATGGAAAAAACATGGAAAACATGGATTTTTTTTTTCATGGTCAAAAACATGGAAACTTCAGAGAATTTGTATCGCTAACGCATAGAAGGACAATTAGCGATTTTTTTTTTATAATTTTCTTCAATGCAGAAATCTTTTTAAACTAGTTTTAAATTAAAAAGTGAGAGTCAATTCATTTGAAAATACCCTTAGATGTCAAAAAAGTAATTATCATTATTAATGACATGCAGTGGCGTGCCAGCCGGGGGGGCAGAGGGGGCAGTCGCCCCCTCTGAAATTTTAGTGAGGGGGCAAACAATATGTTTCGCCCCTCCTGAAATTTAATCATTCGAGAAAATAAAATCAAGTAATTCCAATCAATAAATAGTAAAAAAGTAAAATTTTAGAAAAAAAAAACATTTTTAATTGAACTTTGAAGATATTTTCCTCTGAAATTAAAATAAGAGGTAGGCTCTTTTTTTCAACTTTGAAGCTATTTTTCAAAAGGAAAACTTTATTTTTCTCTAATATTTAATAAAAGGGCGAATAAATGCGTTACGCCCCTTCTGAAATTTAGACATTCGCAAAAAGGAAGTCAATTTAAATTAGTAAACTTAGAGGGAAAAAAAGCCTTTTTTTTCGAACTAAATTGAGGGGGCGAATTAATAATTTAATTTAATTGAGGGGGCGAATAATGCGTTTCGCCCCTTCTTAAATTTAGATTTTCACAAAAATGAAGTCAAATTAAATTAGTGAACTTGGAGGAAAAAAAAATTTTTTTTCATCTAAATTGAAGGGGCGAAGAAATGAATTTAATTTAATTGGGGGGCGAATAATATGCCATTCGTGAAAATAAAGTTAAGTTAAATGGGTAATTTTAGAAAAAATATAAAACTTTAAAATTGTAATTTAAAAAGTAATTTTATTCTTCAACTTTAAAATTGTCGCTTTTTTGAAAAAAGAAAACACTATTTATTCTGAAATTTAACTGAAGGGGCCAATAGTGTGCTTAGCCCCTTATGAAATTTAGACATTCATGAGAAAGAAGCCAAATTAAATTGGTAATTTTTTAAAAAGTCCTATTTTTTTCTACTTTGAAGTTATTTTCAAAATATAAAACTTCATTTTTCTCTGAATTTTAATTGAAGGGCGTCGAATAATATGCTTCGCTCCTTCTGAAATTTAACCATTTGTGAAGATAATGTCAAGTTGAATTGATAACTTTAGAAAAAAAGAACCATTTTTTCTACTTTTAAGTTATTTTCAAAATAAAAAACTTTATTTAATAGTGAATTTAAATTGAGGGGACGAATAATGTGCTTCGCCCCTTCTGAAATTTAGCCATTCGTGAAAATAAAGTTAAGTTAAATTGGTAATTTTAGAAACAAATACCATTTATTTCTACTTTAAAGCAATTTTTGAAATCAAAATATTTATTTTCCTCTGAAATTTTATTAAAGGGTGAATAATGTCTTTTTCTTCTTCTAAAATTGGTAATTTTTAAAAAAAAAAAGTTATTTTTTTCTTCTTAAGCCAAAGACATTTTTTTACAAATGATAACTTTCTATATGCGTAATTAAACGAAATAAAAGCAATTTTAAAAACAAAATACTTCTCAAAAAACGCATTTCATATAAAATATATAGAAATGTTTAGAAAACTAAAATAATTTCATCTCTTTTACCCTTCCCTGGAAAGAGTAATAAAAGGCATCCTCCACTGATGAAAATTGGTTTAAAAGAATCCCTCGATATTCAACAATTTCCTTTATTAATGTATTATTAATGTTTTTATTATAATCGTAAAACAAATTCATTTATATAGCGGATTAGGTCATGATAATGCCGTTTACTGTTTATTGTGTATGGATTTTGCTATTAATTTATATTATGAATTTGTTTATTTTTTAATTGTAAAATAATATTTTGAATTCTTTTTGCTTTTAAACAAGTTTATTTTGATTCATAAATAAAAATCAACCTTTAATTTTTTTTTAAAAAATCAGTCAATAAAAAATAATAAATAAAGTACGTTGAAATAAAAAATTTGATTTTGTATTTTCGATCATTCTTTTGACTTTTAAGAGATACATTTTAATATCGGTTCTTTAAGATCATCTTTGTCCTTATTTTATTGAAATTAATTTCGAATCTTTTGCTTTTATTACACAAAAGTAATATATATTGTAGTTAAATATAATTAATATAAATAAATAAAAATGACCGAAAAACTGTTTATTCCTAAAACAGGAAAATAACATGATAGAGAATGCATTATATCAGCTCTGGAGGGTTTTTTTTTTCTTTTTTCTAATTTTTAAATTTACCATTTTATTTTTTCTTATATGATAACCATTATATATGATTATTAATTTTTGAAAATTTTAATGTTGAAATAATAAATGCTGTTGATAGAGGATAAAAAATTAATCCGATCAACACTATTGTAACTTAAAATTTCTTATGTGAATATTTCTCTTTACCAATTGAATATTTTTATTTTCCGTTTCCAATTTTGATTTAAATCCAGATAAATGAAACTGGAACAAGATGAGAAAAACCCTACACATAAAACTGCCTAAATTTTATTTTTCCACATTTTTTTAAAATTTTTTATTCTTCTCTTTAAAAATCCGAAAGCAAATAATATTCATTGTCAAAATAATAAGTCATTAAAAAAAGTTTTTAGTTTTTTTACTTAGGAAAGAAGTTGTATGACGTTTTTCTTTATATACTAATTTGCTTTGGAATTTCAAATGAATAAATAGTCCTGTGTCATGATTGTTTGTCATATATAGTTGCATGACGACGTGAATATATTATATAATATATATATATAATAGGTAAAATATTCTAAAATGATTCTTTTTTAAAATATAGCCATATTTTTAGGACCCCGTACATACTGGAGTAACGCAACTTTATTTTTACCTCGATGTCCAAGATATAACTGCGGAATATTTTTTTAATAGTGACTTTTTAAAAGGAGAGCATATGTGATACATAAAACCCTAAAATTTTATCCAATTTTTATAACACGTGTGGAAAGTTTTCGATTTGAAACCAATAAGTGATTTTATTTTTTATAACAATATATTAAACAGATTCAAGAATTGTTATAAAACTGAAACTTCATGACTTGCATTATAATTACCTTATTGACTAGTGATAATTTATTAAAGACTTTATGATTATTTATTTAATTTTAAGTTTGAAGCTTTCATAGCAAGGGATATATGCGCCAGTTATAAAACTTTAAAATCAATATAACAATACAGATACTTACTAATATTGTCTGAAAAATTAAGTTAAAAAATAATATTAAGTAATGACTTCATGAATTAAATCAGCTCCAAATGTTATTATTCTTTTATAATTTTTCTATATCATTTTATCTCATACGTCATATGGTAACCATATTATATATCGACCGAGATATACTTTTATCAAAGTGTTAGTTTTATATAAAATCCTTTTTTTTTTTTATATGTTATAAAACCTTCAAAATACAATTTTCAGTTTCTGACTTATTAATTCCTTCATATCTGGCTTTCTGTATGCCGTATAATAATAATTATCTGAATCAAAATATATTTGTTTTATTTGATGGACTATATCCTTAATAGCTTCTTTTAATTTTTTTTTCTTTGATAGACAATATCAATAGAACTCTTTTGGTGTTAAGATTATTGTTTATGTGTTTTTTGTTTTTATCATCAATTAAAATAAATAATATACGTCTCATGTTGTGTTTATCACCAGTTTTCAAATTCATCATATCCAATTTTATAAGTTCTATAACTTATTTGTTTTTCATTTAGTTTACGTAAAATAATAAAACTATAATATTTAGTCCAGTTAAAAGTTAATTTCAGTAAGTTTTTTAGAATTTTAAAATTTATGTACAAAAAAAAGTTATTTCTAAAAAATAATTTCGGAAAGCTAAAATATACAAAAATGAAGAAGTATGCATCAAAGATCATGCATCAGTATGATAGAAATATGCATCAAAGAAAAAAATTTGATAATTTCTTTAAGATTTCGACTGAAAGAGAAAAAAGAAGTCCCTAGGCAAACTAGAAATCAGGAGCCATCCTCGATTTTGTAACAAATACATTTAGTATAAATTTCTGTTCTAGTAATTACTTTCCTGGAACGCTCAAAATGAAAATCCTCGCCTTAAGTTCCAATTGTTCATGCGATTTCCTGACAATTTTGAGGAATCTTAACTAAAATTAATAATTGTAACAATAGTTCATTTTGAAGAAGCAAACAAAAATTCATAGCCGATATTGACCCCCAATTCTTAAAAAAAAGTTTAAAACATTGTTCAATTATATAAAATGTTATTGAAATAATTGAATATCCATTTAGTAGTAATTTATAGTTAGTTTTTCTTTTGCATCACATTTTTTTACAAAAAGTGATAAAAACAAAGATAAAAGAATTTTCACATTCTAATTGGTCAGTTAAATGTGAAAATTTACGGAACATGTACAGTAGCGGCTAAACCGTGCCAAACACAAATTATTATTTCGTTCAAGCATAAACGTTAGTAGAGAGGTTTAGCTCTTTCGCGTAATATCTCGCTCGCACACGCACTTTTAATTTGTGATTCTGTGCAGTGCAGGTACTTCAAATAATCACGATTCGCCTTATTTATGTACGTGAACGAGCAAGAGGTTAAAGCTTTCTATTTTATAACAAAATCAAACAATGTATTGAGCGCAAATAAATAAACAAAGCGAACATTCTTAGATCAAACAATCGGATTTTCACAGGACTCAACTTGAATGGTTCGAGAGCCTAACTTTCAGTATGCGAAATAATTAGAGCAGTGTAAGAGTAGACAATATTAAGAGTCAAGAGCCGCAATCTGGAAGGAAAAAAAATTGTTCCAACAATTTAGTCAGAGCCTTTTCATGTTTGCGATTTATAATTTTCAGTTATTAACAGGGCTGACGATTCTAAGGTTGCTCAGTAATCTTTTAATTCATTCCTTTTTTTGTGCGTCAGACATAGTTTAATGCATTTTTTGTCAGTATACTTGTCGTAGTAAATACGATTTTTGTCTCACTTTATTTACTTTTTATATTTAGTCAGGTATAATTGAAATGCATTTTCCTCACATTTTAATTTTCAAATTTCGTAGTTTACTTTGATTTTTTGTTAGTTATTTTTAATAACATTTTTTTTTTCGGATTTTCAATTTTTCTTATAATAATTTTTATTCCTTAGTCCTTGTTATTTTTCAAATATTTTTAAGCTAAATGGGACTTTTTGTTCATTTTTGTGATTAATTTTATAACCCGTAACTCTTAGTTCTAATTAATGAAATAATAAGTCTTCATAAAAACTATGTACTAAATTTTAAAAGTACAACAAATTTTAAAGATTTTTTTTTTTTAATTGTAAATATTTTTTTAGATTTCATTTTTATCGGATTTTAGCTTTTACGTTGTTTATATTAATGATATTTTTTTCAATTGTTTTCTCTATATTTTGTTAGAATAATTTAAATTCTTTAAATATATTTCATTAAATTTATACTTGAATTTTTTTTAAATATTTTAAAAATATATAACATAATTTCCCAATATTATTAGGTTTTTCAAAAGATTTTTAAAATTTTAATTAGTCTTTTTCGCTATCCAATTTTGTTTCGAATAGCTATAATTCGAAAAATAATATTACATTGTTCAGATTAAAAAAAATAACAGCCATATAACCTCAAATATGCAATAAAATTTTGGTTACAATTTTATAATTAATTAATGAAAATTTCTTCATTTGTTATAATTTTTTCAGCCTTTTTCCTTTACCATGAAGATTTAATTAATATGATAAAGTTTATTCTACTTCATTGAATTACTGCATATTTATATGTTTTAAATTGTATATTTTCTTTTTCTTTTAATATATTTACAATTTTTACCTTGGAATAAACCAGAAAAATCAGAAGATTTGTTAAAATTCAAAGTAATTTTAAAATAAGATTCAATTTGAGAAATCAATCTCTTTTACGTCCTTCATTTGCTGTAATTTTTTTATACCTTGTGCTTTATCATTAAAATTAAATTAATACGATAAAGTTCATTCTCCTTTTTTGTTTACTAAAAACTTATATTCATGATTAAATTAAAATCTAAGCCAGAATCAAAATGTAAATCACAAATTACTCTGGATTCAATATGTTTTTGAGAAGCAAAAAAGCATTTTATGTCATTATGATTAACCCTTACGTTAACCCTTATATACGTTTAAGAAAACGTATATAAATTATAAAATACATAATTCCTTCTGAAGTTTGTAGTTTTTATAAAATTTATTTTATAAATAACTAAAAGTAAAACTCATTAAGTTTCTAATAGGTCGTGATAAATATACATACCACCAAAAATAGTAATAATAACATTAAAATTTAGATTAATTTTTATAATCTAAATGGGTCATTTTTTCTTATATCAATTACTATTCTTATATCACTTTCAATTCCAAAAATACTTTACTTTACCTTTACTAGAAATAAATGACCCATTAAAGGGTTAATATGTATCTATAAAATGTCTTGCTCAGCATTAATAAATTTAATAATTTATTTACATTATTCGAGTAAAATTACAAAATTAATTAATTAAATTTTTTAAATTTTAGTGCACTTTTTTAAAATTTATTTCCGATCGATAAATCATTTTTTGTTAACTAATATGTTGGTGTGAATGTAATAGTCGTCATAAACAACGGAAATAATTATAAATATTTACAATTAGATAAATTACAGTATTAAAATAATACAACTTATTTTAAAATACTAGATCGGACAAAGTTTCTGACTTAGCATTGGCTCGCCCCCCCCCAGTCAAAAAGAAGTTGGCACGCCACTGATGACATGAGAAAAATAAACCTGCACAGTACTTAAGAATGAGAAAAGATGTTTTTATATAAATTTTTGCAATGCAGAAATCACTTGAAACTCGTATTAGAGTAAAAAATATGAGTGTCATTTTGTAAGAAAGCAACCTTATACATAATTTCCGCTTCGCAGAAAAAAATAAAAATGAATAAAGAATATAAAAAGACAAAGTGAGGAAAAATTGCGAATTTTTCATAATTTTTTCAAATGTGGAAATCATTTTAAACTTGTCTTATTTTAAAAATTGAATGTCAAAATTTTAGAAAATACCCATACACCCAAGTATATCAAGATATACTTGTAGAACATTAAAAAAAAAAATTGTTTAGTCCAAAATACGCCTTTTTTATAGCATATATATCACAAACATCTGATATTTATCACAAACATAACTAATTACCAAAAATAATTAAGTATTATTGGCGACACTAATAGCATGACGTTGTGGAGGGGCGATTTTTCACGATTCCTCTAAAAGAATTAATGACTTTTCTCCATTAACTTTGCTTTATAGCGCAATCAATTTCAATAACTCCAAATATCAGGTTGCAAAATTTTGAACTTCGAAATTTTAGTTTTAAAGAAGTTAAAAGAACAGTATTATAAAAATTAAAAAAAAAGGAAATTTAGTTTTATAATATTCCTAATTAAGCAAGAGTTACAATTTTTACAGTTTTTACAATACTTCATTTAACTCACACACCCTTTTCCTCGGGTAAAAAAAAAAAAAAAAAAAATTCCATGTTTTTTTTTTTCTTGTTATGTTATCAGCTATCGTCTTTTTTTGGACTTTAGCAGACTATTTTGTTTAAAATTCCTTTATCATTAGTTAGCTCCAGACCACATATTTTTATTTTCGTACTTAATGTTTGATGATCGAATATAGTTATACACAGATACAATTTGATTAATATTCAGAAAATATTCGTATTGAGTCAAGAATTTAAACGTTACTCAGAGATTTGATTTAAACTTTATAGTATACAATTATACTTAAATGATTACATTTCACTATCGAGTGAATGAATAATCGATAAGATATAAATAGAAAAGTGACTTCTATTTTAAAAATTTGTAAATGTAAGCTATTTAATAAGTTTTTATAATATGACTTTGTTGCTAATATTTTATTCAAATCTTTTTCCTAGTAAATTAAGAATAAATTAGCAGACGACTTTAAAAAAAAAAAAAAACAACATCGTTTTTTCTTTCCTTAAAAAAAAAAAAAAAAATAAATAAATAACTATTGACCATTAACTAAATCCAAAAAATATCAATGAAATTTTACTTTACGTTTGCGTAAGTCAAGTTCCTCGTAAGTAAACTACATTTACTTATTAATCATCCCCATATATATCTTCGTTCAAATTATTTTTTAAAAATAATTAATTTTTATTTTCCTCGGTTTTTATTTAATAAAAACAATCGGAGCTTCAGATTTCTCGATAAAAAATAATAACAAAGAGGAATATGATATAAAAAAATGTATGTCTCATACAAATGTATGCCATTCAACACTTTTCTACCCTTACTGAATTCAATAACCAAAAATAATGAATAATTATTAATAATTATTTTTCACATGAAATTATCGTTGGGTAAACGAGTTTCATAAGTGGGTGCAATTTTTTTAATCTAAATTGTGCAATTAGTTTTAAAGATAGGACTAAAAACGCAAAAAGTGAAATTAACTATGTATATATAGATTAAGTAAAAGTACATTTATGTGACTGCGTTCGTAACTTAATTAATAGCCAGTTCTAACTAATTAGCATATTTGTAATCACCTCCTTTAAGCACCAAGACTCACTTAGTACGTGAAAATCCGATCATTTGAACAAAAATTGTTCATGGTGATTTTTTTTTTTTTTTTTTTCTTTTGCACTGTACTGCCATTTTCTTCAAATAGGTGCGTTTCATACATAAGTGACTTTTTGTCTCTAAGCAAAAATAGGTTAAACATATTAAAAATCTCAACAGAGACTGAACACGAGCTTTTGCTCGACAATCGGCAGCGTCCAATAAAAAATTAAAAAGTAGTATCCAGTTTACTTTAATCTAACAAACAAACGTTTTAATTTGAATCTAACAAAATATTTAATGTTTAGATTTCGCTTCATTTGAAGCTTAACGCCCCACATTAACAGTTTTAGAATTAAACGTATTACAACTTTCATTGTTAAAATGTGGTAGCTGAAACATGCTGTTTTATCATAAAATAATATCGTAATTCTTGTACTATTATTTTATTTTTATTTTGTTGTCCTTACGATTAAATTTACTGTGAACTTCTTATTAAAAATAAAAATGTTTCATTTTTAGGATGATTGCAGGCTTCGTAGTGAAGAAAGAAAAAACCAGGACAATATTTTTCAAGTAAATCAGAAAATTATTTTGAACAACATATATATATTTATCAGACTATCTCTAAAAAAGGCAAACTAAAAAAAAAATATTATTGGTTCTACTTAAGCTTTTACTAAAACAGCTGATACAAGTAAACTAAAATGGCAACCTTCACCATGCTAAAGAACCGTAAACAAGAGTTAAGTGTAATAAAAGCAAATTTTATTGCAAAATAATCATAAACTATACTATTTTTAATTTCAGAATTATTTTCTTTAGAACAGAAAGTTATTACAGCTTCCAGTATAATTTTATCAATACTGAATAACTCATAATAGTTTTAAATCAATGCAAGGAAAATTTTTTATAGAGTTCATTATTTTATGGAAAATTTAATACATAATTTTTTTTTTTTTTATCTTAACCTCTTTTTATTGCAGTAAAAAGTAACCAGTATCAATTAATTAATATTCCTTCATACCAAAATATAATTAAAGTTTGAAATTGAGTTTAATATTTTTTTAATCAAGTAATTTTAAAGTAGGGTTTAAATAATCTCGAAATGAAAACGCAGAGAACGGGCCGCTTAACATTTTTGTAAGAAAGTAATTTTGGTGGATGATCCTTCAATTCATTATTTAAAAATTCATGATATGATTACTACTATATTGTAAGTTGGAATCGAACATTTTTTTAAAATCACTTGAAAAATTCGAATCAATAATTGTGAAACTACAAAAGTTCATCCAACTACACAACAAGATTTCTTACTGCGTTTGCTTAAAATAATAAATAAGCATATGATGATCCCCTGAATTCATCAACACAAAAAATTGCTACAAAAATTAAATTTTAATTAAATTTTTTCTCCATAGAATAACAGCATTCCCAAAAAGGTTCGAACAATGAATTCGATGGGTAAGGCTAAATGCCTGAACCCATTACTTAAATGTAGACGGTCCCTAGATTTGAACTATCGAATTTCGTAAATTCTACTAGCATTATTAATTAAATTAAAAAAGATCTTGAATCAAAAATCAGATTTTTTTTTGTTGTTGATATTTCCCATCAATTTTTTAAAAAAAATTCGCAGTTGTATTCTTAGAAAATGGAATGCTCTAATCTAAATACACACAATAATCAAGAATGGCAGAACAAAATGCTTAAAGTCAGGACAAAATATTTTTCATCAGAAATATCAGGACAGCCACGAACCTGGCATTGGAAAAGCTTCTTTTGGAAAATTTTAGTTTACACTTAGATTCTATTTTCATAGACATGTTAAAATATTATAACTTTTTATTGTGTTTCTTTCACTGAAAACTAAACACCTTCTACTGGTTTATGTCCTTATTGATTTTATTTTAAAGGAATCGTTTGCATCTTTTTTTAAATAAAGAATTAGTTTAAAACACTACATTTTTGAAAGGAGTTTTAATTGGACAATGAGACAATATTTCCTCTCTCCCCCACTGCACTGGAGTACTTCGGTCTTGATCTCAAGAAATAAATTACTCTACTGTGTTGTTTAATAACGTGACGAGAGCAATTAATAGCAGGGAACTTTTACAACCTCACAAAAAGAGCAATACAACATCCCGTTTATTTAAATCTACAACTCTTTAAACCATCGATAATTTCAAAAGCTATTAAATCTCCATACTAGAAGTAAAATCATTTAATCTCTCTTTATTTTTAAGGAGAGGAAAAAACAGGAAAAGTCTACCACTGAATAACAATTATTTCTCAATTTTCACTAAGCCAGAATATAAACCGGAGCTTCTAATAAACTCTTCGCCAGACTTCAATCGATTATTCTCTGTACCGACGAAAAACAAGCAGCGGTTTCCTCCAATACGCGTGGCAACCGTACACTGCAGTCGGAGGGGGAGGATGGAGTGGAGGTGGGGGTAGTAGGTGACATGCGTACGCAGGACCGGTCGATCTCAGGGGAGAAAATACCACGTGACTCACTCCACACGTACTTCTGAGGACCGGCGCACACGTACAAAAGCGTACGTCTTTAGCAATGGATAGGAAAAGGCGAGCTGTTAAAAAAGAAATCTTTGACCCTTCTGATGATGATGGGGCCCGTGCCCCTAAACAGGCCGCAAGCCCCGCACAAGAGGCAACCAGAGCCCAAATAATAAGTTTAGAATCACAAATGAGTAAACTAAATAAGTTAAAAAATGATGGGAAACTAGACGAAAAAGCAGCCTTCCAAATACGATGTTTGGAGGAAGAATTGAAAAAGGTGACGTACTTTTTTTTGTTGCTTTATATATTTCTCTCCTCTCTTTTGCATGGCACATTTTAGACTAGATTCGTGCATTGCGTATATTGGTGGGTTTGCAAATGAAGGAAGGAGTTTACATTGTTATTTCAGTTGCGTTCAATAAATAAGAGGAATTTAAAAATTACTTTTATATGTTTAGTGAGTGGTAATAAATTCTTCTACGAGTGTTTATTCTTTTTTTATTTTTGGGTTGTTCATTCCATTTTCCATTCTTTTTTATTTAACTTTTAAATGAAAATAAAATTATGGTTAAATTATGTAGCAGGATAATTTTTAGAAATGTAAGAAAAATAGCATTAACTAAATTAGTATTAATTATAGAATATAACTTTTAATAATAGTACTATAATATTTTTTTTTACATGCCTTCATTGAGGAAAATATAGAAAATGAATAATATGAAAATTTTCGAAAGTAAAAGAAAATTCGAAAGAAGATTTAGAAATATTAAAAAACCTCTAAACTGTTAGGTAAATTCAGAAGCTTTAGTGCAAAATTTAATCACCCTTTATTTTGATACAGAAATTTTAAAGATTAAAAGTATAAGAGTTGGAATTTTTTTTTCGAAATAATGTTTTAATTGGAGAACTAAAGTTTTTCCCCCCGCAAATCAAAATTTATAATGTATTATAAATTTTGATAATAAATATTTATAATATATAATAAATTCATATAAATAAAATAAATATTTAATCATATAAATATTTATTATATTTATATGAATTTGTCCTTAAATTTAAAAAAGCGTCTCTCTAAGTCTTTGAAATAAAGTCTTCAAGTTTAAGATTTATTAAACCCTCAGACTAAAGTTTTTCAGTTTAATATTTTTAGTTAAATAAAAAGCTATTGATACAAGATTTTTGTTAACCCTCAACGCATCGTGGTCAACGTTGTTCCCTTTCTCTTTTTTTACGGGGGGGGGGGGGGGGGGGACTCGTTATTCGCTAAATTTTTTTTGATTACTGAAATTGAATAAGATAAGCTAAAAATATATATATATATATTATTTAATTGTTGTCATATAACTATTTCAATAAAATTTTTTCACTAAGTTCAAATCTATTTTTAAAGTTTAAGAAATTCAGGCACATTTCGTCTGTTGCGAGAAGTTATAGGTTTTCTTTGCTGAAATTAATTTGTGTTAATTCTAATTATTACAAAATTAAATATTAAAAAAAAAAAGTTTTTATTATGAAATGGAGACAACAGGAAAAGGACAAGTCGATTTTTTGTCACGGATAGTAATAATTGATGTACAGTGTGCGAAATAAAAAACGAACCACCCCGAATAATTTTTGATCTAATGATCGGATCTTTATGTTCTAGGATTCCATCTTAATGGTTTGAGGAGATTATCTCAAATATGCTAATAAATTTTTGCAGACGATATCTTAAGTTACGAAATCAGACCCAAAAACGTCCTTTCTCTGAATAAACATACGTTTTCTTCGACAGATTCGGGTTTTAGACCCCCTGAATAGAGAGGGTACTCGCAATCCGGGAAATATGGACCCTATAGTTTGGTCAGGAGAATGATCCAGAGTTTGGACCTCTTAGTGTTAATTTTATTTTTTGTTTATTTCGCCACATTTCGAGAACTTTTTAACCCAATTGAAAAATCTTCTCACTCAATTATAAAATACGTTTATGCAATGATAATCTTCGTTAATAAATTATTTAAATAAATTAATATCTATTTACTATTTTTCATTATTTGTAATATAAACAAATAAGAAAATTTTTGTTTAAATTTTTCACTTTTCTCATAGAATTATTTCGACTCGCATTTACAAAAAAAAAAAAAACTGAATTTAAAATTTGAATTTAGACTTGTATCATTATCTTTTCAATGTTTTTGCTTAATAGGGTTATTTTTTCAGCCCTTTTTTATTGTCTTTTACTACTTATTGATTTATAACGAAGTTGATACTAGGTCTGGGCGAGATCGGAGTTAGTTACCGTCAGGAATCATTGAAAGTTTCAATTGAACTAATTTGTATTATTTTTACATTGGTCAATATTTTTGTTATCTAACCGAAATTTGTCATCACTTGCGAAAATATCGTATTCGATAATTGGTGTTATCGATAATGTTTTATTTTATTTTGTAACCGGCGTTGAACAGCCGATCCAATTCTGAGTTAACGACTATCAGTGTTCAATTCTTTAGCCTCGTAATTTTAAACCCAGAAGACACGGAAACTCTTGGATCAAGCATTGGGAGGATTTTTTTACGGAACTAACTCCCATTTGCGTTACGCGGAGAGGAAAACCTCTCAGGGGTAACCCGACGGCAAGGAAATTCTAACCCATGATTCGTTTACCCCTGATATTGACGTACGATAGGAGGATATTTTACGTCAGCACTGTGGTCGGTGCCGGGAGTAGAATTCGTATCAACCAGCCTCCGCTGCAATTCGAACCTGTGCGCCTCATTGAGAGGCGTACGCTTTATCCCCTTCTGATAATTATCGAATATTATATAATATCGATAGTGTTTGCGACTAATCGTATTTTACACGATCGCTATATTACCATTATCGTTTTATATCGCGAAATAATCGTGTTCGGGATGTATGGTCCTCGATAATGAGCGAGATATTATCGTGCATTTGTATTTAATCGTAAGCAATTGTATTCACGATATATTTTTGGGATACTTTTTCAAATGTCGTCACCATGACGTCAAAAGAAATTCTATTTTTTTACAGTAGATTAAAATATTCTTTAGTTCAGAAAAATTCTATTGAACTGTAAAAATTGACAATTCATCCCCCGCAAATATGATAGTTAAGAGAATCGTCCCTTTATTGGTAAACTAGGGTAGGCAACTAATAGAATAAGTGAGAGCCCTATTTTCTATTTCCTTATTTTAATGATTATCAGAAAAAATTATTTGTTTTTATAAATTGTAGAAACTTTTGATTGTTTTCTTCGATACCTCCACTTCCAATGTAAAATTTAAGAATTCTTGTTAAAAATGAAGTAAAAAAAAGTATACACAATGGGATTGAAAATTTAATATTTAAATAAGGAAAGAAAAACGAATCAAAATTCGACGAATCGCCAGGAAGGTTAAAACACCTTAGGCCACTTCAAGATGGGATAGGATAACATTTACTAAGGATAACACTTGAAGATGTTTCTAGTAGCATCCTTACAACTCCACTCTACGTTGCCTGAACTGGAAAACTTAAAAGCGGTGGCAAATGAAGAAAAATACTGTTGTTTTAGATTTTTGTCTACCAAGCAATAAGTATGTGTGCAAACTAAATAAAAAGTTTTAAAAAAAAATATCTGGGCAAAACTTAAAAAAATTGTAGCAATAATTCATATTTCTTCAAAAGAAAATAATGATAATAAATAAATGAAAAAACCTTATAGACTTCGTTGAATTTCAAAAATTAATTACTCCGCTGGACGTCAGAACAGCATTTTATAATGTAAAATTGCATCGGACAGTACATGGAAGCGGCGAAAATTCGTTTTATTTTTTTTAAACAGATTGGGAATTGAAAATTTTGAAAAATTTGAGTAAGGTTATTTGAAAAACAATTTTTATAAGAATAACAAATTTTTTGTTGTTGTTGTGGCTTATCCTTCAATGCCTGACGAAGTCAGAAAGGTCCATTAGACCGTTGACCCTAAGTAAATCGAGGACCAGCAGGGGGGATAAGTATGTGTCCTCTCTGGAAAATTCCAAACAGTCCAGGATGTGTTCGGGAGAAGCCTGCTCAGTTTGACATTTGGAGCAAAAGATTCTCCTGCCTTCGAAAAAAAGAGAGACTTTTTGTGTGCTAATCAGAAAATTGCGGTTTTACAAGCTCTGTCACAATTGAGGGCAAAATTTGTTTTTAATTAGACATAAGAAAACATAGATATAGTTTAATAAAAAAATTCTTCCCGTGCATTCTTTTTGTCTACTGTCAGGAATACCGTCACTATAATTCTTTATTTTTTAAACGAGTTGTTTGTAATTATTACAAAATATAAGATTTTCATACATTGTTACTGAACAACATTAGCAGCCCCGGCACAATATTTTAGCATTAATTGACACAATTTAAAAAAAAAAAAAAAAAAAAAAAAAAAAAACTGAAACTTTAATATGTTTTTAACATGAAACCAAAACAGGGTTGCCAACTACTACGCTTTTTGCAAATTATTTTGTAGAGTAATATACAATTAAAAATTATATTTTTTAAAGAATTTTTGGTAATTTTAGCAATATTTTACAACCCTTACCACCAGGGCCCGACTTAGCCTAATTGGGGCCCCCCCTGCTTCACTTTTTCAGTAATGAAGAACCTATCTTTATGGAGGTATTTAAATTTTTCACCTGATTAAAAATAACAAGAAAAAATGACTAGAACCTAAAATAACTATAAAGTCCACCCCCCTCTAATGGTCAGACGAGATATCATTATGTTCTTGTTATTGATTTTTTTACAATTCTATGTCCATCATGCCAAATACAGTTTTCTGATTGTTAACTTTCTCATCTAGCTGTGAAAAATTCATATCCTTGCTGACATTAGAGCAGAATTCGGCAAAAATGTCACAATTACGATGGCTCAATTGAGCCAATCAGAACCCTGTGTTTTTGTAAGCATATCGCATTTTGCGAAATTTAAAAATACAGGCTCTTGATGGGCCAAATTTGTCCATCATAGTTGTGAAATTTAAGCTGAATTCCGCCCTAGAAAGCCATGGATTTATGAAATATAGATTTGTTCATACGATAGATTAATGAAGAAGCTAACATAAAACTGACAGATTATACACTGAACTGATATTTTGTTTTAAAAAAAAGTTCATTAAAGAAGGAAATGTACTATAAACTCCTCGGTTTGGGGGCCCCCTTAGATGTGGGGGTCCGGGGTGGCTGCCCCGTATGCCCCTGCCTTAGTCAGACAGACACTGCTTACTACGAGAGCTTTCCAAATAAGCGGCGTTTGGTATGAACTTCTGAATTATTTACATTTAGTGATAGGGAAAATATTTTTAAAAAAAATTTTCAAACAATTATAAATTGAAACATTAACATAGCTACCACTAGAAGAAATTTATCCCAAAACCGTACAAAATTGGTAGTCTTGCATAATTATATTACAATTATTGTTTTTTTATCAAATGTTATGAGGTTTATAACTTTTAGCAGTACTTTGAAATTTGACGTCACAATCGTCATCGGAAACAGATGCATTTTGTTAGAAAAAAAAAAAAACTTTTTTATTTTTGGAACAAATGTATGGTTAAAAGGATTGGAAGCTGTCAAAGAGAGTTTTAATTTAAAGCTCCCTCTGTCCCAAATTAATTGCAGAGCTACCAACTTGTACGGCCGTCGAGAAATAATTTTCTTAGTGGTAGCAACATTAGCGTTTAGGCGTAAAAAATGTCTTAAAGTTTTCAAAAAAAGTTTTAAATTACCACGACGAATCAATAATTCAAAAAAACTATGTAGATAAGATCTATTTGTTTCATAATTATGCTTATAAATGTCTTAATAGTTTTGTTCTTGGAAAATTCTTCCGAAATTAATTGTTGTTATATTGCCACTTTGTAAAAACAACAGCACAAGTTGGCAGGTATTTAGCTGGTATGCATATAGGTACACCCCTTCTATTCTAATTTATTTCCTCATTACAACGACCCATCATCGATTAATTCAAAGTCGACGAATCAGTTACTCCCGTTTAGCGGCAATGCACTGAGCTTCGCGTTATTTCCAACGTTCCAATGAATATAAGTCAAAAATTTCGTCCCAATTTTTATTTCCATCTGGGAATTACCTTTCGTCATACGGCCATTAGTCGGCAACTCTTCCGGGGCACCATATTAGGTGGGCCAACGTTGCTCCCACAGTAAGGACGGATAGCACAGAGAATGAAAGAACAACTATGCCTTACCCGGGATTCGAACCCTGAACCTTTCTGATGCTAGACCAGTTCCCTGATCCCTACACAGACTGGTCGGCATTTTGTCCCAAATTGTTTGCTACATTTCAAGTAGGTAGAAATAGGTGGAGCCATAAATAATTTCCGATTCACATCGCCACCGTAAAATTATACTACTAAGGAATTGAGGATTCATTAGCTAGATCAGCGGCTCACAATTTTTAATAAAATAAGACCGAATAATAACGAATAAAATAAGACCAATTAGGGTTTACTTCGAAAGAAAACTTAAAAGAACTGATAAAAGCGTTGAAAATGGTTATTAGGGAAACGTTTCTTTATTAAAGATATTAGTTATTTTATTTTGAATTAAAAAGAGTAATGGGAAATATTAATGCAATCGTTCATAAATGCTTATTCTTTTCATAATTTGTTCAAAATGTTGTCATTAGAAATATTATATGGACTGTTTAAAAAAAATGCCATGTCTATTTCTTTGGCATTTTACTTGAAATAATTTTATAAAGGCAACCGAAAAATTAAATAAATTACGAAGTATAAGCAAAGATTCGAACTTGTTTCGGACAGTGGATAAATGTTTTCGAGTGGTAGTCTCTTAATGTATGTTTCTTGGTTTAGTACATTCGATTTATAAGGTTTTTACTCGCCACTTATTATAAATAAATCAAAGGCTTATGTGACACACCACTTTGTAATCCGGGCAAGTAGAACGTTCAGAATTAAAATCGATAGCTCGTTCTCAGCCTATAAAAACATTCAAGCCGGTGTGCCCCAAGGTAGTATTCTCGGGCCACTACTATACATCTTATATACAGCTGACTTCCTATCAATTTACGATAATCCAAACGAATTCACAGCATTATATGGCGACGATACAGCAATTATCACGAAATCTATGAGCCATTTAAAAGCCTTTAAATACATGCAAAAGAAGATCTACAATATCGAAAAACGGTACTCACGATGGAAGATAAAACTACACCGGATAAGTGCCAAATGGTTATTTTCAATAGTAAAAAGAAAGGTAGAACTATTCCTGATACTGTCCTCTACAACCAAATCATTAAATCCACAAAGAGTGCAAAATATCTAGGAGTCACTATCACCTCTAATTTAAGTTGGAAACAACGCATAAATAACATTATTAAAAAAGCGAAAGGTGTCTACTGGGCCCTCAACTCCATATTAAACTCGAATGCAAGCTTAAAATGCAAGCGCACTGTCTATCTAATGGCTATTAGGCCAATTCTAACCTATGCCTGCCCCGCCATTGACACCCTAAGTCATCATTTAAAAAATAAACTTTCTATGGCAGGAGGGAAGATTATTAGAAGACTCGTCGGCCCCCTTAAATGCATTAGCAATAATAGTATAAAAAGGGATCTAAAGATTTATGACATCAACGTCTATATAAAAAATTTAAATAAAAATTTCTACGATGAAGCAAAAACCTGCACCACCAGAAATTTTAACTCAATCCTACATATAGAATTAATTGATGACAACACTAAATTTAGCCCAATCACTGCCTTTTTCCTTAGGGATATGGTGTTGCCCTAGCACACGAAATACACTCAGCCCCAGCCGAACTTGGGTTTTTCTATCAAAATTACACTTCACACACACAGTATTACATAACATATACATGGACCGAGGAGGGCAAGCAACCCCAAGGGGTCGTCCCCAGGGAATATGTAGTATGATTAAGACTAGTGGGGTGAGCAACCCAGAAGACGAGCGATAACCTGGGTCACCACTGCAACAGAGCTCACGACATAATTTTCTCTCATTGATTATTTTCCTATTGTATATATCTATTTTATTTTTATCTTTATTTTTATTCAATTTGGGTTAATTACCGTGCGTTGTAAATGTATGCATATATATATATATATATATATATATTAGATAAAACCTATAATCAGAGATGCCAACTGCTCAGGACTCGACAAAATATATTTAAAAACGGTAACGAACTACAAGCTAAAATTTGCTTGTATTATGGTAGAATGGTAGAAATCACATAAATCTCGGTGCGCTGCCGCGAAGCGGCATTAACCGACTCATCTGTAGTAATAAATCGATGATGAGGAGTAGTGAGGAGGAATGGAGATGGGAAGAAGAGGGGGTGCTCAGCACCAAAAATCTAGAGGGGGTTCGTGTGACATAGACAATCAAGAAATGTTGAGTTGCATGGGGTATAATTAAATGACAATATAATCATAAACAATATAAAATAAAATAATCATGAAGATTATGATGATCGATATTATTAAGGAAGATCTGGGTTAAATATAATATATATATATATATATATATATATATATATATATATATATATATATATATATATATATATATATATATATATATATATATATATATATATAGCAAAATAAATAAATACAAAAACAATTAGGAAAAACAATAAGTATCATTTATTGCGCATAAGCTGCAAGTAAATAGAACTCATAAGATAAGTTTAAAATGAAGAAAAAACAAAGGTAAATTACAGACAAATGAAAAAAGGAGGGGGGGGGGGAAATAATAATGACAAACAACTGGGGAAAGAAAAACAATTAATAAATTTAAATAAATAAATAAATAAATAAATAAAAAAGATTAAGTTTTTTTAAAAAACCGGAAAATAAAAGATATAATCTTTTCATCAGCCTCACGATTATATCCGAAAAAGAGTGCTTTCTAATATTGTATCAATATAGCCAAAGCAATATATATCAATACAATAGTGTGAGGAGCACTCAAAAATTTTTTTTACAAAAATTACAAAAAAAAAAAAAAAAAAACTATTAAACACAATAAGTAAAAATAACACGTAAAAACAGAAAATAAAATATAAAGGAAGAGCAGAATAAAACAAAATCTATAAAGCGAGCAGTGAATTATAGCAAACTTACATGAACGGGAAATTTTTCAAGAATGATTTAAAATGTTTACGTAACAAGATTGCCAGATTGCAAAATATGAAAACTATGAAAACAAAAGCGCAAATTGAGTGTAACAAGAGGAGTTTAAAGTACGTTCTTGTTGCAATACTGAAGTCCGTTTGATTTGTTAGTTACCAAGGATGGGTCAGAAAACGGATGTGCGCGAGGTAATATTATACTGCATAATTTAAAGAAGTTGACTATAAATAATTTTAGAAAATAAATATTTATTTAAGAAAAGAATATAAAATAGAAAAGAGAAAGATACCTGAATTGCCAGTTTTGCACATAATTTTAGCCACGGATTTGCCCGAAATGGATTTGCACGTAGAAGAATTTTATAATTTAACAAAGAAATTTATTAGTATATAATTTTACCCACGGATTTGCCCGAAATGGATTTGCACATGGAAAAATTATATAAATTTACAAAGAAAAAATAAAAAAAGAAAAACAACGTATTTTAGTAAATAATATTAGCCACGGATTTGCACATGGAAAAATTGTATAAATTAATAAACAAATTTTTTAGTAAATAATTTTAGCCACGGATTTGCCCGAAATTGATTTGCACTTGGAAAAATATTTTTTAATAAAGAAATTTTTTTAGTAAATAATTTTGACCAAGGATTTGCACAAGGAAACATTATACAAATTAAGGAAGAAATATTAGTAAAAAATGTTTTTGGCCACGGATTTACCCGAAATGGATTTGCACATGGGAAAATTGTATAAATAAAGAAAATTTTAAGTAAATATATTTACAAAATATGCGATTAACTCAAAGATTTTATATAGAATTTTATTACTTTAGTTGGGTATCTATTGTTTTTTATCAAATTTTGAAAGAGTTTATCGATTTGTTTTTTGGATAAATAACCATTACTACATATTCTTTTAATTCTATTAATTTCATTAAAAGTAGTATTTAAATAGATGCTCCTAGAAACATTAGAATTCCAAGTAATTAGTTTATTTATATTAAAATTAAAATCATTTCTTTTATCGTATAAATCAACAAAGCAGATATTTTCTTCTTTTATAATACCAAAATCCAAAAAATTAAAATTAATATTATCATCATGATTACGAAGCAAGATTAATTCCTCGGGGTAAATATCATTGAATAAAATTGCACAGTCTTGAAAATTAAAGATAATTAAGTCATCAATATATCTAAAAACAAATTTAATACTAAGAGTGTAATTTTTTTCATAATAATGAAAAAATAAGTTAGCTTAGAGAGATGAATAATTAGAACATTGTGGTATTCCATCAATTTGAAGAAAAATATCCCTTCCATTGTAAAGATAATTATTAAAAAGACAAAAATTAATCAGAATTTCCCAATAATCAAAATCGCAACAAAGGATATTTTTGAAATCATAATAATAATTCAAAAAGACATCTTTTAGTTTAGAAAGGGGAATGCTATTGAAAAGATCCTGGAAATCAAAAGTTGCCATAGAATTAATTTTATTATGTTTAATTAAATCTAAAATCAGTTGATTATTAGTGATAATCCAAGAGAAGCCTTCTTTGGAAATACTGTTAATAATTTTATTTAAGTAGTTAGAGAAAAGGGTGCCAGGTTTAGTTAGATAAGTATTAGATCCATATGTGATAGTTCTAAATTTAACAGGAATTTTATGAAATTTCGGACTGATAATTAAGTAAGGAAATTGTATATTGCTAATTTTAATTTTTAATCTCTTATATAAAGCTAAAATTTTTTTAATGACAATATTATTATTGAAATTACTAAGTTTAACATTTTCACTATTTTTTAATTCCGTATTTGAAAGTTCAAAATTTTGTAAATATATTTACTAAAAATTTTCTTTATTTATACAATTTTCCCATGTGCAAATCCATTTCGGGTAAATCCGTGGTCAAAAACATTTTTTACTAATATTTCTTCCTTAATTTGTATAATGTTTCCTTGTGCAAATCCATTTCGGGCAAATCCTTGGTCAAAATTATTTACTAAAACAATTTCTTCATTAAAAAATATTTTTCCATGTGCAAATCCATTTCGGGCAAATCCGTCGCTAATATTATTATTTACTAAAAAATTTCTTTATTAATTTATACAATTTTTCCATGTGCAAATCCATTTCGGGCATATCCGTGGCTAATATTATTTACTAAAATACGTTGTTTTTCTTTTTTTATTTTTTCTTTGTTAATTTATATAATTTTTCCATGTGCAAATCGATTTCGGGCAAAACCGTGGGTAAAATTATATACTAATAAATTTCTTTGTTAAATTATAAAATTTTTACATGTGCAAATCCATTTCGGGCAAATCCGTGGCTAAAATTATTTACTAAAAAGATTTCTTTGTCAATTTATATAATTTTTCCATGTGCAAATCCATTTCGGGCAAATCCGTGGCTAAAATTATGTGCAAAACTGGCAATTCAGGTATCTTTCTCTTTTCTATTTTATATTCTTTTCTTAAATAAATATTTATTTTCTAAAATTATTTATAGTCAACTTCATTAAATTATGCAGTATAATATTACCTCGCGCACATCCGTTTTCTGACCCATCCTTGGTAACTAACAAATCAAACGGACTTCAGTAATGCAACAAGAACGTACTTTAAACTCCTCTAGTTACACTCAATTTGCGCTTTTGTTTTCATAGTTTTCATATTTTGCAATCTGGCAATCTTGTTACGTAAACATTTTAAATCATTCTTGAAAAATTTCCCGTTCATGTAAGTTTGCTATAATTCACTGCTCGCTTTATAGATTTTGTTTTATTCTGTTCTTCCTTTATATTTTATTTTCTGTTTTTACGTGTTATTTTTACTTATTGTGTTTAATAGTTTTTTTTTTTTTTTTTGTTATAATTTTTGTAAAAAATTTTTTTGAGTGCTCCTCACACTATTGTATTGATATATATTGCTTTGGCTATATTGATACAATATTAAAAAGCACTCTTTTTCGGATATAATCGTGAGGCTGATGAAAAGATTATATCTTTTATTTTCCGGTTTTTTAAAAAAACTTAATATTTTTTTTTTTTTTTTTTTTTTTTTTTTTTAAATTTATTAATTGTTTTTCTTTCCCCAGTTGTTTGTCATTATTATTCCCCCCCCCCTCCTTTTTTCATTTGTCTGTAATTTACCTTTGTTTTTTCTTCATTTTAAACTTATCTTATGAGTTCTATTTACTTGCAGCTTATGCGCAATAAATGATACTTATTGTTTTTCCTAATTGTTTTTGTATTTATTTATTTTGCTATATATATATATATATATATATATATATATATATATATATATATATATATATATATATATATATATATATATATATATATATATATATATATATATATATATATATATATATATATATATTATATTTAATATATATATATATATATATTATATTTAACCCAGATCTTCCTTAATAATATCGATCATCATAATCTTCATGATTATTTTATTTTATATTGTTTATGATTATATTGTCATTTAATTATACCCCATGCAACTCAACATTTCTTGATTGTCTATGTCACACGAACCCCCTCTCGATTTTTGGTGCTGAGCACCCCCTCTTCCTCCCATCTCCATTCCTCCTCACTACTCCTCATCATCGATTTATTACTACAGATGAATTGGTTAATGCCGCCTCGCGGCAGCGCACCGAGATTTATGTGATTTCTACCATTCTACCATAATACAGGCAAGCCGTGTTGAGTCATTTTAAAATGTTGCCAAGAATAACCAAAAATCTGCAAATTTTAGCTTGTAGTTCGTTACCGTTTTTAAATATATTTTGTCGAGTCCTGAGCAGTTGGCATCTCTGATTATAGGTTGGATCTAATATAACCTGAGGTTTCAAAACTCATCACTGATTATTAAATACTAACTAACGGAACCCCCTAAACTCTTCCATAGAGTCCTGGGGATCCACGGATCACCATTTGGGAACCGCTGGGCTCGAAGGTAGTTTTAAACGATTACTGTTCGAAGAGTTCTTATAAAATGAGGCATGGCTTATGACCGTGCGTATCCTGGATTTTTGAAACTCATTTGGTATTGATTTCAGGAGGAAGTGTTTAGTAAGTTAAATGTTGTTGATTAATATCATAGCACACTGGAATCTCTGAAAAATATTTAAACAAAATTATAAAATCACCAGTATCAATAATTAGGACAAACGTACTCAAATGGTGCAACTAATTTGGAACTGAGTATAACTTTCTCTACATCAGCATGCCTCTATGTGAAAGCAAAATAATAAATGTGTGGCGGTGGCGAATAAATTCATCGCCAAGCCGACAACAATTAAAATGCAACCCTAGAGCAGAGGAGCAGAACGACGTCATGAGCAGTGTGGGAGCGTGAGAGTATAGAAATATGAAAACAGTTTCATAAGAGAATGTTATCTTTTCCTTTTAAGAGCACATTGCTCATTGAATTAAGCGTCTGGACGATCTAATATGGATAATCAAATAATGATTCCATAATGGTATGTTGTACTAGTAGCGCCACCTACATTAATTAGAACTACTTCCTTGTTGGGTTCATTGCGTCTACAGAGATAGACCAATGCGCTGTTCTTAATAAACATATTAATTATTATCCGCAATTCATTATTTTAGTTGTCATTTATCTAAATTCCGATAAACATTATTTTCATGAGCTCGTAATATACGAACCAATGATCTGTATAGATCTGAAATTTTCTCCCTTCTAACATGTGACGGAATTTCTTAATCGCGGAGTATATAGCAAATAATTCCCTGTCATACGTTGACCAATTGCTTTGACTTTTATTTGCCTTTAAACAAAATCCTAACAAATGTTCACCTCGTTAAGTACGACATTTATATTTCATCTCCCAATACTCTACAGATATCTGTCATGTGCACGGTTTTCAAAACGTAGTCGCGGACGCTTTATCTAGAATTGAAATTGATTCTATTACCAAAACAACGTTTTTAGATTTTAAGAAATTTGCTGAAATACAAAAAAATGACCCAGAGCTACTTAAATACCTTAATAATCAAACAACTTCTCAGAAACTTGAATTAAAACCATGTCATATTTCTGAGGATGACTTAATATGTGATACATCAACCGGCCAGCCAAGACCATTTGTGCCAGAGTCGTATCAAAAAATCATATTTGATCACCTACATAACATATCTCATCCTGGTATTCTAGCCACTACCAAGTTAATCTCATCTAGATTTGTTTGGCCATTCATGAAACTCCAAATAAAAGACTGGGTTAAGTGTTGCGAACCTTGCCAACGCTCAAAAGTCCAAAGACATACTAAAACACCTCTTGGAACATTTTCACTTCCTGATGGACGCTTTTCCCATGTCCATATGGACATTGTTAGACCTCTACCTCCCTCTGGTAGTTTCAATTACATTTTGACAATGATTGACAGATTTACCAGATGGCCGGAGGCCATACCAATTCCTGACCAAAAAGCAGAAACCATCTGCAAATTTTTCTTTAATGCATGGATTAGCAGATTTGGTTGTTTTTCCATCGTGACAACCGATTGAGGAGCACAGTTTGAATCGGAGTTGTTCAGAGCGTTTTCAGACTTACGACTAAAATACGGACTACTGCATATCATCCGATTTCAAACGGAATAGTAGAACGATTCCACAGACATCTAAAATCTGCAATAAAAGCACATGAAAATGACCGGTAGCATGAGACCATCCCAGTTGTCCTATTGGGGATAAGAACAGCCATTAAAGAAGACTTAAATTCTTCTCACTATACTTAAAAGTACAATTGTTTAACTGAACCGAACTGTATAAAACAGCTGGGTACCTGAGACCACTTGCGGCCCTTTTCCCATTCATCTTTAGCTTAAACTTTGTGTTGTTTCGATTAGGTGGTGGGATCGTAGATTGTTTCGATTAGTAGGATAGATGACCATAGAGTTCTGACTGTATAGTTATATGCAGTAGGGTGATAAAAGCATAATATAAAAATATGAGGTATTGAGCTGAGCTTGTATGGTGAAAATCAGGTGTGTATATGGTATTGATGTCGGCCACGACAGTACTTGTTAGAACTTATGGAACTTTATCTAATTCTTTTAGAAATAATATTAATAAGCTAGTGATTTTTTGATAATTTTAGGCTCAGTCAAAATTGAGAAGGCTTTTGAACGAGGCAGAACGCCAAAGAAGACGAAGAGAGAGACTGAGGGGTGGTGGACTGATCAGGAACAATTCTCGTCATCAGTCCACAGATGACGGCGTCATGTCTGCTCTCAAGTCATGCAACAGATTTCAAGATTTTGTTAAAGAACTCAACTGTCTGGGATATAATCTCACTCCCAGTAATGAAAATGGAGAAATAGATATAGGTAAGGCTTGTGAAATATTCGTTGCTGGAGAAACGTATTTGTCTTTTAAACACTAAGGTGGAGTAATCTTTTATAAACTGACTATTACATCCAACTGAAGAGCCTGGGGAAATATAATGATAAGCCACATTTTCAAATAGATCAGGTAGGCTTCGAGTTTTGTTTCCGGTTCGCACCCGCCACAGTGGTGATGTAAAATATCCTCAGTGGTTGACAGATCATGGGTTAGAATCTCTTTGCCATCGGAATAAACGGGGGCGGTTTTGTGGTTTTCCTCTCGATTCAATGCAAATGTTGGTTTTCTTTCTTTCTAAAAGCCTTCCATGAAGGCTAGTTTGCTTGATCCAGGCATACCCTTTGTCTTCTTGGTTGTGTTCAAAATTATAAGACCACGAAGTTGAATATTGATGGTCGTAAATTCAGAATTGAGTATTCGGAAACAATATTAAGAACACTTTAGTGTAAAAATTTCGTCTTTGGCGAACGTCATCCTTATGACGATATTGCCTTAAGTCTGTTAACCTATTAAGTAAATAAATAATAAAATGAGTGACATTTTGATCATAGTAGTTGAAGAGGAGACTGATATTTATCGCTTTAAATAAACACTGTGTTTTGGTTTCAGATATATTTTTATAATTATTAATATCTTATAATAAACAGAACTACAGGGGTCGGACAAAGTTGTGGAAACACTTGTATACTAACTATGTAAACAATTTATCTCTCGTTAAGCAGCAAATGTTTTGGAAGATTTTACATGGCAAAACTGTTGGAACAATTTGAAACATCACGTTTGAAGCTTTTAGAAATGGTGTCACTTTGAACCATGCAAAATTCGGATCGACCAAAATGAGACGAGGAATTAAGTAACTTCTTCCTAACTTTAATACCAGCAATTTCGAAATTATTATATAGGAGTGTATTATTTATATAAAAATTCTTCATTAATTATAGTGGTATTAAAAAATGAAAGAAGCTTTTAACTTTCTTCGCTCATTTTTGTCGATCAAAATTTTGCATCGATATAAATAACACCATTACTAGAGGCTTCAAGTATGATCTTTGAAATTATGCCAACAAGTTTGCTATTTAAAATATCTCAAAACATTTGCTGCTATACGAAAGATTGTTTTATACAACGTTAGTGTAGAAGTGTTTCGATAATTTTGTAATACCTTTGTATCTTGTTTGTGCAAAATAACACATTGAGTGCCATGGGGGTCGCCAGTGACCGGAACTGAGTTTGTTCGTAGCGCCATGGGGGTCACCGGTGACCGGTGAAGGCAAACTTATTAGAAACACATGATTCGAGTAAATTTTTAATACTTTTTTATATTATAATCGTTACTAAAATGGTTTAAAGAAATTAATGCGATGTAGAACACACAAAAATAGTTTTATTTATATACACAGAGATACCAACTTGATCCGGACATCGAATAAATATTTTCAAGTGGTAGTTTATTAATTGTGATTCTTGGTTTCATAAATTCAATTTAGTAGTTTTTTATCCACCCCTATTTCTAAATAATACGTAGGCTTATATAATTAACCACTTTTATCGTATAAGTCATGCTAAACCCTTTTAAGAAAGCTAACCAAGTCTGTCTAATATTTCCAAATTTAGTTTGTAGCTATTTACTGTTTGGTTAGACGGGCAAGCCATGTAAAATTAGCATGGCATTCAGCGTGTTAAATTCGAATAATAGAACAACAATGTTTCGTTCTTCCCCACTTTTTTTTGAAAGAAGATAACTTCTATTCAAAAAGACCCTTTGGTTGATTAGCTAAGTTTGATTTTTATTGTATATAACTTTCAAAACATAATCGTAAAATTATTATAAAAAAATCATAAAAACAATTATAAATAATTCCCAATTAAATTTAATTTTTTTAAAAATATTTGCAGAAGAGAATCAACTGCCAGCAGTGGAAGTAGAGCTTATTGAAGGTGAAGAAGAATTCGCACCTCAGATTAAAACGGAGTATTGTTCACCTTTGCCAGAAGTTTCTGTTGAATGTAAGTGAAGAACTTTTATAACCTAAATTTATTTTTAATCGGTTCCCTTGCCAATTTTTTTCAGCGAAAAAAAAAATGGAAAAATCATATTTTTTTAAAATTTTATAGTTGACGCCAAAAACATGCATAGAAACTATTACTACCAACTACTACGCTTTTTGCAAAATATTTTATAGACTTGTAGACATTTAAAAATAAAAGCTTTCAGAATATTTGCTAATTTTGGCAACATTTTAAAAGCCTCTTCCCGAGAGAACTTGAAACTGTATAAAATATCTGGACACCTGAGGCCACTTGCGACCTCTTTCCCATTCATCTTTAACTTGATCTTTGTGGTGCTTCGATGAGATTGTGGAATGCAAATGAAGTAAACGAGAGAGCTTGTCCAAAGTGGCATTGCATATGAAATTTTAAATCATTTATATGTAGTGATGTGGAAAATGAGTTTAACACTTTGAATGCCACGCTAATTTTACACAGGGCTAAAGAGAATAGAAGGGATAGTTCACTCCTTTGAAGAAACTCTCGCCTCGCCAAACCTCCGATTTTCGTCTGTGACGTCACGATGGCGCAAAGCTTGAGCTTTTACTTCAAGAACGAAGCGTTCGGTCCAACTAGCTTCAACTAAAATTGGAGCAAACCTTTTTATGACATATTCCAAGACATTCTTTGCTTCCTATAATGATTTTTCTCAGTTTTATGAAGTGAATTACAAAAATTTAAAATTATTTATGAAAGGCCAGTTTGCGCGATTGCAACTTACAAAAATTCTGATAGAAACACAAAAGGAAAAAAAAATAATTTTCCACGTGTACCCTAAAGTTAATGAACAACTATGTCTAGAATGGCTTCATTGCAGACGAAATGATCCAGTTTATATTAAGTATGAACGAATATGCAGTAAGCATTTCTTAAAACAAGATTATGAAGATGGTATGAGAAATCGTTTGCTTGGATTGCCGATTAGAATGATTTTAAAATTGCTCTAACTCTACAAAGTGCTCTCTTATCTAAGAGAGGACTAATTGTTCCGTCAGCAGCATGGATGGAAGTGTGTCAGGAATTTGAGAGCATTTTTCAAAGTGTGCATGGGACAGAAAACCAAAAAAATGTCATCAAAGAATTTATAAGTGAATTAGAGAGACGATATCCCGCAGTGAATAAAACAGCATTCAACTGTATTTTGCATTTCAGAACTTTTATAAGAATTCGCCATCTAAATTGAAACCGCCCAGTTACTTCAAAAAAAAAAGACAGACGAAAAAATTAAAAAATGAATAACCCAAAGAAAATAAAAACTTAAATGAAAAGTATAAATAATTAATATTTAAAATTCTCCTAGTTTCATAACGTAGTTTTTAATTCAGTTATTCTAAATATTTACTTATTTTAATTATAATAAAATTATTTTTTTAATATAATTATATTCTTTTAAATTAAAATATCTATAAACAATTGTAAAATTTCTAATATTTTTATGAACCTAAATTATTATTTTGTTAGAATAATTAGCGTTTAAGGTTGTTGTTTCCTAATGATTGAGTATAAACAAATTGCCATTAACAGCATATTTTTAAAACAAGATTCTAAACTTAACCTAACTTTACAAATTATTGTTAGCGAACAATATGTAGCTAAAAAAAGTGTTGATATATGCATTAAATTTTTTTTAATAATAAAAGTTAAAACTAAAAATTTTAAAATAAAGTATTTATAGCGTCATTTACGACAAGCAGTAAAATACTTTTATTAGTTTAAAATGGTATTTAATTTAATATTTTGGCCATCATGAAAAAAAAGAAACTCCAAAAATTATTCTAGTTTTTTTTTATTTCGTTACAAAGGACTTAAACAAAACTAAATTAACATTTCCTAACGTTGTGTGACCAGCTGCGAACTACAAAAAGATTAAAACCCACTTGAAATCTAAAACTATTTGTAGTTTTTTCTACTTCGGAAAAAAAAAACTGCATTAATCATCCTATTTTTATAATAATCATTCTGCAAGAAGTTAAAAAGGGCCAGAATTTTATACCGAGAATGTTTTAAACGACGCTTCAAATCATGGAGTTAGCTTTTTGCCTTACATAAAAATCCGATTATTAGATAAACAGTTATTCACCGTGTAACATATTTTATTTTGACCACTGTATACATTGATATGCTTTGTTTGTTTTTTCAACAGCTCTCAATGAAGACACGAAAGAACAAGAATCATGGCGTGGAGAATCTTACAGACAATGGTACGAGCGTCAGACAGAACTGCAGCAAAGATGGGAAGAGAACTTCATGAGGGAGCAAATGGAATTAACCAGATCTATGCTCGAATCTGTTACATCAACGTTCCTTCAAGGTGTTCAACAAATAGTGAACAATCTTCACTCCGGAAGAAGATTTCCGCCATTGATTCCCGATCCGCCCATGTGAATTTTTTGTAAAATATTTAATTTTCATTGAAATTGGAAACATTTAAGTCAGGGATATTCAAAGCATTTTTTTAAATGAATATCGTGAGTACGAGTTTTAAAAACCTTCAAAACTTACACATAAGTATTCAAGAAATTATCATCTTTTTTCCTAAAGAAAAGTCACATCAATGTTCTACAGATATTGTAGAGTCATCGCTCCGGGAGGAGAGTTCCTCCATTAATTCTTTATCCACCCGTGTGAGTTATAAAAATATTTAAATCTTATTGTGATTGAAAAATCAATGTCACCAAACACTCAAAACATTTTTTAAATGAATATCACGATGTTTTAATGAGTTTTGAATGAAGGATATGGAACTTGCATTTCATATGCTTGCATGAAATAACCAACGTTTTTCTTTTAAAAAAAAAAAGTCACACCAACGTTTCTTCAATGTGTTCAACAGATATTGAGCAATTTTACATAAAAGAATATTTTTTCATTTGATTCCTGATCTAACTATGCGAATCTTAAAAATATTTATCTCTCAACGTTAATAAAAATATTTAGATCTTGAAGAATCAAAACAGTTTTGTTTGTTTTTTGAATAAATATTACGAACATGTATTGATAAGAGTTTCATAAACCTTCAAAATTTATACTTTCTATGCTTTCAAGATATAATAATCGGCGTTTTTCTTGGAGAAACGTCACATTAACGTTTCTTTAATGTGTTCAACTGATGTCTTCGAAAGTAGATTTACTCCATTACTCTATATGGCATCCAGCTATATGGATGTTAAAGATATCCAGTTCTTGTTATGTTTGAAAAGTCACGAATATGCAAAACTTTTATTTTGAATGAATCACAAGTAAAGTCGCGAGTTTTATAAACTTTAAAAACTCACTCAACTTATTGTTTGTGTGTAATTCATTGAAGATTCCAACTAATGGAAAATTCATACCTCATTGTGTATCAAGTTTCTGTGATAATAAATTAATGTTTGTCATGATTTAAGTTCTTGTTATATTTTCTTTATTCTGTATGTTTAAATAATGTGAGTAAGTAGGAATGGGGCGAGAGGGTCAAAACATTTGTTAAATTATTTGCAAATTTTTTCTTCGTTTTTAAGAAATAATCTGAATTTTTAATATTTTTGGTTGGAATCACTGTTTTCCATGTTGTTGTCGTATGCCATTAAGGCAAAGAAGTTGTGGTTCTTCATGTTTTCCAGCGGCACCTGCTATGGCAATGAATTCGACTTCTACCACATACATACATCTCGACCCATTTATAAGGCCGACTCATTCATACAGCCATTCATTCACAGATCGTAATTTTGACCTGAACCAAAGAACGATCAAACTCCAATTCAGTCCCCAAAGGTTTGTTACGGGAGAATAGAGGAATTTGTGATTCTACAGATTTAACGTTCACTCACCTGTCGCCATTTACTACACTTCTCCCAGACTTTCTGTAAAATTTCATTTGTAATAAAAATTTTTAATTTAAAATGATAACGAAATATTTGGTTTTTCTCTTTCATTTTTTTAATTTCTGAATTTAATATAATATGATTTTTTGGAAACTACAACGTATAAATAATTTTAAATTTTAGTAAAATGCTCGGTCTCGGTTAGTAAAATCTGTTTAACTTTTACAGATCTTATTCCACTTTGCAAAAAAATATTTTCTAGTGGTAACTAAAGTTATTTTTATTTTACAACTTAGTTGCAGTTATCTCGCGTCTGCAGATATAGCTTTTAATGAGTAGGCGTTATTATCCTTATTCCACAAGTTTTACTATTTATTTCAATACCAATCACTTAAATCTTTTGTAGAAAAAAGAGGAGCAGTTGGTATTAATGCATTACTTACTCATCTTAACTTAATATCCCCATAGGAATAATAAAAATATTAATAGATCTTCTTCAAAACAGAAATTTTAGTGTCAAAGTTATTGAAGCCAAATCTTCCTTCCGAATATTCTTGCTGGCGTGCTTCAAGGAAGCTTTCTCGCCCGCATGCTCTACATTTTGTTCAATTACGATCTTCCAATAAACCCAGACGATATCAATTGTCTCATTGCCTTTTATGCCGATGATACTGGTTATAGTAGTCAAATCCAAAAACCCAAACTTGGCGATTTCTAAACTCTAAGACAAAGTTTTTTGAAATTGAGAACTGATGCCTCAACTGGAAAATAAAAATTAATGCCAAAAATTCCAATATGCTCGTCATACGAAAAACACAAACATCTGAAATTTTCTGTCTTCAATGATCCAGTGATGCCAAAGGTGAAATATTTTAGTCTGTTTCTAAACTCGAATTTCACGTAGATTGACCATGCAAAAAAAGATCAAAGACAAAGCAAGAGCTGCAGTAAATAAACTTCAAGCCCTCGTCTCTTCAAAATCAAAATTTTGATACCAAATTAAAACGACTAATTTATGCTTCGATGATTTGACCAATACTGACATATGCATCACCAGCATGGGGTAATATTTCAAAAACACAAATGAAGAATCTTTCCAAAATAAAGTTCTGGAGAAAATAACTAATGAAAGATGGTTCATACAAACCAAAGACCTCCATAAAGATCTTAAAATAGAGATATTCGACAAACACATCGTCAAATTAAACCAGAAATTTTTCAACAAAGCAATACAGCAAACGAATGAGATATTTTTCAGTACCAGAATCTAGAAGGAGTACCAGAACTCCAATCCAGTACCCGCAGAGGTATATTTTTTGTTATGGGAACATGGAGGACTTTGCGACTTGACAGATTTAACGTGCATCAGTCACCTTTTACTACACCGGAAGTCTTCGGCAACTGGGTTCGAACTCTCGAACATGGGCCCAGCGTTCTACCGACCAGACTGACCCGGCCAATTTATCTACCTCACTGTTGTAAACACGATGAATGGGCGTGCTGGCTCAGTATCTAGCTCCATTTGATAAGCATGAAGTGAAGTTATCTGATGGCGTGTTAAGGCTCTTACAAAATCTTTTTTTTTTTTTTTTTTTACATAAATATTGCTTAGCGGAATTCTTTTTAACTTCTTTTTTTTCTCCATTAAATATATACTCTTACTTAAAAAAAAAATCAGTTAATTTACGTGTAATCTTTCATAAATTTTACAGATAGTTTTTTTTTTCTTGGGACACTTTTCAATTTTTCTTTAAATTAAAAGCAACTATGTTAGCCCACTTATGCTAAGCGTGTTTTAAAAAGGACTTTTTTCTTCTTCAAAGAAGAAAAAAGTAGTAGAGCAGAGATTTTATTCTTAAGATTTATTTTGCAAAAACTAAGTAGCGCGATTCACTACATTAAATATTTATATTTGAGTCTGCAGTCAACGTGCTATGCTTTTTCAAAGCAAAAGTAGTAGGTAGCAGAAAGAAATATCCACTTTTTTTTCCCCCTGTAGGCGTTTTTTATACATAGACCTCTTTTTTGTGTTTAGGTATTAATGAGTTAAAAAAGTGACAGTACAAGCTTGATTATACCAAGTGCATATTTCTCTCTCTCTCTCTCTTATCTGCCGCAGAGAAAAGAAAGAAAAAGAAAAAAAAACTGTGCATTGACTTTAGATCCAAATATAAATATTTATATTTTTAATATATTATGGCGGACAGAACTATGCTATTTCTGCAAAATAAATCCTAATTATTAAACACTTGTGTTGCCACTTTTTTCTTTTTTCGGAGAAAAAAAAATAGGTTGCCGCAAATGGTTAAGGCTAATCTCTCAGTAAATGTTACTGAACCCCAACTTTCACCATTCAATTGCGTTTCGGCGATTTATTATACATTCCTCATCCTCATCAATGGCACGACAGCCCCGGGTGGGCCCTGGCCTTCTCAATCAACTTCCTCCAGGTCTGCCTCTGCCTGGCAGTTGTCTTCCAGTTTGAGACTTTTAAGACTGATAAGTCTCTTTCCACGCAGTCGGCCCATTTCAGCTTTGGTCGACCTCTGGGCCTAGATCCGATGGGCTGAGCCAAAAAGATTATGTTTGTCGAACGCTCTCTGTTCATTCGAATAATGTGACCAGCCCATTTAATTCTTTGGATTTTTACATACTTGACAACATCAGGCTCTCTAAAAGCCCGATAGAGTTCTGAGTTTGAACGTATTATACATTCCTACTCAGATAAATTAGTTAGAGCCCCTCGCGGGGCTGATGCTAAGATAACTACCACGTATGAGTATGAGTGAAGGCTAAGTAGCTCAAAATAAACAAAAATGGAGTTGACCCACTATTCAAACAAAACTTACTTATTTATTTAAACTTCGCAAATACTGTATTTGTGTTCTTTAGAAAAGATTTTCGAATTTTTGATTAACTTATGGTTCAAATTTTGTAAAATTTTCCAATTATTCATGTTTTGAGTTTCCTCTTGTTTGAGGATTTTTCTTTTCTTTTACGGCTGTCTCGCCGTAACTGTTCTTTTTGAAATTGTATCTGTTTTCATGGGCTTTGGACAAATTCTGGTACTCTTCATCTTCATAAGATGTTTGTTACCCTTTTTTTAAATGTTTTTTTTTTTTTTTTCGATGTTTCGTCTATTATGTTTGAACACTCAAACTCCTATTTTCTGAGTAACTACAATTGTTAATTTTAAGATTTCACTAAATTCTTTGAGGCCTTCTGGTGTTGCCATGAATCGCCACCAAGCCTACCTTTTTGAATCCTCTTTTTTACTTCTTTTTTACTTTGATTCAAACAAAACTTTCATTTTTTTTATTTTTTATTTTATTTTATTTTTTTTTTTTCATGACTGAATTCCCACTAGTAAATAAAGAAAGAATGTTTTGCCCATGGAATTTTTATAATTTGTGTGTAATAAAAATAGTAAAAGAAAAGAGAGATGAATATAAATATATTTATATCAGGGGTATTATGCATTATTTCTATCAAAAAAGATATTTCGAAAATCAGGCTCCAAAAAACTTTATTGAATTTGCTCTTCTTTTGCTTGCTTTGGTCTCACTTTTCATTAGACAGTTGGTGACATTCATGAAACTTAGAGGAGAATACAAAAAAAAAACCTTTTTGTAATTTATTTTGGATCAGCGTGGTCAATAAATTTACATATCTATTACAGAAACAAGTGCTCAAAATAATTGAATTCCTCATTCTAACTAATATGATTGCTGCGATAACTGTACTTCACAATAATCTTTTTTTGAAGAAAAAAAAATGTAAAGCTAATTTAATTTTCGAATTTATTAACTTTGAATAAATCAAATGCTCTCTTTCCAATAAATAACAGTGGTATATATATATATATATATCTAAATAATTAAAATTAAAGGTATACAAAATTGATAGTCTAATTTGAAGCACTTGTTACAATTTTTAAATAGAAAACTGCACAAGATGAGATTTGATAACTCCAGTTTGATTACATTCGAACTGGTATTGAGGTTTGAAAATAGAGAACAATGATTTTACTAAATCATCATCTGCATTTCCACAATAGATTTTGGTCTTTAGTTTAAGACATTCTCCTAATGCAGCCATTAATCTAAAAGAAAAAGAAAAAAACTTTAAAGCAACTCATTTGATCTTTGTTTCTCAAATATTAACCTTTTACACTCCGTTGTCACCTCTGAGTAGGCATAGAAAGTCAACATTCTAAAACTCAACATTTTTATTTCTTAATAATTAGTATCCACATTTTATAAATTTTAGAAATTATATAAAAATATTTTACTACTCAACTAGACAATGAAGTTTAAAAAATTTAGTGTTTGCGATAATTTAAACAGTATATTGATATACTTGGAGCGCAAAAGGTTAATCATTGTTTACACATTCAGGGCTGTCAACAGCAAGGAAACAACTGTGGCGTATATAACTACCACTATAAATATTAAATGCCAATTCACTAGTATATAAGACATTTTATTTTGATACTATCACGAGGCATCTTTTGATAGATGAAAGTTGACAAAGTCGGTAATTAAATGCCTTCAATGGTGACCTGCAGAGGTGATATGAACTTGCCATTGTTGATGGAAGGTCCCCATTAAACAGTTGATTTGCTTAAATATATATACTGCTCAAAGGAAAAAAAAATCCGGTGAAGGAAATAAAGTCCCCCGGTCAATAAACAAGACAAAATGAAGAATAAAATAATAATGAGGAAATGCTATAAACAAAAAAATTAAGGAAAAAAAATTAATGGTTGAAAGGCTATAAACGAATATGAAGGAAAAAAATTATAAGGGGCAAGTATTTATATAAATAAATAAGCAATATGAAATCAACTAGTTGTAACTGTACATCGAATTTTATCACAGATAAAATTCTAGAAGGGAGTAATTTGGCGTATACAACTATAATTATTAAATGCCAATTCCCTAGTACAGGGATGGCGAACCAATGGCACGCAACACAATATTTTGGGCACGCCATCGATCACAAAGTTCACTATGAAGCATATTAACAATTAAAATAAAATTCACAAAAACAAACAAAAGAAAAACAATTATTAACAAAAAAATTAAAAATTAATGCACACAAAAAACAATTAACTACCATAAAAAAGCTAACAATAAATGACTAGCAAAAAAATAAATAAAATTAACAGTCCTGCTTAAACTAACATCTTGCAAACTTATATAAGTTATTTGTCATCTAATCTGCAACAAGAGAAGTCACACTGATGTTACTTTAAGTTGAATTACGCGTAGAGACATAGCAAATAGACATAGCAAAATGTATATTTTTTTTCATAGTATATAAAGAGTTGTGAGTTGACGGCACGTCTATGACTTCATTAAACAATTTTTTAGAAAAAATGGCACGTTGGTACATAAAGGTTCGCCACCCCTGCCCTAGTATATAAGATATGTTAATTTGATTCCATCATGAGGTATCTTTTGATAGATAGAGGTTGACATACTCACAACTACTTAAAAAACAACTATTACTTCGCTTTGTAGAAAATAATATTTTGATGGTAGCGAAATTTATGTTTTAATCTCTTGACATAAGATGACGTTTAGGAGACGTCATTGTTTCTTATGCCAAAACAATAATTGACGTGTCTCAGACGGCTTCAACTACAACATTCCGTTGCGAGTTGTTGTTTACAGCGCAATCAAAGATCATTTGTATATCAAGAAATTAATAATTCCGCACAACTTAGAGTTTGTTTAATTATATACCAGGGGGTTCTTAATCATGAAATCTTAATCACAATTCTTAGTTTTGAAAATTTGATTACAAGCCGCTTCAACCCCCGCTAAAAATAAATAATTCGAACGTTAATATAAAATTCAATTTTGTTCGTGATGAGACCGTAAACGTTGGCAAAAATAGCTTTTTTTTTGTTGCTATTTTTAGTTTATAAAAGAATTTTTTCAGAAAGCGGAGCATCTATTACGCTTTTTGGTAAATATTTTATTGAGTTGTAGACAATCAAAAACTAAAGCTTTCAGATTTTGGTTAATTTTGCCCCCATTTTAAAACCATGCAGGTAGAAAGTGGCTTTTTATATGTACTTTTTAATCATTCATTTGTAATAGTGTGAGAAATAACTTTAAACTCAAATTTACTAAACAAAGGATCATACTGTTGGTCTAAAAGATAGGTACTCTGACAGACATTCGTCTGGAGCTGTGGCGGTGACTATGGTAATGAGGTATGATTATTTCAAGTAGGGGTACGGGGTCCCTCTTTAGGACTGGTTTCGGCGAGAGAAAAGGAGACCTCTTCTTCGAAGCTACCCTCTCTAAAATGCCCTCTTCTTGTTTCCATAGCACCAGACTGCCGCAAACTTAGTGGCGGTCAGAGTACCCATCTTAGACAAACAGTATTTCCATGTTGGTAGTACTTTATTTACGTCGCACAATAGGTCATTGGCGACGATCTGAGAAACATCCCTGAGGATGATCCAAAGCCTGCCATCGCAATTTTGATCCTCTGCAAAGGGGATGGCTCCCCTGCTTTGGCAGCTCGATGACCGGCGAGCGAAGTCGAGCACTTTACGGTGGAACAGTTTAACGTGGACCGATACCGCGTACTCTCAGTCTCTTTGTAGGCTGATCTAACCACCCGCTGACTGATCGCAGCCAATGATGCTTGACTTCGGTGTTCTTCTGGGAACCGTGTCTTTACGATCAGTTCTCTGCGGGACCCACACTTTCAGAGTTGCCACTGGTGACTGTGTAAAAAGTGGTAACTAATAAAATTCAAATAATAAATAAATAAATAAAATAAAAAAATAACTTAAAATTAGCAACTTTTTCTTGAATATTGTTTCCTGTTTACTCTTAACAATGAACGTGAAGAACGTTTTTTGCTTTAACTATGAATACTAATTTGAAATGTGAGTCTTAGTTGCAGTTACGGCACAGTAATAAAATAGATAATAAATAAAGAGAAATGAATTGAGTTTCTACCACTTTTAACAATTAGAGTCGCCTGTGCCATCTCTATATTTTAAATGTAAAATCTGCAACCGCTAGTAGAAATTTTTCTAGAAAACGTAGAAAGTTAGCATCTCTGCACACTTGACACAACTGGTCGTTGGGAAATTTTTTTTCTTAGTGATAGAAACATTTATGTTATAATATAATGATCTTGATTTCATACTTCCAACATTTGAGGAGTTTGCGAATAGTTTTTTTTTCCACCAGTGGTATTCAAGTAAACTGAAATACTGAAAACAAATAGAATCTTTATTAAACTTTTATCAGGGTGTAAGAATATAATCGAATGGCTAATTGACCTTTTATGTACCTCTTGTAAACTACTATATATATATATATATATATATATATATATATATATATATATATATATATATATATATATATATATATATATATATATATATATATATATATATATATATATATATATATATATATATATATATATATATATATATATATAACGCAATAAAGAGGCAGAAAAGAATAAGAAAAGAGAGATTATTGAAGAAAAGTATTAATGAGTTTTATTTACTGCACATAAGCTGTAAATACATAGAACCGATAAAATAAGTTTCAAATACAAAGAAAACATGGAAAAAATATATATAATCCAAAGTAGCTAAGGAACAAATAAAACGCTTTTCTGTAATTCAGTAAGAACGCGCCATAACTAATGGCAAAGTTGTTAGGAAAATATTTGTCTTACTGTGTCTATTATATTTTCATTGGCGACGTTTCTTTAAAAAACTATGTTACATCTGTGAAAAAGTTCTAAAACAAGCATCAATTTGTAATCAGCACACCAAGCCTGCATATCAAATAAGCCTGCATGTGCATATAAGTCTACCCGTTGTTTAGTTGGCCCCTATTTTTTATTACGAGATAGCAAATTTCTGGAATGCCCGGTGTATGAGCGGGGAAAAAACCAAATATGAAAATTTATATTTTATGGTAAAATCTTTTAAAGAGTGTTGGATTTTGAATTCTTCCGATGGGGTGAAGACTATTTTTTGTGGGACACAGCAGATGAGGATGAAGAAGAATTCATTGCAAAATTGGATTATCGGATGGCGTGCCCTAACTCATCTAGAAGTTTGTCAAAAAATTTATGCGAACCCCCTCCCCCTGTTATGTATAATGATTTTTAACTTGTACATATCAACAAAAAATAGACTAAAAATGTCGTTTCAAAAGCAATTTATACATGAATTAAATCAATTGTAGAGGAATCATTTTAAAAACAATTTGTAGAATGGAAACAATTTCAGATTTGGAATCCCTTCACCCGAATCAAATATTTTTGGTCGCATGCAACAAAAAATTCCCCCCCCCCCCTGTAATATTTGCTTTTTGTTTTGCCATGGAGAAGAACTGGCTCTTACAAAAATTTAAGGTGCTTCTGAGGTTTATTTGAGGTTGTTTTTGATGTGTTAAATTTACTTTGAGGTTTATTTGAAATTGATTTCAAAAACAACCTTAAAAGTCAACCTTCTTCAAAAGTTTAAAATCAAGGTGCATTAAGTTGTTTTATTTACACTTGATTTTGTTTTGAGGTTGGTAGAAATCTTCCTCACTGCAATCAGCTTTGAGAGGTTATTTTTGAGGTGTATAAGTTATTATTATTTTTTTTACACTTCAAGAAAGTGAGTGTAAATATATTGAATAAATAACCTCATGATTTAAAGTAAAGTATTGCTCAGAAATATATCAGGTTGATTGCATTGGCAAATGAGGTTGGAAATGAGGTTCATTGATGAGATTATTTTTAGTGCGAAACATAGCCTCATTTTCTACCTCAGGTGCATTTTTACAGGTGTGTCACAGGTGTGTTTCTTTACAGGTGTGCTCATTTTCAGGTGTGCCAACCACAAGACAACCTCAAGAACATTTAATTTTTGTAAGGGAGTATTCAGCTAGTATAATATATTAAATTTATTATTAGTCACCTGTATACTTACTCGCATTTGTAATCCTTAAATTCTTTTCTTGTGAAATCACCTTCAGTTTTGGTTGTTTTCACGGAGATCTCCCTATAGCAGTCTTGAAATGGGAACGGGTGCAGCTGGTGGCATTGTACTAGAGGTCCGAAATCATCTTGCAGACTCTCTAGATCACTTGCAAGGCTCGGCAAATCGCTGCCTGTATCGCTGGTGTCATTACCGAGACTGTAGAGATCGTCTCTAACACTGTTGATATCATCTTCAAAACTGGCCTCAAAGGATGTATTACGATTATCGGATTTACTGTTGCTGCTTCCACTCGAGGCTGAGAAAGAAAAGAAAGAAGTATTCTACAAAACTTTATTCGCATAATATAGAAACTAAGCTTTACGAAAAATCAGTTCAACGTTGAATCATAAAATCGCTATTCCATCCATTGGAGGCCAATGAAAAAGATAGAATCTCATGAAATTTTTTGCAAAACTTTATTCGCATATTATAGAAACAGACAGACAACTGAAAGCAGGAAAAAGGGACGAACACGTGAGGTATCATAATGGACGTGAATTGATCAAAATGCACTGACGCACTGTTGAACCATCACCTCCTACATCAAAAAGCCTCCACACGGTCTTTTACAAGTAATCCGCGCAGACTATTTAAAAAGCGAACCAGTTGTGCGCATGAACCCAAAACCTTTTATAAAAGTAATTGAGAGAAATTTATCATATATATTTGAGAATTGAATCTGTAGTGGTTGACAAGTGAATAAGGCAAACCAATAATATTCATAAATAAAAAAAAAATTTTAGTCATATATTTGCTACCACTTTCTTATTTTAACTAGATTTTGTATTAAATGACTCGTTCAGAAACTGGTGGTCTGATCGGACTACTTATAAAAAACCGTGTGGAGGCTTTCAGTTATAGGAGACTAGTGACAGGACGAGAAAAATTAGATAAGAAAAATAATATTACGAAAAGTACAAATATTCATTATTACAAGGATATGAAACGATTACAAATTTATTGTTTTTATGCAGAAGGTAAACAAAGAAACCTGTATTTTTATGTGGGGAACTTGGTTCATACCACGTGATTTTCTCAATCCAATGAGAAGGCATGAAATTTTTGTATGCATAGGAATAAATACGTTTATAGTTTTATGCATTAAAAATTTGGTTACTAATTTTCGAAATTGAGTCTTAAATGCAGCGGTTTCTTTTGTATAGAAAAAGAAAATTGTAGTTTCATCACATCCGTCAGCCACAGTCTGTGGACACATTATATTCAAAATACAATTTAAAAAAATATGTATGTTTTTCTGGTGGGCGAAAAAGAAGGGGAAAAAAAAATATGTTTCAGAGAAAGTGCGTTTTTTTGTGTCTGATTTCGTAACTTAAAATATAGTCTGCACTTAGAAATAAGCATATTTGTAGTTACTCCTTCGAGCCATTAAGATTAAATTCTAGAACGTAAAAATCCAATCAGGATGGTCCGTTTTTTTTTAGTTTTTTTTTTTTTTTTTTTTTTTTGAGGGGGGGGAGGTGCAGTGTATTTTTTTTTTTTTTTTTTTTTTAAATTTCGTGTTGATCATAGCTGAGGAGGCGGTTAGAGGCAGGCCTGAAAGCGGGACGGAAAAGAGAAAATACTGGTAATAGAACTATTTCAATATTCGATAATTTTCGGGAGGAGTAAATCTATTCTTAACAATAAACAAGTCCAAGAAGCCAAGTCTTGCTCATGTTTGACGAAAAATAGATTCAATGGTTACTAGTAATTAACATCTCCATTTTATGTATGAAATTTCGTGACAAGGTTTTTAAAATAAGAAGATTCAATGACATGATTTTTATTTGTATAAGCAGCTATACGGATTCTACTTACTAAACTAAACACACTGTCTTCGAGCATTAAAAAAAAGGATTTTCCTCCAAAATTTTTTTTAATTATTTATTTTTAAAAATTAAATTTTTTTTAATAGATTTAGAGTAGAATTTACACGCATAATAAACTGCAGTGTGTCCCATTTAACGCTTTCATGGACCATTTATTTCTAGTAAAGGTAAATTAAAGTATTTTTTGAATTGAAATTGTTTTAAGAATAGTAGGGCAGAATCGGGTAGCCCCGCCCACTTAAGGAGTATTGCTTATATTTCTGTAGAATATTGAGTAATAATCAATATTTTGTATGTTTCTATTGTTTTATCATCTAATTAAATAATGCAAAAAGAATAAACCAAAAAAAGAATAGTTTAACTTAAAAAAAAATAGAAATTTTAAAAAACATGTTTTTCAGCTCTTTTCAAAATGTGTCGGGTAGCCCCACCCAGTTACAAAAATTATGCTTTTTGACTGTTTTTTCAGGTGTAAATGTAAATGACCAATGTATTGACAATAGATAAACCTCATTTATCATTTTTATCACAAAATTCAACCGATTTTTCTTAATTTCATGACTACTGCATTCAACATATTTTCAAAACTATTGTTTACCATGTTACCAGCTGCATAAATACTTGAAAATTTGAAAATAATCTTTTTTTAATATAACAATTAATGTCCGATGGCCGGTTGACTTGAAAAAATATTCTACGCATATGAAATTGACAGTGGGCGGGGGTACCCGACACTTCCCTAATTGATTTAAGAAAGAAAAAACCCATTTAGTTTATAAAAAGGCAATTTTTTTGGGTGGTAAATATATTTAACACGACCATGTATTACTTATCGACTTTTATTTTTCTTTATTTATAAAATAAATTTTATAAATGCTGCAAACTTCAAAAGGAATTATGTATTTTATAACTTTTTTACGTTTTTTTAAACTAACAAATGGTTACCAATTTTATTCAAACGCCCTTTAAGAAAGCTGAAGTTAAGAATAAATAGAAACCTATATTAAAAGTGGTGGGAAGTATACTTCCCACGGCCTTCGAAAGAGTTAAATAAAGCCACATCTATTTTGTGTCATACATAATCAAAGAAAACCAATATGAACCCAACATGAATATTAAAATGTCGATATCCAAATATATTTTTACAAGGAGCAACTTACTTTTTGCTCCTCATGATGGACAGGAAAAGATATCGAATAAGTAAAAAAAAAAGTGTCCTATTGAGATAAAGATTTATAAATGACTTGAAATATGTAGTGTTGCTTACCATTTACCAAAACCTAAAGGATAGTAGAAGATACCTAAAAGATAAGGAGTTTCCCACTAATTTCTTTTTGTACTATGTATTAATCAAGATATATCAAAAATGTCACCGCATTATGGAGAAACATCCCCCTAAAAGTATGTTCGCTTTTACCATTTCATAAGATTTATAGTGGAAGCATATTTTTTTTTAATATATTTTTTGATTTACAATGATTTTGACCACTACAGTATCTTTGTCATTCAGTTACAAAATCGGCCTTCTCGAAAACATACAATTTTCAATGTAATCTTATTTTCTGTCACACTTTGCCATAATGATATAGGAATTAAAACTCGTTGGCTTATGGCTGTTTTCTGAAGCCTCTGTAGTTGCATGGAATGATGCCTTTTTTAATAATGATAGGATAATTTTCACAACTGTTGGCAACAGTTACTCATGACTGTTAAGTTCAGTTTATCTTAAGCCCTTTATTTTATTCTCAAAATTAAGCAAATCGTCAGTATGAAGAAATGCCACAGTTTTGCGAAAAAGAAAAGCGCTTGTCGTCTAATTTTTTAATATTTTGTCTTACTCCAATGTTTTATTTTATAACCGTCGTTGAACAGCCGACCCAATTTTGGTTTTACCACTACTAATGTTGAACCTTTGTAATTTTGACCCCAATCCAGAAGACAAGGGAACTCTTGGATCAAGCATTGGGAGAAATTTGCCTTCGTGGAGAACTTTTTGATGGATCTATCCTGCATTTGCGTTGCATGGAGAGGAAAACCGTGAAAACCTCCCACGATTAGCCTGACAGCAAGAGGACTCTAACTCGTGATCCGTCTACCAGGGGTGAAAGCGAGACGGAAAAGAGGAAAGGCTGGTAGTAAAACCTTTTCAGTTATATCTAGTTTTGGGGAGGAGTTTACTTATTATTTTTTTTTTAATTATTCAGCGATAACTACTTTAACTTTGAAAAGAAGCAGTCTAATATATATGCTAAAATTATAAAAGAAATCTTGATAGTTACAGATATTTTATTTTTTTCGAAAAAAATGCTGGAATGATATATCTTACGTACCAGTTTTTTCTCTTTTCCGTCTTTTCCGTCAAGGGCTTTCACCCATGCCGTCTACCACTGAGGATATTTCACGTCAGCACTGTGGTCGATGCAAGCCGGATGCGGAATTCGTATCGACCAACCATCGCCGGGATTCGAACCCGGTTCACCTTATTGGAAGGCGAGCGTTCTTTTCCCTGAGCCATCGCGTTTCTGACTCCTGGCCTTATAAGAAATGGCCAAAAATGGGAATAGACATTTATTTCAATAGTTTTAATGTAAGTGGGAAAATATCGCCATATGGGAAAATATCTAAGTGGGAAAATATCGCCAAATAGCTAGGCGATTTTTGGAAAAGTTTAATAGCTTTTAATTTGTTCATTTTAATACCAATAAAATTTTTTACAGTCAGACAGCATATATAGTTTAAAACTATAGCTTTGCTTCAAGTGAAAGGCTATTAAACTTGACTTTTTGGCTTTTTTTTTTTATCTTCCTAAGTGAAAGAGTTTCAAAAAAACATGTGTAAAGGTATTTGGACTATGTGTTTTAAAAGTACAAGAAGACAATGTTCAGGCGATTGGAGTAGATTATTACCCATTTGCAAAATGGATGTTGTTTTGGGTTTGATGGAGTGCGCACCGAATTTGGACGTCATCACACTTTTCCACTGTGTCCAAGAGTAATAGTAAACAGTGAGCATGCGTCGTCATTGCGTACGTTGCTATGGCGACCGCTGCTGTTTGATAACTTTTTTAAAACTGTTTTATTCACTTTTAATTTTGTTATGCGTTAAGTTGGTGAGTTTATTTTTGAGATATGGGACCAGAGTGATCGCATAAATACATCTTGCGTTGTAAATAAAAGAGAGTTTTATCATTTGAACGATATTTTTGTTTTTACTGTTTTAATTAAGAATCAATAAATTTTACCCTACAGTTCAAACTAGATTGTTTACGATACTAATTCAGGTGAATATCACGAATGAAGAGGGTCCCATACAGATTGACACGGTCACAAAGGTTAGAGTTGAAGCAAGAAAACAAATAAAATGTCTAATGAAGTTTCTAATCAGGTAAATTTTTAGATGCAGTAAGTTTCTCTCCATGCACTCTCTATAATTGACCTATCAGACCTATTTGAATATAAATAATGTTAATATTAATTTTATTACAAAATTTTAACCTGTAGGCCGGCGGCTGGGAAACACTGCTCTAGCTTGTATAAAACATTCAAGTTAAGTCTTCTCACGTGAATTACAATTTGAAACATAACTATTTTCTTTATTGGTTAAATAAATAATGTTTTGCTTGGATTTTGTAATACTTTTTTTTTATCCGGTTCTTCTAGATACCAAAACTCAAACTTAAATTTCTTTAAATTTAACGCGAATACTGGATTTTTAAAACAGCAAATAGGCAAAAAATGTTTTGTTCGACCAAACTCCAATTAACAAAAATTTCGTGACTGTTAAGTCAAGTTGATCCAATGAAGCCAGAACCCACTGTGATAATTCTGAAAGAGGCAGAGAATGTCAATATTCAGAAAAAGCACAGTTTTGCGAAAATAAAAAGCAATTGCGATATAGTTTCTTAATATTTAAAAAGTGATTCCAACGTAAGTCGAATCTGAACTCATAAAAGTTGACCAGAGTTGAAAATTATTTATTGACTTTGATGATTTTAATCTAGACTAAAAAATATCGCTAAATTGGCGATTTTTTTTCTTCAAAAGTTTAATAATTTTAAAAATATTTAAGGTGTCAGTTCATTCTAAAGGTGTCAGTTCATTCTAAGGTGTCAGTTCATTCTAAAGCCCATAATTCTTTACAGTGACATGTTTTTTTTTATAGTTTAAAATTATAGCTTTGTTTAAAAGTACTTAAATTGTTGCTTTTTTTCTTAACGGAAAAATACACTGTGAAAAGCTAAATAACAATATCACGAATTAAAGATAGCTTCTGAGAAACAAGGGGAAAAAATGAATTTCATGCGTGTCGATTATGTTCATATTTCCGATCTCCACTTTAGATTCAGGATTAGGCTGAATTGCATGTTGAGATTAATGGCAAAAAAGCTGGTATACCAATGTTATTAAATAATTTATATAACTAGAATTCAAGTAGCCTTTATTTTATCAATACATACCCTTCATTATTTGAGGTTAGTGTGAAATTTTTTTTCCAGTAGTAGAAAACTAGCGAAAAATTTTTTAAACATTAAGAATTTTTATAAAATTTTTAAGACTCTAAAGTGCATGGCCTTTTAATTTCTTTTTTAATATGCCTGCTTTAAATATTTTTAGGTAGTGGCGAAGAAAATCCTTTTAAATCTGATTTATTACATAAAATATAACAGCAAAAGTTTTGCCTTTTTGCTACCACTGAAAAAAACCATTTTCGGTAACAATGTAATATCGTAGTGTAACGTATGTCAAAACAAGTTACTCCGGGGAAAAATTTTGTTGTTGTCTTTTGTTGATTTTTAACTGATCATAAATATTTTCGTTTTGCTAATTTCAAATCTGAGGACTTTTTAAAATTGACTAGCGCCAATAATAAGTGTCCCCCTACTCTTCTTCCTACCACTCCCTATGTAACAGAGAAGTGAAGACACTTAGTATTCACTCGAGTGAATGCTTAAAAAAATGATCAGTGTTGTATTGCTGAATTGCATAAGAACTGTATAGCTCATAGGGAGATCATCATACAAATTTGAAATCAGCGACGCAAAAATGTCTAAGATCTCGTCAAAAATTTCAGGCAACAGGAAAAAAGAGTTCCTTAGTGTAATAATCGTTTTTACCCATAGAAACAAAAGGTAAAATGAAACCATTAAAATAAACATTAAAAGAATTCTCGAGGTCAGAAAGAGTTATCAATATTACGAAAATTGTTCTTTTTACTTACACTTTACCACCAACTTCCTGAGACTGACTAATGCATGTACACATTCTCAGCATTTAATAAAGAAAAGTATTTCGTTAAATGTCACACCGTTTAATGTAAAGAATTCGATTTTTAAATTATTTGGAAGAAGTAAAAAACTAAGTTTGTTCTGTCAATCTATTTTTTTTCTTTTTAATTTTCTCTTAAATAGTGTAAATATTTATATATGCTAATAAACTCAATTATAATTGCTCATATACGAGTTAAAATATTAAAATAGACTACCAAGTTGTCTTATGAGCTACATTAAAGAGGACCTGAATCATTCTGTGGTTAAAATGCACGTGCTATTCCATCAGAAATAGTTTTTCTAATCATGAAAAGACGAAATTTTTTTTTTAATATAAAAAAAAAAATTTTTGATTAACAAAATGGACATACAAATTACAATTGTAATCTCTGCTCTGGTCGGAAAAGTTCATCTTCCTGTCGAGAAAAGATTTTTTTAAAAAAAAAGACAAAAATAATAATTTTTATCTATTCCGCTGAATTTTATTTATTTATTTGTTTGCTTTTTGTATTATAGACACCGCTTTCTCCAAAATTGTGAGATAAAAGAAGGGCAAAACTTAATATGTTTTAATTTAATATGTTTTAAAAGTTAAAGAAATGCTTTAAAAAAAAATTCCATTAAAATAAAAAATAAAGATTATAATTTACTTACAAAACATTAATATTAAAGATACTAAAATTCTTTGTTTACAATGAGTTTATATATATATATATATATATATATATATATATATATATATATATATATATATATATATATATATTAGCTTGCAAAAATTCGTTAAAGGAAAATGCATTTTTCTATTATTAAAATAAATGAAAGAGGACAATATTTATCTGATATTAATATTGAAAGTGAACATCATTTCACCTTATTTTCCTCTTCCAATCATCCAATCATAATCCTTTAAGTTATCAAAGCCTATATATGTGGATAACCACCAGCTAAATTACCTTTCTATATAAAAATCAAAAAATATTTTGCTATTATCAGCAATATTGACATATAGTACTTCAAATGAATGTACAGTGCTAAAAAGAAAAAAATAATAAATGAACCCACCGGAATAACTTTTCACCTAAAGTTCGGATCTTCTTGTTCTAGGACTCATTCCTAATGGTTTGAGAGAGTGGCGTCAAATATACTAATTAATTAGTGGAAACGATATTTTAAGATGGGAACAGAAAAACGTACTTTCTCTGGTTAAACATAGTTTTTTTCGACTGATTCGGATTTCTGACCCCCAAAATATAGTAGCTTCAATCTAGAAATATTGTTTTATCAGTTTTTCAGGAGAGCGTTTGAAAGTTTGGACCCATTAATGTAAACTTTAGTTTTTGCGTATTTCACTATGTCCCAATTTTTTTTTTTTTAAGTGAATTGAAAAAGTTTTGCATACAATTCCAATCATATCAATTAATCCAATCAATTCCAATTCACTTTTCTAAAGATAATTTCATGCATAATACAACTTTTAGTAAACATTTCTTATTACTTTATTTAATGAAAGTCGAAAAACTTAAGATATGTAAGTTATACAATTTTTTCATCATTTGAAAGAATGCAATTTTAAACGTTTAAATACAAAATTTAAGCAAAATCGGTCAAATAAATCCTGAGAAATAAAAAAAAAACTAGTATTTTTCGAAATTTGGTCTCCTAACTCTTTAATTTTTTGTGAATTAAAATTCGTAACTATAAAAGCAAGAGCAAATTTAAATCGAGAAGGAAAAATGTTTCACGTTAATATGTGGTGAACAATAATTAATTAACTGCGTGAAAGGTTATTATTCGTTGCAGGCGTATGCCAATATGTAAAAAGCTTTTGCAGGGCGAAGTCTGATGGAAAGTCTGCTTGCTTTCAGCTATGCTAAGGAACGAAAACATAGGCAGACAAACAGCAGCCATATGTGGCAATTGTTTTTTCTATAATGTAAGTTAGTAAGTATTCGTTTCTCGGACGCAAGTTTAAAATTTGTAAATTTAAAAAATCATTACAAATTTTAGCTATATTGTTCAAATTTTATATTAAGCCGATGGACTCACTCTTTTTCTGAAATGGAGAAATTGGCATTTTGCCGAACATAGATGTTTACTTTAAAACTTCAAAAAGAAACGGTAGTCATGAAGAGAAATTTTAAAAGTCTCTTTGTATTTATTTATAATACATATTAACATCAAGTCCCGTGATTAAAATAGCCTTTTTTTGCCAGTACAATTATGCTATGTAACAATTTAAAAAAAAAGGAATTTTATAATTTAATAGGCATGACTAATTCGAAGTTCATTCAAAACGATACATGATATTTTCAGCTATAATACGTGGATGCAAAAAATTTACTCGTAACTTTATTTGCAAAACATTTAAATGATTCAAAAAGCCAATCGATGCATTTAAAAATAACATTTTCTTGTTATGTTAAATGTGCGTGAAATTTCAAATTTTTATGATCGAATAATTTTTGCGTTATGAGAGTAAGAAGCGTCGAAATCTTTCGACAGCTACAACTATTTTTCTTTATTACGGAATTAATTTTTAAACTTACAGGTATGTTTGGTAAATTGCACCATACAGTACAAAATACATCGATATTAGAAAAAAATGCGATTTAAATTTACATTAAAATGAACCTGCACATTAGTGTCAATATTAGTGAATTTGGATTCTTAGAAACACACTTGAAAAAAATGACGTGAGAAAAAAATGTAAAGTGTAAAATACGTTTTAATTCAAATATTTTGAATTAATTTGTTTGAGCCGCCCTGTCGAGGGAGACTTGACCCCTTGTTGGGCAAAGTCTGGAGCCATCCTTGCCCCAATTTAATCAGAACATGCTAATATAATATTGAAAGCTGTTGGTTTTCTCAAGGCTATATTGAAAAATGTTTAACTCTTTCCAGAATAGCAAATTTTGATTGAAAATTTTAATTAGCCAGAGCATTAGCAAACGCGACGACCTTAGATGCACATTTAAACTGAAGCGACAAAATTTGGCTCTTTGTTGTTAAAAGAATAGTGGTTGCTAAACGATCAAAAGCAATTAGTTTTGCATTTCTAGTGGTTTGTAATGGTTGTAAAATTAGTTTTACCAGACTGGCTACATGGAAAAAGTTAAATCAAGCTTTCGCTTGAGCGGTATAAAAATGTTCTACGAATTATTTTTTAAATTTTTTTTTCTACTTATACAATTTTTTTTAATTAGAACATTTTATTGGTAGAACCGAGTAACTTTAATTAACTTTTTTTTCTTATTTAGTGATGTGATGGCATATAAGAAAAATCAAATTAAATCAAACCAATTTAAATTAAATCCAAATAAAAAATGTAATTAAACCAAGAATCAAAGCATAAGTGGTAAGCTCCACTTTAAATATTTAAGAAAAATCTCCCACCAAAAGAGGGATAAGTTGGAAAGCATGTTCATAAGTAAAAAAAATAAATAATTTTCAAGTCTATATGACCTGACCATAGATCAAGTCTAAATCAAGTTCTTTGAAGATGTCATTAAATTTAATTTAATAAAATTTTAACCTAATGCAATGCAACGAATTTAATTCTATTAAAAATATATGACGAATGTAATTCATGCGCATAACTTTTATGTATTGTTATTGTTTGTAGGAGTTTAGCAAAATACAACTGATTACAAATAACCAATAACTTAAAATCATGATTGCAAGTAATCCTAACTTATGATTACGATTGTAAAAGCAATTATAACTAATAATTACAATTATAATCATGTTTACATTTAATCTCAAGTATAAGTAATTGATTACTTTTAAATATTGACATATTGCCTCTCTGTAGTATCTATAGTAGTTGCTGTATAGTATGTAATACTAATGTAGAGCACTGCGCTGTAAATTATTAGCAAATTAAACAAAATCAGTTTAAAACCTTTGCTTACTATAATCACATATCATTCAACAGTACAGACAAAAAATAATAAAATAAAAATAATTAATTACAAGAAGTATCAATTGATATTTAAATTATAATAATTTTCATGTTGTCTGAGATTAATGATGGAGTAAAAATGTTACAAAATATAATTTTCAAGTGATAACATCTATTGGAACATTAGAACATAGCTCAAATCTCAATGCACTGCTGTGAAGCGGCGTGAGCTGATTCGTCGGATTTTTGAGACATATAATGGTGGGATGTGTGAAGTGGGAGTAGAATTGGGGGGAGAGGGGGTGCCAAGCACGAGTTTGAAACCAGTCGGTTGAACATATGATGAAATCAATATGGAATTAAACATAATTTAGATTGAACTAGATAAGAATATAATAACATTTACATGGGTCAGAATAACATTAACATTTACGCAGGTGTAATACGATAGAAAATATTAGAGAAAATATATTGTACAACTAAACTATTTACATATTTACACGAGATTTACAAACATCTGTCAACGACAAAGAAAAGGTTATATAAGCGATATATAGTCCGGCAACTACCTTGTTTGTGGCTCTGTTATAGTGATGACCTAGGTCTCCTGGTAATAACACTCGTCTCCGTGTTGCTTATCACACAAGTCAAGAATTCATCGTCTCCACGGCTCCATTTGGGTTGCTCACATATTGTGGTGCCGATGAATTGTCGTGTTTTAATCTGAGAATGCTTATATGAGATTAAATCAATGGAGTGATAGTTAAGGGAAAAGGGCTACGCCTATATCATCTCAGGAAGAACACTGTAATGGGGATATATTTGGTGTTGCCATCAAGATCAATGTTTAGCAATAAGTCGAAGTCACTTGTAGTACAATCGTATGCGTTTTCATAAAAAATAACGTTCGGTTTGTCCATGTTGATGTTTATATCCTCTATCTTTGAATCAATTTGTATACTGTTGAACTTGATGTATCTAGATGCGCCCACCGTTCTTCTAAGAATTTTCCCTTCCTTCCCAGAAAGTTAAATTTTTAGTCTAGTAGTTAAGATAGCTAGGCATGCTTAAGACAGCATTGGCCTGATGGTCATGAGATAGATTGATCTTTTGCATCTGAAGTCGAATTTGCCTTCAGTTTGGAGGCCCAGTAGGTGCCGTCAGCTTTTCTGGTAACGCTACTGTCATGTTCTCTCCAGTTTAATTCAGATGTGAGTGTGATACCAAGGTATTTAACCATCTTCGCTAGTTGAATAATCTGGTCGTGTAATTTGATGTTTGGGATATATTTTCCTTTTTTCTTGCTTTCGAAAACATTGAGCTGACTTTTATCAGGGTGTAATTTGGTTTTCCAACTGATGCACCAGGATTCCGTAATTTTATTTTGCCTTTGCTTAACCGCTTGAATGTGATTGATTGATTTTGTGATAAGAGCAGTGTCAACTGAGCAGAGAGCGGTGAATTCGTTTGGATTGTAATTATAAATAGGGAAATCAGCAGTACATAGTATGTACAATAATGGCCCGAGAATACTGCCTTGCATCACGCCAGCTTTAATTTTCTTGTAGTTAGAGTAGGTGTTATTAATATTGATTCAAAAACTTTCGGTTTGTTAAGTATGAATTGATTAAAAGGGGTAGGTCATCGCGGATACCTTGCATATGTCACTTGAAAATGAGTCCCCCACACTCGATCGAACGTTTTGGCGACGTTCGGCCCGCTTAGTGGGAGGTTATTAAAAGGTGTTCTTTTTAAGGCTCTGGTCATATTCCAAATAGAGTTATCCGTAGTATTCAAGTTATTTAGTTTCTTGTTCCAAAGTTCATTAAGGTTGATTTGTCTTTTCAAGTCTGCGTTAAAGTTTTGATGGAATCTTTTCCTAATTTTGTTCTTCTCTTTAATGATGTTTCTAATATATTTTGGGAGTTTATGATCTTGCATATGCGGGAAGAAAAGTTCCGTAGCTTCGGCATGAGCCATTGAAAAAGAGTTTGTTAAATCTAAGATAGCATTACCGATGTCAGCATATGTTAAGGGATTATTATCATTAGCCTTGGTCAGTTGGGTGTAGAATATCGTGTAACAGCAACGGGGAACGTTTCCATGGCAAAAGGTGATAAGATATTAGTAATCATTATATCAAGATCGTCAGATAGGTGTAGACCAGAATGAAGGGAGAAAGTAGGCTGCTCAGGAGTGTGAACAGTTAAGCAAAATTTCTTGACAATATCATGGAGTTGTCTGCCTAATTTTTTATATTTTTCACGTCCCCGAATGCTATTTTTAGCGCTAAAATCGCCAAGAGCAATTGTGTCAAAGGTTAGATGAAAAGAGATTTTTGAAATAATCTTCATTAATATCATTTTTTGGTGGATTATAAATAGAGGCTATTTTAATATTTCTATTTCCCAGTTGGATTGCATCAAAAAGGCAAGGCAAGGATGTCCTTCCATTCTCTCTACTATCTGTCCTTACTGTGGGACCAACATTGGCCCACCTAATATGCTGCCCATGGAAAACTGACCAACAAATCTGCTCTTCAGATGCCTACATGACTTAGGTCATTCCCCAGTAGCCGATCACCGGGAAAAAAATTCCAGTTGAATAGTAATAATAGTCTCTTTCCTATTGCCATGTGTACTAATGTTGTAATTAATGTTTTATATATTTTGTGAATGAAGATTGCGCTCCCGCCGTCTTTACGAAGGATTCTATCGTATTTGAAAGTGTTGTAATTAGGGATTTTCAATCTGTGACTTGGTTTGGCGTAAGTTTCAGTGACAGCTCCTGATAACACCCATTACATTCACAATGATTTTATTTGGTATTAACAGAGAAAAAATGGTTCGAACGTATTTTCATTACCATTTATGTATACCCTTCTTCATGCGTACCCTTCCGTAGTTTCAGAAAATATCCTGGTGATAGCAATGGTGGTGATATACTTCTTTAGTCCCCAATTAGTTGCTACATTTGAGTACTTTTGTACTGATTATTGATACTGATGATTTTGTTTGAACATTTTTCAGAGATTTCAGGGTGTAATCAATCAACAACTGTCATGTACTTACAAAGCATTCCCTTCTTAAATCAGAACCAAATTAATTACAAAAAAATCCAGAGCTCGCACATTCTTAAACCACTCATCATTTCACAAAGACTCGAGTAAAACTACCAGTAATTGTATAAATCTAACGAATCGTGAATTAATTTTACTGGTATCGATTGACTGAACTGCATCGGAATTTATTTACGTCTCCTCCTACTTGAAATGTAGCAACTAATTTTGGACAAAATTGTCTACCTAAATGTCGCAACTAATTCTTGACAAAAGTTTCCACCTAAATGTAGCAATTAATTCTGGACAAAATTTTCCGCCTAAACGTAGAAAATAATTCTAAACAAAATTTTCCACCTAAATGAAGCAATTAATTCTGGATAAACTTTTTGGCCTAAATGTAACAACTAATTTGGTAATTTGTGACTTTAATGTAGCAGGGACAAAATTTCCACTCTAAATATTGCAACTAATTTGAAATGGAGGAAGTAATATAATAAGTTAAACAAATTCTGCCTACTATTATGTATAAATAAATAAACTGATATATACAAAGTCAGTAAGAAATATGGTTATATTCTAAAGCTCTGATAAAAGCAGCATCAATGTTGTATTTGTTTCAGATATACCTGTATTAGTTTACTACTAATGTAAAAATATTTCACGAAACCCTCAAATGCTGGAAATAACATGTTTATCTTGGTAATTGAAAAATATATCTAACAATCAAAATATCATACACAATTAAAAAAATATAACTTTCTCAATATAAAGTGGTAAGTAATAGAAGAAAATATACACTAAAGTTAAGTGTAAATGTATTATCACTTTTAAGGTAGAAGCATTTTCAGAGCACCGCGGTATAAGAATTCGAACATAAATAAATTAAACATATTTAAAAATAAACATACCAAAGGTGATAAGATATAGAACAGCGACTACCATAGGAACTAAAATTTTCAAAATCATTTTAGAATGCGTACTTTATCCAAAAGAAACACAATATATCCTGATGGTTTTAAGAAAAATATTATCTTTTTTCACCAAGTTACCTGTGCAAAAGAATATTTACAGAATCGTGTTTTTCATTTCAACCAGGTGTTCCACACAAAATTTTATTGTTCTTACGTGAGTATAAAACAAACACCTATATTCCAAAAAAACCCATAAACTATTAAGAAATGATTCAAAAGGTATAAAGCCACCTTAATATGCTTCTTAATGAAATTAACAAAGAATGTAGAGGCTGCAAATGATACTAACATTTTTATGAATCATTTAAACTTGAAATTTTGAACAAAACTAAATTAACAAGTCATTTTACATTATCGAAATTTCGAAAAACATAGAAGTAGTAAAGGTTTTAATGCTCAGTCAATAGCGAAATATTTCATTCCACCTGAGAATTCTACCTGTTCTCTGATTGGTCGAAAAAAGCTTACAGTTTAATTTTTTTAGTTGTTATTTCCATGATTTTAATCTTAAAGTGCGGTCTATTTTGCACCTAAAACAATTTATTAAAATAACATGTGATCTTTGTATTTCCCCTTTAAATAAACGTGACGATGATAGAAAAAAATTTTAGTTTACGAACGGCGTCATTGAACATCCACTCAACATGAGTTTCATGCTGTTATTTGTTTCAAAATATTGGATGTGTTTAATTTTATTTAAATAAGAATTTCATTAATTTATCTAATGTACTTAAAATCAATAATCAGGGTTCGTACACTCCATGGAATAATAAAATGCTAGTATAAATTTTATTTGAAAGAAAGACACAAATTTCTTTGTATTAGATTTCACTTTAACAGACCTGCTAAATTTCGACGCTTTGGGAAATAATTCTTTCCAGTGGTAACTATGTTTATATTTTAATGTATGATTCTTTGTTTCGTCAATTTGATTTAAAGTTAATTTTCATACCATTACAAGAAAATGATTTAAAAGCACATATGAAACGCCACTTTGTTCCTGTTCTCCCGTGGTGAGGTTTTTAAAATGTTGGCAAAATAACCAAAAAATCTGAAACCTTTAGTTTTCAATTCTCTACCACTGTATAAAATGTTTAGCAAAAAAAAAAAAATTTAACAGTTGGCAGCTCCGCTTTAATGTTAAAAACTCAAATCCATAAATTTTTAATCCGTATATAATTACTTAAAGTTATCAAAAAATTTGCTGGTTACAACATTACACAATGAAATTATTTTAACTTATTTTTCTTCTACATTTTCATATTTTTTAAGCATCGCATGAATCCTCTCAATAATACATAAAATGTTTAGGTTTGAAAAAATTGAGAGCAATAGAATACAATAATGTATAAAATATTTAGGTTTGAAAAATTTGAGAGCAATAGAATACAATAATGTATAAAATTTTTAGGCTTGAAGAAATTGAGATCAATAGAATACAATAATGTATAAAACTTTTAGGTTTGAAGAAATTGAGTGCAATAGAATATAATAATGTATAAAATTTTTAGGCTTGAAAAAATTGAGAGCAATAGAATACAATAATGTATAAAATTTTTAGGTTTAAAAAATTGAGAGCAATAGAATTCATGATAGAATACAATAATACATAACATTGTTAGGTTTGAAAAAATTAAGAGCAATGGAACGATACATTGCTGAAATTTTATAAAAAGGCGAAAAGAAAAAAAAAAATCCTTAAAAAATTCCACCGAGGGAAAAAAATTTCTGTTACATGAGATTTTTGAATCCATCTTAGAAATTTTCGTTTTGTTCGTTGATTTCAAATCTTCAATAGGTTTCTCTCTATCAGCAACAATTTTTACGCAATTTAATAATATATTCCTAACGAGAATTTTTTGAAAATTCACTCAAATGAATTCTAATTGCCCTGCTTCTCTGCAATGTCGAGAAAGGTGGAAAGATACATTTCATAGGGGCAGTGGTGAACTGCGCTTTATTGAAATTTATTGTTTATTGAAATTACATACATTTGCTGACTTTTGTGCTCAATATAGGCTTATAAGTCATTGTCAAGTAGAAAATACAGATAGAACAATTCAGAGAAAGACATCACAAACAATACATCCAGGGTTACGGCGGGATTCGAACCCGCTACCTCCACGCTTAACAGAGCGTTTTGACCGGCGATACCACTCGGCCAGGGAGGCCCCGGTGAACTGCGCTCAGCAATTGCCTAAATTATACCCCCACCCCTAACAGTATGCTGATTGCGCTTCTAGTTGGTTACGCTTCTATGCAGGGCCGCCTCGAAAGAAGGAGAAGAAAGAAAGACTCCTCCTTCTTTCGAGGCGGCCCTGTTCTATGTCGGTCTCTCTTCTGATTGCTATGTTAGAGGTGCAATTTATAAAAGTAAAGCACTATTTTGGCAACCGGCTTCTACTTGGCCGAGAAATATATCAAAAGATATTATGCCAAGTTATTAAATTAGAGATATTGCAATCAGGATTAGATTTACAATAAGAATAAAATACATTTAAAAATGCTTTATTTAAGCATTAAACGAACTATTCTCAGCAAATTTAAAAACTGCTTTGAAAACTTACTCTTTTTGTTTCCTTTTATTATTTTCCCCCACATATATTTAGGTATTTTTATTTCATAATTTTTCTCACTAATTTAGCATAGGACATTATTTATGCCATTAATTAATACATTCTTTCCTTCTGAATTGATTTTTTTTTTTTTTTTTTTTTTTTAATAATTTGAATAAGAAAAGGTCTTTTCATACGGTAACTTATTACTTATCATTTTAAAAACCTTTTCAAAATTTTTATTTACTGATAATTTTAGGGCTAAATGTATAGATTGTATGAGAGTAAAATCATTAGCTTAAATATTTTTATACAAATATGCTATGCCTAGGAAAATTGATGCTTAAATATTTTTCTAAATATACTTTTATGAGTATACTTTTTTTTATTTTAAATGTAAACCTTTCATTTAATTTATGATGCTTTTAAAGAAAACATTAATATAAAGTCGAATTATTCTGTCTATTTTTCATTTTTTCTCTCCTTTGAAATTATTTCTAATTCTTCCTTCTTTGTTCATTATAACTTTGAAGTAAATATTTGATTCTAAGCATCCTAAAATTAGTTTTCTATATATATTGAAAACCAAATTTTTACTACGAAGTTACAGAAAGCAAAACAGAAAGAATTAGTTAAAAATCATTTCAAGTGGTAAAAAATGGACGAAGTAATTCAACTTTAATGTTTTTCTTTAAAGACATCATAAATTAAATAGAAAAAGTATACTTGATTTCTAAGTTTCTGATCACTTCTGTTAGTGCTGGCATAATTTAAATCACTTGATTTCAGTCGTGATTGAAATCGTAATTTAAATCATTTGAATTTTTTTAAAGAAATCACTAATTTAAATCAGCTGTAATTTAAAAAAAAAAAAACATTAACTTAAACGAACATAGTTTTTATAACATTAATTATGAATTAATTTAGAAAAAAATTATTAATATAAGTTTTAAAAATTTTCAAGTAGAATAATTAATAAATACATTCTTTTGGGTGCAATTGTTAAAAATCTAATTTAATTCATAATGTATGTTTATTTTTTTACTACGTAATAATAAGAGGCATATGCATTGAAATTATTATATTATCCCTTTCATTATTTTCATTAAAAAAGCAAATAAAAAGTGATTTTTTAAGAAAAAATAAATCAATAATTTGAACAAAATGATGAAAAAAATATTAATTGAAAAAAATATTTCTATACAACTAATAAATACATTCTTTTGAGAGCTATTTCTTTAAGTCCGATTTTATTGATAACGAGGATTTCGTTACTAAGACATATCGAAAGTGATATGCATGTAAATTATTATGTTTCAAAATATTATTAATATACGTGAACAAGTGTGATATGAAACTTTTAAATAATAGTTTTTCATTTATTATATTTAAAATAATTTGCTGGCTAAAAACATATTTCAATTACACCCATTTACTTTTCTGCTAATTAAAATGCAGTGCTTTTATATCTAATTGAATATTGAATATATATATATATATATATATATATATAATTTTCAAAGAATTTTGTATGATAATTTTTCAACTTTATTAATAAAAAGTATTTAAACTAAAAAAGACAGCATAACTTCGTATAGACTGAAACATTTTATGTAGCGTAAGTAAGACATTACATGCACAAATATAATAGGCTATGAGACATACATTATAAGTAATGGGACATAATAATAAATATTTTTCTTCAATAAAAGCAAGTATGATAAATTTTAAAAAAAATGTTTCAAAAATTTGAAAAACAAATAAACATATTACATTAAAAAAAGAATTAAAATTGTTTTAAAATATTGCAGTTATGAATATGACTGCAATATTTAATGCAATGTATAATTTTTTAAACAATTCAATATGATAATTACCAAACTTTAATAATAAAAAAGGATTTAAACTTAAAAAGAGACCGTAATTTCGTATTGATTAAAACACTTTATGTCGCATATATAAGACATTACAAGGATAAATACCATAAGTTATGTGACATGCGTTATAGGTTATGTGACATAATATTAAACATTTTTCTTTTTTTAGTATAATTTAACAATCCTTTTTTTTCAAAAATTTAAAAAAAAAAAAAAACATCACATAATAAAAAAATATGGAATTAAAATTGTTTGAAAATAATGCAGATATGAATATGACTGAAATATATAATTTTCAAACAATTCAGTATAATAATAATTCAACTTTAACAATAAAAATGATTTAAACTAGAAGAGGTAACATAACTTCATGTAGATTGAAACAATATACGTCGCATAACTTAGACATTACAAGCACAAATATAATAGGTTTTGGTGCATGCAGTTGTTTCGATGCTATAAACACGACTCAGTTTTATTTTAGTATTATTGGATCTTGACGCTTATTACAAATGCTTGTTAACAGCATTGAAACAGTTCTATGACTTCTAATATTTGTTTTCATTTTGTATGAAATTTTTTTTTTCTCCATAAAACTTGAACTTTTATTTTTTCATTAGTGTATCGGTGTTGTCAATCTACGAATATTAATGTTATTAGCAAACAAATTTTGAACCTGCCCTTAACATCCATAGGTAGGCTCTCAAGTCTTCTAAGCTTCGCATTTCTTTTCTAAAATCAAAAACTTTCTAAAAATTCTATGATTCGAGCCAAAAATGTCGAAATTTTGTGACTTTTTAAATGTATTGATCATTTATATTTTAACTGCAATTTTTACTTTTCTAAAGCTGAACCTTTGAAGCAGAATTTAAATTAAACATATTTTGCATATTTTTTATTATTATTTTGTATTAATTTAGATCAAAATACATGAAGAATATTACAATATTTAGCATTTTAAAAATTAAATGTTATGAAACACTGCATGAGACATCTGTGTCTTTTTCCACGTCAAAGGTAAAATCATCCAAACTCGACTCGCTTTTAAACACTAATTTATTCACCAGAGAAATTTAGGCAAAATATTGAGAAAAATATTAAATATTGGAACAAAAATGTCTTATAGAACATAAAATATTTTAAACAATAAGTGTACGGGTAAAACTATCAACGTTACTTCATACCTTTCATGATTTGGATAATCCTGTCGAAAATAGCTTTTTGTTACAAGAAATATTTCATAAAAATATTTAAACAAAAACTATTTTACGGATGGATAACTAAATTTGAAATATTTATTTTTAATCTATTTTTGTTAAAATAATCTCGAAGCTTTGTACGTTATTTATTTGTACTGGACGTGGATCAAAAGAATTATACCAAAATAAAATATAAATAGAATTAGTTTTACACCAGAATAGAATAGCAAAATTATAAAAATATCAGGCAATGAACAAACACCTTAAAGAAAATTCAGAAGAGAAAGTTTTAAATTGTGTATTTCTATATTACCGCAACAATATTAAAGATCATTAGGTTTTTTCTTCTATTATTGATAATGACTAAGAATTTGTTTTTATTTTTTATTTCAGGCACTTTTGAAGTCATTGCATAAGGTATGTGATGCAGCAGTGTTTCTTCTTCTTCTTTTTTTGGAAAAGTTGGTTTGAAAACATTTTATTGTAAGAGCTCCTGGAAAGGAAATCAATTAAGATGCACTTCAATCATGTTGGAGCTAAAAAAATATTAGATGCGTAATATTGACTTTAAAAATTATAAAATTTTATTTGAAGCCTTTAAAATTTTATTAGTTTCTTTATTTTGAGATTACACTGACATTTGTAATGCATTGTATTAATATTATTCAAAACTCTAAAAATGTAAATAAACTTTGAATGAAATTAATTGTTACAATATTAATTGCTTAAATGAAATTAATTAAAATTTAAGTTACTTGAGCATTCTTCAATATAAACAAGTAATATGAAAATAATTTTTTTAACCCCTTAACGATCGGTTAATTTTCAAGAAAATGGTCATAAAAATGCTTATTTTTTTTATCCCTGAAAATTGATTAATGCTAAGATCTAGATTAAAATAAACTAACTATCTACAATTGCCTTAAAAATATCCTGGTACTGCCATCTGGTGTGTAAAATGAGTAATAAAATTTTTTCCGTGCAAAAGAAATGAATTAGTTTTATTCATATTGGTGCGTTACTACTGAACGCTCCAGCCCGGAAATATCACGGGAGCGAAAAGTAGAGGGCGAAACCTCACCCCGTCAACAAAGAAAAGCTTTATTTTAGTTACTTTTCATTAAATAATTAAAATTTTTCCCCATATAAAACTAAAATTAATTAATTAATATTAATAAATGAATTAATATTTGAAAATGCTTAACATCCAGTGCCATCCACTACAAGTTTAAAAAACGTATTTGAACTTGAATGAATGAATAAAAAGTAGTTTATTAACTATTGGAAATTTGAACAAGATAAATATATATAGGGAAAGTGTAAACTAATAGTAGGAATTGAAAAAAAAAAAAAAAAAAAAAAAAAAAAAAAGGCACGTGGTATCAGATAACTAAAAAAATAAAAAATAAAAGTAATATTTTTAAAAACCACGTTTTTGTAGTGGAGAATAGTAATTAAAACACAAAAATTTGAAAAACGAAAAACGTGGTGCGCATGAAATACATAATGTTATATTAGTGTGTGTATGTGTGCTCATGAGAATATGGGTATGTATATCTGTAATTTTATCTGAATGTGGATGTTGAATATGTCTGTGTACATACATGTGTATGAGGATGTATATGTGGATGAATAAGAAAATGTGTATATGTACTGTTATGTATTTCATGCGCACCACGTTTTTCGTTTTTCAAATTTTTGTGTTTTAATTACTATTCTCCACTACAAAAACGTGGTTTTTAAAAATAATTTTTTTTTTTTTTTTTTTGTACTCACTTCTAAAATCTCAATTTTTTCACTCACTGTACACAAAACATTTCAACTGACACGTGACACTAATTTGAAATAATCGAATCGACAACAAAAGACAATCGCGAAAATATTAATTTTTCTTTATTTTTAATTTTATTATACTTTGTATGTCTTCTTTCTCTTCATTTTCATGCATTGTCATCCAATTCTGAACTATGTGCCAAATTTGAAGTCCGTAGCTAGTCGGGAAGTTAGTTTAAAATCGATTACAAAATTCCACCCGAATAGACATACACGAAGGCAAGTTGATATAAACGTGGTAATAAAATAAACTTTCATTAGCACCTAAAACCAGATCAATAATCATTAGATGATAGTAATAGGTATATTGATGACCAAGAATAAAATTTATCATGCAAAAAAATTAAATCTCAAAGCATAAATCTTATTGCCACTCAAAATATAATCTTGCGACTGAAACTGGAAAAGTTGGCAGCTTTGTTATTTATAACTTTTTTATTAAATTTAAGAATAACATCTGACGTGATTCAGTCAAATAAAGAATTTTCCGCATCCACAAACTATGCGCGCGAATAGAAGAAGATGAGTCTGTCTGATAACGAAAAAAATAAGATGCTTCATCATTATTTTTTTAAAAAAAACATTCAAAATTTTTTATCTTGATTTGTTTTTTTTTTCTTCTTTCATATTTTAATAATATAAAAAGCAATTAAGAGAGCGATTCGAAATTGTTACAATTTTTCAATAATGCTTTGCTTGTTATTTATAAATATCGAAAAATGATCTAAAATATTGCGGAAACAAATTTTGCTCGAAAATCTTTTTTTTTTTTTTTTTTTTTTTTTTTCTGTGGAAGATGACAAAAACTACAAAATCCATCTTTATGTCTGTGGCTTCTGGGAAATATAGTTGTTTATGTTTGCCGTGTTTCGAAAAAAAAAAAGTATTTTAATAGTTTATGTCTGCTAGATAATTTACTGAATGCAATATGAAAAGAGAAGTGTTATAGCACTTTTTTTTTCTTGGAATTGTGAGAATGCAACTGCATTTGAGCAGGAATTAAAATTAACCTTTGTAAATATTAAAGCAAATGAATACCGAAAAAAAAAAAAATTCCAAATTTATGTATAATGTTATACTTGCAGGGACCGTTAATAAAATTAAACTTTTTAAAGATCCTCAAAAAACTGAAAGATACTTTTGCTGGGCATTGAATAAGAGATGAAAATATATTCTTAGTAAAGAATTACAAAATTTCCTTATTATTTTATTACTTTTTAGGATTATTTTCTACGTACATGTATTTTTTTCCTCTTCTGCAAATAAAAAAAAAAATAAAAAAAATGGAGAAGGAACATTTTACTCAGCAATATTCAAAATTGGAAATAAAAAATAAGTCTGGAAATTTTCATTTTAAAATAGTATTTCAGCGGAGCACACGAAACTATATATTAAATTTATATACGATATATTTTAAGCAAGCAATCTGTTTTTAATCTTATTTTATTTTTTAATAAATTCTTCACGTTTTCAGAATCAAAATTAACGTTGATAAAATGTAAAAGACATGCTGCAAAAACGAAAAATGTTAAATTATCGTTTATTTCTGAGTAAAGAAAATTAAAAATATTGACAAAGATATTTTTGCAGGATATTGAATAGGGAAAAAACATGATTACGAAGAATTTAAAACTTTTTTTTTTTTTTGAAGCATTTCAAATGAAACATTCATTTTATTACTTTTACGATTATTTAAAATAAAAAGAGAAATAAAAACACCTTTTTCAATAATATTAAGAAAAGTTGGAAATATATTTGCTTATAAAATACATTTGCAAAAATTAATGAACTAAAAGCATTTTAAAAGTTCTTGGCATTTATTTTTTTTAATAAATATGTCGTGTTAATCTTTACATCGTTTCAAAAAATGGACAAAAATCAGTTGCATACATAATTTATTGTTGGATTAATATTCCTTCGTGATAATGTCCGGCGATAAATAATTATCCCCAAGTCCGTCATACTTCCCCTGATCTAGCTACCCCTTATGAATAAGAACACACAGAGAACATAGGATACAATACTTATAATTGAGCCGCGATGGCTCAGGGGATAGAGCGTTCGCCTTCCAATGAGGCGAACCGGGTTCGAATCCCAGTCGATACGAATTCCGCATCCGGCTTGCACTGACCACAGTGCTGACATGAAATATCCTCAGTGGTAGACGGATCATGAGTTAGAGTCCCCTTGCCGTCAGGCTAACCGTGGGAGGTTCTCGTGGTCTTCCTCTCCATGTAACGCAAATGCGGGTTAGCTCCATCAAAAAGTCCTCCACGAAGGCAAATTTCTCCCAATACTTGATCCAGGAGTTCCCTTGTCTTCTGGATTGGGTTCAAAATTACAAGGCTACGGAGTTGAACATTAGTAGCCGTAAACCCATTAAGTTGGGTCGGCTGTTCAACGACGGTTATAAAATAAAATACTTATAATTAGAGGCCGGGATAGTCTGGTCGGTAGGGTGCTTGGCCCATGTCCAAGAGGTCGTGGGTTCGATCCTCGCTGGCTGAAGACTCCCCGTGTAGTAAATGGTGACTGATGCACGTTAAATCTGTCGAGTCTCAAAGTCCTCCATGTTCCCATAACAAATCAATACATCTGAGGGTACTGATCCAGGAGTTTCCTTGTCTTCTGGATTGGTTCAAAATTACAAGGCTACGGAGTTGAACATTAGTAGTCGTAAACCCATGAAATTGGGTCGGCTGTTCAACGACGGTTATAAAATAAAATATAAAATACTTATAATTAAGGATGATTAAGAAATTATAAAAAATTTTTAGTTAAATTCCAAGAAAAGGTGGAATACTCTGAATTTTAACAGGAGTTCTCTACTTTGTTATGTTATATTCTAATGAAGTTTTGAGAATATTGACGAGCAATAAAATAGTTTTTAGTATTATATATAACTATTTTATACTTTTATCTTTGTTTTATGTATTTTTTTAATTTGGCATAAATTTTTTTCAGCGATTAAATGCTGATTAATCAAGATAATAAAATTTCCCAGTAACACACGTAACTGAATTTTGAAATTTTTTTTGTAGAAACTTTAGTAAAATAGAAAATTTCAAAATTTTTTGTTTTATAAATTAAGAAGGCAAGATATTCAACGGAAAAAATTCTCGAATGAAAACTGCCAATAGTTATAATTTAAAAACTAATTTTATTCAAGGTAACACACGTAACGAAAAGTTGCGCCTGTTACTGTTACGTGAATTAGAGGTACTTATATACGTTATTTATTTTTTTAAATAAAAAATTGAAATCATGTTCGTATATTTTTCATAACCGCCGTTCAAATGCCAAAATCACAAATAAAGAATTGTAAGTTTCAGGCTTTTCGTAAATTCAGGTTTGTATAAGCATTATAAAAAAGCAGCATAATAAGACGATAATTTTGAAACTTTTGGAAGTTGTTTTCCTAAACTTCTATTTGTTAGATGTTTTATGTTTAAGTGGAATATTACGACTGCATTTGCTAAATTATTCTAAAATAATGCCATTATCTCGAGCAAAAAGAATAAGAAGTTGGAGAAAAAAGAAAAAAGCATCGGACCCCGCACTTCAAAGGCAAGAAAATAAAATGATTGAATTCTTACAGAAAGAAAAAGTAAATAAAATTAGTGCTCTTGAGAACAAGCAGCACAGGGCCAAACGAGTAAGAAAGGTACGAAAATGCAAACACAAGATAAAAAAATTGAAAAGGAACGTAAGTTGAATAATCTTAACAGCATATTGAATTTTAAAACTCTTAAAAATAAGCTCTATTCAGTCATTAAGAAAAGCATTTCGCAAATCATTTAAGAGTTAACCTGTTTTGCCAAAAAAAAAAAAAAAATGCTGTACTATCTGCGTTAGCAAAGAGAGTTAGACTTGAACTTTCAAAACAGATTGATAATGATGCAAAAGGTTCATCACTAAGTATTTCCGAGGAACTCAATTATTAATAAATGAATTTTTCTTCAGAAGTTAGATTGTATATACTATGCTAGTAATGAAGCAAGAGTTTGTAGTCTGGATTAATAAGGAACGAAACTGACAATAAAACTAAGGAACTAACAATGTTTCTAAGAAAAGCTTATACTGCTTTTTGTCCTGAGCATGCTGCTTTAGTTTTCAAAATTTTGTGCTTTATGACCAAAAAATGTATTGCTACTATACTACTTAGAATCAATGCAAATATCATGAAATTTTTGTTCTTTTAGTGAAAGGCTAAAATCATGTTTATGACAATACATAGTGATGGTAAAAGTATTTGTGTAAATCAAGTGAAAGATATCTTGGATCTAATTGTTGGAAGGGTGCATTTAATACTTACAAAATTTGCTCAGTGTTTGTTTTAGGTTTCTAACCATCTTCTATTGCAGTTTGGCAAGGACGGGAAAAAGATGACAATTGAAACATGATAAAAAAAATATTTGGGCAAATGTGCGTGAAAGAATTAATGAAATTACTTTTAAAAATCGGACTAACTTTCAATAATACATAGGAGTTAAAAGAATCTAAGCTGATGCTTTCCAAAAGGACATATCTAGCAGTAAAATCAGAATAGTTCTAATTGACTTTGCGATGACATATTCTTGTAAATATCAAAGCAAAGTTCAATTGACATTATGCTATCCAGGCCCCTCTTCCCCACTGGGCACTATGGGCACGTGCCCAGGGCCCCGCGATCGAATGGGGCCCCCTAGTTCCTGCCAGATTACCAAATGATAACCGATACATTATTATCGAAAAACATTAATTTTGAAAAATCTGATGATAATGACTTACTACAATACCTACGCTTATTATATTAGCTTTAGTTTGCCGCATGCGGATAGCTATACCTTGTACAACATAGCTTGAACTTTTTGACAGATGGGTCAGTGATGGGAAACAGAAAATATCTATTGGTGTAAAAAATGTGTTGGCTAAATATGTGGCTGTATGTATGTTTTAAACTATTCAAAATAAATAAATTCATTCGTCAATCAATTTTATTGCACTAGACATAAAAACATTGGGTAGGTAAGAAACCATTGTTTTCAGTTTTTCTATTTAAATTTTACCTCGAAGCAATAAAAACCACTTAAGACTTTCGGAAAATGCTTGAGTCCTTAACAGGTACTTTTATGTTGTGTGTCTATTCTTATGATTATTATCAATTTTTAATATTATTAAAATAAGAAGATATTGTTCGTCGTTGCAAAGTTATATCGATTTCAGATTTGACATCTGTCAAAAAGAAAGATCAAACTAATAAATAAACAGGGTATAATACTCCACTCTCTCTCAAAAATGAGTTTTTCCGATATTAGTATGTTTAGGTTAATTTAAATACCTATATGTAAGTATAAGAATACAATTTAAAAAAAAATTATTAAATTAAAAAAAGAATTATTTGATGCGGTGTGGTTTATGTCTTAAAGAAACCTATTCGAACGTCATTCGTAATACCAAAGACAAAAAAGGGGAATTCCCGATTCCCGATCGTCGTTTGACTTGACGAACGGGAATTCCCTTCAAGTATTTGTCTGCGATGTTGTGGCGTTTGTTTTGTTTGTAGTTGTTAGTTTGTTACTGACTGTGCTCGAGCTCTGATAAAAAAAATAGTATTGTTTGATTAAATCGTCGTTTTGTCTGTTTTGTGTTAGCGAATATTTTCGTTATAAAATTAATTAAATAGTGAATTATAATATAAAATGTCGAAACGGTCATATCCTAGTGGATCTGAAAAAAGGAAAAAAGCTCTACATCAGAAAGAAGTAATTGAAAAGTTACCAAAATTAACATCATATTTTACTACTACTACTGGAGAAACTTCTGTAAGTAGCAATCAACTCATAAATGTTCCACATGATGACTCAGCTCAATTACAAATTGCGGGAATTTCTAAACCTTCATGTTCCAATTTTGAAAAAGAGATTGAATCAGAAAGCGACTATTCCTACGACGAAAGTGCAACGACTTCAGTGACTTCACTAAAACCGACAACCCCAACTGTGTCAATTGAACAGCAGTTTTCCAACACAGAAGAATTAATATCGCACGATCCCGCCGATTATTTTCGCGAAAAGTTTGTTGAAATAAATCGCGAAATTTTAATTCGTAAGGGACCAGTATATTTTCAAAATAAAGATTCTGACTTTTCCGAGGCATCCAGAACATACAAAGATGGTAATAAATTAGTAACGAGATATTTCAACAAAGCATTATTTATTCGCAAATTAAAGAACAATGAAAGCGTCGAAAGAAAATGGTTGCTGTATTCGCCTTCCAAATGCTCTGTATTTTGTTTTTCATGCTGCTTATTTAACCCAACTGATGTTAATCTTTGCTCTCGGAATGGATGTAATGATTGGAAGCATATTAATCACATAATTTTAACACATGAAAATAGCCCAGCGCATAAGCAATCTATGATGACTTATCTGGCACGAAGTAAAGCGGTTGGTAGAGTAGATATAGACTTATTATCTCAACATCAAAAGGAAGTGGATTACTGGAGAAACGTACTTAAACGGATTGTAGCTGTTGTAAAATTTTTGGCATCGAGAGGGCTTCCATTTCGCGGCGACAATGAAATCCTAGGATCTCCAAACAATGGAAATTATTTGGGTTGTGTGGAATTATTGAGTGAATTTGATCCATTTCTTGCAGATCACTTAAAAAAATTTGGGAATCCTGGAAAGGGTAACATTTCTTATTTATCAGCAAATATCTGTAATGAGTTTATTGAAGTAATGGGAAAACAGGTTCTAAAAAAAATTATAAATGAAGTTAAATCAGCAAAATATTTTTCCATAAGCGTTGACAGTACGCCCGATCTGTCTCATATTGACCAGCTAACTTTCATCATTCGATACGTAAAAGACTGTGTTCCTGTTGAAAGGTTTTTGAAATTTATACCTATTAAAGAACATAAATCTAAGTATTTAGCGGAGACCATCTTAAATTTTTTAGAGATACATGATATTCCCATAAAAGATTGCAGAGGACAAAGCTACGACAATGCTTCAAATATGTCGGGAAAGTATAGTGGTCTACAAACAAGAATCAAGGAAAAATGTGAATTTGCCACCTTTATACCATGTGCAGGACATTCACTAAACTTGGTAGGTGTCCATGCTGCTGGGTGTGTACCGGAGGCATCACAGTTTTTTGAAATAGTTCAGAAAGTGTACAACTTTTTTTCGGGCTCTACCCACAGATGGAATATGTTAACAGAACATTTAGGTTCAAAAAAAGTTGTTAAGAGTCTTTCACAAACCAGATGGTCAGCCCGAGCTGATGCAGTAAGTGCTTTGCATGGGGGTTATAAAAGAATATTAGAAGCTTTAATCACCATCGCAAACGATACTGAACAGGCACGAGAAACAAGAGACGAAGCCCTTAGTCTGTCTAGAAAAATGGGAAATCTAGAATTTATTATACTGACGGAAATCTGGAGCACTATATTGGAAAGAATAGACAAAACAAGTAATTATCTTCAGAAAGAAACAATAACACTGGACGTTGCAACCAATTTGTTGACTTCACTTTATGATTTTATTACTAACCTCAGGGATAAATTTGATAACTTCGAATCATCTGCCAAAGAAAATAACCCAGAATCTGACTACAAGGATCTATCTCAAAGAACAAGACGTAGAAGCTCACGGCAGAGTTTTTTTGATGGCTCTGCGCCATCAGTCCAATTGAATGGAAAAGAGCGATTCAACGTAGAAACCTTTCTCCCAATAATCGATACCTTGAGTGTTCATCTAAAACAGCGACAAAGTTCATATGAGATCGTCAGTCAACGTTTTAGTTTATCTTTTCACTTAAAAACTCTGAATTCCGAAGAGATACGACAAGGATGCAAAGAATTTTCTCAAATCTATCACGAAGATGTAAATGAAAAAGAGTTAGAAATAGAATGTCAACATTTAAAAGAATACTTAATAAATGTTCAGAGTGAAAATGAAGCATCTAACAGTGTACAGGAAGTATATAATCTATTAAAGCAAAACAAAATTGAAGACACATTTCCTAACGTAGAAATTGCATTGAGAATATTTTTAAGCATGATGGTAACTAACTGCAGCGGAGAACGCTCCTTCTCCAAATTGAAACGAATAAAAAATGAATTAAGAAGTACAATGCTTCAAGAGAGATTAAATAGTTTGTCGCTGATGTCCATAGAATGTGATATTCTCAATACCATAGATTTTGAAGAAGTGATTAACGATTTTGCTCATCTTAAATCTAGAAGGGTACCTTTGCAATCAACATAGAATTAATCTAAGGATTTTAAGTTAAGCGAGTTACTTTTGTAGATTATTTTTTATATTTCCTATTTTTTTATAGCTAGTAACTAAATAAAAATAAATTTAGAACCTTGTTTGTCTTTCTTTATCTATTGTAACTAAATAGTGTTTTCTCAAGGTCATAGGGGCCCCATGATCCTAATGTGCCCAGGGCCTCAAATAGTTTAAAGACGGCCCTGATGCTATCGAGCCTCTGTTTAGTTATTCACAGCATCTGTTTTCTTAGACAATACTTGTTCTTCATTTGCAATATTCTTTGATACAGAAGTCAAAGGTAAAAATAGTGTCTGCACTTTTATTTTAACACTAATTGAGAAGCTGTTTCAAAATGATATTCTACTTTAGAAGATAAACTAACAGAAACTTTCTATAATGGTGAGTCAAGTTCAGAATTTAAAAATAAATATATGGTTGAATTATTTAATCTTTTGTCAATAGGGATAGGTGTGTAGTACAAAATCTTGAAAACGAAGCAAAAGGTAAAATCCTTTAACAATAGTGTTGTTATTCAAAACACGTTGATTTGTTATACAGTGTTGTTTGCACAGCTAACCAATCAACTCATGCCTAATACAACAGTATTATATATTAGCCAAAATGAAAAAAGATATTAATTGAAAAGATCAACCCATGGAAATGGTAATACAAAGCATAAAATGTATGCACAAGTATCTCTGGATACTTGAATAACATGGATAGATGCACAGATAGCGGCACACAAACAATCAGTTAGTCAATTTCTGTTCCCTCCTGATATATAGTGATCAGTAGAGCGCTTATAACTGAAATTAAAACGAGATATGCTTTATCTCGGGCACATTATTGACGCGAATGCACATGCTTGTTAACTTAAAATACAATATTTGCAGAAAATAATTGGAAAAGATGTATATTTTTTGTTTGCTGACAGAAATGATTTTGAAGCAATAGATGTGCCAAAGATTTGCTATGTTTTACTCTCTAAACCAGTATAAAGATAGGGTACAACTATCTTTCCAAACCATTAACTATTTCAGTTGTTAAAATAAATTGTTTTTCTTCTGTTAATTTAAAATAAATAAATGTTTTAGAGCAACATTTATGAATTTTCAGTTGAAATATTCACAGAGGGTAACACATGTAACGTTCAGTTAACACACGTAACGCAATAATTTCACCAAAATAAAGAAGTTTTTTCTGTTGGAAAAAATCTCTAAACACAGCTTTGATATTGTATCTTTCTATAAAAGAAAACATCTTAATTTTACCCCTTTGTACTTCACAGAAGAATTAAATGAATGTATTCAAAGTTTCAAATATGTGGCATTATAAAGGGTAACACACGTAATTTCAGAATTTTTTTTTTCCAACATGAAATTAATTTGCACCTTCAATCCTCTTTCTGAAAACTTAAAACACATATAGATTTAACAACAAATTAAGAAACACATAAAAAATATCTAACAAGTTAATTATAATGAGTGTTAAAGCTGAAATATGTCGTGTAAAAGTAACACACGTAACTAAAGAATCGCCCAATGTATGTAGCCTAAAAAAGTGCTTAAACTTCTCGATTCGATTCCTATTTTATCTCATTTATTCAGCACATAAGTATGGCTTAAAGGGAGCACACTCTTTTATTTTTAGAAAGCTGTTAGTTTATTTTAAGTTTTATATCTACATGCGTGTTTATTTCTTATACGAATTTACAATCCCTGGTCAAATTATTAGACGTACTATAAGATTCTACATAAAATCTTAATTATTAGGTGATGCTATACGGCTTAATTGTTTTTACGCGACTGAAACCGGTTTGTACTTGTTTACGTTCGTGTATCAAGTGGTTAAATTAGTCGATATATCATATAAATTCGACGATTGGATAAATTAGACGATATATTATATATATAAGTATAGAATATTTATTACATCCGGCATTATATTAGTATATTATAATAATGAGACCAAACTAATAGAAGCACTGTAGTTTTTTAATAGTTACATGTTCTGCGCGAATTTATATACAATACTTTTTTTTATTTAAACATACATGTAATCGGCTTTTAATCGGGAGATTTTTCATATACCTCTTATTTGTACTTATTTTTAACGTATTTCCTTACAATGTTAACCAACTGATACTCGAACTTAAACAAGTTGAAACCGGTTTCAGCAGCATAAAAACAACAAAGCTGTATAATATCACCTAATAATTAAGACTTTTCATCGTATCTTATAGTGCGTCGAATAATTTGGCCAGAAGCTGCAAATTTATATATATATATATATATGGTGGTATTTATAAAACTTAAAGTGGACGAACAGTTTTCTTAAAACAAAAAGTGTGCCCCCTCTCTCACTACGACTTTCAGCATGAACAATAAATAGGAAACAATCAAATGAAACAAACATCTCGTTTTTTTTTTCAACGCATCATAAATTAACTTTTAATATAAATTGCAATATAAATATAAATTATTTCTATTCGTTTTTTTTTTTTTTTTTTTTAATGCTAGGCGAGGGAAATGTTAGTAGTTATTTATTTTTTTCTACTTATTTTGCCCTAGTGTGACTTAGAAGCTGTGACTTAACTGATAACTGTTTTAGATGCGAGTGCTCAAACATTTATACGTATCTTTAATGTTTGTAGCCGCCGATAGCGATCAGGTTCTCTCTCTCTCTCTTTTTTTTTTTACACATATATAAACTTAAAGTTTAATGCTAAAACATAAAATTTACTTTCATTTCAAATCTGAATTTAAATTCTCCCGATAAATCGAGAAACGTTGGCAGGTATACTTGTCTAAAAAGTTAATAATTTTAAAAATATTCTAATATGTCTTTCAAATATTTATATTTCTTTCAATTTTTAATTATACTAAATTTTGATTTAACAGCATGCATTGTAATTGGTTGTTAAATCCATATAGTTACAAATTATATGCTTTTTTTCCACTTTTTTTTTATGTGTGTTCTTTTTTTTCTTTCAGCTTTCTTTTTTTCTTCCACCAAAGGGAATAGGCACTTATGTAGTACACTGAGCAACATTACATTATTTGAGTTTACTCTCCATGTAGCGCAAATCCATTTCAGGTACGCTAATTTGTCTCAATGCTTGATCCAGAAGTTCCCTTGTCTTCCAGGTTACGATCAAAATTGTGGTAAGCGGTAAAGAAGGTCTGGAAAAAAAAGGTCCTGAAAAAAACTCCACCGGTATAATAGGACCCGATGAAAAAAGTACCTCAACAGGGAAAATGTATCGGGAAATTTCTTGCGAGACATTCTTTTCATCCCTTATGCTTCTCTCGCGATTTTAACTGTTATAATTCAGATTCGATAGTTAAGAAAAGGAGGAGCTTTATTTTTTTAAGAAGGGATTACTTAAAATGTTTTATTTAATTTTTTTTATATTTTTATGAAAGATATTATATTTTTTATTTCAAATCATTTTCATAATAGAAGAAGCTGAGACGATTCCCAGCAGATAAGAACATTTTCTCGCAATTTCAACAATTACTATTTAATTTCTTTAATTAAATTCTATGAGAAACAGTCATTCCTCATTGAAATTTCTTTTATTTACGAAATCAATTATCGATAAAATTTTGAATATGAATAAAAAAAAATTATCATTGTTTTGGTGCAAATTCCGTTCATCTAACAGATTTTTTTTTAAAAAACTATATTTTTTTTGAATTTTAAAAACGCAGTACTATGTTTTTACTTGAAATTGTACAGTCTGATAAAAAAATATATATAAAAGGGACACACAAAAGAGAAAAGGTTTCTTCTGCCCCAAAGGTCAATGATGAGGGATTAGGGAAACAGCAAGCATTTCTGAACAATCCATATTTCAAGCAAGGTCAAAGTAAATTTCAACAATGTGTACACAAGTGATTTTTATCATGAAAAAAAAAAAAATTTTTTTTTCACAAATTTAAGTGCATTTTGAAGTACATTTGCTGCTTGAAGTACATTTTGTGGAAAAAGTTGTTACTAAGAGTACAATAGTTTTTTTAAAAAAAAGTATTCCAAGTTCCTAAATCTGATTTTATTTTCAGTTTGCATTATTATACCAGTAAAAAGCAAAAATAAAATTGTAGTAATAAAATCACTTTTCACTATTTTAAAGAAAATTTTTTCCATGACCTGTCGAGTTTCTGTCAGAAAATATAAAAAAATAACACTAATAAATAATATGTAAATAAATAAATGTAGTACACACGATATCAAATGTTTTCAACAGGAAAAGAGTTTGCGAAATCATTTTCTTAAACAAAATAAGTAAAGATTTTTTCTTTACGATGAATATTTGGGATGTAAAACAAATATTTATTGTTGATGGACTAACTCTCATGCATGTTAATAAGAAAATTTAAAAAAAAAAAAGAGTATTTATGTTGTATATCGGATTTATTTTCCAGTTAAAGATCTTTTATATTATCTGTGTGTATATTTAATATCCTAAATATATATGCAAGTTCTTTTACGAATGAAAATAATTTTAAAAAAATAATAAACTGAGGAAAAAATCATATGAAAAGAAACATCTTTAAAATTTCAATACATAATGTACGAGAAATATTTCTTATCAGTCATCTAACACCCCCCTAGTAGATAATGGATTTTCTTTACAAATGCTCCACGCAAAAAGTTAAATTTCTATGTATATCAGTGCTGTTGACAACATACATCTCCGCTCAGTAGAAAGCTTGGCCAAAGGATGCTCTTTGTTCGCCAAGGTAGAAAGTAGAAAGCAGCTATTATTTTTAATTTTAAATAACTAGTGCAGCCATCTATTAAGAGAATAAACAAACATAATGCACTCTAACAAATACTTTGTAATTTCTGTTTTGTAACTGTTTTTTTTCCCTTCAATTAATTGAATGAAAGAGAATACAAATTCAATATAAATGAGCTATATATATATATATATATATATATATATAGCTCCTTATCACAAAAACATTTCAAGGTATTTGTTTTATCGCAATCTTTCATAAAAAATGGAATCATATCTATCAGCAACTAAAATGTCGATAAACTAATGCCGCTGCTTAGTTTTCTAATAATCTTTTAATTTCCGGTAAATCCTTTTTTCATACAATAACTTTAAACTACCAAGGATTGCCAAATATTTTGATTACATATTCATATTTTTAAATATTGTAAGTACATTTCTTACTATAAAGATTTTAACTTTGAAGAAATTTTAAATGGGCATGCAGAAAATATTTATATGCTATTTACTACGCGCAACGATTTGTTTTCAATTTATATAACAGACATTCAATACTTTTATAAGTAGTGAAGAACTAATATTAAGTTAATCATGATAGATTAAATTAGTTTTTAAATTACCTATTTTAAACAGAAATTATATAAAAAAAAATTATAAAATTAATGTTAGACTCATTTTAATTAGTTATAACTTTTAAAGTCTCCTATCATTTCGAAGCTAATTAATGTATAACAATAAACCAAAATTCAATGGAAATCCCGGATCCCGCATTGGAACACACCAACCTTCATTGAACTAGTAACCGGCATTCACATTACATGGCGAAGAAAACCACAAAAATCTCCCACAATTCGGTCAACTGAAAATGGAATTCTAACCCGTCGACCACTAAGAATATTTTATATCAGTGCTGTAGTCGGTGCGAGCTGGGACCAGAATTCGTATCAACCAGTCCCTCTGGGTTCGAACCAGGGTCTCCAAATTAGAAAGCGTATGCCTTATCCCCTGGGCCTCCGTAGCTCTCTTTAAAACTATTTTATTTAATTTTATAACCGGTGTTGAAAAGCCAACCTAGTTCTGAATCTGCAACTATCATTGTTCAATTTAATAGCCTTGTAATTTTGAACCCAACCCAGAAGAAAAGAGAACTCCTGGATCAAGCATTGGGAGAAACTAGCCTCCCTGAAAGGCGATTTGATGGTACTAACACACGCTTGCAGTACATAGAGAGAAAAACCACGAAAACTTCTTACGGTTAGCTCAACTGCAAGGGGACTTTAACCCAGGATCCGTCCTCCACTGGATATATTTTAAAACAGTACTGCGGTTTGGGAGTCGCCAGGTGCAAAATTCATATCGACCAGCCATCGCTGAGATTCGAAATTGGTTCTCCTCATTTTGGAGGCGAGCTCTTTATCCTGAGCTACCACTGATCTTTTATAATTATACTTTATAACCATCGTTGAACAATTGATCCAATTTTGAAATTACGACTACTAATGTTCAACTCCATAGCCTTGTAATTTGAGCCGATCCAAATAAAGACAAGGAAACTCCTGAAGGACTTTATGACTCGACAGATTTAACGTCCATCAGTCACCATGTAAACACAGGGAGTTTACTATATATATATCTTGGCGAACAAAGAGAACTTATTTTTGGAGAACTTATTCTTTGGCCAAGATTTTAATCTTACAGTGCGGTCTATTTTGCACATAAAACGATTTATTAAAATAACATGTGCTCTTTGTTATTTTCCTTTAAATAAACGTGACGATGATGGAAAAAATTTTAGTTTACGAACGGCGTCATTGAACATCCACTCAACATGAGTTTCATGCTGTTATTTGTTTCAAAATATTGGATGTGTTTAATTTTATTTAAATAAGAAATTCATTAATTTATCTAATGTACTTAAAAGCAATAATCAGGGTTCGTACACTCCATGGAATAATAAAATGTTTGCATCAATTTTCTTTGAAAGAAAGACGCAAATTTCTTTTTGTTAGCTTTCACTTTTAACAGGCCTGCTAACTTTCAACGCTTTGAGGGAAAATTCTTCCCGAAGGTAACTATGTTTATGTTTTAATGTATGATTCTTTGTTTCGCAAATTTGTTTTAAAGTTAATTTTCATACTACTACAAGTAAATGATTCAAAAGCACATATGACACACCCCTTTGTTCCAGCTCTATTGTGGTAAGATTTTTAAAAGGTTGGCAAAATAACCAAAAATTGAATTTCAATTGTCTACCACTGTATAAAATGTTTTGCAAAAAACGTAATAGTTGGCAATTCTGCTTTATTATTAAAAAATTCAAATCCATAAATTTTTTATCTGGGTATAGTTATTCAAATTTATAAAAATATTGTGTTGCTCATAAAGATTACATAATGCAATTTTTTAAACCTATTTTTGTCCTACAGTGAATTGATCGAAAAGACACGGTTCTCAGTAGAACACCGAAGTCAAGCATAGCTGGCTTCGGTCAATAAGCGGGTGGGTGACCACTTTGATCAGCCTGCGTAGAGACCAAGGATGCGCGGTATCAGTCCTCGTTAAACTGTTCTACCGTAAAGTGCTCGACTTCGCGCGCAGGTTGTCCGGTTATCAAAGCAAGGAAGTCATCCCCTCTACAGTGGATCAAAATTGCGATGGCATGTCTCCGGATCATCGTGAGTGATGTTTCCCAAATAGTCGCCTATAGCCCATTGTGCAGCTCTAGTTTGACGTAACTAAAGTCGAAAATCGTGTGACGTAACTAAAATCGACAATAGGTTTCCCTCTAACACCACCGATTTTTATGCAATTTAATAATATATTCCTAACGAGATTTTTTGTTTTTTGAAAATTCACTCAAATGAATTCTAAGTGAGACAAATTGGGTTTTTTTTTTTTTTTTTTTTTGGCTTATCTGCTACGTAAGGAAAGGTGGAAAGATACATTTCATAGTACATTTCAGTTAATCATACGATAAGTTAAGGTGATATGTTTTTTTTTAAAGTGTTGTTTTCAAAGGAGCAGACAAATACCCGCCTGGGGAATGACCTTTTGTTATACTGGCATCTGAAGGGCAGATTTGTTGGCCACTTTTTCAGGGTCACCACCAATGCTGCTCCCACAGTAAGGACAGATACTACAGAGAATGAAAGAACATCCATGCCTTGCCCGAGATTCGAACCAGGAACCTTTCTGATGCAGGTCCTGTTCCCTGACCCCTACGCAGGCAGGTAGGCATTATATGTATGCATGCCTATATGTTCTTTTTAAACTAGTATACGCAGACAAAAAATAAACTAAACTAAAAATATCATTTGAAAAAAAAAAAATCTGTATCCTTCCGAACGAAACTAGTTTCAGAATTGAGATCCTCGCGACCGAATTAATTAAGATCAAGTACATGCAACCGAACCTTTAATTGAATTTTAATTTTTTTGCTTATTCCATATTTTCTTCTGGAGGATGGTTGTTCTAAATATTTAACATTTTGCATCATTTCGTAGAGCTGGTTTGCTGTATATTTTTGCTGTAATGGTCTGAGGTGGGTCAGTTTCGATTATGACCTTTAAGCCGCCTTTATTGACCTTCGTTTCTAGGTGAATAGTTGCTCATTTGTATGGTCAAAGCTACCTGTACGTATATTACATGCCTGCTAATTACTACGATTTTTGCAGAATATTTTATAAAGTTCTCAGGAGTTTTGGTAATTTAAAAGCCTCATCCCCAGAGAAAGATGAAGCAAAGAAGCATTGCACATGAACTTTTGAAACATTTATATGAAGTGGTGTGGAAAATAAATTTAAATGAATAAAAACATACATTAAAACAGAAACTTAGCAACCACTAGAAATTTTTTTTTACAAAAAGAGTTGAAAGTTGGCAGCCCAGATTTTGATGAACCAATTTGATATTGTCAGTTGCGTAGTAACACCAGAGCCAAATACATTATTAACGTGCCAGTAATGTTTTAGTTCCACACAAGAACTCATGCGTATTGTGTGAATTTCTAGACATTTCATTTTAAACAAATTTAGTTATTAAAAATTATTACCAATATTTTTTTATAGCTTACAATAGTTTTTCCTAAATAAGCGTGATGTATAATTTTCAAAATAAACAAATAGAACATTAAACTAATAAGCTAAAGTCAAATAGTAAGCTGTTATATAAATTTGGCGAAATTCCTTCAGCATTATATTATTGGCATAATATTATTGCATTATTGCTCCAGGTCAACTCCTCTGATATTAAAAAATTATCATAATCAGCAACATTCTACGGTACCAATCCCTTTCGATAGGTCATACAAAAACCTATTTCCATAGTATCTGTATAGAAGATATCTTGAAACCGATTTCACTACATTTAGAACCAATAAAATTATATGAATTTACGCAATACCAGTAGTACCAATTACCAAAATTATTTACGCATTATTGGAGTCAATAATATAGCGATTTTTTATGTTTCTCCTTGACGAATAATTCTTAATTCATTTTATTTTTGTAGTGCAAACTTTTCTTTTTATTTCAATTTGTACTTATTACCAAAATCAGTTAAACATCAATGGTATCAATAGCCAGGCGACAAATATTTAAGGACCTCATATACGATTAAGTATTTTTTTCTCGATTAACATTACTCTTTAATAGAAAACTCATATTTTATATTCAACTTGTATTAATTATCAATAATAATAAATTGTATTCTCGAAAATAGTAACGACACTAATATTTTTAAAATCGTTATTGATGTATTAATATTGGTACTTATTTCGCAGACTGTAAAGAATTGCCAAACTATTATTGACTGTAGTCATGTTTAATAAGTATTGCAAAAAAATTTAGATGTTCTAAAAGCTATGAATCGCTATTTTCCAAATTCTAACAAAGGAAAGCGTTAATTACTCTTTGTTTTCTTTATTTTTTTCAAAAACAAAACCTTAGATTGATATTTATTATGAAAAGTTTGTTAAGTACAAAAAAACATTCAAAAAAAGGATATTTAAAATTTTATCTAAAATCTAAAGCAGCGACTAAAGAGGGCTCATATTTTTTCCACTAAGACAGGTAGTCAGCTTATAAAATGTGCAGATGGCATAAACAAAAACAAGTCAAGTTTATAATCCCATTTCATGTGTTAAATTTATATTTTTTTTATTATTTTTTTTTAAATTTATTTTTTTCTTTATTTATTTTTCTTTATTTATTTATTTTAGTTAATTCAAATAATTATACACGATCGACGATCACGTTCAACTTAAACAAGCAAACAGCTTTTGAAAAGAATATATTTTACAAGTTTCAGCGTATTAAAAAAGGATTTTCTTTACATTAATGATATCTATTTTGTCATTATTATTTAACGTTATTTCGATTTGATTTTATTAATTATTTTTATAGCATGCTTACTTTTTGTTTAAAACTTACAAACATCATTTATAAGTTGTAAGCATGTAAGCAATCATTTATAATTCGAAAATTATTTCAAATTTAATTATAATTAAATGAAGTATCTATAAAAATATTTGAAATACTATACATAATAAATTATATAATTTTAACTCGAGTCTAATATTTTATTAATTACGTTTTATATTACGTACAATAGATGGCGCCACTAATTGCTAGTAAAGGAGATTAAAACGAGCATTTATTTTATTTCTAAGTTCAGTGCTGGAATGGGAATTTTTTCAGAAGGGAACAATGTTATTACTTTAAATAAATTTTTTTAACAACAGAAACTTGTAAGAAAATTTTAATTTCATTTGCAGGAGTGTAGTTGGGCCGGAACTCACTGGCAAGATGTTCCGGTAATTTTTAGTAAAATGAAACGTGATATTAGAGATTTTATTAACATATCTTAACACTATATAATCTCAATTTTTTAATTAAAAATTTTAGTATCATCTGCTTGTAATTATAAAGAATTGATTGCCAACTTTTCTAATGCGCTAAGTTTGAATGCAATTGTACTAGATTAAAACAGTTAATTGCTAAATTTGCCACCTCTGTCGATTTAACCCCAACAATTGTATTTTTAAAATTAAATTATGATATTTTATTCCCTTATAATTATTTATAGGAATATGGTTTACAAAGAAGGAAATATGATAAGTGAGAATGGAAATTTATAAAATAATTTAAAACAGTTCAATGAAAAAGTTTTATCAATAAATAATTCATAAATATATTTTTAATTGGTTTTTAAGAAAGAAAAAGTAAAAATTAATAAAAATAAGCAATTTGGAGTATTTTTTAGTAAATGGGGAGAAAAGCTATAGACGCTACAAACAAGTAAAAATATGGAAACGTGAAGAATTGTGTTTTACGTTTATTATACCATATGTACAGTTATAAATTGCAATGTTTGGAGAAACAACGGCTTTAAGTCCTTTATTTGAACAAAATCTTATAAAATATACGAAAACCAAGGGAAAAGGTTAGAAAATTATGTATGTATATATATATATATATATATATATATATATATATAATTTCAAAAAGAAGATAAAACAAAGGTAAATTACAGACGAATGAAAAAAGGGGGAAAAAGAAAAAGAATTAATTAATAAAAATTAATTTAAAAAAAAAGGATAAAGCTTTTTTAAAAAAACCGGAAAATAAATTAAAAGATATAATCATTTCATCAACCCACACGATTATATCCGCAAAAAAGAGTGCTTTCTAATATTGTATCAATATAGCCAACGCAAAATATATCAATACAATAGTGAGCAGCACTCAAAAAAATTTTTACAAAAATTACGACAAATAAAATTAAACACAAAAAGTAAAAATAACACGTAAAAACAGAAAATAAAATATAAAGAAAGAGCAGAATAAAACAAAATCTATAAAGCGAGTAGCGAAATAAAGTGAACTTACATGAACGAGAAATTTTCAAGAATGATTTAAAATATTTTCGTAACAAGATTGCCAGATTGCAAAATATGAAAACAAAAGAGCAAATTGAGCGTAACTAGAGGAGTTTAAAGTGCGTTCTTGCTGCATTACTGAAGTGCGTTTGGTTTGTTAGTTACTAAGGATGGGCCAGAAAATGGACGTGCGCAAGGTAATATTATACTGTATAATTTAAAGAAGAAGTTGACTATAAATAATTTTAGAAAATAGATATTTAATTAAGAAAAAAATATAAAATAGAAAAGAGAAAGAAACATGAATTGCCTGTTTTGCACATAATTTTAGCCACGGATTGCCCGAAATAGATTTGCACATGGAAAAATTATATAAATTAACAAAGAAATCTTTTTAGTAAATAATTTTAGCCACGGATTTGCCCGAAATGGATTTGCACATGGAAAAATGATATAAATTAACAAAGAAAAAAAAAGAAAAAATTAATTTTAGTAAATAATTTTAGCCACGGATTTGCCCGAAATGGATTTGCACATGGAAAAATTGTATAAATTAATAAAGAAATTTTTTAGTAAATAATTTTAGCCACGGATTTGCCCGAAATGGATTTGCACATGGAAAAGTTATATAAATTAACAAAGGAATTTTTTTAATAAAGGAATTTTTTAGTTACTAATTTTGACCGAGGATTTGCCCGAAATGGATTTGCACATGGGAAAATTGTATAAATTAACAAAGAAAATTTTAGTAAATATATTTACAATAATATGCGATTAACTCAATGATTTTATATAAAATTTTATTACTTTATTATCTATTGTTTTTTATCAAATTTTCAAAGAGTTTATCGATTTGTTTTTTGGATATATATATATATATATATATATATATATATATATATATATATATATATATATATATATATATATACATATTGTATTCGAATTTCAAATTCACTCTTTTATACAAATGTATGAGGACATTTTTAAACTATAAAAATTATCATTTCAAACAAAATGCTTTAAAATTTTTTTGATCGCAAAATATGCTTTAATTTTGTAGACCTAATTCTTATTTATTGAATATATTCTACTTAAAATGTTTCTCTTAAAACCAAATATTTACCTTATAAGAAATTTATTAACTTTAAAAATTAGGGGGTAATATGTATTTCTGAGAGAGTCAGGGGATGTCTCATTTGTCCCCCACTTCACCTGAAACATTTCCAATTAGTTACCCTGAAATTAGTCATGTTATTCCGATATTGAGTTACAGACGTAATTCTTTCGAACTAGATCACCTTTAACCCAAAAGAGGCTTAGTGTAGGGAATATGATGTATGACAGTTTGAGTGCCTTATTGTGGTCCTCTATTTCAGAGGTTGCAAATTTTTTTCAGCCGTACTTTTGGTGGAACCTTGAATTACATAAAACGGTCATTAGCTGATGTAAATATGCAAACTTAAAAAAAAAAAAAAAAAAAAAAAAAAAGCTTCCGAAACATCTAATGTGAATAAAATGTTCTCATTGCGTCATCAATAAGTCTTAAAATTAGGTTTTATGCTAGGGGGTTAAATTCGCTAGTCTTCAAAGTTTTTTTTTTTTTTTTTTACTGTGTAAGTTAAGTTTAGTAGTTTTTGCCGTTGAAGTTGAAATTGAATAAAATAAGCTGAATTACAATTTTGGAAAAAGAACTGTTTTAGGGAGTGAGCAAGGTTATCAGAGAAAAATAATTATTTAGTCTTTAATTTGATTATTTTGGTTTCAATTTCAAAATTCGATGAGAAATACTGATACAATAATTTGTAAATGCATATCGTTTAGCAATTCACTCAGTATACTGTCATTAGCAAAGTATATATGTGCTAGTACGATATATAAGTATACAAAGTATATAGTACGACCACAGTGCTGACGTAAAATATCCTCAGTGATAGACAGATCATGGGTTAGAGTCCCCTTGCCGTCAGACTTAACGTGGAGGTTTTCGTGGTTTTCCTCCCCATGTAACGCAAATGCGGTTTAGTTTCATCAAAAAAGTCCTCCTCGAAGGCAAATTTTTTGCAACACTTGATCCAGGAGTTCCCTTTTCTTTTGGATTGGGTTGAAAATTACAAGGCTACGGAATTGAACAAAAGTAGTCGTAAGCCCAAAAAAATTGGGTCGGCTGTTCAACGACGGATATAAAACAAAATACTCTATATAATGAAACTGCATTTTTCAAATTGTAAAATGCCATTCATGATATGTAGATCTCTTAACTTGATTTAAATGTTAGTTTTTATGTTTTATTTTTTATTTTTCTAGAATTTTTTTTTATTATTTTGTATTTTCTTGCATTTTTGTGTTTCTCCCTTGATATGTTTTCGTGTTAATTTTTTTGTGCTCCTCACACAATTGATATATTTTGCTTATCATAAAGTATTGATATAAATTGATTTGGCTTCTACAATAATAGAGAGCACTGTAATTTCCGGATATAATTGTGTGAGCTGACGACGAGATCATATCTTTTCATTGTTTTCGGTTGTTTAATTTTTTTTTTAATTATTATTTTATTAATTTCTTTTATTATTTTTTTATTTTTCTCTCTCTGTATATATATACTATCTTATTTTTCAAGTCTTTAATGTTGATTTGGTAAAAAATACACACTTATACCAACTCCTAAAAGGTTCACATTTTTGATAAATTCTTTCTCCGTAAAATGATATCGTCATCAAAAAATATTTCAATCTGATCATATCTCAACTAATATTCAAGTATGAATGATGGCTTTCAGCCCACCATGGTGTTGTTTTCCCTTTTCTCCTGAAGCAGAGGGGGGAAGAAGGGAGAATATGGTGCCCCACCATCTAAAATCTCATCTGTAATCTTAAATTTCACGTTTGTTTTTCTATTTACTCGAAAAACACTGAGCCCCTTATCAAATGTTGGGGAATACAAGATGTAGGGGAAGATTTGTAAACCCAACAAGAAGAAGCAGCTTTGACGCTTCCTGTTTAACTTGCCTCTGTTTCCAAAGCCTTGTCAGTGTGTGTGTTGTGATAATACCTGATTAGTGTTTATTTTTTGATATCAGTAGCAGCAAAGGATCACGCACATCCAAACCACAAATAGTATCAAACACCGTATTAGAGGGATCCAGAGATGCTCAAAATTTCTTGTAGTAATTGTTCTCTTGCCTTGACTCAATAATCAATGATGATATGATTCTGGAGAAATTGATTGGATTGCTTGTACCCATACTAGTTCAAGAACAAACGTAATAAGGAAAGAAATTAATCTAAAAATTTTTAAAACAGTTATCAGGATTAATATAGTGAAACGAGGAAACTAGATGAAGGGGATATTTCCGTATCGTGATCTGTCGTGTCAACTACAATCGAAGGCACTAAATGGATTTTAAACTAGCAATTGTTTTGTTTTTTTAATATTTTTTAAATTGAGTAGTTACGAGTTATTAAACTCGGGTGGGCCTTATAATTCTTGGGTGGCTACGAGTTATATGAGGAATTCTACAAATAAACACCAATTAGGCGGCCAAAAAAAATTAAATTTTTTTTGGAGGGGCACACTATTTCTACATGAATTTTCTTCTTTTTTACACCCTAAAAAGGCAAGAAAAAATCGCGAACATGAAATTTTTTCTTTGTGACATACTTTAAATGTGACATACTTAGATAAATCTGAGCCATTTATTCAGATAAAACAATTTTTATATAAATATAATATTATTATAATGTTTCTCTAAAATGTATTTATAGAGATTTCATACTATAAGATTATATTTTAATACAAAAATTGACGTTTATATGTAGAATTGCTCATACGAGCAATTCGTCGCTTTGATACTAAACCGTGGTAACTCAAAAAAGCAAGTTTTTTAGGAGAGCGATTTCTAACTTTCCGCGCTAATGCGATGACGATTTATCTGCTCTCTAAATTAATTTTATGGAACTATGAAGATAACACGTTGTTTCTCTAAAAAGATGATTTTTTTTACACAAAATGAGCCAAGTATCTCATTTTTCGATTTTTTTGAGTTACTACGGTTTAGTTTCAAAGCAACGAATTCTACAAATTAACGCAAATTAGGCGGCCAAACAAAAAGTAATTTTTTTTCGGGGGAGGGGGGGGCACGCTATTTCTACATGAATTTTCCTCTTTTTTACACCCTAAAAAAGCAAGAAAAAATATTGAACATGAAATTTTTTTCTTTGCGACATACTTTAAATGACAAAATACCCATTTTAAACTTTTCCCGATTTTTTCAATTTACAAACTTCGATTAAATTTTTTTATACTAAAATATAATCTTGTAGTATGAAATCTCTATAAATACATTTTAGAAAGACATTATAATAATATTATATTTATGTAAAAATCGTTTTATCTGAATAAATGACTCAGATTTATCTGAGTATGTCAGAAAGAGTTTGTCACATTTAAAGTATGTCACAAAGAAAAAATTTCATGTTCACGATTTTTTCTTGCCTTTTTAGGGTGTAAAAAAGAAGAAAATTCATGTAGAAATTGTGTGCCCCCCCAATTTTTTTTTTTTTTTTGGCCGCCTAATTGGCGTTTATTTGTAGAATTGCTCATATACTTCGAACTGGTCCCCCTCTGCGATTTTTTTTCTTTAGTTTCTCGCTGGCCGCTGCCTGGAAGTTGCCAAGACTAAGTTCATTCTGCCTCAAGTAACGATATAGAAATCTTCCCAAGATGCCTATTTAATATTTGTTAGAAAATTTTCAAGCGCAATTCTCGGATTAATTTAAATAAACAGTTCACAATGGAGGATCGGGAATAATAGTGAATGCAACCGTTCAATTAAACAGAAATGGGCTCGTTGGATTTATTAAATAGAGATGATTCGGATGGCTTGCCCATATGGAACGAATATAACTGAAATAAGGATTTCATATCAATCTTAAATCGGGTATCGATAAATTTTAAGCACAGAGCGTGACTCAAAAGATAACAAAGCAAAAATCTAACCATATTGAAAATTTAAAACTGGAAATTCAAGGGTAGGAAGGACTAACATAATTGAGCAAAATAGAAAGCCTTGATTAATATCATAATCTCGAGGTTCAATATTCGTTTAGTGAGTGAATTACTATTTCTTTAATCCGTGTTAAATGAGTGGATCTTCAATCGTTTTGAGTTGCATAATACGCTCCATAACAGTTACAATGTTGTTACTACAATGTCTAAAATGAATCTAAACTAATTAATTCAGCACTGCACAAAACGCCATCTATGAGAACTATTATAAATAGCCTATTTTAATAGTTAGACTATTTTAATAAATAGACGATTGAACATGGTCTGGAAAATGGATCTCTTACCAATGAATCTTATTAAATACATCGGGTACGGAAAAAAAAAATATATCTCTATACTTTGCAAGTATTACCATCCTTAACATATCATGAGAATATTCTTTAACTAGAAATATTGTGTGTTTTAAAAATGACGCTTAATATGTTAGTGTGTTTAGGCGTTGTTATGGTTTAGGCATGCTGACCGGATTGTGTGTGTAGTGGTCAGGGAGCTGACCTCACAACAGAAAAAGTTCTGGGTTCAAATCTTGGACAAGGCATGGATGTTCTTGCATTTGCTCCAGGAAGAGTGGCCAACAAATCTGCCCTACTGCTCCCTGAATGACGAAACTCAATCGGGGGGGCAATTTGAATATAAAATGCTTCAGGTATAGAATAAACTGAATCAATAAAATGAACGAATCAATGAATCACTGAAATAGACATATGCCTTTGATTCTTCGACCTACTAATTTTGACCTGCTTTTATTGATTTAGCTATTTATTGATTGGCTGTTTCACTCATTCATTAATTCTCTTGTTCATTGATTTGTTGTTTAATTCATTCATTGATCTTCTATTTCGCTTATTTGTTTCTTTATTGATTCGGTAATTTTTTTTTTAAGCTGTTTAATTGAATTTTCAAACTCACTGATATATTGATTCACTTAATTATTTATTTACGCATTGATTAATTCCCGAATTTATTTAATTTTTATTTCGCTGATTCATAGATTCTTTTATACATCAATTTACTCCATCATTTTTCTGCGAATTAAATCGCAGATTTATTATTTTAATTCTTTATTGATTCGCATTTTTGTTGATTTGCTATATTTTTCATTCATCAATATTTTAATTTGTTAGTTTAATGTTTCACTGATTCGTGAGTTCACTGATTCATTGAGCTTCTCAATCATTTATTCTCTGATTTATTCATTGTTTCACTGATTCTTCTACACTTTTTTGTTTCATTTTACACTTTATGTCATTTTATTTGTTACTTACTGTTACCCGCAAAGTGGGAACGGGGTCTAACCATAAATATAGTGAAAAGTTCCCAAAAGTTCCTAAAATCGAAATTAGGAATTAGTCATAAATACTCCAAGATTTCGAATTTTAACAAGCACTTATTCAGCATTAAAAGCGGATTTCGTCTATGTGATGTATAGACGAAATACATAAAGTACATAAAGATGGTTAGAATTTAAATGTATCGTATTGACATCATTAAGTCCCATAAAACTCAAGTTTTATTCTAAATCTTAGTTGAATTGTTAAGAATTGTAATTATCTTTTTAGCTAGATAATAGTGGTAGTTCGTTATAAGGAATATCCAATCACTTCTATAAGCTGAAACTCATCTTATCAGTGCTCTTTTCTCCCAACGATCTGCATCTCCAAAAGTCTCCATTTATGATAAAACTCGACTCCCTATAAGAAATTAATGTCGGTTTTATCAAGACATATTCTAAAATAATGACAACAGTTGGCAAACTTTCTTCCCACGCAGGAAAGGGGTCTCTTCTAGGGAGTGTCATATGAGGGGTCAAAAAGTTACCCAAACTGTTCCCCCTTCGCTTATTCTATGGTTGTTCATTAAATTTAATCCCCTGATATGACGCAGACTCATTGAAGAAAAGAAACTTGCCTTTGAAAACGGATGTTTAAAAGGCGCGAGAACACATAAAAAAGAGATAAATTCCTTTTTGTGAATACTACTGTCAAGAGAAAGTTTGAAGAACTAGTCATATGGTGGTTCGTGTATTATATTGAATCGCTTATTATGGTCGCTGACCTTTTTAATACCTCTACGGTTGGATTTGCAGTATATTGAAGCATTTTAAGGCATCTTCTAATTGCGACAAAGTGATTGAAGTTCTTCAGTAGATCTCTAGGAATTAAATTTCGGCTAGCAACTTCGAAAGTATTTTGATTATTTTATAAGGTAATGAAGAAAATTCTATATAAATAAATTTTGAAGGACTCAAGACAAAAGGTGAATGTAAAAAATTATTAATTCTTATATACATGTAGTTTAGTAATCTTCATGACTTTGAAGTACATGATAACTTCGCGCCAATATCCAGCATCAGAAAAACTATCAGGTTTTCTTCTTTTTTGTCTCGCCTTCACTCCTGCCTGATATTCCTGACGTATTTCACTCTTGCCGCAGTTGTTTTTTTTCCCGAGAGTCAATAAGATGGCAATTAAATTACAATTGGAAGCAGAAATTTCATTAGCATTTTGTCGGAACCTAAACCCACAATCGTATGGTAGAACGGTAGAAATTCCACCTATCTCGGTACACAGCCGCGAAGCGTCTTTAACCGATTCATCGAAGTTGAGAGGATCTATGATGTTGGATCAAATGTTGGAGGATCTGAAAATAAACACAATCGTATCTTTCTTTCTTTCTTTAAATCAAACAGGGTGCCTGGGCCGCGCAGCGGCCCCTAACCCATACATCATGAAATAATTTACATTGTTTGAAAACATTTTATATTATGCAACATTGTGGTGGCAAGATTAAAAAGACAGGAAATAAGAAAAAAGAAAATATAAAAAGAACAGAAATTACAGGCATTGTTTGTAGGTTACATATTTGTCAGTTCTATTGGAATATGTTATTTAATAATTTTTACAGTAGGTTTCTAGATTTTAATAATAATGGATTTTTTTTTTTTTTTAAAGTTCTGTTAAATGTTCAGAGTTTGTGTTTTTGATTTTCAGCTGCTCAGAATAGACTGCAAGATGACACATGAGATTGATGTAGCTCCGGATGCATTGGAAAGTTGATGATTTTTACTGCGATCGATGATGCTGTGCACTATGCTGTTTCTAATGATTTGACGATATGCTGAAAGGATGGATGATTCTGATGATATTTAGGAAAAGTGATATCAGTTGGGGTCGAACCTGGGATCTTTGTGGCTGTACGCGGGTGCTTTATCCATTCGGCTATGACTGTTTACTTCTATTTCTGTTGATGATGATGAAATGAGGCATCAGATGTATAGAAGGCTGCAAACACAATCGTATGGTAGAAATCACATAAATCTCGGTGCGCTGCCGCGAAGCGGCATTAACCGATTCATCTGTAGTAAAAATTCGATGATGAGGAGTAGTGAGGAGGAATGGAGATGGGAGAAAGAGGGGGTACTCAGCACCAAAAAGTCGAGAGGGGGTTCGTGTGACATAGACAATCTTGAAATGTTGAGTGGCATGGGGTATAATTAAATGAATGTAATCATAAACAATATAAAATAAAATAATCATGAAGATTATGATGATCGATATTTTTAAGGAAGGTCTGGGTTAAATACAATATATGCATATGCATATATATACACACACATATATATATTTACAACACCATATCCCTAAGGAAAAAGGCAGTGATTGGGCTAAATTTAGTGTTGTCATCAATTAATTCTATATCTAGGAGTGAGTTAAAATTGCTGGTGGTGCAGGTTTTTGCTTCATCGTAGAAATTTTTATTTAAATTTTTTATATAGACATTGATGTCATGAATTTTTAGATCCTTTTTTAAACTATTATTGCTAATGCATTTAGGGGCGCCGACGAGTCTTCTAATAATCTTCCCTTCTGCCAAAGAGAGTTTATTTCTTAAATGATCACTAAGGGTGTTAATGGCGGGGCAGGCATAGGTTAGAATATGCCTTATTGCCATTTGATAGACAGTGCGCTTGCATTTTAAGTCTTAAAATGACTTCGAGTTTAATATGGAGTTGAGTGCCCAAAAGGCACCATTCGCTTTTTTAATGATCACAATCGTATGACTATCATACATACATCTAAATAAATTTCTTTGTGTATAGTAGTGGTCAAAATACTTTTAAATTAAAATTATTTATTCAAGAATAAGAAAAAAAAACCATCTATTTGTCGCTTTAAATATAAAAATAGAATCTTACGTTGGCAGGCTTGAAACTTATTCATGGAAATATGTCAAAAATACGTAAAATGTTAATTTTTGATTCTCGATACAAAACTGGTTATTTTGTTATTAAATTATTATTGTCTTGACTTCTACGATTCTTTTGAATTTTCTGATCCGCAACATACAAGAATTTTTCACACCCATATAATAAGTTTAGTTTTTGTGACCGAGATAAAAAAAAAATATTCAGAACATTTTGAATGTTTTCTGTCATATATTTTAAAAGTGGCAAAGGTGAAACAAACAGCAATATTTTGGAAAATTGTCAAACAAAAAAACGAAACAATTTAGCTTGTAAAACTGTTTTTCATCCTCAACAAATGGCGCTTTGTTCTTGCAATTATCGTCTGAGAAATCCGTTTTTATGAGTGATGAAAATGAAGAATATAGAGTATCGGTATTTTTTTTTTTTTTTATCTTCAAGATAAAAAAGTTGTTCTTAAAACTATTTTTTTTCCTTCCGCAAGAAATGGCAACGGCGAGCTTTAGTGTATTCTTGTAATTATCGTCTGCGAGATGCATTTTTATGAGTGATGAAAATAAAGAATATAGAATTTCGGTCGTTTTATCCTAAGATTAAGTTTTTTTTATTTAGAAAGTTCCAAAAAGTTTCTTCTTCGTTGTATAACAGATAAGATTAGAATTCATAGCATTTAAACAAGCTCAGAATGACATATGGTTTCCCTTTCGTCACTAACCCAAGTGCCCCATGCGATAAAAGAGTCACGTGATGAGTTTTGAAGAGATGAAGAATGACAATTATTAACTATGCTGTGACAGTTGTTCTTCGTATGTTAGTTAAGACATTATTTTTGCCTCCCCTTTGTGTGTGTGTTTACAAGCTATACTATTTGATTTGATTTTGATTTCCTTTGGACTGGTTTAAACCATGTTCTACTCAACAATGTTCTTAAATACTGCCTGGATAAAAATAATTAGTCTGAATAAAAATGTCTGATTTATTTTAGTACTGTAAAAATCTTAACACTTGTTATGGATGGGACTGCAATTTTCTCTAGCTGAATGTGTGAAAAGTTTTAAAAATGTGTAATTGACCGATCAGGTAATTAAAAAATAAGGTTAAAAATTTATAAGTAAAATATTCTTTAAAGTGCTTTATTTGAAATTAAATTGCTATGAATTTTCAGTTATCTTTGAGCAATTTTAGCTCTTTTCTGTCACTAAACGATATAAAATTGTAATAGAAAATATCCTATAGAAAAATAATGCCAGCTATGTTTATGAAATTTTGGCTCAAAATTTAGTCAAAAGTCATAACCTTAAAATTTCTCAAGATTTTTAGGCTCCATCACAGGGGCCTTTTATCATTTTTACGTTAATTTAAAATAAGGCTGCCAATTAACCATGAAATATTTTTAAAAAAGTGGTGGAAAAAAACATTTATTTTTATCTTTCCTTAGGTAAAATAATCCATTGTTAACACGTTGAATGCCACGCTAATTTTACATTACTTGCCCGTCTGGCAAAACGGTAAATAACTACAAACTAAATTAGCAAATATTTGAAAGATTTTGCTAATTTTTTAAAGGTTTAGCATGACATATCTGAAAAAAGTGGTGAATTATATAAGCCTACGAATTATTTAGAAATAGTGGCGGATAAAAATCTACTAAATTGAATTTATTAAACCAAGGATCACAATTAATAAACTACCACTTGAAAATATTTATTCGCAAGAGCAAGTTGACATCTCTGTGTATGTAAATAAAACTATTTTTGTGTGTTCTATATTGCATTAATTTCTTCAAACCATTTTTGTAACGATAATAACATTAAAAAATTTACTCGAATTATGTCTTTCTAATAATCTTGGGTTAGACGGTCACCGTTGATCCCCGTGGCGCTTCGAACAAATTCAGTGCCGGTCATCAGTGACCCCCACGGCATTCAACGAGTTAATGTTTTTAAGATAAAAATTAACTCTCTGTTTGTGCCATTATTTTTCAACACATTGTTGACCGGTCACGAGTTAACTCGTCTTTTCATGCCCAAACGTTATTGTCCAAAGACGAGTCAACTCGTCATTGCACGTGCAAATTCGAATTAACTTGACATTAGTCAACCACGTTTGGGCATGAATTCAAAATTTTGAATAATTTGCTTTACTTCCATATTCGTGTAGCTTTTAGGGCAGGGATAGCCTGGTTGTTAGGGCGTTGGGCCCATGTGCAAGAGGTCGTGAGTTCGACCTCCACCGGCTGAATACTCCCCGTGTAGGAAGTGGTGACTTGTGCACGTTAAATCTGACGGGCCAAAAAGTCTTCCATGTTCCCATAACAAATCATACTTCTGGGGTCATATATCATACTAAATTGGAGATTTATCGTTCTCTGGTTCAGGTCAAAACTACGATCTGTGGATAAATGAATGGATGTATGAATGGGCTCGTCCTATGAACGGGTAGTGGCGTGTGTGTGGCTAAAGTCGTATCCTTGGCCATAGATGGCGCCAATGAAAAATAAGAAATGCACTCTCTGCCTGAAATTCGCTTGGTTTCACCAAGAAGGCTTGCTGGTATTGGCTAGTTGTATTAGAAACAACAACAACCTCCATGTTCAATTACAAAATAATAGTTTGGGACGTGACATAGTTTCTGTGTAAAATTACCAGTCAACATTGTATTAACAGTGAAAGCATGCATTTTTACTGCATCTGTGCCACAACTGTAAATGACTAAATGAGTCATTGTATTCGCAAAACGTTTTGAAAATTTAAATAAAAAAATTTAAATAAAATTAAAAAATACCGTTCTGAATGCAGTTCTGATTGATGGTAACATTATTTTATATTTTAGTAAATTTTCACAAGCAAATATTTGTATGCTTTAACTATTACTAAGCAATAGCAGCAATATATAATTTTTTTTTATATTGAAGATATAAATAGAATATTTTTACTACCAATACTTGATTCTTTTAAAAAAAAGTGATAGCCTTAACAGTTTTGCTATACGGTATAAATAAGCAGGCTTTTAAAAAGATTAAAATCTTTCAGTTTCTTCATCCAAAGACGATTTCATAACACCAAGTACAAGATTCAAGTCCTTTCATTTCTGAAATATTTAAACTAATTCTATCTCACGAAAAAATGAGTGGATTAGTACGGTATGCCAACATCATCTAATTTAGGTTCACACTTTCACAAGCTGTTAGCCACATGTCGAGTTTGTCATTCACCCGTAAAGGCATCCATGATTTTCTGCCCTTTTTTGACAAGTCGGAACTGTGTACACCTGTCCTTCAAATGTTTTAACATTTTTTCTTCCCAGTTTTGAGTTGAAGTACACATTTGAGCCACAGCTGGCAATTATTACTTTTCTGCCTAAGAAAGAAAAATACCCGATTAATTAAAAATGTTTATGATACTGTTTCGATAAATAACCTTTAAACTCAAATCGTGTAAAGTCAACATCGTTATGAGACTGTTCATATCTGACTGTCTGTATGACTAAAATTGAAATATGAGAAGGGTAAATTTAAATTATGAAGAGATAACAAACAAAAATTGTTTAAAAAAGTATCTTAGCCAAAAACAACCGGTTTTTTGAGAAAAGTCTTATAATTTTGAATTTGAACAAAAATGGCTGAGCAATACAGGGTAGTAACGGTCTGAAAATATTTAAGAAGGGGTATGAGGTTACTGGACTGTGTTATGAGGTTACAACTGTGTTATGAGGTTATCGGAAATTTTATAGGCTTTAATTTCACTACAATTTTAAGAATTCAGTTTAATTATTTTAGATCGACAGTAATTAGTTGAAACATTTTGTTTCCTAGATGTTTTTCAATATATATATATACGTTTCCTAGATATGATAACACATAGCCAATCACAGAAGACTTCTGATTAGTAACGCACAAAACAGCCAATCAAAATTGAGAACGCATGTGTGAAAAGGTAATAATTTTTAATAATGCTGTCAAAAAATACAAACTGACCTCAAATAAAACTCAGAGGACTTCAAATAAAATAATTAAGAAAACTCTACTATTACGTTTATAAAAAGGAAGATTTATTAATTCAACAACAAAATTATAAGATCGCCATTCCAAAAAAAAAAAAAAAAAAAAAAAAAAAAAAAAAAAAAATCCTCACACTTGTTACATAAAGATATAAAAAGACCAAACGATTATTTATGCAAGCGATTATATATGATTATTATAAATTAAACCTTATGCAAACGATTGTTTAAGACGTCATTAGATAAAAGTGTCATTAACCCAATATTATCCAGTGTTTATTAATAATTTTGAGTGGCAATGTAAAAAATTAGTTGTTCTAAAGTTTTATAATAGAATGTTTGTTTAGATAGAACGCAGTTATTTATTTTAGAATTCCAATATATTTTAATAGCTTTGATAAATCGGGTAGAGTTATTGGCAGCACGAATCAACACTCTCTAAAGAAACTATTTATATTCCAAATTATAAACATATATTGAACAGAGTTTATTTTAAAAAACTTATATCTTTTATATAAAATGGATCGCCGTGAATATCTTAGGCGATATCAGCAGCGGCATAGAACTGAACATAATTTAGTAGAACAAAATTACCTGGAAAATAATCGCAGTGCTATCAGTAAGTGATGGCGGAATATAAGTTTATAATGCTGATAATAAGCACCTCTGACATTTTACAATCCTATCATATTCTCTCTATGTGATGTTGGTGCAGAAAAATTGCCAGCTAATCTCCAGGAAAACGACTTTAATTTTGTTCGCGAAGCAAACAAAAATGTAAGTGCCTAGCAATTATCGGGGGTTGGAGAGCGGTAGCGAGCAGGGAGCCCTCTAGTATGTATGTATATATATATATATATATATATGGAAAATCAAATTGGTAGCTAACGTTGGGCAGCCAACTTTATACGCTCCTTGAGTTTAGGTTTTAATGTATTATTTTTTTATTCATTTAAACTTATTTTCCAAACCATTATATATAAATAATTTAAAAGTTCACATGCAACGCCACTTATTCCCCCCTTATTCCCGAAGCTTTTAAAATGTTAGCGAAATTACCAAAAATTCTGAAAGTTTTCCGGATTCGACGAAATCTTTAAAAAAAAAAAAAAAAAAAGGTAGAGAACTACAAACAAAGATTTGTTGCAGATTTTCGATTAAATTTGCCAACTTCTTAAAAGGCTCAACATGGTTTAACTAAAGAGGCGTATTACATAAACCTTTGCATTACTTAAAGTTTGTAGTGAGTAAAAACCCTTCGAATTTAATAAACCAAGAATCATACATTAAAAGATTACCACTCGGAAATATTTATCCGCTGTCGGGAGAAATTTGTCATCTCTAAAAACAAGACATGCGTTTCTACCAACTTATTTAAATATTACTAAATTCATATATTTGATTCTGAAAACTCTCATTAGTTTAGGTTCAGGACTACCGGGTCCCTACTTTAACACTATAAACATACCAACACTTTATATATATATCTATTTCTACCATAGCCGGTCAAATGACCGGACATTATGTTTATTGATTGAATATATGAAATATGGATGTTAGGAAGGAAAAATTATCAAACAAATAACTATATTAAACAAAATTGTTACAACTAATGTAATTAAACAACTTATATAATTAAACAAAATTGTATATTGCCAATTTTTACGTATTGCAAACACAAAGAATAAGAATTTTTAATTCATTGCTCAACGCATTTTTTACGTATGCAGGGTGTTTCCATTGTACATTTTCCGCAATCATATTTCTTCTACTTATTATTATTTCTATAATTCTTATAATTATAAGAATTATAATTTTATTTTATTTTATAACCGTCGTTGAACAGCCGACCCAATTTCATGGGTTTACGACTGCTAATGTTCAACTCCGTAGCCTTGTAATTTTGAACCAATCCAGAAGACAAGGAAACTCCTGGATCAGTACCCCCAGAGGTTTCGATTTGTTATGGGAACATGGAGGACTTTGAGACTCGACAGATTTAACTTGCATCAGTCACCATTTACTACACGGGGAGTCTTCGGCCGGCGAGGATCGAACCCACGACCTCTTGGACATGGGCCCAGCGCCCTACCGACCAGGCTATCCCGGCCCTTAAGAATTATAATTGTCACTTTTTCTTACACAAAAATGCCAATCTAAAATTTTAGGTACTTGAAATGTGAATTCACAGTTATTCTAATTGAACCAACTGCGCTACAGTCTTTGCAGAAATGTGCAACTAATCGAATGCAATGCATTCAACACGCATTACATCGTAATTTCTGATCCAATAACCTTATAAAGCTGTAAATTGTTCTCCCGGTCAAATGACCGGTTGTGGTAGAAATAGGTACACGAGTAGTATTATTCGAAAAAAAAAATTAAAAATAATAATAATAATAGAATATTAACTGTATGTAGTTGTTAGGAAAAGTCATGAAGTCAAATGTGCAAAAACGATAAGATGATAAGCGCATTTTCAATGCAAAAGTACACAATTCAATTTTTATTTAAATTTCACAATTAACACAACCTATTTGCTACATTGAGTGGAGACTTAACACAACCTATTTGCTCACTTATGATTTATTAATTTGTAAATATTTTGAGTTTTGATTTGACTCAAGCTTAAGATTAACTTAATTTCTTAACTCGTTATGCTTGTAGATACCTTTGTTAATAATTAAAAATAATTTCTATTTGTTTTGTTGTATATAATCATAACTATATATTCATGTCATTTTCTATTTAATACCATGGCAAAGTGCCATTTTCCTTTTTTTCTATTTCATTTAGTGCCATTTGTGTTTCCAGCCATGTAAACAGTTCCTTATATCTTATGCATTACAAGATGAATGGAAAAGTGCCTTCACTTAGTTTTCAACGCATATTGCTGTCATTTTCATTTTTATAAAATGTATGAACGATAAGTGAATAATGGTGAAATCACTTAAATAAAACACGAAGTCAAATATGGTTTCTCTTTGCCGAAATTAACTATCGTTATTTCTCGAATGATAGCTAGAAAGTTAATTGTTAATCCTTTGCACCCAAGGTTCTCTTTAAACTTAAAAAGAAAAAAAAAAAGAGACGCAGCCACTCACAGTTTTCTCAATTCCCATATAACACATAAGGGCTTTTACACCATCTTGGATTATAGTTTAAATTTTTAATTATCTTATAATTTTTCATTCTAATGCAAAAGTCCGACCAACGAAGCTTAATTCTGTTATTTGTTTTGGATATTAGCTGTATAAAAGCACACAAAAAGTAGAATAATCTTTAATGTTACTAAAGAAATAAAATTTCACTAAATGTTGTACAATATGTAAGATGCTGGCTTCAAAAGGATAGATCTAATTTCTCAATTAGAAGATTGAAGTAGTAGTAAATTCTTTAGAAAATAACGGCAAAACCAGAAAGAAACCAGATAATCAGGGCACAAGCATTCCCTATAATAACAAGTGGCTTCGGTACAAATCTTCTGATCTTTTGTTGTTCTAAGCACAGTTACGATTCCACGTTGCCAAATCTAAAAACAATGACCAACTTTGTTCGTAATTCCTATCTTATACAAACAGTGTTTTTTCTCTTCTTTTTTTTTCTCCAGAACTATAAATATAAAAGGAAAAAAAAATTCGTAGGAAAAGGGAAAAAAAGTAGTCCCCCCTACCTCAATTTTTATTATTTTCGTTTGCCTTTGATTCTGCCATCTGCGTGCGAGGGTATGTTTTGTTTTTTTTTTCGGTTTTATCGTCTGATTTTTCTTTGTAACTCAGTTAAGTGTAGATGCCATTTTTTCTTCCGGCATTCGTTCACTTCAAAGAAGTCTTTTGTGAGTAAGGAATGACGCACTTTTTAGCCATCACCCGGAAAAAATTGCCTCAAATGAGATAGCGGTGAAGATATTGTACCACCACTGGTACGCGTGCAGCGTTTGGTATGCTCCCAATTCAAAAGAAGATGGAGAAATGTTGAATACCGCCGCTATTCAAATGATAATGTTGAAAAGTAAAGTGAAAATAGGCTTTTTTTTTTCGTTCTCTTTTAGAGATAGTAATAAGGTCAAATAATGAAAGTTAATATACCAAACCTGTCACTAGTTTTACAATCCCGCAATTTTTTACGACCCGCTCTCCTGTTTGACATTAAAAACAATTTTTTTAAAAAAAAGAACCGAGAAATACAAATCAGGGAAGAAAGCAATTCCACCCGCTATGGAGAGATAGCGTAGAATTCATGCAGTAAACAAAGGAATTGGCATTCATATGAATGAAACAAGATTCCAGGACATCAAGATGAGCTGATGTGACAGGGGTGGAAATAAGTTTGGGTATTATCGAAATTGAATTTATGTAAATAATTTCAACAATGTGGGGCAATTGATTTGTTAACGAGCATATGTTAACTGAGATTACTTATGTTTTATTATTTGAATTTTATTAACAGAAATTTGATTTAAAATGTTTCTTACAACCGCTACATTCAAATAAATATATAAAAGTTCGATAATAAACATTTCAGAACAATTTTACTGAGATATCGAAATTGAAAGAAAAAAACTATGCTCGGATTTGCCAATTCTATTGTTATTTATTATCAATTGTTCCAATTGTTATTAAGAAAGCTCTCGTCGGAAAATGTTAAGTTGGCAGTTATATAGTAATTTTGCTATGTCGAGATATGTTCTTGACAGCTTCAAGATTTTTAAATTCAATTATTTTGCCCGAATGTTCAATAATATTGTTATGTAAAGATAGATTTCTTACAATTTACCGAATTTTTCATTAAATTTTTTGCCAGAATTATTAATATTTTTTGTTATATAAAGTTGTAAAGATATGTAAATTACCTTTCCATTCGTTTAGTAAATTACCTTTCTCGAACTTCCCATTCAATTTTTGCCTAAAAGCTTCCTCTTCTTCTCCTTCTTCTTTTTATTAATTTATTTATTATTATTTTTTCTTAAATAAATAAATAAAGTTCCTTATACGTAGTGTGATTTTTGTTTAGTTTAATGTGAAATCAGCAATAAGGACTAGAATTTTATGAATAAAAATTAAATATAAATTTTTTTTTCTCACTAATATAGTATTTGAAACCGATTATAGCACTATACACATAATTTTCTAAAAAGGCTTACAAAGTTTATCTTAATGAACAAAATGAATGAAAAAAAGACTTTTAAATGCTTGAACTGATTTCTAAACTATGTTTCTAATTAAGATGTTTTAAAAAGAAATTTTTTTTTTCTCTATAAGTGTTTAATAATATTGATGCACATTGCTGCAGGCTACATATGCCATAAGGAAAATATGAAATGTATATATTTTCGATCGAAACTATCCGTAATATGTATCCAAAATGTATATATTTACGGATATATATTACGGATCGTTTTTGGAAAAGTTCCTTTAAATTATATATATTTGCGTGTAATATATTTTACACAAGTGAAAAAATTTTTTTTTTTAAAATAAAATCCATTATTATAACACTTTTAATATTTTTAATTTATCCCCTGCAATTTTTTCTTTATGTAATAAACAGTCCTGTATGTATAGCTGTTAATTGGTTGAGGCAGTTGCAGAAATTTTATTCCTGCCATAAAAAGTTCTGGAATTGAAAATAATTTTATCTCTAGATATTTTTTCCCTTTTTGTCAACAGGTAGATGTACCAGAGCTGAATTTATATCTGTTGTTGTCGGGGATATTTTACTTTTACTTAAAAGCTATAAATGAAATAATTTCGCTACCGGTTTTACTTTCAGCGGGTAATTTACTGCCCTGACTTAATTTTCGAGTAAAAATAATATAAGTAATAATAGTAATTTAGTTAACTTTTTCAAAATATTCACATCAGCGCTATTCACTCCATCAGGGATATAGACTACTACGCTTTTTTAAAAATATTTTAAAGAGTGGTAGAAAATTAAAAACTAATGCTTTTAGAGTTTTTGGTAATTTTAAAAGTTTCGCCGCAAAAGCTACGGTACAAAGTGGCGTTTTATATAAACCCTTATATTATTTGCATGTAGTGGTGTGTAAAATAATTTAAATAAAATTTACAAAACAAAGAATAATACATTAAAACATATACTTAACTACCACTAGAAACATTTTCCCAAAAGAGAAAAAATTAAACACTCTTGTCTACTTGAATAATGTCCACGAGTTCTGATTAATATCCCGAGACTCCAACTATGTACTACGGATTCTCCGTAGTTTCAGAAAATATTTTTTCTAGTGGTAGAAAGGGTAATTTATTTATATTTTAATAAATTAGAGTTAAAAGAATTTTTTGGTCCACTGCTAAACGCAAGGAATTTAAACCGATACATATAAGCAAGCCTGCCAACTTTCGACGCTTTTGGGAAAATTTTCTTCTAGTGGTAGCTAAGTTAATGCTTTATTTTTTCTTTTATAAATATGATTTAAAGTCATTTTTCACACCATTGCTGGTTAGTACGTTGAATGCCACGCTAATTTTACGTGGCTTGTCCGTCTAACGGTAAATAACTACAAACTAAATTTACAATTTTAGACAGATTTTGCTAGTTTTTATTAGGACTTACGTCGTGGAAAAAAAAGAGGTGAATTATATAAATCTACGAATTGTTTAGAAATAGTGGTGGATAAAAATCTACTAAATTGAATTTATTAAACCAAGAATCGCAATTAATAAACTGCCATAAAATATTTATTGCCGGAGCAAGTTGGCATCTCTGGTGTATATAAATAAAACTATTTTTGTGTGTTCCATATTGCATTAGTTCCTTCAAACCATTTTAGTAACGATAATAATAATAATAAAAATTTAAAATTTACTCGAATCATGTGTTTCTAATAATCTTGGCTTAGCCAGTCACCGGTGACCCCCGTGGTGCTACGAACAAACTAAGTGCTGGTCACCGGTGACCAAGGCATTCAACCTGTTAATGAATCGAAAGCTTTTATAAAAAGAAATTTGTTCCAACACTCTTGTGGTGAGGGTTTTAAAACTTGACTAAATTACTAAAATTTTTGTAAGCTTTAGTTTTTAATTGTTTACCATTTAATAAAATATTTTGCAAAAAATGTAGTTGTTCACAGCCACTATAATAAGGTCATATAAACGAATTCTTAAAGTTCTAATAAAAAAAAATAAAAAAAATCTATTTCAATATCTTCTTCTTTAGTTCAGTACCATTGAAAAAAATAATCCCCAACTCAAATAGTTGAAGTTACTGTTTAATCTAACTGGGCTGTTTCTACCCCGGAAAAGAAATTAAAAAAAAAAAAAAAAGCGATAGATAAGTTATTTAGTTATCAATTTATTCGTTATAACAATGCTACGACTAATTTTTTTTCACTATAGCACCCTTAAAAATAAGCATTATGATAGCTATACCTTAAATTAGAGAATTTGTCGATCATAACAGTTATTTTTAAATAATATGTCACAGCTATTAAGACCGAAAGTTATACCCATTAAAAATATCCGATATAAACAATATGTTTTCGAGTGTTCTCTATACATATTTTCCCTAAGTTAATATCATATTTATTATTATTTTTTAAATTTTACTGAATTCTATTTTTGCTGTAAAAGATTTTGAAACAAAGCTAAGAGAAATTACATAAACCTATTTGTGAAATCGTCATATTTTTAAACATTAAAAGAAAAAAAAAAAAAAAAAAAAGAAAAGAAAAAAAAAAGAAAAAAAACGTTTTTAAGTTAGGGAAAGAGGTTGAAAAGAAATATATTACAGTCTTCCTTCCCTATACAATAAGTAAACTTTGATTATTATTTTTTTTTATGCATAGATTTTAATATTTGTTTTATTTGTGCATGAAGTTCTGCAACCTAAGCCTTTAATTTTTTGTTTTAGAAACCTTGCGAAAGATAAGTAAAAAAATATGTAAACATTTAGGAATCGTAAAATAATTTATTAACAAACTGCCCAATATATTGTAAATACATTTACTTTCAAAATATCCATCCTCTTTGAAACTCAATACATGTACAGGTACAGTGCACGGAAAAAAAAAGGAAAAAAAAACGGACCACCCTAAATAATTCACGTTCTAAATAATTCAATCTTAATGGCTCGTGGGGATGACCTCAATTATGCTATTGAATAAGTGCAGACGATATTTTAAGTTAAGAAATCAAACACAAAAACGTACTTTTTTTCGACGGATTCAGATTTCTGACCCCCCCCCCCATTTTAAGGGGTAGCCGCAATCTGGGAAATACAGTACCAAAAATTTGGTAATCAGAGCACTCCAAAGTTTGGACCCTTTTAGTGTTAATTTAAATTTTTGCGTATTTTGTTATATCTCGAAAACTTTCTAAGCGAATTAAAAAAAATTTGCACAGAATTATAAAATTTGCTTACACAAAAATAATGCCGTGCAAAAAAATTGCTTTTAGTAAATATTTATTATTTTATTTAATAATAATCGAAAAAATTTGAATTGCAAGGTATTCAATTTTTTTTTTGCATCATTTTAAAGGATATGATTTTACATGGTAAAATACAAAATTTGAGCAAAATCTTTCAAATAGTTCCTGAGAAATCGAATTTTTTTTTTTTTTTTTTAAAAAAAAAAAAACCTCAGATATTTAAAATTCGATTTCAGAGGAAGTATTCGACCTATTTTGCTCAAATTTTGTATATTGCAATATAAATTTACATTCTTCAAAATAATGCAAAAAATTGTATGCCTTAAAATTCACAATTTTTTGATCGTTACTAAATAAAAATAATAAATTTTTACTAAAAGGTATTTTTTGCACGGAATTATCTTTAATGAAACGAATTTTATTATTCGGTAAATGTTTTTTTTTTTTTTAATGAACTTAAAAAACTCTCAAGACACAGCGAAATACGAAAAAAATAAAATTAGCATTAAAACTTTGCCAACTTTGTAAAACTAGTCTAACTTTAGAGTGCTCATTTTTTTTTTTTTTTTTTTTATAACCGTCGTTGAACAGCCGACCCAACTTAATGGGTTTACGGCTACTAATGTTCAACTCCGTAGCCTTGTAATTTTGAGCCCAATCCAGAAGACAAGGGAACTCCTGGATCGAGTATTGGGAGAAATTTGCCTTCGTGGAGGACTTTTTGATGGAGCTAACCCGCATTTGCGTTACATGGAGAGGAAGACCACGAGAACCTCCCACGGTTAGCCTGACGGCAAGGGGACTCTAACCCATGATCCGTCTACCACTGAGGATATTTCACGTCAGCACTGTGGTCAGTGCAAGCCGGATGCGGAATTCGTATCGACTGGGATTCGAACCCGGTTCGCCTCATTGGAAGACGAACGCTCTATCCCCTGAGCCATCGCGGCTCGGAGTGCTCATTTGACCAAATTATTGAAACCGTATTTCCCAGATAGTGACTACCCCCCCCCAAATTTTGGAAGGCAGATCGAAATCCAAATCCGCCTAGTAAAAGTTATGCTTATTCGGAGAGAGTACGTTTTTGTGTCTGATTTCTTAACTTAACATATCGTTTGTGCCTATTAATTAGCATATTTGAGGCCAATCCCTCGAGCCATTACGATTGAGTCCTAGAACATAAAGATCCGATCATTAGGATCAAAAGTTATTCAGGATGGTCCGATTTCCGCTTTTCTCAACAATGATTTTTATTTGTTTTCAATTCTAAATATTAATATGTGGCCTCCAATTTGTGTACTTTTTTTAACTTAATTTTTATCAAGGATTCAAAAATATAATAAAAGCGGTAATTTCGAAACTCCCTAAATATCACTCTTTGTAGGACACTGTTAACAACAACCAATCAATACCCTTTAACTTGCTTATTTTATAAATCAAATTACTTAAATATAATTTAATGATCCATTTTTAATAGTTTAAACGACTCCTTTGAACAAAATAAACTGGCAAGCTAATTAATGGTTGAGCAGTTTCAATTTACATGGGAACAAGTTCAAAAAAAGCGTATCCATCTTTAATTGTTCAGAAAATGAATAATATTAATGAATAATTAATATTCAGAATACAAGTTTAGTATAGTTTTCAAAAAAAATAAATATATTTATAAGAATTTTAAAATTTTCATCCGTATATATATGTGTTTTTCTATTTTACTTTCAAAACAACTATCCCATTTTTTTAAAAAAAATATCATATGTTATGCAGTTCCTAATCGAAACATTATAATTAGCAGCATGTTATGTAGCTTCAAATGGAAAAATTCTATGTAGCAGCATACTACGTAGCTCCTATTCGAAACATTTTATGTAACACGATGCTGCGTAACCCTTAATAAAAACATTTTATGTCACTGCATGCTCTGCAGCCCCAAATGGAAAATAAAACAAAAAGAGGTGAGAAAAAACTTCCATTTATTTCTTGTAATAGAATTTATCTTTTTTCGCAGAATGATTAAATCGTTTGAGAATAAATTAGAATCACAGTTGTATGATCATTATGTAGTTATGCATTTTTTAAATTTATTTACATGTTGTCCAAATCATTTCGAAATAAATTTATAAGACCTTAAATCAGAAAAAAATAGAAATTAAGATTTGCTGCTACTTTAAATATAAAAATAAAATATTACGACAAAACCATACAAGTATTTATGTATGCATTTTAAACAGAGTTGCAAATCCGGAAATTTTTCATTGAAACAAATCCATCAAATAATTGAATTCTGTTTTTTGTTCCGCAAGAACATTTTTATAATAATCCAAATTACCTGACGAAAAAATTCCTCCACTGCAGTTATCAAGCCTGACTCAGAAATTCTTCATTTAACAAAAGAGTAAGTGCTTGAAAACCATTTTTATTCTCTTATTAGCTTTAACGGAAACAGCTTTATAAAGAAGGGGGGGGGGGATAAAATAAAACGATTCCATATCCACCTATTCATCAAGGAACGCAATTTACATAATTTTTCCCTTTTTTTTATTAAAGGGGGGTAGAAAAACATTTGAAAGGAAAAGAAGTGTGCCTTAATAGAAAAGGGGAAGGGGGTTAACTTAAAAAAAGGGGGAGGGCTTCCCCATATTTGTCGTGTGCTTATCCATTGTATATTCAGAAGAAGAAGAAAAAAAAAATCAAGTCGTCGAGTTTTTCAACAGACGATAAAAATGGAAGGAAGGACCGTTATATGTAGATGCGTATATTCCATAGTGTTTCCTTCACCCGAAAGTGCCAGGGAGGACGAACAGCTGTCGTCACACGCGCCGGTACCAAGCACCCCCAATACAGCTGGCTTAGAAAGGACACTGTTTCATATTCCGTTGAGTTAAAAGTGAATATGTGTAGGCCTAGACCAGGTGAGGAGATGTGTTTTGGATTTCAAGATGAATTATAAAGCGCAAAATATGTTTTGAGTTGGAACGTGATGAAAGAGAAAATTATTTCAAAAATAAATAAATAAAAATTTAAATTCTTTTTTAAATCATTTTTAACGAGAAAATCGTTTGAATAATAATGGGTAGAATAAGTTTTGAGTTTGAGGGTAATAAAAGAGAGAATCATTTTTTTAAAAAAAAAAAGTTTAAATTCCTTTAAATGAATTTTAAGATGAATTATTAAAAACAAAATGTGTCTTGAGTTAAAAAGGGACGAAAAAGAGACTTATTTGATTTTATCTAAAATTAATATCAAAATGAAGTGTCAGAAGAAATATCTGAAGATTGTTGATAGAAAACGTCAGAAACTTTTTTGTACTCCTAATATATTATTTCTTGTAATATGATTAATTTAAATATACATTTTCTCTTGATAAATTTCTTGTTAGGTTTCTCATTATTTAGTTTATACTAACTTGTTTAATTAAATGCAATATATATATATATATATATATATATATATATATATTGCAACAATTTTTTTAATTAAAAGTTTAAAAAAATATATTATTTTCAATTTATTTGACATATTGCTTAAATTTTGAAAACTGAAATTAAGACAGTAACAAGTTTAAAAAATATTGACGGAATTTATATTAAATATTACGCATTTCATTAAATTTTTTTATGAAAACTTTTTCAGAGATTTGGATAGATTTTAGTTAAAAATTGTTTATGAGGTACAAAAAATTGAAAAGAGCTAAAGAATTCTATTATAATAAATGCAAATACAAAGTTTATCAATTAGTTTAAAATTTTAGATAACAGAGCTTACACAAAGGAGGAAATAGTTTTATAAATATTAATATTTCCTTTGATTTCGAGCTGGATATGCAAACAAATTAGCTTTCAGGGGTTTTTAGTGGCAAAAATAAATAATGCATTTTTTTATTTTAAAAAATATAAAGTTTTTCTATTATTTTTAAATTATAGGCAACAGTTAATAAAAAAGAAGGAAATAAATTTATTAATATTCTTAATTATTTTACATATTTGCCGGATATAGACCATAAAAAAATTTCCCTTTTTAACATTATTTTAATGTTTCGTGAATGAAAATTTTATTGCCAATATAAATATTTTTTTTTACATAATGCATAAAATTTATTGATTTTATTTATTTTTTTCTCACAAAATGTAAAGAAAGTTTTTTAATACTTTACGGATTATACGCAACAGTCAAACACAACAGGAATAAAATATAAACCAAATTTATTATATTAAGAATGTAATGAACAGTTAAACACAAAAGGAATATAAAAATATAAAGTTAGGAATAAAGGAACATAAAATATACCATTTTAGGATTTTAGACGATAATAAAATGCAAAAAGAATTAAAAAAAATATATATAAATACAAATTTCTTTATTATTTAAAGATTGTACGCAATAGTAAAATAAAAAAAGAAATATAAAAATATAAATGTAAAATCTGCTAGTAATTTTAAGATTGTATGCAACAGTTAAAATAATAAATAATTACAATATAACGACAGTAATATAATAGCAGTTAATATAATAACAGTAACACTAAATATAAAAGGATTATAAAAATATAAATACAAAGTTGTTTATTATTTTCGTTTGTTTAATATTCAATATTATTCTAGAGAGCAGTTAAAAACGAAGGGAATAAAAAAAAAATATTTAAATGCAATTTTTTTATTTTATTTATTATTTTAAGAGTGTATGAATAAAAAATATAAATATTAATTTGTTGATTAAGATTGTACACAACAATGAAATACAAAAATATGAACTTTGCAGCAATTTTTTATTAAAACAAAAAGTCTTTATTTTCAATTTTGAGTATACAGGCGGTTTTATGCATTATAAACAAATTTCACTTTCAAGGAAGGAGGATATAAGAAAGAGGGGTGTTTGACGATATGACGTTAAGAATCGGGGAAGGAGGGGGGACGAACAGGGAAGTAGCAAAAGTTTGTTATCCTCAGAGGATGCAGCAGGGATGGTGAGGAGTTTTATAGTTTGTGATGCTTTGTGAGGAAGAGGGTGTGCAGAATTTTTATCCTGCGTTCGAACGTTTTAAAGGTGGAGTACTGGATTTACACGTGATTACTTAAGAGGGCGGTGAGTAACATGATTATTATTTATTTTTTTTAAAATTTCTTAAAACTTGATAATTGAAATGCAAATTTTAGCATTTTATTCACAATGAAGGAATTAGATGAACAAATTACTTAGATAGCATTTCAATGAATAGAAAATTTTCGATTTTTTAATATTAAGGATGAACTTAATGTAAAGTTTAAATTTCATGCCATTTGCGTACATTAAAATGTTGCCACCGAAAAAATATATATAAAACATCGGAACATTTATCATATCGGTGTTATTAAAAATGATGCGCTACACGAAAGAGTAAAGCTTTTTTTTTTATTTATTTTTTTATCGTCGATTGTATAATCTACCATTTTGGTGGAAATAATTGTCCGCCGAAATCATGTGATTTAACTCATTTGTATTAAAGATTTCTTAGGGGACTTTTGCTGTCAAAGGTTTATGTTCGTTAAGGTTGCGTCTTTGTAGTTAAAATGTCGGATAATGACTATCAATAGAATTCACGAAAACAATTTTTATTAACACTTTTATCCCATAAAAACTAAGTAATCGAAATGTTATCAAAACACTTTAACATCTTCAGATACCTTTACAGTTAATAGCTTTATGTTTTATCACATGCATATGTGTAATTTTCTCAAATTATGTTAACTTGTATCAAACAAATTATATAATAGATATTATTTTATAATTCAGTATGACACAGAAATACTGATTAAATTACTAGTTTTTGTAATTCAAATCTAACTTTATGTATTTTTCCTAGAATATGTCGTCGGTTTAATAGATTAATAATATGCAATTAAATTTAAAAAAATAAAGTCTTTTATTGATAAAGTATGTAGAATGAGCTTAACAAAATCTTCACAATGAATAATTTAATGTTTTTGTGATCGGGTCTGGTTTAAACAGGCTGATTCTAAAATAATAAATAATGATAAAATAATGATAGTTTAAGAAATTAGACAAAAATTAGACTTTCTCTTAACAAAGATAGCTTTCGTTTCGGCAGATATGGATTTTTGACGATCAAAATATGGAGTAGAGTCGCTATCTTGAAAATATGGTTCTAGTTCTTATTGGAAAAAGAGGAGAGCGATCAAAAGTTAAGGCAACATTAATGTAAATTTCACTTTCTGCGCAATTCGTCGCAAGAGTTTCGGATTCTTTAAAATGATTTCCAGCCATTTTAAGGAAACCCAAACTCTTTTCACATATAATTATAAAAGTTCTTTTTATCCAAAAATAAATCCATACAAAAAATTATTTTAAATGATTAATTTTTTTATTTATTTAATTTTAAAATGGCTGAAAACATTTTGAATAGTAAGGTATGCAGACTCATATCTTATTTTAAACTATGTCGTTTTAAATGACAAAAAAAAACAAAATTATGCGAAATCAGTGAAATAGTTTTACTTTTTTATTTTATAACCGTCGTTGAACAGCCGACCCAAATTTGGATTTACGACTACTAATGTTAAACTCCGTAGCGTTGAAACTTTGAACCCTTCCAGAAGACAAGGGAACTCTTGGAACAAGTATTCAGAGAAATTGGCCTTCGTGGAGGACTCTTTTCTTTACCCTCATTTGCGTTACATGGAGAGGAAGACAACGAGAACCTCACTGTTAGCCTGACGGCAAGGGGACTCAGACCCACGATCCGTCTACCACTTAGGCTATTTCACGTCACCACTGTGATTGGTGCAAGCCGGATGCGAAATTTATATCGAACAGCCATTGTTGGGATTCGAACCCGGTTCGCCCCATTGGAAGGCGAACGCTCTATCCTCTAAGGCATCGCGGCTCAATGGAATAATTTGTAAAAAATTTAAAATTCAAAACATGGCTTTATTTTTAAATTTAATAACTTAGAAACCACCAGGCTGATTTATGTCAGATTTTGGTCTTTAAATTTACATAGCTGAAAACGATGTAAAAACTTTCGTACGTTACAATTATAATTTAATTCGACCGTATTATGAAGGGAAAAAAAATGTTACATTTGGAAATTACTATAATAAAATGTAAATTTTAGTGACTAATTTTGTAACTTCATTAATTAGGAAGCATATTTAAAAGCAATTTTTCAAAGTATTAAGATTGACACTTAGCACATAAAAATTCAATCATTAGAAAAGTTATTTAAAGTGATAATTTTTATTTTGCCTTAATGTACTTCAATAAAAAGCATCAAACAAATTGCGATTTCACGACAGAGGGACAATTAGAGTTTATAATTTAAAAAAAATTTTTTTTAAAAATATGAATAAAAATATATTTTTATGAATGTACATTTCGTAATAAGAATTTTCAGACTTGATAGATATTAAGAAAAAGTATTTTGTGTCGCCTGCGAAGTATAACGGTGGAACTCCTTATTGTTCAAAACGTTTGTTTTGAATCCAAAAAACTTTTTTTAAATTTGTTCCATTCTTAAATTCTATAAAGCTGGAAATAATTTAGAAAAATACTCAAAATTATGAATTACTTTTATTAACTTGAAACAAAATTAGATTGGTCATTTTGAAAAAAAGTTTCCCAATAGAAACTTTATTAGAGATTATCTTCAAAATGACAGATTCATTTAGTATAAGAAACATTCGCAAGGTTTTTTGACGATTTTTCTTTAAGGAAAGTAAATAATAAAAAAGACACAGTTTAAGTGTCTTACACTTGAAGCAAAGGAGTTTTTAGAAGTTTCTAGAACAATACGAGAAAATTCTGAAGTAATTTCCATGAAAAAAGGACAAAATTATGCAATGGGGAGTCCCAACCACTACTAAACTTGACCAATTAACGCTGGAAACTTTCTAATCAAAATGTAAAGACGGACAAATAACTGAAACATTATTTATGTTATTAGACATTTTTAAAAATCGCCAATTTGGAGACATTCTTCTGTATAGATGAAAATTATCAAACTCAATTCCCATTTTTTGCATATTTTGAGTCCAGATAAGGCAGCATTGGAGTAAGTTTTAAAAACTGAAAAATTAGACCACAAACACTTTTCATTTTTTTTTTTTTTTTTAAACTGTGGCTTTTCTTCACATTGACGTTTTGCAACAATTACAGAATAGACAAAGAGGTTACTGGCTAAAGACAGGCTAAACTTAACCTAACATTCGTGGGTAACTGTTTTAAACTCACGGCAGTTATGAAAATAGCATATTATTAGAACAAAATCAACATTTCATGCGAATACAAAGCCTTTGAAAAACAGCTTTTACTAATATGAAACAAAATTGGATCGGCCATCTTGAAAAGATGTTTAGAAAATCAAATTGAGCCTATTTTCAAAAGAGCAGATTCAATTAAAAAGAAATAAAAAGAATTTTAAAGCGAATTTATTTATTTATTTTTACTTTCACATTACATGACGATAGAATATTTTCTAGAAAATTTAATTTATTCAGTTTAGAAAATCTTCTTATAAAATGCTTACATGTATATAAACTGAAACACATAAAATTATGAGATCCACAGTAATTTATGCTTTCATCTGCATAGCGATGAAAAAAGCTTCTGCAACCTTTAAATGCTGTTTTCATAGAGCTTATTTTTTCATACATGCAAAGATGACTTAAAATGAACAATCTCAAGATATTAAACAGCAAAGATATACTTGATAAAGTGAAAAAAAATTTATCTCAGAAAGTTCGACTTTCTCCACTCCTGATTTTTCTACAATTCGATTAGATTATCGGAATTACATTTGCACTTAAATATAAAATCCAAAAATAGTGGTTTGAAATTTTTTTATTCATTCACATTCAAAAATGTATCAATAATTGTTTTTGTAAATTAAAGAAATTTCAAAGATGTTTCTCTTACATCAAAATAAGTGCAAATTAGAAATATTGTAAGTTTATAGTGTTAGGTAGATTTTATTTTTAACGCCGAAAAAAAGAAAAAGGCAGATGTTTCATGGTGTGTTTCATAACCTAAAATTATTGAAATTCTAAATAGAATATTTTTCACTTATTTTGAAAAAAATGATACAAAATAATAAAAAAAGTATGAAAATATGATTAATAAAAATTCGACGACCAAGAGTTAATAATTTTTCAAGCTAATGAAGTTATGCCATTATCAAAGATATCTTTAGTTTATATCCAATTTTTTGAAAGCTTTAACAGCATTTGATTGCTAATTTAGTTTCGAAGATCATAAGATTTTTTTAATAAGTTTTGAGTTCTTAACTAAATGATAAATTTAAGCTTTTAATTCAATAAGTAAATAAAAAATATAAGAAATATTATGTGAAAAGAAAGGTGCATTAAATCGGACTTCCAGCTCTGAAAATACATTTCGTTATTTTTATTTATTTATTTTACAAGTTTCATTTTCTGACAAATTGTTAGAAACTTGAAGTCGTCAAGTTAAAGTGCGAAAAGCACCATTTTGAGAAATCAGCTTTTATAAGTTAGTTGAAAGCTTATTTTAGCATTGCAAAGAGCCAAGAATTTTTTTTTTATCCAATTTCATTCCATACAATTTTTAATTACAATAGCAACATTCTTCTAGTCTCTACAGTAAACAAAAAATTTCCCCTGATATTTAACGTCCATCAACATTTTGCACAATTTTATGACAAACATAACTTATTTGAGTCTAGTAAACATTATTTTAGGACAAAAATTTGAAGCAATGCACTTTAAATATTTCCTACAACATGCCAAAAAATATTAAGAATTAAAATTCATCATTTCTTTATGTAACAATTAAAAATAGAGATTTTTTGATAACTATTAACCCCTTGGACTTAGAATTAAGAATTGGGCAGATAAAAAATCAGCGAACTGGTAAGATAAACTATGTTATATATGTCTTAAATATAAAATATCATAACATTCTGCCGGTTACCAAACTAGTTGAAACATGTTCTAATAGTAAGACACGAGCAAAATAAGAACATTTTTTCAGTTAAAAGTACTAAAATGAACATATAGTGTCTTCATTTGTACTATGTAGTGAATTTAAGATGTAAATAATTACATATAATAATATTTCATATTATTATGTGTAATTGCATAACATAATAATTACATCTAATAAAAAAGGCATTAATCTTTTAGCTAAAAATTGCTAAAAATTTTTTTACATATGCTGCGGGTGTACTACCGTGAACTGAGAAAATTTAATTACGTGCATTATTTCGCCATTGAAATTTTTAAAAACAAGGAAAAGGAATATAAAGTAAAGTAAAGATGTGTTCTAATACCATGATGCAAAGGCAAAAGGGGTCAATTTAAAAACTTTTTTTTTAAAATCTCATTTAGGAGTTTCCATTTTTCTAAGCTACATATTTCTAAGTAAAAATCACATTTTCCTCCATTATTTAAAGCTGTTGACTAATAAATGCATTTTTTAAAAGTGGATTGTATATGCTTGTGGATTGTTTTAGGATACCAAAGAAAAGCGGACAAAAATTATCGTGATTTCACAAGTCATAATGCTAAGACAAGTATTTTATTGCTAACTTTCTCTAAACAAGATCATTTGAAGCTAAAATAGTTATTTAAGTGCTAATATACTCACTAAACTGAATCGTTTGAAGTTAAATTAGTTATTTAACTGCTAATATACTCACTAAACAGAATCGTTTGAAGTGAAAATAGTTATTTAACTGCTAATATACTCACTAAACTGAATCGTTTGAAGTGAAAATAATTTTTTTATTTGCTAATATATCTCTAAAGGTAAAATAGTTATTTTATTACTTCAACATTCTTTAAACGAAGTCACTGGGTCAAAAATAGTTATTTTGTTTCCAAATCAACTTGCTGCCTAAAATAGTTATTTTATAACTAAAACATTCATAAAACGAGATTAGTTGCTTCATTAAGAAAATTTTTCTAAATATGTTACTTTATTACTAACATATTCTTTAAACGAAATCATTCCGACTGGAGACGGTTAATTTTATTGCTAACATTCTATAAAACAGGATCATCAAGATTAAAATAATTATTTTAATGAGAACTATATTCTCTAAAGATGGTTTTGTAGAACTAGCATGTTCTTTAAATGAAACATTGAAATTTATGACTTCATGTTAAAAAAAAAATTTTAAAAAAGGACTTCTGCACATTTTACTAAAAATTAAAATACACAAACTTAACTTTATTACAAAAAATTTGCAACTAAGAACATTAACACGGTCTAAAAATTTATAAATCAGTCATGGTTGTGATTTTAATTTTAATTGTAAATTACAGGTAAAAACTTTTTTTTTCAGAAAGATCACATTATTAAAACCAAATAAAACGAAAAATCAAGTTGTCAAAAGTTAAAATCCTACTTACATAAAAATTTCAGAAGAATTTTAAAAGAATGAGTCCTCTAAGCCTTTAAACAATTCTGCTACGTCTTTAGAAAATTTTAAAAATATATTATAGAAGTCGTCATAGTACTTTTTGATCTCAATTTTTTGATCATCCTCCCAATCCTCGTCATCGTGCTTGTCCATCTTTTTTTGATCAGTCTCTCCATTCACAATTTTTTCTGTTTTATTATCGCACTTTTTCTTTTCCTCACAAAAAGTTTGGCTATATCGAGCGATTAAATATTCTACTCTTTCCCTGAACATCCAAGAATTATATGTAGCAATTGAGAGCTCATATCGGATATCGCTCAATATATCTGTCATTCCAGTTACAAATGTACAAAGAATTTCAATTGAGGGCTGTTGTGATAAAAATAGTTGACGCTCTGCAATGGTTTCTCTGTGATATCTCCTTGCTAAGTCCCTGCGTTCTTGTAAGCTGTGTGATCTTGTTATATGACTAGGTGGTATTACTGGTGCTAATGCCATAGCATTTAATACATAACAAAACTCTTTTATGTGGTCTGCTAAAATACTAAGTCTAGTCGCAATTTCCAAACGTCGATTTTCCAGACTTTCCGAGTAATGACGGTTCATAAGGTCAGCTATTTCCGAAAAATTTATTCCTCCAGTCTCTCCATGGTCAATTTGAGAATCAGATGATCTGTTTATGGGAGGATTCTTAAGCTTAATACTTAAAAAAGGATTCCATATTACGTTTCGTAGTCGTGGATCTGTGTTTTGAAGACCTTGTGATGAATGCTGAGTATTTTGTTTATTAATTACACCAGTATATTTGGCAAACTCTTGTTCAAATCTTTTAGGAGCGAAAACTTCGCGTGAGGATGGGAGTTGTAACTCACTTGAATCAGTTCTTGCATGCCCTTTGACTTTTGCCACCGGTCTGGTGGAAGCAATATGTTTCTTGGAGTCTGGTTGCAATCCTGAATTTTCTTCAGAAGAAAGACGACGTTTTTGGGGAGTTTTAGGCATTTTTTCTCCATGTTGGGAGTCAGACTGTTTACTTGAGCAGGGATCACCGGGCCACGTTTGAGGGCTTTGTGAAATTGGTTTTTGAGAGGAGAGTTTGGATTTTTCTTTATTTAAATCATGAGAAATTCTGGTGAATTCTCTTGCAAATCTCGCTGGAGAAAAAATAAATTTAGAGGGTGGGAGATTTAAGTCAATAGTAGCCGTAGTTGAGACCTCTTCATTTTCATCCGAGTTAGAAAGGATCTCAGAACTTGGCTGGGATTCCAAATCCTCGTCAAAAAGGGGATCTCGCCGATTTGTTGGACAATCCAAAAGCTCTTCCAAGGAACGGTATCGCAAATTCGTTGAATTGCCAGGAAATTTTGTTTCTTGTTGGATGTTTACCTGTTTAGGTACATCTGACGTGGAACTAGGACAGTCCATCTGTTTTTGAGGGCTCTGTGAAGAAGGGTTCTGAGAGAAGAATTTGGGCTGCTGTGATGAAAGCTCGAAAATTTTTTTATTATATTCTTCAAAAACTTTGGAAAACTCCGTTTTGAAGTATTCTGGAGAAATAAAAATGCGTGGTGGTGGGAGATTTAATTCAGTAGTTGCAGTAATCGTTGCGTCTCTTTCCACTTCTTCATACGGCTTGATAGAACTGACATGCTTTTCAGGATCTGACCGAGATTCCAAATTGTCGTTTGAGGGAAGTAATCCGAGTTTTGTTTCAGCGTCTGAAGTTCTTGATTCCTTATGGATATTTACTTGTTTATCTGCATCAGAAACTGATCTGCAGGAGTCACTCTGTCTTTGAATGCTTTGCGTAGTAAGGTTCTGGGAATCGAATTCAGTCCTTTGTGATGAATGTTGATTGCTTTTATTCTCTTCGTCAGCAATTTTGGTAAACTCGTTTTCAAATTTCTCTGGAGTTATGACAGCAGGTATCAATGGGATATTTGATTCAATAAAATTATTACTTTGGGACTCTTCAGCTTTTTGTTTTGATGATGAAGAAATGGTGCTTCTCTTGAAATCAGTATTTGATGTCGAGTCCTCGTTCGAAAAAGGAAATCTTCGTTTTGTTGGAGTGCCTGGGATCTTCACTTGCTGATGAACATCTTCTTGTTTGACTGCTTTAATGGACAAACAAGGCTCCTCGATAAGTTTCAAAGAATTTTGAGGATTTGAGTCCTGTAAGTCAATCGACAGTGAAATAGGTCTTGAACTTTCTGCTGGACACTGACCTTTGTCATCAGCTTGATTGTCATCCACTTCAGAATTTGACTTGCTGGAATCTTCGTCGGTAATTTTTTCGGAGTCCTCAGAGCTGGCTGTCGAAATGTCAAATTTTTCATCTTCGGAAGAATCCGTGAAGTTTTGAGTATCATCTTTATCTTGGGACATTCTTTTGATCCAAATATAAATGGCATAGACAGTAAAAATGAATGTTCTTATGCTTTTAGAATGACTTTACCAACTAAAAACATGTAACGTGTAGAAAGAATAAAATCAACTGAACCTATCCGAGCTGTACTCGTACGATGATCGTACATTAGTGAAAATGATTTTAGATAATCAGCAGCATCTTACAGTATGCAGTTAATAAAACGAGAAAATGAAACCGAGGTGGCCTCATCCGGATTTTTCAACTGAGAGCCTGTAGCCGTTTGCTGGCAGCCCTGGCCTACCGACTAAATGTTATGATATAGAAAGCCACCCCCCGGCCATACTGACTAACCGTTTCCCAAACACTCAATAGCATGGGGATAGCGGGTTCAAATCTCACCGTAGCCTTAGATATGTCTTTGCTATATCCCTCTCTGACTTTCGCTATCTGTTCTTCGACTCTCAAAGGCTTATGAGCTAAATTTTACAGTGAGCACACAAGCCTGCATATACACGTATATGGGCAACGATAAATAAATAATAGAAGGTCTTAGGTTTGAGCCCCGAGGATACTTAATCACAGTTTAAAATCTGTGTTCAAATACGCTGGTCCAAATTTTATAAAATGCTAGCTCCTACGACCTCAAATATCGAAGTTCTTTAATGACTTTTGAGCACGATTAGCATTTTGCGTTGCAGTGTGGGACCCAGTTTGCAAATACTTAGCTCCATTTCTGTAATTATGAGTTTTATGTGGTTTTACATTTAAGTGATTATAAGTTTTACGGTATTAAACAATGTCACTTTTCATTCATATTTAAACTGACCAATTCTCGAGAAAACTAAAAAGCAGGTAGTAAAGCTTTTGAAAGACATTCGAAAACTCACCATTTTACCTTTCCAATTGCTTATGAACAAAACAAAATGATTTCTGTTCTGATATTAATTTGGAAAGGTAAGGTACTGAGTTTTTGAATATTTTTTTTTAGAAATTTTACCACCAGTTTTTTAGTTTTCCTGGAACGCTGATCAATTGATTAATGTTAGTGAATGCACCGACAATCTCGATCACAGACTAGAACGAGAATAGAGTAAAATGTAAATGATTACAATAATCAATCTCTTTGTAATCACAGACCATTATTACTTTTAACCATAGTACAGTATACATGGTAATTACAATTGTAAATATAACGCATGATTGATTATATTCCAAGTTAAAATTGCATTGATAATTACTTGCGAATTTAATAAATCGATATTAGTAATTAATTCCTATTTAATCATCTCTGTCAGAATATTGGTTTTTAGGAAACCCTATGCACTTCGCACTTATAAGTTTTGATGTACTCAGACAGGGAAATGCATAGTAGACTGTAAGTTCATCATTGAAAAATATCAAATGCAAGAGCTTAGATATTAAGTGTTTTATACCTGGTTATAGTATGACCACCACGAAGTCCCAACAGCAGGCTCAGCAAACCCTTTCAGTATTCATCGACACAGATTTTTCCTTGTCTATTGACTCATTTGAGGAGGACATAGTTTAAAATCAGTGGCTTCTATGATCGTGATATTGTTCTTTCGATAATCGCATCACAGGGTAGGAAATACTAGGTTCGTTTCTGGCCATAGACATGGGTATTCTGTTCATTCTTTTAAGATAACACAGATAAGCAAGAATACTAACACAACTCATATATGCACCAACTTCAATTTTATTCCATTAAATTTTAATTTATATATTTTTTATTTACATGCATATGTAAGCTTATGTGCGTCGACCGGCCTGTGTAGGGGTCAGGGAACTGGCTCTGCATCAGAAAGGTTCTAGGTTCGAATTCCGGACAAGGCGTGTGCGTTCTCTCCTTCTCTGTACTATCTGTCCTTTCCGTGGGAGCAACGTTAGCCCTCTAATGTGGTACCCCTGAAATAGTGGTCAACAAATCTGCCTTTCAGATGACAGTATGACGAAAGGTCATTCTCCAGGTGGTCATTGGAAGAAAAAAAAAGGCTTGTGTGCTAAATACAAAGTACGGCTTATAAGCCCTTGTCAAGACGAAGCACAAACAGCACAAGTGAAAGGAAGACAACACAAAGATATATCGAGGGTTATAGTGGGATTCGAACCCACTATATCCTCGCTTCAGAGCGTTTCGCGGAATTGTGAGACCGTGGTTAAGAAGTCCCCTCATTAACTCAATTTCTTGCTAAATACAATTTGTTACTAAATGAAGTTTTTTTTTTTTTTTTTTTTTGTCAAGGTATAATATCCTATTCACTGAAGTTATTGAGTAAATTCGAGTCAGAAACTCGCGATCTTCATCACGTTTATCTTCATATTTATTTATTCCCTAGACCACCCCTCTGACGCCCAATGGCTGAGTGGTAGCGCTTCGCGCTCCCGTGCCACAGGTCCTGGGCTCGATCCTCGGGCCGGGCAAGGTTGACTCAGCCTTTCATCCCTTCAGTGAGTCGATAAATGAGTACCAAGCATGCTTGGGAACTAAACACTGGGGGTTTCGCGTTCGGCTGACCACCTAACCGGAACATCTGCTTCTGTACCCCAGAGCCCAAGGTCAAGAAAACTGAGATGGGCACAGTAGGCCTTGGCCCTCTATGGGCTGTCACGCCACTGAGTTTAGTTTAGCTTAGTTTAGTTTTAGACCACCCCTCTTCTTCGATCCGTTGTATCCAATCCCCCTTCACACGCGTTCAAATGTTTAAAAATTGCCTGAGAAAGAAACTGCTCGCGAATGGGTAAATCGCATTTAAGAATCTGATGCAGTAAGAATAACCCTTTAAACATTTAAAAATGGAAGTTCTCTGGAATTGTATGATGCCGCTTGCACAACGGTACCGCAGCAGACTCATCATTAAGACACGGTTTCCAGCAGATCATCATCACTGGCTGCGATCAGTGTGTGGATGGGTGACCACTTATCTTAGTTTGCGTAGGGACAGAGGTTGTGCGGTATGGATCCTCGTTAAACTGTTCTACCGTAAAGGGCTCGACTTTGCGCGCAGGTCGTCGGGCTACCGAAGCGGGGTTGCCATACCCTCTGCAGAGGACCAAAATTGTGATGGCATGTCTTTGGATCATCGTCAGGGATGTTTCCCAAACCGTCGCTAATAGCCCATTGTGAAGCTCTAGTGCGACGTAACTGAACTACAACAACAACTTACACAATGATCCATGACTGCGAGAGAAAAAAAAACGCAGGTTCGCGATTCGCGAACTTACAAAACATATATATTAACACTGTTAACGAATATCATACAAATGCTTAAAAACAACTTCTGTAATTGGATAACCGCTTAGGATGAATTCCAATCCTTAGGAACCGTTCTCACTGCAAAGGATTAAGAACTTGATTGGCAAATTTTTCGCTGCTAAATTTATATTACCAATCAGGTTATCACTCGTGTGCAGTCGATGTCGTTCCAGAATGATTACCTATAAAAAAAATGTCTTGTAGCTAGTATAGCGTTAAGGCGTCTCTTTTGTCTGCCAAACTCTTTGTAGTGGGTTCAAATCCCATTATAACAATGGATATATTTTTGTGACGCCCTTAACTAAATTGTACTATCTGTTCAACTAGACAAGGTTTTAGTGTCAGTCATCATAATGAGTACACAAGCCTACATATTTATCCGTAGCAATAAATAGTATGGCGTAAGCTCTTTGAAGAACTTTACGAAGACAGAGATGGACAATTTCGATTCTTCACCGATTATATCAGCTACATCATCATCGAATTTTTTTTAAAGTATACACTTACTAAAAATCTAATTTCACTGCCAAACGATCTTTTGCGCCCGTGCTATTTGTTAAAGACACTAATAAAAATCAAATATGGCCAATTCGAATAATGCTCTAGTAAAAAAATGGACTAGTCTTTGATTTCCAAAACATAATCAATTTCTATAACTCAACTTGCAGTTTATGCATGCACTGTTGCTTTGTCAGCATTTAATTCGCTAATTTATCCTCTAGCATCAAAATACTTTTATATTTGACATTTTACTATTGATATTTTTACGTATTCTATCAATCGTGAATCAAATTTGTTACCAATTTTGAAGCTCCAAAGATATGCTCTGACTGCCGTTAGATTGCAGTTGAAACTAAAAATAAATTTGAAATTCTAACCAATTTTCACGTAAATTCGCGGATTGAAAAAAATTCTCGATTTGAGAGCTTATAATCGGTGGAAATTCTCGCTGCGACAAATTTGCAACCTTGGTGAAGGTAGAAAATTTGACGGAACTTTAAAATAAATATGTTAATTTCGAGCATATTTATTATTTTAATTGAGAATTATTTTAATTGGGCAAGCAAATCAAAAATATTCTTTAAAAAAGAAACTGAAAGATTTTTATGCTTGTGCTTTTCGAAGGTTTGTTTAATTTAAACTGAAGGATGCGTTACTGTACTTAAGGCTACAATATTAGCAGTAAATAATAATTGAAAATAGTTTAAAATTTTAATATCTAGCATTTTTTTTTAATAATACATACTAAATTGTGAACTGAACCGGTTTAATAGTTTCTGTAATATAAAAATTTAACTCTCATTTAAAATTTCATTTCTCAAAGTTTTCGTAAGAGATCAGATTTTTAAAGTTTAAAACTACGATGTTTGAAACAATATGCATTTCAAACAATTCAAATTCAGGATTGATCGTTCTTAAATACAAATTTATAAACTGTTAGGAAAATTTACTTTTATGCATAAAATTATCTTTCAATAAGTGAGTTTTTATAAATGAGTAAGATATTTTGATTAGCTAAATTTTTTTTTTCACAAAATGCCAAAATACAAAAACAGTAAAGATATTATAAAGTGACCGAATTATGGTTAAATCGAATAACTATTGGAAACTATATTTTGTAGTTAATATAAAGGTGCATAATACACATAACCATAGACATAGCGTGAGAAAAGCATACTTGTTTTCAGGAAACTATATCGATAGTTTGCTAAGAAAAAATATATATATGCAAATATGCATACATATTAAAAAATTAATATGCATATAAAATAGGCTAACAGTTTTCTAAAAACAAAAAGTGTGCCCCCCCCCACCCTTCACGCTACGCTTATGGGTGCATTGACCTCAGTCAGGTATAGTAGCTTAAATTCCTCAATAAATAATGATAAATAAATAAATAAAAGTTTGGTTTACCCAAAGGATGCATTTTTGTATTAATTGAAAATTAATATATCAATGGCACTAATTGATTAGCAGGTAGGTTCTTTAAACCACTTAGCAAAGATGAGAGGATTGGATTAAAAGTTGTTCAGTTTGAAAAGTTTTCCATATAAAAGAGCAAAAAAATGGATCTAAAAATTTCAAAACAAAATTTTTACGATTAAGAAATAAAGGAGCTAATCGTTTCAAATTGATGCAAGATAAATCCAGAAACGAAATTGTGACAATTTAAAAAATTTATTTTATAATTTTGATTTAAAAATTTTTTTTTTTCAAACACAACATATAGCAGCATTAAAATCAAATTTAACAAAAACTTACGTTGAAGTTAAAATCCACTTCACAAAATTGCACAATACATGAGATATTAAAAAAATTGCAGATTCAAAAACTTTCAAATATATTTACAATACACTCCTGAAATTTGAAAAAAATTTCTCTGATATTCATGTAATGTTCACTCATACTTGTCCATACTTCAAAAAAATTATGATAATCATCACGTGTATTGTAAAATTCATTGCACAAATCCGTACAATCGTTTTCTGTCTTTTCCCAGAAATTCATGATTTTAGGTATCATTAAATGATCTTCTCGTATATTACCATATGAAAGAATATGTCGAAGATCATCGAATATTTCTATCATTCCGTATCCAATTGCTACCAAAATTTCAATGAATCGTTCTCGAATTTCCGACAATGGACGCCGACGCTCTGAATTATAACGCCGTGTTAAATAATCACGGACTGCTGGGCTGCGATGTCTCGCCAAATTGTGAAGGACACTTACTAGTTTTGGCGACCAGGATGTGATAGCACACGGTGTGCAATGCCAGTAGTGTATATGATTTTCTAACAGTACTAATCCATTCGAAATTATGTTCTCTAATCCATTAACTAGAAAGGTCAGATAATTATCTTGCGTTTGATTAAGAAAAGCGTCAGATAGAGAAGCCTCTTGACTATCATTTCGAAGCGGTCTTTCTCCAGTATCGTTTCGAGATCTTTCTCTAGTATCGTTTCGAGATCTTTCTCCAGTATCGTTTCGAGATCTTTCTCCAGTATCGTTTCGAGATCTTTCTCCAGTATCGTTTCGAGATCTTTCTCCAGTATCGTTTCGAGACCTTTCTCCAGTATCGTTTCGTGATCTTTCTCCAGTATCGTTTCGAGATCTTTCTCCAGTATCGTTTCGAGATCCCGGTCCTGAACCATTTTGAAATCTCTCTCCGATATCATTTCGAGATCCATAAATGTTTGCAGTATCACTTCGAGATTGAGAAACTTCTCCAGTATTGTTTGGAAGTCGAGGTGCCTCTCTAATATCACTTCGAAATCTATATCTCTCTGAAGGTTCTGGTACAAGAAACTGATAAGAAAAACAAAACTTTGAAAGATCTGGAAACTTACATAAAATATTTACGTCCAATTTATTTTTGGAGACTGTGTTCATCCCATTTTCGGTAATTAGAATTGTATTCAAAAAAGAATTATTTTTCAAACTTTTGTTTCGTTTTTGTGTTTGCTGAAGTTTTACATTTTTGGCCACTTTATTTTTTGAATCTTCAATTTTTTTAATTTTTTGTGGCTTATTTGCTGATCTTGATACTACTTTCGCACTTAAACGTTTTTTTCTCCTAGTTGGTATTTCGGGTATTTTGAATATTGAGGTTTCATAGGTGCTCTTCGGTACTGAGGAGTCTCCTTGGAAGTCTGTTTTAGGCTCTAGGTTCCTAAATTTGCAACTTTCTTCAATCGCTCTTTGAATACTAATTTCTGTGTCATCCTCGAATAGTACTGGAATAAGATTTTCTTTAAACTGTTCATTAATAACTTTATCGAATTCTTTTGAAAACCTTTCTTTGCTGATGACTTCAGGTACGAATACTGTATTTGCTCCAGTAGAAATAATTTTCGGACAATATTGGGCTTTTTGATTCCGCTCGGTAAAAGTACTTCGTTTCTTGGAATCCGGTTTCAATTCAGAGTCTTCGTTTGAACAGGGATATTGTTTTGTTGGAGTACCTGCAACCTTCCATTCTTTTAGAGCATTCTCCTGTTCAGTTGCTTCAACAGACAGATTGTTGCTTAGTCGCTTTAACAGATCGAGTGCAGAAAGAACAGTTCTCTTTTCGATATTGTGAGATTTGGAAGCCGAAATACTAGGTTTTTCGTTATTATCCTGTATAGTGTCGAAGTCTTGAATATTATGTGTGTCTTGATTCTGCTCAGAAAAAGTACTTAGTTTCTTTGAATCAGGTTGGAATTCCGAATCTTCGTTTGAGCAAAGATATTGCCGTTTTGTTGGAGTACCTGAAAGCTTCCGTTCTTGTTGAGTATTCTCCTGTTCAGTTGCTTCAACAGACAGGTTGCTGCTTAGTTGATTTAACAGATTGGACTCTGAAAGAACAGTTCTCTTTTTGATATTGTGAGAGTTGGACGCCAAAATTCCAAGCTTTTCATTTTTATCATTGACTGTGTCAAAGTTGTGAATATTATGTATGTCTCGTAGCATTGGGTAAGCCAAAGTTTAGAAATAGTTGAAAAAACTGCAAAAATTCTTTCCAAAAGATAAGAAAAAATTAAAAACAAATTCCGTAAAAAAACACTTAAACAGTTTAAAAACTTCTATACAAATTGTTTAGGATTGCACGTATTGAAGTGGATTACTAAGTTTATTATTGCTCGAGATTTATTATCCACTCCACAGTTACAGTTAAACATGAGTGGCTAAGAAACAAAAGTTTTAAGCTATGATATGGATGAGTTTTAAAAACTACAGTGGATCTTGTTAACGAAATCTTTTTAACTTTGAATTTTCACGAGTTCTTTGTAACCAACTGAAATTGTGCAACTAAATTGCAACCAATTGAAAGGAAACTCTGAAAGAAATGAAAAACTTTTCATAAGCACCTTTTTGGGATGCGTCGGTAATAGTGCTTTTTTAAAAACATTTATTAAAAATCGATACCTGGATTGGCGTTCTGCTAAACGCTTTGCAATGTACATGTAGCGGATTAAAAACCAGTTTTAACCCAGGACATATCTTTGTTGGTCCTTGTTTAACTCGTGTTGCCTGTTCTTTAGCTCTACAAGGGCTTATAAACTGCACTCTGTAATAAGCACTCAAGCCAACATATCGCTGGTTCAAAACTAAAACGGCACATCTGCAAACGAATTATGCCTGCAGACGTGTCGTTTTAGTTTTGAACCAGCGATATGTATGTTTAACCATAAATAAAATACTAGATACTAAGATACTATAAATAAATACTAAGATCACATATCACTATAGAAAAGATCAAAGCTTCGTATCAAGGGGGAGACTATGCACTTACAGAAAATGAACTATTTTACACCTAATATCATGTTATCCATGGAAGATCGTGTGTTCATAAAAATGTAGGAGCTAAGCATGAATTTAAAATAATGAAAATAAATATTTACGAGACCATTATGTCTACGTGGAAGCCTTCCCGGTCAAGCGGTATCGCCCGTTAAACGATTCGTTTTGGGACAGATCTCCAGTATTGTTTCGGGATCTTTCTCCAGTATTGTTTCGGTATCTTTCTCCAGTATCATTTCGAGATCTTCCTCCAGTATCGTTTCCAGATCTTTCTCCAGTATCATTTCGAGATTGAGAAACTTCTCCAGTATTGTTTGGAAGTCGATGTGCCTCTCTAATAACACTTCGAAATCTATATCTCTCTGAAGGCTCTGGTTCAAGAAACTGATAAGAAAAACAAAACTTTGAAAGATCTGGAAACTTACATAAAATATTTACGTCCAATTTATTTTTGGACACTGTGTTCATCCCATTTTCGTTAATTAGAATTGTATTGTCGATGTAACGAGGAGGTAGCGGGTTCAAACCCCCGCCGTAACCCTGGAGGTTTCTTTGTGCTGCCTTTCTCTGAATTGTATAATCCGGATTTCTATTGGATAAAGGCATATAATCGTACTTATGTAATTGAGCTCACAAGCCTACATGTATGTTTACCAATAAATGAATAAATAAATGTGTCTACGTGGCATTAGTTTGCTAATAGATTTGAATAGTCTATTGTAGAGGCCATTAATCCTGTCAACTTAAAACTATTTTAATCTATTTCTGTATTCTCTGAGGTAGCATACAATATTTTAACTTTAAACTTAACAAAACACAACTTCTAGCAGAGAACGTCATAAGATTTTGGTATGATTATTATCATTTCACCGTCTTGCACAATGAAGCAGGATTGATATCCGGTTCGATTCTCACCATAACACTGAATGTTTTTTTGTAATGCTCTTCTCTAGTTTGTGCTATTTGTTTCCCAATATCTAGATGAAGGGGAGCCATCCCCTCTGCAGCAGATAAAAACTGCGATGGCACGTCTTTGAATCATCCTCGGGGATGTTTCTCCAGTATTGTTTCGGTATCTTTCTCCAGTATCATTTCGAGATCTTCCTCCAGTATCGTTTCCAGATCTTTCTCCAGTATCATTTCGAGATTGAGAAACTTCTCCAGTATTGTTTGTAAGTCGATGTGCCTCTCTAATAACACTTCGAAATCTATATCTCTCTGAAGGCTCTGGTTCAAGAAACTGATAAGAAAAACAAAACTTTGAAAGATCTGGAAACTTACATAAAATATTTACGTCCAATTTATTTTTGGACACTGTGTTCATCCCATTTTCGTTAATTAGAATTGTATTGTCGATGTAGCGAGGAGGTAGCGGGTTCAAACCCCCGCCGTAACCCTGGAGGTTTCTTTGTGCTGCCTTTCTCTGAATTGTATAATCCGGATTTCTATTGGATAAAGGCATATAATCGTACTTATGTAATTGAGCTCACAAGCCTACATGTATGTTTACCAATAAATGAATAAATAAATGTGTCTACGTGGCATTAGTTTGCTAATAGATTTGAATAGTCTATTGTAGAGGCCATTAATCCTGTCAACTTAAAACTATTTCTGTATTCTCTGAGGTAGCATACAATATTTTAACTTTAAACTTAACAAAACACAACTTCTAGCAGAGAACGTCATAAGATTTTGGTATGATTATTATCATTTCACCGTCTTGCACAATGAAGCAGGATCGATATCCGGTTCGATTCTCACCATAACACTGAATGTTTTTTTGTAATGCTCTTCTCTAGTTTGTGCTATTTGTTTCCCAATATCTAGATGAAGGGGAGCCATCCCCTCTGCAGCAGATAAAAAATGCGATGGCACGTCTTTGAATCATCCTCGGGGATGTTTCCCCGACCGTCTCCAATAGCCCATTGTGTGGCTCTAATGCGACGTAAATAAAGTACCTACCTACCTTCCCAATATCTAAGGGAAATTAATCGTTCGAGCGCACAATGGGCTATTGGCGACGGTCTGGGAAAAATCCCTGAGGATGATCCGAAGACATGCCATCACAATTTTGATCCTGGCACCCCCGCTTCGGTAGCTCAACGACCTGCGCGTCGAGCACTTTACGGTAGAACAGTTTAACAAGAACCAATACCACACAACTTCGGCCCCTACGCAGACTGATCCAAGTGGTCACCCACCCGCATACTGACCGCAGTCAGTGATGCTTGATTTCGGTGATCTGCTGGGAACCGTGTCAGCTTGGATCAGTCTACTGCGGGACCTACAGCAAAGGCAAAATCGATGCTTAAAGCTTGCAATTTGTTGGGAGTTTCATTTCTCCCAAAGCACTCATTAGTTGTTACTATAGACTGGCCAATAGAATTCATGTCATAAAGTTGATGTTGTGCAAGAACACCACTTTGGCTAACACTTTCCAAAAACGATTCCACGAAAGCGTTAGCATTTCTAAAGCTTGACCATGGCGAAGCCTGTCCCAGTACAATCATGCTATGAGTGAATATCGACACAAGAAGGGAGAGACTAAATCGAGTAAACCAATCCATGTTGGTCCATGAAAAAGCTCTCGACGCAATGGTTATTTGAAATATGTCCAACTCCCTTTTATATGGGCGCTTTCGTGAAAGGATTTAGTTTATAGTTTCAGTTTGCAATTTAAAATTACATGATATTGCATATACAAGTAGTGATGCAAATTCCATTTACGGAAATTAAACACACCTGTGTAATTCTGCACGAAACATCGAAGCATTCTTTTCAAGTTCTTTCGTTTGGTTAGAAATTATATGTGTGCTGTATTCAAAAATGGAGCGACCATTTTTACAACTGAAAAAAAAAAAAAAAAAAAAATATGTGAAAAGTAATTTTTTTTTAAACTAAACACACTTTTTAAGGGAATACTTTATGTTTTATTTTTAAGTCCAACAAAATTTCCCGAACGCCAATAGTTGATAAAGCTCAAAATAAAATTCAGATTTTAACAATTAAAAATTATTTTTTATTCCAGCTGCATTAGAATTATTCTTATGAATTTTATATTTTATAACCGTCGTTGAACAGCCGACCCAATTTTTGGGTTCACGAACCGACACCTCATTGAACCCAATCCAGAAGACAAGGGAACTCCTGGATCAAGTATTGGGAGAAATTTGCCTTCGTGGAGGATTTTTTTGATGGAACTAACCCGCAAATGCGTTACATGGAGAGGAAGAGCACGAGAACCTCCCACGGTTAGCCTGGCGGCAAGGGGACTCTAACCCATGATCCGCTTACCACTGAGGATATTTCACGTCAGCACAGTATGCGGATGCAAGCCGGATGCGGAATTCGTATCAACCACCCATCGCCGGGATCGAACGCTCTATCCCCTGAGCCATCGTGGCTCCATTCTTATGAAGTGTCGTTATTCGGTCATCATTGTTAATAATTCTTTCCTTTTTTTTTCTAAACTGCAAATTTTAACACAAATGAAACGCATACAAATACATTAAACACTCTAGCTAATAAAATTTATCTGGTTAGAAACTGATGCTTATTGACGTTAAGTTGACGTTAAGTTGAACGAACAGAAAAAAAAAGGTAGAAATATCATTAAAGAATATTGGGACCGTGCCTCCCGTAAGATAAAGACTCAGAGGGGTTTTGATATGCGATTAAAACCGGTTTTTTTGTCCGAAGGCTCTACTACCATTGTATGAAATAACGCTTTTGAGCAAATGATATGCTATTTTCAAAACTGTTATGAGTCTGTAAGAGCTTTTCATGACTGTCAGGTCAATTTTCGCTAATCTTTGTACCTTTGACGCTGATGTGACAGCTGTGTACCATTATATATTCTTTATCCGACCCTCTAATTACAAGTAAAGATATATTTTAGTATTTTTAAATTATGAAAATCAGTCTTGATAGTTATAAAAAAAATTCTGTTAGATTATCGGAATTATATTTGTACTAAAATATAAAAAAAAAAAAAGGAATTTTTCTTCATCCATAATCAAAAATTTATCAATAATTGATTTTGTAAATTAAAGAAATTTCAACTAGGAATAAGTGTTTCTCTTACATCCAAATAACGTAAATAGCTCTTGTTTGATAAATTACAGTTTGGTAGTGAACTGTGTTTGGTTTACCTATAATACAGTTCACTACCAAACTGTTTACAGAAGTTTTTACCTTTAATACAGAAAATACAGCGGTGTCGCATGCTGTATATCATAACCATAATTTATTAAGATTCTTAATATAATATCTTTCACTTATTTTTAACCTAAATTAATAAAAAATAATAAAAAAGTATGAAAAGTAAGAAAAATCTGCGTCTAAAGTTTAATGCCTTACATCTAGATGGAAAAAATTTCACCAAACTAGCGATTTTTTTTAAAAAATAGTTAATAACTTTTAAAATAGTTAAAATATTTATCCGTTTAAAATTCTTTATTGCCAGATGGCATATATAGTTTAAAATTGTAGCTTTGAATCAAGTGTACGGCAATTAAGTTCCCCGTGCAGAATTGCGGCGACATGGTGACATAGTCGCAGAACGTTACAAAGTTTTTGCAGAAAGATTCTTCATTTGGGAGGGGGTAAATTGCGATTTTTCTTTCTGCATAAATTTTCGAAAAATGTTTTTCCTTTTTTTCTGTAGAATTTTTTTTTAAAGATTTCTTTCTTAAGCGTCGGAGAGGAAAGAAATAATCATGATTTTTCTATTATCATTTGAGATATTAAAAAAAATCGGTAATAATTGGTTTCAGCTAGAATTTGAAACTAATAACATAAAATAAAAAAATATCAGAAATCGCGAAAGTTTAAAAAATAGTTTTCTCTAGAAATTTTTTTTTTTTTTTTTGAAAAATCACCGTGTTTTACGCACACTTACTTGAGTACATCTTTATTAAAGAGTCCTATTCGCGTGACATTATCGTCGATCTTCATTTTGAGAGTAACTACACAGATTTTACGATTTTTAATTTATAAACGAATTTTAATTTACAACAGTTTAATTGATTTACGAACTTTAATTTTTTGTAATGATTTACAAAATTCGAAAGAGGAAATAATTAATGCATTTTTCCGCCTACAAAATGCGAGAATATCGCCTGTAATAGTAGATGCAAAAAAGTATTTTTACAATTTTTTATACATCTCTATTCCATACTTTCTTCGGTAAACGAAACGTTTCTGTTACTTTAAATTAGTGATTGTTATAATTAAAAGTAATTTAAAGCAAAATATATTAGTTCTAGGGAAGTTTTTCGCATAATGCCCGAAAACATTCTGCCCCTGGGTTTTGAGTTGTGGCTTCTTCTCCATTCGGTGAAAAAGTTTCAAAAAACAATTATGTATACCTTTACTGTTAAATAGTCAGCTTGAATTTTTATAGTTTTAAATATGACCAAAGGTGGAGAAGAACGAATAGTTTCTAGGTTGATGTTTGTTCTATCAATTATCTAAATGTGTTTACGTTGAAATTTAACTGAACAAATACATGAATGTGTATATTTTTCAGAAACGTGTTTTATTTATTACTACAAGATTAATGTTTGAAGATTATAAACGCCAATAAATTGGAAAATATGTATTGCAAATAAAGATTACGGAAACATTTTCGGAGATTTCGAAACAGTTTTAATGTTTGACGGTTAAAGCATTTTATTTAGCTTTATCAAATTCTTATATCCTTCTCAAGTCCATGAAATAAAAACTTGTAATATTTTAAAAGTTCATCGAAATGCATTTAAGTCATGTGCTTCATAAAATCAGTTTTCAAATTTCTTAATAGTTATTTGTGTCCTTCATTTAAAAAGGGATGAAACTCTGTATTATTAAAATATATATCTTTGATTAATTGTCTAACGTTTCGCAACACCTTCCATTATACTGGGGAACAATTTTTCCTGTTAAATGACTTTTTTTAAAACCAAAAGTTGGAAGCATTAACATTGCTGATTTTAAGATTGCGATCTGTTTTTCTCTTACAAACTAGTTTTTATGATATTTAATATTATACTATGAACCAGGAATTTTTTTTTTTAAATTCACTTGTCCCCACTTCTCTGCTACGTAGAAAGTGGTTTGAAGAAGGCGATAATACATTTCAGTTTATGATTAGATACAATAAAAAAAAAAATTTTGGCGCGTTACTTTCAAAAGGAGCAGACAAGTTAATATGTATTTTATATAAACTTATACATTCTTTATAAAATTCAACATTCAAATAAAAATAAAAATATCAATTTTGAAAAAAAAAAATTTGGTTTCAGATTTGAAATCCGCTCACCAGAATTAGGTAAGATCAAGTACTTGTAAAAATAAAACAAAAAAAAATTTCCCCACTATATAATCAAAGGGAAGGAACTCCAAGAATTACTTAAAAATTCCGGACTGCACTAATTCTATCGTACAATTGAAAAAGTCGTATTTTTAAAATTCAATTTCTCAAGAACTATTCGGCCAAATATTCTGTTTTATTAATTTAAAATTACTTTTAAATTGATGTAAAGAATTGTTTACTTTATAATTCAATTTTTTTCACTATAAATAAAATGATTAAAAAATAATAAATATTTAATAAAAGTTACATTTTGAATGGGATTATCTTTGGATAAACAAATTTTATGATTGGGTGTAAAAAATTTTCCATTCGCTTTAAAAAGTTTTTGAGTTATGGCGAAAAACACGAACAAAAAAATTAACATTGAGGGGTTCAAACTTTGAACTGCTTTCCAGACCTAGCTATTGAAACATATTTCCCAGATTGCAGCTACTCTCTTTATTTTGGGGATCAGAAATCCGAATCCTTGAAATAAAAAAATTTTTTTAAAAAAGTGTTTATTCGAAGAAAGTACATTAAAGTACCTAATTAATTAGCATACTTGAGGTCACCTCCTCAAACCTTTAAGATTGAGTCCTAGAACGTAAAGATCAGATCATCAGATAAGTTTATTTTTTTTGCCTAACTTGCATGCATAGCCTTGATATTGAATTTTGTTATAACCAAACATACAACTTTATTATATTTAAATAAAACAAAAGTTTTCTTACTTAAAACTTAAATTAAAAGAATCCTACATAACCTTTGTAATAAAAAGCTGTTTGCTGCAAATTATACCTGTGATAGTCAAAATGAAACGTCATTTGCAATCAGTCATTAAAATTTACAACTGTAGAAAATTTGTTTTAGACTGAAGTTTTCTTTGTTTTTAGTTTCAGAAATAAATGCTACACCAGAAGAAAAATAACAGAAAATTCTCACTGAATGCATTTTATAATATCAACTTCCTAATCTCCCCCCCCCCCTCCAAATAATAATAAGCGACAAACTACAAGAACAATCTATCGCAATTCGAATCTTCATTACTGTTAAGAAAACCTATAATGAGCCTTTGCTACTGTTACAAAAAAACTACCATACCACATAATTAAAAAAAACACTAAGTTATGATAATTTAGAATATTTATTAAAAATTTCTATTGAAAAGGTATCAATAGTCCTTTTCCTTCAATTAATATCAAATATATACACTAATAATATCTGAAATTAACAAATACATGATAAAATTGCACATACATTTCTGTAGAATTAAGGTGTCTTAGCATATTGTAAACTCTTACTGAATCTTTCAATTCGTACATTTATTGTAGACAGAAAAGTATAAAAATGATTATTTTTCTTATAAAACCACATAGTTATTGCTTGACAATATTGAAAACTTTCATTTAAAATTCGTTATTACAAGCATTTTTTTTAAATTAAAATAAAATACAAACACTAATAATATCTTTTATAGATAAAATACCTGACAAAATTGCATATAAATGGCGGAAGAATTTAGATATCTTAATTTTTTAGGTTAGTGTCTACTTCTGCAGGAATCAACAATTTGGACTAATAAAAATTTGAAATTAATATTATTCTAACATATTGTTATGATGCTTATGAGTATTTTTTAAACATTTCTATTTAAAAATAATCAATATTCCTTTTCTTTCAATTAAAATCAAATATATACATAAGCAATATCCGAAATTCATAAATGCATTACAAAATTGCACATAAATGTCCGAGGAATTTACGTATTTTATTTCTTTAGGACAGTGTCTAATCCTACAGGAGAACACAGAACACCATAAACAAATAAAATTTTCAAAAAGAATATATTTCTGCTTACACCGCATGGCTATGATAGTTTATAAGCAGATCGCAAATTTCAATTTAAAAAAAAATAGTAATTACTTCAAACAGAATCAAATATAAACATACCTGAAATTGATAAATGCTTGACAAAATTGCGAATAAATATTAACAAAAAAAATTTTAAGATTCAGATTCTCTAAGATGTTCTTCTGGAAGGGTGTAAATGTGCCTTAAAATTGCAAGCATAAACTTATCAAAATATTGAAGACATCGAGTACGATGCTGCGTCATATTTATCACATTAATGAAATCTGAGTTTTCAGTAAGCAACACTTTAAACTCTCGCCATACTTTTTCGACACGAACCGCTGCTTTTAACAAGTCGGATGAGACTGTTAATAAAGATGATACATTTATGTCTGGGGAAAGGTCCAAATTTTGAATGCGAGCGAGTGTCTGTTCCATAGCACCTTGAAATCCATTGATGGTTTCGATGTATTGTATTTGGAATGTTCTCAAATGCTCTTCAACGATAGGTTCACTTAATGCTTCTGCCTGCATCCCCTTCGCATACTCGTCTACAAGAGATTCAAGTTCTGGAATGAAATCATCTCGTGTAAGAGGTTGAATCTCAACAGGTAAAAGGATTGGGAACGAATTTAGTGTTGTATCCCTAATTAAATCACTTTGTTTCGCGTGTTTAGAAACTTCAGAACTCATAGACTCTTGTGGTGGTTGATGACCAACCGATACTATTTCAAATTGAGATTTTCCATCAATGTCTTCTTTGTATTGAAACGGCCTTTGACTTGTGTCTTTCGATCCTGATGGAATATCCATGGAACTTAAATTTATGGCTTGGTCACTAGTTTCTTCCATGAGCGTTTCCCAAGTAAGTCGTACGTTATTAAAGAAAGCTGACAATTTAGGATTTTCTTTGCGGATTTCTTTTATGGGATTTTTTTGACCTGATATAGGTGGTACTTCGCATATTGGGGTTTTATTGGAGTCATTTGATACTGTAGAACCCTCATGAGTGTCTGTTTTAGGTTCTAAATCACACAGTACGGGATCTTTCATACTTTGAGGCACAACTTCAGCAGCACATTCAAATGAATCTTCTGGGGACCGAAGAACAATAGTTTCTTCAAGCTTTACGTCATAATTACAGGCTGATAAATCCTCGTCCGATTCTTTAGAAGTATTAGGTTTTTTGGATTCAGGTTCCTGTTTCGAAGAGAAGTGACGTCGCTTTGATGGAGATAACGAAAGTTCCTTTCTGTTGTCATCTGTTTGTTTAGTTTGATCCACAGACAAACTGGAAGTGTCCATCTGTGTCGGAGAAGTAATTGGAGAAGAAATACTGCAGTCTTCTGAACTTGGGAGATCCTCGGACTTGGCAATAGATACTGACAATACCAACTCACTGAATTCTCCAGCAATACTTTGGTCTTCCACCGTACCAATATTTTCTGTATTGGAACATTCAGCAACTTCTTGGAATATTGGTGATGCATCGTTACTGTCCTCCTTAGCACCTCCATTTGGACACTCATCAACGAATTCTTGTGACATTGACGATGTATCATCGCTGTCTGGAGTCTCGATCATAAATTCCCCCGTATTGGAACTTTCATCGTCAACTTCTTGTGACATTGATGATGATTCTTCATTATTGCCAGTAGTCCCGACAATCAAATCACTTGCATTTGAACATTCATCAGAGACTTCTTGCGATATTGGGGGTGATGCATCATTACTGTCCCTAGCCCCAACTATCTGATCATCTGAATTGTAATCCTCATCATCCACTTCTTGTGACATTGGTGAAGGAACACTACTATCCACAGTCGCGACCATCACATCATCTCTAGAATGGTGAGTTCTCTGTTCGGAAATGGCATGGGTAGATGACGAAATCTCTGGCACCATAATGTCTTCAGAAACGTCATTCTCTCCATCTTGCGACATATTATTAATAAAAAGTTCAAAAAGAGTACAAATATATTTGAAGAAGACTCGAGCACACTAAATCAGAATTCCGTAAATATATTTAGTCTGACTAAAATGCTGAGAACTTGTTCCAATAATGCCAGCGAGTTGCGTAATCAGATTCCACCTTCAACTGTCACGGTTACGAATAATTAGGTACGATGCTGAATTTGGTGCGGGGGAAAGAACAGGTAGAAAAGGACAACCCAAATATACATCGGTGAAAATTGAACCTGCAACCGTAAGGCTTCAGAGCATTTAGTGGAACGACAATACCAGTAAATGCTTCCAAAATTACAGAAAAACATAAAACATCGCTCCTGAATAAAATTTTGGATCAATTCATAGAAAATGAAAATAGTTCAGTGCCTGGCATTAGAAAAAAAATGAAAGTAGATTAGTAAGCCTCTAATATTATTAAATTTTCCTTGGTTGCTGTATTATTTACTATCTGTTGATAAATTTACCCATAAATGAACTAATACAATTTGATCCTGGATATTGCAAGCAAACATGAAGTTATTTTTTAACGTAATGTATTTTATTTCATTTTATAACCGTCGTTGAACAGCCGACCTAATTTTGGGTTTACGACTACCAATGTTTAACTCCGAAGCCTTGTAAGTTTGAACCCAATCCAGAAGACAAGGGAACTCCTGGATCAAGTATGTGGAGAAATTTGCCTTCGTGCAGGACATTTTGATAGAACTAACACGCATTTGAGTTACATGAAGAGGAAAACATTTTGCATCAATACTGTGGTCGGTTGGAGCCGGGTGCGGAATTCGTATCGCCCAGCTATCGCTGGGATTTGAACCCGTTCACCACATTTGAAAGCCGAATGCTCTATCCCCTGAGTCACTATGGCTCAACGCAATGTATTTGTTAAATATTTCGTTATATTAACTTTGGCCAACCAGTCAGCGGATCGGTAGAGTCACTGTACATATAGGCCAGGGTTGACTACCGTCCCGTCCTGCTGGTTGGGTGTCAGATCCTACTTGCACCACTCTACTACAATGTTTCTGGTGATTTTAGAGCAGTGAAAATTTTCAGTCAGTGATTATTACTATTGTTTGCTCTCTGACCTATATTGAGATGATGCAGTGTTTGCGTCAGATGTATTTATTTACTTATTGTTTCACGTATATATGAAGTCTTGTCTGCTCTTTACAAAATACGACTTATTCGCTCTTGTCTTGATGAGATAGCACTAGTTTAGAGCAGTAGGTTATAAAGATACATCCCAAAGGCTAATTTCAAAGAGGACCCATTCACACACCATCCATTCACCCGGAGATCCTAATTTTGACCTGAACCAGAGTACCATCAATCTCTGATCCAGTACCCCCGGAGGTATTGATTTGTTATGTGAACTTTGAGGACTCGGTGATCCCGACAGATTTAGCGTGCACCAGTCACCATTTCTCATGCGGGGAGTCTTCAGCTGGAAGAGATCGGATGCTCTATCAATCAGGCTGTCCCGGCCATTCGAGAGACACTACGCTTTTAGAGACTATCTGAGGTTTATATGCTGACCATCGTCCTTACGAAACTAAAAAACCGATAGTAAAATTTCTATACAAATATTTGAAAACTACTTGCTTTATCATTCCAAATTATTATTCATAAAACAGATGTCCCTTGCAGGGATTCTTGAACAGATTTTATTTTTTTCAAAAGGTAATGAGGTGGGTTTTTGAATGTTCTTGTAGAAATTTTGATGCCAGTTTTTTTAGCTTTTTGAGGACGCTGGTCACCTTAATGATTTTTCAAAGGTATTACTGCTAATAGAAGTCTCCCTGACCTAATGTTCTTGCTATTAACGGCTTTGTAGTCTAAAGGTAGCGGGTTCATAACAGTGAATGTATGTGTCTGATCTGGATGAGGGCTTAAAAGCCGCATTTTAAAATTATCTGCAGATGTAAGTGTAAAAATAAGTTAAATAAATAAATAAATCTACTAATCATTTAGAGTTGTTAATACTACCAACATGAAAACTTTTTGAAAAAATTAGTGTTCCTTTTAAGCTTACCTTAACGATTACAGTACCTATGAATCTTACTCTTACTTACACTTTGTACTCCTGCGTATACTACTTTTTTGAGCTTTACGTAAACTTAACCAATTGTAACTTTTAATTTTAATTTCTGAAGCCACTTCGATTACCTGTTACCTGGGAAAAAAGGTGTTCCCGTTCAGGATTTTTCTACTTCGGACGATTGTTGCTTATCTTATATTTCTGTTGCCCTACAAAAGTACTGGAGCACATAAATTTGTTTTCGCAATTCTGTGAACTGCAAACTATACAATGAATCTGCTTTCATTTTGGTCTTTGAACTCTTCTTATGCTGGGGTCCCGCAGTGAACTGGTCGTTAAGGCACGGTTCCCACCAGATCACCGAGGTCAAGCATCACTGGCTGTGGTCAGTGTGCGGGTGGGTGAACACTTGGTTCAGTCTGCGTAGGGACCGAGGGTGTGCGGTAATGGTCCTCGTTAAACTGGTCTACCGTAAAGTGCTCGACTTCGCGTGCAGGTCGTCAGGCTACCGAAGCGGGGGTGCCACCCTTTCTGCAGAGGATCAAAATTGTGATGGCATGTCTTCGAATCATCCTCAGAGATGTTTCCCAGACTGCCGCCAATAGCTCATTGTGCATATCTAGTGCGACATAAATGAACTACAACTACAACTTCTTATGCTGGGATACTTTCACTATTACTCAACTTCATCTTTCTCGAGGGAAGGAGGATGAAAAATGAGAAGCATAGATCCTCTTCATCGTCATCAACTTAGCTCAACGTAGAGGGGTCTCCTAGGCCGAGCGGTTTTACCCACCAAACGATCTGTAGCAGGTTTTGTAGCAAGTTCAAATTCCGCCTTAAACCTGGTTGTATTTTGTCGCTGCCCTTCTCTGAATTATACTGTCTGTCTTCCTACTTGACAAGGGCACACAAAGCTGTCATGTATGTAAACCAATAAATAAATAAATGCAATTTAGAGCTATTAATCGATTGAAATAGTTTAAGACAATGACACAAACCTGTCACACTAACAAAAAATAAAGCGTTAGTTAAGAGCATGCGTTGGAAAAGTTTTTATTTTCAATCATGTCAATGATTTATTCCTATGAAGACACTATTAATGGTTGGTACTTTATTTATGTCGCACCAGAGCTGCACAATGTTCAATTAATGCACAAATCTATATATGTTGATTTTATTTACTTATTTTATTTGTCGTTATAAATACATAAGCAGGCATAGGTAGTCATCACAAAATCCTCATCAAGTTGAAGAACAAATAGCACAAATTAGAACCCGCTTCTTCCACGCTATAGAATGTTTAGCGGGATTTTCTTTACCGGATTCGCTAAAGATCAAGATATACAAGATCATCTTTTGAATATGGGTGTCCCGCAGTGGACTGATCGTTAAGACACGGTTCCCAGCAGATCACCGAAGTCAAGCATCACTGGCTGCGGTCAGTGTGCGGGTGGGTCACCACTTGGATCAGTCTGCGTAGGGACCAAGGGTGTGCGGTATTGGTCCTCGTTAAACTGTGCTACCGTAAAGTGCTCGACTTCGCGTGCAGGTCGTTGGGCTACCGAAGCAGGGGTGCCATCCCCTCTGCAGAGGATCAAAATTGTGATGGCATGTCTTCGGATCATCCTCAGGGATGTTTCCCAGACCGTCGCCAATAGCCCATTGTGCAGCTCTAGTGCGACGTAAATGAACTACTACTACTTTGAATATGGGTGGCTAGCATAATATAATAACTATAAAACTAGATATTTCCACCCTATGCTAAATTAATGGAAGTAAGATGATTGCCTCTGCCATTTTATATATATTCTCAAAGGACGACGGAAACAAAACAACACGATGTGATCAATTAACAAAGAAGATAAATATATGTTTGGCTGTTTTTTATTATAAAATTAATCTAAACTATAATGGTGCTTATCGAGCCATGATGGCTCAGGGGATAGAGCGTCCGCCTTCCAATGAGGTGACCAGGTTCGAATCCCAGCGAGGGGGCGTCAAATATGCTTCCAATAATTTTTATTTGATCTTTCACTAAAACGTTTGTGTATACCGTGATACCTTATTAATAAAAATATGTTTAGATTAATTTCAAATCATTCTACCACATTTTTTTTTTTTAAATGGAAAGCTAATGATCAAACATATTCACTTTGTATAGCCCTTAGAAGCAGTCCGATGTCCCATTCATATAATTTTTTTCTGACTCTCAAATTATAAGCAAAAATATACTTTGGTATTTTTTACTTATAAAATACAGTATTATAGTTTCTAAAAAAATCTGCTGGATTATCGGAATTATATTTGTACTAAAATATCCAATTGTTAACCAAAATGGGATAATTAACTGGTTTTCCTCGCATTTTACGTGGTTTTCCTCTCGTGTAACGCAAATGCGTGTTAGTTCCATCAAAAAGACCTCCACAAAGGTAAATTGTTCCCAAAATCTAGGTCAAGGAGTTCCTTTGTCTTCAGGATAGGGTTCAAAACTACAAGACTCCGAAGTTGAACCTTAGCAGTCGTAAACCCAAAAATTTGGTTGGTTCAGCAGTGTTCAACGATGATTATAAATTAAAATGGTGCTTAGCAATAAATTGTTAACTTATCCCTTATTTAGCGGTATTTTCCTGTAATATTTATATATCATCTCTTGATATTATTAAAACATCCTTCATAACGATAATTGTTCAAAAATAAAAGCTTAAAACTAAAGTTGAGTGCTTTATATCTCCGTCGTTGAGCAGCCGACCCAATTTCGGGTTTACGACTACTAATATTCGACTCCGTAGTCTTTTAATTTTGAACCAATCCAGAAGACAAGGAAACTCCTGTATCAGTACCCCCAGAGGTGTTGATTTGTTATGGGAACATGGAGGACTTTGCGACTCGACAGATTTAACGTGCATCAGTCACCCTTTACTACACGGGAAGTCTTCGGCCGGCTGGGATCGAACCCACGAACTCTTTGACATGGGTCCAGTGCCCTACCGACCAGGCTATCCCGTGCAGAAATTAGTGTTTAAAACATAGCATTGCTCTTCTATTATATCATTAAAAAAATCGCAAATTATCTAAATTCTTAACAGAACAATGCTGCTATTCAAACGGCATGGTACATTTACTTATCGGATCCAATACATGCGTATGATGGCTAAAATTATTCGATTACTTTTATTACACTCATCGCTGTCATATTTATGATTATTTATAATTACCATGTTCTCATAATTAAATTGTAATTAATCATTAAAACTAAACCTGATGGGAAGTTTAAAATACTTCTGCAAACTGTTAAGGGTTAAACTGATAAGCTTGTGGGTGAAGTCGCTATGGTAACCGAGCAAAGTGACGAGGTTTAAATTAACATCCTTAGAGAATCGGAAACTAAATCTATGGAACCAAATTTATAAAGAGACTTGCAAAAACATTTTGGGTTCTTTCAACCAGTGATGGGCATCATTCACGAAAGTTTTATTCATGACTAAATTTATTCAGAATAAATTTATTCTGAATTATTATTCATATGAAAATTTAGTCATTATTCATCATTCATTATGCAAATGTATAAAAAATTTTGAATAATGATTGATGAATAAATTCATTAGTCATGACTAATTTTTCTGAATAAAATTTTGAATAACCAGCGAAAAATGCAATCGATATGTCTTTGTCTATAACGAGATGCAAAACATCGTTTGCTCTTAAACGTCTTATTTTAGGAATTTAACTATAAAACTAAGACAAGTATGAATATTTATTTTTATGTTATTTTAACTAACTCCAGTGTAACATACTTAGTTGTGCTAAAAAGTAGGTTTATAACAGTTTAGTTACTTAAGTTCATTTTAAAATTTTGTTCTAAAATCTATAAAACACAATTTCTTATAGTTTTTGAAAGCAGAAGATAATCTTATTTTAAATTTTTAAATAAAATTTTAACTTAAAAAATTAAACGCTTTTTTGCCATGTAACCATTTCTCAAATGTATGCATTATGTTAGACAAAAGTAAATTTCCTCAACTATTATATAAAAATACTTGAAAAGGATAAACGTTTTATTTGTAGTTGTCATAATCGTAGTCAGAGTATTGCGTACCCATTTTTGTTGACCAGTAAAATTATTCAGTTATTCTTGACTAATGAATAAAGGATACTGAATAAAGAATAATGATTGATTTATTCTTTATTCAAAATATTTCTGACTAATGAATAAATCTTTATTCATTATTCAGAGTTTGAATAATTATTCATCATTCTTTATTCATTATTCTGAATGACAAATGCCCATCTCTGCTTTCAACTGAATAATTTTTAATTTGATGAAACTATCTGGTTATCGCCAAGAGAATAAAAATGATTGCGCGGCAATCATGGGCGTTTGTCAATCTAAGCTTGCTGGGGAAAATCTAGTTTTCACTACGCAACTGGGTAAATTCCAGTTTCACTTTTTGAACATCAACTCCCGCTATAATCACATTAAGATCTAACATGGATGACAACGAAACATTTAATATTGGTGACAATATATTGGACTTAAATCTGGTATTGATAACGACATAACATTTAAGATTGGTGATAATTCCATTTGAATTTTGCATTAATGATAAATCTAATTTTCATTTTTCGTTCAGAATGTTCTTTAGTTCTGACACTTGAGTTTTCTTAGTGCTTTAGTTCCCTAACCAAATTTTTTGATTCAGGTGGTTGTGAAAATGAATCATTCATGCTCTTCTAACATATCCTTCCGTCGCAGAATATTTGTATCCGAAGCTGATAATTTAGATCGGGAAGCAAGGTTCAATTCCTTTAGAACCGTTATCGTGTAGATTGCATGATGGTGGTATCATACATGAAACGAGCTTTTCTGACTCTAGCTTTACAAAATCAGGCATACGTGATCTCAAAAATTTTGTTAAAAAATTTTGTTTAAAATTTTGAAAACTAAGGATTTCAGAACTGAAGATCAATCCAAAAATGAACTAAAACTTCGAGAACAGAAATACATATGGCAGATTAAAATATGCTATCAACGTTCTGTATAAGTTGGAATGGTAATTAGCAGAAAAGGTTGTTCGGATTTCTGTAGGCATCGGACGCAGTCAATTAATCATTCAAAATTACTAACTACATAATCTTTATGCTTTTTAATTTTTGAAAAAACAAATTCGCAAAAGTTCTAAAAGCTTTAGTGCAATTTTTCATGATCTTAATAAAACGACAACTATTTCCCGCAATTTTTCAGAGCAAGTTTGTTAACTATAAAAGTTGTCGAGAAAACAAAAATCAAAAATTCAATATAGAAGATGAGGAAAGAGGACTCTTAACAATTCAGAAATGTAAAATTTTCCAGTGAAATAGTGAGAAATAGATATGTTGTTCACACTGGAACAAGACACTGTAGCATGCTAACTTTTGCAGCGTATTACACATTAAAAAGCAAAAACATTGATGAAGCACAATGAGGGGTGTCCATACACTGATAAAGAATTTTGTTTACAGAACTGAAACGTATGTCTATTTCTGTGTAATTATTTGCATTTTATTTACGTTACTCAGAGCTCATTCTAGGCAGGGTAAACAGGGTGCGGCACCCTGCTGCCCTTTTAGTCAAAAGAATCCACCCTGTTGCCCCTGAAGTAAATTAGTGCCCTGATGTTATAGACTCCATACCCTTTTTGCCCTTTCTTTCCTCAACCCTTCTTTATTTTTTCCCCGAACTCTACAATGGATTTCTTAAACTTTTGCTATTTTTAACTCTTTTGATTTAGTTTGTCATTGCTGTCAATATTTAGATTTATATGGGAAAGGAAAAATAGCCATCACACCCATTTGTTGCACTTGTCTTTGAAAGTTTGCAGTTACTTCCACTATCATTAAATCAAAATTATTATAAATCATTTTAATTATTAAAACATAACTACAGACACTAAAAAACATACATTTATTATTTTATTAATATATGCATGCATTTTAAATAAACTACTAAGCTAATTAGCTCATTAACTCGATTTACATGTTAATTTATTAATAAAAATTAGTAATTAATATGATTGCTTTGCTACTTTTTGTCAAGTAAAAAAAAAATTTTCTTTTACTAATTGACAATGTTTTTAATAGAACGCGTAAATCCCATAGAAAGAAATTATTGCCTTTTTAGAATAATAATGTTCTTTTTTTAAACTTTTGCACCCTGCCCTTTTTTCTGCCTAGAATGAGCTCTGCTTACTTTTGCTTTATTCTACGTAGCATAAATTATTCCCTATCCTCTTTTGGATAATACTTTTCATACACATTTTCAACAAAAATATTTACAATTGAGAAAAAAATTTTTTTTTGATTGATATTTTGCAAATTATTTAAAGAGAAAGTTACTGTGATCTAAGAAAATATTTATTACATGCAAATATTATAAAAAAACGGCAACTAAATCAAATAAGAACTTACAATATCTTAATCCTCCAACAAAGTTATGCATAAAAGTTCAGTGAACTTCAGAAGAGTTTTGATGTTCTCTATGATAAAATTCCATAGGAATGGTCTTAATGTACTTTTCACTTGCATCCCGATACGCCCCAAAATAACACCAGCAGCGGTAATAATGCTGGGTCATATTTGTCATATCGAGATTTGAATTTCCTTCACGCACATGTGCGAATTCTAACCACTTTTGTTCGACATCAATTCCCGAATTAAGCACATTTAATTCCAGTATTGATAACCTCGATACATTTAGAAATGGCGATAATTCCATTTCGGAAATTACAGCCAATGATTCCTGCAAAGTTTCTCGAAAATTGTGGATTTTTTCAGTAAATTGTGTCAGGAACGTGTTTAAATGTTCATCGTTCTCATTTCCACTAAATGGCTCTCTCGGCATCTGATTCACACAATCCGTAACAATGCGCTCTAATTCTTGAACAAATTCATCTCGCGCCTGGGTTGGATTTATAGAACCTGGATTGGATTTTGTAGCTAGTTCTTTAGTTGAATCCGCTGGTCTCAAGTCACCAGAGATTGAAGAGCTTAGAGATTCATGTGATGACTGATGACAGAGTGAAGGGGCATCAAGCACTTGACTAGCGCCTTCCAATCCACAAATCTCAACTGGTTCAGTAACTACAGTGCTTGACCTAGTCGTTGTATCTTGAATCAAATCATCTTGAATTATTGCCCTGGTTCTAGGAGAATTCAGAGGTAGGGGTGGTTTACAACGCGGTGAAGCAGTATCTAATCGAGATTTTTTTCCAGTGCAACTTTGAGATTGAAATCGCTTTTTGCTAGCGTCTTCCTGTTCAGGAATCTCGACAGATGCAATAACTGTGGTGCTTGGATTTATTTCTGGATTTTGTATCGATTCATCTAGTCTCATTCGACTGGTTGATGGAGTATTAAGAGATACTTCTGGTAGCTGATGACCAATTGCAGTAACATCAGATAGGGATCCTTCACCAGTATTTTTTCGAGATTCTGCAGCGTTTTCAGCACCAGAAGATTGAGATTGACTCTCTGCAGTGTTATCCGCACCAGAAATCGCAGCAAGTAAAACAGCATGGGTTTTAGGATATAATCGTTTCCACCCGTCAGATTGCTTAGAAAGGTACTCTGTTATGTGCTCATTATTTCCTTCTTCAATTAATGACTCCACGTACTCCTTGTAATATTCATCTACTGACTTCAATGGTGTGGTGCTATAGCGGTGCTTTTTACCCGGTGACATCTCTAATATTTTGGGAACCGATGCTTTATTATCCGCCCTTCAGTACCAAAGAATCACCTCCAAACTTTGTTTTGATTCTTAAAGACTTTGTTTAGAAAAAAAAAAATCAGGCTAAAGATTTTCGCGGACATACTGAAACAAGATTCCAGAAGAAAGAAAACATATTTGAAATTTTCTGAAGGGAGAGACACAATCAGAATCCACTTATCGGTTACGATTATGAGGGCAAAGCTACCGAAAAACAAATTCTTTCAATTACGGTAAAGATCGGTGCGGAGAATTGAGGTCCTAGACTAAGCACCTGGACAAAGAAAGCCACGTGTCCGCGCTCTGAGATCTGTGAAAGAAATCTCAAGATTTAAAAATGAAAAGCATAGAAACTCTTCATTCAGTGGCAACATCAATTAAGCACTTGAATGCTGTTCGCTTTTAATAGGGTGTTTTTAGAATATGAACCTACGGCATTTTGTCACAGTGTCGGATTTAAGTCTCTTGGTTACCCCGTTCGTGTTAGGTGTTGATGTAAGGAAATAAAATCAATAAAAAAATATGCAAGCAAAGGTTTTAAAATCTATACACCTGCTCCTGTATGTATTACCAATTAGCTTTTGAACTAAAGGACAGGATAGCTAGGTTAGTGCGGCCATTTCCAACGGGTCGTGAGTTCGATCACCACCGGCCAAAGACTCACCGTGTAGTAAATGGTGACTGGTGCATCTTAAATCCGTCGGTTAATAAAACCCTCCATGTTCAAATAACAAATCATACCTTTAGAGTGGAGGGGGTCCCGCAGTGGACTGATCGTAAAGACACGGTTTCCAGTAGAACACCGAAGTCAAGAGTGCCTGTCGCGGTCAGTGAGCGAATGGGTGACCACTTTGATCAGCCTGCGTTGGGACCGAGGGTGCGTTGTATTGGTCCTCGTTAAACTGTTCTACCGCAAAGGGATCGACTTCGCGCGCAGGTCGTCGGGCTACCAAATCACGGGATCCCTCCCTTCTGCAGAGGATCAAAATTGCGACGTTATTAATGTCTTCGAATCATCCTCAGGAATGTTTCCCAGACCGTCGCCAATAGCCCATTGTGCAGCTCTAGAGCGACGTAAATAAAGTACTACCTTTGGGGGTACTAAATTGGAGATTGATCATTCTCTGGTTCAGATCAAAATTGATCTGTTTATGAATAAATGGGTGTATGAATGAGTCCAATTTAAAAACGGGTAATGACGTGTGAATTCGTATTCTTGGGCATAGATGAAGCTACTGAAAAACAAGAAACGCACCCTCTACCTTGAATACGCTTGGTTTCATCAATCAGGCTTGCTGAGTTAACTCGTCTCGGTCACGAGTTAACCCGTCTTTTCATGCCCAAACGTTATTCTCCAAAGACGAGTCAACTCGTCACTGCACGTGCAAATTCGAATTAACTTGACATTAGTCAACCACGTTTGGGCATGAATTCAATATTTTGAATACTTTGCTTTACTTCCATATTCGTGTAGCTTATAGGGCAGTGATAGCCTGGTTGGTAAAGCACTGGGCCCATGTCCAAGAGGTCGTGGGTTTGATCCCCGCCAGCCGAAGACTCTCCGTGTAGCAAATGGTGACTGATACACGTTAAATCTGTCGAGCCACAAAGTCCTCCATGTTCCCATAACAAATCAATATCTCTGCGGGTACTGATCCAGGAGTTTCCTTGTCTTCTGGATTGGTTCAAAATTACAAGGCTACGGAGTTGAACATCTGTAGTCATAAACCCAAAAAATTGGGACGGCTGTTCAACGACGGATATAAAATATAATAAAATCAGGGATTGGCGAGTAGCATTAAAAACAAAACAACAAAAGCTTTTAAACTGAAGTTAGTAAGAATTTTTCTTGATATGTAGCAGCAGTACTTTAATTACGTCGCACTAGAACTGCACAATGGGCTATTGGCAATGGTTTTAAGAAACATTGCTAAGGATATTCCGAAGACATGCCTTCCCAATTCTTATCTTCTGAAGGGGGTGGAGATCCCCAGCTCTGTTTTCTCGATATGATATACAATAAATAAAATTATTGTTGCACATACATTTGTGGGTTTGTGTGCTCATTACAAAGCTCTTAAAACATCACTGGCTGCGGTTAGTGTGCGGGTGGGTGACCACTTGGATCAGTTTGCGTAAGGACCGAAAGTGCGAGATATTGTTCCTCGTTAAACTGTTCTACCGTAAAGTGCTCGACTTCGCGTGCAGGTCGTCCTCTCTGTAGAGGATCAAAATTGCGGTGGTATGTTTTCGGATCATTCTCAGGGATGCATCCCAGACCGTCGCCAATAGCTCATTGTGCAGCTCTAGTGCGACGTAAATGATCTACAACAACAGTAATCTGGAAAGGAAATGGTTATAATTAAGATAGATTATTAGGGATCTATTGTTGGTGTAATACGTGATTCCTCCAATCTGATTTTCTATATAATTTATAATGAAACCTGAGGGACTGAAGGTCTAATGTCCTGAACTGTTGAAGAAAGGATTCGTATTCTGAAGTCTTTGGAGAACTTAAGCAATTACAAGAGAATAGCTTACAATCCTCAAGAGACGCAACACTGGTTTCATAATAAGATTAACTTGGTTCATGCCTAACGATGTGCGGATTCAAATTAATAAAATCAAGTAGTGCCAGAAAATAAAAAAGCAAGAAAAAAGAATAGCTAGAAATCACAAGGGTTTCTAAAGCACTATAGGTCTTGGATACTGTACTTATCCAGAGGTGCTCATAATACTTCTGCATGCTTGAAACCGCAAAATATATTACGTTCTGGTCTTGCATTGAATTGCTGAAAATAAGAAAAGATCTGTGAAACAAAACTTTATTGTTACTAAACGCGTTGTCAGGCAGTAAATTGTTAGCTAATTTGTTATTTTGCACATAAATACGAATATTAAAAAAAAAAGGATTTAAAGCAAAAGGCAGACTCATTTATCGCTACACATACGTATGCAGACTTTTAAGCTCATTGCAAACACAGCTTATAAGCCCTTGTCAAGTTGAAGAACATATACAAATTAAAGATCTCATTCAGACTTTCAGCGGGATTCGAACCCGCTATCTCTCCGCTACAGAGCGTATGGAGACAAGACTGATCGATCGCAATGAATTTTACCCTTTTTAAATTTTCTGGAAGCTGCAAATATGCAAAATTAGGTATTAAAATAATTTTTCTGAATTTCAGAGGTCCACGAAGAGAGATTATATATATATATATATATATATGTATATATATATATATAACTAAACTCAGTGGCGTGACAGCCCATAGAGGGCCAAGGCCGACTGTGGCCATCTCAGTTTTCTTGACCTTGGGCTCTGGGGTGCAGGAGCAGATGTTCCGGTCAGGAGGTCAGCCGAACGCGGAACCCCCAGTGTTTAGTTCCCAAGCATGCTTGGTACTCATTTATCGACCCACTGAAGGGATGAAAGGCTGAGTCGACCTTGCACGGCCCGAGGATCGAACCAGGGGCCTGTGGCTCGACAGCGCGAAGCGCTACCGCTCAGCCACCGGGCGAAATTATATATATATTATATATATATATATATATATATATATATATATATATATATATATATATATATATATATATATATATATATATATATATATATATATATATATATATATATATATGGAACGAGGTAGGAGAAACGGTTATTGAAGTTTGACTTGTTTCAACAATTGCTCCTGTTTTAAATCTCTTCAAAGAAAAAAAATCAAAAAGTACTCTGATACTATCTAGAACTGAAATCAGGAATGACTAGCTTTATCGATAGATATGGTTTCTCGGAAAAAACATTAAAGTTGAATCTATTCTGCTGGTTGCTGCACTGCAACTCCACCAAATAGTATGGTACTTAAATAATTATTGAGCATGTGTAACAATTAATCATGGCTGTTAAGTTTGATTCATTGCTAGCCATCTAAACCAGTGGTTCCAAAATGGTGTTCTACTGAACCCTAAGGTTCCGTGAAAGGGTCACATGGGATCTGAGAATTTGAAACTAGTTATAATTCTTGAAACCAGAAAGTATATTTATAATCAATTAATAAACCTTTTTTTTTTTTAATATTTCCATTATTTTTATGAAATTATTTAATTAAACTGCTCGAATAAAAAAAAAAATTCAAAACAATTTTTTTTTTTCCTAAAACAATATAATAAATAATTATAAAAAAGATATTTTGAATTTTTTAAAAAATTCAGTAGTATTTCGCATCGAATAAAATTTATGAATAAAATTATACTCTGATTTTTTCTTTCTTTTTTGTTTTTAATTTAATGGAAACCATATATTTTAACTCATTCCATTAAAATAAGAACTAGACTAGATACGTTCCAGACTTGTGACTTTAATAGTCGGACATAAAACCCAATTTTAGGACTAATGCTGATAAAATGATATGATGAAAGTGCCAGGATAACCTCGTTGGTAAAGCCTTGGGCTCAAGAAGAAGAAATCGTAAGTTCGATATCGGCCAGCTGAGGATTCCCCGTGTAGTAAATGGTAACTGGTATACGTTAAATCTATCGGGTCACAAAGTTCTCCATATCCCCATCACAAATCCACCTTTAGGGGTACTGAATTGGAAATTGATCGTTCTCTGGTACAGTTCAAAATTATTTCCTGTGGAGTCCCATTCATAAATCCATTAATTCATCTGTGGATGAGTTGATGTATGAATGGGTTCACCCTATAAACGGACTGTGACGTGTGTGTGGTTGAAGTCGTAATCTTGGTCAGAAATAGTGCCATTTAAAAACAAGAAACTTACCCTCTGCCTTAAATTCGCTTGGTTTCATCAAGCAGGTCTGCTGGCATTAGAACAATTGCTGATTTAATGTATTCATTGGATCTCAGGGTTCCGTCAAAGGCAGGTCGACATTTTAGGGCTCCACAGACGAAAAATATTGGAAGCTGCTGATCTAGACCAGTGTTTTTTAAACTTTTTGGTGAGGGAACACCACAATATTTACGAAAATTGGTGGGATCCCATAATTACTGCGCGATTCTGCCATATGAGTGAAAGAATTCCTTTACTGTCAATTCCTTTACTTGTACTGTAATATATTATTTCAGTTTCAATTTTAAGACATAGAACGATATGAAAGATTTAAATAAGTAACAAGAAAATATAATGCAACAATATAAGTTAAAGAAATATCAATCGATTTCTCGACCCTGGTTGAGGTCGAAACCCACTGTTTAAGAAACTCAGATCTAGACTAATAATGGGAATGACACAAAATGTCAATATGAAAGAGTAATTTCCAGAATACTTTAGTGAAAATAAAAAGCGTGCCCGCATTAATTTTTTAATATTCGAAAAACAGTATGCAGTATTGTATGAAGCGATAGAAACGTGCATACTTTGAAAATTGGTCAGTAATCTTAACGATTTTCTAAGAGGGAAAATTTCGTCATATCAGTGATTTTTTTTAAAGATAAATAATTTAAAATACTTAAGCTATTTGTCACTTTTAAAGTTCAGTAAAAAATTTTTCAGCAAGTTAAAGTAAATTTTTTTTTTCCTTTTGTTTATTCCTCTCTGACGATTGAGCTCAATTAGAAAGAAAGAGGCCTTTTAACATGATTCTAGCAAGCTTTCAAAAAAACACGAGAAATGAAAAGTTCAGGAGGAGATTCAGATTTTCAATTACGATTTTTTTTCAATTACACAGCAAGTATAATAGCTGACTCCCGTTTTAAAAATTTGACTGCTGAATTATATTGACACAGCAAAACCTGTCTATGGAGAGACCAAATACCGCGCGCTACAGTTCTGAAATTCTGATTAAGTGATAGTCTTGTTTTACAAGCTTTGAAAGATCCTGCTAAGTAAATATCTAACAAGTATTAATTCATGAAAGTTAAATGAGAATTAAAAACATTTAAGAATTTACACGAAACATAATAAAAACTTAAATACTATTACCAATATTAAATATTTGGAACGCTCAGTATATTTCAGATGTTTAAGTTTAATAAACATTTTTCCTAAATAATTTAAAAATAAAGTTTTAAATATTTTGTAATATATTTTCATTCTGTTGTATAGTTAAATATTTGTAACTTCAATTTAAAACATGCAGAATATTCATTAAATTGGGAAAAAAATAATTATTTGAAATTTACTAATCCTTAAAAGTTGAGAAATATTCTGTATTTACAATCTGTCCAAAACCAATTGGGCAAGGAAACATGCATAAATTATGTATACACGAAATACGAAATTTTATTTAATTTTCTAATTAAATTTAATTTAGGTTTCGACATTTTTGTTGCACTTCTGCCAGGTGTACCTAAGAGACTAGGTACAGTGTCAGATGGACCTGAAACTGGGTTTAAATTAGAAGTTTTAGTACCACTGTCAGATGAACCTGAAACTCAAATACTAGAATAACTTCCAGCATGAGATGGGTTGCCTTTAATAAAATCTTCAATTAGTTTCTCCGTTAGTCCTCTCAAGCATAAACGTTAAGCATCACTGGCTGCGATCAGTGTGCGGGTGGGTGACCTCTAGGATTATTTTCCTTGGGGATCGAGGGTGTGCGGTATTGGTCCTCGTTGAACTGTTCTACCGTAAAGTGCTCGACTTCGCGTGTAGATTGTTGGACTACCGAAGCGGGGGTGCCATCCCCTCTGCAGAGGATCGACAAAATTGTGATGGTATGTCTTTGAATCATCCTCAGGGATGTTTCCCAGACCGTCGCCAATAGCCCATAGTGCAGCTCTAGTGTGACGTAAATGAGCTACTACTACTCCCATATCTTTGAAACTAAATAAATGGCCTTCCTGGCAGAGCGGTATGACCCACCAAACGCTGTGCAAAGTGTGGAGGTAGCGGGTTGGAATCCCGCTGCTACCCTGGATGTATCTTTGCGATGTCCTTCTCTATTGTGTTATCTGTTTTTTGATTTAACAAAGGTTTATAAGACTTAATTAGGCGGCACACAAACTTGCAAATGTATGTTGTATCGAAGGAAAAATTTTTTTTTTTTAAAAAGTGTCATTTTAAATGGCAAAATTAAAAATTTAAATGAAACAAGTTCAATAGCTCATGAGAAATGAAAATGTAAAAATATTTATAAAAAAATATATTACTGAGAATCTATTTTCTCTATATCGTTCAAATTTTGCACTGTGGCTTTCAAAATTATGTATTTCAAAATAAAGTAAAATTGTGTGTCTTAAAATTCAAAAAAAAATTTTTAACATTCAATTTAATAATTATCATAGGAAATATTTTTTTACCAGAAGCTATCTTTGGGTAAATTAATTTTAAAATTACGTGCAAAAATTCTTTGATTTTTTTAAGTAGTTCCATATATATGGTATCATGCACAAAAACTGAAATTAATATTAAAAAGCTTCTACCCTCGCCATCTTTGATTTTGATTAAAACATTGATTTACGTTGTTAATTTATTGTACATAACGAGCTTTTGATGATCCAATATTATTTGACAGCATAATTTCTTTTTTTTTTTAAAAAAGGGGAAAATAAATAAAAAAGTCTCTTTATTAGATTAGGAAAAATAGAGCTAGAAATTCTATCGATTTTTCGTCAAATTTTTTAAGCAATAAAATAATGTAACGTGTTGTTTTGAATCAGTTGATTAAAGCTACACTTTTATAAATTTTGAATTTTTTTTTTTAACTTCAACTTTATTACAGTTTTAAATTAACCCCTACCGGACAGAGGATTCACAAAAGCTTTCGAATAATATGTTATACAACATTCCGAATCTAAGACAGCCTGGTTGATGGAACATTAATTTCTTGAGACCCGGATTAATATCGATCATTTGGTGAAACAATGACGTAACTGATAATTACTCTAATTATCAGTTACGTCGTTGTTTCACCAAATGAGCGAACGACATTCCAAATCAAGGATTACCTGGTTGAATAAAACAAATTTATTCAATGAAGGAAACTACCTTCAAATTACATCAATCTCCATTTCTTCCTATTTAAAATACTTTAGGTTATTTATTGTACCAAAATTGCCCTGTCAATTACCATTTTCTGCACTACTTTTACAAAACTATTCAATTGAAGTATTTCTCAGAAAAAGGACTCTTTGGTAAAGGGCTCTGTTATCTGCTCGTTGTGAATACAATGGACAGGAAGAAACATCTGCCATGGTCAGTGGGAGTTTAGGTAATCACGTGATGGGTCTTATCTTGTGTTAGTACTTGGTGATTATCGGTTTAAATTTGATGGGATAAACAAAATAAGCTTGTTTATGTGATGGATTTCTAAATATTTAAATGGGTGTCGATTTAAAAGCATTAAATATATATCTTCATTATTCTCATGTGAATTTTTAACTTTTCTCACGTTTCTTTTTTAGAGGCTCTAGAAATTCCGCAATTTTGATTGATTTTATTTGTTTATGAGCCCTCTTTAGATTTTTGGATAAATTTTTGATTAGCGGTTTAAGTTTGATGGGATGAACGAAATAAGCTAGTTTATGTGAGGCATTTCTAAATATTTTGATGGGTGTTGATTTAGAAACATTAAATTTATTTTTTCATTACTCTCATGTGAATTTTTAACTTCTCACGCGTTTCTTTCTTTGAATAATTCGCTATTTTTTTATTGATTTTGCTTGTTTATGAGCCCTCTTTCCTTGCAGTCTGATTGATTTAGCTAAATCCATCGCGAAAAAGGTATGATTATTAAAGGAAAAAAACGTTTTTGTGCCCGATTTCGTAACTTAAAAAAATCTTTTGCGCTAATTGATAAATACTTTTAAGGTTAAAACCTCAAATCATATTGGTACCTAGTATATGAAAATACGATCTTTCGACAAAAAGTTATTTAGAGTAAAATTATCTAGAGTTTTTTCATGCACTTTATACCTTTATTTTTTTCCGGTTGTTCATGTAAGAATCTCTCACAATTCCGATATTGTCTTTATTATTCAAATTAAAAAATTTTATAAAAATTTATCAGCATCGGTTACATATAAAATCACAAAAACTTGTATTTTACCCAGGTACCCAGAGCCCTCTATGATGATTATGAAAATGGCGCAAAATATCAATATGAAGAAAAGCCGCCAGTTTTTTTAAAAATAAACTGCATTTGTTGTCTAATTTTTGTTTAAATATTTTTAAAATTCCTTCCATAAAGCATTTTTGGATCCTCAAAAATTGTAAAAATTTAGAATTATCCATAGATTTTGATCAGTTGCAGCTAAGTGAAAAATTTTTGCCCAGTTGGATACTTGCAAGTGACGTCATCGTAGGTAATTAATGGCATTTGTCGATTCAGAAGCCAATCATATGAATTTCGACACACACGCGTGATGTCACAAGTGGACAAATTAAATTAATTTAAATCACGTGGTCTAATCATTTCACTTCTCCTCGGGTTCCAAGTAATGAATCTATGATAGTTTAATAACTGTTTAAACAGTATTTTTCGAAGCTATTTTGCCAAGAAAAAAAAAAGCCTCAGTTCAACAAGCACTTCAGGCAAAGTTATATTTTTAAACTATTCATATCATCTTGCCGAAAGGAATTATCTGGACTTAAGAACAGGCAAATAACTTAAATATTTTTAAAGTTATAAAACCCTTTAAAAAAAATCGCCAATTTTTCTTAAAATCGCTAAAAAGTTTCTTAAAAATTAAAAAAACTTTATAAGCCCATGCAATGCAACGTTGGAGTAACTTTGTAAATATTGAAAAATTATATCCAAATCGCTTTTCATTTTCACAAAATTTTAGCTTTTCTTCTGATTGACGTTTTGCGCTGTTTTCATGGACAGTGTGTAATCTAAACTTAACAGCCGTGAATAACTGAAGCAAAGCTCAAAAAAAAAAAAAAAAAAAAAAAAAAACATGATGTTACTCACACGAAAAGCGCAATTTCATTAGCCTGAACAGTTATGTTGCTAACTCACAGCCCCTATATTAGTCCCTGCTCACAGCACTTGTTAAAAAAAAGTATGTTATTCACAAAAAAGCGCTATTTCTTGTGCCTTCAAAAAACAACTTTAAAATATTTAAGCTATTTGACAGCTATAAATCTTAGGTAATTCATTTACGACAAGGGATATTATATATAGAACAAAAATAATACTTTTTGCTTCAACTTTAAGGTTCTTAAAATGGAGCTTTTTTGAATTCTCTTTGGCAAAAAAGGAAAATTTAGACATTTAAAATTAGAGGAACAACTACATCAATAATGAAGCCCTGTAGTGTTGAAATAGGAGAGGGTTTGAAATGGGGGTTCATGTAATTTCCCCATCTGGTTGGTTTGGATGTGTCATCCCCTGTCCACTCTCACTAATTGGCTCCGCCTTTTTCTCGGACTCTCCTCCGAAAGCATTTTCTTTTCCAGAGCATTTTGTTGTCAGTTTATCGTCTTTGTTCAATAAAGTGGTTGTATAAGATATAAGTCAGATAAAGATAAGTTATTGTTTGTTTAGTTGTGTTTAACTGCCAAAGAAGTAAGATTTTTTTTCCATTTTTAATTAATTTTGAGTGTTTTATTAATTGTATTGATACATTTTGCTGGAATAGATGGAAGATATCAGTTATTGTATGCATAGCTGAGTTTAACTAATAAGTACTGAGAAATTAATAAGAATTGTTCAATTTTTAATTAATTTCTGAACTTCATCTTTTTAGTCATATTGTTAAAATTTTTGATGGAATATACGGATAAAGATCATTTATAGTATGTTTAACTGATAAAAACTGCGGAAGAAGTAAGATTTTTTTTTTTTTTTTTCGATTTTTAATTAATTTTGAGTGTTTTGTTAATTGTATTCATAAATTTCGTTGAAATATATACAGACAAAGATCAGTTATTGTAAGTTCAGCAGTATTTAACTAATAAGTACTGCTAATAAGTGAGAATTGTGCGATTTTTAATTGATTTCTGAACTACATTTTATGAATCATATTGTTAATTTTGACTGGAATATATGGATTAAGATAATTTATTTTGTGTTTAACTAATAAAAACCGTTGAAGAAGTAAGATTCCCCCCCCCCCCAATTTTTTATTAATTTGAGTGTCGTTTTATTAATTGTATTGATAAATTTTGCTGGAATATACAGATTAAGATCATTTATTTCATGTTTAACTAATAAGTACATCGAAATAAGTAAGAATTGTTCGATTTTTCATTGATTTCTGAATTTCATTTTATTAATTATTTTGATCATTTTGACTGTAATATACGGATAAAGATAATTTATTTTGTGTTTAACTAATAAAAACCGCTAAAGAAGTAAGATTTGTTTCGATTTTTTATTTGAATGTCGTTTTAGTATCTGTATTGATAAGTTTTGATGGAATATACGGAAAAGATTATTTATTGTATGTTTATTTGTATTTAAATAATAAATATTGTGAATTGCGAATTATTTGTATTGATATTGTATTGTATTGATAGATTTTGCTATACGGTAAAGATCAGTAATATAGTATACAGTTTTAGTTGTCTTTAAATAATAAGTACCGAGGGAACGTAGGATTTTTCTTTTTTAATTAAATAATTTCTCAGTGTCGCTTTATTAGTTGCATTTATAAATTTTGTTGAGAAATACAAACGGATAACTATCAGTTATCTTATGTTTAGTTTGCGTTTAACTAATAAAGGCTGTGAAAGAAATCAGATTTTATTGATTTTTAATTCATTTTGTGAGTATTGATTGTATTGAATGTTGGAATATATGGCAATCAATGAATGTTGCGACCAAATAAGTTTATTTCTCTATTTTATGCATTTAAACGATTGTTTTTTTTAAATTTAAAATAATAATAATAATAATAATTATAAATAAAAAAAAACGTTGTATAGATTGAATCGAAAAAAAAATTTTTTTTTCAAAGTCTATTTTTTTAAATTTTTTTTTTTCTGTAGTCTATTATAATTGGTGAAAATTTTCAGTCAATTACTCATAGTGCCCGCGGCGACCGGTAGATACTGAAAAAGGATCCTTAAATTCAATTTTGAAAAGAAAAAAAAAAAAAAAAAAAAAAAAAAAAAACATAAAGAGTAAATTAAAGAAAGACAAAAAAACAATGTTTTGAATCTGAATCTAAATTCTAAAGTGATGTTTATTTAAAAAAAAAAAAAATCTGCCTGTTTTGATAAAATTAACAAGGCATAACTCACTAAATTGAAAGGAATGAATAACATGAAATGAAAAGAAAGTCCTCATGATTGTTCTCCAAGGTTACTCTTCCCTCCCCCAGTATTACATTCACTTTTAGAAAATAAAGAGTCCTCCATCTCACCCTTTGTTTGTTGAATGTTAATCTGAATGTATGGAAAAGAGATATTACTGGAAAATGTGAATCTCATTCCATTCAATGTCAAACAAGTGGTTTTTCAGCTGCACACTTTTCATTCCATTTTTAGTAAAACTTATACATCGAGAACTTTTACCGTAAAGAGAGTTAATCCAAGACTCCAAGAATGTATAATTCAATAATATTTATAATAAATAATTATAATAATAAATAATGTATGATTCTAAAATAATAATAATAATAAATAAAGACGTATAAATTTATTATTATTTTAGAGTACGTTTTTCTATTTCTTAGTCTACTGACCAATCCGACTTCTGTATTATAAAATATACGTACATCAAATAATTAAATTAAATTAAATCAATGCTATATTACTATACATTTTTCAAGAAATATTTTAAGTCTGAAATATTTGCTAAATGTTATAATTTTTTTCAATCCCGGGAATTCTAAACGCTCGTAACGCAAAACTATTTTTCAAACAAAAAATGTAGTAGAAATACGTGAATAGAAAAAAATAAAGAAATGGAAAATGAGAACATTTATTTTTTAAAAATCAAAAAATTACTTCATTTAAATAAATTTCCCCAGTTGCTTGAATTTGCAAAAACGTTTTAGTGCTGCCATCTAGTAAACAAATTTGAATTGCACAAAATACCCAGTGCTGCTACGCTCGTAATTTTTTTAAAAAGTTTTGGAAGTAAAATAACAATTTCTTTAATGATGAACATAATTTTTTTGTTTAATTTACACCAACATCTTATGACTGACATATTTATTTATATGATTGAAAGATATTTTATTTATGATTATTCTTCTAAGAAAATTTATCTATTTTCTAATTTTTCTCAAGGCTTATATTTTTCTTCCACTTTAAAGAAAATTATTCTTATTATTTTATAGTTCATATATTTCTTTTTCGTTTTTTATTTATTTTATTTTCTATTATTATTATAATAGCTTATTTATTTTATTTTGTATGCAATTTTTTATTTTCTATTATTATTATTGTTTCAATTTTTATTTATTTTTTTAAAATATAATTTTATAGTTTACATCAATAACAACCGACTAGGATACTGTAGAAATATTTCTTTTCGTTCCAATGTCGTAAATTCTTTTGCCGTTATATTTTAGATTCATCGAAAGAGGCTGGCGAGAAGAAATCAGTATCTTTTGATGAATCTAAAATACTATGTTGTCACCCAACCGGGATCTTAGATATAAAGGGACGGTATCTTAAAATCTGTATTCATTTTTCCGACAAAATTCATGTCCATACAATTTTGCAATCAGCAGTTTTTTCGAAGATAGCTAAATAAAACACCTTTGTCGGTTTTTAAATTTTGATAAATATCTTTATTTTTGTGAAAATTTTGTGCAAAAGGAACTTTCTGGCATCATCCAAGTCATATTTCATTAGTTTAAGGTGTAATAAAATTAAATTTCGAAAACTAACAAGCGTGTAATTTTAATTTACTTAATCAAAACCACAAATCGTATAACTTTATTAATTTTAACTTTTGAGAAAAAATCCGTAGATGTTCTAAAAATTATCAAGCGCTACTAAAAGCTCATAAAGCGACCTCTTTGTCTCCTTTTTTGAAAGGTATTGTGCTGTCGAATAATATTTAATATAGTATCATCAAAAGTTTGTTAAATACAAAATAGATGGCACGCAGAACTAAGTAATACTATAAAACAATGTTTTCTGCTGCATGCTAGATAATTCCAGATAAAATATGGCCTGGATTTACATTCAAATCTTTTCCTGAAATACATGGAAAAGTCAGAGTGAATTTTTTGTTTCTAAAATTATGTGGGAACCCCGTGGTAGCAAAAAGTATAAAATTACAAATATTTACAAATTATTTTCATATAATTTAATTCATTTTAGATACCGTTGTTGAAACGAAAGGGGATAATTTGGATTATTATCAAGAACAATGCTATAGTAGATACATTTCGGAGTGTTGTACTCGAAATTCGCTGAAAGACCATATACAAAGAAACAGCCCCTTTTTTAACACTAGAAAGACTGAAACTTAGTATATACCTATATTGCCCAAAAGCAGACAATCCAAATGTTAATATTTTTTATAATATTTACAGTTATATAACAAGTTATGAGTAAATATTAACAATAAAAAAATTATATGTTGTACAAAATTCTAAGAAATTGTGCCATTATTTACATTATTGTTTTTCTAATTGAAATTAAAAGTAGTCAAAATGACATCCTTAGGCAATCTAGTGTTAATAGTTCATACACTCTTCGTTTTAATTGGTCACTGACCTGAAGTTCAATGAAAAATTACAAAATTTCATTCAGTTCTCAAAAACTCACAAAATTTCGTATTATAAATCATAAGTCGTATTCAGTTCGATAGAATATTTAAAAATCAGTTTATAGAATTAAATTGGTCTTTACTTCTAACAGACTTAAAATTTCAAAGGAGGCTCTAATCCGATTATTCAGGGCAAAAATTCTTTAAAGCTTCAATAATCGAAGTCTATACGAAGTAAACTATTTGCTTTAAACTTGACTCCATTAGTTACGCCATCAAAATTTAAATTCTGTATAATGGATGAATCCACAAATACTCGGTTTTCCATCCAACGTTCCTTCCGTCCACTGCATAATTGATTTCTTTTGAATCTGGTCTCTTGATTCCCTTAAAACTACCCATCCGTAGCAGCAAAAAAACAATAAAAAAAATAATAAAAAAAAAAAAAAAAAAACATTAAACTTTTCTAAATAAACCGCTCAGTCGATAATAAGGTCAAATGAAGATTAAATATTTTTTCGATTGCATCCATCCAATTTCTCTCGAGGAAATCATTACCGATAAAATAATTCCTTTGGCAATATGGGAGGAGGGCGCTGCAATCGCCGGAGGGGTAGAATTGGTATTTCGGAAAATTATAATTAAGGGTCGCTTGATTTCCAATGCCGAGCATTTATGATAGATCTCTGGAATGGATCGTTGGGATTCGGTTAGTCGTTTGAAATCCCAAAATGGAAAATTCTACTGAATAAGAGTAATTAAATTTGAGAGCCCATGAGAATATAAAGTAACAATTAGTGTGTATTTTGGTACCTAAATGTAACAAGGAATAACAATCAAAAAGTTGCAAGCTTGATATATATTTTGCAAAATTATAAATAAAAGAATAAGGTTTTTAAATTTAAAATATGATTTTTCCCTTTTTATTTGTATGTCTATGAAATGTATAACGGTTATGAAATACCACTCAATTAAAAAAATAAATCCATGACACATGTGAAGTTGTATTGCACACTGCAAAAAACTCATGCTTATTATGTTTGCATGTTGTAATAATCATTACCTATGTGGACTAGGCTTGACATTATATATCCGATTCTTCAAACTGTGACATGTTTTGACATGTTTGAAGCACTATTACATAATATTCTAATTCCATAGCAATAGAAATATTTCAGAGTCTGTTGAAAGGTGTAATAGATTACGAGTAAGAAGTAGAGATGCCGAATTTACTTTAGTTTGCAGATAAATGTTTTCTATGTTTTAATGTATGCTTTTTGGTTTAGTAAATTCGATTTATATGGTTTTTACCTACTGCTACATTAATTCAAAGGCTCGTTTAGATAGCATAGAATTTCCTGACTAATTCTGCTTGAAGTGTTTGTTGTTTCCCTTGGATTCATTTTCATGTTCACGAAACGAAACAATGGAATGTAAAAATATGACATTTTTAAAAATTCGATTTCTCAGGAGCTATTCGACCGATTTCGTTCAAATTTTTTATTTCGGCATGTAAAATTAAATTCTAGAAAATGATGCAAAAAATTGCGTACCCTTGCAATTATAATTTTTTTTTTTTTTTAACCATTCTTATTCCATAGCTATCCAATAAAATAATGAAAAATAAAAAAAAATTTACTAAAAGTCATTTTTTTTTTTTTACATGAAATTGTTTTTCAATAAACGAATTTTATAATCGAGTGTAAAAAATTTTTCAATTCACTTAAAAAATTCTCGAGATATGGTCAAATACGGAACATTAGGAGGTCCAAATTTTGGAGTGCTCTACTTACCAAATTATGCCGACCGGCCTGTGTAGGGGGCAGGGAACTGCTCTTGCATCAGAAAGGTTCTGGGTTCGAATCCCGGCAAGGCATGGATGTTCTTTCCTTCTCTGTACTATCTGTCCTCACTGGGAGCGACGTTGGCCCACCTAATATGGTGCCCCTGAAAGAGAGGCCCTCAAAATCGCCCTGTATTTGCCTGAATTGATGGATGTTAACACAGGTGAGCATTGGAAAAAAAAAAGAAAAGAAAAAAACAAAAAAAAACTTATCAAATTATTGGAACCATATTTTCGAGATTGCGGTTTGGGGTACAGAGATCAAAATCCGTCGAAAAAAAGGTATGTTTATTCCGAGCAAGTACGTTTCTGGGTCTGATTTTGTAACTTAAAATATTGTCTGCGTTTATTTATTAGCATATTTGAGGTCACCCCTTCAAACCATTAGAATGGAGTCCAAGATAGTGAAGATCCAATCATTAGATCTAAAAGTTATTCAGGGTGGTCCGTTTTTAATTTTGCAGCCTGTACTTGATATTTTCGGTGTACTTGATATTTTATATTGTATAATATTTATAATATTATACTGTATAATTCTATAAATATTTTACCAACATTTGGAATGATGTCTAAAACGAAACATTAATGGCGTAAAAATACTTGCAGAATAAATAAGACAAGTTAAAAAAGAATCAAACAACCTCTGTTTTATACATACAAAAAAAGGAAGGGAAAAAAAATCAATAAGAAATATAAATGCGTACTTAATTGTCACACCAAGTTTTGCCAAAAATGCAACCCGGATATTTTCTTTAGGTTTCTATAGGTTTCTTTTTTATAGGTATAGTTGTAGGTATATAGTTATGGGTATAGTTGTAGGTATATATATATAGGTATAGTTATTTTTATAGGTGTCTATTCTATATAAAAGTTACAGTTCTTCTCGTTTTGAAACAGTTTTTATTAATAATATATAAACATTTACATAGTTAAAAACTCTAAAGTAATAGATTTCTATTCTGCTGAAAGTGGTAGTATAACAACAATTAAGGTAATAAGGTGCAATCACAATCCCTTATATACTTCAAAGCACTGTTGTATTTATATATTTATAACCCTGCATATTTATTTAAATTATTTATAAATCATGGCAGTTAAAATTATTATAGAGCAAGTTTTCCAAATCACAACTCAAAACATCAAGATTTGCACAACCAAAACTTTAAATATTTCAACAAAGAAAAAAAAAAAAGTAAAAATTCATAAAAATTGATGTTCGAAAAATGGGTTTATTATATTTTAAAATTAAATAAAATAAATATTGTTGGAGTTATTTACTGAAGATAATATTTCGAGTCTGAAATGAGTTTATTTTTCATTATCTCATTTTCATTTTATTTATTCTTTTATAAGTAACAATAGATTAAATGTTTAATTTTATGACTGGTCTATACCAGCTCCATGACATGTCTACACTAGCCTCGTATCATAGAAATAGTGTAGCAAAATCTTTTTTTTTTTTTTATATATATATATATATTATTAAAAAAGTACTTTTTCATATTAGCTATTGTTTCATTCAAAAATTTAGAAAACCGTTCAAATTTTAATGAAAAAAAAATATTATAAAGAAAAAAATATGACCATTATTTTAAACAATTATATTTTTGTATAATTAATATATAATAATATATAATATTATATAATAATTATATAATAATGGTTATTATGTTTATTTTGTTGGCAAAATTATGGAAGTGTCCCCAGGAATTATCCCTTATCTGTTTATCTTCATTATTTAGTTTTAAAATAGTTGAAAAATGTTTGAATTGTAAAATATCCAAATTTTTACAGCATTTCAAACTATGTAATTACAAAGGATAAAATTGAAAATTTTATTTTATTTAATAACAGTCGTTGAACAGCCGACCCAATTTTGGGTTTACGACTACTAATCTTCAACTCCGTAGTCTTGTAGTTTTGAACCCAATCCAAAAGACAAGGGAATTCCTGGATAAAGTATTGGGTGAAATTTGTCATCGTAGAGGAATTTATGCTGGAACTAACCCGTATTTGCTTTACATGGAGAGGTCAGAGCAAGCCGGATGCGGAATTCGTATCGACCAGATATCGCTGGGATTCGAACCCGGTTCACCTCATTTGAAGACGAACGCTCTTTCTCCTGAGTCGCCATGGCTCAAAATCGAAAATTTGAGCAGAATCAATTGAATAGTTCGAATTATCAGAATTATCGAATTAGCAGAATCGATAGTTCGAAATCAATAGAAATTAAAATTTAAAATCACAACTTTTATTTAATTTTATTTCTCGCAAACTATAGGACCGTTTCTTTTCAAATCGTCGAATCAGATTTTAGCATAATCGATACATTTTTGGGGGTTCTTTAAATCTACTTTTTTTGCGGACCCCGAAGAAAATGGATAACTTAGTATCGAATTAGATTTCTGCCTAATCGATACATTTATCGCGGTCTTTTAAATGTTCTCTTTTTGCGGACTTCCAGGAAAGAAGATAATTTAGTTTCGAATTAGATTTCAGCCTAATCAATACATTTTTCGCGCCCTGTAATTTTTTTTTTTCGTTGATCTCTAGGAAAGTTCATATAACTTAGTATCGAATTAGATTTTAGCCTAATCGATACATTTTTCGGTGCCATTCAATTTTTTATTTATTTATTTTTTTACGCACCCCTGAGAGTATGGATAACTTAGTATATAATTATATTTCATTCGAAACGATACATCTTCGGGGCACTTTAAATTTTCTCTTTTTTGCGTACCCCTAAGAATTGAATTAAATTTTAATCTAATTTATTGAAATTGGATTTTATGACTCTCGTTTCGAATTTCATTCCTCTTTTTGCGGTTACAAAAATATTACCTAAATATGGATTGCTTAAAAAGAGTTTTTTTGGTCTTTATTATTAGTATTTTTGGTTTTAATTTCTAATTTTTGCTTATTGTTAAATTTTTATAAATGACATTTCCCGCATAGATAGAAGTGAGGAAGTTGGGTTTAAAAACCCACGCCTTAATTATTATGAAAAATGATTTAAGTATATCTTATTTTCTAATTTTGTGAATTTGATATCTATGAATAGAAATGAGACCGAAGGAAGCGTCTGGAGTTATGTTGAGAATTATTTGATATTATACGTATTTTTAAAAATAGAAAATTTTGATTGCTAAGTTAAATTCGAAAAAAAAAAAAAAACTACCAAGTAATTCCTTAGTGTTTTAAAAATGTTGGGTCGAAATCAAATGCCTCAACCTTACAATAGCTCTGCCTTAGATGATATAAAAATCTGTTCTCCTTACAATTTGAATTTTCGATTATTATTAAATAAAATAATAAACTATTTTATATTTGCGCTTTATAATTGCGCAAAATTGAAAAAGAAATATTTTGTACTTACAATTTTATTTGGATACATTAGTTTTACAATTGCGGACGAAATCATTTGATTCGCCCAAATAGTTACATAAATATAGCAGAATACGAAAAAAGTGAAATTGACAAGAGTGAATTGAGATTATTGATAAATTCTTAAGAATGGGATAAATTCCTGATCGTTGTCATGACTAAATTTTCCTAACGGTGCCACCCCACCCCCTGAAAAAATACTTATAGATCAAAACTTTTAATAAAGCAAAAAGAAAAAAAATTCAATGCTTAATAAGAAAAAAGTACATTCTTTTTTCTAAAATCGCAATTTAAAATATCGTCTGCATTACGACCTTCAATAAGTTTGCATGTTAGTACGTAATTAGATTAAAAGTAAATAACTATAATTTTTTGCTTTTGCTCATCTTGCGTATATTTTAAATTATTGTACTGAAAAAAAAAACAAGAAAAAAAATGAAAAAAAAAAAAACAGTCGAATAAAATAATAATTATTAGTTTTCTTAAACTAGTTTAATTAGTTCCAGTTAATGTATGTATAAAATTGATGATTTAACAGTAATGGAAAAATTTTAACACTCGCTCAAACGTAACTGTTACATAAATGATGTAACTAATTAGGTTAAATAAAATAAATGACATAGATCCATGTGCTATTTTATGCATTACCAACAGTTAGATTTTTCACAGAATGAAATTCTTTTCTATTTAATTTCAATTTCACGGTAGAAAGTGCACAATTAGATTTTCTTTTTACACATCTGGTGCACATCATCGAAACACAACTTTTTTCCCACAGCTAACGACTTTTTTTTAAAAAAATAAATAAATATTAATGTGATGAGAAAAATACTCCTAAATTATATCCATTACATACGTTTCAGTGTTGTTGTAAGTTGTTTTTTATTTTCTTTTTCCTCTGAAGAAACGGGAAAATATTTTTATTCTTTTAAGAAGTTTTTTTTTCTTCTCAAATCCGATCCATTCATCTGTAACGATATCTTTTTTACGCACTATTTAGGTTGGAAAAGATGAGATTAGAAGAAAACACGAAAAGCAACAATGAGGAAATTAATGCCGATGACGAACAAGAGATGGCGCTCGAACCAGAAAGAGAATCGTCTATCGACTCGCAAGTTTCTGTTTCTTCTCAGTCTGCAAACAGCAGTGGTGGAGTTGTGAACTCAGGATACTCGTGTGATTCGGATGAGGAGGAATGTTTTGTTGACATCCGAATTCCATCGCAAGACAACGCTGGTGATCATCAGAATCTTGAGAGTGCGGTGAACAGATATTTATCATCGTCTACTGAGTGGTGTTTTGTAAGAAGATATCCTTTGAGGATATCTCCTCGTTCACCGCGTATTGTGAGGCTGACTCCTCGTCGTTTGTGGTTTGAACGACACTGGGGAACGGGTCTCCCTGAGGATGACCGACGTGAACAGTCTCCTCCAGCAAAAGAATTAGGTCATAATTCCCCAAATTCTGATTCTTCTGATCTGTTCAACAGGAAAATAGTGCATAATATTGGTGTGTTCTATTCCGATACTGATCTATGCAGGGATCCAACCGACGACCTAGTGGACGATGTGCCGTCGGTTAAAAAAGAGATAGGTGCTGCTGACAGCATGACTAGCAACAATGCTGGTAATTTGGGGGAGGGCATAAACCCTTCCCATGATCAACACCCGCGACGTTCGTCCAACAGTTGCAGGAGTACAAGACGCCTTCAAACTCATACACAACTTACACAGGATACCTTCGTTCCCTTGCCGGATAATCCACAACCGGATAATGCCATTAATAATAGTGCACTGCCGGATATACTAAATTCACATCTTCCACCGCCTTATTCAACTTTACCCCCCGGATCAGGAGACCGAGGCGGCGGCGGACGAAGATTACCCCCACCCTCTCATCCTCCACCCCCACCACCCCCTACGACAGCCCCGACATGTCCACACTTATCTGCAAATCCCCGCAGGACGTCGAGGACTGGGGCTGGCCGCAGTGGGGCTTTTAGGGGCTTTAGCCCTCGGGAGCGGGGTGGAAGAAGGGGCGGCCCCAGTTTTTCGGGTCCCCCCGCAGCCTCTGAATCTGACGAACCTAAACATTGTTGTGGGGTAATGGTTACCCAAACAGTCAGTATTCGGTGGTTTATTGTTATGATAGCTTTTGTAGGACTTTGTTGTGCCATAGTTGGTACTGTTCTTGGTGCTCTTAAAGCCACTGGGAGAGAACACCTGACAGTTTCCTTGCTCATGATTGGTAAGTTACTTTTTAAGCATATTACTCATTTCTTTACAAAATCTATAATTTTATTTACTTATATTAATTAAGTTTGCTTTTCGATGCTTATGTGACACAAACCAATTGATAATTCTCTATTTTTTGAAATCTTTATAAGTCTAAACAATGCAGCATTGGAATGACTTTTCAAATAATAAACACTTTTTATTTTCACAAAATTAAAATAATTCTAGACTTTTTTTCATCTTCACAAAACTGCAACTTTTCTTCATTCATAATGGCATTTTGAGCCATTTTCATGTTAGTACAGGAGACGCTGGTTTAAGATGGACAAAACTTAATCTAACAGCCATGATTAATTGTTACTAATTCATAATAGTTGTGGGCGCTGGTTTAAGATGGACAAAACTTATCTAACAGTAATGATTAATTGTTACTAATTCATAATAGTTGTGGGCGCTGGTTTAAGATGGACAAAACTTAATCTAACAGCCATGATTAATTGTTACTAATTCATAATAGTTGTGGGCGCTGGTTTAAGATGGACAAAACTTAATCTAACAGCCATGATTAATTGTTACTAATTCATAATAGTTGTGGGCGCTGGTTTAAGATGGACAAAACTTAATCTAACAGCCATGATTAATTGTTACTAATTCATAATAGTTGTGGGCGCTGGTTTAAGATGGACAAAACTTATCTAACAGTAATGATTAATTGTTACTAATTCATAATAGTTGTGGGCGCTGGTTTAAGATGACAAAACTTAATCTAACAGCCATGATTAATTGTTACTAATTCATAATAGTTGTGGGCGCTGGTTTAAGATGGACAAAACTTAATCTAACAGCCATGATTAATTGTTACTAATTCATAATAGTTGTGGGCGCTGGTTTAAGATGGACAAAACTTAATCTAACAGCCATGATTAATTGTTACTAATTCATAATAGTTGTGGGCGCTGGTTTAAGATGGACAAAACTTATCTAACAGTAATGATTAATTGTTACTAATTTATAATAACTGTGGGCGCTGGTTTAAGATGACAAAATTTAACAGCAAAACTCACAATAGTTGTAAAAATAGCGAATTATTCGTTACAAAGCGTTATTTCCTGCGGAAACAAATTTTTCGAAAAACAACCTTAAGATATTGCCACAAAGAGAAATAATCTTTTTGATGTAAAATTAAAATTGAATATCTTAATGTTTGTGGTTTTAAGCAAATAACTAATAAAAATAACTAATAATGTTCCCAGTTTGGGAACTTGGCCCTTTTTTCAAAAAATAAAAATGAGCAACTTGATTTATTCTTAGTATTAATTTACAGAAACTTCTTAGACTTCAGAATATATAATTCATATCTATCTGAAATATTTTAAGAGCTAGTTTTTAGAGGGTGATAGCTAATAATAAAAATGCCCACTTTATTTAATCACAAATGTAGTACAATTTTTTTCCTCCTTAAAAATTGAGTTTACGGTTTTATTCCCAGAACCTCGCAGGATTTAACGTTCGGAAATTTTCTATTAAAAGAAAAACAAAAAAGGAGGGGGGGGGGACAAAGTAATTTAACGAAATTCTCTCTATTTATGCCGTCAGCAAAAGTTGGAAACTGCTTTTCCCCCAATCGAGAACTAATCAATAACATGTTTCCGTCTAAAACGTGCTGCTACCGATGCCACACTTCGCAAACAAACTTCCACTCATTAAGACAATAGGCTCAGAAAGCAGCGGGATTCGTTTTAAGCACATCGTTTGAAACAGAACAGATAATTGATTTAATCTGTTGAACACTAGTCTGTTTTAGCTGACTTGAAATTCTTACAATTTGCAGGGAGAATTTCAGAGCAAGGCCTAATACCTTTGTGTAATGTATTGGAAACTAATTTATCATGTTAATTAATTTAGTACAGGTAATGAAATATTCGAATCACCTAAAAGGAATTTTGGAAAAGAATTTTTCGTTCGAGTAAACGAAAAAATAATTTTCTAGAAGAAACAGATATTTATCAGACCGATCCCTTGTCTATATTATAATAATAAATTATTTATAATAATATGACAGGGTTCGTCAGCACTTAAAAAAAAATTTGACTGGTATCAAGTGTGCAATTGTGTTATAACGAAGTTGAAAATTTTTTAATATTAGTTTTCACTGTTTTTTGAGTAAATGAAAAGATAAACAGACGTCTAAAATAAACAGATGTTAAGCAGACAAATGACTTGTCCAAGTTTCAAAAATTTAAAAATAAATAAATAATAATAGTAATGGGGCAGGTCTCATAAGCACCTTTAAAAAAAAGTCGAGGCTACCCTTTCGTACCATTTAGATATAGTCCTAGAATAGGAAGATCAGATCGAAAGTTATTCACGTTTGTCCGGTTTTTACTCTGCGCACTGTACATAGACCTGTAGGTTAATGTGCTCATTGTAAAGAACAAGGAGTACAACATCAGAAATGTACGAACACTCGGCCAGGGAGACCCCTTCGCTAACCCAGCAATAAAACACATTTCCATAAACTTTTTCCAGAATTTTAATTTGAAGCAATCCCGGCATTTTTATCAGATTCTAGTATCAAGAAATTCTTGTTTGCCTCTAAAGATTAATATTATAAATATATATAATTCTGGTTTTAAATCTTCATTCGAAACAACGTAAGTTAAGATGTTTTAAAAAGAGGTCTCATCGATTTTATCCCATTTATTTGTTTTCTTTGGAAAAAGAAAACGAAAACTTGGATGAAAAATAATTCTGCAGATTCTGTATTAATCTGCAGCGCACGCTACCGTGCTTCAGGGTTTATACTTCAGGGGTCAACACTAAAAAAAATATTAAATTAGTTCCAGAATATATGTCTTGCTGCTTCTTTCATAATGGTATTCTTTTACATCTTTGCAAAATGTTACTGCTTCTTTCATAATGGTATTCTTTTACATCTTTGCAAAATGTTACTGCTACTTTCATAATGTATTCTTTTACATCTTTGCAAAATGTTACTGCTTCTTTCATAATGGTATTTTACGCCATTAAAAAATATTACTGTTTCTTTCATAATGATATTTTTTTTACACCATTAAAAAATAATACTGTTTCTTTCCTGATGTTGCTTTTTACATCATTAAAGAAATGTTGTATTTTTTGCAACATTAGTAAAAAATAAGTCAATCTAAAAGCAGGTTAAATAAAATTAATTAATTCATCTGTTTTTAGTATTATAATTCTAGAATAAATTATGTTCAACCGTAAAAACTTAGTTATAAGAAATTAAGTTTATTAGTTGAGGATGAATACAAAACACTGAACTAGCGAGAAAAACCTTTCATCGATAGTTTCGAAGAATTTCTATCGATTTTTGGATTATTAAGTATCGTTTCGGTCATACTTCAATTATATCTGAGTTTAGCAGACAAGTTGGTGCCATCTCTGTTGAATCATCGATTTTTAAGAAAGCCTTTTTCTATAAAGCTTTTATTGCATTCCTTTTGCAGTACTATTATGGATATGGTATATCGATTGAAATATATCGATTATTGCCTTCACTATGCTGACCAAGAATATCGTCTTTCATGGCTACAACAAAAATCATTTCAAGCTTCAATTGAAACGGTGACAGCAATGGAAATATTGAATATTTCCAAAATGTCATCATTACTTTTTTTTTTCTAAATTGCATCTTGTTGTAATTTGTTAGAGGTCATTTGTTGTGACGATAAAGCAGTTACGTTTCTTTTTATTCTGTATATGGTATGTTAAAAATATTTTATTCATCGTTTGCCTTTATAGAATTTTTTACATAAAAATTGACATAAATTTTTTACTTAAAAAATTAAATTAATTTAATTTTTGAAATTAAATTAAATTAAATTTTATTAAAAAATATTTTAATAAAATATATGGTTGGAGAATGCTTTGTCCATATTTTTACAAATATTTATTAATTTTTTTTCCATGTTTTTCAATTTGCATTTGTAGCAATTACAAAAAATTTTCATTGCTTAAATTGTGTAATAATATATATCATTCTTAGTTAAATCATTTGGATTTGAAAGAATTTTTGACCGCCATTACTTAAGTACAAATGAAGTAAGGTTTAATTGAAAAATTATGTAACGGCCAACTTAATTAGAAAGTTGATTGTTTAAAAAAATAATGATTTTTGGCTAGTCCTTTTTTGCTCTAGTTCTCCTTCACTTCTACTGAGTAAAATCTGTTCAAAAAATCATAAATGTTAGAGGGTATTTTTTATTTATTATTTTTTTTTTATATACTTCTTCACGATTTCAGTAAAAATTACCTTTCTACTTATTTTTATTCATTTAATTATTGTCCAAGTCAGATTGTTATTTTAACACTAGAAAGACGGAAAATTAGTATATACCTATATTGCCCAAAAGCAGTCAAAATGACTGGATTGTGAATGCGTTAATTAATTTGTTTAAAATTAATTTTTAACATTTTTTATATTATTTACAGTTATATAACAAGTTATTAGTAAATATTAACAACAAAAAAAAATTATATGTTGTACAGAAAGTCACAAAATTCTAAGAAATTGTGTCATTATATTCATCATTGTTTTTCTAATTGAAATTAAAAGCAGTCAAAATGACTTCCTTAGGGCAATCTAGTGTTAAATGTATAATCGAAAAAACATAGTAGAAACATTTTTAAAGATTTTTAATTAGTTTTATTTATTATAATACTCTATATTTTAAAATTCTCCTAAACAGTTCAGGCCAACCCATAAGTGCAGAGCGTCTTTTTAAAAGGGTGGCTTTTTTAAAAAAACAGTAAAAAGTGGTAGATGAAATGTTTTATTTCATTATAAGTATTTATTTATGAAAAGGTAGATAATTCTGTCTACTTCATAAAAATTATTATGTGTGGATCCGAAATCAAAACATTGTGCTTTTTCAAAGCTAAAGTGAGCATTTTTCACATTTCTTATTACAATTATAAAACATAAATGTACTAGAATTTTATTTTTATTTTTTCGTAAACGCATTTTTTACAATACTAGTATCCCCAATAATGCTAGTATTAATGGGTTAAGAAATAAAATTTTTAATTAATGAAAATATTCTCAAAATACTTACTACTGTCTTCTTATTAATGAAAATAAAGTCATTTAATTCGATTTCTTACACATTATGAAATAAGTTATTAACGATAATTCTAAAAAAAAAACCGGAATTCGGAAATAATTATTTGGGACAATTAGAAAATACTATAACCATTTAGTTCATAACCCAGTTTTTTTCCATGGCTTAAATTAAGTTCTTTCCGACAGGATTCCGGCATCTTATTATAGCTTGCAGACGACATTCTAATTTAAATTGATAAATAAGAAACTCACATGATTATTAATATTCCGTTTTGTCAGTTACCAATTTTAACTGTAACCGAAACCTAGACCGAAAATAACTTATGATTAATAATGGATCATGAGAATGCTAACTATTCTCAGCAGACGAAAAATATAATAAACTTTTTCATTAATAATATTCTTCGAAAAAAATCGTTTGCGTCAAATGGCGCAGAAATTTGGTTACTAGTGAAAGAAGGTTCTTGTTCAATTAAACCTGTGTCAACTAACTCAGACAAATTGGAGAATGTTGAATAACTTGGCTCATGGGAGGGTGTAATTAATTGTCGCAGAGAAAAAAGTTGTTGCTGCTATATCAAATCAATTTTGCATGGGGAGAAAAAATTATGTTTTGACATTTCTATCGAATAAACGAGTTAAAAGTGTAAGAAAAATGTTGTTTTTTTATGTTAGCTTTCCTCGGAAAAAGTAACCGGACCATGATGGTTTGAGATTCTATGCAATTAGTTTTTAGATTATTTTACGCAAATGGATATTATTGTTTGATTAACATATCTGATTTTCCCATTTTATTAGTATCTGCTAAGAGGTAATATTGCGATGAAATAACTATTTTCCTTGTTTTATTCTTTAAAAATAATTTATTTTTTAATACTTATTTTAATTTTAAACCCTATCTTATGCATTTTAGGTACGCCATTTAATACTGAACTACTCTATCAGGCTTTGATTTTCGTCTATATCATACAAGGCATGTGCCTTGGGCTTACTTCTACCAAAGTAAATTGGAATTAGACATCAGTATTTCATTTTATAATCGTCAATATTTTAAATATTGGTCAATACCTTTTATATAAAAAAAAAAATTGCTTTTTTAACTTAATTTTTTCTTAAATAGAGACTGATAGGGATTTCTCCACCCCCCCCCCCCGGAAAAAAATTTTAAGCAAATGAGTTCAGAAAATTTAAATTTTTCTTTTCCAAAAAAAAAAAAAAAGAAAAGAAAAGAAAAAGAAGGAAACGCAAATTTTGATTAGAATTACCAAATTACCGATACGCACATGAGTTTCTTTCTTTTTTAAATGAAAATAGTTTTTGCGGGGAAAACGACTTGTTTCTTAATTAACAAAATGAAGCTTTTAGTTTATTTTCTGGATTTATTATTGCAGTATGTTATTTCACTTTATTGATCATTTAAAAGTTCTTGCATGTATTATTCCATAAAATACATGTTGTTTGTTTAACACAACAATTTTCTCTTTTGCAACGAAAAAAGGAAAATTCCCAGAATTGGATTGCTTTATACGCAACACAATCTTTATTTACATGTTCTCAGAACAAATATTTTTCTAATCTGGCTCTGGCAGAAATGTCAGAATCCTAATCTTTGTTATCCACCAATCCACTCATTTTTTGCCATTTACCTGATAAAAACGGAAACGCACGTATCCGGGTTGCTCCGGTTTTTTCTTCCCTCCGACGACAAAGAAGAAGTTAACGAGATTCCAAGCAGAAGCATGGCGATATTTTTTCCGAAAAGCAAGAAGATAACGCACCGAAACAGAAATAACGATAATAACTACAAAAAAAAAAAAAAAAAAAAAAAAAAAAATGTTCCTGTGTACCGGTTAAGATAGGAAATGGGTAGCACAGTGGATTAAAGATTCCATCTGTTTGAGCGTGAACGGGGAGATACTGAAATTGTAGAAAGGCCCTGGCTACTTGGGCAACGTAATAGGTGAGACGTGATAGAAATAGGAATAAAATGCTGGAGGGGCTTAGATACGGTCAAGGGGTTCGCTTGATCGTGAGATGAAAGAACAAAAACTATTATTTTTTTTACCTGCATAGGTAATGTAATGAGTTAGGCAAAGCACTTGTAGCGGTTTGGGAGTCCTTCTGGTACTAATTCATTTGGAACCGTTGATGGAAGGTTTTTACGAGTGTTACTTCTATGGAAGAATGGCTGATTTGGAGATACATTCCATTTCAATAATCTCAGAAACTGTATGCAATCTTTATGAAAATTTCTAAATATATCCATATTGCTACGGTTGATTTGAACTTTTTAGTAATCATCGTGTGCAAATTTACTAAATAAGAATTATTTGTAAACGATTAAATTTTTCTACCATTGAATTTTTTTATTTTTAATTTTTTTTTTTTTTTTTTACAATTTGCAGCTCTTTTCATTATGTAATAAAATATAATTAAAAGAAAGTGTATGTAAAGAAACAAAGGATATTTTTCTTTAACTAGAAAACGTATGAAAAATTACTTGCAGTGGTTTGGAAGTCCTGGTACAAATTCATTTGGAACCACTTTAACCTATTAAGGAATTTGGAACCTATAAAAAGAAAGTGTATGTAAAGAAACAAAGGATATTTTTCTTTAACTAGAAAACGTATGAAAAATGACTTGCAGTGGTTTGGAAGTCCTGGTACAAATTCATTTGGAACCATTGATGGAAGGCTTTTATGAGTGTTACTTCAATGGGAGAATGGCTGATATGTAAATATATTGCGTTCCAATAATTTCAGAAACTTAATACAATCTTCATGAAACTTTAGGATTTCTTCTGTAACAAATAGAGTTGGTTAGATATACATCATATGGCACGGCCTGAAAATTGTTTTAAAGTGGCAGTTATTTAAATTTTGAAAAATATGCAAATTTCGAAGTATTTATATCTGCTAAAAATATCTTCGTTTCGTTTATAGTGGTGTGAAAACTTTATAACTGATTTTATAAAAATAATTGGAAGTTAAATTAATGAAATTTTAAGCAGTCTTGCGAAAAGGTTGTTGGTACACTGTATTTGGTGAGGAATCCCAACTGGTACTTTTAGTCTGAAGAGGTTAGAAGTTAGCAGATATGATATTACAGCTGTTAACGATACTTGATTAGTTCCTAAAAGGTTTAAAATTTCTTTTTCTAAAATTAACAGTCTTGAGTTTGATGTTGCAAATTTGATTTGAATTGTTTATTAATTGCAGTGGTCAAACCAAATATAGCAGTGGTCAAAGTTGTATCAAATATATAATAGTATAAATGAAAGACGAATTTTCGCTACCATTGGGAAATTTTTTTCATTCAAACTAGGTTGGTAGCTAGTTGGCATGTATACAATAAATATAAAATAGTAAAATAAAAAGCAGATACTATATAATATAAATAAAACTAAAAATTTAATTAACGGGAAAGTAAATATACATTTGTACACAGAGTAGGGATGCCACAGGCAATTAAAAATGTAAAAAGTGATGATTTACCTTTTGGGTACATTTGACGAGTGAGACTTGTCATGCATTTATTACCAATAAATAGAAAAGTGGTAACTAAAATATTTTGCTGTCAGTCTATTCCAAAAAGTAATAATGCATTAAAACTACCACATCTTTTAAATGACAAAGCATTTAGTGAAAGTGTGAGGTTATATTCGGTAACAGAACAAAATAAAAAAATAAAATAGGAAAAAAAAAAAAAAAAGAAAATATAGCTTTTTTAATCAAAAACTTACTAGCAGATTTTTAATTCGGTTATTTTATCTTAGTTTGGATATTAAATAAACCGGATCCAAAGGGTTAAAAAGCCAAAAAAAAGATTAAATTTAGCAACTTTTTCTGACAAAATTTTTTCGGTTTACTACTGAAAGTGATTGCAAAGAATTCTTTTTGATTCAAATATTAATGATTTACCATTGAATAATTAAATAAATATAAAGTTAATTGAGTTTTACCACTTCTTGCATTTTTAATCGGCGTCATCTCTTAGAGGGTTAACTGTATGAAAGGCACGTGTGACATCTGCATTGAAACAAATTCAAATGACTTCCGGGTTACTAATTCTGATTTATTTTTACGCAACGATTCGAATTTTCAAGATCTGTGATTTTTATTATTTACAATGTCATTATTTAAAATGATATGAAGTAAAAAGAAATAATTCCATGTCTTCAAATAAAATTCATGAAATATCATATGAATTGTAAAAATGAGAGAGTGGCTTTAACCTTTCAAAACCAGTTCTTCTTTCAAAAAGATAAGAACTAGTAGCATAAAATATTCCTTTAGAGAAACAAAATATTTATGTTGATCATTAAGGCCCGGATTTTGATGACATTTGCATTTTTTTGTATTTTTTGCATTTATGGACATTTTTTGTCCTTTAGAGCATTTTTTTAGATTTATAGCGCATTTTTCTTTAAATTTTGGGGCATATTTTGCATTTTAAAGTGTTTTTTAAATTTTTTGTTAATTTTTTCTAATTTTTATTATTTTTTATCATTTTTCATTATTACACTGGCTTCCAAACAATGAAGAAAATCTCTAGGATATTAACAGGTGAAGCAACATCTTCTCAAATTGAAGAAGAATTGTCAGTAAGTGAGACCGTCTTTTTCAAGTACGCACCAATAACATCAGTAGACGTTGAAAGAAGCTTCTTCAGGTATAAAAATTAACCTTCAGACAAGAAACGCTCGTTTGCATTTCAAAATATTAAAAAAAAATTAATAATCTAATGTAATTCTGATATTTAGTAATATTATGAGATGGAAGTTGTTATACTCATTAAAGTTTCTATACAAAATGAAAATGTTTTGGAGTCAATATATTTTCCTTTTTTTTGTTGTTATTTTAGGATATAAAACATATTTTTCAAACTTTAATGAACGTAGAACAAGTATTGCATTGCTTTATATTTTTTGAAATGACTCATAATAATTTTAAAGAGTAAAAAATTGTTTTAGTTCAATATTTTTACTTTATTTAAGTCATGTCATAAGGCGTTTTTAGCGCAATTTTCGCATTTTAAGGGCATTTTTTGCATTTTTTAAGGGCATTTTTTGCACTTTTTAAGGGCATTAATTGAGATTTTTTAGGTCATCAAAATCCGGGCTCTATTGATCATATTATATCTTGTTTTATTAGTAGTATAGAGCTCTCAATTTGAATGTAATCATGTAAAAGTGTTTTTTTTTTTTTTTTTTTTTTTTTTTAATTTTTTTTTTTAAAACTTAATGCTATCTGACATAAGACTAGACAAACTCAAATTAAAATGCTAATATACTAGCCGAGATGCTAATTTCTCCGTTCTGTAGGTAAATTTTCTCTAGTGGTAGCAAAATTTCTGTTTGAAAGTCGTGATTTTTGTTTAATAAAATTGATTTAAAAAAGTTTGATCACCACTACATGTCAATAATTCAAAAGTCCATATAAAAACGCCATTAAATGGCGTTTATATGAACTTTAGTTTACATGAACTATGTATGTTGTACGCCGTTTATATTAAATATTTACAGGGGAATATAAAAAGTGGTGACTACTAAATAACATATATCTATTAGAAGAAGTTAAGGTTAGCAATTTTTTCTAATATATTTCTTTTAGTTTACTATTGAAAGTAAATACAGAGAAACTAAGAAATAATGCCTACCAGTACCCGGACAATGAGTCCACGTCAGTAATTTTTAATGAATAATTTGTAATATAAGTTAAGGTGATGGTTTTGATTAAATTACTAATTAGATTAAAGAAATATAAATGAATTGATAGTCTCAACCACTTCTAACATTTAATGTCGCCCGTGGCATCGCTGTAGGTACAACTTATCTTTTGGTGAGTCGGTAAAAGTTAAGAAACATAATCGAGATTATGCCAATTTTAACCACTTAATAATATCTTTTACAAAAAGTTCAAAATGTAGAGAAAACACGGAAAAAATTACAGAACAATGAAAAAAAAAAGGGGGGGGGGAAAGAAAATAATAATAAAAATAATAAGAAACCGGAAAAAAAAATCGAAAAAGGAAGGAAAAAAATACATATCCGGAAAATAAAATATATAATCTTTTTATCAGCTCACACGATTATATCCGCAAAAAGGAGTGCTTTTAATATTGTATCTTAACTTTCGTTTTCTTTCCCTATCTATCTATTTAATGTATGTTAATCTGTTTAATGTATATATATATATATAATATATATAATATATAATATATATTATATATAAAATATAATTTTTTATATATATATATATATAAAAAATTCTCTAGAAATAACAAACATTACAACACTTTAAGTCGTTTTCTACAAAATTCTGCAAAACGTAAGAGATTTATTAATCTTTGTGTACCTGACAGATCGTGAATGATTTTCGAAAACATTTTCCTGACGATAATAGTTGTTCGAAATAGCTTTTTTGATCTACAGCCTTGAGTTTAATGTACAGCAGTGTTGTTTATAGCGACAAAACAATATTCCACGTTTCTGTCTGCGTTGAAATAGTTTTCATTTTTGTTGAAACGCCATATTTCATTTTAAAAATATACAGGTAGGACAAAATATTCGAATTTCCTGACATTCTAAGATGTTCGAGAGGAGATAGTTTGTAGCCTTTACGTTTTTTGAAAATCTATTTCAGTATCTGTTTCTGTCAAAAAAAGGCTGGCACATCGTAACAGATTCACTTTTTCCCCTAACACATATTGTTAGAAATATTTTTTTCGCCTTCTTTTTTCTTCGAATTGTAGGATAGATAGAACATAACTCCGCTCACGTTTTTTGGCAACTAAATGTCAGCCGCTATTCGCAGCACGTTCTCCTTTTCTGATCGCGCCAAGTTGTTTCTGTTTTAGTATTGTATTCGGAAGAAATTCCTTCTAGCTGCGAAAGATTCTATTTCTGTACTCCGTTTAGACTATTTTGATTTTGGAAAACGAATGATATCCTAAATATCTCAATTAAGGCTCTTGTTCAACACGGCTAGCACTTTAAAACACTTGAAAGAAGGAAAACTGTATTCTTATTCTTAATATTCTTAAAACGACAATAGCAATAAATACAAGTTTTATTTCTGTTTTCCTGCCGGTTAGTTATATTCACATTACCTACCAGCACAGCTTTAAAATTGCAGAGATGCGACATTTACTCTTTTTCGCTGAATAAATTACAGATTGGAATTTAATTGAAGCATAAATTTCAAATAATTAATTGTCCAGATGGCACGCGGAAACCTAATTTGTAACCAAAGTCAAATAAACTTTGGCTAATACATACCCACACGGTAGTGATGTCATTTTTGGCCCATGGCGCGATCCAGTCACTTTGAAATTAAACCACTCGTTAATTTTTTTAATTTTTTTTTTTTTTACCACGTTATGGATTTGTCCTCGGAAATACACAAGATGGTGGTCCAATCGTCATTTTTGTGAAAAATGGACATATTTCAAACATAAAATTAGGACTTCTTCAAAATGCGATTTTTCAGGAACTATTCGATCAATTTTGTAATTTACCATGTGACATTACATTCTTTAAAATGATGAAAAAAAAAATTTACGCCATATATTTCTTTCTTTATTTATAAAAAATTGGGCACCTGGGCCGAGGCAGAAGGCCCATATCCCATACATCATGAAGTAAAATAAACAGTTAAAATAAAAGACAGTTTGAGTTCAGCAATCTATGGGGTGACTTATCTTTTAAATATTTTAAATAATAATAATAAAAAAATTAATAAATATATACTGGAAGTAATTTTTTGCATGGAAATTATCTTTGGATAAACGAAATTTATAATTGAGTGTAGAATTTTTTTTTACATTCGAGTTAAAGCGAAATACATAAAATTTATATAATTTGTCCAAACTTTGGACCACTATTCCGACCTAATTATTGGGATCGTATTTCCCAGATTGCAGTTACCCGTTTATTTTGAGGGCCAAGAAGTTAAATTCGTTAAAAAGAAGGTATGTGTATTTAGAAAAAATATATTTTTGTATCTGATTTAGTAACTTAAAATATCGTCTGCACTAATTAATTAGTCTATCTGAGGTCACCAGAGATGCCAACTTGCTCCGGACAGCGATTAAATATTTTCGAGTGATAGTTTATTAACGTGTGATTCTTGGTTTAATTCACCACTATTTCTAAATAATTCGAAGGCTTATATTTTTCGCCACTTAAATGTTAGCCATGCTACGCCGTCTAAAATGTGAACAAAAGTAGTCAAATATTTGCAAATTTTAGTTTCTAGTTATCTACCGTTTTTTAAATTATTATGGCGCGTCTGGGCCACGCCTCCTTTAACTGAAAGCCTCCACACGGTTTTTTATAGGTAGTCCGATCAGACCACTGTGAAAGATATCCACTTTTCGAACGAGTCACTTAATACAAAACTAGTTAAAATAAGAAAGTGGTAGCAAATATATGACTAAAAATTTGTTTTATTTATAAATATTATCGGTTTGCCTTATTCACTTGTCAACCACTACAGATTCAATTCTCAAATATATATGATGAATTTCTCTCAATTGCTTTTATAAAAGGATTTGGGTTCATGCGCACAACTGTTTCACTTTTTAAATAGTCTGCGCGGACTACTTATAAAAGACCGTGTGGAGGCTTTTTGATGTAGGAGGTGATGGTCTGGGTCACCCCATGGAACCATAAAGATTGAGCCCTAGAACGTGAAGTTCTTGTGATCATTTGATTCAATCTGTTTCGATTTTTTTTTTCTCATGCACGCGCGTTTATTGTATGTGAATATGTTGAATGCTACGTGAAAATGCAAAATCTTTATTACGCTAAATATAAATAATAAATGATTTATTCTTCGAAAAATATGTAAGTAATTAAAATTTAATAGTTGAAATTAAGTAGTTTTCCAACAGGAGTCAGAACGATATCAGAAAACAACGCGTTAAAACAAAATTTAAAAATTTCTAATGGTAGAAATATCCGTAGTAGTTGGTTTTTTTTTCTCCAGAATAATGTAGGTAACGGATTCCGAAGGGGAAAATAACAAACACTGATGCAGTTTCTTTTCCCTACCTTCATCGTATGAAAATATAAATTTTATTCGATTACCTCCCTTCTATGCCAGAATTATTTAGCATAATACTAGCTGCCACAGAAGTAAAAAAGAAAGAGAAAAATAAATGGGTTTTCGCGCCGGGGAGGTGTGGAATTTGACAGAAGCCATTTAAAACTTTGAAGGGGTAGGTGGCTGAGGGTTTATTGACATTTCTTTCTTTTTATTATTTTTTTTCTCTCTACACTAAACCTTTTATGACGTGGTTTGTTGAGTGGCTTCGGAATAGCCAAGTTATGCAGATGCGACTAATTTGAACAGTTTGGCGTTGAAAGACACGCCTACACGGAAGCCAAATTTTCGCCGTTATATTAATGCTGTATATTTGTGTTCTCATGTGGCTTGGCTTGGTTCGGAAGATCCATTATTTTCGGGTTATTTTTATTCTTTTATTTTGAAGTATTCTCGTTCGTTTGCGATTTTTCCCACCACTTTATACAGCTGTTCAGATAAATAAAGCATTTAGATTAGTGAAAATCCTGCGTAACGCGTTTCGTTGAATATGCTCTCCGAGCATTTTCAATACAAAAGTAAACAACAAATCGCTTGCTCTTTACCTTCTAGTCTTCCGGTTAGAAAGTTTGCAGCTGCTTACTACAGCTATTTTTTTCTTTTAGTGAGGCGAATATTTTCGAACAGGTAATTTTGTTTTCAATAAAAGAAATTCATAGTTTCTGAACTCAAATCAGCTGCATTTCTTAAGATGTTAATGTATTATTAAGTAACGTAGTTAAAGAGAAAATTTGTATTAGTTTTTTAGGGGGGAAAAATGGCGACATAATTGCGATATTTAGAAGAAGAAGAAGAAAGATAACTTTTTTGCACACTTTTGTTTTGGCTTCTTTTTGCTTGTTTATTACTATTTGTCCTTGTTACATACAGTGTAACGGGCATATGTTGTTGTTAGTATTTAGTTAAGAGTAGCATGACGAAGTTAATTTTGCAAATCATCATTTAGAACAAACTCTACACTGTGAACACGACCCAAAATCCCTCAAAATACTCCGTATACAGTAATCCGGAAATATGGGCGGTAAAAAACCTGTAACTCTCCCTATTCAAGGAAAACACGGTCCATATTTATTATATTTTGAAACATAAAGCCATGGATTAATGTAAAGACTGCCCCTTTTTATCTATGCATAAAACTTATTTAGTATCTTAATAGTATTGTTGTTCGTTTTTAATTATTGAAATGACGAAACAATCTTAAAATTATGTACAATCAATCTTAAAATTATGAAACAATCTTGAAATTACGAAACAATCTTGAAATTACGAAACAATCTTGAAATTACGAAACAATCTTAAAATTATAAAAAAGAGTACTTGATGACTGACAAAACATATTTTTTCCCTGAACAGCAAACGATATTTTTCGAACTTTTTTTTTTGTTGAAATCATCCGAAAATGTCTATTTGCAACTTTCAATTCCAAAATTCTATTTAAACTCCAAAATTTATTCCGGATTTATATTCATTTGTATACAATTTTAATGCAAATAAGCGGCCTCTTCGAGGAAAAGGGGAAAGTAAAGCATGTCATTTAAATAAAAATAAAAGCATAAAAATATTGTTTCTGCGAAATTGGCTTTTCAATAAAGTATTTTCTTCTCTTAGACTACTGCGAGCGTTATTATGTTATTAGAGAGTGGCTTCGGCTAAAAAATGAATCATTATAGCTTTCTATGAAATTGTATTTGCATATTCTTAAGAAAGATAATTAATCTATTTTTTGTATTTCAATTTTCGAAATTTTATCCGGAACCTAAATATTGTTTCATAATTTAGTATATTTTTTTTATTTATCTATTAAAGTAATATGTTTTGAAGAAGATTATTGTTTAAGTGTATTATTTTTGAATTTGGAAAATTGATTTTAAATGTTTAAAGTTATTCAATATTTGAAAAGGCAAATTTGATTAACCTATTTGAAATACGAAATTTAAATAAAATATTTGTTTTGTAGTACAATAATAAATATTTACGTTTCGAATAATATTAAATACTTTTCTTTTAAATGCTTATCCTATATGTATATTTATTCCTCATTCTTACGTTTCCTGAAGTATTTAAATCGTTCAATATTAATGTTACCTTAATATATCTATATAAATTAAATTTCGATCCTTTTAAAGTTCATATCTAATTTTTCTGTTATTAAAGCTGCTTTTCGGAAAAAAATTATAAATAAAGTTATAAATTAAATATTCTATGTAAAATTATTTAGATTTCGGTTGTATAATTTTTTCTACTTTAATCATTTATTAATAATTCTAATGACCTGAGTGGGGACATTTTAACGAAGTTTCTAATTGTTAATAGGCATATTGACTTTTGGATGAAGCTCCTACTAATCCTGGAATAAAATTATGAAAATTTAAATATTTTATTAAAAGTAAATTTAGGCAAATAGTTTTAAAATATTTGACTAAGTCTGCTATTAATTAATGGTATATAACGATTATTCTTCGTTTGTTTGCATTTAAAAATCTTATTATTTCATTTAGTTCTCAATTTCACTGTTAAAAAATTGATTCATATTAAAGTAAAATGAAACGAAATGTATCTAATTATCTAGGTTATTGTTTAGGTTAACGTAATTAGGTATAATGTACTATAGTTTGTTTGAAATCAAAATTTGCTAAATAAAGCCCTTTAAAAAAAATAATAAAAAATAAAAAAATGCGCATGTAGTTCCAATGTATCCAAAATCTTTTAAAGTTAGAGAGAGAGGGAGAGAGAGAGAGAGAGAGAGAAAAAAAAGTTTAATTTAAAGTTTAATGCAATTCCAATGTATCCCAATTTTGAGGCCTCTACCTTCGCCGTCTTGGATTTCAGGTTAAATTTTTAACTGGCGTTTTCTTAATATTTTTATATACGTAACAATCTTTTGATGATATAGTATTATTAGACACTACAATAACTTTCAAAAAATGTAGAAAATGAAAAGGTCTTTTGATTAGATAATGTAGTTCCAACTTCTTTTATGTAGTTCCAACCTATCCAAAATTTGTAAAAGTTTGTCTTTTTTGATAGAAAAAGGTTTAGTCGAAATGCGAATGTAGTTTCAAAGTATCAAAAATTTGTAAAGGTTTGTCTTTTGATAGAAAAAGGTTTAGTCGAAATACGAATGTAGTTCCAATGTATCTAAACCATGAAAGGGAATTTAATCAGGAATTAATAATTGTGATAGTTGCGTTAACTGATCTCTGTTTCTCTTTTTATTTGTGCAAAATTTTTCAACGTGAACTACTTTTAAATTACCTGTCCATTGATTTAAGCTGAACAATATAGTAACATTTAAATTTTCAATTATCTTAGCATTAAAATAGACTATCATTTATCACGAATTTCCGATACAGAAAACCTCAGTTAATCATAAATTCTCGTAAACTGAATCATAGTTTGATCCCTATTATATTTATGCAGTGAACCATAATTTTATTGCCTGTTATTTTCATGCCTTTTTTGTCACAATTCAAATAAATTTTTTAACAACGTAAATTGTTTCTATTAGCTGCGTACTATATACTTGTTGCTCTAATATCAAACTGTCCATACTCATCAAATATTTTATTTCCCAAGTATCAGTTATAGAACTATTCAATATTATTAAGTCTTAAAGGGTGAAGCCTTTCTCCCCATTGAGGATAAAAAAATAATAACGATTTTGAGTACTTTAAACTCAAAGCAAAGCTTCAATTTTGAACTACCTATATATTGCAGAAAACATTACCTGCATTTAAAATCAGATTAATACTAAATATTTTCAAAAATCGCAAATTTTGGGCAAATTTTTCCGCTTAGATATAAAATCAACGAAACGAATATTTCCTAATTTTATAACTAGCATAATAACAAACGTTATAAGTGACATGATAAAATAGTTATGAATAATTGTTACGAACTGAAAAACATTTATAAAAATAGCGTATTATTCACTAAAAAAACGTCCTTCTATACCAGTGATTCTCAACCACTGTGCCGCGGCACTTTTGTGTGCCGCCAAATTCTTAAAATATGCCGCCAAATATTAGAAATGATACAATAAAAATTATAATGTTTTTTTTTATTACGAGTAAAGTTTAAATTAAAGAAAAGTGTATATATATAATATTATATATACATACATATATCCTACTTTTTATATATATCCTACTTTTATATTATATTATATTTTTATACATACATAATATTATATATATATTTTTCCAGGCTTTAGCCGCGTGAACATCTTTGTAGGCGATTGTCTTTTCTCTGACAATCTTAAAATAAGATGGAAGCGTTTAAATTGTCTTTGGCAATTTAAAAAAATGTTGAATTAAGTAGGAAATGATTATTAAAATTATTAATTAACAAATGAAAGCAAGCTAAATATTAACTTTCAAACGGAAATAATAGCTAATCATTAAAGTAAGCTATGCAATTCATAGTTATAGAAGCAAATTAACAAAGGATAACAAACAAAAAAATAAGCTAACAATTAATAATTAGCAAAAAAACTAGTTAACAGAAAATCACAAAAAATAACAATGTTAAAAAAACTAACAGTTAATAAATATAGAAAAGAAGCTAGCAGTTAATAACTAGCAAAAAAATAAATAAATAACTGATAAACTAATAAAACTAACTAATAAATTACTAACTAATAAAAAATTACTCGAAAGAATTAATCCCTTAATAAACATGCTTTTGTAGTACATATTATTTTATTTCACATTCAAAATTATTATCAAACTATTTAACACAGTGTATTATAGGTAAGTAAACAACTTTTAAACTAATTTTTTTCATTGTGGGCCGCAACCGAAAAAAGGTTGAGAATCACTGTTCTATACATAGACAGAGCCGTCAACTCGATATTAAAAACAAAGCAGCGTAAGTTTATATGCTTTCTTGTATCTATTTAGCCGACTGATTTTTTTTTTCTATTGAATTAAATTAGGCTACCTTTTTCTATTGTTCGATGACAAACGACTCTATCAATTAAATATATTTTTACACTTTAAAGAAGTATCAATTCCATTAACCGCTTCCTACCTGTCATATATCAACGCAATAGTTGTTCTTCATAAAGACAAACGCCTGCGCTTCCTCCTTGACTTCAATATTTCATTTGAAAACGATTTGTAAATAATAAAAATATAAAAAAAGAAAAGGAATGGTAAATTATGTCAGATTGTTTTCCTGCTCGTTGAAATGATTTGTTTGAAAAGGATTGTTTTCTGTTGATAATTATATCGCAATTAGCTTCCCACTCAGAATCACGCCCAGTCCGTTGCTACGTTGCAATTGTTATTCACCAGAAATATAACGGATGTTACGAAATTGGCTAGAATTCATGATGTGAATAGGTACTGTCAGTCCGTTACAAACGCTGGAATTTTTATGTTGTTTAGTTCTAAAGAGTTAGTTATGTTGCGAAGCTGTACAAGGGTATAAGTCGTGCTAAGCAATCCGTGAAATAATTTTATTGATTTTAAGCATACGTGAAATCAGGGGTCTGTTTAGAAGAAATTTGGGTCCGTTAACGGACCCTTCACAAAATATATTTTCATAAAAACGGACCCTTCACAAAATATTTTAACTTAAAAACGGACTCTTCACAAAATATTTTAACTTAAAAACGGACCCTTCACAAAATAATTTATCCTTTAATGGGACCCTTCACAAATTTGTTTATCTTCATCATTGTTTTGTTAATCGAATAAACCCTTCCCAGGGGGTGGGGGGAAAGAAAGACAAATGCAAATGAATTAAGTTTTGTCTTCGGCAGAAGCTTCTTCCTTTATTCGTCCGAAATGAATATTCTGCGTTCAGCAGTATAGGCTAAATACCATATATTTGTATGTTGCATCGCTAATTTATTCGCTGCATTTGCTGTTTATTTTTTTAAATTAAATTTTTTTAATTATAATTTTACTGTGTTGAGTATGATCTTGTATATCGTTTACAATTTAAAAACTACTTAAAAAAGTTTTTTTTGCAATAACGGACCCTATTTTCACAAATTCACAAAAGCGGACCCTGGTTCAAAGAATGTAACTTAACGTTTATTTTATATTCACAAATTACGGGTAATTTTTTCACAATTTAACAAAAACGGACCTTTCACAAAATGTCTGGACAGACCCCTGGAAATATAGCTGCTTAATAAATAACAGTAAAAACTCTGATTTACTCAGAGTCTGCAAAAAAAAAAAAAAAAAAACTTCACCGTACAAAAAAATTTTTTTGAACTATTGCAATAGAATATTTGCTTTTGTAGAGTTGCCAACTTGAATTTAGCAGTGTCATTAATTCATATAGGAAGAAGGATATTTGTATTAATAATATATTACAGGGTGCGTAACCAAATCTTTCAGCAAAAAATAAGCACCCTTTGAGTACTTTTTAAGCACTCAAATATTTGTAAGCACTATATACATTAACAAAATGCAAAATAATTTTCAAAGCACGATCATGATAAAATAACTAGTTTCTGACAAAGAACTCTCTTCTTGATTATATTAGCCATTAAAAAATGATCAAGAGATTTTTCCTTTCGATTTCAGAGGGTTGAAAATGAAGCTTGAAATTGAGAATATCTTGCAAAATGCAGCAGAGTTGCACTTGAGAGTGCAATAATCTCACCGAATCCAGCTCAGTACACGCACGGGCGGACTCGCAAGTATTTCATCAAACCTGTAAAATGATTGGCACTTATACGCTACGTTCCGACGGTACTCTGAAATAGATTGTGGTTGAATGAATTGTGAAAACGTTGAAGAGAACAATGTGAAAAGCACTCATTTGCATAATACGTGGCGAAAATTGACATGGTAAAGAAAAAAATTTCATTTTCGAAAAGGTAAAATTAAGCAATTTTTAAAAACACCAATGTAAAAAGCACTTTTAAGGGCTTTTAAAAAACGAAAATAAGCACCTTTAAGCACTTTTTAAAAGCGCTATTATGATGGACGCGAATTTCCATTTTTTTTCCCACAGTATACTCTAATAATAAAATTATTGAGCTACCAGTTTTTATGAAATAAAAAAAGGGACTTTTTCCCACAATGATAGTTGTCGCCGTTATTATATTAGTTGTTATTATATAAGAATGTTTCAGTTGTTTTGAATTAGTGTTTGTAATGAGACAGTTTTGCTAGTTAAGGTAACTAGATTAGTTTTGAAAGGTCCCATAATCAAATGAAATCTGAAGTCATAGGTGCCAACTTGCACGGCCATCGAGACATATTTTTCGTAGTGGTAATAATATTTATATTTTAACGTAAAAATCTTAATTTTAAAAATTACATCTTAAATTATTTTACTTGCCACGATAAGTCAATAATTCAAACCTATCTGTATAAGATATATTAGATTATATCCTATCGCGTGTTGATCGAATAGCATAATTTTTAGAAAAATCTTAATACCATTACATAGTATTATAAGATAAGACTACCACTCTTTAAAATCATTCTCAACGACCGTACAAGTAGGCAGCTATGCATTATAAATTGAAAATCGGAAAATAAATTTGAATCAATGAATGAATAATCGAATCAATGAATTTGAATCAATTTCATAACTGAGTAACTACTAATTTGATTTTCGTCTAATGTTATGATGATTAAATCTAGCTAAATAATTGTGTTATATTGATTAAAATCTTAACATTCGTAAATGTATAACTTTTTTTTATAGTTTAGAAAATTAAAATAAATTATTTTAAAAAAAATTTACGATTTTTTTTAATATTTTGTTCACATATTTGTTGGGAATTCATAAATTATTTTTTAATTTTTATTTCATCTTTTGTTCTCAATTTCTTATGAATAATCATTTTCTCATCACTGCATGAAAATTAATTAAAATGGACGAAAATATAATTAACTTCAATTCATTTATTTCGTGGATTACTAGTTCAGGTTTTCATTCAAATCTCCGTTATCGATGGAATAACCCAATTGCAACTATGATATCATTCCTACACAACTACGAGATTTTTTTTCTTATGAAAAACATACTGAAAGTTCATCTTATGATGCCGTTGAAAATTAAAACAAGTTTTTTCATCAAAAAATCAAAGCTCCAAACATCATACATCGAGGACAACTGCACTCCGAAGTTATCGTTTGCGTTGTTTACCTCCTCAATTCTACCTGAGGTCGAAAAATGAGAAGAAAAGTCGGTCGTCTGCTGGAAGTTGAGAAGACTCCAAAGTTATCCTCGAAGAGAAGAGACAGAAATAAACCTGTTTCTTTCCCCCTTCTTTTTCGTAACCCCCTCGCGTCACGTAACCGGGTTTTTCGGGTCGCCCGTGACCTCTTGATGCGAGTCCCTCAACTTCTACATTCAATTTCATTCTTTCTTTTTTTTTTCTCGATATTCTTGTGTCTTCAAGTTTGAAATTCTTTTTTTTAAAGCACTTTTTACTGACTTTTCCCTGCTTTTTGACACTCATATTTTTCCGACTAGAAAAAAGGAAAAAAGTTCGTGAATTTAAAGAACATTATTTAGAGGATGTATAACAATTATTTTTAATATTTATTTATTTTTCGATTTCGTACCATTTTCTTTTTTCTTTTATTTATTTAAATTTGGAAGAGAGAAAAAATATTTGATTCGTAATGAATGCATTTTTAAATTTTCTTATTTGCGACTAATGTAATATATATATATATATATATATATTTTTTTTTTTCTTTTTTAAATATTCTACGCAATTACAATAATCTGAGATACTATAAATTTTCCTGAGACTAAAGTTTTAAAAATTTACAGAAAAATGCAATTTTTACTTAGTAATAAATTTTTCTGAGACTAAAATTTTAAAAAATTACAGAAAAATGCAATTTTTACTTAGTAATATGTAGTTAAGAAAAAAAGTAGCTAAATTCTATTAAAATGTTCTGTTTTTAAATTGATACTTGCAAATGACGTAATCATAGGAAAATTGTGGCATTTGTTGTTTCAGGAGCCAACCAGGTTCGACACACATGCATGACGTCGCCTACAAGTATCCAAAAAATTTGATTTAAATCACGTGATAAGGCACAATCACTTCACTTCTCGAGTTGCAAGTACCCAATTTAAATTAATTAACTTTAATACTTATTACGTAAAAAAAATTAAATTTTTTTGCACTTTTGACTTATTGTATGATATTTGAGAAGTGTGTCATATTTTGGTCATGAAACGCAATCCTTAATAATGTGCCATATATATAATAATAAAACGTAATAATAAAATTTTAATATTAAGTCCAAAGGTTTCTTGAATAAAATTTATTTCATATAATTATGTAAAGTATTAATTTTGACGAATGAGGGTAAAACCAATTATTTTCGTAGTAATAATTCTCTTTGTAATAACGCACTCAATCGCTTTCATCTATTCTAAATACCTATCCTTTCATCTTTCAATATCCTAAATGATCAAACTTGTTTCAGCGGAACCCCGACTTCGTAAATAATAAGGCATATAAAAACAATTGCAAGCTTATTAACAATTTAAAGACTACTTTATTTAGAAAATATTTAATGAAGGGAATGGAATTTTTTCATAGTTTTGTTCATGAGAAGGTTTATATCCGACAGTTTAATTCATACTCCTAGAGCTGTATCTAATTTAGTTTTTTGGTGTGAATACATAATCTAAATTATAGTTTTCGTTGAAATGAAAGATAAAATAACTGCTATAGGCGTTGAAATGGTTACCAGGGAAACATAATCCTTTATTAAAGAATTCAGTTACTTTTATTTTGATTTCAAATGCTTGATTTGTAATACTAATGCAGTTTTTCATAACTGCAGTTCTATTTCAAGTTACTATTATTAGAAAAATAAGCATTTAAAAAAATCCATTAGCATTCATCATAGTCAATCATTAGCGTACATTAAAAATCGTAGTATTTTACTTAGTCATAACTCTCGGAACGTCTTTTACCTTGTCACGGAACTTGAGGTTTCCGCTGAGCACCATTTGGGAATTATTGCTCTAAATGCATCAGGAGGCAAGATATTTCTTTCTGTAGCTGCACCAGGAAGCGAAGATATCCGAAAATTCCTTAGAAACTTTCTGACATTTTTTCTTGAAAAACGGTACTTGTTTTTCACGATTTTGTTTGCACAGCATCACAGCACAGCAGTTACATCTAACGAACAAAAAAAAAAAATAAAAAAATAATGTCCTTATTGATTTACCTTGTTTGAAGTAATTTTTATTAAAATTTTTAAACCCAATGTTTATATAAAATTTTGATATAAATACTTAAGGTATACATGTTGTTCGAATTGGCTGCTAAGCAATGATGATGGAAAAATAGAAAAAAAATTAATAAACTAAAAAATGGTAAACAGAGGACACAAAATAAAACATTTATAATATAAGTAATAAAATAAAACTATAAAACCACGACAAAATAAACTAATCTGTATCAAATAATTTTAATGTGTGTTTCTAAAAAAATATTTATGGTTTTGTATTGAGTAATTTCAAACTGAATGATTATGAAGTCCTAAACAAGAGTTTAAATACACGTCAAAAACTTTAAAGGGTAAAAATGCGTGACAAATTTTATAAATATTTTTATTTCTCCATATCAAACAGTTTTTTTTTTTCACCTTTTTAACACGATATCCAAGGAAAAAAAAAAATAATCTGGAGCTACGTTGGATGAATGAGCATACTCATACGCTTTTGTGATTATTTTCTTCTTTTTCTCGGCAAGAATTTTTTTTCCGCGTAATTTCTTTTTCACTGTAACTGTATCCAAGGAATTATTTCGTTCCAGCCATGACTACCGTACCACTTCAGTTAAAACTCCTTCGAATGGGAGCAAACCAGTTCCATTTCTTGGAATAACAGAAAAAAAAAAAAAATGTTCTAAAGCTTTTGAAAAGAAAAGATACGTGAACGCGTATAGGTGAAATGTAATAAAAGTTCTTATACGCAAAGGAAAAAATTTTTAGGACCCCACGTGCGCGACCAAATAAATAAAAAATAAATTTCTTATATAAAAAAAAAGTTATTTGAAGGAGGGGTTTTGTTGAGGGAAAAAGGAATGCTAAGTTTTGGCGCGTCTCTAAGATATCTTCAAGTTAAAGGAATTCACTGAATAAACATGAAAAAGCCAATGCAAAATCCCTGAACAATAAAATGTTTTTATCTTTATGCGTTATTCATTTGCTCAAGATTACTTCGAACGATATGGTTATTAATGCTCTTAATTTCCTATGGAAGGGGTAATGTTCTGATAAATCAGAATAGTGCTTTTTAAGGATAAAAGTGATGGTTTTCGATTTAACATGTTGAATGCCATAGGGGTCATCAGTGACTGGCACTGAGTTTATTCGTAGCGCCACGGGGGTCACCGGTGACCGGCGAAGTCAAGATTATTAGAAACACATAATTCGAGTACATTTTTAATTTTTTTTATATTGTTATCGTTAAAATGGTTTGAAGAAATTAATGCAATATGGAACACACAAAAATAGTTTTATTTATATACACAGAGATTTCAACTTGCTCCGGACAGCGAATAAATATTTTCAAGTGGTAGTTTATTTAATTGTGATTTTTGGTAAAATAAATTCATTTTAGTAGATTTTTATCCACCACTATTTTTAAACAATTCGTAGGTTTATATGATTCACCTTTTTTTCTCAAGTAAGTCATAGGGGCCGCTTCGCGGCCCAGGTGCCCAATAAAATCAAAACACTAGGACTAGGACTCAAGTAAGTCATGCTAAACCTTTTAAAAAACTAGCAAAATCTGTCTATTTGCAAATTTAGTTTGTAGTTTTTACTGTTTAGCCAGACGGGCAAGCCATGTAAAAGTAGCGTGGCATTCAACGTGTTAATGGACATCTACCATTTAAAGAAATTTAATTTTTCTTAAAGAATTTCTGTGTCATTCAGTATTTTATCGTTTTTTCTGATTACTACAAATTATATGATTATTTATGCTTGTAGTTTCTTATGGAAAGGGTACTGTACTAATAAATCAGGGCAGTGTTTTCTTGGGGGAAAAAAGTGACAGATCCTGATTTAACGAACGTTTATTAACGAAATTTTCTCTTTTCTTCGATTAAAATATATGAGGAAGCGCCTATTTAACGAGTAAGAATCCCCACATTAACGAATAATTTGTTATAAAAAATTCTATTACATATATCATATCCATAATTACGCTACTGTTTTTAATTTTTCCCCTGGTTGCCGCCAAGCTGTAATAATAAACCACATTTTCAAATCGTTAGGAAGTGCCTTTTTTTTAGCGAACATTTGTTGCTTTGAAAACACTTCAATTTTCATATGAGCAATTAGAAATTTCTGTGTATTGTCATGTTTTCTAGGCATGCAAAATGGCATCAACTTAAAAATTGCTTTCACTTGCAAAGTACTTATGAAAAATACCTAATAAAGTAAATGCCTATGTTGAAACAATAATATGGATTGGTTTTGCGTAAAAATTTCCCTTTTTAAAAAGAATTTCTATTGATCCAAACATATCACTCTATTGCTCCAAGCACTTCAATTGTTTCAAATACAAAATAATTTTTTTTATTTTTTAAAGGATTATTGACGTGGTTTAAGTAAATTCCCAGTAACACATTTTTTTTTTAACGTTCTAAACTGTTTTATTTCTGATTTGAGTCTTAAAAAACTGATTTTGTTATTTTTTTACAGGCCGCAATTAGTGTTAAAAAGGTCTAGAACATTTTTTTTCTAAGATCAAAATTTTCATCATTTTATTTTACTGTTAAATGTTTTGTTGATTTATAATATTTCTCTTTTATTTATAATTCTATTAAAACAAAATATTTTACAGCTACAAGTCAGAATTAATTCATCTCAGGACATAACGATAGTTTTCTTAAAATTTTTTTAAACCTTTAAATTTTCCAATTCTTAAGACTAATATTTAATTCTTAAGAGCTATGTTCCTTTACTGAAAACAGCGATTTTTTACTAACTACTCATCGTTTAGTTTGACAAATATGATTTGACTATAATAATCATTTTATCATTCAATATAGTATAATACTTTTCTCAATGTTTTAGGAAATCTTTTTCATAATTTCAGAATTTTTTTTTTTTAAAGTTTTATCTAAGAAAAAAATAATTATATAATAATTTCCAACATCAAATTAAAAAAAAGACAAATTCGAATAATTTTAATTAGCTAGCTGTGCATTCAATTTCACGGTATTTCAATATTCGTACACTCCATTTTTTTAATTTTTTTTTTTTATTCCTTCTCCATTCAAAATAAAAATTTTATTTTCGAAGGATTTAAAAAAAATATTCCTTAATTAGTACTGACGTCTTTACTTGTATCCATTGGATGATTAAGAATAAATTGTTTTTATAAAAATGCATTTTTTGAATGTGAACATAATTATTATTTTCTCTTTCTTTTTTTTTTTAATTTTAAGAGTTTACAATTAAAAAAATTGGAATATCAAGATTATTTTTAATCAGAAAAGGGGAGCTGTTCTTCGAAATCTTTTGTTCCATGTGTTTATAAAATGCGCCAAATAATAATAATAATAAAAAAATAATAAATAAATAATAATAAATAATAATAAATAAATAATAATAATAATAAATAATAATAAATAAATAAATAATAATGCCATTTTCTCATAAGTATGATCGAAATTAAAAACATTGCTTTATTTAATCTGAATTTTTTTTTTTTTAGAAAATCCTTATTTGGTTACTTATTTTTCTCAATTTGTGTTAAATCCCGACAACAGTTTCAGTCTGCGCTTTAGGCTATATCCTGCTAGGTCATTAACGTAGATTTCAATGTTAAAGAATGATCTAGTTTGATGCCTTTCACGGAAGCTTTTTATAAGAGGATGATTGACATTATTTTTATTATTATTATCCATTTGTAAACTATTTCCCCCATCTTTAGACGTTAGATTTAACTCTTATGTTTTCCTTTTAATTACATTTCTGGGATTTCCCCCCTCCTTTTTATCGAATGAAATTTTTGAACGGATCTACAAGCTATAGTTTTCCATTCAAATTAATAATATTCACCTCGGATTTTTTTAAAGTTCATACGAGTGAATTCTAAATGTCCCTACTTCTCTGCTACGTAGGTAACTGTGGGAAGAAGGTGATAATAAATTTCAGTCTATGATGCGATACGTTAAGGTCATGTTTTTTTTTAATTAATTTTTTTAAATGTATTATTATTTTTTTTTTTAGTCTTGGGGCTATTTTTAAAGGAACAGAGATGTGCATATGTATGTATATTAACCTATTCTTTCTTTATGAACTTGTACATCAGACCAAAAATAAACTAAGCTAAAAATATAATTTTTAAAAAAATATCTGTAGTTTTCGGAACAAAACTAATTTCAGATGTGAAATCCTCACATCACATGAGGTAAGATAAATTACTTTAATTGCATACCTCATTGTAATTCGAAGATTATTTCAATTAAAAATCGAAATTAGCTTTCATCTGGCAATAATATTTTCTTTTGAGAATAGTTCTTTATTTTGTAAATAGTTTTTACAATAGTGACAAACAAGGACCCTTTCAGGATAAACGACCCTTTCAGGAACAGTGAATTTTGTTTGAAATTTTTTGTCTGTAGCAAGTGCAATTTTAGACAGTGCTACTTAAGTGAAACGACTTACTTCAGTTCTTTGTTATATAAAGATTAGTGGTTGATAATCCTTTTAAAGCTATTACTTTTGCACTTCTAGGAGTTTGTAATGTTTGTTGAATTAGTTTTGCCAGACTGGCTAGGTAAGGTTTAATAATTTTTGTATTTAATATGCTGGTTGGATTTATTTTCATTGTGTTGCCTTAAAAAAAGTGATTAAGATGAACCGGATTAAAGAAAACAAAAATTAGGTCGTAACAGTTGTTTTTTTTTTTTTTTTTTAATTATAATATTACTGCTGTTACGAACCATATCTCTCCCTCTTAACTCTTTATGCATCCGTGAGAAGTACCCCCCAAAAATATATTAATTTTTAAAAGTCGATGGAATATTATTTTTCCATCTATAATTTGTAATGCTAATCACAAAAAAAAAAAAAAAAAAAAAAAAAAAACAATGATGGTTTTTGTTTACATAAAAGTTGGCGATGGTAAATTTTTGTCGCGTGTTATGCGTTCGTCCATTGTCTATTTGATAATTTCTTCTAGAGGTTATTTGCAGTTATAAAAATTTTTCTCTTAATTCGTTTATTTATAATCTCAGAAGTTCAAGTTAATGGCCAATTCTTTACATTCGGTAAAATTTTGAAAAGCTCACCCATCTTCCCATTCCAAGATGGTCTTTAAAACCAAATTGATTTTTGTTAATAAGCTAAATGCTCCATAAGCTATAAGCTAAATGTTAATAAGCTCCTTTTTATAAAGCCTCCTCAATATCAAATATATTTTGACATAACATTATTCGATAAGATGACCCTATAAAGGGTTAAAAAGAATTTTTGTACTGTTGCCACCGCCACTGTTCAGAAAATGCATACACTGTAAAAAATTTCGGATAAAATTAAGCTACGCTAAAAAGTACCGGCATTCAGGGTGACATTACTATTTACCTTAAAATCCATTTTTACCTGAACATGTTACGGAAAAAAAAATCTGTTATGCTATAATTTGTACATTAATTATTACCATAAAATCACTGAATCATTCTAATTAAATAAATGTTATTGTAAAGATTACTGTAAAATATTTTACGATAAAAAAGGATTTTACTGTAAAATGGATTTTACGGTAAAAAGGATTTTATGGTTAAGTCGATTTTACGTATGATGCCATAATTTGATTTGAAATTTTTTACAGTATAATACACAATTTTACACATTTTCAGGGAGATGTTTAAGGAAAGCTCTGCTTTGAAAATATTTCTGGTGCAAACAAAGTTATTTTATGTCAATTTTTTTTTTTTTTTTAATTTTCGTGCAGCATAATTTATTTTAATGAAAACTAATTGTAGAATTATGATTTTTTACGGCTACGTGAAAAATCATAATTCTTAAACTCTTTTGTCTGTAGTTGGCTTCCTTTCGTTTAAATTTCAGATTGGTTGTTCGGTTATTTAATTATTATTTCCGTTTCTTTTATTGTTTTTCGGCTTTTTCGATGTAAAAAAAAATCGCAGTAATATAATTTTATTATTCTTTTTTTTTTAAATTTTGAAATGATTTAAGTTTTTAAAATGATTTTTGAAATGATTTTTAAATTTGTTTTTCCGATTTATTAGATTAAATTCATTTATATAATTCTCTGAAGGTTATCTAAAACTCATTTCTCCCCTCCTTGTAAATAAATATATATACCAATTCATTGTGATCCCATATGTTCTGACCCCCCCCCCCAAAAAAAAAATAATAATAAATCAACCATTCTGTTTTCATTGCGCGTTTAAGCCATGGTTTAAGCCTGCTTACTAATTCGTCTTAATAACAATAATTTTCTGCCTCTTGATTAACAATCTAGATTGTTTGATAAAATGCATTCGCTGTATATTAATATTATTATAATCAGCCTTAAAGCTCATTGATTTAATCGAGAGATTGTTATAATATGTCGTATATCAGCACATCTAATCGCATAGTAACATATTTTAACCAAATCATTTCAATATGTATCATTCTATTATATGTATACAATTCTATCCAATCAAAAACGTTTATTTGGATTTTAACAATTCACTTAAATAAGCTATGTTAGATAATCACGCATATAAATTATTATATATTGTATATATTATTGGTGTTATATATTATAATTATTATTAATATTTATTTCCCACTGACGTCGTGTCTAGCAAAATAAACGTTTAAGCTAATTTGATGATTTCGTATGTAACTACAACTTTAGTTTAAAAAAAATATTTTGTAGAAAAATGTAACTACTTATAATATGAATATATTTTGAAGAATACGGAGGACTTTGTTTTCAACAAAATAAACTTTAAAAATGAAATAATTGAGCCACCAGTTTTTTATCTTTTTGGAAGAAAAAAAATTTCTTCGAGAGACAACAGATATTTTGACGGTTAATGAGTTCAATAATTTTAACTCCAACAAATTATAACACCAGGTCGATGACAGTTTTTTTTTTTTAAATCTCAATTTTGATTAATTTAATATCTTTCATTGTTACATGGGATTTCAAACTGGTGTATTTTTTTTAAAAATCGAACGTTTATTTTACAGGTTATTTAAAATGAAATAATTTAACGATATTAATCGAAATAATTAATCGAACGTTTATTAATTTAAAATGAAATTATAATTTTAGAAAACCTATTTTTAAAATGTTAGGTTTATAAGATGCTATTTATTTTTACTGAATATCTAGAAAAATTTATTGCGTTAAAAAATATAATTCTCCTCTAAAGTGTAAAAGAAAGCGATTTTACAAAATTACGCTTTTTACAAAAATGAATATAATTTTAAAGGAATAATCACATGCTTCATGAGGTCAATTTCATTTTTGTGAAGTATATTAAAATACGCTTTATTTGGAAGGAAGTTAACTTGACAAAAAATGTGATGGCGATACACACTGAAAACTACTTTACAGTAGTTTTCGGTGTATATTGCCATCACTCGGTCATATACAGATTCGCTCTGTTAATTTATTCAGTTGGTATAAACAGTTAATGTTAAAACGGCCATTAAATTTTTAATGCATAGTAATGCTCTGTGGTGAATTTATTTTATCGTTTTGTTTATTAACTATCGTTTTCATGAAATAGGAAAATGACCTTCATCTTTTAAATTAATTTTATTTAGTCCTAACTAGCACGCGGTCTTTTTCTTTGCAGCTATTATTTTAATTTTTCTTTCTTAAAACCTCAAATAAATTTCCTGCGTGATTTATTCTCGGTGGAATAAAAAAAGTTCTGATGGTTGAGAAACAATTAACCTTGGTGTCCTTTTATTAATTACTTTTTATTTTCTCCCTGTGCGTAATTGCTTAGCACCCCCTTAATTATGAATAAAAAAATCGTCTGCCAAGTTCATTTTTAAAAATGCAGCTGGTTTTCAGATTCTATCAGACGATTAAAATTTTTCATTTGCATAGTGAATTTAATTATCTGAGAGTTTTATTTTTTAATTAATGGAAGCTTATTTGTTTTGGTTACAAAGTTTGTAGAATAAATGAATTTATATTTACATAATGAAAATGAAAGTGAAGTCGTTGTTATCTTTTCTTCGTTTCATTTGTTGGGATTAGAAAGCTCATTAAAAATATTTTTAATCCCCCCAAACTAAAAAAAAAAAAAAAAAAAAACAAATACATACAATCATAAATCACATTTATTTAAATGTTTTGAAACATTTATTTCATGTTTATTGAGATGCATAATTACAATAATTATTGATTTGCTAAAAATGTATTCGTTAAAACAATTATTATGTCAATGAAGACGTCTTCAAATAATGTATTTGGTTATTAGTTTTTTTTTTTAATTGATTAAGATCCCTAAGAAAATTCTTTAATGTGCATTTCATATTCTTGATTTAGAATACATTGTGTAGATTTAATAGATTGTAAATATAAAATAGCTATTTTGATTAATAGTTGACAGCTTTGATTCTTTTAAGTGAACATTATCGATAAATGCTTACTTATAAATAATGAAAAAAATAGTGTTGATAATTTTTAATTACTTCTATAAAAACGGACTCTTCTAAGTGAAGAGGAAGCGATTGTGTTAAATTATGAGAGTTAACTTTAAGGTTTTTTGCCTGTAATAATAAGCAAACAAAGAACATCAACGTATAATAACAACTAATATTCTAACTGCTGGGGTATTTCGGTATTTCCGTAGCAACTACGGACGACTTAACTAGTCGTTGTAAAACTTATGCTTTAATATTTGATTTTTAGTTCCGTAAAATAGATTTAAAAGACTTATGGCCAGATAATTGAATAATTTCGCTTTTTTCAAAGAGCTATTATTTTGGAATTCCTAACAAATTGGAAAAGTCTCCAGTATGTTCTAATCAGCCTTATACTTTTTAGACCTACTGGTGTTTCTGCAAACAAATTGGAAAAGTCTCCAGTATGTTCTAATCAGCCTTATACTTTTTAGACCTACTGGTGTTTCTGCAAACAAATTGGAAAAGTCTCCAGTATGTTCTAATCAGCCTTATACTTTTTAGACCTACTGGTGTTTCTGCAAACAAATTGGAAAAGTCTCCAGTATGTTCTAATCAGCCTTATACTTTTTAGACCTACTGGTGTTTCTGCAAACAAATTGGAAAAGTCTCCAGTATGTTCTAATCAGCCTTATACTTTTTAGACCTACTGGTGTTTCTGCAAACAAATTGGAAAAGTCTCCAGTATGTTCTAATCAGCCTTATACTTTTTAGACCTACTGGTGTTTCTGCATTCAAATTGGAAAAGTCTCCAGTATGTTCTAATCAGCCTTATACTTTTTAGACCTACTGGTGTTTCTGCATTCAAATTGGAAAAGTCTCCAGTATGTTCTAATCAGTCTTATACTATTTAGACTTGTTGGTGTTTCTGCAAACAAATTGGATAAGTCTCCAGTATGTTCTAATCAGCCTTATACTTTTTAGACTTGTTGGTGTTTCTGCAAACAAATTGGAAAAGTCTCCAGTATGTTCTAATCAGCCTTATACTTTTTAGACTTGTTTCTGCAAACAAATTGGAAAAGTCTCCAGTATGTTCTAATCAGCCTTATACTTTTTAGACCTACTGGTGCAACTTGTCCTCATGCTTTTAAGATAATTCAAAATTATCTCATTCGCTACTTAATTGGCTTGATTTATATCATGTAGTTCGCTATAAGCTTTAAGTAGTGATATTGCTTAAACCTTATTAAAGGTTCAAGTATTTCTACATCACGTTTGATACTGATACCTATATTCTTGTTGTAAAATCATATTAGAACTGATACCTATTCAGCACAGTACGGGGTTAAAAGCTTATATATATATATGTTAAGGTTAAAGTGTGAAATCCGTTATTTCATAAAATAACTAGTCAAGTCAGTTAACGTATATAAAATTATTGAACTATTGATTTACCTAGGTATTTTATAGAATAACGATTCTATAGAAATAGACTAGGATTACGATTCTATAGAAATATATTAGAATAGTATGTTTCTATAACGATTCTATCGAAATATACTATTCTATATACTAGGTATGCTATAGAAATACGGCACTCGAAAGTTCTTTGAACAGGTTCCAGCTGCTTTTAGTCAGTTATAAACCGCTTACAGCCGCTGTGTGTGTGTGTACGCTTCATTCCGTTTGTTTTAGACGTAGTTATTAATATGAGCAGTACTAAATTATTTCAGCTATTTATGATCAATTAATTTATAAAATAACATTCAAATTGTTTACTTTTCACTTTAAGGCAGAAATGCCAACTTGCTCCGGACAGCAATTGTATATTTTAAAGTGGTAGTTTATCACTTGTGATTCTTGGTTTAATAAATTCAATTTAGTAGATTTTTATCCACCACTATTTCTAAATAATTCATAGGCTTATATAATTCACCACTTTTTAGAACATATGTCATGCTATACCATTTAAAAAGCAAGCAGAACTAGTCAAATATTTGCAAAATTTATTTTGTAGTTATTTACCGTTTTTTTAATTATTTTGGCGTGTCCGGAGCAGTTGACACCTCTGTTAAGGGTCTACATGGGTGTAAGCCCTTATATAGCAAGACGGAAAAGAGAAAAACCTGGTACGTAAGACATTTCATTCCAGCATTTTTTATGTAAAAAATAAAATATCTGTAACTATCAAGATTTCTTTTAAAATTTTAGCATATATATAAAACTGCTTCTTTTCGGAGATAAAGTAGATATTGTTGAATAATTTAAAAAAAGAATTAGTAAACTCCTCCCCAAAACTAGCTATAACTGAAAAGGTTTCACTACCAGCCTTTCCTATTTTCCGTCTCGCTTTCACCCCTGAGGGTCTATCATTATATAGAATAACTAATTATTTAATAGAATAGCTAAGAAAAGTATGAAATTTTTCACCTATTATTTACTTTAACTGACTTGTGTAGTTATTTCATGAAATACCTAGTTATTCTATGAAATAACTGAATTATACACTTTGACGGAACTTATATATCAAGGCGGAAAAGTGCAAAAACCAGAACCAAAAACATTTCATTGTAGCATTTTTTTTATTTCAAGCAAAATAAAATTTCTGTAGCTACCAAGTTTTTTTTTTTACAACTATAGCGTGTATACAAAACTGCTTCTTTTCCGCTAAGAAGTAAAGGGCCGTAAGGCCTCAGACCAGGGCCGCCTGTAACTCCTCCTTCTTTCGAGGCGGTCCCTGCTCAGACGCCCAGTTCCATTACAACGAACGAACGAACCGCGAAGAAGTAGGTATTGTTGAATAGTTTGGCAAAAAGAATGGATTATAGGCAAAATTAGTAAAAACTGAAATAGTTTTACTACCAGCTTTTCCTCATTTTCGTCTCGCTAACACGCATGGTAAAGCATCACGTAGATTACTATTTAAACCGACATGATGAACGACTTTTCTTAAATATTTTATATGTTTATTTTTACGTTGTTCAAGCTTGAAATAAGGATTTAACTACTCGAGGATAAACGTTAATACATCTCCTTACTTACCAAAAAAAAAACGTTAATTTCCAACCCTTATTCATCTGTTCAAAGATCCGTGGGAGCCCTGCTTTATGTATTATTAAATAGAACAAAAATTTTAATTTTGTGTAAGAACTAAGTGAACTAAATCGTTAGCTTCATAATACCTTTTTGAGTAATTCAAACTTAAAATAATATTAATGAAAACCTAAGTATAAAAATTTCAAAATATTATTATTTTTTAAAAATCAAAAATAATAAGCGAAATGCATGCACTCTCTGTAAACAACTTTTAATGGAGCTTGATCTTGCACACCATTGCATAAGATTTTGACTATTTAAATTTCAAAAGTAAAATCACGTAAAATACTGATACTTAAATTTAAATGTTAAATCATTTAAAAACTTATACCGAATTTACCCAGCCTCACGTAGAACTTAAATATCCCCCCCCCCCTTCTGATAAATTAAAAGGCTTATGTTAGAGCGGGTAAAGGACAACCTATTTTCAAACGATAGGCTACCTAATGAATCGAAGCACGCAATTATTCAAAAAAGTATGTTTATGGAATTGCAAACGACATTTTTATTCCAAGACCTATTCGATATTCGTGCGTAGAATTAAAGTTTGTGTCATTTTTTTCTTCCCTTCCTACTTTCAACCCGGAACATAGGCACGACGGAATTAATATTAGAAAAAGGAACATGTAACGTTACCGGAAGAATGAAAAGTAATAAACTAAAGTATAAAAATCTGTCGGTGAAAATTTTCTATTTTGATTTTTTCCCCTCTCTTTTATTCCTCGCTCATGCAGGGAATTAAAATATCGTCCACCTGGTAGGACAACCAGGAATTTTCTTTTATGTGTAATTTCATATCTTGTTGTTAATGGTGCGGAAACTGGATGTAATAAAAACATATATTAATGATCACCTTTATTCCTTTTCACCATTTTTAAAGGTGGAATTTATAAAATTTTTATATTTTCGTGTAATCTTTCAAGATAAATAACTCAAATAATAAATAAATAAGAGATAAATAATAAATAATTCGTTTAATTTTAAAAAATATACAAATAACTTCTCAGACAACTAATTTGACAGAAATAAAAATTAAATAAAAACCTTCTTTTGGAAATTTGACCCATCGATAATTGAATTAAAATGTTACATTTTACCGTAATCTTATAAATTAACCTTAATAAAGCATTAAAAAATTTCTAGGATAACAGTTAGCCTAGAAATTTTATATTTTTACATTATATATAAAATCTTTAACTTATAAAACTAGTTATTAATTAAAAAGATAACAAATTTAGAAAACCGTAAATTTTTATAATTTCCTCTGAATCGAACTTATAATTTATTGAAATTGTAGGGAACATTTCCAATTAAAGATCAACTCTCAACATTGGTATAAACAAAAAAATCTCGGGGTATCAATGTAACTTTGATTTATCCGATATTTCATCAAATTGTTCACATGAAAACTTAAGAGAGTCAGTCTATACGTGTTATATATAAATTTGTGTTAGTGTTATGAACACTTTGGTCTAAACCCTAATGAGTATTGCTTCTTTGAAAAACATATAAACATTTACTTAACCAAATAAATAAAACTATAAAAATATATTTTACTCAATGATAATTTTAATTTCCATGTGCCTATATATATATATATAAAGCAAAATGTTTACTTAGTTTAAATATTATTAATCAGTTTTTTTTTCCTTTTTCTTTTTTTGTTTGTAGATATTTGTTGTTTAAATATGTTTACACGTCGTATATATTGCACACATTATTTTTATTGTCGGTCCATGTTTATTTTATCTCAAAATATTGCACTTAACCATTATCTATATTATAAGCTATATTATTTTCTTATTTCTTGCTTCATTTGAAAAACGAACTTCATCTTTCAACAAGAAAAATAAACCATTGTGACGGGCATCAGCCAAAAAATATCAAAACAAGAATAAATAGCCATTTCAACTAGTTATCTGACTTAAAAATAATATATATTCCATCATTTATCATAATCAATTTCGACCCCATAATATCACACGTTTCTTTCGAAATAAAACCCCAAAATAATAAACAAAAATGTAGGTTCCGTATTTTGAATTACTTTATTTGCCAATAAAACATTGTCAAAATAGCGAAACAGAAAGTTTGGATTTGGAAAATGGATATCGTGCTCTGTTTAGGTTTCTGCTTGCTCGAATGCAGAAATGTTTTATTTATCAAAAGCAATTTATCTGGCCTAAGCTCCAATGTAACCGCCACTTTTTTTTTTGCTCAGAATTTTTCAAACGATTTTTGCTTTTTTTTTTCTCCAAACGATAATAATAAATATAAAAATCTGGAAAGAATACGGTCGCGTGTAGGCAGGCTTTCATGGCACATTAACTATAACTGCACTTATATTGTTCATGTGGATATTTATTTATGATTCAAATAGAATTGGGAATGAAAAAGAATTCGAAAACACTTTCAAAATTCGTTTTTATCTTTAAGATGAGAAAAACTCATGCGTAAAATGCAATAGGAATAAATATTGAGTGTAAATTTGTAATTTGGAAAGATTTTCGTTGTTTTAAAATTATTCAGATAGTTATTCATTGTATAATCTATTGTTTGAAAGTATTAATTTTTTATATGAAGCACTTAAATTTTTATATATCGTATGAATATCCTTGCTATTCCGATTTCTCATTGTTCTAAAAAATGTTTCATAATTTCGCTTACGAAATTTATTATTATTATTTTTTTCTTTTACCTAGATATATTATACTTTTTGGAGTGAAGTGAAGTAGAATAAAATAACAGTTATTATTTTAGATCCTTTGTATAATTTAATTGATTTGTTTTAAATTGAAATTGATATAGTAATGCTATCTTATTTAATATTTTTCTTAAAAAGATATGCTTCATGAAATTGGCACAGTAATATGCAATAAGAAAGTGCCATGATAGAAATATTGAGACTTTATTTTTAAATTTTTTTTTTATGAAACATTATTTCTTTAACTCTTTAAAACCATTAAATATGTTCTAAAACATTATTGATAATGCAACAGTAATTATTAACGAATAGTGTTGTAATTTATTTCATTTTATAATTTTGAAAAAATTTCGGTATAATAGTAGCCATAGTTCAATATGATATATTAAATAAGTAAATATCTGTAGATAAAACATATATAGTGTTACTAAGTTAGGGTTTATGTTTAAACTGCAAAAAAATCTAGCGTGCAACGGAATCTAGTTTATTGCTGTACAAAATATAATAAATAAATTTGTAATCTAAACGAATTAAAAACTGATGATATAAAGTCTGAGAAAACTGCACATGTCTTGTTTTGTTGAATTGTATAAAAAGAAAAAAAAAAAATCGTTGCCTTTTAAACAGGAGACAAGAATTGATATTTTGTAGATTTGACATCTGTGAACGAATGATTACGTATCAGCCGTATTGCGAAGACTGATTCTTTAATTCTAGGAAATTACTTTTTTCCTAGTTTATGTCACGAAGCAACTGTAGTTACTTGTGTCAAAGCTGAAACTTGTAGTCTATTTCTTTAAAAAAATTCTAAATGCAGAATCATCATATATTTCAGCATTTAAAGGACAACAGCAGCTTCTACTTATGCTGTAGATTCACAGAAAATCTTTTTTGCTATGTAAACGCATGACTAAGAGCATGGCCCAGTAACTTCTTTCTGCATAATATTTATTTTTATTAAAGCTCTATTTGTGAGCTTTCAATGTTTGGACGAATTATGTTCTTATTTACCTGTAAGAAGTAATTATCATTTATGTTTTTCGCTTGAAGGGGCACTCAACCCTTACGCACTAAGGGAAAAAAAAATAAAGCAATTAAACTTATTAGTCAGTTTAATTCTTCAGAACAGAACAAATTTTCTCGATGATTCATTCGTTTTCAGAACTACTGCTCGACTAACCAAGACACAAGGAAATGGGAAAGAAGCAATTCCAAAACTTCTGCCTGGCCATTTCATTTGAGAAAAAAAGTAACAATAAATAAATAAATGAACCCTTCACCTATTATCTGAGACATGTACAAAAGAAAAGATAAAACTGTAGCAACTATTCTCTGTTCTATTCGGTACTGAAGTGAAATAATTTAGGTCATAGAGGGTTAAGCGGACAAGGATTCTTAGCGACCTCTGGTAGAGAATTGAGTGAAGCGCCAAAATCGTCTGCAAAAGCATAAAAAGATCTATCTACAACTAAACTCATGCAAACCGGTAGGCCTCTCTATTGTTTTCTTTAGACTAGAAGCCGGCGTTACTTGTCTTTCTTCTATTGATTGAATTTTTTTTATTTTATTTATTTCGGTTTCTAAAAAAGATTTTAGGGGTAGACGTTGAAGAATAATGCAATTCTATCAGTAGGAAGAATGAGAGATTCTTTTTCTTTCCCTCGTTCTTTTATACACGTTTGTTGGTGAATTATTTAAATTTTGTTTGTGTTTCGTTTCTTCTGGAACTTGTTGAAGCGATTGGAAAACTTGTATGCTGTAGATTGAATTTTAGGCAGAATAAGAAAGCAGAAATTATGTTTGCGGAAGAGTTTTTTGAAATGGCTCAATGCATATGGAAGATCAATTTATTTGATTGGAAAATATTCTACTCTGCTGTAAAAGGAAACATTTCGATGTTGCAAAATAGAACATTTGGAATTATTCAATTAACTGTAATATTCTTATTTTCGCGTGTTGTACTTGCATTATATTGACAGATGATTGTACAATATATCGTTGAAAAAATACTGTTTACATAGATCTATGAGTTTATTAGCATCCCTAATCAAACATATTTTAATAGAAACGCAAAAATTCAACATATTTAATACTTCGAGCTTTAAAAATGTTATTTTTATTTATTTATTCTTTTATTGACGTATTTTTATTGTCATTTTTATTTCCGTCATTTTTGAAGAAAGATGCATTTAAGAGTGTGCCATATTTATTTAACTGAATTCCGTTATATTTATTTATATACCTGTAAGAAGAAAATTTGAGTTCACTATAGAAAAAGTTAGTCAAATAACGGCTCGGACGGGCTTACTAAAAACGTTTAATAAATCCAAGGTTAGACTGTAGAAATATAAAATATTTTGTTGCCATCTGCATTGAATAATTTTACCATTTAAATGAAATGAATATGAAAAGGCATCCTACTATTAAACCGTGACGTTAAGATGCTGACTCCCAACAAATTTCATATTAACTGCAACCTTAATTATATATAGCTATACTACATTCCAAGTTGAACCATTATTGTTCACGATGCATTCGTTATTGTTGAACCATTATTGTTCATATTTCAGATCAGTGCAAACGTCTAAACGTTCAATTTAAACGATGTAAATAGCCTACTATTAAACCGTGCTGTTAAGATGCAGAGTCCCTACAAATTTCATATTATTTGCTACTGTAGCCGTCCGTGAATGTGACATATACTACATTTCAAATAGAACAATTGCTGTTCACAATGCACCATATTTCAGTTCAGTGTAAACGAACACTATTCGTTTTCACATCTCTTCATGTTCACTTGTAGGGCATGCGCATTTGCTTAGAAACGCGTGTGAGTGCGTATCACGTTCACGTGAAGCGTGCGTACGTGTAACGTCGTGACTGTTCACATCTCCTCAAGTATGTTAAGTATGAATGCCTAATTATTTTAGAGCATGCAAATATAGAAGAACATAATGTGATATTGTTAAGTCTGAGTTTTCTCTATATTCTTCGATTATAAGTTTATTACTCTGGCATGAGATTCTTCCGTTCCCACATTTGGCGAATCATTCAAGAATTTCTAAACTTTAAGAGAAACTTTAGATAAGTATATAAGTAATAAAAATGTTTTCTTTTTGTGCAAAATAGTTCGACACGTTTTTTTTTTTTTTAAATTTATTTTATCATAGTTTGAGTAGATAAGTATTTTAAAACTTTTTGTCAGTTTCCCACTCTAATGTTTAATTATTGTTGAACTTAAACCATATTAACCGTAAGTTGAAGTGTTTTAGCATTTATTTTGAATTGGAACTACTTATTAATGTTACACTTAAACCATATTAACCGTAAGTTGAAGTGTTTTAGCATTTATTTTGAATTGGAACTACTTATTAATGTTACACTTAAACCATATTAACCGTAAGTTGAAGTGTTTTAGCATTTATTTTGAATTGGAACTACTTATTAATGTAACACTTAAACCATATTAACCGTAAGTTGAAGTGTTTTAGCATTTATTTTGAACTTGAACTACTTATTAATGTTACACATAAACCATATTAACCGTAAAGTGTATTAGCATCTATTTTGATTTGAAGCTACTCAATAACGTTTCCTGTATAAGCAAACATAACACATTCTTGCGGCACTAATTTCAGGGCCTAAATATGGCCTAAATATAATAAAATTTGATAGGTGCCTAAAAATGTAAAAACTGGTAGAAACGCAATCCATTTTTATTTTTTTATAATCAATCAATTGTAACTACCACTATGACTTACATTTCATATTATTCATATTTAAAACAAAAACAGTCTTAGCATTCACTTTTAATAGTAAATTGAAAATAATAGGCTAGAAAAAGTTGCTGATTTTTATCTCTTTTAATAAAATTTTGAATTTTTTTAGACACCACGTTTTGCATGTTTAACCGCACGTGGTAACCCTGCAATTTTGTACTTAACCCTTTACCGCAGAATTTCTTGTAAACTTATTTTTAATACTTTTTTCTTTATATTTTTATTTCATTTAAATTAAAATGAGTGAAAAATTTATCCAGTATTTTAAAAAATTTATTTTTATGAAATACAGCATGAAACACAGGTGTCTTTTTCTTCGTTTAAGGTAAAATTTTCTAGTTAAAGCTCATTTCCAATGATTTTTCAAATATTAAGTCATTTAGATCTAGGAAATATTTATTCATGATTAAAATTTCTTTTATTTTCAAAAACCAATAATTGATAAATTTTTGAATATAAATGGAAAAAAACAACTTACAAACTACTTTTTTTTCCATACTTAGTATATACTTAGTACAAATTCCATACTTAGAACAAATATAATTCCGATATTCTAACAGATTTTTTTTTAGTAACTATTAGAATGTTTTTTATAATTAAAAAATTCCAACATAGATTTTTACTTGTAATTCGAGCGTCAGAAAAAGAAATCTATAAAAAAGACAACTGTGTGCCACCTGCGTAAAAAGAGTAATCTAGATTACATACAGTATTTTGAAAACAATATTGTGGTATTCTGATGTAGAGGGCAATAAAAAAATTCTTTTCCTTAATAATCATTTAGTGCACTACTGTATTTTAATATGAATAAAGGAAAAGAAAAAAATTCGAATAAAAAATAAATGTCAACGACTGATAAAAGTCTTACTTTTTTTTTTTTTTTTTTTTGCACTAAATGTGAATATTAGATCTGCTCTGCCTTCCGCGTGGTTTCCGGCTATAATAGCATTGGGAACTCATCTTTGATATCTCTTGCAAACGTTGAAATCGATTTCAATGAACTGAATATCGAATCAAGTCCAGATTTATGTCAACATTTTACGAGGTTGGGATTTCGTGTTAAAGGTAATAGGAAAAGGATAAGGGACTTTCTCTCCCCCTCTGTACATTGGATAGGGTGCTCCTCTTTTTCGCTCGAGTAAGCAATCGAATGTTAACTCCCCCATAAAAAGAAATTTCGAGACTAACGCTCCAGTGGAAACAGGTCAATAATCTGAAGTCGGACTATTTCTTGCTAGCTAACATTTCGACTGCTTGAACTTCTTGTTTGCGCAGAATCCTTGTTGACACTCAAAACCGAGCGTTGCTGTTTTTAGATTTGATGGATGGCAACATTAAAGAAACAAGGTTCGACTATAGAATTGGAGGAGAGAGTACCTTATGGAACTAATTGTGATATATGGATGTTTAGAACTGTCGAGTTTGTTATCTGGTAAACATGAATAATTACTTTTTTTTTTAAACAATAAAAGGATTTTTTAGCAATCCTAATAAAATAAGTATATATATTGCGATGGTTCTTAGAGCAAACGTGCTTTCAGTACTGAATTGCTTTTGTTTATTTTCGTTCGGAGTTTGTTGTTGTTTTAAGAACTCATTTGCGCCTAGTTTTCTTTTATAAGAACAGTTACTTCTTTGAATTCTTTCAAAAATGGAAGACGTGGTAGCATAAATGGTTTATTGCTTCGAGTTATTTTGCTGAAATAAGGAATTTCAGTCTGCCATAATATAAATAACAGCTGCTTGTTGAATCTGATGCAAGTCACATTATTGTTTGGTATGTAACAGAAAGAAATATCTACTTCTCATAAACAGATATGTACTACCAATTTTTTCAGATGGTAGTTTTTCTTATATAGACCTTTTTTCGGTCCTAGTTATGTACAAGTATGTATAGTGCGGCTTTCAGGAGAACTCCTCCAGACACTCGTCTCGCCTCGTGGCGGGTACTATGGTTACGAGGAAAGGTCACTTCGAATAGGGGTGTGGGGTGAATAGTTTTGTCTTAATCTTAGCGTAGGTCGTCATGAGTAAACCAATCGACACCTTCTTTCCTCCATTTCACCCCCATTAGAAACGTGCTGTCGCTTGTTACCATAGCAGCAGACAGCCCCAGGCTTTCAGTCTGGAGGAGTTCTCCTCAAAACTGCACTATACTATCACTTTTTTCAGATGCTTGTTTTTTGTCAAGCATTGGGAGAAATTTGCCTTCGTAGAGGACATCTTCATGAAACTAGCCAGCATTTCCGTTACATGATGAGAAAAACCTCCCACGGTTAGTTTGACGGCTGGGGGACTCTAACACATGATTCGTCTACCATTGAGATAGTTTACGTCAAGCACTGTGGTCGGTGCGGGCTGGGTTCAGAATTCGTATCAACCAGTCATCGCTTCGATTCGATCCTGGGTCACATCCAGGGGCGCCCATATGTTTGAATTTAGGGGGGGCTCATGAAAGAAAACGACAAATAGCATAATGAATTAAAAAATTAATGAAAGGAAATTTTATCAATTTAAATATTTTTAACTTAATTAGCTGAATAACTAATTAATCAAATACGCATATATTTTCTAGGGAGGGGCCCAAGCCCCTTCGGCCCTCCCCTATGGGCGCCCATGGTCACATCATTTGATGCGATTGCTCTATCCTTTGAGCCACGAGGGTTCTAACATAGACTGGCGAATCAAATGGCTTGGCAGATTATAAAAAATAGCCATTAAGCTATTTCTATGTTACCAACTAACCTATCCTTAATTTAAGTATTCAGTGATGCATGTTTTAGTAGCAAAGCTAATTTTGCGTGTAATTATTGAAATGATTGCGTACACTCATCCAACAATTATGAAATCCTTATAAATGTCATATCGTGTTCTTATTTTGAATGAGGAAAAACATTATTCAGTCACTGTCCCTGTTTAAAAGACACAACTGACAGGAAAATTTAATTATTTTCTTCAAACACATGACCGGTATTTTAGAATCATATGGTGTTTTGCGTTCTTGTTGCTTGGATGTACTTGACTATAAATTAAATTTTTTAATTGAATTGTAAAGGTCATAAGGGAAATAATTTTAATAATTGTACAAATAACGGAGAAATTTTTTTTCTTATATGTGTTATTAAAAAGAAGAAATAAATTAAAAAGATATTATGTACTTTTGATGATATTACTAACAATTGGTGAATATATTATTCGTTTCTTCCTTTCTTCTTTTCTTTAATCCGTTGCATTCTAAGTTCAAGTGAGCATAAATTATTCATAAGTTAGAACAATCTTCGGAAAGATAGTTATTTATTTACGAAAATTATATAGTTTGCAGGGAAGCGAAGTTGTGCATCATGAGCAAACGATATTAGCAAAATCTGCTTCGTGGAAGAAAAAAAAAAATCTGTTTTGTGGAATTTAATTTATAAATAATAATAGATTAAAAAGAGAATAGTAAGTGATATAATTTTTAAAAACATTGAGGTAAGTTAGAACGGAAGCAAGCGTTTTGTGTAATATGTAAATAAAAAAAATAAAAAAACGATGTGAAAAAAGGAGAAAAAAATATGCTTGGTTGGATAAAAAATACAACCATTTTTGTGAAAATAATTTATAAATAACAGTAAAAGAGAAAAGAATAGAATAAAAAATAAAATATAATTAGAGAAAGTGACCAAGAGATCTCACATCTAACGTTTTGATGGGAAAAAAAATTCTAAAATGTCACTGCCCCTGTCACAGCTGGCGGAACTTAACTGTCACTGCATTTCTTTTCGTCTGCAAATATTAACAATAGATTTTAGACGAATATCACATGGCCGTAAGCAAGGCCGAACCATGTTTCGTGACGTCACGGATTAATACACGCAATGTCACATTTCCGGCATTTGTCGGATGTTTGATTATCCTCTGACGTTTATAATAGCGAAGTGGCTTATAGTACCGGGTGTTTCTCCTAATCGATTGCCCTTTATTGAGTGTTATGAAGGTAATGGATATTTATCGAATCTAAACTACTATGTTCGTTCTAGAGTCTGTTCATAAATCGATAACTATGTAACATTTACGTTAACGTTTTTTAAAGTTTAATCTTAAGGTTCATTTTGTGTGGGAGTTCGTAAAACAAGAATTTATCGATTATGTTAGTGTTATAGGACAATGTAACAGTAACTGACGTCAACATCCGGTTCAGGGAAATAAGTTGTTTGAAATTTAACCTATTCAAAACCTAGATTTTTATTTATTTATTTTTATATATTTTTTTTAATAAATTTATCTTTTTCTGTTTTGTTTGCTTCAGAAATTGAAATATCGTTTGGTAGTCGTAAATACATATATAATTTTTGAACTTCTGTTTAAGTTTTTTTTTCTTGAAAAATCAACGAATTCTACTTTAAACGCAGACGATTTTCCCTTGTGTTTTTATAAATGAAACAAAAACGAAAGAAAGAAATCTCTCCCTAACAAAAGAGGTAATTCGCGATCGCAACGAACTATAGGGGGCGTTGTTGTATGTGCCGAATCCCTGCGATTTCCATATGAACAATCATTCAGTTACATTGGAGACGTCTTTAATGTAGCATGTAGCATTGTAACGTACCATCTTTATTGTGGCTGATTAAATTTAAAAAAGAAAAATGTTTGTTTTCTTTCTTATGCAAACGAAAACAAAATGGTATAACTTTTTTTTTAGAGAAGGAACATCCAGAACACATCGGAAAAATATTTGTAAATAAAGAGAAAAAAATAGGTATATTCTTAAAAGAGTTCAAACCTAATGCCTTTTACTAAATTTAATGGTATAACATGAAAGGCCCATTTAAATTTTAACGTAAAATAAAGAATGCTTACGAAACAAAAAGAAAAAAAAGAACCATTCTTTTTTTGTCGCCATTTTTTAGTGTTACGAAAATGCGTCTTTGGGACTTGCCAAAAACAAAACAAGATGCAATTTTATTTTTTTAGGAGCGAAATATTTTATGGAATGAAATATAACGAAAATGTACCAAAGTCCATAACATGAAACTTTATCTTAGTAAACGTCCGTTTTGGAAATGTTATTTCATATTGAATCTTATTTATTAGAGTTCATAATGGCTATAGAATCAGGTGAGAGAAAAGTTTGTTTTGAATCTATGCTAAACTCTATATCGGCCCATTTTCCACCGAAATCCGATTGACTACTTTGATTTTAAACAAAGTGTTTCATTTTTAAGATTTTTTCCTAAAATTTTAAGTGTAGATTGGCGGCACTAAAAATCTGCCAAATCTGTAGCTGTGGTTAATACGTAAGTACAGAATTTTTCTTCCATACTTTTCTGAATCATATTACTTCAAATATTAGAATATGCAAGAAGTATTCATAAACACATAATTTAATACCATTTAATTTTTCAAAAAAAGTATTTTGACAACAATTTTATCAAAAAATTATAAACCAAAAAGCGTAAAATAAAGAATTCTTAGGATAAAAACGATTTTAAAAATTCCTTATTTTTCAATAAAAACTTTCGTATTGTTTTTTTTTTTTTAATTCTTATAGTATTTAATCAGACGTAAAAAAAAACATTTTGTAGAGAACGATCATCAAGTACGAAAAAAAAATTTTTGCAAGCAAATTTTTTATTATAAATATCATAACACTTACCTGATTTATAAGTCCGGAGAATTCCAAAATGATATGTTCTTTGTTTGAAAACTTTATTCTCAAATAACATATACATAGTTTATCCCTTCATTATTTTTAGGTAACATACCACACATCAAAATTTTATAATTGTAAGATATGAATTTTAATATGTAGCTTAAAAACAGAATAGCTGAATTCTAGTTGAAATTCTTTCAAAACTAAAAAACACTTACCAAGAAAACGATAAAAAATTTATTTATAATCAGCACAAAAGATACTTTTTCAAGTAATTCGGATTATTCTTTATTGTTGTTTTCTGAATTATGTGGATACAGAAATATATACATTTCTATGAAGAAGAAGAATATTCTATAACTATTACAGTTCTCTATGGAATTCATTGGAACACATTTATTCATTGGAATGGCGAAAGCAATGTTGACTTCATTTTAACTTGTAATGAATTGAAGACAGAAAAATTATTTTACCGCAATACACACATCTGTAACAGCAAGTGATCATGAAATCATGTTATGTTGTTGGTAATTGAAAGGTAAAAATTATTGAGAAGTTGTTTTTCAAATGCTTGGCGTGTTCTGCTTCAATGTTTGGCATGTTCTGATTAGTTTTTTCAAGAAGTTTTACCTTTCCTTTAGGGAAATTTTGCTTCCTATTTGCTGCTAAGAAAATGGCGTCCGTCATTGCCAATGGTTATGTGGGAACTAATGCCCGATATTTACAGTCTCCCGCTAGATGGCGTATCGAGTGTTGCGATCGCGAATAGCAAAGAACCTGAGGTGCTTAGCAGTTTATCTTATACTTTAGGACAAGTGTATAGACAGGGCCCACGCTGCATATACACTTATAGCCAGGAAATTAGCCAAATATTAATACTCTTCGTCAAATGCAAATCTTAAAAAAATTTTATGATATATTTTTTCCCATAGTAAACGATTTTTAGGTAGTTTGTTTCAGGCTTATATTATTTGAACGTAATTCTAATTGGTTATGCGGCGCATCTACCGAAAATTACTGAAATCGAATAAAAAATACCAATTTGTTTAAAAAAAATTATTTTGACGTAATTTTGAGGATGGAGTTAAATAAATTTCTTTTCAGTGGAAAAAATCATTCGCCAAAACACAATTTTATTCGTCAAATTTACGATTTGGCGAGGAGAAGAGTGTTAGCGCGGGCCCTGTATCAACACCTCGTTGAAAAAAGAAGGCCTCAGCACGGATCAATTTAGTAGTCCGACGTAACGAACACAAACTGCACAGTGGATGAAAAATAAGAAAGATGTCACTGCGTTTGGGCTGCTAAGCTGCGCAGTGGTGGTAAATAAGAAAGATGTCATTACGTTTGAACTACTAAAGGATCAAATTTCTTGTTTATGGTAACCCGTGCTGATGCCTTCTCTTTTCTAAGAGATATTGCTTTTATATGAATAAGGCTTATTTGTATAGTCCACAATTCTAAAGGAAAATTCAAAATTCCAAGAGGGGAAAATGTTAATATTTCCCATCTATTCGGATTCATAAAATGCATCGAAAATCAAATTTATCAGAGTCATTTGAGATAAATATTGAGTTATTACCCATTGGCAAAATGGGTCTTGGTTCGGATTAGATGGCGGCGTCATCACACTTTTCAACTACAATAATCTAGAGTAATAGTAAACAGTGCGTGCGCATGCGTCGTCAATGTTTGCGTTGCTATGGCGACCGCTGCTGTTTGATAATTTTTTTAGAATTCTTTTTTTCACATTTTGTTATGCATTAAGTTAGTGAATTTAAGTTTGTGAGATGTGAGACCAGAGAAATCCCATTAATACTTCTTGAATTGTTTTAATAATTTTAAGATAAAAAAACAACAACTATCTTTTAAAGAAATATATTTTCAAACATAATGCTTCAAACGAACATAATTTACAATGAATTGAGATTTTCTTTTTATTTCATTTCGAATGTAGCTTACATTTATTGGGAAAAAATTCAATTTAAATACGTAATGCAATTTAAACACATAGCCTGAAATTCAGAAATTTTTAAAATAAAGAAAATTAAATCCATTGTACGTAAGCTATAATACAGGTTGTTTTATTTAATTCCTATACAATGCTTAGGCTCAGCCTTATAATTTCGAGAAAAATAAAGATATTTTATTTACTTATTTTTTCTATTTTTACACTTTAAATTTATTGTAAGAACTAAGCCTAAGATTTTACATAACGTTCACGCGGAAATTTAAATTTCACCTTTTGAAGAAGCTAATGCCTTGTTAGTAATTCATGTTCGAATGGTAAACTTATGTTTTTGTTTTGAAATATTTGCATTTATCTTAAAAAGTTCAGATTTTTAATAAATTATCGTTTTCCATTGCAAGAATCACCACGGGAGGAATTTAACTAAAATTGCTATTTCAAAAGCCTTGCTCCCTTTCAAAAGTTTTTTCTTCGTTCTCCCCCCTTCTCTTTTTCGATTCTTTTTAATACCTTCAGAGGAAAATAAATATTAAAAAAAAAAAAAGGATTAAGTAAAGCGAGAAAATCATAAATCCATAAGTGTACTTTCACTGCCGGCGAGTGTGAAAGAAAAATTGGAAGGAAAAATGGACCAATAGCAACCACTCTTCATTGTCACGTGTCTCTGTTTATCGATTGCTTCTTTTCAGAAATTTTATAAAATAGAAGTTTAAAAAATATGTGATAGAACATTATGTGTTGCGTTCAACAGAGGTTAAAAATGTTGATGCTTTATTAGATACATGTAGATACAAAATTTAAATGTGTTTAAAGGTACTAAGTAGTTTATTGCTACCTTTAAGATTGATAAAAATAATAAGCGTTTGAAAAAGTGTAAATGTCAAACACGTGCAACATATTGCATACTATTTAGTTGTAAGGTATTTTAATCTTGTTTGTAGCATTATTTTAAACTTTTTGTTTTTTATTTTTGTCATTAAATGCATTTTTTGCGTGATTAATTTTTTATCATTTTTTAAAAGAGAATAATTCTGTATTTCATACGTTCGATTTATAAATTTCATCAGTAACTTATTTGCACTATTAAAGGGTATAAATGGAAGCATCAGGGGTGGGAGGGAAAGATTCAAAGTACTATTGACATTAAACTACGTTTAAATGTTTTTTTTTTTATACCTTATAATTAGTTCACCGGTTGAAGATTTTGATTAATTCAATGTAGAGTTTAGCTATTCAAGAAATGGACTGCAGCAAAAATAACTTTAGTTAGGTATTTGAGATAACGAACGGTGTTTAAAAAAACTATATCCGACAAAAACAGAAACAAAAAAAAGGTAGAAAGATCGTCCCTTCAGATCGAGGTGCCATTTTTGTCGTAAATATTTTGATTTGATATGATAATAATTTGATTTCTTATGAGTTGTGGTTATTATAAATTAATAAGTTATGTTTCTTTCTTTTTCTAGGTAAGTGATCTGTCTATTTTGTCACTTTATTATCTTTCAAAGTAAGAAAATGCATTTTAATATATATTTATTAGTTTTATTCAGTTATAATGTAGATGTTTGCCCGTAATGTTTTTCTATCCTTGAATGATATATATATATATATATATATTATATAAAGTGTTTTTAATAAGTTAAAAATATAGAGAAATTATGAAGAATAATTAAAGATTAATGAAACAAGAAAAAATAATTAAAATAAAATGTTTTTAAAAAACACCATTTCCTCACACTATTGTATTAACATATTTTGCTATGGCTAAATTGATACAATATTAGAAAGCACTCCTTTGTGCAGATATAATCGTGTGAGCTGATGAAGAGATTATATCTTCTATTTTTTTTTTGTTTTCCGGCTTTTTAATATATATTTTAAATTACTTTTTTTTAAATTTTTGTAAAAATATCTTTTTAATAATTTTTCTTCTTCTCTCCATCTCTCTGTATATATATATAGGAGTTCGTGCAGCATAAGATGAAATAACGACGATAATTTAACAATCGAACATAATATTTAATAAAAATAAAAGGAAATAAGTTTAACATTGACATGATTGGTGAGAGCTGCATTCCATTATTTTCGCTGATGTATCCAGGTTCAATTCTGCCCTTCACGGCAGATTCAATTATTGCTGCTGTCCTTCACGACAGATTTAAGACGGGATTTAAAACAGGAACAAAATCTACAGCTCCTACACGAGGGTAGAATTTCACTTTTTTTTTCTTAGCTCTTCAATTCGTAGATTATCCCTTTCGCGGGATTTTAAAGTTCCAAAATTTCAGCTCGATATTCAAATCACGAACGCAAGCCCCCATTATTTGTATATTGGAGTTTGTGCAGCATAAGATGAACTAACGACGATAATTTAACAATCGAACATAACATTTTATATAAATAAAAGGAAATAAGTTTAACATTGGCATGATTGGCGAGAGCTGCCTTCTCGCAGTGGTCGCCAAATCGGACGTGAATAAGAAATTAGATTGTTCTATGGACGAAGTTAATAGTTAATTATAAATTCGGGAGTTTTCCCGTCTCGACTTGCTGGCGCCTTTCTACGAGGAATTGGGTGATGAAATAATTCTCAGTATTACATTATGAAGAATGATGTAATCTGCCGAGATATTACATGTCGCTGAAACTCTACATATATATATATATATATATATATATATATATATATATATATATATATATATATATATATATATATATATATATATATATATCATTTGAAACGAGATTACTTTTACAAATTTTAGAAATTTCGCTGGATATAGAGCAAAAAAAGAAATGTTTTAACTCAAATATTTTAATCTTAATAAAATTTTATGGCAAAATTTTGTAAACTGAGAATTTTTTTTTCTTCCTTTTCCAGTATTAATATATAAGTAAAAGCTGAATTTAAAAAAATAAAAAATAAAATTTAAATTTTTTTTTTTTTTTTCTTGGTTTGAAGTTTAGAATCGTTCTTCAGATTTGCTAAGTACTGAAAAAAATCAGTTGAAAAAAAAGTCAACTAAGTACTTAAGATCTGGAACCAATTGCCTCAAATAAAAACTCTTTTATCGCATTTTTCGAAGATTGGGGTTTCAATGTTTGTTCACCTGTATGTCAAAGAACTTTATTCAAATTTCCTCTCATCTTTAATCGTCCGTTCAATTTACTTAATTCTATTGCCATAGGTCATTAATGGCATCAGCGTTATAAAAAATATTCTCTTGGATGGGCCAAAGGTCAATCGTATGACCTTGCCTGTGCAGTAAATCCGTATCCAGTAAAAATGACTCTTACTCTTCAATAAAAAAAAAAAAAGAGGAACGAACTCAGGAGAAATATATTCGCTTGTTTCATTCGATTTTGTGGCCACATGAAAAGCGCAGACGATCAGGAATAGAAATTTTTTTTCTCGTATCAAAAGGGGAAAAGAGGATGCCATTTTGAATTCCTTTTGTTGAATTTGAAGAATTGAACGAGCGGATGTTATACAGTTTTTCCACATCGCTGTGGTTTCGTCGAAGGTGATTGCCGAAGAGACAAGTCTCTTTTCATTCCTTTTTTATTCTTTTTATTTATTTCACCCATCAGCCCTCTTTAGAATTTTTCTGTTTTTTTTTACTCGTAATATTCCTCAGATGTTATGAGCAACGAGGTTGTAACTGAAATTGATTTTCCGCATGTCGATTTTTCTTTTGCTTATCTATTTTTAATTTTTTTTTTCTGAGCTATTTTTGTTTAAAAATTTAAAGGAAATTTATGGATTATATTAAATTTTAGACAGGAGTTAAGAATTAAGATAATACTTCCCCTGTTGTTAAAATATAGGTTTAACTTAGTATTCACATTATCTAGATGAATTAATAATAACTTCGAATATATGTTACGGCCAAAGCCCGAAGTCCGGCCAGATCGCGAAGTGGCCGAGGATGGCTGGCCAAAGTCCGAAATAATTGAAGCGATCAGTGAATATTTTACTTTATAATTATATAAATAATTCTTATAAATCTTCTACTTCAAAAATATAAAAAATAGAAGTTTTTAAATTGTCTATTAAACAATCATTAATTTAATAATCATTATTAAATTGTCTATTTAATTGTCATGCATACACCAAAGGTCTTGTCATACTAGGTCTAGTTAAGAGCCACTGCCCGGTATACATTTGCCCGGTATACCCTACACTGATGTTTTTTTAAGGTGAAGTGCCCCTGCCCGTTATACCCTACACTGATGTTTTTTTAAGGTTCAGTGCCACTGCCCGGTAAACATTTGCCCTGTATATCCTACATTGATGTTTTTTTAAGGTCAAATGCCCTGCCCGGTATACATTTGCCCGGTATATTGATTTTTTCTTCCAACTTTGGCTGATCTTCCCTTGCCAATTCGCGATTTGGGCGGCCAATTCCCGAAATCAAGAACAGTTTCGGACTTTGGCCAGCCATCCTCGGCCAATTCGTGATCTGGCCGGCCAATTCCCGAAATCAAGAGCAATTTCGGACTTTGGCCAGCCATCCTCGGCCAATTCGCGATCTGGCCGGCCAATTCCCGAAATCAAGAAAAATTTCGGACTTTGGCCAGCCATCCTCGGCCAATTCGCGATCTGGCCGGCCAATTCCCGAAATCAAGAGCAATTTCGGACTTTGGCCAGCCATCCTCGGCCAATTCGCGATCTGGCCGGCCAATTCCCGAAATCAAGAAAAATTTCGGACTTTGGCCAGCTAATTTACAGCGCTCTTGATCGCGAATTGGCCGACTTCGGACTTTGGCCGTAACATATATAACTCATCATACTAAGACATTTCTATGCAGCGATTAAAATTCCAAAAATGCATCTCAATTTTATTTTTTTCCTTCCTAAAGCTAAAGTTTAAAATGAAAATTTAAATTGAATTATTGTATGTTGCCTTTCTTTCAATTAATATACCCCTAAACGATTTCTGTTAAATGACATTTATTTATTATGTTAAACTTCATGGAGGAATTGAAGATTTAAGACTAATGTTCCCCTTGTGTTAAAATATTAGTTTACCCTTTTATTCGTATTTGCCAACAAAAACGATCTATCAATCCAACAAATTCTCTCATTCTAACTTTAACAATTTGATTGTTTTTCTTTATTATCCGAAAATCAGTCCCCAAAATTGCTAAGATTTCGAAATTCGAGTTTAAATTCGTTTTCTTCCTGTAAAATAAATTCCCCTAATTTTAAAAATCCTATCGCTGATATTAATAGCTGTAGTATTTATCAAATTTCGTGTCAATGTGATCTGGCGCGTATCGGAGAAACAAACTCACTAAAAGAATACGAAACTTTGAAAGAAGAATAAACTTTGACAAAAAAAAAAAAAAAAAAAATCGAAAGGTATGTCTAAAATCAGAACGTTAACCGATCTTTGCATAGTTAAATTTCTAATCATAGGTTTGAGTTTTCTTCTGCTAAAATCATTGAACACTACTTTCTTCATCTGCCGAACCTGATTTCTGGGAATCATTCTATATTTTGATATTCTAATAATTTAATAATCTTTCAGTTTCTCAATATTTGAAAATCTTTTCTGATTCAATCTTTTGCACTTGGGGGTCTAATGCCAGCCACCCCCCTCTATTCTAACTTATTCCTTTGTCCCTATTGGTTAAACCACTCAGCACTTGCGTGTTTCTTTGCCTCTCTCTACTATTATTTGGCCTTTAAACACTGAGAAAGAGTCTTGTTTATGGAACCAAAACTATAGTACGTCCATTTTTGTAGTTTAATTAGTGTTTTGGTTAAAGTGAGATTGCATTGCTCATATTCAGACATTTAAGAGAACGTGGTTGCAAAAAAAAAAAAAAAAAAAAAAAAAAAAAAAAAAAAAACATACATTTATTTTATTTATTTATTTAAAGTTAAAAGATTTCATTTTTTTTAATATTTTTTTTTTTTTTTTAACAATATAAAAAACTATTCAGGTAGTAATTTTAAACTTGAATCACTTACTCTGTTCTTTGAAAAAATCACGGTTATTTCTCTTTATACTAAAACAATATCTTATAAACTTAAAAGCAGGAGCAGATATTTTTAGAAATCGTTATTTTGCTTCACTGTTAAAATTCATTGCGTTATTTTTCTGAGAAAATTGTTATACGCTGTTGCTGATCCGTTCAAATCGAATCTCTAATTTGTTTCATTGCACAATTCTTAGACTTGTCACACTTCACTGAAATTATGTGAGTTCTATTACACGTAGTTTGTGGTATTAACGGTCAATTTGCGCGTGAGAAATTCATATATTTGTACCGCGTAATCATGCAGTGAAGTTAACAGTTACGCCTCGTTCAATTTAGCGTGTAACAGTTCTGAAATTAGATCTCTGATGATCTGTATACGAGGTGAATTATTAACTTGGGCACGCTATAAGTCCTAAAGGAAATTAGACAGCTAAATTATATTGCTTGAATTTGTGACAGAAACACACAAAGTTTTAATGCACATTTCAAGACTTTAAAATAAGTTATAAAACAGTAAATTTTTTTTATTAAAAAAATTAAAAGAGTTCATTTTTAATCAAAATCACTCAGGAAAGCATTATAAAAAATAGGATTCGAAAAAGTTATTCTGAGGAACCCTAGAGTTCCACGAAGGATGGCAGGGATTCCCAGAGTTTTTAACCAGTAATATTAATATTTATATAATCCATAATTTATTTAATATTTCGCTTGTTTATATGAACTTCTTTATGTGAAATGCGAATGAACAAAGTTGTCAATTTTTTTTTTCTTTTCAAAAGACAATAAATTGAATAAATTATTGAAAGAATATACATTTATATAAATTTATCAAATATTTTTCATCGAGCTTTTATGTTCAAAATAAAATAACAAAATTCAAGAATAAAGAATTAAGTTTTTCTGCTAACTATTCTCAACGTTTATAACAATATATTCTTTCTTTAAAACTCCATAATTCTGCTTATTTTCAGAGCATGCACATCCCCCTCCAAAAAAAAAAAAAAAAAAAAAAAAAAAAAATATCATGTCATTAAATATTTCATTCTGCACATTAAATATATATATTTTTTAGTTAATTTATTCACATCTGCTAATAATTTTTTTATTTTTTTATTTATATATATATATTTTTTTTTTTACATACAGTTCCCGGGGGTTCCGCCAAACGAAGCTCGATTATTTAAGGTTCCGTAGCCAAAAAAAAAGAAATTGGGAACCGCTGGTTTATATTATGAATTAAAGGCGTTTCTTCCTTCATATTGAAATAAAGCAACAAAAAAAAGAAAGAAAAGCCAAGAAATAGTTTTTCCCCATTCTTAGATTGGTAACTTCTAGTTCTTTGTCAAATAAAAATTCGTTATATTAAACTCTTTGTTATGAAAAATTTTATTCTGTTGTTGATTACACTTTCTTTTAATCCATTTTTTTTCCTCCCAAAAAGGCAAACTCTTATGAAGGCTTTATTTGCTATCTGTTCCTCGTAGTATGAATTGCTAGTTCATTGAAATTCACATCTTTTTTTTTTTCCTCAAGATAAAATCTAATTAAATTTTTCAAGTTTTTTTTATTATTTTTTTATTTATCTATTTTCACACAAGTACCAATTTTCCTGCCTCTCAATCTTTTAAACGCACAAATTAAATATTTAAAACGTATTAAATGATACAGAATTTGATTCAAATCATTTGTGAAGGTGACCGTAACATGTTGAAATTTCGATTTTGAAAAAAAATGTCTGATCTGGGTTACTGAACTCTGTATAATATGCATAACAAGGGAATATAATTTACATATGAAAAATACTATTTAGAATACTACTTGTGTTAAATAGTTTAACTATTGATAGTTAAACTTTTAGTTTTGATTTAAATAGTTTAACTACTAGTAAATCATAGGGAGTCAACTTTTTATTCAAAACGTCATGTGGACTGGCGAAATTGAAATTATATGTCTGACAATGAACTTATGCTTTTTCAAATGCTGCCGGGATTGTAAACAAAAATGGCATCAGATTTAAATACGAATAAACCAGTGGCTACTTGTAGCATTTTTTGCATTGGTCATTTTTTCAGAGATTAAAAAATTTTAAGGAATTTAAAATTTTATTAATATTATTCACATTAATAAAGTTAAGCATTTTTTTTTTTCAAAATATGGTAAATATTACAAAGTTCTTTTCTAAAATGAAGACGAATTTGAAGAAATAAGCGTGATATGAAGTAATTTTTAGAATATTATGAAATATTCATAATAATGCCATATTTATTAAATAAATAAATAAATGTAAAATATGCATGAAGTGCATTTATAAAGTTAGGAGTATAATTTGTCTCATTTAATTTATTGCTTTAGTAAAGAAGTTTTAATCAATAACATAGTTTTGTCTATTTCGTTCTGAGCTTTATAAGCGCAACAATTTAACAAGTTTTGATAAATCTTATTCGATTTTTGCGTTATTATTTTTGCTCTTCTTTTATTTTATTTTTCTTGAAAAAAATATTTCTTAACTTTATATCCTTTTCGTCACTATATATCATTTTATAAATCGATCCGCACAACTCTTTACATACACCAACACATTCCAAGCGGTATGAGACTCCTTCTCTAACATGCTTCTCCTAACGACATAAACGATCGAATTGCGCATGCGCCCGGCAAAATAACGGTGACGTCACAGAATCGATGACTTCCCTCCCCCTTAACAACTCTTCGTCCCATTCTTCAATTCTACCTGTACGAAAACTCTTCCAATGGCATCTTAACCCATATTTTGTTACATTGTTTTCAAAGTTCCAAAAACAATTGGTTGAGGTGCTATTCATTAGTTAAACGAACCCCGTGGAATGTTTTAAGCGTTGACTTTTAGTTCCATGATGGTATGTTGGAATGACAAGTTTTGACGCACCTGTAATTTTTATTGGGAATGGCACTGAATTAGTATTCAGTGGATGGCTTTCAGGGATTATAACGGACGTACTCTCATTAACTTTCTTTCCACAATCTTCCACAAAACAACGGTTATCGATATGTATTTGGTTTTTATATACTTCTGTATTTTTCTGAAAATGTGCTATGCATATATATGTACTTTTAAGATCTTATTTTTAAAAACCCTTTTTAATAGTAAGTGTATATGATTATGAAGACCAAAAATAAATAAAATATCTTTAGGTTCCCTTTTTCACTTTCCAATTGTAAAATGTTGTTGTTGCTAATACTTCTTAATCCAGCACCAGCTAAATCTAATTCATAAGTCGATGAACTATGCCAAAATCTTAAATACGGAATCAAAATAAGGAATGTTGTTTGGTATGGAATGATGTTTATTCTGATTGCTATTACATGATAGCAATCAGAAATAAACGTCGTCATAGTCTCAATTTAATCCCTGACAGAATTTAAAGAACATTCCAATCGGCACGTTGATTTGATAGGTTTTTATTTTTATTTTTACGCAACCTAAAAATACATTTAGAGTTTTAAAAATCCAGTAATTGTAATAAGCATGGTCCAACCCATAATCTAATTCTTTTTACGATTTAAAGAACAAATGAAACAGCTTCATTTTTACTGGTGCGCATTTGTTTTAACAATAAGAAGACGGTTCTGGTGCCATTTTTAAGCGATTAAAAAGGGCTCATAGAATTTTAGTATTTTAGCAAAACTAAACTATCAGCGTAGATGACACAATAAAATATTACCACTTGTTTGTGCAAATATTATTTTAAATCACACATTTTCTTAGGAACCATGAGTTCATATAACCATGAGTCACAATGAGTTCATTCCGATGTATGCAAATATCGGAACATCTAAAAAGGACACTTTTTAAATGTTCCCACAACTACGTTATTCTATTTTCAATTTTAAGGGAAAACGACGATTTCTTACAGGTTTTTTTATTTTAGTAAAGATAATCAATTACTGTCGGAAAATTATCTTCTTCTTAAGCTTTCCCAGTCACGGTTAGTTTTTACCAGCTTGAATTATTATGAGCCATTGTCTTCCAACCATTGAAAAATATAAAGAGAAAAACCATACTTTTACATCAAAACAACCTTAAAAGTTATTATGCAGTGACATTACTGTAGAGCTACCTGTAGATCTTTTGTTAACTGTAAAGTGATGTATTATTTAAAGTATATTTATGTAGTAAAAAAAAAATTTTTAAAGACTTTTTTTCTCAATATAATTTGCTACACGAAATAATAAAAACATTAATGCAAATAAAAAAAAAAACAAAAAAAACTCTGAATTATAAGACACAAATAAGCAAGTTGAGATTTAGTTATTTGCTGTTTTTCAATTCCATAGTTTAACTTAACACTAAGACCCTGTAATTTACACATTAATCAACTGACACATTTTAAACATATATATTGCTTTTTCCCATTAGTATAAGCTAGAATCCGCTAATACAAAAATCGTTAAACAATAACGATATTAGATTAAAACTAATATAAAATTTTCTTATTGACGGATTATTTTGCATGATATATTATTTTTATACTTTCTTTTGGAAAATATAATTATTTCTCGTGAATTAGATACTCGCATAAAATTCATCAGATTTGTATTATGCCTTAAATTTACTTTGTTGCCTTACTAATTACATCACAATTTTAAGCAACATTATAATTAAATGCACAATGATAGCACTGCCAAAAATTTCTAAATATTTCAGCACTTCCCGATGATACGTTTTCTTGGAAAATATTACTTTGATTTCGTTGTAATGAGATGCTCTAAGACAGGGCTGGGCAAACATTTTTGGGCCAAGTAAAAACGTCTCAAATAAAAAAAAGCGATATACAAGTTTCAATTTAAATATTTAATGAGATGAATGAAATTGCGATTTCATTTTTAAAAGCTGATATTGAGGTTCCAAGTGAGATGTCTTTATTTTAAGGAAAGAGACCAAATGTTTGTCTGTTAGTCTACTTCTGAAATTATTTTTTATAAGGTTCATAGTTGAAAACACTTATTAATATATATAAGATGAAGCAAACATAGCACTGATTTTCTGGGCATGAATTTGGGAAACTAGCTTTTGGTGATGATTTGTAAAACTCAAACTTTGGCATACTTAGAAACAACTGCTTCAGATGTCGCCAATCTACTGCTATTCTATAAAGAACTTACGATTTCAACATTTTACCAATTGAAGCTGTCTGTGGCTGCTATTTTCATCAATTTATGTTTTGTAGAACAAAAATAGAGAAAATGAAAGGTCGTCAGTACAAATAACAAAAATAGCTTAAACAAAGTAGACAAGAAAATGGATGTACATTGTTTATATTCGCCACGAATTGGCAAGTTAAAATTCTATCCGCGGGCCGGATAAAACCTTCTGGCGGGCCGCAGTTAGCCCGCGGGTCGTAGTTTGCCCATCCTTGCTCTAAGACAACGTTCCCAAGTGGTGTTATGCCATAACCACCTAGCCATAACTAGTAGGTATTATGCCATAACTAGTAAGTGTTGGTTATGCAGAACCCTAGGGTTCCGGGGAATCGTTAAACGGGTTCCGAGAGTTAGGACTCTTTTTTAAAAAATATTTTTGAAACCTGTAATTATATTTAGATCTAATCTGTAATCCATTATGTACTTAATATTTTGTTGCTTTTACGATAAAGTTCCAAAAAAAAAAGCATATATTTTTTTTCTTTTTTTTTTTCCTCTCTTCAAATAACAATGTATTGAATAATCTGTGAAAAGGGCATGAAATATTGCGTTAGTACTTTCTATCGCGCTTTTCAAACCATAACAAGATAACTAGATTGTTAATAAATGTTTCCCTAATAACCATTTTCAATGTTTAGAGCAGTTTTTTTTTTTTTTTTAGTTTTCATTTAAACGAAAATCATAATTCGTCTAATTTTATTCATTTTAAGCTTATGTTTGTACACCCGTAACAAGAAAAAATTCAATTTCGATTGCGAATTCAATTGTCGAAATAAAACTTAATCGAAGATTATTAGTGATAAAACGAGGGAAAAATGCCATTCTTCTTATTAAAATCTTAAAAATAAAGAAGTCTCTTATGGGTTAATGAGTTCACAACTGTCTTTATGTTCTTTAGTTATAAAGTCGGGGTACCGTCGAAAGAATGTTGAGCTAAGGGTTCATAAACCCCCCCCCCCCAAAAAAAATGGGAACCTCTGTTCTAAGAAGTTAATTATTCTGCGAAATATTATTGTGCTCAAATATTTCTGCAAAAAGCTTACAGCGTATATTAAACTTCAACAAAAAAAAAAATTAAATAAATAAATAAACAAATTGATGTAGAAAAACAATTCTGATTTGCTTTATAGAATTGGAGGAGACGTTATTTAATGTTCGTTTTCACTTTTATTTTCTATTTCTTAGAACAATCAAAGCATCGAAATCTTCTCTACACCCCTCAAGGGCATTTCCGTATCAAACGACAGATTGAGAAAAAGTTGCTGTTTGAAGTATCGGAAATTATTTCGACCTCCCTTCCCCAAAGCCAAGAGGGGGAATGAATCAGCCCCCATCCAACCCTCCAACAAATTCGATCGATGCCCCCGAAAACGGGTCTTAGAATTTGTATAATGGGAGTGAAAAATTCGTTCTATCTATTTTCCAGGGAATCACAAACACCCCCTCACCCGCTTATGTCTGGAATGAGATAAATAAAATAACAAAAATAAAAACTGGCTCTATATATTTAAAAAGAAAAAAAAAGAAAAGAAAAAAGAGGGAGAAATAGAGAGGAAAAGACTCCCTCTTGACGCACCTATCACCTAAATTATGGGGAGAAACAGGGAGGGGGAGGCTTAGGGGAGTAGCTGGCATCGAATTAATTGAGAACTTGGGCTATAACGGTAGGAGGATTCCTTATTGTATTTTGTAGAAGTCAGAGTGTCTTGGTTGATTTAAGAATGTAGGGCTCAGCAAAATTCCATTATGTCGAACTCGCAAAGACAGGGTACATTTTTTTTTTTTACTTATTATTTTTTGTGAGGGGTGATTTACGTTGCGACAAAACTAAGTTGTCTTTTGTTTAAGACCGAGATTTATTTCATCTGAAATATGTAATAACATATTGAGTAAGTTCCCAGAATTTATCAAATGTGTAATTAATGTTTGGGAAGAAAATGTTTTACTTTATTGTGGGTTCAACCCTTAGAATTGTAATTTGAAGTTACATTTTTGAAGAAAATAAAATTTAATATGTTCTTTTTTAGCTGTAAAATGTAATATTTCTGCTTTCTATTGGTATTTAATGTTTAAAAATACGTCAGTGTTTGAGTAAAAATTTTTGTGTAAATTGTTTACGCTGTAAAAAATTTCCGGATCAAATTACGATAAACAAGTACCCGGCACTCAGGGTGCCGATACTCTTTACCATATAATCCATTTTTACCGGAACATGTAACGGAACAGAAAAATCACTGTAATTTTTACAGTTATCTTAACGGTAAAATTAGTGAATCATTCTAATTAAATAAATATTACTGTAAAAATTGCAGAATATTTTACGGTAATATAGATTATACGGTTAAAATGGATTTTACGGTAAAATTGGTTTTATGGTTAACATGGATTTTACGAATGATGAACATAAAGTGCCGGTACTTTAAACCATAATTTGACGTGGTATTTTTTGCTGTGTATGCGATTTTGATTACTTTGAATTTGATAATAGCTTATGTATTACAACTTGATGTAAATTTTAGTGAAAAATGCGTCATGCAAATAGTAAAAATGGTAAAAAAAATGCATCAAATTGGTCATGCATCACTAAAATTAAATGTTAATTAAATTTAAAAGTTTTATAAGTTATGTTTGACTATATTTTTGAGAAGAACTTATTATAACATTTGCCAGTGTATTAAGCAAAAATTGTAAAAGTGTGTAATGTCTATTAAAAATTAAAATATTTCGATTTATCAAATAGTACAAAAAAGTTAAGTATAGTCAAGTTGCATTTTAATATTTTTAAGTCCAACCTTAATAATTAAGATCATTGCTGCACAGCTTAAAAAAGGAAAGGAAAAAAAAAACTTACATTTGTTCTTTTAAACAAGTCGTATTTTTCTTATTTAATTATTTTGGCAAAATAAAGAATTTTTAATTCTAAAAAGCATATTTGCCTATAATTCCCCAATGCAATTTCAATTGAGTATGCATAAAATGAGTTTAGTATGTATTTTAACTGTATTATTCTTATTAATAGTTCTTCTGTTATAAATCATGACTCTTTTGAAATATTTTAAAATACTATTTTATATTAATATTATTATAAAATATTATTTTAATATTAAAATAAACTAAATACGTTTTAACAATTAAATAGTTGTCTGCAGAACACAGGTTCATTTTGTTATATGAAGTTATATGACGGCACATGTCGAACTGGTGCATCATCCGTAAAATAAATTTTTCGGTAAAATCTATTTCTACTGTAAAATACTGTTACTTTTACAGTATTTATTTAACTACAGTGATTCAGTGATTTTACTGTAAAAATTACGGTATATCAGATCTTAACATGTTCCAGTAAAAATGAATTTTACGGTAAAATTAACCGGAATCATGAATCAAAGACAGGTACTTTTTACCGTAATTTGATCTGAATTCTTTACACTGCAGCCTTTATGGTAACAATCGTTTCAGATCTTTATTTATTTTGTAGGTAGGTCGGGAAAATACTGTAAATAAAATTAATTAAAAATATATTTATGTAATAAACAAATTAGATTGAAAAAATTATAAAATGTTTTTTAAAAACCGTTTTAATAACTAAAAGGGTTTAATTTTTTTTCCTTTTAATTCGCAATTTGCAAATTTAGTAAAACAATAAATTTCAACCGTTTACATTTCCAAAATCTCTATTATATTCTAATTAATCTCTATTATATTATTACGCTGTTTAGGAATTTCCCATTTGCAAACTTATAAATCATTTAGCCTATTTATAGAAAAATCGAGAAGTACTAATGATTTTTGTAAAAATAATGCTTGTTGTCAATTTACACTTGCTCCAGTTTTCAAAAACTTTTCCCAAGTTTAAAAAAAAAAGAAAAACTTTAATTTTTAAACGTTTCTAAAAAAACAGAGCAAGTTTAAACGACACAATTTAATTCTTCAACAATTATTAGAATTGCTCAATTTTTTTTAAAAAAATATGTTTCTAAAGCTTGAAAATATGAAATTTGTAAATGGTCGAATTGCCTTACGTTATGAATGCTAGTGCAGGAAGAAAAAAATTGAAAATATTCTTATGTTCTAGTTGCTTTTATATCATAGTTCTTTTTTTTTTTAATATTTGTAATTTAAAAAAAAAAAATAAAAATTGCCTAATTTTTATTTTGAAATGTTGGCGACTATGCTTTTAACAATTCTTATAGTGTGTTTAAAACTGAAGCAAAAATTGCTTGTTTTTAACATCTTTTTCTTGCTTTTCTTTTTAAGGAAAGAAGGAAACACATTTTTTTTTAATATTTTAAAAAATTGCGCCGAATATTTGAAATTTTACGTTTTTGCAATAGGGATCTTAAGGGATAAGCATTGCAATAACGGTAGCTCTATTTCTGAAGAATAAACCGTCAATATCGGATATTATTGATAGGAATTCCTTCAGGTGCTCCCTCCCCGAACTCCATTCCATTTTTTTTTTCCTCACCAAAACCGTAGGGTATTGATATTTTTTCCCCTTTCTATATCGCTATGATGGATTTTCGTTTTTGCGAAAAACAAAAAGTCAGAACTGTGCTGGAAATACTGAGAAATAAAAAGTAGAAAAACGCCATCTTCCATGTTGATTTAAAACACGCAAAATGCTCGTTTCGTATTTATTTTTTGTTTCCTTCTGTTTTTTTCCTCGGAGGACATTTTCAAACCCATTTTTCCGAATCCTTTTCCATACCCGTAGCGTGACCCCTAGCTTCGGGGTATGAAAAATGGATACGTTTATTATTTCAACAACGTAACTTCACCAAAAATCCGTTTTTGATATGAGAATGTTTCCGAAAAAAAAAAAAAGATTAATAGCTTGTATTTTTTTATTAAAGCATTTATTTTAAACGGAAAAGATATCAGGAACAGATACTAAGAAAATTGTATTCCATGAAATGTATTGTATTTGTATTGTTATGAAAAGTATCTACTTCTTGTCTCCCATTGATTTATTTTGGTGTTTCAATAGAGTGTAAATCGATATTTTTCATTCATGTTGATTGATTGAATGGATTTATTTTTTTAATTCTAATATATAATGGCAAAAATCTGACCGTTAAGAAATTTGCGTAAATAAATGTAACTTTTTGTATGCGTGTTTTAAAATGCTATTAAATAGAGTAAGTAAAATAAATATCAAAAATTAAACAGTAGTTATATAATTTTTATAAAGAAAATTAGGTCTGTGAAGATGTTATAAAATTATTACTCTTCATGGTTTTCATTCTTGAAGCAAAGTAATGAAATCTAAATTCAAAAAGTAACTAAAATAAGAAAATAAAAAAAAATATGTAATTGCAAAAAATCATTTTTAGAAAAGAAAATGCTATGCGTTGTTTTTAACAAAGAAAAAAAAAAGATGTTATATTTTTCCCCCCTTCTTCTCTTTAACTGGTAACTGTTCTGGTTGGAGGGGAGCAAATATACATTTATGTAGCCACTAGTACATTTTCAACCAGAAAAAGACACTTTCCACCATTCCTTAAATACTTCGTTCTTGAGTTTAAAAAATAACATTCTAGACAAATAATGATACTAAAAAACGTAAAAAAATATCAATCTAGGTATCTATTAAGACTAGAACTAGTTTTTTTTCCTTTTAACAATTGCGAACAACCTTGAAGATTCTGTTGAAGAAAAGTACAGTAATTCCGCAACTGCGTTGGACAGCAGTAATCAATTTCTCATCAGTGCACAAAATTCCTCCTCTGATTATAGCATTAGAAAAAAAAAAAAAAAAAAAAGAGATGTGCCATTCAATTCTAACTTGGAGAATGAGAAAGAGAGAGAGAGAAACAATTATATAGAGAACTCAACAACATGGATGTTAACAGAGTTAGTCTTCGTATATCTTCGGTTAAACGTGGATTTTTCCATTATTTATTGTTACGAAGCCAACTCATACAATTCCGAATACAATGCCCCATAAAAGACCAGACGTATCATTTGTTTATGTTCTTGAAATGAGCCAAGATTGCTTATCATTTCAATTAAGGTTGACAGGTGTCATATTCTGTTGTTGAGTTGTCAAAGTTTCTGTAGCCTGAATACCTATTTAATAATGAATTTACGTGGCGAATGTTGAGCTTTCTAATTGCTCTACTGAACTTGTTTAATCATTTTCTACCGTTCTAGATTTGATTATGATACTTGTTGAATAGATATGTTTATTTATAAATCTAATATATTTATAAATTCATTTTTATTCCGCTTTACGTTTAAAGATGAAGGTAAAAGAACACCACGAGGGAAAAACGGTTTATGTCTATAAAAGCATAAATCTGATATGTTTATAAATTCATTTTTATTCCGCTTTACGTTTAAAGATGAAGGTAAATGAACACAACGAGGGAAAAACGGTTTATGTCTATAAAAGCATAAATCTTATATATTTATAATAATGTTCGCAAATTTTAGGAGCTCAGATAATACAGCGTTGGAGTAACCTTAACATTAAAAAATAAAATAAAAAGATAACAAACACTTCTTATTTTCCCAAAAACTGTTGCTTTTCTTCTTATTGACAATTTGCGCCATTTTCAATGTAGAATTTTATTGATATGATATAAAAAAATGCAATAATAATTTATCAAATAATAATTTAAGTAATGATAATAATTAACACGTTGAATGCCATGGGGGTCATCGGTGACTGGCACTGAGTTTGTTCGTAGCGCCACGGGGGTCACCAGTGACCGACGAAGCCAAAATTATTAGAAACACATAATTCGAGTAAATTTTTAATTTTTTTATATTATTATCGTTACTAAAATGGTTTGAAGAAATTAATGCAATATAGAACACACAAAAATAATTTTATTTATATACACGGAGATGCCAGACAGCGGATAAATATTTTCAAGTGGTAGTTTATTCATTGTGATTCTTGGTTAAATAAATTCAATTTAGTAGATTTTTATCCACCACTATTTCTAAACAATTCGTAGGCTTATATAATTCACCACTTTTTTCAGATACGCCATGCTAAACCTTTTAAAAGGAACTAGCAAAATCTGTCTATTTGCAAATTTAGTTTGTAGTTATTTACCGTTTGGCCAGACGGGCAAGCCATGTAAAATTAGCGTGGCATTCAACGTGTTAAAATTATAATTTATCAACAAATACAATAAATTCTAAAATAAAGCGTTCTGTCTATCTTTTTCTCCGACGACCAGGTATTTTACATGCTTTGAGAGATATTATTCAGTTCAGTAGAGTAAATTTTTATTATAAGGTTGTAAAAAATTAGGAAGATTGTTATAAACATATTTATCTTAGCTTCTACGTCCACTCCTCTGACTCAGGTTCTCGAAGTAAAGCACAAAGCAAAAAACATAGCCTATGTATTTTATTTCATTTTATTGTCGTTATTTACATTTTAACTATTTTTATAACTTTATTGAAGAAGACAAAAAACTTAACTAACTTAAAAGTTAAATGTATCACTTTGTAAAATAATATGCATTTTTCAGTTGTTCCATTATGAAAATTTCGATATTCTGGTTTCAACAAGCTTTACAAGTTGCACTTAATCTCTCATCAATCACTTTGTTTTTGACAGAATGTAAACAAAATACTGATATCAAACCTTTTAAATTTGCGTTATATATTTAAATTTAACATATACTAAATGGATCGTCTGCGTCTACTAAAAAGAAAGAAAAAAATCTTTCTCAAATCTTCTAAGTATCTCTTATTTTTGAAATGTAGCACATGTTCCAAAAGTTGCGAAAGAATATGCATAATTATTCGATAAAGTATAAGCGTATCCGAACTGAAATGAAACGATTCTGTCGAATTTTACTAGTGTTTTTATTTTACTTCGAAAAGTAATCAATTCTGGAGAAAAAACTTGTTTTGCGGTATTTTATCGTTCTTGTTTTTCCTGTGAGGCTGTTCGTTCCATTCAGATCGATCTCAGTTACATATTCATTGCCACAGTTACGTCATAAAAAGTTCATGAATAAATATTCTATTCCATTTCCTGGAAAAATTTAGTACAAAAAAAGTGGCAACCGTTGCCGAAAGATAAAAAATCGTCTGCCGATGAGTAAATTATACCCGGTAAATAGAACAGGTTTGAAAAACTTAACTGTATAAACTTCCTCTGATTATAACTGAAGCAAAAATTAGGGGTTTTCTTTTTCCTTTCCTTTTTTTCCCCTTTGCGTTTTTCTTGAAAGAAACATAGTATCGATTGTGGGAAATGGCTCAATTATCACGAAACATGTAGAAACATTCACGAAATTTCATTCAAATTTGAATTTGAGCCAGATAGTTGCTGCTTTTCAATTCAAGTTATTATTTTTCCCTCCTACCATTTATTGTAAGCTTAAACTTTCATTTCTATTTCTCGTGCTACTATAAAAATAAGCGAAACTCTGCTTAATTATTTTATTATTTAAATCTGTGGTTTTCAACCTTTATTCTTTTTAGTACTCTAGGAAAATGCTATTTCATTAGTGCTATTTATCGTATTTGATTATATTTCCTTAGTGTTACTCCTGCTTCTTGCACCGGGTACCTCAACTGTGGGAAAATAATCTGCTCCAAAATAATTATCAAGTTTTACCAATAGTTTCTATTAATGAAAATCCTTCTTCATTAAAAGTAAGAAGAAAAACAATTCTGTCAAGTGTTACAATATTTAAGTATAAAATTTATCTCTCAACAACTCTGAAAGTTGAAACTAAAAGTAAAAACAAGTTAAACAAATCTCCTTCATTTTTGCCGGGAAAAAAAAAAGTACCACTTGCCACATTCTAGAAACAATTCAATTATACTTCTTGTAAACAAAGTTTTAAGTGCGTCAATTTTTTTTCCTTTCTGCAAGCCGCCTTTTTCTCTTCTAAACCAAATAATTCCAACAACTTGAAACTATAATTGCTACTTTTAACTTTTTTAAAAGCGCAGTTCCCCCCCCCCCCCTCCCTTCTTACATTATTTGAGGTCTCAGAAAGAATATTACAAACATAGAAGGAAAAAATAGTGTCGTTCTGGATAATTTTTTTCGTTTCCGTTTACGCTGCTATTTACAAAAACGATTAAAAGTGTGATAACTTTTTATTTATTTTTTTAACTAATTGAAGCTCTTTGACTGTTACATGGCGGGGGAGAGGGAAGATTTAGCTGTATTCTGCGTCCACACGAGCAAAGAATTTTCGTGTTTTCCAGCTATTATTTTGGCCACTGAAGTGTGGTTGTGGTTTCTCTTAAACGGTCATTATAATGTTTGTGCTCGTAAATTTCTGAACGCTCTATTATTCCACCCATGTTTAAAAGTTCTTTTTATTGTTAACACGCACCCACAATTAACATGAGAATTATAAGACGTTAATCGAGTGTGTAATTAGTGAAAGTGTGCTTTTAACTATAGTTGAGCAATCAACAAGATGATGCCAAATTAGTCTGAAGCACGAGTTCAAATTAGTGCTTCGTATCAATGTTTCGGATTAGTTTGAATGCACTAGTTTGAATCACTGTTTTTCATGTCAATGCTACAAATTAGTTTGAGAACAATAGCTTGTATCAGTTGTTTGTATCAATGCTTCGAATTATTTTGAAGCACTCTTTCGAATTAGTTGATTCAAATTAATGCTTCAAATTTATTTGAAAACACAAATTCGAATCAGTTCTTCGTATCAATGCTTCAATCATTTTGAAGCACTGATAATACTTTGTATTTTTAAAAATAAATACGTAGATGGTAAAAAGAATTCTTTTTTTCTTTCTTCTTTTTTTGTTTTTTTTTTTCAAAAAAAGAAATCTTAAAAAAGACACGTGATCTTCCATACTTTCCTCCCCATTAATCTATCTATTTTATAATAAATAAAATTTATATTTGGTAAAAATAATCATGAAATTTTTTATTAAATATATTTTTATTATAATAAATAATTTAAAATGCTTTCCCTTTTTTTAAAATTTGAATAAAAAAAAGTACTTTTCTTAGCTTTCTTTTAAAACATATGTTTGTTATTTTTATTTTCAACTGACACTAAAACAATGGAAGCGATAAACTAAATTACTTTTAACGTAAAAATAAAAATTTAAAAAAATAAATATGTTTTTATTGCTCACCATACATTGTAATTTATTTTATTTTAAAGTTGAAATTCAATCTAGTTTTCTTAATTTAATATATGTTTTAAATTAGCTTCTTTTTTTCCTTTTATTTATTCCATATTGCACAAAACCATTGTTCGTAAAGTTTCATTATTTCAACCCGATTTTGTTTTTATCCCATTCCAGTATTTTTGATGGTTTTTTCGTATTTCTGATGAGAAATAGGAATTTTATCAAAGATTAGTAACAGTAATGACCTATATCTGAATATCATCTATGTTTTGACAAATGTTTTAAATCTGTTAAGTATTGCTAGAAGTTAGATGTTATTATTACAGAAAGAAATATAGCCATCTTTTCTTTTTGTTTTTCCATTGCGTGTTTTTTTTTTTTTTTCATTCTATTAAAGTAGTAATGTTTTTGTTAACTTTTCAAGTATTGTTTTCTCTCCATTATTTTACTTAGCATCTATTTTTTGTTTGCTTTTTGAAAATCAGTTTTTTTGTAATTAAAAATAGTTTTTTTTACGCACCTGCGGCAGGAAATGGGTTAAAACATCGAATCTTCAACAATCGCGGACGTGAAATTTTGTCATTTATATTAATTTTGATGAAAATGTAAGCGTTCCTTTTCTAATTTATTTGAGACAAATAAAGAAAATATCAATGTATATCTTAGATCTTTATATATCTTATATTTATATCTTAATTTATATCTTATATCTATTTAAATCTTAGTCTGTGAATTAGATGATGAATCACAAAATGACACTAATTTAAGTTAAAGAATAACACTGATTTAAGTTGCAGATTAACACTAGTTTAAATTATAGAATATCAGTGATTTAGGTTACATTTTAGCGCTTGTTTAAATTAAAGAGCAACACTGATTTAAGTTGCAGAATAATACGGGTCTAAGTTACTTAATAGTACTAACAAAGGATACTTTGCACGATGTAAGACTAAAGCAGAAAAAAAAAAAAAAAAACTGAAAAAGCACGAAGGAAAGTACATAAAATAGACACTATAGTTTTAGTTCTGTAAACAGTAACTTCCTCGATGTCTAAACGTCAAAGGCTCTTTCATTTGTGCTTTTTCACGTTGTTTTTTGCCTCAGCAATAAGGCTGGTTTGAGTTTATAACACTGATTTAAATTACGTAATAACACGGATTTAAGTTAACGGATTAATATCGATTTAAGATTACTATCGATAATAAGAACTTTGACTTAACACTGATTTAAATTACAGATCAACACCGATTTTGTTTAATGATAAATCCTTTAATTTTTTATTTTAAAATCACGATGTTTTGTCATGTGATTTTATTAATGAGATATTAATATATATATTTTGTTTTTTTATTCTAGGTAAGTGGTTTGCTTATTTTGTCACTTTACTGTCTTCGAAAAGTAAGAAAATATTTTTTCAATTTTCATATTTTCAGTTTTAAACACAGTAGTAAAAAACCCACTTTAAAATAGGAAATGAGTAAGTAAGTATATATGCGTTTTATGGCTCTTAATACGTTTGCGTTTAAAAATTTAAATGTTGCACACGAAGTAAAAAAAAAAAAAATATTGGTCGGTTAATTTGCTATAACTCTGTTTTCTTGCATTGTGAGAGTACTAAAATTGACCATAAATCTTTCTGAAATGCTGTACCAAGCCATAACTCTATTTCAAATGCTGTGAGTGTACCAAAACTAACCTTAACTTTTTTTCGAATGCTGTGAGAGTACCGAGAATCATAACTGTATCATAATTTTGAATGCTGTAAGAGAACCAAACCATAATTCTATTTGAATGCTTTAAGAGTATGAAACCATAACTCGAATTCGAATGCTGTAAGAGAACCAAACCATAATCCTATTTTAAATGCTGTAAGAGTATGAAACCATAACTCGAATTCGAATGCTGTAAGAGAACCAAACCATAATTCTATTTTGAATGATGTAAGAGTATGAACCCTTAACTCTTATTCGAATGCTGTAAGTTACAAACCATAATTTTACTGTGAAGGCACTGAAAAACCTGTATTTCTTTTCTTATATGAGAAAACCAAGCGTAACTGTATTTAGAGAAAACTATCTAGCGATATTACATTTAGTTATACAAGTTGCTATACACCTGAGTTGTATTCCTATAATTTCCATAGAAAAATTTATTTTTCAAAATTGTTAACATATGCAATTTGTAAGTAGATTTCAAAAAATTTATATTACTTATTATAATACAAATTTAACAAAGACTCCAACTTTCGTGGTGTTTTAACTTACTTGTTATTGAAGAACGTTTTTTTACTTCTGAAGAGCAAAAACATAAACAATTTTATTCGAACAAATGTACAACTATTATTGCAAATTTTTCTATATTTAACTAAACCTTGAACAATTAAGCATCGGGATCTCAATGTAACATTGTTCCGCCCTGATTGCAGAAACAGCAAAGACAACTTAGCAATATTGTGACAACTCTTGCTCGTTCAATTTATCACAAAATACATAAAGTTATACTCGGTGATTTATTAGCATTACAATTAGAATTTCTCATATAATATTTAACCAAACCTTAAACAATTAAGCATCAATACGTCAATTTAGTAAAATTGTTCCAACAAAAATGTTTAATCATTAAATAAAATTATTGAATACAGCTTGGCACTATTGTAACTACAAGTGAAACTTTTACTCGTTCAATTTATCACTAAATACATAAACTTATGTTTTGTGATTTGCTAGTATTAACCAGACCTCAAACAATTAAGCTATCAATATATCAATTTAGTACAATTTTCCTCCTAAATTGTAGAAACATCAAAATTTTTTGCAAAAACTTTTGCTCGTTCAATTTATCACAAAATACATAAATATATACTCAGCTATTTTTTTTAACATTACTATTAAATTTCTCATATTGCAACCAATCTTCAAATGATTAAACATCAATATTTTAATAAAATTATTCCATCAAAATCGTAAAAGTATCAAATACAACTTATTAAATATTGTAACGACGACAATTGCAGAATTTTGATCGTTCAATTTAATACAAAATATAGATATTTATACTCTGTAATATGCTAGCATTACAAATAATTAACCAAGCCTCTAACAATTAAGCATCAACGTATTAAAATTGTTCCACCAAAATTGTAAAAACATCAAATACAACTATTGAATACAAATTGGCACTATTGTAACGACAACGCGTGTAACTTTCGCTCGTTTAATTTATCACAAAATACATAAATTATCTATACATTCTCTATGTTTTGTTAAAATTAGTATTAAAATTTTTCATATTAAATTCACTAAAATTGTAAAAACATGAAATACAACTTAGCAATATTGTAATAACAACAACTGTAGCATTTGCTCATTCAATTTATCACCAAGTACATAAATTTATGCACTGTGATTTGTTATAGCTGGAAAGATAAACACAGCGCTGTCGTCGAATGTTTTGATAAATAGAGAAGCATTGGTATGCACACTTCTCATATATGGCTTGGCGACTATAGCCACCGTTTTTAATATGCAAGAAGCCAAACCAGTAATAATACTCTATTGTCAATTATTGATAGCATCATCGTATTTATGGAGATAAAATATTCCGGTAAAGGATTGAAATAGGCTTTTATAAATTGTTATTGACTTTTCTCAACGCATGAAAGAATGTGGAATTGCTTGTTGAATCTTTGATCAATCCCCTTTGGAGAATAAATATTCCTTGGAATGTTTTTGCATCGAACAAATATTGTGTTATTAGAATTTTATTATCACGCTTTACAGAAGCAAAATATCAATAGTTTGCAATGTTTTCTATATTGACTTTTTATTTTTTTATGTTGGTTAATATTTTTGTTCGCCAAAGAAAATTATTCAACTCTCACGATAAATATCGTATTTAATATTTATTGATTTTAAAATTACTCGCGAATATTGTTTAGTTATAATTGTCGTTAATATTAACGATAATATCGTGTTCGATCATTATTTTTTGCTAATGCTCGGGACATTATCGTATTGGATATTTAGCGTTGTCGATAATTATCGTAATTTCGATATTTATTATGAGACATGGTATTCACGTTATAAAGTGAGTATACTTTTTTAATAATATTGCTCAATATCGTATTTCATATGTTCCGTAGTTGTTAATAATCGCGAGATATCGCCACTCTTTTCGATATGGTGACCATAAGTCAAGGTGTTCGCGCTATTATCGTGACTACAATGTTTAAAAAATATTTCGCAATATATTAACTAGCCAACATTAAATTGTTAATGCTAATGGTATTTAGTTGAATTTGATGATTTTTGTTGTGAAGTAGGGGAAAAAAGAAAACGAATTTTCAATTGTTGAGAAGAAAAACTAAAGAATCGTGTGCAAAATTTTGCTCACGATTGTTAGTTTTGAAATGTGCGCAATTGCAATGATTTTAAAAAACATATTGACAGCTAAAATGAGAAAGTATCTACCACACTTAATCATTAACTTAACGTATATTTCTTCCCCTTGCTTAATCAATATCTCACAATAAGAGCTTATTTTAGAAAATACTGATAGTACATAATTTATTGTTAGAGATATCAATAGTAAATACAGATGTTATGATCGATTTAAAAAAAAAAAAAAAAAAAAAAAAAGTGAAAACGTTATAAGTACCAGTTTATTTTGACATATTAATTTAATAAGAAATTTTTATTAAATTATTAAAAATGGTTGTTAATTAACTTTAAAAAAAAAAACTAATGATAAAAAGTGGTTTTTAAACTAATATTTTTTGGTTGGATATATGAATGTCTCTTTAGCTTTAATTTGTTATATTAGATGTTTGTTGATGGTTTGGTGGTCTTTTCAGTAGATTTGCTGATTTTCACAGAATCTTCACGCCAACCGCTATTTATTGAGTTCATTTTAAGACAAACTTTTCATCGCCATCAGCTAAATGGGCGCTACTTAATCCTCTGGGAACTTTCCTACTAACCTTATGCCAAATTACTGCCACAGCTGAAGACAAATCCTTTCTAATATTCGAAACAGCCCCCTACGGCCACGAAATATATCTTCTCTTGCAACCAATGGAATTCGGGTGGCGGGGGTTAGCGTGCAAGATAAAATGTCGATTTTGTTCTCCCAAGGGTTCTCCAAAGCTTAGAAGCCTGAATATTATAAATGGAACTTCGCAAATTCTCATTTGTAACGTCAAGACCTAGACCCATTTGTAAGTAGATAAAATGTCGCCCCGGGCGTAAGAGCTCCATCTCATCGCCAAGTTGCGGTTTTCCCGGCCATTTTTGGCGGAATTGTTAACAACTGGGGACCTTGATTTACATTAATTGAACTTACCTGGTTCGAATTGAGCTTTGATTAATCGCCAATGTCGGTCTAACCAAGGTCAATACGTGATGAAGATGATGGATTATCACTGTGTTTATCGTCACTGCATTTTGTAATTGAAGAGGTAGAGGAAAAGGAAATGCCAAGAAGTTTTGGAATTATTAATTAAAAGTTTGGGTTCGTAAAGTGGACGGGCGTAGCAAATTTTCACCCATTATTTTAGTTATTATTGTATAAGAATCTTCGTTTTTATATTAAAATCAATTTAGGTAAAAATGAACTTACATTTAATAAGCAGCAGTTAGAGGTTTTAAAGCTGTCATTCGTATTTTCCATTTTAATTTTGTTTCTTATTTTATTTATTATTGATATTATTCTTTTTTATATTTAAAACTGGAGATGCAGTTTGTGAACTTTTCCAAATATCTTGACTAAATTTTAAAACTACTCATTAAATTAATTATCAGTTATCTTTAAAAACTTTAAACATTTGCTCATCATAAAAATGCTAAATTGTGAATAAATAGTTAAATATTATGGAGAATTTCTTTAAATGCTAAAACTGCACTATATTATTATTTCTCTTATTATTAATTTTCTACAGTTATATTATTAATTCTCTTATTATTATTATTAATCCTCTCCATTTTCCGAATGTGATGAGGCGATTTTTACAATTAAAATTTATCAACACTTATCAAAAAGTTCCTTCATTATTGAAATGTTACGGAGGTGATCTTTACAATTAAGATTTTTTATCAATTTTCTTAAAAGAATTAAAAACATGCATCTCCTCTTGAATTTAAAATGTCTAATAAGTTACACTGTACACTGAAATTTGAACCATTTATATGCTAATAACTTTCCTTTCATGGATGTAGCACAGTTTGTTATGCTTTATAAAATACACAAAACAATGAATACTAAAATATTCTTTTGCTATTTTCCAAAATAAAAATTGATTTCTCATAGATAATTTGGCTAAACAACATTTAATGGAATTTATTGGGTTGATAATTGGACGAAGACTGTGACATTCCACACACATGGCTTTCTATTCTTAATAAACACTTTTTTTAATTAGAACAAATAAAAAAAAATTTTAACATTTAATCACGTGTTAAATGTTTAATATCGTAATTTTTCATTAAAATAATTGAAATTGAATTAATAACGATTTCCTAAAACCGTTTTTTATATTTCTAATATCACTCACTCACTTTCAATATTTCATTTTATGTCATATGGTATTTTTAGCTTTCATTTCTAGAATACAGATTTATCATTGTAGTTAAATACGGAAGTAAGAGCCATCTTTTCATTACTGCATATAACAAGGAGATAACATAAAGAATTTTCTTTCAAACATTTTTATTTCCTGTATGAATGATATCTTCTTTTTTTTACTAGCATTTTTATTGCTCGTGACCGGTATAATTTTTCCATCACAATTATGAAACTCAATCTGCTTTATTAACTATCGTCCCCGGTAATGTCCGTTTTCTCATAATGCAATCACTGCTCTTTCACAGCGCCAGATTTTTATCATCCACCCAATATCATCAACTCTATAAGATTAATTTAATAGCTAAGCTGTTTTCCGTGCAACCTTTTCCTGCCCGTTATAGAACCAAGGGGAGAAGTAAGGCCAATATTCGAAAACCGGTCCCTATGATTTCGGGGTGTGGTCTAGAACTTTAGAGCTTCGATTTGTTTTTATTCTCTGCTAAACAAGATACTACGATTTGAAAATCTTGATGTTTTTTTTTTTTTTTTTTAAAGTGCATAATGGTTGCCATCGTTACAGCTTATTCAAAAAAAAAAAAAAAATTTCTTTAGTTTTATTTATTTATTTTATTTATTATTATCCTTACCGATTAGTTTCTAAGCAATATTTCAACAATGGGGCGGCTTTTTTTATATATATCATTCCATTATTTCCCTTCCTTATTTTTCAGTGCATGTGTTCTGCCTGATAAATAGAGGGCGCTGCAATCATTCACAATAATTATGATTTTGTATCATTTGCTGTGTGGCAGGCGACGAATTGGAAAGGAAGGCTTAGGAAGTCTAAAAAATATCACACCATTTTAATATTTGTTATTATTGTTTACAGTTATTAAATTTGTTTGTTATTAATTGTGGCCTTTTTATGCTCTGCACCAGTGTTCAGTGTACCATTCTGCAATAGCATGTAACTGGTTATATATATTAAATTCTTACCTATGCGTGACTACTGCAATATTTTAGTGGTACTTAGTTGATATCTTCTGTGATTGTGGTACTTTTTATATCCTCTGAGAAAAATCAAATCACCGTTGTTGGATCATATAGTATATTAAATTATAATGTGGTGTCAAATTTAAAAAGCGTTTAATTTTTTAAGTAAAAATTTTATTAAAAAATTTAAAATAAGATTATCGTTTGATTTCAAAAACTATAAGAAATTGTGTTTTATAGATATTAGAACAAATTTTTTAAATGAACTTAAGTAACTGAACTGTTATAAACTACTTTTTAGCACAACTAAGTATAAGAACTTATAAAACAATAATGTTACGCTGGAGTAAGTTAAAATAACATAAAAATAAATATTCATACTTGTCTTAGTTTTTATGGTTAAATTCCTAAAATAAAACGTTTAAGAACAAACGATGTTCTGCATCTCGTTATAGACAAAGACATCTCGCTTGCATTTTTCGCTGGTTATTCAAAATTTTATTCAAAAAAATTAGTCGTAACTAATGATTTTATTCATCAATCATTATTCAAAAATTTGCAAAATGAATGATGAATAATGACTAAATTTTCATATGAATAATTATTCTGAATAAATTTTGTCATGAATAAAATTTTCGTGAATGATGCCCATCACTGGAGCCATGAAGGTTAAGACACAAAAATTTCTTCACCGCCGGCATGATTGTGGCAATATGGTCAGCACTGTGCACAACCCGTTTCTTAATCCCAGACAAGCTTATACACATCGATCTGAGCTGAGTGTGCTTGAAGTAGCAACTGGTAATTGAACCCTGGCCCTTCACTTTGATAGCTCAGTACCAACAGTACCATAAAATTTATTTGTTGCTGAATCCAAATAAAGATTATTAGATAATGTAATAAATGAATCATGGAGAGATTTTATTACGTTCTTAATTTCTAATTAATCTTCGACAAGTAATTAGAGCTTTATTATTTTTAATCAGGTTATTATCTTCTGTCGAATTTTTTAATTAATAAGTAGGAATAATATATAAATTATCTCGATAAGGTTTTACAAAATCCCACATTTTAATTATATATTTTTCAAAGAAAAAAAAAAAGAATTTTTATCGTTAAATTTATAAATGGAATCATTTCCTATTAATTTCCCCCCAATTTTGACATTTTGATTTATGTTCTGACTTATGAATCATCAATTTTTACGTCGTTTCAATTACGTTATTAAAAAAAATAAAATTATAACTCAATTAAACCTAATTTCACGCCAGCAGTAAGGCATCAATTTTTAATCAAACCAGCGGTGTTTAATTTATCGAAATTAGTTCATCAACGTCGTGTTTGACATTAGCTCGAGAAACTAAATTTCCCAATTTCCGTCCGTAAAGTCGATAAGTAACACCCTTACTTTTCTGATACGCTTCAAGTATTCGTCTAATTTAGATAGAGAAGAGGAAACTTGGAAATAAAAATAGAGAAAAAGAAAGAAAACGTAGAAACACAGAGTTGTCACCTGATTTGACGTAATGAGTAACATCGATGGCAACCAAGTGTGTTACCGGTGATTACCGGAGACTTCCGGTTCGGAAACGACCTTCATGCAGCCCAGGTGGCAACCGGTCACGTGGGTGGTAGGTAGAAAGGGAATTATCTGACATTGGGGGAAACAAAGGGAATAAAAGAAGGTAATTAGGGAATTGGGTAATGAGCCTAAACATTTCAACGCTGTTGAAATAGTTTGTATAACTTTGAAAATACTTGTTCCCTATGATTAACTTCACTTTTCGCAATAGAAATAGCATTCCTTTATAATAGCAACTCTAATAATTTAGTGTTTGATTAAATGTTTTATTCAATTGTTAAAAGTTTTATTCATTATTATTATTTTAAAATAGAACACTATAAAAATCGGTTATAGTTTTATTCCGATTTTTATAGTTTTTTTATTTTATAGCCGTCGTTGAACAGTCGACCTTATTTTTTGGATTTATGACTGCTATTATATAACTCCGTAGCCTTGTAATTTTGAACCCATTTCAGAAGACAAGAGAACTCCTGGATCAATTATTAGGAGAAATTTGCCTTTAGACTTTTTGATTAAACTAACCCAAATTTGCATGATGAGAAAAACCACGAAAATCTCTCACAGTTAACCTGACGGCAAGGGGACTCTAGCCCATGATCCGTCTACCTCTGAGGATATTTTACGTCACCACTGTGGTCGGAGAAGCCCGTTGCGTAATTCGTATCAACCAGTCATCGCTGGGATTCGAACTCGGTTCACCTCATTGGAAGGCGAACTCTCAATCCCTTTAGCCGTCACGGCTCTTTTATTCCGATTTGAGGAATTGTGTAGAAAAATATATATATATTTTTTTAACCCTGAACATACTGTTAAAATAGTTATTTTTATGTAAGTAGATACCGATAATGGCACAGTACCGAAACGACTGCACGCGTCTTACATTTATTTATTTTTTCTTACGTTGTTTCTACTATATGGCAATTGTGAGTTAAACTGTCAGTGAGGGCAGGGGTTTTTCTTGCGATTGTTAGACAGTACATTATTTTAACACTGCAAAAACCTATCTATATGTGGGAGTTTTCTTGTGTCTGTGTCATCAAAGTAATTTCAATCAAGTGATTTCAATCAAATTTTTTGAGATCAAGATTCTTAGAACATAAATGTTGCGACCACAGAAAACATCTTATATTAAACATGAAATATAAGATAAAATAAAATAAAATCTGACAGTTTTGAAATTAGCACAACCGAAAATTCTGTTTGGTTTTATATTATTTTATAGAAATAGTTTGTAAGTTTTGAACTATTTCTTATGCAAGCTCCCTCTGTATTTAACATTGCGATTTTCTACTACTTTTCCTAGGACCCGTGATTGTAAAACTTTGTTAACTGAGTACCTTTTTGTAGAAAAATAAAACAGAATTTTTATTTGCTTCAACACAATGTAAAACTATTTATTGAGAAGATAAAGTGTATTGCATCATTTGTAAATGATTTATAAATTATGAAATGTATACTTCTTTCAATACAGATTTAAGATACTCTTTTCAATAAATAAATTTGTAAATAATAGATTTTTTTTTTTTTTTTTTTTGTAAAATTATTGTCAATATTCAGAAATAAAGAAATCTAGATATGACCGTTATTTGTGTTTAAGAAAATATATTTTTTTTTTTAGCTAAGCAAAATACAGTTGCGCAAATTGCTTTGAAAACATCTTGCAATATGAGCATATTTAACTTGTTTTTTCCCCCACACCAGTACTTAACACAGCAAGCAACACTCTTAAAAACAGTCAATTAACTCGCACCCATGCAGCCAAATCGACATTTCGAACACAGTTTTATTATTTTTTTTTTTAAATTGTCTCTTTCACACAGAGATTCCCATAGTAATTTCTCAACTCATTTCACTTTTCACGGCTAAGCGGTTGAGAAAAGGTTATTCTCAAAATCAGAAATTGCCGAGAAATCATTAAAATTTTACGACACTGTTGCCAGCAAGGGGTAGAAGGTCATGGTTTCATATAATGATGATGTGCTTTTATGTCATTTGCCATGGATAAATGCATTTTAAAATAATGTTTCGCCATTATTATTTTTTTTTTTTCTCTTCCCCCGTCACATTGTTATGACAGGCTTCGTTGCAAAAGTAATGATATTTTCATTTTTTATGAAGTACACTCAAATAATATGTGTTTTATGGGATTTTAAGCATCGTTTTTTAGAGTTGTTTAGAAATCAAGAGTATCTTAAGGAGGCGTTGTAGACATTAAGAGGAAATGGCAGTTCTTTGCGTTTCGCTTGCTTTGAGCTAGCTACATGGATATTTTCTTATGTCGTCAACTTAATTTAATTTTATTTATAAATTTTTTCTTCTTCTGTTTTTAACCATTTAAGTTGAGTGCACTTATGAAATTAAAAGTTAAGATGATGTTTATGTTAGTTTTTTATTATGTATTTTGCTTTATTAGGATCGGTTTTATGTGTTTTTATTTCTACGCTTGATAAGATATATGCCACTTGGTTTTTATTATTGATATTTTTTAATTTCAAAATATTTACAGCTAATTAAAAACTATAATTAACAAAATATTAACAACGTGGTTTCATAATGTCTATAATTAAAAATTACGTATAATTAACGACTAATTTATAATTAATAGCTTATGTGTGATCAACAAATATAATTAACAAATTATCAACAACTGAATTTCTAAATTATTGCAAGGAATACATTAAAACTCTAGCATCCATCGGCAAATAGTTTTCTTCAATTTAAGAATTTTTAATTGATGGCTAGTGCTGGACAATAATTTAATTTTAATACCGCTATATATCGTCAAAAAATATCGATTTTCATGATATTTATCAGTGTTACTAAATTACAGTGGTTAATATTTTTGATGCAAAAATTAAATTTATCAAAACTCATGATAATTTCCTTTTGGAGGATCATTTTATCGTTATTGTTCACGGCATTATCTTATTTGATATTTATCATTGTTAATAACGGTCACGATGTTATCATTATCGATAAAAAACGCAACATTATCTTCTCTGATTTTTATCATTGTCGATAATTTTTCGATTCACGATATACCATGACAATACATTTTAAAATATCGTTATCATGATAATTTAAAATGTATTGCCTTGACGTTGTATGCTTTTGTCAGCTTAGAGAAAGGAGGCAAAATCGACATTAAACACCAAGTTTCGTCTACTACAAGTAGTGCCAAAATTTTTTCCTTTTCGCCAAAATTTTTTCCCTTTTTTCCATTTTTTAAATTATTACTAGATAACAAGAATTGCAAAATAATTATTAGATATATCTATTGGATTTAAACTGAGGAAATGAGCTAGTAACTTTTATACATTCTTGAAAACGTAGAAAAAATAGAATAAATAAAAAATAGTTTGAAATAATCCGAAAAAAAAAATATTCTTTTTTTGTGTATACTTTTTATCTTTGTTTTATTTTTTGCAATTGCAAATGTCATGATAATATAAAAGTATTGTAACGATTTAAATTTATTTATGAAAGAAATAATTTTGTTTGTTTTTTAAAAACCCCTACAACAATGACTTTAGATAAATACGCAAAACAAACAATGAGTGTCAATTGTTTTTTATTTCCATAATAAGGCATTTCGCTGAAAATAAAGCGGATCGTTGGTAAACACACTTTACAAATACAATTTGCGAAAGTCTGGGAAAATTCAATTATGTCAGATTTCTTTGACACTAATTTCGATTCGAATATGAAATACACAATGTAAGTTTTCTCCGCCATGACAAAATTAATTTTGTTAGAACATATTATTTAATTAAATCCCACGTTTCGAACTCACGTAACTACGGGGCGCAAACATTATTTTTTCTTCTTCTCATTTTTGCATTAGAGTTTCTATTATTGAGTCAAACGGCTCGAATTATGTTTGTACTTAAGCTTAATTAAGTTACAAAATTTAATATGTTTGAAAATAAGTGCAAATGTACGTTAACGCATGCGAAAGAAAATAAAGGTCATATCCTAATCGAAACAGTTTTTTTATCTTCATCATTCTTTTTTTTTCCTGTCGAGAAATATGATTTTGATTAAAGAAGAATATTCGTGAAGTTAATCATAAAAATTGTTACAATTACGATGAGATTAATCATAAACTACCGAGGTTTTTTTTTTTTTTTTTTTTTATCTCCATTCCAGCGAGACTTTTGATAGAGTATTAAGTACACACAATGTAATGTAATATCAGAAAGGAGTTTATTAGTAACGAGTTTTATTATTTCACTAAGAATAAATAAATTAATTAATACTGAGGCCTTTCTATCTACTAATAACAATTATTTTACTCGTCTTATACAATTTTATTATTTTCATTTCGTGTGAGTTAATAAAGTCCTCAGTTATTTTTTTATATTTTGTTTTAGTCTTGTATTTCCTGTTTACGGAAAAGTTTTGCCGAAATACTTTTCCTCGTGTTCGTCATTAATAAGAAATGGATGAACGGTATAAAATATAAATTTTTTAAACAATCATAACAGCTTTTTTTTAATGAAATATTAGTATTTTTCTATTGCTTTATGTTATTTTAATTTGGTTCACTTTATTACATAGACAATTTCATCGACACACCATGTCATTGACATCATTTTCACCTTGTTTTTTTCTCCCTTTATTCACTCGCTATACCAAGAATACTTCACTGTTGTTATTGCAGTTGTCTTCACTATGCTAATCTATAATGATATGCATAAAAGATTTAACCAAACACAAACAATCTTTGAAATTAATAGGTTTAAAATACCGCATAAACCTATTTGTACAATGGTTTAGTTTTTGCAACAAAATGTGGAGGGGAAAAAAAATAGGCACTTCTGTGTTTAAAAAAATGTCGTCTTCGCTGGCAATTGCAACACACTACACAAATTTGGCTTTAAGCTAGGTGCCAAAGGTTCCAACACGTCAAATGCAATAGATTACGAAACAAAGTAACCCTAAAATTAGTTTCAAAATTAGACATAACGGTGTTTATGAAATGACCTGTCGACGAAAAAAACCATCTCTGATATAACTTGCGAATAATATAGTCTTGTGAATAATATTGGCTAATATAATCTGTGAAATTACTTGTCGTCTAATTCACCCTGTTGACGAAACGACGTCGTCGACAATATAACGCATGCAAATTCAAATTAAGTGACTATTTCTTAAAACGACACGAAGTTAAAAATCGTTTTACGCAAACATAGATTCTAAAACCTATTTTAAAAATACATTAAAATCAATTTGAAGCGAGGCTAGATAAGAAACGAATAGGAAGGAAAAAAAAAAAAAAAAAAAAAAAAAAAAGAGATTTGTAGTAGTTTGGAATTTTATCCCCTCTTTCCTTTTGCCTTGTCAAAAATTAATTGATTTATCAAGTGTAGAATTTTTAAGTAATTTAATATTTATATAACTAAGTAGTAGAGTAAATTTAATATTTATATAACTAAACTGCACTCATGTCTTGGAACAACGGTGTTATTATTGTAAAAGATAACAATGAAAAAAAGGGATATCTTAGTATAATACGTTAAATACTTGAATGAATGGATAACTATTTGAAGTAAGTTGACAAGGAATCTTTTTTTAAACCAAAAGCTTTTTAAATAAAAATATTTTGGAAGAAATCAAGCGCGTGGGAGTGAATTAAATCACTTCCGATACTTATGGCTTCGTGTCGGCAAGCAGAAAGGTCGCCGAACCTCTGGTTTCAAAAGCACTCACCTGCGAGCAAAAGGTTATAGAAAGGGAAGGGAGGGAAGAGACAATCACGCCAAGGTACAAGATTAGAAGCTCAGATAAGTGGGCGTGGCAGGACACCTGTCCCATACAACTTCATATTTCCGTAAATCCCCTTCAAAATTATAAAATGAATTTGCAATTAAGAAGATTTTTGCATATAAAGCACTTCAGTTCTACCTCTGAATGTTCTAATTTTATCGGCAAAGTGCGCAATTAAAGCGAGGTCCTGATTATTACTGGAGGTCATGACTGGAATTTTCGAACATCTGAGATGGGGTAAAGGGTGCTTCGAATGGTGATGATGATTATGGCTTTTGGAAGGCTTGCATGTAAACGTGATTTAGTAATAAACGTTTTAAGTATGTAGGTAGGGTTCAAAACTATAGACGTTTCATAAACGGAACCTGCACTCAAACGAGGTATATTTAAATAACAAATTAAGCAAACGTTAAAAATATCTTACAGTAATCAACATGATGAATTTGATAGCTCGTGTTAAAAACCCGTTACATAAAAATAGTTTATAAAATGAAAAACTTACCAAGTATAAATATTGCATTACAGTAGGAGACGTCTGGTTGTAAATGATCTCACACTTCGAAAGGAGGGTTCGTGAAATTGTGACAAGGCAAACGGAGGAGTTAAAGCAATACTAATTTTGGTTAATATAAAGACATTTAAACGTTGAAAACTTTTATAAAAATCGATATTTTCAATTTTTGTATTTTTCATCAATTGCGCACATTCAATGATGGGCTTCGTTGAAGAGGGGGGTGGGCAGTGGGAATATGTCCCTTTCAATAATTAGATAATATCCCTCTTAATGTTTTTAACTAACAGCGAAAATTTTTAGGGGATATTTCATTGTCGTGATCTGGCGCGCCAATTACAATCGCTAAGGTGCCAAATAGATTTAAAACTTGCAAATTTAAAAAATAATAATAATAATAATTAAAAAATAAAAAATAAATGTAGATGTTTGCCTGCGGTGGCTACAAGTTATGCATTTCGAATTAGTCCCTTTCTGTGATTTTTAAAAAAAAAATTTTTTAAAGTTTCTCGGGCGCCGCTGACCGGAAGTTTCTAAGACGATTATTCTGCCACAGATCACGGTACGGAAATCTCCCCAATTTTTATCTATCTATATCGACTAATTCCTCCCCGAAGGCTGATTTCCCCCAATACTTGATCTAGTAGTTCCCTTGTCTTCTGGATTGGGTTAAAAATTACAAGGCAGTTGAACATTAGTAGCCGTAAACCCAAAATTGGGTCGGCTGTTCAACAACTGATATAAAAACCTTATCGATTTAAATTCATTAAAGGTTAAGGAGAAGAAAGGTATTTTTTTACAGATGTTTAGCCAATTTAAGTAACTAATTTTGTTATGAGTGACTGCGTATTTTAATTTAGTCACCCTTGAAAAGTGGGCACCCATTCCTCCAATCATTATTGTTGATGTTATATGCTCACTTAAAAAATATGAAAATTGCAGGTGTTTTATGCTATAAACACATCGTTAATGTTTAAAAATAAAATTTGCAATTTGATCCATAACATGTGTTAAACTGCTTTTTTTTTTTTTTTTTTTTTTTTTTTTTCCTAATGCCTGATTCTAATAACCTGTGTTTTAAATTGAATATAAATATTGAAAGTTCTAGATCTAACTAAAATAATTATTTCTTTAAACTATACTAAAAGAATACAATTAATATCTAAACAAAATGAACAAAACTTCTTTTAAAAAAATGCGCTAAAAAGCAGCAGAATTTTCAAAAAAAGAGAGAATAAAAATAGAAATAAATGTAGAAAAGGAAAAAAACAAAATTAAAAATATTAAAAATATGACCACTGAAGCCGACGTCTTCAGGGGGTACCGGCCCCAGTGGCCAAAAAACAAAACCTTTTCTATTGAGGAAGAAGGCAAAAGCCTAAAAACCTTCCTCAGTACCCCGAAGGTTTTGTTTAAAAGTCCAGGAGAAAAAAACATGCAAGACATAAAACTAATACAGAAAAGATAAATCATGCCTTGATACATTCAAATTTAACATATTTGGAGAAAATGCAGTAAATATATCTTATCAGAGAAATATTGCTCATTAAATACAATAGAATTTGCAAAAGGATTTAACGTGCATAAGTTGATACTCAACAATTGTCTTTCTTTATTTATACAAATTGGGCACCTGGGCCGCGCAGAAGGCCCCTATCCCATATGGTTTGCTTTAGAGTTCGCTGTCTGACCTTGTTTATGTGAGTTTTTATTTTCTGTTGATTTTTATTTTCTGAAGAATTTGAGTTTCTGATGAGTTGTATGAGTTTCTTTTCTGTATTAGTTTTATGTCTTGCATGTTTTTTTCTCCTGGACTTTTAAACAAAACCTTCGGGGTACTGAGGAAGGTTTTTAGGCTTTTGCCTTCTTCCTCAATAGAAAAGGTTTTGTTTTTTGGCCACTGGGGCCGGTACCCCCTGGAGACGTCGGCTTCAGTGGTCATATTTTTAATTTTGTTTTTTTCCTTTTCTACATTTATTTCTATTTTTATTATTTCTTTAAACCTAACAATAAAGAGACAGTAAAATGTATTTCATTCAATAAAAATATAAAATTTTAATTTCATGCCAGCAGTATAAAAAAGCCGATTCCAGCACACAGGCGGAGCAGGCGGCTCAGGCGGAGGTCCAGTTGAGTTGAGTTGTTTCCCTCCTGCTGCTGAGTTGAGTTGAGTTGTTCACCTCCTGATTTAGTTTTGGTTTCGTTTTCCAAAATTTCGAACTTCCGGTGGCAACACCTTGTTTAGTTTTGGTTTCGGTTTCCAAAATTTTTAACTTCCGGTGGCAACACTTGATAATTTCTTATTTCTGCCCGCTTGCTTATTTCTGCCCGCTTGAATTTCTTATTTTAGTTTTAGTTTTGATTTCATTATTATTTCTCAACGTTGGCAACACTCATTAATTTAGATTTCTTATTAAAAGATGGCAACACTCAATCGACTTAGAAAATAAGCAGGCGGAGCAGTTTCGGTTTCCAAACAAATTCATTTCATACTAGTGGCTCCATCTAGTGATTAAAACAATTATTTATTTTTCACATTATAGATGTTTGATACTGGTGACGCCATCTATGTAGAAATAAAATAATTTTAAATCTATTTTAATATTTAATTATGTTTTATTATTTATTAAATTATAATTCAGACTGAGGATCGAACTCATGCCAATCTAAAAGCACTCGTGGGTCAGTAGTTGGATATCATAACCACTGACCTACGATTGCTTGGTCAGATATGTGTAAATAAGTTAAACCTTTGTATATTGAACACGTGTATGAATGAAAAGGGGTCGATTACGATACCACCTTTTAGTTTAATCGATATGTTTTTCACTTAATCATTGACAGTTATTAAATGACTATTTCTACCCGTATTGATGCTATTATAATTTTCTCTGGGTGGCAACGGCATTGACCATGCACATGTTAAAGTTTGACGTGTAAATTCGCAGACGGTTATGGATAAAATCTTAGTTTCTTTTTTTCTCATTTTTTAAAATGGCAACACATAAATATTAAATTAAAATAATTTCTACTTGCAAGATTTTTATTTATTTTATTTCTTAGCAGTGGCAACATCTTTTTTATTGTGGTGCGTTACTCAAAAGAGTCATGAAATTGTTGAAGGCGGAGCAGGCGGTGGAAAAAAATAGAATGAAATATGAATGAATGTTTTTAAATAGAATGAAATGAATAAAAGAAATTAAATAGCGTTATAGTTAATTAGAAATGATCCTGGATACTATTTAAAAAATTATATTTTAAGTGTATAAATGAAAAAAAAATTGTAGTAGAAATGAATAAAAACTTTTAATACCCAAAACAAATTAAGATTTTTATTTTTTTAAATGTTCTGAAGGTGCCATAGTAACCCAAACCACCATCTCATTGATGCATTGAGAATAAAAAAAAAAAACAATACTTTATTTGAGAAACATTATCATAGTAGCTAATTATGACAAAGAAATTAAGCATTTGCCTTAAGTTAAATTTAACGTTTGTTTCCTAAATAACCATTAACTTTTACTTTACCTGTAGCTTGAAATACGTCATCTACTTATGATGTAGTAATAGAGAGAAATCTATTTAAAAAAATTTCATTCATAACAAATTACACATAATTTTTTTTATTTGAGACATACATAAAACTGTGATATCATTAAACTAATTTATCAAAATATAAGAAATATATTACACATGTATAGTTATAGAAACATTCATATGTTTTTTTTCTCCATGAATTATCAAGTAAAAATTACTCATCAGTTATTTCTTCATTTCTTAATCTGTAGTGTCCATGAGCAAGAGTCGTAATGCCATCTTCCAAAATATGCCTCTTTTCGTCGTTAAAAGATAAAGCAAGTTTATTTTGATGCACAGAATGAATGTTATGGTGTTTAGAACGAATAAGATTCATTTCCGCATAAAGATTTTTTTTGCTAAATAAACAATCAAAATAATCTAGAAATGTTATTTTATTTTTGAGGGTTTGTTTTTTAATACCTTTCAATCGCTTTTCTGTTTTTTCTTCAGTTTTGTAGGCATACATTTTTGATTTTAATCCAATGAATTCTGACATTATCCGACCCTTGTTCTCATCTTTCATCTTTCCGAGGACTTTTTTATTTATTAGTGGTATGTTGTAAATGTTATTTATATCATAGTCGGATGTGTCATATAAGTTAATGTTATTTTTTATGTCTGCATACATATCAGAAGTTTGTACCTCATAAATAAGGGAATCTGTATCCGTATACATCAAGCGAATATTTGTTCCGTACGTTTCTTTCATCGTTTCGTAGTGGAAAGAATACATAAGAATTTTTGATGCTTCTAGAATAACCATGCCTATTTGAATAGGTTTAGAAAAATGAATTTTTGTTTTTTTCATATGCACAGCCATTAAATTTTCAGAAAAAATTGTTCTGTGCTCAAAATTTGGTTTTGCAATGAGTTTACTTACTTGTTTGCTGGATGTGCACAATCTAATATCTACTCGACGCCTTATATTTTCCATTGTTTTTCCAAAAATACTGTTGTTCATGAGTTTATAAAAGTCTTTATGGAAATCTGTTTTAGAATCGGTTCTTAATTTAGTGTTAAAATCTATATAACTCTGGAGCCATGGTGATTGATTAAATTGTAAAACTCTATGTATTTTAGTTAATTTCAGCCCTAATTTTAAGTACAGTTTCAAATTTTTATAATATATAACATATTTAACTTTTGGTTCTAGAGTAGTTAAGAGGCGTGGTAATCTACAGTTAGGTGGTGGTTTGTTTTCTGGTGCGACTGGGAAATCAGAATGATGATCATGTAGTTCATCGGGATAATTAAGGTCAACCTCTAATATATAACCAATTTTTGAATCATCCGGAATTTTTTCTACATCTATATCTGTGCTGCACCATGCAAATTCATTCAAAGGTAAGCTCTGACTCATCGCAAAACCATAGAGATTGTTTGCATCTAGATATATTAAAAATTTGGATATTTCATTAGGGTTAAAAGTATCCATGTACTTATTGTTAGCTTTCGAATAACGGTTACAACATTGGCTTATTCCCCCCCTAATACCCTTTTCAATAAATAAAATCATATCATAGTCTGTTATTAATTCTAAAGTTATTTTTGAATGGAATAACATTGCATCCCAGGAAAGAGCGGGAGCTGTGTAATACCAGCACGGATCCAAATTATAAGTTTTTAAGTAAATGTTTCGGAAATTCTCAAATAAATCTGCTAATAAAATTACATCCGTTTTAACATACAAATCACAATAGTCACCAAGTGTTATTAAATTAAATGTTTGGAAAACATTTAAGGCATGTCTGTAATCATTTTCATTAATTTCTTCTTCATTAAGTTTATTATAAAAGTTATCGCGTGATGGTAAACAAGTTTCATTGCATTTATTAAAATCATCAAAATAATCATATGGAAAAATTCCTTTTCTAAGAAGTAAATCAATTTTATTAGATGGAAAATTAATGTTCATATGTTTAAATTCATTTTTACTCAAAGTAGATATTAAATTATCGAGACTTGCCGGCATAAACTTTAACGTATCAATAAAGCGAATGTGAAAATTTTTAGAAATTGTTTTTGAAAAGGAAATGTATCTCTCTTCGTTATTAGGTATTAAAAAAATGGGGAAATTATCATATCCTAACTCCTTCACAAATATATGAGCGTCGTAACCTGCCAAATTATGAAAGAAAACTGGTAAAAAATTTGGTACTCTCATTAAAAGGTTACATCTATTGCAACACGCACCGTTAAAATTTTGAGTAACGTGATTATGATCACGAACTTTTTTATTTTCGAAAGAAAAAGGTTCAGAGCATACGTAACAGTTCTTAGCATCATCAAAAAGTTTTTGTTCTATTTCATTTAAAGGTTTTAAAGGTTTAGGATTACGATAGATTTTTTCTATTTCGAGAGCTTCATTTTTTATACTTTCTACAAATACTTTAGAGGCATCTTCCCCTCTGTATATAACAGGAGGTTTATAAAAGCCACCATCATAACATATATAATAACAAAAGCTGAAAGGTACGTGTTTCTGATAAACAGTTGATGAAGAAAGATTAGGATTTGGAGAACAAGAGTCGGTTTTTAAAGTTAAGCATTCAAAATCTGCGTAAACAGTGAAAGGAACTTTTAAAACATGCTGAAAATTTTTGAATTTAATGTACTTACTTTCTTCAGATGGCATTACGACCCTTGCAGGACAATTTTTGTCACAAAGTTCTTTGTGTTTTATAAGAGAGTCCTCTGAGGTGAAAAACACTAAGCACCTTTTACATATATAAACTTTATGTCCGTGATTAGAATATTGCTTTGACACAAGCCTGGACAGATTTCTGATCAGGCAATAATGTCCAAATTCATGCTTCGTTGGCACAAGTAATAAGTCAATATGTACAGTTTCACTAACTTCACTGACGAGTAATGGAAAAATGTTTAATTCTTTGTCAAAAGAATAGACATTAATAGAGATGTTATTGTTTTTTGAAAATTTTTTAACATCACTTAGAGGGGTAGGAAAATTTATTCCTTCAAAGTTCAAATTCTTTTCATGATCTTTGTAATTTGATACACGATTTGGATTGCGAGCTGCAGGAAATACAGCTGCTAAAATGGACCATTTGAAGCAACAAGCGTCGCTATTTTTAATATTAATTACAGCATTTGACATACGAATTTTTTCAGGTAATTCCACAAAAGTTGAACCTCTTAGGGGAGTAAATTTGTTAGTGTGGATTTCGAGTTCGAGAATTTCCTCCAGCGTCCAGCCTGAGTCCTTTTCCTGGAAATCCTCACTTTCTTGAATAAGTTTATTTGTTAATTCTTCATATAATTCACTTTTATTTGTAGAGGCGAAAACGGATTTGTTTGCTGTCTTGAACTCGACATTTTTTATTCGCTTGACCAAGTCATCACTTACTTTTTGATAGATGCAAAATATTAACAATCTCACTTTCAGTGATTCATGTTTTTTAAGTTCAGATAGAAATATTTCAGTAGTTTCATCCTTTTTACTTCTTAAAAACTCCGGAATACCGATCTCTCTGTCATCATTTTTTAGAGTGAATTCTCTATAGGCCTTTTTGAAAGCACTTTTTGATTCTTTTGTTCGTGACAATTTGGTTCTATCCATGTTTTCTGCAGATGTAGAAGCAATGGTAGATGTTGAAGGTCCGGCAAAGGTTGGGAGTCCTGAAGATGTTGAAGGTTCGGATAATATTGGAAGTCCAGACGTTGAGGGCTCGGTAGATGAATGCACTGCACCACCTTGTTGATTGTTTAGAATCACCGTCTTTTTGTTGGGTTCATTATCATCATCTCGCTTTCTTTTCTTATTCTGCTTTGCCAATTTTCTTTGACAATTTCCATTTTTTAAGTGATGAAATAAATTGTCTTTTCTGCTGAATTCTGTAGCACACGTTTCACATGAAATTTTCTCAGTAGAATGTACAGAGTCTCTGTGTCTTTGCAGATCACTTTTACGAACAAATTTTTTAGAGCAGTCAATACATGAATGCGTATGTTTTTTCTCATGTACTTGTAAGATGTGCCGTTTTAAATTGTAGTTCGTATTAAAACACTTCCCACAAATGCTGCAAGTATACATGTTGAAGCCTTAAAACCAACACAACGTTGTGATAACTACATCGACAAACAAATTTTATCTTCAGCAAATTTGTAACGATCATGCGCAGTAAGTATGCTCGACACAAAGACTTGGATAGGCTATTTTAAAAGTCGTTTGGAAGTAAACCACCTTAACTGTAACCTATTTTATCATAACTAAAGAATTTTCTATGAGTGATACATTTATGAATGGTACTATACGTTATCACCATTCAAAGAACTAGTTTTTCAACTATATTCTCACCTTTACTCACCTTCACAACACGTTATAGCTTGGTCTACCTGTGCAGTCCCCATTCATTCATGTAGTTGACTAATAACAGTCAGGGCATGTATTGTACTGTGATTCATCATATAGACATTAATCACACACTCAATTTTATCTTGTAAAAGCATGTTTCTATGCTTTAAAGTTAGCAATGTGGGAGAGAATAATGATTATTATCGAGTAAATACTTAAAAATCAAACAATAATTTTAAATTTTAGACTATACAAAATACAAATAAATGAATTACTTAAAGAAAAATATTTTATTACTATTTTTTTTATTAAAAATTTTATTATAAAATTATTTGTTTAAACATTTAATTTTGCAATATTCTCACATAAATAGTTTTGTTATAAGCGAAAAGAATCAGTTTTGCGATGGATGTTCTTAAATTAGGATACGCTTTCTCGATGATCGTCTCTGGTCCATCAGGAAGCGGTAAAACCCATTATATTAAAAAGCTAATAGAGAATAAAATGATTAAACCCTTCCCGAAAGAAATAATTTGGTGCTATGGTATTTATCAAAAATTATATGATGAAATTCGAAATGTTACCTTCCATGATGGTATACCATCAAATTTGAATCACTATTCAAATGCATTGATTATCATTGACGATCTGATGAGTGAATTAGGAAATGACCCACAAATAACTAAATTATTTACTAAATTTTCCCATCATAAAAATTTAAGTATAATATTTGTGGTACAAAACATTTTTCACAAAGGGAAGGAAATTAGAGAAATATCTCTAAATGCTCATTATCTTGTGTTGTTCAAAAATCGAAGAGATCAATCACAAATTACGCATTTAGGTCGCCAATTATATCCTCGTAAAGTAAAGTTTTTTCAGGAATGTTTTGAAGATGCAACTTCAAAACCATACGGTTATTTACTTATAGATTTAAAATCGGAAACTGATGAATCTATGCGCGTGCGCACGGGTATGTTTCCCGGAGACACTTTTTATGTTTATCAACCCCGCTAACTTCATTTAAGTAAATGATTCTTAAGAAGCAACATGTCTACCATCGTAATAGATTTCGAAGGATTTCAACAATCTTCAGGCAACTATATCGTAAAAGAACTTGCCTTTCAGGCCGTAAATAGTAATTCTATCATCGGAAACTTTCATTTTCTTCCGCCATGTTCTTTTGAAGAACTTACTCGTCATCAGAAATTTCAATATAAATGGGTAACAAAACATATACATTTAATAGAATGGAATGAAGGAGAACTGCCATATTATCAACTACGCACAGTTTTGAACTTTTTGTCAAATATGTTCACACATATTTATGTTAAAGGATTAGAGAAAAAAAAATTTTTGGAATTTTTAATCGGGAGAAAATGTGAAAATTTAGAAGATATTGACTGCCCAAAAATTGATAAATTAGTTGCAAATTCAGACTCTTGTCCTTATCACACTCCTAATTTTAAAAGATGCGCACTCACTAAAGTGAAAGCCTTTGTAAGATTTTTGGAGTAACGATAAATACACTCGAATAGTAATTGCATCATTCATTTGATTACAAGATGTCAGTGTGTACTGAACAAACTTTACAGCTCTTAAAATTAATTTCTAAAACTAAAAATTCTAAGTATCTTCTGAAAAAGTGTTCAAAAAGTGAGATAAAAACTTTGTGTGAATGTGTCTTAAATGTGTTGTGTGGAAATATATCCCTAACAAAAACTCAAAAAAGTCGTTTATCTCCGTTTAAAGAAAATTTGCGAAAACTTTCAAACAAAAAAACACCCTTATATAAGAAAAAGAAAATTCTCATTCAAAAGGGAGAAGGATTTTTATCTATTTTATTACCTGCCGCTATATCAGTTATTAGTTCTTTAATTCATGGAGCACAGTAAGAAATTCGTGCTAGTTCCTGAAGACAGGGTCCAAATTCAAGAACACTTATCAGAGTTGGATCAGCAAATGAAAAATATTCTGCAGAACAAATATTTAGCTGATCACGATAAAGCAGCTCTGTATTCGCAAGCGTTACAGAAATACACTCATTTTTCAATTATGAAACCCGATAAATCAGAACCTCAAACGGAACAACAGGATATTACAAATGTAGAGAATCCTGTAGATGCGTCTGCAGAAGAGGACTCTTCAAATATCAAAAAAGAAACAGAAGACTTGGAGCATAAAATCCTAACTGTAGTTCCAGCTCGATTTCAAGAAAAAGCTAAAGATATGTACCAATTTTTAAAAAGTAATGAATCTCTCCTATGGAACAATAAAGGGGAGATTATTCATGAAGATAAAGCTGTTCCTGGAAGTAATATAGTAAATCTTATAAATGACTTTTTACGAAATAGAAAATCAGCTCCAGTGGGGAGAAATGTATTTTTAAAAACATTAAATGATGCTCAATTACCAGCACATTTTGATGTAAATAAAAAATTGTATAGTAAAAATAAAATTGTTAAGAAACCTGTAATGTATGCTCGCAGAAATGCCTGGTTGAAACTTTAAAAAAATAAATATTTATTGAGTTAAACTTTTTGTCTTTGTCATTATCTTCAAAGTTTTCTTTTCAGATAAAAATTTTATATTTAGAAAAAAAAATAAAATCTTAAGTAAAATATAAATATATTTATATGAAAAGAAATAAGAAAAAAAATTTAAATATAAATGTTTTTCTTTTTCTTTTTTTTTCTTTTTTTTTTTTTGAAGATATTTGTAATTTTTTTTCTTCTTAAAAATAATTTTATTTCTAAAAACGAAATAAAAATGTTATTCTTTTTTTTCTTTGGTAAGGAAATTTTCACAAAGTGATGATTTTTTCTTTTCCTTGAAAAACAAAGTTTTCTTAAGGAGAAATTCTTTTCTAGTTATTAAATAAATATGATACAATGCAAAAAAAAAAAAACATACATAATATTTTAATTTTATTCATTTTTATTTTATTTTCTGAAAACAAATCTTACACCGTATCTTTTCTTTACAAATTGATACACTCGAAAATCATTTATATACAATTGATTTAAAATATAAAACATAGAATAACCTTGACAACGTTTCAGTAGAAAATAAATACAATATTGACCACATACATTTGAAGTCAGTGATTGATATACTTTAGAATTCCATTGTACAGCTGAGTAAGGAGATGTATTCATGTCATAAAAACTGGGCGGTCTACCATAGGAGTCATACAATTCTAACTCGTTCTTCTTATTGATAAATATACCCAGCCAGTGAGTTCCAGGTTGTGAGGATTCGTCAGAGTTCATTATCGCACACGAATTTTCTTGTAAAATCGGTAGGGTGTCTATAGAATACACCCCTCGAAAATAAGGGGATGTCATCTTTTCTTTAGATAAAATATGAAATAGCTGTAATCCATCCATTCTTTAGTTTCCGAAATCGTACAAAATATTTCTTGATTTGTTTACTTCAATTAAGTTTTCAAACTCAGCAAAAATGATAACACATACTGTGTGTTCTAATGGTTTGCTGAATTTTAGTTCTAATCGTAAATTACTGTGCTTTATTAAATTTAAATGTTCTCCTGAACATAAATCCGGTGAAAGATTAAATCCGAATAATGTATTAGAGTTCTTATATTCTTCTCTGGAAATAAATATTCCTCTGTCTTGACCCATTCGATCTGTTCCAACAAATAGAGTTTGATAGGCACGTATATATTGATTTTGAGAAAAATCAAGTTCCAAAGGATTGTGTGGTACGGGTTGTCCGTCTACATACACTCCGATAAAATTTAAATTAAAATGTTTAAATTCGTAGGGAGATTTTGCAAATGTTCCATGAAAAGCGTCATTTTCTACACATCCTACAATAATTTTTTTTGGCATTTGTCCTGAAAATATGTTATCTTGAATGAAAGACATGCTTCCTTTGGGAATCGAATACACTTTGCAAAGAACTCTATTAATAGGATATTTTGCACTTGTTTTCTCCAGTGCTTTAGCATGACCAAGAATAACTCCGGGGTTAACACGAACTTTTCGTATGAATAAGGAAACATGATCCAACACAACTTTAAAACCTTCAGATCCATGTAAACAAAATTCAGGCTTGCTTCGTATTAATTTTATTTTCAAATCTACTAAATTTAGTAAAAGACGATCTTGATAAAATAAATCAGAATGTATACAGCCAATCATTTCTACGGCAGCACTATCTTTAAAAAATTCAGTTCTTTTCTTGAGTCCATCTTCATTATCTTTGTAAAATAATTCCGCTGTTAATTGAGAAGTTTTGCTATCATATCCATGGTTTAAGAGAGTCTCAATATACGCTCGATAAGGGTAGGTATTATTTGAATTAGAAACTACGCGATCATTTAAGGATACATCTACTTGAGAAAATAAAGAATGTAGAAATAAATTCACAGGACCTATAGTATCATCTTTAGTGATAGCTGAATTGTTCGCTTTTACTATTTTCGCTTTCACATATAGTTGTGTTTGACTGAGATCTATATAGTCTTCCCCACTTCCAGAAATGTTAAACTCTACAGGTGCGTTATCGAAAACGTTAGAAAGTGGATGAAATTGTATCCACTGCCCATCTTGAATAACTGTTTGAGTTCCGGGTAAATTAAAAAGTTCCAATTCAGATTTCACGCATTCGGGGGAATCTTTCAAAAGAAATGTCATTTTTACGGATCGAATATATCGCGTCCACTCACTTTACGTGCTTTAGATGAAATGAATGTTTTCTTTTTCTTACGCTTTCTTTTATATCGTCCTTTTCCTACCATAGACTGTACTTTATCGATAGCTTTTTGGGTTAAATTTTTCCCACTTTCTTTACTTCTTGTTTTTAGTGCTTCTTTAAAATTTTCTCCTGATAATACATCAGAGGCAACCCGACTACCTGTTTTTAATACTTCTTTTCCAATAGTTTTACCACCTTTTACTAAAAAAGGTATTGCTGCTCTAAATAATCGACGAAATATTCCTCCTATTCCATATCCCTTTTGAAAACTAATACCTTTATAATGAGCCAAACCTGAGCCGATTTGACTCACATAATGGTCTTCAAACTTTTTAGTACAACAAACATACGGTGTACTCATCTTGACAGTTTGATCTTCAAATGAGGATAAAATAAATGCGTTATACTATTTATAGTATTTGCCTCATACGAAAATGTAGCACTATGATCACTTTACCTCTTTCAAAGGGAACTAAATCTCCTGAATTGAGTCTTAGCTCAACTTGAATTGTTTGAAATGAATGCCTCGTTAACGGTAAGTATTGTGGTCTATCGTAATACTGACTAATCGTTTCCCCGTCTTCTCCTTTGATTCGAACGATTCGTAATAAAGGGGCTTGTATATCGCCTACAATTTGTGGTGAAATTAAATCTGAGTAGACGTAAAAAACGGAAAAGTTCGACAATGCATCTGCAGCAAATTCACTTTTCATGTTACCCGTTATAATTGTATCACGTTGGAATCCTAGCAATTCACCTAACTTCTCTAAATGAAGACTGCTACCCTCAACTGCGTTAATTTTTACTCGTTTCGTAGCTTTATTATAATTTAATGTAAACCGACTAGGATTTTTTGGTAAAGAAAGTTGTATAGCTGATACAATATCGAACATTGATTCATAACAACCCACATCAATTGTTTTCTTAACAGTCGATGTTATATTGCCATTACTAATTTTATATAGAAAATAATTATTAGTTTCATTAACGTTATACCACGAATGAGGATAGATTATTTCAGACAGTCCTACTTCCCATTGTCCATTTAAATCTACCGGAACAGGTAATTGAGCCTTAAAATGAGATAATTTGTTTTCAGGAAAGAATCGCATAGAGCTATCAGAAGGTAATGTTACGTAGAAAGACATTTTTGAAAATGAATCTATAATAAACAAGTTCTACTATTTATACTTTTTGAATATCAGTTACCCAAGCATTAAATTTTTCGGGATAACCCATAAATCTAACAAAATATTCAGTTGCTCCTCGCCTTTTTCTTGTTTGAAGCACTTTTTCTACAGGATAGAATCCAGAATCTATCACCTTTTGTAGTTCTGCTTCGTAGAAAGTACCTTTTATCTCCTCACCCCCCAAATCTTTTAATTTATAAACAACTGGAATTCTTTGCATGATTTCATAAATTTTAAAAATTTCTAAACTCCAATTTTGTTCATATCCCTTTTCAAAGTGAAATTTTTTTTTACTAATGCGTACAAGATCACCAATTTTGAATTTAGCTATATAATGTTTTTTATTTGTCTGGGTGCCATATAAATTATGTAATACCTGTTTTCTTTTTTGTTTATCTACGGAAGCAGGATCCATTTTAATTGATCGATGGTAGGAATGATTATAACTATGAATTAATTTATCTATAACGTCAATGTAATTTTTAGTATTAAATTCTGTAAAATATTTCCACATTTTACTTTTTAGTGTGCGATTAAATCTTTCAACTACACTAGCTTTGGTTTCATTATTTGTCGAAAAATATTTCACAGTCTCACTTTTTAAATAATTTTGAACTATTTTATTCGTAAATTCCGTACCAGCATCTGTTTGTAACACTTTAGGTTTTCTTTCTTTAAATATAAATTCTAGAGCAGACTTAACATTTTTCCCAGACTTATCTTTTAAGGGTATTGCCCACGCAAATTTTGAAAATATGTCAATACAGGTTAATAAGTACTTGTAACCTTTATTAAACCCTGATAAGGATTGCATATCAGCCAAATCTGCCTGAAATTGTTTATCAATATCGTTTACAAACACACGATTCTTTTTGAATTTATGCTTAACCGGTTTATGAAGTGTATAAGAATCTTTTTGAGTTAACCATTTTTTTATATCTTTTCTACTATATTTTCCTTTTAAAGCACGATGTAAAGCTTCCGGACCACCAAAGCTACTTGGAACCTCGGGATTTCGGTAAAACTTAGCTAAATTTTGATTCATCTTTACTATGGAACAGAACTTATCTGAATGATTGTCTAATTTCAATCCCCTGCTATTTATGCTTAATTTTTAAAGTAAAATCGTAAACTGCTTCTGTTTTCAAACATGATATACAATATATAAGAACTTAAGTGATTTAAAAAGAAAATCAAATAAAACAGAAATATTTAACAAAAATTTGTGTAAATTTAAGTACTATTATTTCTATAATTAAACAAACATAAGTATATACAAAACTATTTATTTAAGACTTGTATAAGTGTAATACAATATTGTTTTTTTTTTTTTTTTTTTTTTTAACATTCATCATCATAAAATTCAAAAGTGTCTTCGGGGCACATGAAATTTCTTGCTTCTCTAACAGCTAAATCTAAACGTAGATTTTTAAAAAAATCAGTAGTTACATAGTATATAGGTTTCATTAACAAAAAGTTTTGATTTTCCCATAAGTTGGAATAGAAACTCTCAGCAATTTCCATTTCCTCAAGCGAAAATACGTAAGAATTAAATGTCGCGTCACTATTCGCCCATAACTCCTCGGCCATCATTTTTGGTTCTTTTAAACCTTTTTCCAACAAGAAGGTTACAAATTGACTTTTTCATCTCTGTTTTTAAATGTGCTTGACCGAGGCTATTGTCTGAAGAGGGATGTAATTCCTTTTCTATTGGACCTTCATGATAGTTTTTAAATGCATCTAAAAGATTCATGCATCGAAATACATGATCTAATACACTGGCTGCTATATCATTATAACATTTAAGCATTTCATCCCACTGAGCACGAGATATTGAAATTTCTTTAAAAAACAATTTTTTATCAAGTCCATATTCAATACGCTTAAAACAAAAATCATTAAAATTCTCACTTGTAATTTGAATTTGATTTTCTGGCGGTAGCAGTCCATGTGGTAATTCTTGCTTCGAGTCTGGAACCTTTTTTATTCCCATTATGTACTCAATCCACCATGGACGTAGGGTGATTCCATTCTTTGTCGGGTAGTAGAATTTTCCATGTTTCTTGTACTGTCTAATATGAACTGTAGCATTGCCTTGAAAAGTAGTTGCAATCACAAAAAAATCGTTTCCTATTGGAAATACTCCTTCTGGAACATGATCCTCAGAAAACTTTCCATTGCTCTAAAGAAAATACAATAAAATGTAATTAGTTTACAAAATTAACATTAAAATATAGTCAACCATATGTAAAAAAAAAATATACTGAATATTGTTACTTACATTTGAAACTCCATCAGTTCTTGGCTTTTTGCTAATAATATGTGTAGATGAATCTTGGTTTAATTTTCTTTTTTCCATACTTAAATAAATTCAAACAGGATGGCTAAGTAAAATACTTTAAAATCTTAAATATCGATAAGCACGCTTTTACACTCCACGAGTAAGTACAGATACAACTTTTAACTTAAACTAAATTCCTTATCAATCAAGTTCCGTTGCCAACAAAATAAACTGAAGAAGTAAACAACCAATCATAAAATTCCAATCATTTTACTAAAGTAAACACTAAAAGTGAAAGGAAGTGAAGAAATGTATCATACGTCATACGCTTAACAAGTAATGACTGTTTTTGTAAGAGCCTGCAGGATAAAACAAGATAATACTTGATCAGATAACGTCATCTTACAAAGGCGAAACGTTGCCATTCAAAAAATAAAAATAAAGATGTTGCCACAAAATTAATTAAAAAATTCACGAGTTTAAACTATTTTAATTTAATATTTATGTGTTGCCATTTTAAAAAATGAGAAAAAAAGAAACTAAGATTTTATCCATAACCGTCTGCGAATTTACACGTCAAACTTTAACATGTGCATGGTCAATGCCGTTGCCACCCAGAGAAAATTATAATAGCATCAATACGGGTAGAAATAGTCATTTAATAACTGTCAATGATTAAGTGAAAAACATATCGATTAAACTAAAAGGTGGTATCGTAATCGACCCCTTTTCATTCATACACGTGTTCAATATACAAAGGTTTAACTTATTTACACATATCTGACCAAGCAATCGTAGGTCAGTGGTTATGATATCCAACTACTGACCCACGAGTGCTTTTAGATTGGCATGAGTTCGATCCTCAGTCTGAATTATAATTTAATAAATAATAAAACATAATTAAATATTAAAATAGATTTAAAATTATTTTATTTCTACATAGATGGCGTCACCAGTATCAAACATCTATAATGTGAAAAATAAATAATTGTTTTAATCACTAGATGGAGCCACTAGTATGAAATGAATTTGTTTGGAAACCGAAACTGCTCCGCCTGCTTATTTTCTAAGTCGATTGAGTGTTGCCATCTTTTAATAAGAAATCTAAATTAATGAGTGTTGCCAACGTTGAGAAATAATAATGAAATCAAAACTAAAACTAAAATAAGAAATTCAAGCGGGCAGAAATAAGCAAGCGGGCAGAAATAAGAAATTATCAAGTGTTGCCACCGGAAGTTAAAAATTTTGGAAACCGAAACCAAAACTAAACAAGGTGTTGCCACCGGAAGTTCGAAATTTTAGAAAACGAAACCAAAACTAAATCAGGAGGTGAACAACTCAACTCAACTCAACAGCAGGAGGGGAAACAACTCAACTCAACTCGACCTCCGCCTGAGCCGCCTGCTCCGCCTGTGTGCTGGAATCGGCTTTTTTATACTGCTCATGCCTGCCAACATTTCATCCTTTCGAGGATGATTTTTCTCAGTGGTGGTAAAATGAAATCGAATTCACAAATTTAGACAGAAACATACGCTGTATTTTGAAAAAAACTTATTACTTACTTTATTTACAAAAATTGGGCTCTTGGGCCTCGTAGCGGCCCCTATCCCATACATCTAGAAATTTACAACAAATTTATAGTAAAAACATTTTGAATTTAGCAGTCTTATGTGGTAGCTAATGCAGGAAAACAAGCACTTTGCTTGAATAAATATCACAATTGAAAGAATATCTGATTCATCGAATCTAAGTTGACATAAATAAATATTAACATATATTGATACATATTTCACTAATTAGATTTTAATATTTAAACTGACGCATGTTTAAATATGATATATATTGAAAGTCTAATATTCAGACTTCAATGTATGAAAGTATAGGTCCTGAATTGAAATATGAACATCACTAATTGAAAAGCTTATCTTTCTTTCTTTATTTATACAAATTGGGCACCTGGGCCGCGCAGAAGGCCCCTATCCCATATATCATGAAGTAAAAAAAAGTTAAAATAAAAGACAGTTTGAGTTCAGCAGTCTATGGGGTGGCGAAAAGCTTATAGTTTCACATATTAATATATATGCTTAAATTTTTTAAAAATAGTGGTGGTCAAAATCATTATAAATTAAGTTTATAAATGCAGGGATGAAATATATTAATAAGTTTTACTTAACCTCTTTTTTTTTTGTACGAGTTTAAATTAAAAGTATATGAATCAAAACATTTTTTTTAATGTATTAAAATGTCTTTTTTTTTTTTTTCCTATTCTGAAATATCAGTTCCAAACGAAAGAATAATATAATCTCTGTTTTCGAAACTCCCGCAGAGGTTTTATTGTATTAGAGAAGAGATTTTTTTTTTTATTTTTAGAATTTGGTAATAAGAAGGCGTAATTAGTGTTTGTTTCAGAGCCTTGCAAAGGAGACAGATCGAGAAACCTGCGGGGTAACAACTTTTTTTTTTTTCTAAATTGGCGTCTTACCCAATTCCCCTAAGGTCAGACCGAAGAATACTTCTTTTAAATCACTTCCTCTTTGCATAGATAAAAAGAAAGAAAGAAATAAAAACAACTATTTTTATTATTGAAAAAATAAAAGAAATCTTTAAAAAATCGTTTGATTCAAGGACTTCTATTTAATAAAATCATACTTTTATCAATAAGCATTTGTACAGTTGTACTTTCGAAGTTCAAAAGATAAATAAATGAAACTAACAGTCGTTTTTTTTTTGTTTTTTTTTTTTCCTTCTGCAAAGGGGACGCTTTTAAAAGCTTTTACTGAATTTTTGATATCATTTACGCTTTTTTTAGAGCCTACTAAATCCTTTTTTCTTCCCAATAATCTTTTGTCTTTTTCTTTCACACCTATGTTGCCATTATCTGCAGCTACAATAAAAGTTAGCATCGTCTGAATAAATTATTACACGTTAATGATAGCCTTTTCAACGTTCTGGATTTCACTTATAACTGAGACTTTGTTTAAATAAATTTGACTGAAAAAAAAAAAAAACTTTAATCAATAAATGAAATATAATCTTAGATGCGCTTTAATTTTTTTTTAAAACTCTTATAATTAAATATTTATAAAACCGTAAAATTAATTGCCTTAACCTAAGTTTAGTGACTTAAACTAATATTTTAAAATTAAAAAAGAGAAAGGTTTATTATTTATGACAACCAAACTTTTTATGACGTTTTTCATTCCGTTTTCCTCAATAGTTATTCGTCTTATTCCGATAGCGTTTTAATTTTTCTTAGCTTAAATTTTAATTTGCAACCCTTAACATATAATTTCTTGACATAGAAATGATCTTTGATTGCAGTGTAAACAACAACTCGCAACGGAAAAAATGGTAAATGACTACAAACGAAATTTTGCTAATATTTTACTGTTTTTGCTTGCTTTTTAAAAGGTATAGCCTGCCGTAACTACTATAAAGTAGTGAATCATATAAGCCTACGAATTATTTAGAAAATTGATGGATAAAAATCTACTAAATTGAACTTATTAAACTAAGAATCACAATTGATAAACTACCACTTTAAAATATTTATTTGCTTTTCGGAGCAAGTTGGCATATCCGTGTTGAAGACGTCTGAGACACGTCAATTATTGTTTTGACATAAGAAACAAATGACGTTTCCCAGACGTCTTCGTTTGTCAAGGGATTAATATGCATGCTCAATAGTGTTTCTTTGAGAAATTTTGTTTATTCCTCGCTAAAATTGACAATTAATATTCATAATTTTTGAACGAAATGCTTGACAAAAATTCTAAAAATATAAATTAAAGGTGGGGATTTAAAAACCCGATATATATATAAAATAAACTACTTGAAAATATGGTTTTTATTTGGAGTAAAAAGTCTGTGTACACATAATATACATAAATTTAAGCAGAAACACATACATTGTTGTTGCAAAATATGAAATATTTCTGCAACGGTTTAGATTTATTGTTACGATTTTTTAATGTTTTCGATACGAAGTTAATATATTAGTAAACAAATAAAATATTGTACTTATTCAAATCCATTTTAAAAAGATTTTCGGATTATTCTCATTTTACCATAACAAATATTTTGTTAAACTATATTTATACTCTAATACATAAATTGAATCATCAACTTTTTTATTCAATTAAGATATTCCCCAATGATTTGTATACATTTATTTATTTCTCCTTACGTTTTCTGAATTCCCCTGCTCAGAAATTCTTTCTGCTCTCTCATTTTATCGTCTGAAAGAAGAAAAAAAAAATCAAAATAAACTCACGTATATAAATAAAAAAGAAATACGAACGATAGAAAGAAAAAGCTTAGGAAATAGTAAAGGGATGATATTTTGTTTGCTTCAAAATTTTAGAATGGTTCTTCAGAGTTCCGTTGAAAAAATTTATTTTATTCTTTTTGTTCTGAACTTAAGAAAGAAATGGATATTCCTTGTTCTTTATTCTGCTTTTGGCTAGAGCTATGCAACGAAGTATGGATTTATTTATATTATTTTAAATGTTCGAAGCTATTTTTATTAACTTTGTTATGTATTTAAGCTAAGTGACGAGCATCTTTAAAGTTTGGCGTAAAAAGAAAATTACAAAATCGTTAACGATTTATTTTAAATATTAAGTGAGTTTTAAAAGAGATGTTTTGATATTCGTTTAAAAAATTTTGAAAGCTAGTTATTTATTTATTTGTCAGAAGTTGTAAAATTTTCTAGTGTAACATTTTTATTTAAAATTATTATTAAGTTTTATTATTTCGAGATACATAAATATTTATGAATGAAATTTTTTTTTTTCTGCTCTTGATAATATTTTCAAAACACATCCATTTATTTGAAATCAATAAATGTTTTTCGTATCTATTTTTAGTCTTTGAACATATGTTATTTAAATTTCCTTTGGTCTTGATATTAAAGAACTATTAAATTTTTTTTTATATGATAAATTGCTTTGATAAACTATAATAAATTCTATCCTTTTAATTGAAAGAAGTGCAAAACTTGTTATTTATTTAATAATTTGCTTTGTAACAAGTTCATATGACGGTGAGGTAGATGCAAAAGATTCATTATCGCCTCCATTATATAATTGCAAAACCATGATAATCCCATATGTTCTGGTCAGTATATATTTTAAGTACTTTGTATAAGTACCTGAATTATGTATTTTATGAAATCGAATCCTAGTTACAATGCAATTTTGTAATGAAATTCTTCAGTCTCATATCCGATGGGTTATTATTATTTTATTTCCAATGGATTTTAGCCAAAGTACGGACATCGGACAGAATTTTTGTGAAGGGTCCGTTTTTCGAAATTTTAATCCAATGCTTAATCCAATTTTAATATTTAACTATTTTAAGAAAATCTCCTCAAAATCATTTTGCTCTAGAGCCATGGATATAATGCATAGGTGTTACTATATTATTGTTTCCGTCCATGTATGGAATCTGGCATTGTATAGAATGATTAAAAACTTCCGGTAAAGCATGAAATGATTAATATTTCACACATTGCTTAGGCATCCTTTACAAATGGCAAAACATATAATTAATAACTCTCTACCTCTTATTGCATTTCCTAAATTGTTTTAGAGCATTTGTCACTCTATAGGTATTCTATTGAAATCCGACGTAGCATACATTAACGATTAGAAATATATGTTTTTACTACATTTCACAAATTTAACCATGTTGCGATTTTGTAAATTAGCTTTAATTTAATTATACTAGTCCAGTCTTGGTCTTTCAGAGATTTTTTGAATTGATCCACGTACCATTTATTTTATTTTACAAAATAATTTTGCCTTTTTGTTCCCTATTATTATTACTATTTATTGCTTTTAGTTTTAAATTCAAATTTCTGTCCATTGTTCTACTAATTCCTGATAATAACATCAATTATTAAAAATATTTTAAGGAATTTAAAAACTTCACAACAAATTTTAATAACTAAAACTTGTATTAAATATTTACATTTAATACAAATTTTAAATTACAGGATTCAATACAGTATGTAAAATTAAATGATATCTAAATAGGGTTGACAACAAAAAAGGGACACTATGTTTTAGGGTGTGTCAAAGTTTTCAGAATGTTAGAATATTTCTCTTTTGCCTTTATATTTTCATCTTCAATGTTCGACACATTCTAAACTTTTCAATCTAAAACAGATGTTGCCAACAGACGATACTAAGATATCACGAAATGAAAATCATTTGTGAAAGTGGCTGAAAAGGGAATCGTCTGCAACAAAGAGTGAAATGACAGTCGACAATCGTCATTGCCTAACAAAGAGAGTCCCCGGCAGTGAATACAATATTGCACCCGTTTCCGTTACGGTTGTCGTCAGAATGTCAAAACCTTGAGCCTTTTCCCTTTCAGTTAGTTTGGCGCGCGCAGGAAGTTTGAGGCTACAGGAAGGAAACGCACGCGAGTTAGGTCATTCGACAAGGGGTTCATAATAGGCTGTGAAAAAAAGGGTGTGAGGCACAATATCGACATCAATTTCATTTATAGTTGTAAAAGAAAGTTATACTAATTCTTTATATTATCAATTATATAACATTACATTTTTTTTAATCTTTTATTTCAAATTTTCATTTTTTTTTTACCTTTTCTTTTTAGTTAAGTGTATTTCAAAAGAATTTTATTTAGTTACTTAACTAACATTAATGTACTTTTAAAGATTTATTTATTTAAATGCACATTACTTACGTGTATTCAATTACCATATTATGTGTGTAAATTTTTTTCCGAAATTTTTTTAATAAAATTTTTATTTTTTAAATTATTCACTTTGGTTTTTTTTTCTTTTTCCCTAAATTAAGAATTAATTTAATTAAATTTAATTAATTTAGGGAATTAATTAATATCTACTTATTTAGAAACTAATCTAAAGTAAGATAGTTAATTAGTAACTTAATCAAGCGTTTATTTATGCTTTCTCTGTTCAGGAAGTTGAACCCCAAAAAATTATGATTACTTCTATATTCACCAGCAGCTATAGGTTTATCTTCGACGTCCATTTTTAATAATTGTTGAGTAAAATTGATCAAAAAATAATAAGTTAAGCTGTATATGAACTTAACTATCGCCTAATTTGATGTGATTATAAGTCATTATTTTTTTTTTCTCTCATTTACATTTGCTATTTATTAGAAACTATAACCATGTAAGCAGAACTGAATTCTTTTTAAAATTTTAATTTTAATTTAGATTAATATAGTATATGAAATGACTATTTATAAATATATTATATTTATGTTCTTATCAGTAATATAAGTTATTCAACTTTCTAAATTCCAATAACGAATGTGCATCGGATTTTAATTTATCTCAATTAAATTTAATTAATAATTAAATAAAACTGTTTATTATGGTGTACTTAAAATTAGGTTCGGGAGGAAAACACAATAAGTAATTTAAAGTCAGTGATCTTGCATAATATTTTTTCGTATATAAAATAATTGACAACTTTCGCTGAATCAATTAATATAATTTTTTTTTCTACTAACATCAAATACAATGATTATGTTGCGGGAAAGCTTAGAATAATTGTATTTGATGTTAGTTGAAAAAAAGTTAGGTTTGATAATTCAGTTTTCTCAGTTATTAATTTACAATTTGTTAAATGTTGGAAAATAAAGAGAAAATATACTAAAACACCAGAAAGAACAGTGATTGCAACATGGTATAAAAATGAAAAGTACTGTCTCGTAATGATAACTATATTGTGTACCAAAACAAATTATTATTTTATTCGTACTAGTTGCATGGAAGTTAACAAAAATAGCAGTTGACAGGATATAAAAAATAAGTAATAGTTAGGTAACTTTAAAATTACAAACTTATTTCCCCGAAAAGATTAGAAATAAACGAAAATGTAAATACTTCTTGTGAATAAATACTAACTTTTGTAAACATTTTTGAATTCCGTGAGAGATAGCCCGACAATCGTTGCGAAACATTTCCCGAACCTATTTCGATTGAGAAGTTTTGCAATACGCCTAGACTATAAAATCTTTTATGCCCAAGCATTTTTTAAACATTACACATTTAAACACTTTTCTCATAAGAAAGCAACTTTTCTCATAGTGGGTGAAAGTTAATCAAACGGTATTAGCTTTTGCTCGTTACATTGTTTTTTTTTATTTATTCTTTATCTATCACTTAGCTTAGTAATTTCAAACTTTTTATTAAACTCGCTCGATTTTATTAATTAATTTTTGAAAAATCTTTTATTTATTTGGTATTAATGCATTTTGCCGGTGCATGCGATAAAGTCGCAAAACAAAAAGAATTAAATGTAATTCAATTGTATTTTTTTAATTTTTTATTTGAATAAATAATTTTTTTTATATAAATTAATTTATTAAATAGCTGAATTTACCTGCGCTGGCGAATTGGATAAAGTAACATTTATATTTTTGAATTTGTGTAGCACTAACACAAATACCTATTTTTAAAAGTGTTCGATTAGATATTTAAATAAAATCTACTGAAAGATTTTCCTTGGTTCTGAAATTGAATAAAATTATTTTTAACTATATTAATTAAATGGTTGAATGAACACGAAATAATACTAAATAGTTGCTACATCTATGAAAAGCCTGTTGCCTTTGAAAAGCAGCTGTAAAAAATTCTCATTCAAAGTAAATAAATCCATTGGAAACATTTCATCGAGCAAACGATTCTGAGAGAAAACTTATTGCTTCATTTCATACCCGCTAATTATGAAAAGGAGTTTGAAAAGAAAATAAGTACATAAAGATAATTATTCTAAAATAATGTACCTAGCAAACAATTAGGAAACAAACTAAGCAAATATTAATGAAATATTTAACTAAATTCATCTCTTAGCTGGTTTTGTGTAAATCTTAACATTGTCCTCGGTTTACATAAATATTCTTTTATTATCGTTTGAATTTTTCACCAGCCATTAAGACAAACAAAGAGAATCTTACGAAACAAAGCCAGTTCCAACTGTTACATTGTACTTAAATGGATGAAAAGTACTTACCCTTAAGTATGAATGTTTAATGTTACGACCTTGACGAAGCAGCAAATTTGTCTATTTTTCACACAGAACTGTTACGTCAAATCATTATTTGTGGAAACACACATCTCAAGGTTTTATTTCGAAATTTTTTATTTTCTTTTGAAGTAAAGGCAATATTCTGGCAACAAGTTTAATAACTTCTATTCCTTAAAATTATGTTTCGCCTTGCAAACATTTCTTTTTACATCTATATTTTCCACACTGTGTTTAAGATTTTCATTACTTCGTTGGCTTTTTAATAGTATTATTTGTGTCATTAACGGTGATGTTATTGATGGCTTTTAGTTTTTGGCGATGCTACTGATGATGTCACTTTTGGTTACTGGTGATGTTTTTATTTTTATATATATAAATATTCTATGTGTCTTTCTATTATTCTATGTTACTATCTATTATTCTATTATTCTATGTTGTTCTTATTACTTGTGATTTTAAATTTTTATAAAAAACATTTCGTCCTTTTTTCTACGACAGAAACACTAAGTTATTCTTTATTTTCTTATTTATTTTTTAATTTTTTTTATGTTTCTCTGAGTTTATTAATCTATCTCCTTTTTCTTCCATTTTGTGTTTTTACTTTCTTTACTTTGTCAACATTATAAGTAAAATTTATTTATGTTTTAGTCGTCAGCTATATTCTACTTACTAATTAACTATTATTATTACTATTTTTAGTTTTTATTCTGGTTAAAAGATTTTTGCTTTCCTTATCTTAGTTGAATATTTATCAATTTAAAGTTGCTTCGTATTTTTTTTTTATATATTTTTTTTTTTTTGCAATGCAATGCAATGTGAAAAGTCTTCAATTTCACATTGCATTCTTTACGCGCTATTAAATAGATTAATCTTTTCAGTAGAGAATATTAGAATGTACTAAATCATTCTTTTGTTTAATTTTTTATAATTATTTATTTTTCTAATTGGTTAACCAATATAATTTGTTTGAATTATATGCGAGTGAAATTTATAAATTTTTGCTTGTTTTTATTCTTTTTTATAATTCGAATTCGATATTTATTTCTGATTTGAGTTTTTTTTTTTTTTTTTTCAATGAAATGATACTAAATAAATATACAACCCCGTTAACTCCCTTTTTTTGCAATTAAAGTTCGTATCAATTAAATGTAGAAATTAAATAACTAATATATTTTTTTGATTCACGAAGAAACCCTCAAAATTATATTATCTGTCAATAATTGGTAACAAGGGATAATTATGCATTTGTAACGATAAACTATATTATTAAACAATAAATATTTGCGACCGCAATAAACGATAAATATTTGCGATTACAATAAACAATAAATATTCGCAATAAACTAAATCCTAATTAATATGTTAGTTTTACTTTTCTTTGATTTCTATCTTCTTTTTTAAAAAGAAATATAAGCTTACAATAAACAAAAAGTTTGACTTTAAATTGAAGGAAGACTCAGCACCAACTATTTTAAATTATCGTTGCCATCGGGTACTACTTCTAAATGACTAATTTATTCTAATTTCCAAAAATAGTTGTCACAAAAGTTATTATCTACTCGCAAAACGAAGATTAAAGAAAAATATTTCATTTTACTTAATGCGGTCTTAAATGCGTTATTAATTTTTTTCTTACCAATTTTTGCTAGAATATTCTTTTTTGTAATTCCTTTTATGGTATGGTCGTTCATCATGAAGGAAATTCGCTAGCTAAGTAATTCATTTTTACTTTTATTTTTTATCATTTATTATAAGTCTTACATTCATCACGGCTCACTAAACTGACAGATTTTGTTCGCTAAATTCCATTATGTTCCACTAAGGTTTTAATACTAAAGAAATAAATGGAGTTTCATCGTTTGGCAGCTTTTCTCATCAATTTAAATTCTTTGTTTGATTAGACATTTAAATGATTTCGATAGATTTTTAAACCTATGTTAATAACAAAGCATCCTTTAAATAACTCAATTGGATGTTTATTTAAATTCAACAAAAAAACAAATCCTTATGTTTAATAAATGATTATGAATTTTGATGTTTTTAATCAATGAAGTTTTAGGGACGGTAATCATATTATATTTTTATATTTAATATCATATGGATTTTAAGTACAAGCGCTCTTGGAGGAATAATTTTAATATAATATAAGTTGTTAACCTGGAAATATAATAAAAAATAAAGTTCCTTCTTTTTTATAAGTAATTTAACAAAAATAGTTTAGTTGTGATGTAAATTTTTCACTTAATTATTGAAAATAATCAGCAAGTTTAATGCAAAAGCGTGTACTTAAAGTAGCTCCATACTTGAATACATTGAAGCATTTCAAGAAAAATTGCTTCGGTTATTACTGGTTTTTATATATTAGAATTTTTCTTATTTTGCTATAGTATTAGCAAAATTTTTAAAATAGAAAACGCTGCAAAACGCTCTTTTCTAAATCTAATTTTTTAAATCTTGTATAAAATTGTTTAAAAAAAACGTATTTTTAATGTCTGTTTATAGTTTAACTTATTAATTGAAATTTTTTGAGAATATTTTTCTTTTCTTTTTAGTATTTATTCTAACTTTAGGTTTTGAAATTTTTGTGTAAAAAAATTTTTTTTTTTTAACTATATTTAAAACTATTTCTTATATTTATTTGATATTATTTTTATCAAACATATTTGCATTGTTTTAAGATTACTATTTCTAGTTATCCTTTTAGAGAAATAGGTCAATTTGTGTATGTACTACTTAATGGTCCTAAGTACAGTGAAAGAACTGCCAATTTACTCTATATTTCTTCGAATTGTAAAAGTTCTTGTGTGCCTTTGTAAAACTTAAATCTATTCTGAAAAAAAATTCCATTCTAATACTGGTCCTTCTTTCGAAAAACAAGAGCTTTTCTTTGAGAAGAAGAACTTCTTCACCGTAAAAGTCGAAAGAAGAAGAAAAATTCCGGGCAAAAGAAAAAAAAATTGCGGAAGTTCCTTCAGGAATATAAATAAAAACCGAGAAATCTTTGCCCGCTCTTTGTCCCACAAAAAAAAAAAAAAAAAAAATGCCGTGCCTAGATTTCGGATATCACCCAATAGCTTTGCTAGAAATGATTTTCTTTTCTATTATTTATCAGGATTTCCACCATTTTTTGTCTTTTCTTACTTTAATATATATACTCCTATTTTTCACACAGCAAGAAAGACCTCCAGTAAATAAGTTCAGGTTGTTCTTGTTTATTATTTATTTATTTTTTCTTTGGAAAACACTAAAATTGGATTCAGGCCGCAATGATTGGCTCTATTGCCAGATTCAGGAGAGAACATAAATAAGAATGTTGACAAAACAGTCGATCGTTAGTCTTATGGAGACAAAAATTCTTTTCTCTTTTCCATTCAAATGTTTTTATGTACTTATGGATGTGATTTTAGTATGTTCTTTTCAGTTTCGATGTGTGTTCATGTTCTTTAACCCATTAATGACCGGTTACAGTAAGTAGTCTATATATGAAAAACGCCTGCAAGAAAAAGGGTGGTACATATTAGTTTTATTTCTTTTTGTTACAGACGATTTTATCTTTAAAAAAGCTTTGTGCATTGACTTAAATCCAAATAGATATTTATCGCGCGGCAAATTAATGAAATGCATGAATGAGTTGCACTTTTTTTTTATAATGACTGAAACATAAAATTTTGTTTAAATGTACCACACATGTGAAGCTTTAATTTTGGATGGAAGGCCATCTCAGATTTAACCCATAATAATAATAGCGGACGTTCAAAATGTGGACCTCCGGAAATTTTTGATGCGTTATTTTGAAATGTTTTTTGACGATTTTGAATGATATCTATTTAAAATAATAGCTAAATTTGATGTTTTGTGCCTGCTGTTAATGATTTTAATCAATATATATGTCACTTTGGGATAATGTATGTCACCTGCTCGCGTCAATCACCAATCCCCACTATTACATCTCAATCATTTTGGTTTCTTAATGATAAGCAGATACTTGCGTTAAAAGTATTATGTATTTTTATTATAGTGCCATATTTCATTAACAATATTTTTATTTAAATCAAATTTTATGGATTAATTAATCCGAAAGCATTTACTTTTACTTTATAATTAGTTTAATAATTATAGAAAAAAAGAGCGGTTCTTCGTTAAAAATGATGCCTGAGAACTTACATAATCCTCTCTGTACACTTTCCACAAAATATCTGAGTACAAAATGTACAATGTAGATGTACAAGAACTACAAATTTGTACTTGTACCTATTTACGCATCTGATATTGCTATCCAAACAAGTGATACATTGTTTCCTTTGTATTTTTTTCGAAGGAAACTAAACACAAGTCAATGTAACATTGAGTACAAAAGTTTTTATGTATAAAAAATTCTTCTTATGACATATACTTATGTGTACATTTTTTACTTAATAAACCAGTTAAGGCTTTTTTGTGCCCAACCGTGCTTCTTTACATACTCTTATTTTTAATATTGTGTAAAAATTATTGACACTGCGAAAAAAAGTTTGGTCAAATCTAGTAAAATTGACCATGCTTCTGGCTCTATGGGAACAACAAGGAGCAGGGTAATTTTTACCGAAGCTCTTTGGTAATGATTTTGGCAAAATTAAAACTAAAATATAATTTTATAAAATTTGGTAAATGTCGTAAAATTTGGTAATTTTATCACTATATCTTGAGCATTTCATAAAAACCATTTATTCGCTAAATTTTACATTTCAGTTTTGCATTTTTTAATAAATGTGTGGCACTAAGAACTAAGAATACTAATTAAGAATTAAGTGTGGTACTAAGAATTTTGAAAAGTTGAATTTTCGGCTAACCGTTATCATATGAACCCCAAAAAAAAAAAATTTTTTTTTCTTTACCAGAAAATATCATTACGATAATTTTATAAAAACTTTTTTCTTCGTGTATAATTAGTTAAATTTATACTCTTATTGTTTTTCTCATATAAATGTATCTATATCATATGAAAAATGTATAATTTTTTTCTTGATTTGGTTATAATGCGCCATAAAAAGAAGATATACATGAAGTGAAAAAGAGGGTGAATTTGGACATAATAGTTTAGTGACTTTCACAGGTCCGGTTTGGGCGTTAATGAAGAAGACGTAGTCGTGATTGAATCATTATCTTTTTCTTTAGCGAAAATTCTTAACATTAAGGAAAAAAACGCCCGTGAGAAAATTTAAATAATGCCTTATCCGTGTTAAATTGTTTTCTTTCGGCTTGCAGTTGTAAGTTCTGCGAGTTTCATGCGTTAGCTATTAGTTTTTTAATTCCCAAATTTAAAACGCTAAGAGGTGAAACGTTCTAAAATCAGAACAAGAACCCCACAATTGGTTTTAGTAAATGGATTTATGTCTTTCAGAAATTAACCCCCTTTGAATTTGAGTGAGAACTCCCACGAATGGTACTAGGGAACAATTTTTTTCCTCTGTTGCATGAGATTTTTTCGGCCTCATAGAAACTCGTGTCCAAAAATGTCGTCATACGCCACTAGGGACGTTTCCCTTATTAAGAACTGTTTCTTAAGCAAGTCATCCTAGGGAAACGACCGTAGGCGCACACAGCGACATTTCCGGACATATGGCCTATGCGATGTTAATCCTGATCCCTAACTCCCCTAGAAATTTGCTGTTACATTTACGCTAACCCCTGTTCTATAGAACGTTTTCAAACTTGTACATTTCGATAAAAAAATAGGCTAAAAATGTCATTAAATCATAATCTGTAGCTTTAGCAGTAAAACTAATTTCAGACATGAAATCCCACACTCAAATTAGGCAAGATCAAGCATTTGTATAAAAGCAACAAAAAATTTGTTGCCCAGTGATATTATTCGTAAAAGTCTGTATTTAATTATTTTAAAAGAAGTAATTAAATTATTTTAAAAAGGGATCTGTATGTCTTATCTGTCTGTATCTGTATCTGTATGTCTTATTAAAACCCATGTCTTTTAAAAACAAAGAGGAAACACTCTTAAATCCCAGTAAATTTATATCCTTATTACTTCTAAAACGAAAAATTAATATCCCTATTACTTTAAAAACAAAAAATTTTATACCCCTATTACTTTTAAGAGAAAAATTTTTATATCCTTATTACTTTTAAAACAAAAAATTTATATCCTTAGAACTTTTAAAACAGATTTTTTTAAAATTATGAAATATTAAGAATTAACATTTACCGTTTATATTCAGTTACAATTTTTACGTATCTTATAAATTGAGTAAATATTTTTCACACCAAAATAAATTTTCAATAATTTAATTTAAAAAAGATTAAATTAATTAAATAAAAAAACACTAATGAAAAAAAAAATTCTTTTTTTTCTTTCATTTATCTGCTTTAATGTATTTTCAGGATAATTGTTACATAATCAAAGAAAAAAATTGTTCAGTTAATAAAATGCGAAACAGAAAGTTTTTAAGTATTTAACTAAATTTGTAAGAGTAGTTTATATTAGATGTTAACTAAAATGCATAATTACGGAGCCTCGTTGGGTCATTGTATAGAGCCATTCACCCTCCAATGAGGTGACCCAGGTTAAAAATTCCGCCTTTCCGTCGCAAAATTCATTATTAATTTAAATTAGAATATACAAACTAATATAAATTAAAATAAAATGAATGCCTAAAGGAGCGCACCTAAATCTATTTATGCCACTAATATTTGCAGTTAATTCCTATTTTTCACCTGTTCTAACTTAATTTATAAAATTACCTTCTACTTTTTTTTTCTTGCTTTAAATTGAATAAAGAAAATAATTTTCACACATTAATTCTGCAGTCCAACTCGGTATCGATTTATGGCATTGTAGTCTCCAATCGCTGTCTGCATAAATTTCTAAGATTTATAACATAAGCGTGAAGTTCTTATGTGTGACGGGGTCACGCGCAAAAATTGAGCACATATCTCCTCGCTTCATTTTAGTTCATCTTGAGAGAAAGACAAAAGACATTCTATGTAAATGATAAGTACATGTGCATCTAGGATTATGCAATGTTTATTTAAGCAAATTTTGCAGGCGCAGAATCTCAGCATTGTAGTTGTGTTAATGGAATTAGCATATTGCGAAAGTGAAAACATGCGAAAGAGAAGAAACCAGCAAACGATTTAAAATTTCGTAGACTCACGAATAAATTTTATAGCAGTATTTTGGACATGTCGCATGTTTCTGCTGTTACTTTCTCTGAGTAATAGCTTTTAATACCGATTGGCAAAATAGTTTCTTAAGTTCACGAAGCACCTATGTTTCTCTGTTAAGAATAACACGTTTTCGGAAATAATATGCCGTTTTGCATCTGTGAGTTCGCAACACTTATTCGTATCTGCTAGCCCGCACGCTCTATCCTTACTCTGAAAATGGCGCAAAGTATCGATCTATCGATATGAAGAAAAGCTACTATTTTGTGAAAATAAAAAGTGTTTATGATTTAATTTTTTATAATTTAAAAAGAAGTTACTTTAATGCTGCTTTATCTAGACTTGTGAATATTAGCAAAATTTGAGAATTATTTATTGATTTTGATAATTCTCATCTAAGTGGAAAATTCTCACCGAATTGGCGATTTTAATGAAAGTTTAATTAAAAGTTAGTTGTTTGATCGTTTCAAAGCCCATATAGTTCTTTACGACAAAAATGCTATTTATTCTGTATTTCACAGTAAATGGCATTTAAAGTTCGGCAAGATTTTAAAATTATAGCTTTACTTTAGGTATAAAGCTCTTAAATTGTAACTTTTTCTTTATTTTCCTTGGCGAAAAAAGCTTCAAACAACACTGTTACGAATTATTCCAAGTAAATATTCCAATAAACAAACCTTAGAATCTTATGCCGTTAAAACATATTAAAAGTTTTGTTTTCTCTTGTAGAGCTTTTTGACATTTACTATTCTAAAGAAAATCTGTTTCTTAGTGTTTGCTATAAGATAGGAGTGAACAATTATGAAATAGCGTTTTTTTTTTTTTTTTCTGCTGATGTGTAATGTGTAGAAAATAATGATGGAACACTTGTTTAATCGTTATCCCCACCCATTAGAAAAAAATTATTGTTCTCACTAATATATAAAAATTTACTATGAAATTAATTAATTTATAATTAATTTAATTTATGGATCAACAATTAGCTTTGATCATGATTATTACGCTCATTATAAATCTGAAGGTAACAATGGAGCAGTTCTATGATCTGATGGATGATCATCATCATTACTCTCATTATTGATCTGAGGATAACAATACAGCAGTTCTTTGATCAGATGGATGATCATGATTATTACGCTCATTATTTATCTAAATATTAAAGATAGAACAGTTCTTTGATTAAATGAATGATCATGATTATTACGCTCATTATTGATTATTACGCTCATTATTGATTGTTACGCTCATATTGCTATCATCAGAAAATATAGTCCCTATCCCCTATTTTTGCTTGGCATTATAGAGAACTGGTACTAAAGTAAGGGATTAGTATGGTCAGTTAAATACGATGGAATATTTGCGTATAGCTATTTGGTATGATCAGGAAATAATTCGCGCCTATGTTATTGAGAGTTGGAACAAATTGATGGATTAGTATCTAGTTAAATACGATGGTTTATCGATATTTAATATGATTTAATTATATACCTTTTCTTTTCTCTAACACCTACATTATGGAGAACTGGTACGAAAATAGTGGATTACATTGTAATGTTTATTGCTATTCGGTATTATTAGAATCCATTCTTTTTTTCTCTTTTTGTCGCCTATAATACTGAATGTTCTGAAATTAATGAACGGCACTATTTAAGATCTAAGAAGACATTTATCTTAACAGATTAAATTCTATATTTCCTTGGTTACTTTACTACATTTTCCCATCTGAAACATTATCTTTTCGAAACATATCTAAAAATGTAACATTTAGGATTTAATCTTTATTTAACGTTGATTTATGCTTTTTTTTTTGCCACATTTTAGGTTACCACATTTAGGTCCAATAAAACAGCGCTCTGCGACGAAACTCCAAGTTTCATTCGCTGCCGAGTAAAAGATTTACCAAATAGACATGTATTTCAATTGAATTATTCAGAAAACATAAATTTTAATTTAAAAAAAAAAATTCTATTTTTTTTTCTTCAGTTGTACCCTTTTTTAAAAAAATGGCAGAATTCTTTCTGTTCTATAATATAGAGAGAAAATATCGCTTTCACGGTTTGTCTGCATCCCTGATCAATAAATAAATATTCCAATAGCAGCTTCTTTACAAAAGAAGTGCTTTCCCTGACTGCGCATTGTCTATTGTCTCGGCAGGAAAAAATGGTCTTTTCGATTTATGCTTCCTTTGTTGTCAGCATTTTGCCAGGAATGTTGACCAACTCTCTTTTATATAAGGGTAACGCCCGCTAATTTGTCTGCAAAAAATCTTCTTAAATGGAGTAACTCGGAGGTTATCTTTCAAAGCCATCTTGGAGAAGGTAGGTTACAAAGAATTTTAAGTGTTGATCTTTAAGCCTAAATACCCGATAGTGTAAATCGTGATTTGAATATTAAATCATAAGTTATTCTTCATAAAAGCAGTTGTCGCACCAATAAAGATTCAAAACACCGAGACGAGTTGTGATATAATGGATACTTATAATTAAACAATACGATAAGAAGCTAAAAATAATTGTTTTACCTGTGTTGAAATAGTCATTTCTAGGGGATGATTGATGAATATTTGTTGTTGTTAATATGCAAATTTTTAAGTCTTTACTGATTATTCGTATTTTGAAACAAATAATTCTAAGAGGGAAATATTTCTCAAACTTCTACTTTTTCTTGTTTGTAAGGGATTAGAATTTTAATAAATATTTGTCTTCTTCGTTCAGATAAGAACTTTTTAGCTGATAACGATGTCTTAAGCTTATACATATATGATTGATTGTGATGTTGTTGTGCTATGTAACTGACTGTTAAGCTGTTGAACCACATCGTATGTGCATTTTAATAGGTAAATAATACGGTACTCTTTCACATTTTAACGTTAGAAGGCTGTTTTTTCGCAAGTTCCGTCATCACATGAAACGGCAATTTTTTGTGATCAAAGTACTATTTTCATAACTGCTGTAAGTTTACAACAGTTACTCATGGCTCTTAAGACAAGTTTAGCTATCTATAGCTAGCGTTCTCTATGTTTATTCTAAAAATAGCTTAAAATGTCAATATCAAGAAAAGCCACAGTTTTTGTAAAAAAGAAAGGCGTTCATGGTTTAAATTTTTAATATTTAAAAACCTACTCCTAACCTGCATTATCCTGGGCTCATAAAAATGTGCATAAACTTAATTAGGCAGTGATTGTAAAAATTATCATCTAGTTAGAGGAAATGTCACCGAATTAGCGATTTTTTTGAACGATTTTATAATTTTTAAATTTTAATTAATTATTTTATTTTTAAATTGTCTATTCTAAAGCTCAAATAATTCTGCCCGCCAAGATGGTACAGATAGTTCAAAATTCTTGCTTTGCTTCAAGTGTAACGCACTTAAATTATCGTCTTTTTATTTTCCTTGGAGAAAATGCTTCAAAAAATCATGTTATTAGCTGACTAAACTGCCTCATCGGCACATGGCCAATATATTGTGTCTGATTAACTATATTTTATCTATATAGCTTATTATGTTGTCTTACAGCTACTTAACCAACTAAATTGCCTTATAACTGCTTGCCTAACTAAATTGTCAAATGTAATGAAACGTTGCAAAGATTGTAATTCTGCTTTATAACTAATTAGATCGTCTCATAACTGTTTAGCTAACTAAATTGCCATATGGTATTGCATCGCTGCAAAGACTGTACCTCTATATAGCTGATTATATTGTTTTATAGCAGTTTAGCTGAATCGCCTGTTTTTGCACATCCCCAAGATCAGCAGGGCTAATTCAGCTCCTCGATTTTGTGCACCCAAAAAAAGTTCAATAACATCATTAGATTGCCCGTCATATCTTGTCCTGTAAGCCCCAGGCAAGCAAGGATGTGTTCAGGAGACTTATGTTCATTGTAGCACGTGGTGCAGGTATCAAAGCACTTGGAACCACCTGAATATCTTAATGATCTTAAGTGACCACTGAGAAAGCGAGTGAGGTTGGCCTGATCTAGTCGGCTGCATACAAGTGCCAGAGAGACTATCAACCAGTGGTGTGCTGGTGGGACACGCCAAGGTTCTTTAAACCTAATCTTAGCCATGGAAAAAAGTTCCATAAAAGTGAGAGGTATAGAAGTTACCAGGGCTTCCTCCACACCGGTCTTGGCCAGATTGTCAGCAATCTCATTACCCATAATATAGACATGAAAGGAAATCCATTGTGTGTCTGAGAAAGGCGCTTAAATTTTTTGAGGATACTGACCCCGATGTCATCTTTCACACCATGCCAATTGGCAAGGTGTTGGATGGAGCATCAGAGAAGATCCAGATCTCCCGACCATCAATGACTGGATCAATGGAAACAAGGGCTAAATCGTCTTACTGCTTAGCTAACTAATTTGTCATATGTTATAGAATCATATAAATGGTTGTACTTTTGTTATACAGCAGATTGTCTTACAACTTCTTACCTAACAAAAAAAAAAAAAAACATCAGTTATTGATTTGTTTCAGCGACGATGCAATAATTTATAGTGCTTTAGAAACAGACGCCATATTGCAATGTATATATTACATGACATATTAGTCATGTTTAGATTCTAGATGTCCCATTAAAGATAAAAAATAGTGATGGGATATGATATTCGTATTATTTGGTTGAAATAAAGTATTATAACTACCAGAACACGTTAATATTTAAAGTGGTGTTTATTTAGTCTTAAAACTGACAAATTTGATAAAACTGCGATATTTTTAAAATAAAGTGAAGGTTTGGACTTTAATATTCTCTAAATTTTAAACATTGGATTGAGATGGTTGGTGAAACGCAATATGAACATTAGTCATAACACTATCTGCTCCTAATTAAACTAATTTCGACCTGTTTAAAAGCTGATTTTTAAATAACTGAAATTAAATGTTGCCATTTTATATCCGGCTTCCAATCATCCGGAAACAGGATCTTATTTTGCTAAGTTGAAGAGCTTACCGATATATAATGCGCATCTTTCTCAAATTAATTAAATTACAGGAAAGAAAAACTTCCATTTTATTTTCCTTCTAATTAAATCAACATTTTAAATGCGTAATCTATTTGTAAACACGTTAAACTCAATCTAGCAAAGCAAAAATTACTTTTTCCTCATGACAGAGTTGTAACCTCCTATTGTCATAATTATTTCAGTAGGTCACGCTAAAAGGCTGAAACTCAGGCAACTGTTTCCAGTGTATGAGAATTAATTAGGTAATTCGTCTCGGTCCCATGAGCGTCCACTTGATTTCATGACGCCGGTGCCTAGTCATTTTACAGTGCTTATTCTGCGTACGTCATCGCTTAAAATGACGTCATTTAGTATGATTTGTTTAGGTTTTAAGGTTTTTAAAGTCCTTAACACAAAAGAATTGAGTTTTGAAATCGGATATTTACATTCCAAACGGCTTTTCCAGATTCATTAGTATTATTATTTAGTTTTTATGGTGATGCATGTAGACAATGCTTTGGCACTGGTGACATTATCTGGAATGATGACACGGTGAGCAAGGATTGGACTAACAGATCGTAGGAGGCTAGACGATGCTTTTTATTTGGCACTCCTTACATGTTCACATGGATGGGAATAAATAAATGAACAAAAAATATGAGTAATATATAATTTTTAAATTTATAGTAATGCTAACTTGAAATCCAATATTAATAGTACAAATAGTTTTTCTAGATTCATTAGTAATCGGATTTAGTTTTTGTGGTGATGCGTACAAGCAATACTTATGCACTGGTGATAGGTTCTGGAACGATGACCGACTTACATATCGCAAGACGCTGGCTGATGCGTTTATTTGGGGTTGGTTACGCGTCCACGGAGCGATTATTGAATAAATAAAATATATAAGTAGTATATAATATTAAAACACCATAATTTTTTTTGAAAATCTTACTTCATTAAAAGCTTCCGCTAAGGTTCTCGCTTCATATTTTTTCTAAGACCTACAAATCCTTTTAATGCAAGTTTCTTGTAAGCTTTAGTCAGTATTTTTGGAAAAAAAAAAAAAAAAAAAAAAAAGGTTCACTTTAATATTTTATACAAAAAATTACATTACTAATTTCAAAATATAATTGAAAGATTTTGCATTTTCATGTGCGTTTTTTCTGCACAAGTTCTGTAGACAACCAATATTGTTCTATTCTGTGGTAACTGCACTAAGTAAAACATATGTACGCGAAAATTAAATATCTACAATTTAATGTTCCCTCCGTAAAAAATCGTCCATTTGAAATACCTTATCTAAAATGAAAATACAAAAATTTTGCACATTAGAGCTCACATTAATATTTAAACGTGGAAGAAAAAAAAAAAAAAAAAACATTTACACTCATTGTGCTCATTGTTCTTCAGACTTGAGAGGAAAAAACGTTCCTGAAATCTAACAAATCATTTCTGTTAAAGTTAAAAACATTAAAAAAAGCGAATGATAAATTATCGAATAGCTAAACACATAGGTACGAGTTTTGTAATCTCTACTTTATGGCTACTTCACTTATAAAAATTTTTTTTCGACTTTTAAAATATTCTTTAAGCATTTTTCAAATATTTTTCTTATTAGCTTCAATTAAAAAAAAAAAAAAAAAAAAAAAAAAAATCCAAATTTCTTATCTGTCCTTGAATGGATAATTTTTATTTCTTTGATACTCCCCACTTCTACTTGTAAAATTTTCTTTTAATTTTTCGTAGTTTTTCCAGTCGCGTTTTCAATATTACATGTTATAAGTCAATCTATTTTCGGGGACATGTGACCCGTGTGCTCCATCCAGGGTTGGGTTTTTGACGTCAAAAAGTGGTTTTTGACATGACAAGGGTATAATACTGGTTTAAACCGTCAAAAACCCGTCAAAAACTGAAGTTTGCCAAGAAAATATATAAACTTCAAAACTACCAACAGTTGCCATGCATTATATTGAAATTTAATTATACTATAGGTAATCAGCAGGTTTTAAAATATTTTTTAGTTAAAATTAAGGTAAAATAACAGATTTAAAATCTCAGAAATTTGTATTCAAATGCATGTGCAGAAAAATTTTGCACAAAAATTGTTTAAATATTTATATTTTGAAAAAAAAAATTTTTTTTAATATTTAATAAAATTAAAAGGTTTATTACTATGCATTTTTGACACATAAGGAACATATAACTAATATTTATAATGATCTTACAAGTTATGTTGTATAAATACAAACTTGATACAAGTGTATAAAAAAAAAATTTTAATGTTGTACCGAATATCTTTATTATCCAGTATGTTAATTTGAATTTAAAAGTAGTTATATTTATGAATAATGATAAATATAATTCATATTGTTTATTGTATTTATTTATAATTATTACACTTATCATTTTAAAACAATTTTTATCTTTTAATTTTTTTTTTCTTCACTTGTATTAAGAATACAAATAATGTATATCTTGAAAGCAAGGAGTAATTATTCAACAGCTAAATATTTAGATATTCAACAAAACTATATAGTATTCAGCAAAATGAAATTCACAAGTATTTGGATAAACTAAATTTTCAGCATAGTAAATGAATAGGCTGAATATACTGTAAATCGACACTAACTACTCTGTGTATTTAACAGAAAGCACTTAAATTTGTATTGTCTTATGTTAACTATGAATTTAAAAAAAATTGAAGATTTAAAATTCAGAATTACTGATTTTTCTGAAAAACTAACAACCAATCACAAAAGTCAAACTAAACAGAAGAACATTACAGTCACTGATCCATGAAATATTTAAACAAATTATTATGGAAATTTTTTAATTATCCTAATAAATTGATTGTGAATGTTGCATGTGCCCAACCTGTTTAAAAGATTTTTCTTTAAAAGATGTCTAATGTACAAAACTGCTAATGTTTATCTCTAAAAATGTCTAATTTTTAGTATAATCTATACTATACACTAAATTTGGTTATAAATAAATTTCTTAATAATATCACTGCAGATTTTCAATAACACATGAAAATGAATACATAATATTACAAAAGATGTGAGTTTTCAAAAATACAAGATTTTGGTTACTATTCAAAATATAAGTGTTTCTTCAAAATTTTAAATTTCTTTTATCTAGAACATATTTAGAAACACTATCCTTTATAAAAAATATATAAATTTCATGTATTAATTAAATTTCAAATATGAATATAGGTTTATGACATTTTTGACATTTATGACAGTGAGGTTTTTGACGTGACGGTTTAAACCATGGTTTAAACTGTCAAAAACTGTCACATGTCAAAAACCTGCCAACCTTGGCTCCATCCAACCAAATTCTGTGTATGTGTTACTTTTGACCATTGCATTATCCGTATCACATTTCAGTATTTAAAGTAATGAGTGATTATGTTTCATCGAAACATAATTACAATTTATTAATAATATCACAGTTATAATCACTCATTCTATTATAAAACATCCATAATGGTTTTAATTTGAAAGCAAGCATTTTATAGCAATCGTAATAGAATAGAAAAAGATAGAAATATTTATGAATTTATTACTAATGCATAAGTAAATTCATTGTATCATTTGTTTTTGTTGAGATTTTTTATCAAAGGTCATCTGATTTAATTATTTTCCTTACTTAGAAAATATTTCTTAGTTAAAAAGAAAATAAATTAAAAATAACTTTTACTTGATTTGCGTCTATTCATGAAATATTTTAAATAAAAATTTACTAAGTACTAAGAAAAAATTTAGTACTAAGAAACTATACTAGAGTACTAAGAAAGAAAACTTGACTTACTTGTAAGAAAAAGATATCAAATTGTCATAATATATTATTCTTTATTACTAATTTCTTTTTCATTCTAGTATCTAGATAATTATAAAATTATCTTTAAGGAATAAAATGAATTCCTCGTTGCTCAAGCGTGTCGTAAGATTAAATAATGTCTAGTAAGATTGAGTAAGTAAATCTTCAATAAGAAACAACTAATTAAAAAAAAAACTAATTTATAGCACAGCTAATTAAATAAGTACAGCTGTTAAAATAAGTAATAATGTTAAGTGCTGTAAAGGAATTTATTATAATATATTTTTCTCATAAATCAATATAAATACTTAAATTAATTGTTGTGTAATGTTTACAGAACTAAAATCAATGTGGTTTTTTGTCATTAAAATTGGTGACATGTAGTTTTCATCCTTGCACCTGTTTGACACCCCCTTCTTCTAATTGCTCAAAGGGAGTGGCAGGGTAGGGCATTGGGGTTAGTGTATGTTTGTAATCATTGTCATGCCAAAGGCTAGATGCAAATTTCGCCAATGTGGGGAATCGCAACTTGGTGGCAGATAGCATTAAAATATACACTTTTTCTACTGAAAGAATTGTCTGCGCGTGCTCGAGAAATTGAAACTGCGAAATAATGGGTTTCCTTTATTGCTCCATTTATTCTTTTTTTGAAATTTCTGCTGCTTTTAAGCGCTTTTTTTTCAAAGAAGTTTTGTCAATTTAGAATTTTAAAAAATGTTTGTTTTCTTTTTGTATTCTAATTTTCAAATCTGGTTTTTGCTGCATTTTGCGCATTTTCTTATTTGAAAAATTATTTGGATTAAAATTCTAGTTTGTAATCATAATTACCTCTTCACAATTTACGCAAAGAGTAATATTGCATGAAAAGTTTAATATTGTGTTTATTTTCCAAGAGATGGCAGCACGTTGATACAAACAATGCAGCGTCGTAGAATCAGCTGTTCCACGTATCTCGGCTAGTGACCTTGTCGGTTTCTTTATGTGTGTAGGTCGTTTCGGAACGCTCTGTTGACATTGTAATTAAAAGGACGTATAACACTCCCTTGTATTAAAAATAACAATATTCGAATCATGCGCCGGAACATTACATTATTACACTCGACAACTGTTTTTTTCCTGTCCGTTTCGCTATTGATTCATTGTTATCATATTCTTTTTTTTCAAACATTTATTATAGTTAATGGTTTCCGTCTGCATTTCATTTATTCAAAGTGGATAGATATTTCAATAGAAAGTAAACACACAGCGTTGATTTAATTTAGAAAGTTTTCTTAAGAATCAAAGGAAACGTTTACATAAGGAGCTTAAATGTTTTGTTTTACAACAAAACTTCGCAGTTATATTCGATTATTTTTTAAAATTATCTTTTGTTGTGAAGTAATTAATCTTTGACGCTAGTTTTAGCTTTGATTCTCGTCATATATGTTAAAAATGGAATATTATGATGAAAATCACTTCTAAAATTTTAGTCTCACATCATGCTATGAAAAAGGAGGAAAGAGGACAATTTGTAGCCAAACCATGCGTAAAACCGAATAATAAAAGTTATTAAAATTAATAGAATGAATTTTTTTATCACTGTCGCAAGAGAAACAACGTATGCTCAAAGATAGTTCGTTCTTCTATAAATTGTGCAACAAAATATTCGTAGTGCCTTTCTACTAAGAGAGTGCCAGTTTTTTCCCCTCATCTCAGATACAAATAAAACGGAAGTGTAAAAATAATTTGTATCTAATTCAAAATGCAAAGTGTTTAAATTAATAGTTTACACTTTACCAAGTGCTATCAAATTTATTGAGTTTTATTTTCATATTTCTACACGTGTAAAGTTTTTATGGTATTTAAATTAAAGGGCAATTACTTATTTCTTAATTATCGACATACTGTATTGTTAATTATGAAGATACTGCATTTCTCAATATAACGATACTGCAAGCCCTGTATTTTCGCCAATATTATTGAAGGGAAACGAAAAATAAATAAAAAATAAGAATAAAGGAATAGGTTAACTTCTGGTAACGTAGACACACACACACGACGCGGAAGCCAAGTTAAAAACACACATTGTTAAATTTAAAGCACCCACTCAATAGCACTTTATACACATATGCGCTCTTTTTTTTATTCGATGGTATTGATCAACTGTTCCAAAACGAAATTTTCAACAGATGGTTTATTTGCAGATGTATCCATCTCAGTGCACCCTCCGTCAGGATGCAGATGCAAACGTTCTAAAAAGGCGGGAAGAAACGTAACAGTTAGAACATATTGTAAAATGAAAAGAAATGTGTGCGTATTCTTTTTCTTTCGGTGAACAGCTTGTAAATTGAATTGAGATCGTTTGCGAATCGACTAAAAAATTACAGATGTCTCCGAAAATAGAATTATCTTGAAGAAGCGCATCTGCTGTTTCTGTTATAAAGCAAACTTAACAAATTTTTCTTGCCGTACATTAGATTTTTCTCTTATTGTATTTTGTTCTATATATTTGACAGTGAAAGTCTGTCACATTATATTAACTTGTTTATAAGCTTTAATTTGATTAGTTTTAAAATTAAGCTGTCTAATTCTTGAGATGATAATAATTATTAATATATTCTATGCTTCCTCTACAGTATGGAAAGTTCTTTGTTGTGCTTTTTGATTATAGCATTAAATAATAGAATCTTCTATAAAGCATTAGACTAGAATTGACAAGTTTAATTTGTTTTAGTTTAAAAACCGAAAATCTGTTGGTGTCAAATAATTTTAAATACAATATAAGATTTTAATTACTTGGTTTATTTAAGTAGTCATTATACAAATTGTATAGATGCTTGAATATTAAAACCAGTATAAATATATAACAGTTGTTAAGAGATATCAATGTATCAATAGATATCAATTGTCAAATTTTTGTCATTAATATAATAAAAGATATTTTATTTAATAATTGAAAAATTAAATATTTTTTTTTATTGACAAGAACTTTAATAAGTAACGGTAAAAAATACAATAAACGGTAAAAAATACTAAAAAGAGTTAAGCTTATTAACCACAATAAAGTAAATTAAAAATAAATAAATACAATGAAAAGCAGTACATAATAGCAAAAAAATGGTTAAAATAATAATAAAAAAAAATTTTTTTTGGTAGAAAACTGGGAATAAAAAGTACTGCTTATGTGGATAAAAAATCCTCAATACCACGATATTTAACTGTAAATTTATTTTAACTGGCGTTTAACTGTTTTAACCGGCATTGAACTGTTTTAACAGGCGCAAAAAATTTGCAAAATATAAAACAGATTTATACAATTAAGATAAAGTTGTATTAATTTTCAAATTAATACAATTTTATGTAAATGTCATTCTGATATATTCAGCCCACTTTAAAATGGAATTATTGAATTCAATAAATAACACTTTTATGGTTAAGTATTTTGCAAGTTGATCATAATATTACTTTTTATTACCCTGATTCATCTGTTAGATAAAATATAAAATATATTAACTTATGCCCGAAGAAGTGTCGTACTTATTTTTTTATTATTAGAAACACATCTATAATTCCATTATTTAAATAAAATGTAATCATTGCGACAGACGATATATTTTTCTCATAAATAGCGGACTTCTATAATCTTTATCTTGACTTTTATTTAGTTTAAAAGTTTCGTGTAAATTCTGTCAGAATTGTGTAGAGAAATAAATTTTTTTAACTAAAACTTCCCTTAAACTCCAACATTGAGAAGGGGGGAAGAGAGATAGAAAAAGAACAGCCTCAAGTTGTATTGTATAAAAAGTTTTTCTTTTAGAAAAAAAATAATAAATCGTTTGCATTTCAATTAATTTGGCAGACGAATTTTTCTTTTTTTATAATCACCGCTTAAAGCGATACAAACTGATGTGAATAAAGTGGCTTGTCAAAAAAGAAGAGAAATTTTTTTTATTTTTTTTAACTCGAGTGATGAGTTCAGTGTACGAAATCCGCGTTCAAATATTGCTCTTTAGTTATTAATTCTCTGTGTAAACTTCAAGAGAACTTGAAAGGAAATTTCCTGAAGGGTTCTTCCAAAAAAAGAAGAATAAAGACCTATCAATAGTGAGGAAACGATTCTACTGATAATTAGGTTCGTTCAACAGATGACGCTAGTGAAGCGGTAAAAGAATAGGTTGCCACTTCGCGGAACTGTTTTTGTTATCTAAAATTCCATGATGAGTATTTACATACTTGATGCAAATCAATAGCTCAAAATCGATTGGGGTGGTATTAATAAGGGATTTCTCATACAAAAGTGTTACGGCAAACAGCCTTTTTCCTGCCTTTGTTGTTTATTGGCATTATTTTTAAATTCAAAAGTTTAAAGACTCACTGAAAAAGATGTGCATTAAGTACATCTCTAATTTACTTCCTTTTAATTTCTTTCCACATTTTTCTTTCATTGTTAGATTTTGTTGAATATGATTTTTCATGATAAAATCTCAATTAATTATCTATTGTTACAATTAAACGTATTTCTGCGTTAGATATAAAACGAAACATCGCCATAATTATAAGTCACGATTTGATTTACATAAACTATTCTATTGATAAAATATACAATGATTGCTATTGATCATTACATCGGGTAATTTCAAAGGTTCGATTCGGACCAGGGACAGATTTGTCATTTTCGTATAAAAGAAGTATTAATTCATCAATGTTCATCATTTTTAATGACTGTATCGAACCATTTCCTTTTTTTTAAATTTTCCTTTTATAAGAATTATGTAGTTTTTCATCAAATTAAGAAAGATAGTTTTGATTTCCTCCACCAAATCCTTTTGTTAAAAAAAAAATAATAATAAAAAACTTAGAATTTTGTTGCAGATAACGAAATGAATAAATATTTTAATTTTCAATACAGATATTAATACAATTATTAAACATATTAATACATCTATGATGGATTTTAAAAGCTTGCCACAAAACTTACAAATGTAAAAATTATGTCCCCCATGTTTAACTGCTACAGAATTTCTTTAGCAACTACACGGTCAATGAACAGTCCTATGTTATAAAACTGATAAAAATATTTTGATAAACTTTACCCTAAAACGAGCTTAAATAAAATGATTTTAACAGTTTTTTTTTTCTTTCGCGTTTGAAACTTATGAACGTTTCGTCCTGAATACGGAATGTGATTGAACATTTCTGCATTGAACAGATCTTTTGATAATCATATTTTGAAAAAGTAGATTTCAAACGCATGTTTCTTTTTTTTAAACGTTATCTTTTGCCTAACATTTCTTTTTGTTATGTTTCTAGGTGTTGGTATTGTTTTAATAACAGTGAGTGGAATCGCATGGCGCCTTACGTCACACGATGCTCCATCGTGTAGGGCGATGCTAGGACTGCAAAATTCAGAACAGGAACCAAACAGGAGGTTCGTCCCAAGGGTGCCGCCTTATGGTAGACCTCATCATCCCTATGCTGGTAAAATGTTATTTATTTTTTAAATATTGAGACGCACGTGTTTAAGAGGCCCTTCTTCACCCTGATCGAACACATATGTCGAAGGTGTGGTGACGGGAAGATTCTAAATATGATTCTAATCCTTTTTATTTAATTTTCACCACTAAACTGATGATGGATATTAACTCTATTTGGCAGTATCTTTCGATACATGTAAAATACAAGACTGCGACCCAAACACAATTTGATATATAAAGCGTGTGGTTCTTTAGATTCTTTATTAATTTTTTGTCATAAAATCATGCCAATAAAATTCTACAATCAACAGTTTTAGATAAGTAGTTAAATAGTATACAGCTCCCCGTTTTTAGATTTATGATAAGTAATTTTGTCATGCAATAAACGTTCAAATATTTTTTTAGTGTTAGCATTCAAATCGATTTTCATCAGTTTTAACTGTAATAAAAGCAGTTTAAAATTACTTACTCAAAACCCTAAAACACATCATTTTATTGCTTTAAAGTTTTGAGGGAAAATCTTTTGAAGTTCTAAAAATTATCAATCGCTGTTTCTCTTATTCTAATAAAGCGACTATTTTATTTTCTACCCTTATTGTGCTGCCTAATAATACTATAGCATCAAAAATTTGTTAAATGCAAAAATTAGTTTAATACGAAAACACTAATTAAAAATGTAACCTAAAATTCTAGATGGTGATGATAGAGGCCTCTTAAAGACATAAGATGAAAAATTGAAATATCGCTTATTATCAATAAAGAAAGAATAACTATTACGTTTTCATCTTTCGCTAAAAAAAATTTTTTTTAGTTAGTATCTTTATTATTCATATTAAAAAGTTCGATTTAAAATTACATACCGTGACCACGATTGTAGACAGCTCTTAAGATTGATTCAAAAGGCTTTGATAAACATAGATTGAAGTTTTATTTCGCATTTGTACTGGTTTTAAGTTTTTTGAAAATGAAAAAAAAAAAAAAAAAAAAAAAAAGTGATGACAAATTTTCCAAGCTTTGTTAAGTTCCTGGCGAATTAAGGAAGAAATGAAAACTAGAGTAAAAAGTATATCTAGCGTGAATTTTCATTAAGGGGGTAGCTCAAAATGTGTGTTTCAAGAAATGAACGTAGCTCAAAATGTGTCTTTGAAAAATGGACATCGCTGATATACGTATTCGCGAAACTTTACACGGAACAGAACGTACCTTTTCCGAAGATAAGAAATAGCAATAAAAAAATGAGCTAGTTTAAATCAAATACTATTTAATTATTAACTAGTTAATTCTACAATAATCATTGCTATACTTTAAAAAGAGCCGTGGGGTTCAGGGGATAAAACGCTCACCTCCCAGTGAGGTGAACCGGGTTCGGATCCCGGCGCGTAAAATATCCTCAGTGGTAGACGGATTATGGGTTAGAGTCCCCTTGCCGTCAAGCTGAGAGGGTTTCGTGGTTTTCCCCCTCCATGTAACGCAAATGCAGGTTAGTTTCCTCAATAAGTCCTTCACGAAGGCAAACTTCTCCCAATGTTTGATCCAGGAGTTCTCTTATCTTCTGGATTAGGTTCAAAATTACAAATTTCAGGAGTTGAACAATGGTTAGTCGTAAACTCAAAATTGGATCGGTAGTTCAAAAACGGTTGCAAAATAGTTTAAAAACGTATAATCAAATGTTATGTCCATTTTCTTTAAGTCGTATTTGTGTTAAGTCCGAAGTTCAGCAATGAATGGTAGTCCACTTATAAAATTTGTTCGAAGTGAAAACGAACTTAGTCCTCTGTTATACAAATAGCTTAAAATTCGAGATCGGTTTTATTCTGAACTACTTATTTATTGCTATTATTTAAGATAAATCTTAAGCGTTATTACATCGCTCAGCTGATGCTGAGTTTCAAAGAATTTATGGCTTAACCATTTCTGGAAAAATTAAATTTGGCTTTTGGATTGAAAAATAAAATTGAACGATAAAAATGCACTTTAATTCTTGATTTTATCCGCTGTTAATTTAATGATTTGTTACGTTATTAAAAAAATTTGTTGTACAATCTTAAATTTTTTATCATATTTATATTTTTCAAAAATTTTATTTTATTTTTTATCTAACCATATCGTAATTTTTATCAGAATAATTCATTTAGGGATAATTTAATATTTTGTTTCAGAGTTAGGTTTTTAAAATCTAAGAAACCTAAGAATTTTTGTGCATCTTTCCATGGATAATATGAAACTTTTTTAAACTAATAGTAAATTAGTACTACTTTTAATCTTTTAGTTTTTATGAAATGACAGTTAAGAATGATAAACATTATGTTTTATTTATTTATTTTTAAGGAAACAATATGTTTTACGTGTGTGTGTCAACCCATTTAACAGTTTAATTTGAAATGTATAGATGGCAGCACTACAAGTTAATGAAACTCCTTTAGATTCATGTTGATAGTATTATTCTGTTAAAAATGTAAATAAATAACTATTACAACATGTTTATAAACAGTTGTTATTGATTATAACAAAGTTATGGATTTTCTGTCGTTATAAAAAAAAGTTAAATGGGTGAAGAAATCGAAAATTATAAAAACGTAAAAATTAGTCATGTTCTGTAATTGGGCATTGTTTTATAAACATTTGCATGATAAATCAATTTTTGAATTACTGTATCAAGATTATCACAATTTATTTTTGATAACGTCGAATAGGAGTGTATAATCCACGGATGATTTAACAAAATTTCTTTAATTTTTAAGCATATCGACAGTCAATTCTTATTCCACAATGTTAACATAAGGAGAATTATATTAGCGCGGTTACTTCGAAATTTAACGAATTAATAGTTTTTAATATTTTTCGTTTGTTTGAATATACTTTTTAAATTTTAAGATTGCAAGTGTTTTTAAAAATTTTGAAGTTTAAAATTTAAAAATTTTGAATGTTTTAAAAAGGCTTAAAATTAGGTTACTAAGCTCAGTCGATCTCATTTCAATAAAAATAAAAAATAATAAAAAAAATTAAAAATAATTTTTAGTTTCTTAAAAACTAAGAAAACAATCAGATATGTTCTACGCTACCTAAGTTAACAAGCAGTGTGTTCATAACTGTAACTTAAAATATTAGATTGTTTACACAAATTAAGGTGCATAATATAATTTTAAGATTCTATGATTTTATGAAATAAGATGGCGATCATAAAAGGAGAGTAAGGATGAATTATTTAAAAGAGAATTTAATATTAAATGTCAAAGGAAAATCTAAACAATTTTTTAAATAAGTATTGAAATGTTTGTTCGAGACCAATTAATTACACAGTATCGGAAAACTGTTCTGCACCGCTTTCGCCAAACAGGAGCAAAATGTGCCAAATTAAGGGCGTCCTACAATGCATCCATTGCACTCTCTCCTGATGCTGTCTGTCGCAATCCAGAACATTTTTAACTTATTGGATATCATAAGAAATAAAATCATTGAAATTACTTTTATATTTAGTTTAAAATTGTTCATTTCTTTCAAAATCTGAGACACAAAGTGGAGAGAAACACGAAGATCGATGCATTAGTAAAGCTTCTCAAAACGAAGACAACCTTCTTCGTTGAAAAATAACAATGGAGTGCTCAGTAAACCACACTCGGAGATCGGTTACAGCTATGAAAAAACTTATCGATATTTTAAAAGGTAGATACTTTATTTACGCTAATCATTACTAGAGCTACACAACGGGCTAATGGCGATGCTATGGGAAAAATCTCTGAGGATAAATCGAAGACATGCCATCACAATTTTGATCGTCTGCTGAGGGAATGGCTTTGGTAGCTCTTTGAAAAAGTTGAATACTCTACGGTGGAATAGTTTAACGAGGACCGATACTGTGCACCCTCGGTCCCAAAGCACGCTGGTCAAAGTGATCACCCATCCGCTTAATGACAGCAACAAGTGACGCTTGACTTCGGTGTTCTTGATATTTAAAAAAAAAGTAAAATTTAAAGAGTAAAAATGCCATCGTGGTGAAAATTTATTAAACTAAATAAACTCAATTAAAAGAAGGTCAAATTCTTGACTTGTGATGTAACGCATTTCACTCACTGCATCGCAATTCACTGATTTTAAAAATCATTCTCTTGTCATCTTTTTTTCTCTTTAAATTTATACATTTCGAAAATCATTTTGTTAAATAATCAGTTACACGCATTACATCTATTTTTTAGCACATTTAAACATTAAAAAAAAAAAAAAAAACTACTTTTTGATAAATATTTTCTTTTCTTGTGAAACTATACAATTATGCCATCTACACAATTGAACTCAGCTTTATTTTGAAAATGTTTTAATCGCTTAAAATAATAGCAATTCTATGCATATTAAAGTGAAGTATCATTTGCAGCAATGATGTATCCTGAGTTCCAGTATAGGCCGCCTCCCCCATCTTATCAAGCATCTATGCAAGAATACAGGCTTCGACTGCTACTCCTGGATCGCCAGCAAGGCTCTGGGTCAGCTTCTAATACAGCCTCAGCCTTATCACCTGTATCTCCACCCCCTACTTACAGGTCACACACAACAAGCACCCTTCATTCCAGGTACACATATGTTATTAGAAATCAATTGCAATGAAAGTACTGCGATCGTTTTCATGCATGATGTTCTGTAATAACCGCACTCAATATATACGTTTTTAGAATCTTTGTCAAAAAATAACAAACAGAAATTAATATTTAAGCGCGGAGCAATTTAATTCTTAACGAATTGTAAAATTTGTGGTTAATATAGTTATTAAGGAAAGCCTTTTATTGAAGAAATCAAAATGTATCTTATTATACTTGCGCTGTTAAAAATTTAAACTGATAACATAACTGTATGGCACCTCGTTTGATAAGTATTTATAAAAAGCTGTGGCGAAAAGATTTTATAATCAGTCTATTTTAGACTCATATAATATATTAATAACTATCTCATTATATAAATTACAAGTATTTAGTGTAAGCATATTTACTGAAACAGGTTAGATTTCGAAAATTCACTAAAATTCCAGTCATCCTTGCCCAAAACTTACGACTGATTTTTAATTTGTTTCCTCTAAGACTTACCGCAACCAACTTTTCCCATATTGCCATATGGCACACACATTCTTGACCACAAACTCAGTGGGATTTTTTACCTTTTTACATTCAAAACGATACAAATTGGTGAAAAACCTCGCCCATGGGGCTTGGGGAGATCCCCCATATGTGCATGGATCTAAGGATAGACATATTTATTTCCACTTAGATTGCTTTAAACCTTATCTTTTAATTTGTTTTCACATTACATCGCATTAAGCTAATAAAAAAATTTCTTCTACTGGATTTCGCCTTTAGTTTGATGTATTTAACCCTTTCAGTACCAGTGGAAGGAGAATGAAGCACTTCCATAGATCCGCACGTTCCGATTTTATGTGCACTACAAAGAAAGTATTCGTACTAATACGAGAATACTGAAATGAGATTACGCCCATGTGATCTTGTCCCGCTAGAATCAGAAAAAGCTCGTTTTATATGTGTAACTGAGGCCGTGAAGGGAGAATAGCGTGATCACGGTCTTGAAGGTGTTAAATAAATCGGGGCTCCGTTATAAAAACTTGTATTTTAAATTATTTGTTTATGTATGTTTGCGTTACAAAAATACAAGTCAAGAATTGAAAATTTCTTTTACAGGCCACCCCTTGCGCTTACTGAGAGGGAATACAGTAGGCCACCCAGTTACCGTTCCCGGGCAAGCTCTGCGGGAGTACTGAGGCCGAGTACTGAGACTCTATGCTCTGTATCTACGCAGCCTCTGCAACAATCTCAGCCAACTGTCCTCACAACTAGTCACAGTCGCAATCCTTCGCTGAGTCTCAGCTTCCTGTCTCACGAATCACTCTTCCTAGACTCTGGTCATTCGAGGCCTGCCAACCAGCAGGATCCGGTTCACTTCACAAGTCCTAGCGGCGAGTCACAGAATTCTGTTGTGGCCGGCCTTAGTGATGACAGTCCTCCATCTACAGGTCTATCCTCCACTTGGGGTCGTGGCTGGAAACCTCACCACCACGACATCAATGCAGTGACCATCGTCCAAACTACTGACTCGTCCCAGGTGCTCAACAGGGACACAGTGATACTGTCAGTACCAGGCAGGGAGGTGTCTGACTTGGGAAATACATCAGCATCTGCTGGTGAAGTGAGGATTTTGGCCCATGTATGATAATGAATAATCCATTAAATACTTCAAAGACTGTTTTTTTTTTTTTTTTATCACTTTCAAGTCATTGTGTCAAATGAGAAGTCAGGATGTTGAGTTTGCTTTCGTTCATTTTAAGAACACATTCAACAATGTTATGGCCTGTGCGTGCATTATGTTGCCATTTATTACAGTTCGCAGTAATTCCGAAAAAAAAAAAGATAATCAAAAGATAATCCAATCAATACTAACTGCATTTTACCCCCATTCGGTTTATATTGTCAAACTTAATTTTTAAAGTAAGATACAAATAATAAAATAATTAGGTAATTACAATTTTAAAATACTAACGAACATTTTACCTGGTGATTACCTGGACATTTACCTGGTATTTGGACCTAAATACAGTATCCAACTTCAAGGCGAAAATGATGTCTTAATCATAAGCAGTAGCAAATGATGATGCAGGCTTAACTATCATATTCATTCATCTGATGGTATTGATTTTAAAACGAAATTATGAATTATCATTGAGAATAGCCGATTGTAATTCTTGTTAAATAATTTTAATTCTTTTAATAGATATTCTTTTTCAAGATGTAATGAGATCTTGAATATTATCATAAGCTAATTTACAATTGATTATTATTATTGAGACATAATTTTGTCTTGAAGCCAATTATAAAACGCGATACCTGGTATCCAAGTGTTTTTTTTTCTTTGGATGCAAATAACTTCTGTTACAAATTTTATCACGACCTATAAAAATATATGTTTTGGTCTGTTCTATGTTCTGAACTTCAATTATAGAAGTTATTTTCACTTCAGTAAAAGAAATCTTGATAGCACTCATTGTTTTTGCTACTGGAGGTCTCTTTTTCTATCTGATAAAAATATAATGGATTGTTTAATAATAATAATAGTTGTTTTAGTACATTACTTTCGTGAAGATAAGAATTGTAAATTTTTTAGACGAGTAAATTTACCTATTCAAATGTCTGAAGTTATTTTTTTAGATCAAAAATCGCACTCACAGGCCAATACATTTGTATTTTTTGGTCTAATTTTCATAATTGAGCTAAATTGATTTTAATTATTATTGGCCATCTCTAAATCTTGTTAATGAAAGTAAAAGTATTGTGTGTTCCATATACTAATCAACGCCAAAGATTGTACAAGTTTAAAAGATAATGAACTATTGCGTAGGGCTGTTGTAAATGTGCTGTTAGGTTATTAAGAAATTAATATAAAAATTGTGTTGTGTGTGTGTTTTTTTTTTTTTTTTCAATTGTACAAGACAGCTTTAAATTTGTTATATATTAAAAGAAGTGCAATTTAATGTGACTAAAAATTGTATACTAAAGATTTTTATTTTGAAAGAATTATATAAAGAACATTATTATTATTATTATTATTATTTTTTTTTTGCTGTGTAGGTTGATGTGTTTGTTTATAGCCGGAATTAATTTCAAAGCAGAGTTTTAATCATTATATTTCAAGGATATTATTGTACATTAATTTGTTTAAAAGGGATTTGAATTCCATATTAATATCAAATTGAGAAGTAACTTTTTCGCCTTTGTTTTCTGTTCTAGTCGGTTGTTGATTTATAGGATAAATAAAAGAAAATTATAAATTTATTTGATACAAATTGTATAAAAAAATTTTCTTATCCAAAGCAAATGAATCTTGTATCAGTATAAGCTGTTCAATACATGTTATCATACAAATTATCTTTAATAAAAGTTCATTTTTCATAAACGAAAATATCTTTCAATTTGTAGAGACTGAATCTCAAAATGCTCTTTAATTTGTTGTGTGCAATTTATTAAAGAAAGAGAAGAAGTTATGATTATTAATTACGCAAAATATTAAACAACCATTGTATACGAGTAAATCTATAGTTTCTAATTTTATTTCGTTTGCTGTCAATTTCTGTTAAACTAAAGTGCAAAAATGTTAAAAAAATTATTTAGTTTGATAAAATGAAAAATATATTAGTGCTTTTCCGCTTGAATTTTACATTTGCAATACTCTCAAAGATTTTATTTGTTAAGAGAAATATTTTATAAGAGTCTATGCTAATATATTTGTATCATATCATGCTTACCATGTTTGTAAAATCTTTTGAATATTTTGCTAGAAAACGAAATCTATGTTTTTATTTTAGTCAGTGGGTGTGCTACATATCAAATTGTTGATTATTGAATAAATTTTAGATAACTTACTTTGAATTTATAATTTTTGAATTGACATATATTTTTTTTTTATTTAAAACTTTTAGATCAAAAATGTATGACGGAAAAAAAATTTACTACTATTTACTATTGCAATTTTATTAAAAATATTTTAGTTGATGGTATTTTATATAAAGACAAACATCTTGAAACAAAAATTAAAACATAAACCTTTTTTGAATGTTGTGTATTCTATAGTTAGTTGAAGTGCAAAAAATTGATTTTAGGTATGCTTTTCAATTAAAAAATAAAGAAATGAAATTTTTATTTGCTCTAAACTGAAATAAGAATGAATCTCCCCCCCCCCCCCCCCCCCCCCCGCAAAATAATGAAAAATTCTGAAAAAGAAAAAAAAAATCAAATTTTTTATTTGCTTTAAACTAAAATAACTAAGTAAAGATTTTGCTTGTTTTAAAATGAAAGATTAAACAATCGAATTTTTTTTTTGTATACTTTAAAATTAAATGATGAAAAAAAAATGTTTGTATGTAATAAAATAAGAAAATTATAATTTTTCTTTTGCATGTATTGAGAATGGAATGACCATATGAAAAGCTTCAGTGAATATGTTATTTTTAGTGTATATTTTTCATATGTAATGTACTCATGTAATTTGTATATAAAAATATAAACAAAGTCTCTTGCTTGTAAATAGTTTTTTCACAACGGACTTAGTGTGTTGAAAAAAGTTTGAAAGAGAACAAAAAATTGACTAGAGACGTTAGTTAAGAACAATTCAGATAAAAGTTTCTCAGATAAAAGATAAAAAAGAATTATGTTTTTAATGTAGCCAATTTTTATTACAGATTTTTCTTTGATTTCTATTCTAGGAATTGATTATTTCAAATTGTTTTTAAGAATTTTACCTTATGTAATCAATTAAAACATCATGTTTATATTTATTTATACATTCTTTGAATAAAAATATTTCAAGAACTGGAAGATTTGTAAAACTTAATGGAAGAACGTTTAATGGGACATTTTGGTTAATTGAGAAACAACAGCTTTAGAAAATCTAAATGTTTGCCTAACTCCCAATCCATTCAAAATACTTGTTATTGAATGGCGTGACAGTAAAATACAAGGTGTTTCGCCCCAACTGCCCTTAATATTTAATTGTAAAATTTTTTCAAATAACAAATTCAATAACAATAGGGGCTGCAAATCAATATTTAAACTAGAAAAAATAGAAAAACGTTATTAAAATCATTGACAAAGAAGGAAACAAATCTGCCAAAACTGGTTTAATTGCCAGAGAAAACTTAGAAGTCGTTGTTTATAAACACCTTTAAGTTTCATCTAGCAGTAAAACTGGTTTCGGTATTTTTAATCTCACCACCCTTAAAAAAAATTTTGGTCTTTATGAAGATTTTGTTGTTTTCCTCTTGTAAATATTAATTTGTGTTTGAATGTATACATTCCGTTTTTGACGAGAATTTTAAAATTCTTTAAGGGTAGTAATTACGGAACACCAGCATTTACATCTGGTTATTACATATTTCTAACCTCAATGCATCACACATATTCTTCCATAAAGTTATTGAACTGTGGCAAATTATGCTATTTAATTGTGATAGCTACCTAATTTTCTTAAATTTTTTTTCACAAGATTAAATTGTTATTTTTATTGATCGCTTAGATTTCTGCGTTATTAAATTTAAACGAAAAAGTATGAAATCTTATGAATTAAAAATAGTAAGTCTTATAGAATACACTATAGATTTAATATTACCAATTCTATACTGTAATCTATAGGAATCATAGTATTGCATACAAATTAATGAAAATGTAGTCAATACTAGCATTTTCTTAAATTAATAAATATCTGTATAACATATCAAATAATCAATAAATTCAGTCTAAATAATATGAATAATTCTGGTTGACTGTAACTGTAATGGATTGAGCTTTAGAAACTATTTTACTGTAAAATACATAACTTATGTTCTTATGCTTGTATCTGAATTGAACTTGTGATTTGTCAAAAGAGTCGGCAATAAAATCATTTTATTGTTTGTAATAATAAAAATTATTGTTTTATTATTGAACAACGCAACACTATCTCGAAGTAGGACCACAATTAAATGAGTAAGCAAAACAATTTGAGCTTATTTTATTTATTTGTATTAAGATTTTATCACTCTTTTTAAACCCTGCTTTAATGCTGATTGTCAGTGAAAAATGCTCAAAACATTATACTTGCGCATTTTTATTATTATTTTTTTTCTTCTTCAAAAATGAAAGAAGTGGTAGTTTAAGTGTGTGCACTGTGAAACCTTTTGATTTAGTTATTCGATTTTTAGGCACTAAAATTTAATCTTATTAGTATAAAATGTAATCTTCTAACTTAAAATATGTTAATTAATTTGTGCAGATGATATTTTAAAAAATTCTTTTCAGGCCGGAAAAAAACTTCCCCCCTCCCCTCTTTATATTATAGTAATAGCTATTTCTTTAATTACTAATAAATGTGTTTTGTTTACTTCTATTCATTTTATTTTATAACCGTCGTTGAATAACCGACTCAATTTTTGAATTTACGACTTCTAATGTTCAGCTACGTAGCCTTGTAATTTTGAACCCAATCCAGAAGACAAGGAAACTCGTGGATCAAGTATTTATAGAAATTTTGTTTTCGTGGAGAATTTTTTGATGGAACTAACCCGCCTTTGCATTACATGGAGAGGAAGACCAGGAGAACCTCCCACGGTTAGCCAGCCAGAGGGCAAATTGACTCTAAAATCAATCCGTCTAAAATTGATCAGTGATTGATCAACCCATGATCTGTCTAACACTGAGGATATTTCCCGTCTGCACTGTGGTTGGTGCAAGCCATCGCTGGGAATCGAACCCGGTTCACTTCATTGGAAGGCGAATGCTCTATCCCCTTAGCCATCGCAGCTCTCTTCTATTCATTGAGCTGTGTGTGTTCCATTTTTAAGTATTGTTTTTTCTTCGCTAAATCTTGGATATACGGAGCTGCGCTCACAAAAACAACACGCAGGTTGATTTCCCAATATATATATTGGTAGTTTTCATTTGTTATGTAATTGAGAAATCTGACTTGTAAAGCAAGTCAACACAAATCGAAACAATGTCCTAATAACTCTTTTCTAATAGCTTTACTTATTGTTGAAACTTGTAGCTCTTCAAACTTCTCTTTCGCTTGAGGACATTGTTTAGGCTTAGACCCAGAAATTCAATTTTAGAAGTATCAAGAACATTTTTAACAAACTAAATAAATTTCGAACTAAATTTATGTCTTCATCAAAGTGTTCAAGAAAGCATACCATAAATCTGTTTCTTAAAGATATCAAGTTATTAGAAATCAAGTATAATCATATTAATCTCATTACCCTCTTTAAACGCTGTTTTTCGAAGTTCTGTCTGTAAAGAAAATAAAAAAAAAGCCATAGTTTAAGTACTTAAAGCGATGCGATGAATTTAAACTATATAGTATAATAATCATGCCTTGAAGCTTTAGAACGGATAAATAACTTAAATATTTTAAAAGTTATTCAACTTTTTTAAAAACCATCTAGATGAAAATTATCAAAATCTCTAACTTTTTCTCAGTTTTTGTTGGGAAGTGAGCAGTGTTTGAAGAATTTTACATTTAAAGCAGAAAAAGACACCAGTGTTTCATGCTTTTCAAAACCATCAATTATTAAAATGCTGTTGGCCGGGCCGGGATAGCCTGGTTCGCAGGGCGCTGGAATCACGTTTTTGAGATCGGGAGTTCAGCCGGCCGATGACTCCTAGTGTAGTAAATGATGACCGATGCACGTTAAACCTGTCGGGTCACAAAGTCCTTCATGTTCCTATAACAAATCAATACTTCTGGAGGTACTGAATTAGATATTGATCGTTCTCTGGTGCAGGTCAAAATTACGATCTGTGGATGAATGGGTCCGCATTATAAACGGATGTCACGTATGGGACTGGCAGAAGTCGAATTCTTGGCCATAGATGGCGCCACTGGAAAACAAGAACAATTGCACCCCCTCTGCCTTAATGGCCGACAACAACAACATTAAATTACTAAATATAATATTTTTAGTTTAATTTGACCATAGTTCATATAAAATAAGGAAAAAAAAAGTGTGAAAAATATGTTTAACAAAAATTCTGTGCCAAAAAGTTAAAGAAAACTGTTGTCAAAAACTTTATATGTTGAGAGTTATTGCGTTTCTTAAACAGAAACATCCATGATATTTTAAAGTTGAATCTGAAATTACAACTTTAGGTCTCCTTTCTTAAAGGAAAATTTTTCTACTTAGAAATAGATGTCCTTTTATTTATTAATCATACTTGGAACCTCTTGGGTCCTCTATGCAATTATCTCTTTTGCACCCTTGTTTTATTCCCCCCTTTTTTTTATTATTATCCTTTATGGGAACTTATAATAAGAGCAAATTTTCACAATAATGAATTTACAATAATATTTTATTCAAATTACCTTAATTCAAACTGAATTCGATACAATAAAAAGATTCCTTCTTTCTTAGAGAATAAAATGTAGAATTTATTAATCCTTTGTTGATATTCATAATAATTGCAAATATTTACGAAAAATTTTGGAGATGGAAAATTACAATTCTTTTTTAAAATAAAGCACACAAATTTTGTCTGAATTGAATACAATAAAAAGATTCTTTTTTTTTTTTTTTTCATAACAGGAAATAAATTGAATAATTTGTTATTGCTTTGTTGAAAAGCTTTGAAAATCATAATAAGTGCAAATTTTTAAGAAGATATTTACAATGTTTCAACTGTACACACATAAAACAACAAACTTACTGCTCGGAATACATTAGAACTTTACAAATATGTTCCTTCATATTCTGAGGTAGAAAAATAATTTTTTTATAATATAATACAAAAATAACGGCAAATTGTTTAAGGCTGTTTTCTGAAAGCTCTTTCACTTTAGGCTTTTTATCCAATGTGCCATTTTCACAACTATTGTGAGTTCTCAACAGTTATTCATAACTCTTACATTAAGTTTCATTAGTCTGTTGTAGACTGATAATGAAAATGGCGAAAAGTTTCAATAAAAAAAGCTACCATTTCTTAAAAATAAAAAGTATTTTTGACATTTTGTTCTAAATATTTAAACAGTTACTTTATCTCTGAATTGCGTGATCTAATAAAAATATGCAACAAATTGTGGACATGATAATTGTTTTTTTTTTAAAGTGATACAAAATTGAAACTGATAACAATTCACGCAAACTTGCCATCTTGGATTTTAGGTTAAATTTTTAATTTATATATATATATATATTGTTTTATTTTTAAACTTTTAGCGATGCAGTATTATTAAATAGCACAATATCTTTAAAAAAAAACTAGAGAATGAAGGCAATCGTTTTATTACATTAAGATGAATACAACTTGATATAATTTTTAGAACTTCTATGAATTTTTCCTCATAACTTTAAGAGAATAAAATTTTGTGATTTTGAGTAACTGTGATTTTGACGAATTTTAAAAAGGTTATAAAATTTTTTAGGTATTTGAAATGATATTCCGAAAAAATCCAATAAATTCTTTTAATCCAAAAAAGTTTTTTCTTGAGTTCGACACTGAAACTTCTCTTTCCTCCTTATATTCCTTGTGAAAAGTGAATCGCCTCCAACCTTTAAAGTTTAAGCAAAATATTTTTTCTAGTAGTAGTACTAAAGTTGAAATTTTAAAAAAAAGCAGAACCTTCATAAATATTTTATTGAATATCATTATTTTAACATTTACCAATCCGATATTTTATATAACTGTTTGAATTGAAAATATGTAGTGATGGACAAAATTCTTTTAATCTTAATTTATTAAAATTATTGAGCATAACCTTTTCTACCACTAGGAAAAATACTTTTCCAGACTACGGAAATTCCATAGTAGTTGGAGGGTACGTAAGGAACTTCAAAACAACCTTGTTAAATATAGAAAGCAATTAGGCAGATAATGGAAGAAGAAAAATTAGCATATTTTTATATACAAGCAGAATTAAATAATGTATTTAAGATGGATTTGTTTTCTTCTGCATGTATTCGATTACAAAACTCATTGTAGAAAAATATAAAGCCAAATAAAAATTTGGTAAAATTTAAAATTTTGCATTAAATTAAAGTTAATATATATATATATATATATATTCATTGATAGAAACTTTAGACAATTTAATTCATGGATTTATTTTATTAGACTATAAAATTTTAATTTTATTAACTTTAATAATCCAGCAGTAACGTTTTAAGAGATTTTTTGAAAACATTGTTTCGCACATGCAAGCAATTAACTAAAAAGAATCCATTTTTTTTTTTTTTTTACACTTTTTACACAGGGACCATTAGAATATTACGCAAGCATCTAATGTGTAAGGAAATTTGTTGAGAAGGGTAATGCTTATATGATGTTATGTAAGGTCTTGTGCTTACAAGTTCAGTTTACTGTCTTATACATGGTCTATACTTATATATATTTTACTTTTACTGACTTATTAGATGTAAGATACTAGATTTCCTTTATCAGAGAAAAAATCCCTTAAAGATTGAAAAGATAACTACATTTTTGAGAAAATAATTATTTGAACGTAAGTATAGTCTTACGTAATTACGTTATTAATCTTACATAAGGTTTAACAATTTGCTTTTTATTTTGCTCATAAAGGAAATCAGAATCCACTATATATATGCTTGAGTAATATTTAAATTGCCCCTTACTATCCATCAGTTAAATGTCCATATTTCAAATTTTACAATATTAATAATACAAATATATTTCCTGAGTACGTACTAAAAATAGGAATTTGTTTGTTCATAATTTTGAGACTGAAGTTTTGGAATCGTCAGTTGCTCTAGTCATTGTCTTCTTCCACACATTCATTTGTACTTGTAACGAAGTGTTTATACATGGACGCATCACCAAACAACACCCTTTGATGCACATAGAATTGTTTTACGAAACACGTGTGTAACCAGACACTCTAAGATATGATGATGAAACCCTGAGATTGCGTGACGTGTTTCTATTGCCCACACCTAGCATGTCTCAACGAATTTTTTGTAATCCATTCTACCTTCATTGGTCAGAAAAAACATCGCCAATCGTGAATGATTGTTTACTTGAGCTTGATGAGTTAAATGGTCAATGAAGCTGGCCTAGAGCTTTCGAATACTTTTTTAATTTCATTTCCTGCCGGGTAGGGAATTCAAGGCATACTTTTAAAAATTTTATGTGCATACCGCAATGTTAAGTAATATTGAAAAGTGCCAGGGGAAAAAATGCTCTCTCTGTTGCAACGAGTTATTAATATCCATTGAGCCAAACTAGGTGCAGGAGATAGTGAAAAACATGTTGATGAAGTAGTAGTTGGAGGAAGTTTATATATTGACTCCCTCAGAAGGTTTGAGCTCCAGAAATTGATAGGGAACATGAATAGTGTGGTTTTTATGTTCAACCACTAGGTGGCCCCGTCGTGCCGATGCTCTCACAACCATGACAGTTTCGCCTTTTAGAAGTGTCACCTCCGAACTGTTATCTTCTGCAAATAGAAAGAAAAAATATAACAAATTGCACTTAAAACGAAATTCGCATTTAAATATAACTTCCACACTAAAAAAAAACATGCCACATTTCCATTTATGTTTCAGCCAAATGCTGTATTTCAAATGTAATTATTGCTTAAAAAAAAAAAATAATAATAATAAAAAAAAAAAAAAAAAAAAAAAAAAATAAGCTCAAACTTTTACTTCTATAATTTGCTTCGAAGTCTTTCATTCGAACGAAATATATTTTTTCGCGGAAACATCGCATCAAAACTCTCATTATTTATTTAAAAACAATTAAACAAATATTCTAGTTTGTTCCAACAAATAAAATCTTTATCTCTTTCACCTTCTACTCCCTTGTTGCTTAAACAAACATCAATATATTTTTCACTTCCCAACTTGTAGGACTGAGAATATTTTGTAAAATATTTTTCAGGATATATATTCGTAGGAACGAAGATTTTAAAAAAATTTTGTAATTTTTTTGCCATTTGTTTTGGTTTTAACTTGAGAAGGTGCAAGTGAAGAACCCACTATTTCCAAAGATCAAATTTATTCTGCTGCATTTCATATCTTTGATTTAAAAACATTTATAGTGCACCGAATTACTAGATTGCAAAACTTTGAAATCTTACAAATTAATGCAATCAAACCTCTCTTAATACCACCTTTCTATATTTCGTTGACAAATTAACTATACATTTAAGAGTACGCCATACCGCGTTAGAAAATTTTCGTCACAAATTCTTTGTCCTTCATTATTAGTTTAAAAGAAAGAAAAAGTAGATTCAGACCTAACCTAGAGTAAGTCATAAAGTTTCAATTACTGAAAAACTACTTCAAAATATTAAAATGCAAACAAATTATCAGAAGAGAACTACTCCGTTGCATAATACTAAGTTATCATCTCATAATTTATTTTCATTTGCATATTTTAAAATTTTCTTTCCATTATTTGAAACTTCATGCCTTACTCTAGGTTTGTCAGAATTAACTTTCTTTGCGCATTAAATTTTAAATTAGTAATGAAAGAGAATTTGCGACGAAAATTTTCTTCCGCGGTATGGCGTTCTCTTAAGTCTCCTTGTTTGCAACGAAATTTTTTGAACAAATATCGTTAATAAATATCGTTAACAAATATCGTAGAAACTTAGCTCAACTTTAACACGCCTTTTCGTTTATAAACGATCAACTGGCGCTGATGTCATGGGTTGCATGTGTTGGTATCCGCGATCTTCTTCTTCTTGAAGTGCAAGTACCCAAATGACAAAGAGCCGTTGTTCGGGTGCTTTGCTGTATCTGTATATACACTATGTCCTTAAATTAAAAATAATCAAAATCTCACGATAATTGAGCCTCAAAGTAAAAATTTTACTAGTAGAATTATCATATACATTTTCTCATATAATATGTAAATTACAGAAAGCCACCAGATGACGTCGATGGTACGTCACAATGACGAAAGTGTAAAATAAGTGTGTAAAAGGAATGATGACATAGTAAAATTGCTCACAAGAATTCTGAAGGCCTCTCAGTGCCCTCACCGAATAGTTATGACACAGAGGACCACGTGATTTTTTACGTAGTAAAATTATCGATCGCCAGGAATGTGTTTGTATTCAAATGGAAGTCATCGAAGAAACTTGGAATTGCACTAAGTGTCATCTCTAGGCTTTTGCAATGATTCCAAGATGATGGAAATATCAGTAGACGCTACGTTACAATACAGATTGCTAACGAATTACAACGCCAAATGAAAACCAATATTTGGCTGTAACTATCAAAAGAAGCAGGCGGAGTACAGCATACGTCCTGTCTCGTCAACTATCTGCAGCCACAGGTACCACAGTTTCAATGCAGACGTTCGAGACATATTGATATGCTCGCAGGCCTATCAGATGTGTTCTGCGCTGTCGCCAGCGATCAGCCTGGAGTAGAGAACATGCAATGTGGACATTACAGTGGGCTGGCGACGGGTTCAGGTTTAACTTGCAACCTGATTCACATCAACATTTAACATGGAACGTCAGGTACCCGTTACCACATCATTGAACGACATGGTTACGCTGGAACATGATTGCTCTATTGGGGTGGAATTATAACTCCAGAACAGACCTGTTTGTTCAATTCAGAGCCATGACGAGGCAAAATTGATCAAGACATCATTCTGGAAAAGAATGTATGTTTGTTTATGGGTGCCATGGGCATAATATTTGTGTTGGGTGAAACGCACATCGTCACCGAGCAAACATCGTAAACGAATGTCTTCAGCCTAAGGATATCACCGGTATGGATTGGCCAGCTTTCTCTCATAACTTGAATCCGAAAGAGCATGTGTGGGACATGCTTGGTAACTTGTCAAGTACCTCCTACTTGTGTAACGGAATTTTGGATATTTACTGAGTAGAATAATCTTCCCCAAGAGCAGTTTGATAATTTGATACTCAGCATTCCTAAGCGTTGCAGATCTGTATTTAGTCACATGGGAGACATACAATTAATTAACCATCTTACCTACCATGTAATATGAAGTTTTTGTGAAGAAGATATTTTTAATGATTACTCCAGAGAGCAATTATAAAAAGATAGGTACCTCATTTACAATAACTTAAAATATCTCTTAAAATATCGCTTTTTGCTCCACTTAGCAAAAAATCGTAGTTGTAATTTTTATGAAAGATATTATCAACCATCTCGTTTTTTTAATACATGGGCTTTATGATTAAATCAGGCTTGTTTTGTTTCTGAACTCTATTCATTTGCTGGAGCTGGCATTATCCTTAATTTATGATCATGAGCGTATTTAATAAAAGTAAACACACGCACGCAACAAATTGCATGAACCAAAAAATATTACAAAGTCTGCGATAAATTTTTTTTTGTTGAAAGAAAGTCCTTAGTTACAGTAGAACATTTGTGCATTTAGATAGTTCTCAAAAGTAGTTTGTCAAAAGGGAATCAAATCATTCAAGACAACCAGTTAATTGGTTTCCTTAAACCTTATTGATTTTTTAAGGAAAAAGATGTAAAGTAGAAATAAAATTTAAAAAAAACTGTATATACTCGAGACTAAAATTTTCAAGATTATATATTTTTAAAACGCGTTTTTTAAATATTTATTTACATTTGAAAAAACAGTGCTTACCGCGAATTCAATCAGCGTTTATTGAAATCGATTTAAATAATACAGTAAAACATGTATTAAGTTGAGACTACTTGACAACAATTAGATAGTTTTGTAAGTGGTAAATTTATTAAGGACAATAAAAAAATTTTTTGCCAATTTGTTTGATCATTTAGATCAGCTTAGGTGATCAATTTACAGACGTTTGTAACTTAACAGGTTTCGCTGCATAGGAAATGATTTATAAGACAATCCCAAATATCTCTTCACAAAATGAAATTAAAATTAAAAAAAAATTATGTTAAGAACTGACTTAAATTTTATGACCCGAAACCCAGCATTAAATTTTTGTAATTTATACGCGCGGTAATTTACTAATTGTAAGTAGCGAAGACAGTAAATTCGAAAGGATAAAATATGTATCACATTATCGAATTAAAATCTCACATACCTGGATAATTCATTTTCATGACCCTTGCCTGAGGATAAGCAATTTTTGTATTGCCTGTCACAGTATACGAACGACTTGGTGGAACTGGAGGTGGTCTCTCCAAATCCAAACCAAACAGTGAACACGTCTGCTGAATCGTCTTTTGGTCACATCGTTCCAAATCCGGTGGAGGAGTACCAGCTATTGGCTGTGGTCGTGGCCTGCAACAATCCAGAATATAGCTAAATCAAAGCTTAGTCAATGCTTGTTCATAAATAACTTTCGTAAAATTATCCTTATACAGTAAAATTCCTACATTTGCGAATGCAGAAGATTATATCCTATGCGAATGCAGATTATGCCCTATGTTCAAATAAACAATTTGCATTAAAGGGTTATGGGACAAATTTCAAATAATGGGAGATGTTCAGAAAATTTACTTCATTTTAGAGACTTTATTTTGCTTCGATTTAAGTCATATTTTTTGCTTCTATCATATTTAAGTTTTTATTAGTCAATCATTTAAAAAAAAAAGCTGGTCTGATCGTTAAAACACGGTTCCTAGTAGAACGCCGACGTCAAACATCACTGGCTGCGATCAATTAGCGGGAGGGTGACAACTTCGATCAGCCTGCGTGAGGGTGCACGGTAACGGTCCTCGTTAAACTGTTCTACCGTAAAGTGCTTGACTTCGCGCGCAGGTCTTCGGGCTACCAAAGCAGGGGAACCATCCCCTCCGCAGAGGATCAAAATTGCAATGGCATATCTTCGGATCATCCTCAGGGATGTTTCCCAGACAGTCACCAATAGCCCATTGTGCAGCTCTACTGCCACGTAAATAAAGTACTTACCTAAAAAAAAAATATTAAAAAAAATCTGATTCCAATATCTCGTTCCTCATCTGGTTCTACTGATTTATGTAGAATTGTATGGGTATAATTTTGTCAGGAAAATTTAATAGAGAATCTAAAATACGTTTTATATCTCAAATTCTGATTGGATGACGGCCTTATATTTTACCTGTATCGAAAGATATACCGTCGGATGGAGTAAATATCGACCGCCAGTTTATTCGTGAGAATTAAAAGTATGTTTAGAATTTTCCATCTTTTCGACAGTTGTGCTCGGTAGAGTCCTTTTAAGATATCTTAAAACTATCAAGAAAAGGAGCGGATGAAATAAAGAAAGGAATAGCTAGTTTTTTTTAAAAAATAATTAGCAGCTTACCTGTTGACGCGTGTTCTCGCTTGCATGTGCAGATTTCTCTTGAGCGTGGGCCATCTTTTCCTTCTAAAGTTCCATCCTCTCCACATGGCCTGGACGAGAACAGCTGCATTGTGCCTCCTCTCCACCCTCAGCAGTTCCAGCTGCTGTCTTGCTCCTTCACTACAATTGATATTTATTCCATTTATGAATACTCATTCTGCTACAAGATTACGATATACCCATAGTATGAATAAAGCAAAGCGTAAATAAAGCACACGTAAAGGCACAAGAACCTACTTCAGTGTTGAAATACAAGATGCATTTCGACACTGAAGAAGGCCTCTTGTTTAGAGAACCGAAACTATGGTATGTCCCTTTTTTGTGTCTTTGTTAAAAGATTTAAACACATTGTTTTGCATCACTCAAGCAGAAAACAAAGTATACTCTTTTTTTGCATGAAGAAAATTACATTTACAAAAGGACACAAACAACAATACTCCGGTGGGGCTTGTCTGGTTGAAAACCATTAGTAGAAAGCTAGGATTTTCAGGTTCGATTTTGGATTCTGACTGAAGAATCAAAGAGCACATGCATATCAAATCTATATTGGCAGCAAAAAGGTAAAAGTGTTTTGTGTGATGTGATGAGAAAACATGCATTACAAAAATAATATAGTGTTGCCAACTAGCATGAAGTCTACCATGGGATGGCTGAAAAATTTCCTATAGATTAGGAAGTTTTGCTGAGTAATCTGATCATTATTATGTAGTTCAATCGAATTAAGAATTAAATAGCGATTATGTCATAGAAGTTAAAATATAAAGCTCTGAAAAAGTGAAAGGTGTTAGGTCACTAGTGGATGTTTTGACATAGCCTCAATTCTAAGTTTGCTGTTTGAAGTCATAAGAAAATGTATGTTATGAAAATGTTATAGTGTTATTTAAGATTTCGTCTAGGTGGCTTAGGGAATAGAACACTCGGCTCCAATGAGGTGAATCGGGTTCGAATCCTAGCAATGGTTGGTCGATACGAATTCCGCACCCGGCACGTACCGACCACAGTGTTGACGTGAAATATTCTCAGCGGTAGATGGATCATAGGTTAGAGTCCCCTTGCCGACAAGCTAACCATTAGAGGTTTTCCTCTCCATGTAACGCAAATGCGGTCCATCAAAAAGTCCTCTACCTCTACAAAGGCAAATTTCTCCCAATATTTGATCCAGAAGTTCCCTTGTCTTTCGGATTTGGCTCAAAACTACAAGGCTACGAAGTAAAACATTAGTAGTTGTAAACTTTTAAATTGGGTCGGTAGTTCCACGATGGTTACAAAATAAAATGAATGCAATATACTTGTTTTCAAAACATGAGATTGGGTGACACGAGATCGGGTCACCCAAATGTGATATTCATACTTTTTAGAAAGACCCTTTTGTGATATTTGCAATTAATTCAAACATTTACTATGCATAACTTCTGAAATTAATTTATATAGTTACGATGCATAGTTTAGTTTCTTCAATTAATTCATATATTCTTCTCACATACATTTATGTTATACCTAATATAAATAACAAACATTGCAAAATATGAACAATAACTATATTTATTATATCATGTGTATTAGTTATCATGCAAGTGAAAAATTCAATATAGTTAATATGATACCTTAAAAATATGTGTCTTTTTCCCATAGCCCAAGCTGTTGATGCATTTGATACTCTACAGTTTTCAGTAACAGCCATGAAACATTCTAATATGAGCTAAAAACAAAAAAATAAATTGTCACTTTAGTATAAATTATACAGGATGTTCTGCAAACATCACCCTTACTATATCTTTTAGAATCCTTCTCAAAAATGATGTTAAAAAAAATATCGACATAAAGAGCAGCAATCTTTATACGAAAGTTAGAAATAAGAAAGACTTTATCCAAATCAAATAAATCTTTATTTAGGAGGAAAATTGGATAAAACTGTCAAAACTAGTTAAATTGAAAGGTGAAAGTAATTGCAGGGTAAAGGTAGTTTTAAAAATTACCTTTCTTTTTTATCTCAAGCAATTAAACACGTTTAATGTTTTCAATTCCACTTTCTTCAACATTGGAAGGTTGCACTTCGACAACATGTTTGAAAGACGAGTCCTCAGAACTATCTTTGGTGGAATTTGTGACAATTGTGTATTGGAGAAAAAGATACAACTTTGAATTATGCAAGTTAGATAAAAATGATGGCATCTTAAACTGTGACAATGGCGTATTGGAGAAAAAGATACAACTTTAAATTATCCAAGTTAGATAAAAATGATGACATCTCAGAATTAGATGGATAAGCCATCTGCTAAGAATGGATTGGAGCAGAATTGCCTTGAAAGTTTTCAATAGCATTCCCTATAATAAAAAGTTAAGAGAGAGACCAAAAAAGAAAGAAAGAAAAATGATGGACAGACTGTTTAGAACAAGACTTTTCTGTAATCAAAGTAAAGAACTGGACAATTGCCAACCAAAAAGTAGACTGGAAAAATCTTCTAAAGAAAGTCAAGGCCCACCCAGGGCTGTCAGGCCATCAATAATGATGATAATAACATTTCGAAAACGTTTTTTTCCTCAGTCAAATAATAACTTGTGATCCTAAACATGTAAAACTTTAACCTTTTAAACATTATTATTAACAAGGAATTCTAAAAATTTTTTTATCAAAGGCAATTTTTTATCAAAAATTTTTTTATCAAATTTTTTATCTAAAAATTTTTTTATCTAAAAATTTTTTATCAATTTTGATAAAAATTTTTTTATCAAAATGTTTTTATCAAGGGCGAATTTCACTAAACACGTACATAATACTCACAGTGACTACTTACACTAAAATTCATAAATTAACTGAAATGGGGGTTGCAAGAAAGACACTTACTTTGCAATCCTCAATGGCTTTGTCATCCGTTCGCTTTAGCTTCTTGAAAGGTGCGATCAAACGATACCTTATGTTAAAAGCCTTAAACCTCATTCGATGAGGAAAACCTAAGAATAATTAAATAAATAAATAAAATTTTTAAAATACTGCCAACCTACAGTATATTTCTGAGACCACAGGGTTCCTCAGAGTTTAAGTAACCAAAAGAAATAAGAGGCTTTCATTTTTTTTATTTTTAATTAGTCTATAAACAGTATACTTTAAAGATCAGATACAAGTAGGTAAATTATAGTCGACCCAAATGTTTTGTTTAAATCAAGGCCTACTATGATACCGTGTTTTAATCTTAACCTCCAATTGCTGAATTTTAAATGTGTGTTCTTTTGTGTTATACAATGCTCAAAACAATTAAAGGATATTGAGATTGTGGGTTGATCTTGCCCCCGGAGAGTAGTTTGAATGATTTATAAATTATTGAAAAACGTAGTAGGCAATATAAGATAAAAATAAGATTTGCTTGGCAGAAAAAAATGCGTTTTATTGAGCATTTGGGTAGAAGAGGAAAGAACACAATTTGTACATATGAGAAAAACAAATTTAAAAAAATCGTCTTTGGGTTCCCCCGGACGGTCAGCAACCTTTGAGGCATCGATTCAATGAAATCGATAATGAGGGGCTGGGGTATTCTGTCCAACTCCTCCAGAAGAGCTCTTTCCAGTTCTTGGAGAGTCTGTGGGGGTGGTAGGCGTCCAGAAATTCGTCTGTCCAGAATGTCCCAATCGATATGGTTCACGCCCGGAGAACATGCTGGACAATCCATTCGTATGGTTCTTTCCTCCAAAAAAATAATTCATCAAGTTAACACGATGTGACCTGCAATTGTCCATTAACATGAAGCCATCTCCGATTACTGCAGCTTATGGGACTACAATAGGTCTCAGGATCTCATCTCTATTTCGGCGACCGGTCAGAGCTCCATTTCAAATGATATGGAGATCAGTGCTCCCATCAATGTAGATGCCAGCATAGGTCATCTCTCCCGCACCACCAAATCTTACAATTTCGTGCTCGAACACAGGATCGTTTCTAGTGCCACATTCCCTCCCAAATGAAAATACGTCTTTGTCTTACATTAAGTTGAAAGCCAAATCAAATTCGCTGTCGCTAAAGCGTCGTCTTCAACATCAAACTCAAAATTTGCAAATTGCGGAAGTTAGAAAATAAGAAAAATTTGCATTTGTGACTCTCTTCTTCTATTTTAGGCACACACACAAAAAAATATTTGCTTAATTTACCGTTATTTTTACAAGACTTACAATATCCTTTAATTGTTTTAAGCAGTGCAACTTTATCATCCATCTACATCAAGTGTCAACAATTCAATGTTTAATTTTTAGCTGAGTAAATTAACAAAAAGCATAAAAGTTCTTTAACAAAATGTTATAAATAACTATATATAATATAGTTATTTAATAAATAAGTAAATAAATAAATAAAAAATAAGATATTAAAAATAACAAAAAAAAATTTTGGTTACAATTTATTCAAGCTAGGATAGAATAGTATTTAAGATATCGATTGGAATTTATAAAATTTATACCTTCAAAGTACTTTAACCTTCATTCTAAATGAAAATAAAGGTAGTTAATTTTGAAAACGAACGGCTGGCGAGAGATAACCTTAATGTCAAAATTTTTCAAACTTATGGCTACTATTAATAATAATATTAATAATTACCAGGAAATATTATTAATTATAACCAGTGACTATTAATAATAATAATAACAACATGGAAAACTAATACACTGACCAAACTTCATTGGTAATTAATAATAAATATAACAATCAGTAATTGTAATAAATTCCGATCGAGTGCTCACTCTAATCGACTTATTACCATATATATGTGTGTGTTGAAAGAAACATACAATAGAAGGTCTGAAATATGTACTAGTATATAAATTAAAATTGGTATTAGTCGATATATTGGGTCGCTTGGAAAGTTCGTGCTGCTTTTGGGTGCTTCCAAAGGTCCGCAAAAATATTCAAGCAGTAGCAAAATTTACACTATAAATTATATTTCTTGTTTTTGAAAATAGATCATTAAATTTTCTTAATCGTCACAAAGATTTGGAAACTTATTTCATTCATAGAAGTCTGATACATACTAGATCAGTGATTCTCAACATTTTTTTTGTGGCGGCACACGTTTAACGATTTAGAAATTTGGCGGCACAAAATGAAAAAAATTAGTTTAAAAGTTGTTTACTTATTTATAATACACTGTGTTAAATAGTTTGTGATAATAGTTTTGAATGGGAAATAAAATAATATGTACTACAAAAGCACATTTATTAAGAGATTAATTATTTCTTTCGACTAATTTTTATTAGTTAGTAACAGTTATTAATTTTTTTTTCGTTGCTAGATATGAATCGTTAGCTTGTTTTCAATAGTTATTAACTGTCAGTTTTTTTTACATTGTTATTTTTTTGTAATTTCTTTTTACCTAGTTTTTTTGCTAATTATTAATTATTAGCTTATTTTTGTTAGTTATCATTTGTTAATTTTCTTTTATACCTATTAATTGCATAGCTTACTTTTATGATTAGCTTTTATTTCCGTTTGAAAGTTAATATTTAGCTTTTTTTCTTCCGTTAATTAATAATTTTAATAGTTATTAAATTTTCTACTTATTTCAGCATTTTTTAAAATTGCAAATGACAATTTAAACGCTTCCTTCTTATTTTAAGATTGTCAGAGACAAGACAATCGCTGACAAAGATGTTCACGCGGTTAAAGCCTGGAAAAATTATAAAAAGTATATAATGTATATAATATTATGTATGCATATATAATATTATATATATATACACTTTTCTTTAATTTAAACTTTATTCGTAATTAAAAAAAAGCATTATAATATTTATTTTATCATTTCTAATATTTTGCGGCACACAAAAGTGCCGCGGCACAGTGGTTGAGAATCACTGTACTAGATGAATATCATTAAATCGAAATGGTTGCGAACTGAGAAAAAAAATTCAAAATTCTACCACTTTAATATTTTTTGCGGACTTTGGAAAGCTCCGCTTATCGAAAATCTGCACGAACTTACCGGACGACCCAATTTTTTTTTTCCTTTCTTCCTCTTTTTTCTTTTTTAAATATAAATACAACGCATATATTTTTTTAAATGTATTGAATAAGCATATGCTTTCAAATTACTTACCTCCAGCCATCAGATTGACAGTTTCTAGAACTTGTAATGCCCTAATTTGTTGTACAACAGCCCCTCTATCAAAATGATTGGGTTGCTCATTATTGTTCGCCTGTAAATCATATGAAATGAAAGAATCGAAGTTGTTTGAGCAATTCTTTTTCAATATCTTTTAATTTTAATATTGTATCTTATAATATTATTACTCACAAATTTTATATTTAAAAAAAAAACACCTTAATACAGCCTCATCGCTACTTATAGGCATGGGTGAAAGCCCTTATATAGCAAGACAGAAAAGAGAAAAACCTGGTACGTAAGACATTTCATTCCAGCATTTTTTACGAAAAAAATAAAATATCTGTAACTATCGAGATTTCTTTTAAAATTTTAGCATATATATAAAACTGCTTCTTTTCGAAGATAAAGTAGATATTGCTGAATAATTTAAAAAAAGAATAACTAAACTCCTCCCCAAAACTAGCTATAACTGAAAAGGTTTCACTACCAGCCTTTCCTATTTTCCGTCTCGCTTTCACCCCTGCTTATAGGTATGCCAACTGCTCCAATTGGGCATAGCTTTTAATAAAGCCGGCACTAACTTTTTTAAGAATTTGAGTAAATCTGGAACTACGTTGGAGGCCTCACAAATGGATAACTGACATAAAGTTGTATTTTATGTATAGATGTTATTGTTTATACCTAGTGGTGGGCAAAATTATTCTAAATCAAATAATGCAAAAATATAATATAAACACATATACTTTGCTACCACTAAAAGAAATCTACCACCTCTTCAGAAACCGGAGGAAGTTGGCATCTTTGGACTTACAATGCAACTTCTATATCTTTTTTAATTATTTGAATAAAAATTTATTCAACTAGTAAAATTTAATTATAAATGTAGTTAAAAATTGTTTATTGCCTTTATAAATTTTAGAAAATATGATTTTCCATTGTTAAAATGTGTTTATATATGCAAGGTAAAATCACTTTTAATACATGTTTTCGGTATCTTTGGCAGAAATACAGTAAAAAAATTCACTCATTAAGGAACACAAATTAATATTTAAACGAAAAAAAAAATGGAAAAAAAAAATAGCGAAATCTAGCGAATCACTAGCGAGGAAGGTATGACAAAAGATCTACCAGGATACCGATGAAAACAGAGAGAAGTTGAGAGGCGGTTTTCGGAAAAACACTTCCAAGCAAACTGGTTTTGAGGTTTTTCAAATCAACTATAGCAATAGGGATTCGGCAGATATAGATACTGTTTTTATTTATTTTTTTTTGTTTGAATATTAATAAGCGAATCCTAATATGTATATGTTTGGACAATATTTTTTGTAATTACAAGTACCAAAAAAAATTACAAATATATTACCAAAAAAAAAAAAAAAAAAAAAAAAAAAAAAAAAAGGACCACCTGAATAACTTTTAATCTAATATTTGGCGGCACACAAAAGTGCCACGGCACAGTGGTTGAGATTTTCACATTCTAGGACTCAATCTTAATGTCTCAATGGGCTAACCTCAAATATGCTAACTAATAAGTACAGACGATATTTAAAGTAACAAAATCAGAAATAAAAACGTACTTTCTTTGAATTAATGCACCTTTTTTCGACGGATTTGGCTTTCTGATTCCCAAAATATAGGGGGTGGCCGCAATCTGGGAAATAGGGTCCTAATAGTTTAGTCAGAATACTTTTTGCGTATTTCGCTATATCTGGAGAATTTTCTAAGCAAATTAAAGAAATTTTTTACACTCAATTATTAAATTTGTTTATCCAAAGATAATTCTGTTCAAAAATGACTTTTATTAAATATTTATTATCTTTTATTACTTTATTTATTATTATTTATTAATAGTCGAAAATTGTTTGAATAGTTAGTCATAAAATTTTTGCCTCAATTTAAAGAACGTAATTTTACATGGCAAAATACAAAATTTGAGCGAAATTGGTCAAATAGCTCCTGAGAAATCGAATCTTAAAAATATAACTTTTTCATAATTCAATTTCTCAAGAGCTATTCGCTCGAGTTTGCTCAAATTTTGTATTTTGCCACGTAAAGTTATATTCTTTAAAACGATGCAAAAAATTCATTTAATACCTTACATTTCAAAATTTTTTCGACTGTAAAAGATAACAAATATATAAATAAAAAATAATAAATATTTAGTAAAAGCTATTTTATGCATGGAATTATCTTAGGGTAAACGAATTTTTTTTAATTCGGTGTAAAAAAATTTCAATTCTCAAAACGTTTTTAAGAAATGACGAAATACGCAAAAAGTAAAATTTAGATGAAGGGGTCTAAGCTTAGGAACACTCTCCTGAACAAGTTATTGGGACCATATTTCCCATATTGCGGCTATTCCCTATATTTTGTGAGCCAAAAATTCGTCGAAAAAAAGGTTTGTTAATTAGCGTATTTGAGGTCACCCCCTCGAGCTATTAAGATTCAGTCCTAGAACTTAAAATTCCAATCATTAGATCAAAAGTTATTCAGTGTGGTCCTTTTTTATGCACTATACATACTTAGGCCTATATGTACAAGAAAAAAACATATATAGAGCATATTCTCTGACCACTAAGGAATTTTCGTGTTTGCTGGTAACAAAGGTCATGCATAAATATTTTAATAAATCAGAATTAAATGAATTTTGGTCAACACTATGTTCAAATAAATTAAATAGACACCTAAGATAAGGTTTATCAATAGCCATGTCTTAAGTTCTAACAAAAATTTTATAGCAACTCCATTTGTTTAAAAAAAATTTTCTTAGTTAACTTCCAGTAGGAAATACATATATCAGAAAAAATGTAAGTGCCTGGAGTTTGCGCATATAGAATAGAAAAGTGGCTTATGTATGGGCGCGCTAGTTTTTAAAACAAACAGAATTATTATAAAACCGAATTTCAAATCATGACTATTTGTTTATTCGTTTATTTTTATATTTCTTTTAAATAATTTATGTGTGTCTTCAAAATTCTTTTAATTCTAATTCATTAAATATTAACATATTTCCCTTGTCACCACAAGGTAAAAATATCTTCTGAAACAACGGAAATTTTGAAATAGTTATTCTGAAATATTAGTTAAATATTAATATATTTCTTTTGCTACCACAAGGTAAAAATATTTTCTGAAACTTCGGAAATTCCTATGTAGTTGGAGATATGCTCTAAATATGTAGTTACAAAAGTTATCGATTATCTTTATTTACTTTATATGTTTAACTATCATTCTATTTTTCTTATTATTTGAATACATATTTTGAAATATGGTTAATAACAATTACCTTTATACACCTTATAAAATGTGGTTTTGCGTGCACCAGTGTTCTGAGTAAATTATCCAATCTGCTGTGGAAATCCTGAGTAAGTGTTGAAACTGGTTCATCCCCATTTTGCCTGTTCACAAAAATACATTAGATTAATCACTTTTTTAAATAATTTTTGAAGAATTATTTATGTCCTTTAAATACTTCGTATCAGTGTTGGGAAAAATGTAACCAATAACTTGTAATCGTCAAATAATTAAAATTGACGATCATAATTTTAAGTATTATTAAAAGAAGTCATAATTTACATGGGGCATACAATCATAATGAGAACTAATATTGAAAAACAATTGCAACTTTTGAGGACCCAACATGACAATTGATATTTTGTTTACAAGTAATTATCGTTACTTTAAATTTTTAATTATTTTTTTTTTCCCAATCCTGCATTGCTTAAATCAAAGGTTGAATAAAATGATACTTACAGATCTGTATGAGCAGTAGGTGATATTCGAAATGAAACTCCTCTAGGAACCGTTTCTGAAATTCACAAAAAAAAAAAGTGAAATTATAAGATTTTTCTCTTACAAGTCATAATCAAATGCTAGTCAACGTAGTAACGTATTTAGGGTAATATCAAATAAGTTTAGAAAAAAGTCAATAAATTGTACAACAATTAGTAATTAATTCCTTCCGTAACTCGTAATAACTTACAAAATGGATGATATCAAGAAACTAAATCCACTTCATTCACATGAAACGGACCTTGAGAATGAGCGCTTGAAACTTGTGAAACTTTTTCCACCGCATTCTTGAAATTAATGAATTTGTTCCAATGACAAAATATAACGTAATTAAAACCCACAGATACAGTAGAACACACGCTGTTCGTTGAAGTTGAGCTCAAACCCTACTTCGGATATCCGAAAATTTGGGCAACCAAAGCTCATCGTTTGAATCATGAGATATTTAACGGCAATTAATAATATTTAATAACTATCTGTTCTATATTAGTACTTGGATTTAACTTTCTCGTGTATTTTATAATGCGATAATACGGTGCTTAGGTGGTCTTCAGATTGCTCTCACGTTTTCTGTGCTATAACGTGATGTGAATAGTTCACAGTAAAGTGCTAAGTATACATCTGGTAAGAGACCATATTGTTTTAAATAGGTAAAACACTCTCACGACAGCCAGTTGTTGGTCATGGGGGTTAATGTCATCGAATGTCAGGACCAACGGCATGGTGGTTAGCACTGCGCAATGGCTTTCTTTACTTCCCACTTAAACTTTTACCTATTGGTTTAAATATGGATGGGCTTCAATCAACACGAGAGATGGAATTCCCGTCTTCACAATAGCAGGTCAATGCCTTGACCACTATGGCTGGATGAAAAGTTTTAAATCAATCAAAGGTCACTTACCGTGTGAGTATAATGCTTTAAGTTCACTTCCAAAGAGGTGTGTGGCGAAACCGAAATTGCAGGTTGACTTGTGGAAGACACAGACAGTGTCGTCAGGAACAACATCACGGTTGGTCTCCAAGAAATGCGACGTGTCATATGGCACACGACCAGCGAAATGCCTGATACCAAATATTCTGGCATCTGTACTAGACTTCTGTTCATAGAATCTATAGGAACAATAAGGGAAGCATTAAAACCTAGCTGAATGAATGAATTAATTAGCTTTGCATCATACTGAGCTAGTCTGCTTTTTTTTTTAAAACTAAGTAGAATTTCAAGTATTTCGAGATTTAAAACAGTACAGTCAAAAATCACGACTGTATGTAAGTATAATAAGCTCATTAGGCTCAATAGAGAATAGATTTCATTTTCGTCTGCTGCAGGTCGGTATGGTACGTGGTGATTTTAGTAAAAAATTTAATAACAACATATGATAAGATTAAAACAAATACTAATTATCCCAATTTCACCTTTGAAGGGTAATAAATCAAATCAACTTTGTAAAATTCAAATTGTGCACTTATTTGTTATTAGTAATTATGCGAGCTAATAAATTTTATTTCTAATGGTTTTTTTCGTCAAAACGAAACAAACTTTAACTGTTATAAATTTCTATACGTTAAAGGAATACACAAATTTAAAGCAGTAAACTATACATTTTAAAGCAAAATATTTGTAACAGATATGAATATTTTAAAGTATGTAGGCTTTTCAAAATTTAGCTACCACTTTCCTGGTCGTGCTGGGAGCGTGCTATATCAAATCTAAAGAGGTCAATGTATTTTGGCAGATAAAACAACTTATTGTTGTATCTAAAAAAATAGTTTTTATAACGAAACACTTGTTTTAATACTTTTTAAGTGCTATGTTTTTTAAAAGTACATAGGGCACAAAAAAATTAATTTCTTTCACGTGTGTAATATAATTCGGGCTACATTCATTTTCTTGTTATTTTATACTAACACTTACCTTGGACTATTATGATGTTGGGCTAACACTTTCTTCAAATAACTGTCGGGTGAACCTCGCACTGAGCATTCAACATCCAACATACTCAGTAGTCCTGTCCTCTGATTTAAAAAAAAAAAAAAAAAAAAAAAAAAAAAAAAAAAAAAAAAAAAACACAAATGTCATGTCATTATTTGAATACTTTAAACTTAAACTTAAGCTTACACTTTTTACTTTATAAACAATATTGTTAAAAAATACAAACTTCTAACGGAAAAAAAAAACTACATCTAAAAAGTTATTTTACATTTTAAGAAATTGTCAATTTAAAAACAATTTCTTAAGCTATATGATAAAAATTTTTGAAAAAAATCAATAATTCTCAATATTTTAAGAGTGAAAAAAAAAATCAGCATCATTCCAAATATTAAATCTGAAATGCGTTTTTATAAAATTAAGAAAAAGAACTGCATTTTTTTCTTAGTATTGAACTTGCATTGCTTTGACTAAAAAGAATAAAACTTAATCAAACAGTTGTAACTGCTACAACTTTTTAATTCTGACCTTTAGACTTGTAAACAAGCTATCACAGGCATCCAAACATTTACAACAGCAGAGTCTTAGAAATTTCTTCAGTTTCAGACGTTTTAAAAAGTGGTGATGACAATGAAACATGCATCGATACATTATTACATTTTTGATCAACGCTATATTAGCATACATAATATTTCTTTTACAGAATATATGCCTGCATGAGGATTCTAAATGGAAAAACTAGAGCAAATTATAGTATTCTTTCATTCCTTTCCAGTAAATTTTATAAACCTTTACAGAATATATACCAGCATGAGGATTCTAAATGTAAAACTAGAACAAATGATAGTATTTTTTTATTCCTTTCCAATAAACTTTATAAACCTTTACAGAATATATGCCTGCATGAGGATTCTAAATGGAAAAACTAGAACAAATGATAGTATTCTTTTATTCCTTTCCAGTAAAACCTTATAAACCTTTACAGAATATATACCAGCATGAGGATTCTAAATGGAAAAACTAGAACAAATGATAGTATTCTTTTATTCCTTTCCAGTAAAACCTTATAAACATTTACAGAATATATACCAGCATGAGGATTCTAAATGGAAAACTAGAACAAATGATAGTATTTTTTGATTCCTTTCCAATAAACTTCATAAACCTTTACAGAATATATGCCTGTGCATGAGGATTCTAAATGGAAAAACTAGAACAAATGATAGTATTCTTTTATTCCTTTCCAGTAAACTTTATAAACCAATTTAGGGCAAACACTGATTTCCTATAGACTATATTATAAATGACCGACCATTTCAAAAGAGAATAAAAAAAAACCTATTGAAAAAAATGTATTATTTTCTACGTTCTGCTTAGGAAACCTAAATAATTTCACCAAGTTTATCAATATACAACGCGGCTAACTGAAACAATATAATTTTCCATTTAAAGCAACGATGTGATGCTATATGTGGACAAAAGTAACAGAAACCCATAATCAATCATCTCAGTTGTAATTATTTGACAAACACTTTGTTAATAGTTTTTATATGGTTTTTGGATAGTAGTGACATCAGTTGAAAAACCTTGTAGTAGCCAATTTTAAAATTTGGAGAGGTTAAGTTGTCTCGTTTTCTAAGCAGAATGCAAAAAAACATGCAATTTTTCTCTCTTTTCACATTTCTTTCATTAAACTTTAAAATTATCATTTATTTTTAAGATCCTCGGAACATAATAATACTAGAACAAATATGCATCATTGTAATAGTATTTCATATAAACAACCCATACATTTCTAATTCAACACATATTTTACTTAAAGATGACCTACCAGAGATGAAATGAGGTCAATGCATGGAACGTTATCAACATAGTCTACCTGCAGATCACTCTGCACACCTTCCTCTCGACAAGACTCTATGCTACTTTTGAACACGTGGGTGTTGTAGAAATGCTGCAGAGTCTCAGCGCACAAATTGATGCACAAGTGCTCTAAGTGACTTGGCTGTAATCAGAAAACAAAATAGTAAACATTGAAAGAATCACATTTATATAAGTCAAATCGCATCTTCATGCTTTTATTGCTAGACACATAATGTATGTACAGAAGAAGTTAAGATTAATTGCATGTTATGTTTACAGCAAATGAAGTAGTATAATAATCAATAATAATCGGAATTAACCGTAAAATCACTGCTAGGAAACGTGTAGCAATCTTCATTTTTTTAAATAACAAAGAGCTAAAGTATGTCGCTTTGCTTGGAATCTACCTTTTAAGGTCGTGCGTGTTAATGTTCAGCCTGACTAAAATTTATAATTGAAATTTACTGTTCCGGAGAGTGTTGTTCAAAACGAAATTAGCGTTTTCATAACTTTAAATTTTAAAGGATCACTGTAAAAAAAATGGATGCTCGAATTTCACGAAACTTTCTTCGGTTTTGACTAAGCCGTTTCCTGATATATGCTCCGAGCAAAACTTTCGTCAAAGTGACGAAATAACTATCGTCACTTCTTCGAGGAATTGTCGTTTCGCCAATATTAAAGAGATTTTTCGTCATTTAAAAAAAAAAAATTAACACTCTAATGAGCCTAACTTTTCTAATATTTACTTTATTATGGGCACCATATAGATGGATCAATGTTACCCACATAACGCAAGGAAGTCAGATAGAAAAGAGAGATAACTTCCACGCATGCCCGAAACGGGATTCGAACCCAGGAACTACCTGGTACGAGGTCAACTGCTTGATCAGGATACAGACTGGGCGGCTAGTTTCGTCACTTTAGTTTCGATCATATAGTCTCCATTCTAGTTTAATCATTATAATTAATAATCTCCCACAATGCACAGTGACAAGGAGGTTTTCTCGTCCTATATTTTAGAGTTCTCGTTTTGTCACAAATCGCGTAATTTCGAGACGAAATGATTTTTCCAAAATGAACGAAATACAACTCAAGGATTGCTGAATCATCAAAAGTGAGCGTTTAATTTAGAGAGTGTACATTTTAGAATAAGACTGACCCTCTTAACTGACCTGAAATCTATGACCAATATTAGCTTACTTTGCTGGCTTCGAATCCAAACATGTCCAGTATGCCTATGAAACCATCCGTTGCATGCCTCACAGCTGAATTGAGCACTGTCATTGACTTAGAGGCTTTCACACCACCAGATCCTAGCGTTGATGCATGCTGACTGCTGTTTTCTGAAATATAACAAACAAATAATTTTGCAATGGAGAGCTAAATAATGTTTCAGAACTTTGCAACTTGATTTACTTTAACAAATAACAAACTACGAAGTTATTGAATTCAATATTTAGAAGGTTGGTTGAGCAGTCACCACGCTTTGGCACGTGTGCTGTTATATGTATGAAGGCATTACCAATCCAGTCCACGGCAACCGCTCAGATAAGCTCAGATTAATAATAATGTTGATAAATAATATAAAAGATGACGCCAAATCAAGCTCTATTTAAGAATATTTGTATCACTAAATAAATAAAAATTGTTAATGTCATGATTTTAACACTCTTCAGAAAAGTTTTTCCTAATGGTAGTGAATTAATTATTGAAGTGATAGTGCAAACAAACGCTTGAGAAATTTTTTTTCACCATCACTTAAAACAAAATAACATACTAGCTGGTCTTCTTTATGTACAGTGCTCCTTAAAAAAAAAAATAAATAAATAAATAAATAAATAAAAAATAAAAAATTTAAAAAACGCATTATACAACGGATTCTATATATATATATATATATATATATATATATATATATATATATATATATATATATATATATATATATATATATATATATAGAATCCGTTGTATAATGCGTTTTTTAAATTTTTTTTTTTTATTTATTTATTTATTTTTTTTTTTTTTTTTTTAAGGAGCACTGTACATAAAGAAGACCAGCTAGTATGTTGTTTTGTTTTAAGTGATGGTGAAAAAAAATTTCTCAAGCGTTTGTTTGCACTATCACTTCAATAATTAATTCACTACCATTAGGAAAAACTTTTCTGAAGAGTGTTAAAATCATGACATTAACAATTTTTATTTATTTAGTGATACAAATATTCTTAAATAGAGCTTGATTTGGCGTCATCTTTTATATTATTTATCAACATTATTATTAATCTGAGCTTATATATATATATATATATATATATATATATATATATATAGAATCCGTTATATAATGCGTTTTTATGTATACAGGGTGATTCAAAAAAGATGGGCAAAATTTTAGGAAGTGATAGTACACACCCAAACAAACAATTTTTACCAAAGGATGCATGGTCGAAAACAAAACGCAAATGTGCTGGCGCATTTGGAAAGTTTGATGCAAGCGATGCATTTAGTTCCAGCAGAACGCAGCACCAGCTCATTACGTACGAGAAGTGCGAAACTATCTGGACGTAACCTTTCCAAACCAATGGATAGGTCGAGGTGATCCTATAGCTTGGCTACCGTGCTCGCCAGATCTTTCATGTCTCGATTTCTTTTTGCGGGGACAGCTGAAGCTCTAATGTATGAGACTCCCATTGAATCTGCTGAAGAACTTGTCGCCAAGCTTTCGGCCGCTGCAGGGAAAGTTCGTGATATACCTGGTGTGTTTCAGAATGTTCGCCTATCTTTTCATAGCCGTTGTACTGCGTGCATAGCCGCTGCCGGCCACTGTTTTGAACACGTATTGTAATCACATGCCATTAAATTTGCTTTTATAACTTAACTTCATCGCTCTTTGTGTGTTTTTGCCTCATATAAGAACATAAACTTTGACGCCCTCTAGCGGTTTTGCGTTTTGATTTCGACCCTGCATTCTTTGATAAAAATTGTTGGTTTGGGTGTGTACTATCACTTCCTAAAATTTTGCCCATCTTTTTTGAAGCACCTTGTATATATATATATATATATATATATATATATATATATATATATATATATATATATATATATATATATATATATATATAAAGACGATATTTCTGTTTACGAAAGCAGACAAAGCAGACACAAAAACGTACATTGTCTGAATAAACATTCTTTTTTTGGACAGATTTGGATTTCTGGGCCCTGGAAATATAGGCACTGGAATTGCCTACGATCCAATACATAGATCTTGATTGCTTGTTCTGTACTACAATTAGTTATTGTATTTGCAAAAAATTTACTTTCAATTATTAACTAATTACCTGTTTGGTTATGGACAGATTCATTGCTGTCCGAACTCAATGTCCCGGATGTGGATCCAAGTCTTTTCAAACTGTTAGCTCTTCTGACTATTGTTGCTACAGTTCGGCAGTACAGAGCTTTGGATAATGCATCCCGAGTGGAGGTGGCCTGTCAATGTAATCATTCAGAATAACAACATGTAAAAGAATACATTATTTTAAAGTTAATAATTAACAACAGATATGGGACATAAATATGGAAACACTTCTATGCTAACTCTATGTAAACAATTTCTTTCGGCAACAAATGTTTTGGATGATTTTGCACGGCAAAACTATTGGCAAAATTTGAGAGATCATGCTAGAAGTTTTTAGAAATGGTGTCCTTTTTACCCATGCGAAATTTACATCGACCAAAATGAGTGTAGGAAGTTAAAAGTTTAGTTTTTTCCTTGTTTAGTAATACTATAATTTTAAAAGTCTTCTTATATACAGTCCCTGGCAAAATTATTAAACGCATCATCAACATCATAGTTGGCCAGACAGCCCAATGAGGGCTAATGCCTTCCTTTGAAAATTTCTCCATAATGATTTTTAACTTATCTCTGATCTCCAATTCTTTTCATCAATTGCAAGAAAATCAGAATCCACCGAGTCAGCCCATCTCAACCGCGGCCTTCCCCGCTTTCTTGTTCCGGTGGGTTTAAAAAACAGCATCTTTTTTTCTGTCATCACTCATTCGAATCACGTGGGCCATCTAATTTATTCTATTTATTTTTATGTATTTAATACCATCGGGTTGTTTATTATTAGACGCACTGTAGTTTTTTAATAATTACATGCTTTGCACGAGTTTCTATGCAATTTCTTTTATATTTAAACATACATGTAATGGATTTTCATTCAGGATATTTTTTTTATATACTTCCTACTTGTATTTTTTTAAACGCATTGCGTTACAATGTTAACCGATTGATACACTAACGTAAACAAGTGTAAACCGGTTTCAGTCGCATTCCTGCTAGTGCGCAGTTACGGACGTGTTTTTGTAGCTTTATACGATGCGTTTATGGCCCTCGTGAATGTTAAAATGTTTTCAAACCAAGAAACATCGCGAAGATTGAAGGTTCCTGAAGCTAGCGTACGACGCGTAAAAAAGAAAATTGAGTCAGGGGACGAATTGAGCCCGAAACGACAGAAAAGATGCGACAGAATCTTATAGTGCGTCTAATAATTCGGCCAAGAACTGTAAATATCGCAATCCTATATAAGGATTTTAAAATTGCTAGTATTAAAGCTTAAAATAAGTTATTAATTCAGTGGCTTGGTGGCGCAGTTGGTTAGTCGTCGGCCTTCTGAGCCCAAGTCTGCGGGTTCGATCCCCGGCCCTCACACCGGATTTTCGGGAAGCAGAAAATCCTCAGCAGCCATGTCGTATGATTATGCGGCATGTAAAAGATCCCTAAGAATGCCTTATTGGCTCCTGGCATTTCCGGCAAAATTAAATTCCTAGTGCATTTTAGCATCCAAATAGAGTCTCGGTGCTAGACGTCCAAATTAACATGGCCAACGGTGTCTCACCCATTGTGGTGGTCGAAAGAGTGGTTACCACTTCTGGAGAACGCACTAGGTCTGCTCATCGGGAAGACTGATTGTGCAGCTCATTGGAAGAAAAAAAAAAATTCTCAATTCACTCTTCTCATTTTGGACGATTCTAATTTTGCATGGGTAAACTAACATGATTTATAAAAATCTGTCATCATTGATCTTTCATAACTGAGCGAACAATTTTGCCGCATAAAATCTAGCAAAACATTTACTATTAAAAGAAAGATTGTTTACCTACAATTAGTATAGATGTGTTTCCCATTTTTCCCCCTACCCCTGTATGAGAGTCAATAATGGTGTTCTTATACATTTTAAAGATATTTTTTTTTCATGTTAGAGTTTCATTTACCATATATCCAAAAAATGACAGAAAATTTGAAAAATCAATTAAAGATATAGGAAACGTCCTGCTTAATAAACCATGTAATTTATTGTCACCAGGATTTAGTATTAAAGTTCATCAACAGGTTACGCTGCATTTTGGAAAAGCTTTAAAGCAATGCTTTAATAATAACCTCAATTTAAAATAGCAAAGTGGTGTTGCCTGAGAACAAAATGTCCGAACTAATAGCCAATATGGTGTAAAATGCAGCAGAAGACATTGTTTTTATATTTTTATTTAATCAGCAACGCCAATTGCTGACGAACTTTGTAGTTAGTTATGTAACTTGATAAAAATAAATAACCTGACTTTCTAAGTAAAACGCAGGAAATCGTAAATATCTCCTTCTGTTTTTCTTTAATTGATCTTATAAATCGTCGGTAGTTTTAGAACGCTTTTTTATTCAAGTTAATGCTTACAAGTTTGGCATCACAAAGAGACTTCACTAGTTGTCCTCTAACATTGTGAGTTCGTGTCGTTAAGCCCCTGAAAAGTGCCACACTAGATACTCCAAGAAGAGTTGCAACAGCCTTTAGTTCAGCTAAAAAAAGGAAGAAAAAAAAAACTTTGTAAATATGTTAATAATTTAATATGGGTAAATGAAGAAAAACTATTAATGTTTCAAATTGAAATTAAGACATAATCTCACGGAAAAACTTAAAGTCATTTAAAAAAAGAAAAAAAAAAAATATGCTCCTACCTAAATTCAAAAATTCGACAGTATGAAAATAGCATATAATTTTTTAATCACCATGGTCAATGATGAAGAGCTTACTTAATAGTCAATAATTTAAAAAATAGCTTCAAATATTTTCATCCTTAAAAACAACGGTGAAGAGACAAAAACTATCTAAATTGTTCAGTCATCATAGAAGATAGCGAAGTAGCCTCATAAACAGATAATAATTATAATAAGTTCAACTTTTTTAATCATAGACAATGAGGTCTCTAAATAGACAAAAATTTAAAAATAGGTTTTCATGCAAAAGGATAAATTGTAAAGAGACATCTTAAAACATAATAAATTAAAAAAAATATACAAGTATAATTTTTATTTTATTGTCATACACTTTGATAAAAAGCAGACTAAAAAATTACTTAAAAATGGTTTTAAATATTTTACATCGTCGGTGACAATGGTAAAGAAAGCCTCTTAATAAGCAACAATTTAAAAGTATGTTGCATTTATAAAAATAAAAATATCCAGTAGAAAGCTAACAAAAATTGTGCAAATAGGCTCAGACGCATACCATTTCCACCTTTGACATCGACTTCCATTCCGGTTCCATCCACAAATTGTATGTTTCCTAAAAGCAGTATAGCAGCCAGTACTCGTACAACATCCATGGACGGGATACCTAAGACTGAGAGGCAGGACTAGAACAACAAATAAGTTTCAATTATTTTAGTACTCTTTTTTTAAAAAATGTACAAAATGATGTTTACTAGGAAATATTTGTTAATTGGATCTATCCTTTATGATGTGAGACACCACTGAGTGTCGCCCCGCATCTCATAACAGTCATGATGTACCTAAAAGCGCTACAAAGTAGTCCCCCGTGTTCTCCTGATTTATCCAGCCTTAATTTCTTCCTTTGAAGAGTTCTCAAACTTATCCTGTATCAAGAGTCTGTGGATTCTTCAAAAAGACTCAATTGCATTGCTGCTGCCATCAAAGAAACTCCCTGTGTATTTAACAGGGTCAGGTAGGCATGCTTATCATTCAATGACCCAAAATTGGATAAAATGTTGTGAAAATATGAACTGTATTCATTCAGTACGCTATTTAAACACATGAATTACAACAAATGTTTCCAATTAATCACTCTCTTGTACCCTTCCAGATCTCCTACAACTTTCCTTTGATATTTGGTCATGAGATACTATGCAATTTTTTATCTTTATGTTGTGCCGTCTCTTCTAAATGTTTGCCACTACGCCTTGTTATGTTCTCTTTTGAATGATGGTTACTGATTAAATATTCTTTTAAAGTAATTACGCATTTGTACCTTCTGTAAAAGTGAATTACGCCATTAATAGCTGCGAAGTTTGGATAAAAGCGTCGAAACCAGTTAATTTGTCTGAGGAAACAAAATGCAGTAAAAAGAAGCAGAAAGTTATTACTACGTGTGTTTATCAAATTCACTCTATTACTATCAGATTTAATCCTGAGTTTGTCAGATTCTACCAGTGATATCGGAACCCGGTTAATCTGATTGTTAATACCTACTCATTAGGAAGAATAAGTTATTTTCTTATAATACTGGTAACCACTTTTAATTTTACAATGGCATTTTCCCCCGGAAGACGAGTACAACTCTTGCACTGAGCACTAAAATTCTTATTTAGAATTTAAAAAAAAATAATAATAAATGGTGGTGGAAAGAAGAGTTTACCTTCCAGGCCTCGAATCTGGATGCATCTTCACTTTCATTCTGTGTTATATCCCCTTGATTTAGGTAACAAAGATTGTGTAAGGAATAACCAGCAAGACTTAGTTGTGCTGAAAAAAGAATGAATAAATTGAATTAAAGACAAGCCAAAATAACTACATATCTGTTGTAAAAATGTTAGTTTGGTGAAACTTGTTGACTACCTCTGTAATTTGGTCACCTTTGTCCAAGTTGATCTAAATGATTAAGTACTAAACTCGCTTGTAAAATTATATAAAACTCTCCCTTTATAAGTTGATCACTTGTCTGAATGAACCATCAAAATGTTACTCCACAAAAAGTCAACTTAAACAAGGTCCCACAGTATGTATTAATGACATTCTCTTTTTATTTAGAGCATGTCACGATATTTGACCTAACTTAACTCCTGAATTGGATGAAACGTTGTTAGCCTTCGAAACTACTCATTTGAAGCTGCACATCGACTGAATTGATATATCAATGGAATACAGAATATCTCAATGTCACCCCCTCCCTATATTCCGAGCGCTCAAGAATTTAAATCGACCAAAAAAAGTACGTCTATGTTTCAATTTAGTAATTTAAAATAATCGTTCGCACAGTCAAGATCTGCGACAGCTCAGATTTCGAATTTAAATTTAAAATGTAAGAAGGATTAAGGCCCCTCTCCAAACTATTCACCTTTGAGTTAAAAAGAGTCCACTTCATGTTTAGGTTCTCAAATGATTTCAATTTTAAAAAAAAGTATCACTTCAAACAAATAAATGCAACGAAGCTCTGGTTTTATTTGCATACTTACCGCGTTCTTCTTGAGTGAGACCAGCCAACATTTGGTAAAATATGTGGTAGTTCTTCTCATTAGGAAGCAAACGTATGACCCGTGTCTGCAAACAAAATAATTAACATTAAAATGTATAACTGAGAAGGCTGACTAGTACAATATATTGTTCTTAAACGCCATCATAAAAATCATGTTTTTCATGATTCTCTCTAAAATTAACATGGGAAAAAAATAACTTGAACACTTCTATAATAACTTTAAATAAACACTCCTTCTTTTATTTTATTTTTTTGGCAGCAAATGATTTGGATGATTTTACATAGCAAAACTGTTCTCACAATTTGAAGAATCACCGCTGAAGCTTAAAAAAGAAAAGTATATGTATAGAATGTATACTAATGTATATATGTATAGAATGTATGCTAAGAAAAGTATATGTATAGAACAGCCGATCCATATTTTGGGTTTACGACTACTAATTTTCAAATCCGCAGCCTTGTAATTTTGAACCAAAACTAGATGACAAGGGAACTCCTGGATCAAGTAATGGGAGAAACTTGCCTTCACGGACGACTTTTTGATGGAAATAACCCGAATTTAAGTAACATGGAGAGGAAGACCACAAAAATCTTGCACGGTTAGCCCGACGGCAAATGATTTATAACCCATGATCCGTCTTCCACTGAGGATATTTTCCGTCAGCCCTCTGAACGGTGCGAGCCGGGTGCAGAATTCGTATCAACCTGCCATCGCTGGGATTCGAACCCGGTTCACCTTATTGGAAGGCAAGGGTTCTATCCCCTAAGCTTCCACGGCTTATTAATCGTGTAATTGGTGAAATAAATGTTTATATTTAGGGAAAAGTGGACAAAAATTGGGGGTTCAGAATCAAAGAATGTTTTTTAAAAAGCAATTATAAGCCTACAATTAAATAGAAAACAAAATTTCCATCGATACCATGCCATTTTTTATTGTATTAAATTATTAGACTCTAACTTAATATATATTTTAAAGATATAAAAAAATTGAAAAAAAAAAATTTTTTTTTTTTTAGCAATTGAAACTATTATTTTTATGTGAATGCCACATAGCTCTGTTGATGTTTTCTTCAGATTTCTTATTTATATTTAAAGTAAGAAACAGCAAAATGTACGTTTTAACATCAATTTTTAAAATACTATAACTGATTTCGAATCATTTTATTCATCACTATATATAAATATCTTAAATATAAAACACGTAAAGTGAGAGATAATTGGATCTTTAGACTGTCATTTCAAAATTAAAAGAAGCGAACAGCATTTTTGAATTATAATTGATTAATATTACTCATTTAAAAATAGAATAAGATATTTTAAATGTTTTTTTTTCCTTCTAAATATTAGTTTTCTGCTATTTTTAATTTTTCTTTTCGATAGCGATTGAACAGGATTCTATAGTCCTTGAGAAATAAACAGAATAAAGTAATTTAAAAGATTAAAACAGTGAATGTATTTTTTCTCTCTCCTTTTTTAAGATACAACTTTTCATTTCTTTACAACGTCTTAATTTCAACAACAACAACAAAAAAAAAAAAAAAAAAAAAAAATTTTTTATTTTATGGTTACTTCAATCTCATTTTAGCTTATACAGACAATACTATGGCTATTATAAACTAAAAACATATTATCCAATGTAATAAAAACTAAATTAAAATAACAAATGCGACAAAGATGACATTTAAAGTCAATGGATTTTTTTTCCCTAAAGAGAAAAAAAATGAAATAAAAGTTGAAAAAAAAAAAGTTTGATTAAAAAAGTGATCCTAACTTACCTGATCCAAAAAGTAGCAGTGTATTTTGGTTCGATACAGAGCTCCATCTGTTACTTGCACTTCTATAAAGTGACCCTAAAAATGACATTTCATCTAGTTACATTTTGACCACAAAATATCATAATAACGATTTAACAGTCTAGCCACAATGATGGGAAAACTGACTAGTGAATTAAAAATAATAAAAATATGTGAGGGAATAAAAATATTCGGAAGCTCACAGAGCAGACAATTTTTAGAAAATATTTAATACCGCTAAATAGAAACATCTAATCTATTACTTTATTTCAAACAAAGTAAAGTATCCATGACTGCTACTACTTGTAGATGTAGTTAATTTACGTCGCACTAGAGCTGCACAATGGGCTATTGGCGACGGTCTGGGAAACATCCCTGAGGATGATCCGAACACATGCCATCACAATTTTGATCCTCTGCAGAGGGGATGGCACCCCTGCTTCGGTAGCCCAACGACCTGCACGCGAAGTCGAGCACTTTACGGTAGAACAGTTTAACGAGGACCAATACCGCACACCCTCGGTCCCTACGCAGACTGATCCAAGTGGTCACCCACCCACACACTGACCGCAGCCAGTGATGCTTGACTTCGGGACTGCTACTACTTAATGTTGTTGTTGTTGTCACCTGCCATTAAGGCAGTGTTGGTGCGATTGTTCTTGTTTTGCAGTGGCGCCATCTATGGCCAAGAATTCGACTTTTGCCACACTCATACATCACACCCGTTTATAGGTTGGACGCTATTATTTAATTACTTGCTGCTAAAAAACTAAATAGTAGCAGTTAAAAATAGTTTTTTTTTTTTTAAGAAACGTTAGAAAAGAAATGTTTTAAATATCATTTCTGATAATTAACAGAACTGGGAAGCTTTTTAAAAACTCCTTTTTTCATTGAGATTCTCGTTTTTTACGATGCTTTTAGTTCATAATAAACTTTTGGTGATAAAATATCATTACGCAGTACGTCTTTTAAAATTGGTGGGACATAGGGGGCTTCTATTCGTGATATTGAGGAAAATTGTGTTCGACACCTTAAAACTACAACGAAGTTTTTTTTTTTCCTGTAAGAATTGAAACGATATAATCATGCATTTAGGGATTTCGCATAATTAATTTAATACCGTACATTTGCCTGCGTTTAAAATGTTTCAAATTTTACTTTTTTTGTTTTGTTTTGGTATAAAAGTACCAGACTACAGTTCTAAAAATGTAGATTGCAAAACTGTACGGGTAAAATTGTGTCAGAAAAAAAGAATCCATTAAAATATCGTCTTATTTCATTCCGCCGACTCCTGTTGGGAAACAATCTTACAAGAGTTGGAAAAAAATAATGCTAACTAACTCATTTTTTTCATATTTCTTATATTCATATAAGTAGAAAATTAGTTTAAAACTTTAGAAGTATTTAAGTCATGTGATTTCTCATAAATATCAATAAAATTTATAGCTTTTAAGAGTTCGAGGGACCGGCAATGGGCGGAAAACAATTGCAAAATTTCTTAATACCTTTATTACTATTTTAATTAAAGCTCTAAATGATAAGGAATTTTTCACAAATACCATTTTGTAATAAAAAACAAAATTTAATAACCAATGATAATATCCTAAAATGATGGTCCGGGTAACACTTGTTCTACCACTTATTTATTTATTTTTGAAGAAGAAACGGTCTTAAAAAAATTAATAAAAAAAAAATAAAATAAAAAAACGCTAGGTTCTTACAGATTATTTTAACAATATAGCTACAGGAAATTTGACACTAGGTCCTGTGAACATGTCCTCCAACTACTAAGGAATTTCCGTAATATCAGTAAAAAATTTCTCAATGGTAGCAAAAGTAAAATATTATTATTTTTTTCTTTATTGAATTCGAATTTAAGGAATTTTGTAGAACACTACATATTAATAATTGAAACTCATATATAAAAGGCCAAATTCACTTATTCTGCCGTGCAATTCAAAAAACAACGTAAGTGCCCCATGGTGGATTTTTTTATTTTTTTTTTTCACGGTAGATCATCATCTTTCTAGCTTGTATTCGGAAGGGACAAAATCCGTGAATACCGAGACTTATTAATAATTATTTTCCATGGTAGGAAGCAATCACGTATATGCATTATAACTTTTAATATGTCTAGGTAGTCAAGGTTCCCCAAAACTAGCTTGGTATGAAATGGTTCCATTACCAGTTTTGTATCTTTTTTCTGTATATAAAAAACCTTGAATTAATTTCAGTAGTGAGGGAATAAGGGCGCAAATTCTAAGCTTATCTCACATCATTTTAACAATAAGGTAATTGAAAAGTTTTCACATTTTCAGGGAAGCATATAACTCTGATTTGTTTGTTATACCTTTCTTTTTGCATGCTTTTGCTAAATCTTAGCTGCATAAACCCAATGAATAATTTTTTAAAAATATACATATTGTTGAAAACCTTTCGCATTACTAGAATCAAATGTAAAATATTGGCAAATATAAAATAGAAAAATGCTTTAATTTTTATTTAATTATTTTTAGAAGCATGATTCAAATTTCAAGGCGGAAAAAGCTCACGAAATCGATTAGTAGTTTCTTTTTATGTATTTTTGTCACCCACTAGATAAACCTTGAAATCTGGTGGTAAACGATCTAAAAAATCATCCTATTGAAAAATCTTCTAATAACATTCTCTGGATGAAATGGTTAAATCCAGAGACACACAAATCTAAAAAGTGCTTAAAAAGAAAAGGAAGATGAGAAAAAAAGAAGCCAGAGACAATTTTTAAAGGGACAAAAATCACACAAAAAGAATGCGGCAGATTTTAAAATGATAGAACTCAGAAATTTGATTGTTATAAAATTCTTTATTGTATACAACTGTCGGCACTGTAACTATTGTATACTACTGCCAACTGGGAAAATAAAAACTGTCAACTCAGGCGCTAAACGATTTTTAAAATCACATCGACGCGCATAATCAAGAAGAATTAATAAAATCTTAGTAAATATGAAGTTGAAAACTTTTAACATTTTTTTCCCTCACAGTCGCATTCATTTTTTATTTATAAGATAAAAAAAAAAAAAATTCACGGATCTGATTGTTGTAAATTTCTTTTGTTTACTTCTGCGAACCATCGAATGCACAAACCTTGAAACCTGCCGATTAACGGGATTCTGATGGCTATGAGCTTTACGGTCAAGTGCCAGATATATAATCATCATTCTAAGATTTAAATCCCCCCCCCCAAGAGTCAGCGTTTAAAAGCTTCTCAAAATGTATAAGTATTATAATGAACACAAGGGCGTATATCTTCATGATATCAACCGCAGATACCATGACCACTATCTGCGGAGTCTTCCGGCACCATTTTTTTTTTTTTTAAACATCCACTTGATAAACAGTTACTAAATATTAATTTTCAGCAATTTCTCTTAAACTCGTCGCCCACGCTGAAATGGTATTTTGATTGGATTGGTTCTTAGTAAGTGATGGGCGTATCCATTTGATTGACGTGCCCTGAGGTTCTCTCAGAGCCAATGACCAGAAGCCGGAGTTCCTGTCCCTAAGCATTCCGAATAAGATTTCTTTTGCCAATTTCCAAATCAAAGTTGTTTTCATTTATTGGTCTTTCGATTATTTGTATTCATCGGATGTGCGGACTCAACCTCCAGCACGTATGTCATTGTCATCTCGCGGGTGACTAGAGGCTCGGTAAAAACCAGAAAGGTGTAGTATAACTCACGGCTTAATTACCGGTGCTCAATAATTATTAAATGAACCGAATTGAGAGCCTCCCCATGATTGATTCGAAGGAACGCAGCCGGAGCCCCGCATGGAATCCGTATCGGTCATTAAAGATCGATATGACGATAGTTAAATTGTAGGCAACGCGGGGACACTTTTTCAATCTTTCATGCAGAAGATGTTAGATGACAAATATCGGGTCATGTTTCCAGGGAAAAAGTTGCCGTTCAAGGTAAAAGTGTTGAGAGATGATGCAAAAAAATTCATTTCCAATTTAAAGAAAGTGATTAATGATTTAAGGGTCATAGGATTATGATACGAAAGAGTTATGAGAAGTAGTAGCTCATAACTGAGAAAAAAAAATTACATATTTTAAAAGAGAGATAAAAATTCTTCTCCGGTTTGAAAAGTACAAGCGTTTGGAAAAGATGAATTACCATTTAAATGGTTTTTTCCACTTCATTGAATTACACTATAGAAATTTGAGAATAATTTTACTTTGATATAATTGCGTCATACTCTCAGAAGTGAAGAAAACTTTTTGTTCAATATGGTTATGAAATTGTGAAAATCTCTGACCAGTCTAGGCAAAAGCGAGCCTTAAGCCCACCAATTTTTCCGTGCGTCTTGTTAAGTAATTTTGAAATTAACTTACTCGTTAATACACTCTAAACGTTCAAAATAAAATAACTAGAATAAATAAATAAAAAAACTAAACACTTATTGACCAGCGTGTTCTTTAACGTTAATTCCGTTTAATATTTTTTTTTTTTTAAATTTTACATTTAGGAGTGCAATTTTAGAAATTTTGAAATCACACAATTGAAGGTAATTTTTGTTTTTCAGTTTAAGTTTACATATCTATAAATTAAGACTGAATATACATGAAAGAAACAATGTTATGAGCAAATAAAAATAGCTATTATGTATTATATATTTTTATTTTTGAATTTTTTTTTCGGATTAAAAAAATCAGACTAAAAAAAAAAAAAGGTAGTTATAATTATAAATACTAATTTTTGAGGTTTCTCTCAGAAATCACGGTCTCTAATCCCAAAGTAGAGCAGAAACTGTAACATTTTCACATAGTAAAATGGATCAATAATTGAAAAATGCTTTTTCTTCTTCTTTAATTTATTTTTTTCCATCGAATTTTGAAGCAGTTTAGAGCTGAAACTGTAGCAATGGCACATAGTAAATTGGATATGAAGTTCAAATTTCACAAGAAATCATGCCTGGTTTAGTTAGAGATACAAAGTTCTTCTTTCATCTAATTCAGATGTAGACTAGAACTGTGACTGTAAAAATTGTCTCAACTAAAATGGATCTATAGTTCAAAAGTGTCTCACAAGAAACAAGATCTATACTGTCATCTTCTTATAATAAATGGATTTATCCTATCATCAATAACAATACAAATTTGTGCCAAATAGCGATCATGGATAACAATTAATAAACAGCAATTTAAATTTAAATTAGCTTATTTAGATATTCTTCCGATCAAAGTCGATGATCTACGATTTTTTTTTTTCAATTTCTTCATGGCGTATTATGGGTATAATGAATTACACCAAAAACAAGTGGGGGGGGGGGAGAAGTCTGCAAAAACGATTAATAAAAAAAACTTGCGTTCAATTTGCGTACCACGCCTGTTACACTTTAATCCATTAATTAAAACTCGGGATAATAGTGTGCTCAAGCATTGCAATTTTCCTGGTGTCTAAAATGATGCTTTGATTCGACGATTTATTTTGGCAAAATGATAGTGGATAATCGTTTCTTTATTTAAGAATATCACTAAAGCTTTAAATAAAAGTACCGACAAATTATAATTTTAATGATCTATGGTTAATTCAATGTCATTGACAACGTAATGATCTTTCTGTTTTGAGGAAGAGGGCTATATTAATCATCATTGTCAATTTGTTTCGATGGTTAATATAGATGGTTCTGATGGTAGGTTTGAAATTATCGCCGAAACTGTAATAACTTGATTAAATTCAATTTCTTTCCCTTTTTTCTACAAAAAAATAATAAAATAATAATTAAAGACTTTAGATGGAACTAGTGATTGTAGTAATTTTTCGAAATGAACAGCTATTCATATAGAAAAAACTATTTCGAAATTCAGATCATATGCACTTAAAACCTTCTTCAACTCTAAAATTGCTCAAAAATTTTACTTGGAATTTTTATTCTCTGAGGTCACCTGGATTTAAAGATCTGGTCAAATCAAAATATCTTATATAGTTAAATAAAATTAAATTAAGAGGAAGCTACACAGTGGGAGAAACTCTACAGTGTAAATTTTTTTTCACCTCCATTATTTTTTCTTTTCTTCTTTTTCTTTCTTTTTTTTAAAAAAAAAAGTTTAGAGTTTAAGTTCAGGAAAAACTTAGAGGACTAAACCAAGAAGTTTAGGATATTAAAGAAATGTTTTCAAAATATCAAAATGCAAACAAGTTATGCCAAGATTATGCGGTGAGGAAAGTATCACGCAATAAATTATTAAAATTTTGATAATTTGACAACATTTTTCCAGCATTTGAAACTTCATGGTTTACTCTAGATTTACCAGAATTCACTTTTTCTTTATATTAATATATAATTTTTTATATATATATATTTTTTTAAATTTGTGATGAAGAGTTTCACTAGAGGTACAAGCGCTCTCTTAAGATTTTTCTTTAAAAATTCTTACTTTTTAAAAATTTTATTTATTTTATTTTAAGTATCATTTAAAATCTTTATCCACTAAGTTCTTCAAGTGATGAAAAATAGATGCATGAATTTTGCAGCTAAATGCACCTTCAGCCTTCTACTTTAAAAACACAAGATTGTCACTAGGTAACTTAATCCACCGGGATCGACAAAATTTAAAGACGTGGCAAAATTAAATTATAAAGTTAAATATTATTTTGTACCTTCAACTACTAAGCTCTTAAATTGATGAAAAATCGATGTGGGACTGTTTGTTATTAATTGAACTTGGAACCTCCCTCTACTAAAAACATTCAAAGACTGTTTCTTGGTACCTTAATCAGGTGAGGTCGGCAGAATTTAAAGATGTGACCAAATTAAATTAGCTTGTATATTTAAATAAGATTTTCTCTGAGAATCTTCAATTTTTTCTAGGATATCCCTTATAACCTTCATCAACTAGGCATTTTAATTCCTGTACACAATGTACGGGATATTTTATACAATTTTACTTACGTAAGAATTAGTAGTCGTGATCTTCAAACGCAAAGTATTGCCTGCGTCGCATTTAGTTTCGTGCGACTCAATGCAGTCGAACATTATTAACGCGAAACCGCTTAGAGTGAAATTTCGCTTTACATGAAACACGTGTTTGGTTCCGTGAGTCAGGAAGGAATCAATTATTGTTGCATTTTACGTATTGAACATGAAATTTTCATCGCTTAACATGAAAGGAAACTGCACAAATAATGAGCATGTGAATAAAATCTCAATAATTCCTTTTGAGTCATGCTTTTTCAATTTTCTTCCTTTGCTAGAAGTAGCAGAAGGGCAAATAAATAAAATAGTAAAAATAAAGCAGTTAAAACTTTTTAAAGTTTATTTTAATTTGTTTGGTTCATAATAGTATTGTTTGCATACATTAATGTAGTACATAGCATGCATTAATAATAAGTGATAAATTGTTTTCACAATGTATCGGATAAAACAAAATTCGGTTAACATGAAATATTTATGATAGTCCCGCCGATTTCGCGTTAACGAGGTTCGACTGCATGTAATGCAGTCGAACCTCGTTATGGTATGCATGTTAATTTCGTTGAGGTATGCATGTTAATTTCGATTAATATATGAATGGGAAATAAAATACTTACGATTCGACTAGATTCAGAGTTGTTGGCAGTTTTGGCACTGCCCAGTGATCTGAGCACTGTAAAGGCTGCAGCCAGATGCTTGAAGGCATCCGTCTCGGGACCACCACCGGCAACATCAAACAGTTGCCGTAGCAGCAACATTGAAGAATATGTTTTGCCGCTGCCACTTTCTCCACTAGAAAAAACAACAACATATAATTCATGTAATAATAAAGATCTCAAATAGTAAGAATAAAGTGTTGTAGAAAGCGCCTTGATGGAAAAAAATAGTGGCCTTTATATGATAAAACCAACTGATTATGTTCTTTTGATGCCTAGCCAGGGTGGTCACAATCTGGAACAGTGGTAAAACCGAGACGGAAATGAAGAAAAACTGGTAGTAAAGCAGTTTCATTAATAGCTGGTTTCCGGGAGGGGTAAATCTATTATTTTCCTTAAATTATTCGAGAATCCTTTTTTTAAGAAAACAATAACCATCCTCAAAAGACGGCCAACAAGGCAGTTTTGTCTACCGCAAAGTATCAATGGTATTAATCAAAGCACGGAAAATCCATCTTTGTGTAAACTCAGGGTTGTCACTGGCGACTAAAAATGTAAATAGTGGGGACTTATCGAATTCAAAGTTTTATGGAGAGAAAATAAAATTAGCAACTTCTTGTCACATATTTTTCTCAGTTTACTATTAAAACTGAACTCAAAGAATGCTTTTGCTTTAAATATGAATAATTTGAAATTTAAGTCTTAGTGGTAGTCACAATTGTCTAACTAAAGATATGAAATTTCAATTTGATAGTGGAATCTAATATTAAGAAAATTGATACTAAATATAAAGCTTTTTCCAAGTGTGTATGATCCCGAAAAAAAAAAAAAATGACAAACCCTATTTAAATACTGATATTCGGTCCCAAAATATAAGTAAACAGTAAACATTTTATTAATGTGTAATGGCAGATAGAACTATCTTATTTCTACTAAATAAATCTTAATAATGTAACACTTGTTCTACCACTAAGAAAGTTATTTTCTGAAAGCACAGAAATTCCGTATTTGTTAAAGTGCAGAATTTAAAAAGATTTTACTATTAACAAGACTTTATTAATTAGTTAATCTCCTTATTTAAGTATGTTTTAAACATAAATTTAATTTTAAGATGGCAATTGTATTTATCTATTAGTGTTATATTTTGTTCAGGAAATTACTTTGATTATTCCAATGGATGATTTTATACGAGAAAAACGTGAGCTATTGATTTGTTTGAATTCACTGTGGAAGAGCATCTCGTGTTTGTGAATGAAATGAGTATACCCACCTGAGAATGATGGCTTGAGGATAACCGGTTTCACTTTGTTGGCGGACCGCTTCGTGGACGACCCTCAGCAGTTGTGGACACCGAGAAGCGGCATGAGCGCTGCTCAGGGTCAGGGGATTCCCCACGTCTTGGTAAGGATTCACAGAGAGCAAGATAGGACCCACATTCGTCTACAAATATAAAACAAAGAGGTCGATATTAATTACGTTTTATATATATATACACACACACTACCCTACGATAATGGAAGAGATAGGATATTTTTTATTAAATTGCGAAAGAAAACAAGTATTTTTGAACACCCTATACCAGAAAATCAGGCAAAAAGCTTGTAACTTCTATTTATTACTTTAGTTGTTATTTTTAATAACTGTATAAAGTTCCGTAAGCCTAGGGTAAATATTTATGGAGATATGAACATTTTTATAGAAAAATCAATTTTTCACTTTACGGTTTTTCATTAATTAAACAAAATTTTTGGAGAATTTTAAGATTAATTACAAAATTGTCGATTTAAAATTTTAACAAAATTCTTCAAAAACTGTGCAAATTCTGAGTTAGCTTGTTCCTTTATGCTGCACATGCACTGAAAAAAATTTTAAAAAGTTTTCTCATAATTTTGTAATGAATCGTATTTGGCAACTAATAGGAAAAAATTTAATTTGAAGATCTTAAAAATGTAAAAAGTTGCAATAAATTTTCGAATCAGTTTTCGTATTTTTTAAAAGAAAGCTCACAACCGGTGTTCACAAATTTTATTTTATATCATCAGACAAAATTTAATAACAAATGATAATACTTTACAATAATCGTCCGGAAACTAACTTTGGTGGTATAGAGAAAGAAAACATGCAAAAGAAAGCATACTTTTATGAGACCGGCACAATGCCAGTCTCATTTTTAATAAAGCTTGTTTTATAATACAAGATGAAATTTGTGGATAGCCCCTTATTGTTTTGAGCTTCTTCTTAAAAAGTGCAAAAACTAATTAGAAAATTACTACTGAAAGATACGTAGCATCTATAATAAGCGCGAGCATGTGTTCATGCTGTTCCTTCAATCTTACACACAGAAGCTAACGTGTTAGTGCGAAATCTCCCTAATAAGAAATTCTGCAAAAATCCGTAAGTTAGTTAAAAACGTTAACGTAGGGGAATATCATTTTAACTTTGACCGCGAAATCAATACAAACATATACAATTAACGTAGATTATCTCTTTGAATCTGCTGTGGCATACGATTTAAGATGCTTTGTTTTTATGTTGAACTCTGGATCTGTGAGCTGAAAAATTTGGCAGATTACAGATTTTGACTAAATCCACAATAAAGAATGAAGCTTATTTTTATTAATATTATTATTAATATTTAAAAAAAATGTTATTTAACATTTATTAATTATTTAACTTCTTTTAACTAAATCAATTATTGTTAAAATAAATATAATTTATAATTTTAAAATAGCGAAAATATATCTAGTTTCTTTTGGAACTAGTGCGATTAGACAACCGTACTGTTAAACAAAAAGGAATCAAATTATTTTTTCATTCAATGAATCAATTGTTGTTAGAATACACGAATCATTCCTAAATTTCATCAATACATTTCTTCAAATTCGCATTCCATGTCCATGCTTTTAGTAGGCATAAGTAGGCCAAGGTAGGCTTAAAAAAAAAAAAAAAAAATATTTAACAGCTATAAACAGCGTGTTTGTAGCTTTGTCTCAGTAGTGCAAATTACGCCAACATAACGTAAAGATGCTTAGCATCTAAAATAAGCGCGAACATGTGATGTTGTTTCACTCTTACGTACGTTAGCTTACGTAGAAGTGCAAAATCTTTCTAATGATAAAAAAAGAAGAAAAATGCGCTGTGGAGGAGCAGAAGTAAGCGTTCATGACAGTTATGAAAGACGTAGCATTAAGTTTTTCTACTGCATGTCTTTTATTTCACTTAAAAAATTTTATTTTAATAAATTATGGACTAAAAGTTATAATTTTTTAAAGAGGAACCAACCAGTTTTAAAATTTTTAATATTTAATATAATTTTTTAAGATTCCACACCTGATTACAAATGGGTTTAAGCGAGCATGGGTTACTAAGCAAACTATATAAGATTAAAAAGCAAAATCCGGGGGTTGGGGAGCGACAGTGAACAGGGAACGGAGCCCCTCAGTAAGTAAGAAAAAAATAGTAATAGAATTAATAATTTATAGAAAATTATCTCATATAAATAAAAACATAACTAATGTAATTTAAGAATTATTGAATGAAATTAATGTAAAAATTGAACTTCATTGACGTCACAGTAGGGCTGCACTAAAAATAATAAATAGACTTCTTTGTCGCTTAAAATAACGCGTTTGTTCACACCTTGGGTTCGCCAAGGTTCACACAAACGCGTTATGTTCTTTTCATAGCTATTGTGAGCTCATGACAGTTACAGCCAATGCGTTCTTGCTGCTGTCAATAACAAGAAAAGTAACAGTTTCTTGAATATAAAAATGGTTTCTAATCGAATTTTTTAATAATTGAAACATTACTCCAACATAGTATTTTTAGAGATCATAAAATAAGTATAAATGGAGAGTTCTTCATGGATTATAATATTTTTTTTATGCATGTAGGTAGAGAAATGTTTCAAAACAGGGTTTTTCTTTCTTCGAAAATTAACATTTTTTTTGAAATATTTAAAAAAAATTGTAACTTTTTTTAAACAAGTAAAAATCTTGTCACTTTATTCTTTTCAGGAAGACAACCTGTATATTTTATGAGTCATAACAATGCTTTTTTATATTGCCAATATACTTAATATATTTGAGGAAAATCTTTCTCTCTCTCTCTCTGTATTCCTAAATTTCTACCTTTGAAAAAAGGTAAAAATAAAGCACGTAATTCTTATCATAAACTACAATACGGAAAGCACGATTATTAAAATTGTAGATTAGTGCATTTCTAAATAGCTTAACAATTTTGCATTATAAAAATGATATTGTCAGGAGTGATGAATGATATTGTCATATCTTCTAATGATATTGTCAGGAGTGAAAGTGCATACCAATATTTATTTTTGACTGCATGATCGTGCAAAGATTTAACGTCACAAAGTCTGTCAACTAACTTCGAATGAAAAATTATAACATCTATGCATATTTAAAAAAAAAGAAAAAGTTTTTGAGGTTTTCTGTAGTTTTATACCTACTTTCCTTTGAAAACAGAAACGCGTTTTATGTCGAAGATGGTCAAATCGCACTTTTCCTCTACTGTACAAAACAATTGCAATTAAAGAGATTTGTTGTAACACTTATCACTTATAGCATCCAGACAACAGACGTCTGGTTTGGAACCTATGCTATAAAAGTTAAGCGAAAAGTGTCTTAAAATGTTTGTTAGTTTTACTGTTTCAAAATTTCCTTTACAAACACGTGGTTCTCCTTTCATTCTTTCTTACGATATATGTCTTGTGGTCTTGTTTCTTTACTCTATATTGTGATTACAGAGATTATTTCTAAATGTAACACTTATCATTTCTAGAACCAGATATCTGACGCCTGATATAACAACTGTGTTATAAAAGTTAAGCACAAAAAGTGCATTAAAATTATTTCTAAATATTCAAAATTTCCATAACAAACAAGTCGTGCCCCTTTCCTTCTTTTAAACGCTATGTGTTTTGCAGCATCGAAGGTTCAAACTGTAACACTTATCACTTGTAGCATCAGATATCTGACGCCTGATATAACAACTGTGTAACAAAAGCTATATAAGCTCGAAAAGTGCTTTAAAATTATTTCTAGTTTTATATATTCAAAATTTCCTTAACAAACAATAGGTGCCCCTTTCCTTCTTTTCAACGCTATGTGTTTTGCAGCATCGAAGGTGGCCAAATCGCACTTGTTTCTCTACTCTACAAATCATTTGCGATTACAGAGATTGGTTCAAACTGTAACACTTATCACTTGTAAGCATCAGATATCTGACGCCTGATATAACAACTGTGTTATGCTCAATCCATATCGTGATCCCTAATTAAGTATTAAAAGGCACTTTTATAGTTGGCTTTAAATTAAACTAGCCGATCAGTTACGCTGTTGCCCTTGACCGCCTGAAAGCAAAGTATTCAACCGCAGTATCACGACCAGGCTCTTAGTGGATGTCACGATTTCCGGCCGATCGTGCAAAACTTCAGAAGCAAATGCCTGACCTCTAACTCACACCTTCCTGAAAGAACGTAACTAAAATATACCTAAAATTAAAGCTACTTTCTATTACTGATGAATGCTTTTATTTATTTATTCTTATTTTTTTTTATTGCTTTCGATTTCTATTTGCATTCAATTTCTTCCCGTACACCGTAACTTCGGAATATATTATTGAGTTATTGTTTTAGTTTTCTGTGTTTCATATAAGGATGAATAAAAATAACAAGCGGTTATTTTTCTTCTTCTTGATGTTAGTTTTGAAGAATTTATGTACGTGAAATTATTCCTTTTGTTGTAGTAAATCATCTGTAATCAACCATTAAAATTTATTCGTGCGACATTATATCTTAAATAGTGCAATTTGAAGGCGTCGTACCTGCCATCTTGGATATTAGTTTAAATTTTTATTTTATTTTTTTTGATTTCTCGGGATTTTTTTTTTGATAAATTATTATTATTTTACAGAATTGTACTTTTTAAGAAAGGTGTGATTCGTGTAATAGTAAAGAGTGTCAATTCCATACCATCTCAGCATTAGAATAAGACTCATTCTAGTGGCAGTAAAACTTATCTATTCATATTTGACGCTTGGCTTAAAACCTTAAAAAAATGTTCACTGTTGGAAAATTATTAAAAATTCATAGGAAAAAGATTGCAATTTTTTTTTTTACTTTTTCTTATCTACCGAAATATATTTGTTAATTAAAGGAAATGGATCTATCCATTAAAATTCCCAAAATGAACTTTCTATAATGAACTATTCTAAATGAACTTTCTTAGCACTATTTATTACCAATTAGAACATATATTTATTTACTATACTACCAGGGATGCCAACTGCTCCGCTTTCTGGAATAGTTTTAATAAAGTGGTAGTAAATTATATAGTAAAATTCGTTAGAGACGGACAGTTACGCCCACTTTTTGATAGAGTTACCAGTAGATTGATGCTTTAATGTTGCATTTTATACGATACTTATAATTTTTGATATTTAATGATGGAAAAACTACTTAAAATGAAAAATACTAAACTAAAAGTAACTTGAATTTCGCTACCACTAGAAAATACTACTTTACAAAGCGGAGCAAGTTGGCATCTCTGAACTACAGTCACCTGAGTGTGGTCAAAAATAAAACCATTTATTATAGCAATATATTCTTAACAAATGAGTTTTTTTCTAGTGTTCCGGATTCGACAAATCAGTTTAGAAAGTGGTAGAGAACTACAATTCCTAGATTTTCGATCAATTTTTGTTCAATTTCAGTTTTGAAGCAAGGAAAGACCCACTATGACAAAGGGGCGTATCAATTATTTGGAAGTAGTGGTGAATCGAAACCTTTTAAATCGAACTTAGCAAAGAATCCGATGTTAAAAGACTCGAAAATATTTATCCGCTATCCGGTGCAAGTTGTCATTTCGGCAATTGAGATTAGTTTCGGGTGTTTTATTAAAAATCGATAATTAAATACACTTTCAGAGTCAATAGATAAGTTTTAAATGTAGTAGTTAAAATCATTCCACAATTAAAATAAAAATTTTCTGGAAAATTTGGAAGAGTTGATAAGCATGGAACATGCATGGTCCAGGTACCCAGTTCCAATGCATACTTGTCAACTTTGGTCATTTCCAAGAATAATGTTTCCTAATAGTAGTAAAGTCAGAATTAAAAAATTACTTTTACGCAAAAATATTTTTGCCAGAGCTTACGTGCAACATAATATAATTAATATGCATATATTTAAATTTTTTACGTGTAGTAGTGATTAAAATTATTCTAAGTTAACTTTATGAATTCAAGGATGAAGAAGTTTCGCTACCACTTCAAATATAAACTCTTCCACAAGAGTCAGTACCAATGAATAAGACGCGAAGTTTATTTAAAAGTATAATAATTGTTAATGAATAGTCGAAGGACAAAGAGTTCTCTACCCTAAAAAATAGGTAAAAAGGAAAAGTTCTTATTACCAGTACTTGAATTATCTATCTATACACTTATTTTCATCTTTATTGTTTATTGATACAACATACATTTGCAGGCTTGTGTGCTCAATTAAGGCTTATAAACCTTTGTCAAGTAGAAAGACATATAGCGCAATAAAGAGTAGGACATCACAAAGAATACATTCAGAGTTACGGCGGGATTCGAACCCGCCACCTCCACGCTTAACAGAGCGTTTGGCGAGCGATACCGCTCGGCCAGGGAGGCCCCTATTTTCATCTTCCAAACCTATTTTTCATATAATTGCGTTATTTTAATGTCTAAATCGGTGAAATGATTACTTTGAAATTCATTTTTTTTTATTAAATTTTTTAGTTTTTTCTTTATTTAAATAAACTGGGCACCTGGGCCGCGAAGTGGCCCCTATCCCATTCATCATAAAATTACAAACAGTCAGAAAAAAAAAAAAACATTGATTTGGCAGACATTGTGGTAGCCATAAAAAAAATCAAGCAGTTTGCTTGTGAAATAAAACGATGAAAAAATTCAATATCACAAATTGACGTTTTTACATATATTGATTGTAGATTAAAAATAAAAATTAAACATGATTTGATTTGTACATTGATTTTTGAAAAATGAAAGACATAATTGATGAAAATAGATAAATCATACCTTGATACATGATAAAATAGCATATTTGGAGAAAATGCAGTAAATATATTTTATCAGAGAAATATTGTTCATTAACTACAATAGAAAATTTTTTAGTTTTGAAGATTTAAGAATTATTTTATACATTAGAATTCATAAATAATAGTGGTTTAATAGTTATAAATTATTAATTATAAATGATAAATATTGAAAGCCTAACCATCACGTAGTCCTTAATTTAGGTACTGAAAATGTATTTAATGATATAAATATATATATTAACACGTTGAGCGTCGCTTCAACCACTCGTGGCTGACAATGAAATTAAATTTAGGTTGCGTCTGTCACCGCTTGCTGCCACTGACCTTTTACATAGGCCGCGAAAAACAGATGGCTGACAGCGTATAACACGATATAGAACTATAAAATTTACACTCTTTTATGGAATTGCAGAAAATGTATTCAGAATTTACTTAATTATTGTGATTCTTGGTTTAATAAACTCAATATAGTAGATTTTTATCCACCACTATTTTTAAACAATTCGTAGGCTTATATAACTCACCACTTTTCTCAGATATTTCATGATAAACCTTCTAAAAAAGTAGCAAAATCCGTCTAATATTTGCAAATTTAGTTTGCAGTTATTTATTAGTTTGTAGTTATATACCGTGGCCAGATGGGCAAGTCATGTAAAATTAGCGTGGCGCTCAACGTGTTAAAAATCCTTCGTTCATATAATCCTTAATTTAAGTGATGATAAATGAAAATGTTCTTATTTCAAGATAAATTATAAGAATATCGTAATTGAGCAATCAGAGTTCATGGAACGTTTATCCTGAATGGGATAAACAGTGTTCAAAACTATTTCTTATACATTTTTAGTTAAAAGAAATCTTGAACAACAACACGAAAAATGTTGAATTTAACTAAATGTATTGAATGTTAAAAATGTAGTTTTAACTCACGGTTTTCATTTTTCATTCATCACGAATCGTTTTCAATAACTATAAGGGGATAATTTAAAATAAAGATGATTCATTACTACACGAATCACTCCCTCGCAGTGGCAGAAAGAGTTGCTGACAGACGTTTATGCAAGAAACATTCGTCAAATATGATTGATTACGACACGGAAAATAACAAAATACAAGATTTTTCACCAGGATGTAATAGACTACAAAAGATTTAAAGTAGCTTTTTGAAGGGAAAATGTTGAGAATATCACGATTACAGATATTCAAAAACTAAATCACTTAATTTTCTCTTGTCCTGAGTAATAATAATGTTATTTACGCGCTCACGAATTTTCTATTCAAAATGCGCTATTTTTGTTTAATTTTAATTGGTTAAAGTTTCTGTAAAAACTTTTTTTAGCATTAATTTTATGATTTAGTACGTTATGTTGTTAATTATTTAGAAATCATTTGTTATGAACTTTATAGTAGGTTAGAGGGGGCTAATGCGTATATGGGACAAGAGTACACAAATGGAATATTTCCCTTATTTATCTCTCAAAAATTCTCTGTTTACTTTGAAAGAATGACAAAACATTTTCATACACAGTTACGAGACAAAATGCTTGATAGTTAATTAGAAAGAAAAAAATAGATAGCTTTCATGGTGGAAAAGTATATATATATATATATATATATATATATATATATATATATATATATATATATATATATATATATATATATATATATATATATATATATAAATTTTTAAATTTCTCCCGATTGTTGCCACAATGCAACGAATAACGGCTGAAAAAGCGATGGATAAAAAGATTTCGCTTTTCAGTATATTCTTCACAAATCGAGACAGACAAAACATCATTGTTAAAATGCGCTATTCAAGATTTGCGTGTCATAATTATATCGTATTAAGAAAAAATTGGGAATTTCAAATCATTCGGAAATTCCTAGAATAAACTGCCGTAAAATCGTTGGACGAAACCATGGGGATATAGAGTAAATTCGTCGCGAAACAAATGCGTCATGAAGTGACTACTCAAACGCGAAATCCGAAATTCACGTCTTGTAAGAAGGTCGTATTAAAAAAAAGTGATTTTAAAAATCATGTGAAAAACCTTTGCTATAAACTGCAAAAGAGCGAACAAAAAATTACGTAGATCAACAATAAATTCGTAGCGAAACGAGTTTGGTTAAAAGTAATTACTCAAATGTGTATTTTGAAGTCCGTGCCACATAAGATCGAAGTTTTTTTTTTTTTTAAAAAAAATAAGGATTTTTAAGACGTGTTCAGACTATTTTAAAGTTGAAATATTTTCTTGTAGAAATATGCCCTATATAATTACCTGTATAAGTACGCACTATTAGTTTTATGTTCCGTAAAATATGCTTGTAAATCATGTACTGCATAATCGTTTTTCTTTTTTTCATCGGCCTACCAGTTTATGTTTGGTCTACAAAATACCTAGGTGGTTCTTTTGGATTATAAAATTTTCATTGGTCTGTGAATCCTAATCGGAAATAAATCATTTTAAAATCATTAATGGAGGCAATTTGAGCTGATTTACATATTCTCCTAAATGTTAACATTTATTAGGCCTATTTGAATCCGGAAAAAAAGAAAAAGATGGTAGGAAATCCATTTTATATCCAGCTATCTTGTGGGAGAAATAATGAACCCTGGCTACCATGACTTATTAAAAATTATAACATTTATATGAGACTATTTCCTGAGTTGTAAAGTCACTTGGCACTCATGATTGATTGTCTTGACTCATGAAAGTTTGCTCCTAGCAAAATCATGCTAGGAATGAAATAGATTTGTTTTTTCTCTCTTCCTGGGTACTATCAACCTGTCATTTCGAAAGCAGAGATATCAACTACTCCGCGATCTGCTTCAGATTTTACAAGGTGGTAGAGAATTAATGTGATGCCACAATTGGCATTACATATTTATTTCCTATCCTTTAAAATATCTTTGATTACTTAAACGTATTTTTATTTATAAAATTATATTTAAAATAAATCAAGTACTTAATCTTTTAAAAATGAACACGAACATAAAATATTTATTTCTTCTCTTCTAGATTAGTGCAACTGATACTTTTTTTATTTCATTAATATACAGACTGACTAATTCACTGTCGCCTCTAATCGAAAACAAAATTCTATTTATAACTTTTTATTCTGATATCTAACCGAAAATATGTTTCAGTTGCATGGTTGTAATAATTCTCAAAAATTTGTTGGCGACTCGTGATCGCCAAGGTATTCTTTTTACCCAATATTGATATGCTGGTTGGCTTTGTTCTGGCTATGTAATGTTTTGATAATTCGCCAATTTTGGATCTCCTACCCATTCTTTCTATGTCCGTTAGGAATAAATATATTCACTTTTTAATTCAAAATTTAATTCGATTTGGGAGTGCCCTTCTGGGCCTCCCCAGTCTCAATTTTTTTCTAACGGTCAGAAATGATATTCTGGCGTTACGATCTCTCAATGGAGAGTATTCTGATTTGATTCCTTTTTGTTAAGAAATGGCCATTCTCTATCATGAAAAATTATGCTTAATAAAATAATTTTTTATTCAAACGATTTATGTATATATTGTTTCTGGACATCATCATTTTTAATATTGTCATAATCAAGATGTATTTTTGAACAGCTAATTAAAAATCCACTATACTATTATGGCGGCCACTGATGGTGAATAAACCTCCACCATAATTAATAACTTTCTTTATTTTTATGAAAACTTCAAAAGGTTTGCTGCGATAACATAATTAAAAAATGACATTATTTAAATTTCGGAATTTTTGAATTTTTTGCTACAAATATAGAAAAATTTCTCCAAAAGCGGAGCAAGTTGGCATTTCTTTTTCACGACATCTGTGTGCCCTTTGTGAATCCATAAAATGCTAAGAATATTTGATATTTTTTTTTTTCAAAATTTAAAATAAAATTGAAGTCTTTAAAACTTTCATCAGCCAGACAAAGATGCTCCTGACAGCGTAAAAATATGTTCGCGTGGCAGTCTTTTATTGAACGATTCTTGGTTAATTAAGTAAACTCGGTTTATCGGGTTTTTACCTATCACTGCTTCTAAATAATTCAGAGGCTTATATAATCCGCAAAATTAGACAAAAATCTGCACTATTTATATTGTAGTTTCCTCCCGTTTTATAAAATAATTTGACTTGCCCGGAGCAGTTGGCATGTCTGGCCACATAACACATTTACCACTACGTTTTAAATAGTCCCCGGTCGTGGAAAAATTATGCTAATTGATAAAAAAAGTAACTTACAAAGTACTCCCTGTTGAAGAACCTGGCATGGAGCGTCCTGAGCAGTGCATCCTCAGTAAGAGGACCTGGAAGATGGATTAGGTCTTGCACTTCTACACAAACACTGTGCCTCATCATTCCAACACCACTCCCACCTTTGCTCAATTCTGGAAAGAAAAAAACATAATTACTTCACATTCTTTCATTTAAAATATTTAATAAGTCTTACTGAAATATAAGAATGATTTTATGTGGAGTTACTGTTATTGATTGACAGTCAAGACATAAACCACCTCCACCATCATTTTGCAAGTTGATGTCAGTTGCTATGGAAACAAGCCAACTTCTACCGTTTTCACGGGGAATTTTTCTTGCATATTGAAAGTTGTAAACTTTATGCTCTAATTTTATTTTTGATGTTATAAACTTGAACTACAATGATTTTGACCACTTCTATATCCCTTTAAAACCGAGCTTGCACGATTGAGCGGGTAAACCATCACCTCCTACATCAAAAAGCCTCCACACGGTCTGTTATAAGTAGTCCGCGCAGACTATTTAAAAAGCGAAGCTGTTGTGCGCATGAACCCAAAACCTTTTATAAAAGTAATTGAGAGCAATTTATCATATATATTTGAGAATTGAATCTGTAGTGGTTGACAAGTGAAGAAGGGAAACCAATAATATTCATAAATAAAACAAATTTTTAGTCATATATTTGCTACCACTTTCTTATTTCAACTAGATTTTGTATTAGATGACTCGTTCGGAAAGTGGATATCCTTCACAGTAATCTGATCGGACTACCTATAAAAAACCGTGTGGAGGCTTTCAGTTAAAGGAGGCGTTGTATAAACCCAGTGTAAGCAAAGTGATTATACAAACATTTCAAATCAAGTCTAAACTGATTAAAAGAAATTCTTTAGCCTAGCTACCATTTCAATATTAAAAATATACCAGCTATATATTTTATAAACATACAGGGATGCCAACTGCTCCGCTCTCTGAAAAAGTTTTAATAAAGTGGTAGCGAATTAAAGAGTATAACTTGCAAAATAGGCATGGTCACGCCTACTTTAAAAAATAGTAATCAAATAATTAATGCTTTTAGGTTGCATGTTATATTATTCTTATAATTTTAGATATTTAGTGGAAAAATTATTTAAAATTAAAAATTTTAAGTTAAAAATAACTTAAATTTCGTTACCGCTAGAAAATACTATTTTGCAAAGCGGAGCAAGTTGGCATCTCTGAACATATAATCACCTCACATAGGCATAATCTTCAATTCAATAATGCATTGTAGGGCGTAAAGATCATCATTAAATTCTCAAATTAGTGTTCGTAACAAAACGAATTTCCTAGCACTTTTTTACGTTTTGAGCTGCGTCGGTTACAAGAAAATAAGTATTTTCAAATTTCATCAAGTCTTACGTATGCAAGTTAAACAAATGTGAGGAAATCTGTTTAAGCAAAATTAAACGAGTTCCATTTCAATTTAATTTTTATTAGAATTATTGATTTTAGAATTTGTTCCTGTTAATAATCTGTTTCGCAAATTAGTTTCAAATATGTACCATTGAAAGGTTTTCGATGTATAAACGTATACTATTTTGATATACAGCATTTTCAGGTAGCTAGATTTTACTGAAACTGAATTGAATAAGGTTTAAAGGGGGAGGAATGGATGAAAGAAAGAATTTAAAAGCTTATAAAAATTACGCTGGAGATCTCATCTTTCTTAATCTCTTTTTTTTTTTTTTTTTTTTTTTTTTTTTTGAATATGTAAGAATGTTTTAATATACTGTTTTTAAATTTGTTTCAGCCTATAATTTTTTCACGAGATAAAACTTTCATTACAAATTTATTTTTTATTTTTCCTATTTAAAATTCAGCAATACATTAACGCTTGAGCATGAGTTTTAAAATTTATTTCTTAACCACATTGATCTTAGCCATATTATTGAATAAATAAATAAAATTAACTATTAACATGCAAAATTTTCAAGCAAAATCTTCTTTGTATAAATTTGTTGAAATTAAATATATTAATATACCGAGTAACAAATCTTTATTAGTTTTAAGCCCAATATAATAACAGCAAACATGTTGAAGCCCTTCAACAGTTGAAAAAAGGAAATCCAAAACGACTGACAGTCTTGGTAAGTAATTAGATTGTCCTGTAGCAATTTTCAGCAGAAGGCCTTCGCCCAACCAGGGCTGTCACGCCGAATTGTGTAACAGCAATAATAATAATAAAATATCTATGTTTATCTTGAAATGGTTATTATATAAAAATTAATTTCTTTTTTCTTTTGTTGATAAAGGGGACTTGGGATCTTTAAAAAGTAAAAATTAGAAATCTTATTTATTTCAGTTTTAAAGAAATTTTTTAATAAAGTTTTATAAATTGTTTAGCTTAGTTTTGAAAACTGCGACATTTTAGAAGAAATTTTTATTGATAAATCTTACTAATTTGTATAAAAAAAAACATACTAAAAATAATATTTTTTGAAAATTTATGCAGTTATTTGATTTTGCTTAAATGTGAAAAAAATCATATGATTTTCTTTATACTGAATTATGTAGTAAATTTTGATCTAAGCTCAAAATAATATCAGAAATAATAATGAAGTGTTGGACCATAGTTGCTTATCCTAATATAGTTATTATATAATAATCAATTAATTTGTTTATTGATTAAGGCCCTTTAAAATGGAAGGGATAGAATTTTTTTTTTTAAATTAGGAAATTTTAATAAATTCCATAAAATGTTTAGCTTAATTTTGCAAACTATAACATTTTAGAGGAATTTTTATTTATAAATCTAACAATATATATATAAGTTAAAAATATAGAGGAATACATGAAAAAAAAATTTATAAAGATTAATGAAAAGAGAAATAAAAAATTATTAAAATAAAATGTTTTTAAAAAATATTTTATTAAAAAAATATTAAAAAGCCTTAAAACAATATGCTTTCCGGCTTTTTAATATTTTTTTGAATAAATATTTTTTATATATATGTATTGAAAATTTGATGCAATTTAAGATTGTATGGCTACTTTAAATTTAATATCGGCATTATTAACTATACAAAATATTAAATCAGCACTTAGATAACGGAATTGCCTTTTTTTTCTTCCTATTCCATTTCAAAAATCAGAAAAACTCCGAGACTTGCTTTTAAGAATTTAACGGTCTCCCTATTAACAATTGGTTAGAGGGGTGTCCTGTTCACAAGACCTTTTGGTATGATTTCCGGCATGACTCACCCAAGAATTTATGTCCCCCTTTCTTCGAATAAAAAAACAGGAAAATATCTGTTTGAGACACCGCTATACGTTACATTATAAATCTCATGAGTTCAAAAATAAATAGAACGTTATGATTTCTAGCTGTATCAGCTTTGTACTTTGGGATTGAAGAGCAGCTGTTTCATTTCACTAAGTTTATGCTTCAAAAGATTTGAATGCGCAACAAACAGTATTGATAGTTAAAAATTTAAAAAAAAATTTTAAATGAGATATTTTTTTAGAGAATTGGATAGGCAATTTCGTTTTATCATAACAGATTTCAATAAGATGCGAATTAGAGTTTGAAATCATTAAGTACTGGGTTCATGGTTACTTTTTTAAAAAATTTTTTTAATGAGAAATTGTTTTGAGATTCTCTTTTGTCTTTAACAGTCTCATTTTATGCAATTCCATTTTATCAGAACCGATGTCAATGCGAGATGCATAAGTGCTTTAAAAAATTAGAATGAATATATGGATTGATGACAATTGTTTTTTTTTTTTTTTTTTTTTTTCCTTTTTTAAATTGAAACAAAAATTTTCTTTTATAAAATTTGATTCATTTTTGTATTGATATGCAATTTCGTTTTATGATAACAGATTTCAATAAGAAAACCAAACCTGTGAAATTTTTTCCAATGCTCAAGTAATAGCTAAATTCAAACATTTTTCAGCAATTTTAGAAAATATATTTACCTCTTTTTAATGTTTTTCATTTCGCAGCCACCTTGTATAACTTACAAAAAGCACGATATTTCATTTATTTACAGATAAATCAACTGAAAAGCTAGAGGAAATAAAGTTATAAGCGTCATTTTATTATCATATTTTTCCTTAATGTTATTCCTCAACACGTTGAATGCCACGCTAATTTTACATGGCTTGCCCATCTGGCCACAACGTCAATAACTACTAACTAAATTTTCAAATATTAGACAGATTTTGCTAGTTTTTTTAAAAATGTTTAGGATGAAAGGTTGACAAAAGTGGTGAATTATATAAGCCTACGAATTGTTTAGAAATAATGGTGGATAAAAATCTGCTTAATTGAATTTATTAAACCGAGAATCACAATTAATCAACTACCACTTGAAAATATTTATTCGCAGTCCGGAGCAAGTTGGCATCTCTGTGTATATAAATAAAACTATTTTTGTGTGTTTATATAGCATTAATTTCTTCAAACCAATTTAATAACGATAATAATATTAAAAAAAATTACAAATTTACTCGAATTATGTGTTTCTAATAATCTTGACTTCGCCGGTAACCGGTGCCCCCCGTGGCGCTACGAACAAACTCAGTGCCGAACACCCATATGGCATTCAATGTGTTAACATTGTTTCCAGAAAAGTTCTTCGCAAGCATTCTATTAGATAGTAGATAATAACAGAGCTGCCAACTTACGCACCTTTTAGAGAAATTTTCTTCCGGTGCTAAGCTTACGTTTTAATGTATGATTTCTGATTTATAAATTTGATTTAATTTTTTTTCACACCACTACATAAATATGAACCGAAAGTTCATATTAAATGCCATTTTCAGGGATGCCAATTACTTCACAACCCACGCCAATAGTCACAACTACTATCATAATAACCAGATGAAGAAGTGAGATGCCCGCTCCGCGGGCAGGTACTTCGCTCCAATTCCTATCAAGTTAAGTCAGGGATGCCAACTGCTCCGCTTTCTGGAATAGTTTTAAAAAAGTGGTAGCAAATTATATAGTAAAATTTGTTTAAGAAGGATAGTTACGCCTACTTAATCATAGAGTAACCAGAAGATGAATGTTTTAACGTTGCGTTTTATATAATTCTTATAATTTTTGATATTTAGCGGTGAAAGAAATTACTTAAAATAAAAAATACTAAACTCAAAGTAACTTAAATTTCGCTACCACTAGAAAATACTGTTTTACAAAGCGGAACAAGTTGGCATCTCTGCATTTTGCACTAGCGGTGTCCTATTGACTCAAGGGACTTCCCCCGTAATTACCCCCAATTATCAGACTATGAATTTCTCTTCAGCTCTTTACTTAACTTAATAATCAGATATGACTGTAAATTTACAGAGGCCTCACAGCCAACACTCGAATCTTTTCTTTATCAATGTCATTCAGTCTCAACATAATACCAGATGAAGGATTGAGATGACCGCTTCGCGGCCAGGTACTGTACTAAAATAACTATCAAGTCAAGACAAGACTAGCGGTGTCCTGGTAAGGCTTTTAATATGCTTCAAGATCATCAAAAATTCTGAAAGATCTAATTTTAAATTGTTAAACGCCCCGTAAAATATTTTGCATAAAATCGTATTGCTTGCAATAAAACCCTCTTCCGAACAATGAATGTGGCTTAACAAATGCTAAGTTATACTTTCAAATGTTAAGTTATGCCCACAATTTCAAATTTATAGAAGCATAACTTCCAACTATTGCAAATCTTTTGGAATATTTTATATTTACATTAAAGAAAGAGCTAACTTGCGATTTTCTTTTCAAACATTTCATTAATAAATTAAAATGATTCTGACCACCACAGTATTATAATAGCATGTACCACCACATGTCAATGTATCAATAATGACCATATCAATAATAGCATGTAAATCAAACTGCTTTCTACCTGTGAAAAAGTAAAAATTTTTAGAATAGTTTAAAGAAAAGAATTAATTTATATAGATGCCAACTTGCTTTGGACAGAGGAAAAATATTTTCGATCGATTTCGGGGTAATGCATAGATTTTTACTCACCACTACCATCACCTCCTATATCAGAAAGCCTCCACACGGTTTCTTATAAGTAGTCTGCGCAGACTATTTAAAAAGTGAACCACTTGTGCGCATGAAACCAAATTCTATTTTAAAAGTACTCGAGTGAAATTTATCATATATATTTGAGAATTGAATCTGTAGTGGTTGACAAGTAAGTAAAACAAACCAATTATATTCATAAATTAAACATATTTTTAGACATATATTTGCTACCACTTTCTAATTTTTAATAGATTTCATATTAAATGGTTCTTTCACTAATTGGTTTATCTTCACACCGCAAACTACACGGAATGCAAAGCCCGCCCCAACAGGAAGAGCCCTCGTTCTTTTCCTTCTACACCAGCCAAATTGGCTCACAGACTCGTATCCCTAGTGAAAAAGCTGCAAATCCTACTAAAAAATGAAGAAGTGTTTCGTCTTTTACAAAGGATCCTAGGAGAGACAGCTCTAGTTCAGTGACATTTTATTTCTCAATTCCGGACTTTTCATTTCAACATTGAACTCTAAATTCTAGACTTTTAATATATATCCTAATTAAACATATGCTAGTTAAATGTAGAAATTTAATATGTATCAATTTCTGTTAATTCTTATTTATGTCAACCTATGTATATATATATTACAAATTATGTTTATATTTATATGTGTCAATTTAGATTCGATATTCAAATGTTATATTTACTATATTTATTTATGTCAACCTATGTATATATATTTCAAATTATGTCTATATTTATATATGTAAATATGTGACAATTTAGATTCGATATTCAAATGTTATACTTACTATATTTATCTATGTCAACCTATGTATATATATTTCAAATTATGTTTATATTTATATGTGTAAATTTAGTTTCGATATTCAAATGTTTATTTACCCAAGCAAAGTGCTTGTAATTTTTTATTAGCTACCACATCGACTGCTAAATTCAAAATGTTATCACTTTAAACTTATGTAAATTTCTAGATGTATGGGATAGGGGACGCTGCGCGGCCCAGGTGCCCAATTTTTTATAAATAAAGAAAGAAAGAATTGGTTTATCTTCATAGTGATCTGATCGGACTACCTAGAAAAAACCGTGAGGAGGCTTTCAGTTAAAGGAGGCGTTGCCACTACCCGTAAATAATTCAAGGGTTTACGTTGTGATTTGCTACTTTGCTGCAGTTGAGCGCCGTGCCGAACCTATATAAAGGTTGGCAAAATTAACCGAAAATCTGAAAGTTTTAATCTAAGTTTCAATTTGTAACTCTACATTTTCTTCTTCCTAAAACAAGCTATAAATTGAAAAAGGTTTTACTACCAGCTCTTCCTCTTTTCCTTCCCATTTTTAACCATGCCGCATACAAATAAATTAAACATATATATATATATATATATATATAAATGCATGATAATTTTACAATGATGTGCTTGGGTTCAGACAAAATACAAAAAATATTTCTACTTGTAATCTTAATGCGATTGTTAACTAATTACTACTTTCAAATATTCTTCCAAAGCGATAATTCTCGGAGAGAATTCCTTGATCCTCGCAAAACTTGGAACACTATTAATTCTTCATTAATATTCAAATTTACTTTGATAAAATAAACAAGATCTCCACATAAGAAGGAAAAATTGCTTTCTGAGAAAGCACATCCTATAATTTTGGTTATGAAAGCGGTAGTTCAGGTTTATTTAGGCGTGAAATGACCATCTTCCAAAGGTTGATAGGACTGCTTAAAATAAATATTTTCAAGCAATGCAGCATCGCTAAACCTTCTTGTAAATAAAAAACAGAATTGTTTAGTCTACATTTTAAGATACATGTAAAATAAATAAGCAAAGTGATATCGGCCTTTTCTATGAGTATCGATGATTTTTTGAACCTGGTTAAATAAACTGCCGGTCTGAACTTATGAAGCCGTAGATGAATTTGAAAATATTTAAAAAGATCAATGACCTTTTTTTTTAATTTGCATAAAAAAAGTAGTTTTTACTATACTGAAAAGCAGTTAAAATTTTATCGGTCGAGGAACCTTAATTAATCCGCTTTCCTCGAACAGAATCACGACTTAATAAAATACATTTTTACAAGCAATTGAATACATTTGAGCCAAAGTAAGACTACTTATTATATTTCTAAAACATTTGATGGAAAAAATAAAAATAAAAATTCATCACTTGAAGAACAATAGTTTCTAAATTCGGCTTTATGTCAGAAAGTTGAACTTGTAAATCAGGAGCATTAATATGCTTTTTCTTCAGTATTCAGTATAACAGCGGGGAACAAATTTTTGGCTGCATTTATACCTAACTCAGGTGATGGGATGCGAAATCTGAGATTAGGTTTGCCCCGAAAGCTAAAAAAAAAATTATTTTTTCAAAATGATAATTTTAGTTTCTTCTTTTTTGTTCAGGTTTATATATAACGTATAGGTTTATATACTTCTCTTAAAAAAATGACGTATTATATCACAAACTGTTATGCATTATCACCTTATCCACACCACTCCCTATGCAGCAGAGAAGTAGGGACACCTTGAATTCGCTTAAGTGAATTTCAAAAAATTCCTAGCTGGGATACATTATTAATTTGCATAAAAACTGTAGCGTGCTGAGAGACACACATTGCAAATTGGGAATAAGGGATGTTAATGCTAGGTTTACGGACGTTTCTTAGATACCTATCTCTACGAACACGCGTCCATTTGACGCATGAACGAATACATATAACAGCACTAACAGCGATGTCAATTAGCTCCGGACAGCAAATATATATTTTAAAGTGGTAGTTTATCAATTGTGATTCTTGTTTTAATAAATTCAATTTAGTAAATTTTTATCCACCACTATTTCTAAATAATTCGTAGGCTTACATAATTCATCACTTTAAAAATTGACAGATGCAGCTTATCACGTCAGATGGAAGAGGAAAAATTTTCAAGAAGATGAATGAAAAGTCCATTCAAGTCGAATCAATAATTACTGAAACTAATCCAAACACTGAAGACATAACCATGGAAAATAAAGATGAAAACCTGAATACAGAAACGGACACGGACATCAATATTAGCAATAATTCAGAACCACCAGCAAATAAAAGAAAAAAGAAGAAAAAGCAAAATGCAGTCAAAATAATTGAAGGTAATTCTACAATCATGTCTACAAACATCTGTCCTTCTTCTAGCCAACATAACTCAACAGATGACGCTACTATCTTGCCGACAACAAAACCTAAGCATGATACCGACAAAGTACGGGATCTGCCCAGCAAACCTGAAATAACACCGCAAGCCAGATTTATTAAGGTTTTGGTCCGGGGCCTGCCTGTGGACGTTAATACAGATGTCATCAATACAGAATTTCAGAAAAACAATATTGAAACCTTTAAAATAGTGCAGTTTAAGAAGAGAATGGGAGAGGCCTATCGGCTCCTACCACTTTTTCTCATAATCCTAACATCAACGGCGAATCACCATAGAGTATTCGAAGTCAACAACATACAGCAGATCCCGATCAAAATCGAACGATATCGAGGAGCTCGTGCGCCTATACAATGTTACAACTGCCAAAATTATGGACATACTCTCAAAGCCACTGCAATGCACCTGCAAGGTGTGTAAAATGCGCTGAAAACCTCAGGTCTCATGAATGCGACAAAGACGGAACAACACCTCCAAAATGCTGTAATTGTTACAAAAACCACACAGTCAACTATACTGGGTGCGAGACCCGATCCAGCAGAAGGAGCCCTCGAGCAACATCAAATTCGACGCCTAAACTTGCTCACCGATTAGTGTCATTAATCAAAGAATTACAGGAATTGGTCAAAAATGAAGAAGTGTTCCACCTTCTGAGGCGAATCATAGGGGAAACATCTCAATCTCAGTGAGTTCTGTTTTTATTTTTAAGACTCTCAAGTTAAATTCACTGAACTTTTCAAAGCAGAGTTTTACTTAAGTTAAATTATATTCCAATTTATTTTCTGATATACCCATATATATTTAACAATTTATGCACGTTAAATTCTTTTGCAAATTCTATTGTAGTTAATGAGCAATATTTCTCTGATAAAATATATTTACTGCATTTTCTCCAAATATGTTATTTTATCATGTATCAAGGTATGATTTATCTATTTTCATCAATTATGTCTTTCATTTTTCAAAAATCATTGTACAAATCAAATCATGTTTTATCTTTATTTTTAATCTACAATTTCTAATGTTATGTAAAAACGTCAATTTGTGATATTGAATTTTTTCATTGTTTTATTTCACAAGCAAACGGCTTGATTTATTTATTATTTTTTTTTTTTTATGGCTATTACATTGTCTGCCAAATCAATGTATTTTATCTTACTGTATGTAATTTTATGATGAATGGGATAGGGGCCGCTTCGCGGCCCAGGTGCCCAGTTTATTTAAATAAAGAAAAGAAAGATTAGAAAAATTTACTTAGTAGGTACATTCCTATTTATTATTGATGTGAGGTTTGCATGTTTACTCAAAATTTTGTCTAAATTACGATTGAGTCAAATTGAAGCATATCAGTAGAGATAGGTATACCAAAAAGTGAATTTCAATATTTCAACGCTTTTGAAGAAAATAGGCTTCAATATATATTTATCTCGATCAATGGATAAAAGTCATTACAAGATATAAAATAAAAATGCAAACGGGTTTTGTAATTTTCCTTATAAAATTCGAAATGCGTCAAAATGACGTTTCACGTAAACCTAGTGTTCAAATATCTAAAATCTGTTCATTCGAAAAATTCATGGAATATAAAATTTAATCGATAAAGATAGTTTAGTATTACTATAACTTTTTCTCTTAACAACTTATTTATATAAATCATAATTCGAGCTGACAAAAAAAAAACATTTAATCACCATGTAAATAGTAAACATTTGTCTAAAATGGTGCTTTTTACAAAGATGCTAGCTTTGGCAACGATTTTATATTTATTTATTTTTTTGAAAATTTATACTGCGAATTTTTGAAACTAAATGCTATAACTACTAATAGAACTTAGCTAATCTGTTTAACACTCTATATTATATAGTGTCTTATCACTTCGAAATAGGACGGGCTTTCGCTCGGGTAACTCACAGAAGAAATTTCTTTCCCGTGAAATATAACTTTTATAACAAATGTGAATTTTTTTTCCACGTATAACTTTTTTTCACATTTTTTTATTTTATTTCTGAAAACAAGGAAATTTTAATGTTATGTATATGCATTGCTCATACCCTTATACTCCCCTTGCCAGAAAAAATAAGCAAATTCCAAACCTCCACCTCCCACTAGATGCTTATGTGATATTTGAACGGCCCAAGAGCAAAAGAGTCCGAAATGGCAGAAAAATGCAAATGGCGTCTTAATCCGGGACCTAGTAATTACATTATATTTTAAGTGTTCTTTCGAACAAAAAGAGGCAACTTCGGGATAAATGAAGCTAGATGTGCAACGTTCTACTAGGTGTGCATGTGTCCCTATTGTGCTTATGCACCGGAAGCGAGTCACATTCTTGATTCCTGGGAAATATGTGTAGCGAAAAAAATTCAAACGGTTTCTTCGTAGGCGACACACTTTTGGCAGTAAGGAGGGGAAAAAATGACTCGTGTGGAATTTTTTTTCACGTTCTCACTCGCGAGGAGAAAAAAAAAGCTCAACTTAAGGTAAGCATTGTTTTCTAAATTCCATATAATCAGACTGGATATGCTTCCCAGATGTAGTCTTAGTATGTAATTAGGGAAAATGTATGTTAATTCGATTTTCGTTTTTTCTATTGTTATAGAGTAAAATACTATTTAATGACGATTCCTGTTTGGATTAAAAGAAATTTAGGATTTAAGGTTTTACTGAAATTTCACCTTTAATTAAATCGATTAAAAATAAAAGGTAAACCATTTCTACAAAAATGATTAATAGATTTTTAATTGACGTCACAAAAATTGATTTTTGTAAAAAGCAGGTTAAGATGTAATTAAAATAATAAAGATCAACTAAGCATTTTAGGAATTCAAAAATAATTATAAATAATGAACAGTGAAAAAAGGAAAATTAAAGTCACAATTACATGGTATTCAAAGATGTCAACAGTTCAAGTTGAAAAAAAGATACTTTCCATTTATTAAATTAAAAAGAATGGATTTTTCATTAGATGGGTGTATACACTTATGGTTTAAAAAAATGATTATAATAATGACTTAAGTTAAGAAAGAAAGTATTCAGTGCCTGCCATTGAAAAAAAGAAAGAAAGAAAGAAAGTATTCATGCCGTTTGCACCCCCAAGAGAGAAAAAAGGTGTTAGTTAAACCAATTTATTTCATATTTGGTTTCCGTGAACAGTAAATTAGCAGAGATACCAACTTGATTGATTATTGGTTTAGAAAATTCGATTTATAGGGTTTTTACTCTTGTAAAAAGTTGACCAAATTAGCAGAAAATCTTCACATTTTAACTCTGCTGCTTTTTAAAATATTTTTTTGGAATCCGGAGCAGTTGGGCTTAATTAGGCTGCAATGTATTAATATTTTAATAAATTAGAACTAAATAAATACTGCCCACCACTCCTTATGAAGGATTTTAACAGATATAAAAAAGATCAGTTAAATAAGTGTCCATGCTCTCATGTTTTGCTAAAGGGTATTAAAAATCTGTTTTAAAAATCTCGATTATAATTCACTTACACTAGAAGAAATTTTTCGCAAAAGCCTCGAATGTTGAAGGACATGAAATTGGCAAATGCACACCAGTCCTGCACACGCAGCAAATAATTTCTAAGTTTTAACTAAATAACATATCGTATTGGGAAAAATAATTTCAAATCAAATTTATTAACACTAGGAGGTTTACGGACGTTTCTTATATACCTATCTCTAAGAACACGCGTCAATTTGACGCATGAACGAATACATGTAACAGCACTTACAGAGATGCCAACTTGCTCCGGACAGTAAATATATATTTTAAAGTGGTAGTTTATCAATTGTGATTCTTGATTTAATAAATTCAATTTAGTAGATTTTTATCCACCACTATTTCTAAATAATTCGTAGGACTTGTATAGTTCACCACTTTATATTTGCAAAATTTACTTAGTAGTTATTTACCGTTTTTTTTAATTTTATTATTATTATTATTATTTTGGCGTGTCCGAGGCAGTTGGCATCTCTGCACTTAGAAAGCAATGTAATTATATACTATAAGAAAAAAAATGAAAATATGAAATATATATTTATGAAATATTCTAGTATTTTATTTTTCAGTACTCGAACTAAGCAACTGAAACCTTCAAAATGTGACACTCTGCCATCAATTGACATTCTGCGTTTGTTCTTTCTATTATTGCTTATCGGCAACAGTTGTTTATCGCTTGTTTCATTTGAGATAACGATATCGGATTGTCGGCACATTCAGATTTATTATTGATGTGATAATTGCATGTTTATTCGAAATTTTTTCTAAATTACTATCGCGCCAAATTAACGCATATCCGTAGAGATAGTATACCACAAAGAGAATTTCAATATTTCAGTGCTTTTGAACAAAATAGACTTCGATATATATTTACCTCGATCAATGGATAAAAGTCATAACAAGAGATAAAATAAAAATGCAAATTTTCCTTACAAAACTCGAAATGCGTCAAAATGAGGCGTCCCGTAAACCTAATGTTAAATCAAAAAGGTAATATTGGTAAAAAGGTAAAAAATTGGGTCATTATTTATAATTTAATCCTCAATGAAAAACAAGAGCGTTGACCTTTACGCTTGTGACAAATATAGACATAAATAAAGTTTAATCATCATTTAAAACACTCTTTCAAGTTCATTCATGTCAAAGCTTCTCTTTCCAAAATGTAACCCTGCTCGGCTAAAAACAAATCTCCAAGTTTTGTAGCTAAAAATTCCCCATTCGTATGCTACTTCTGTTCCGTCTTTTAATTTGACATTCTGCATCCACATCACGCAATTTACCATTCGAATGCTAAAGGTACATAATAGCTGATAGTTTACAAAGATTTATTCATTGTCGTTTCGTCAAACAAAACGTAAATCGAACAAAATGGCATGTTTTTTCCGGTCCTCACCTTCTAATTACACTGAACTGTTTCAACAAAAAACAAGACCTATTATATGTATGGAAAAAAAAAAATATCGTTAAAAAATATATATATAAGAAACTGCGTTCCTTCTGCTCTCACTCACTATCCTAAGAAGACATGGTTACGCATCGTTGATTAAGATAATTATGAATCCAAGATAATTTAAAATCCATCTTTTATCCTACAACCTTATAGACTATCTATTAACAATCCTTATCAGTGCTCTACTCTAACCATTGTTTGATAGGTGGCAGTGCGCTGTTAAGGAGGAAAAAAAACAGGGCTAATCTTTAATCTACATAATACCGTTATGTTTAAAAAAAGCGGGAACATGTCTTTTTTCTTCTTGTTATTCTTTTAGAGATCAAAGTTGTACTTCTTTTCTTTAGATCATAGAATAATTTTAAACAGAGATGGCAGTTGTCTCGCTCTGTGCAAAATATTTATTGTAGTTCTAGGGAATTAAAAACTAAACCTTACAGAATTTTGATAAGGAACAACACGAGGAAACTAGGAATTGAGAAGATTTGATAAAAACGATCTATGCTTCTCACTTTTATCACCTGAGATAATAGGGGGGGGGGGGGAGAAAAAGCGCGTATCTGCCAATGTTTACGCTTTTCAAAAAAGTGTTTTCCTAGTGGTAGAGAAAAGTCAATTAGATTGTGGTCGTACGTAGTCGTTTCATTAAAATTTTTATTAAGTCAGCAAGCCTATAATATATAGGTTTAAATTATTTTAATGAAATGGCATTAAAAGTTATTTTAAACCGCATTTATTTAAAGGAGAATAAGATATGATTATATAAGTTTATAAGTTTAAATTTGACCACCACATTAAATCTTAAAAAAAAAAATAAAAAAAAAATAAAAAAAATTTCCTGAATAATCGGAAGAGTTGGCATAAATAAAAGTGCGTATTTGCGAACTTTTATTGTTTTTAAAAAAAGTTTTTTCTAATACTAGGGAAATTTCATTTCATTTCATTATATCTGGTTTTTTCATTAAAATTTAGTAAACTCTATAAAACTCACTTTTACTGAACCATGAGGCCTGTATGTTTCAAACAATTAACTATATTGATAGTCAAACTCATTTTAAATCACATTTATTCAAGTAAGAATAAAACAATGTACGTATAAATTTTACTGCAACACTAAATGTAAAATTAAAATCTTTAAGAAAATCCCGTAGAGTTGACTAGTATGAAAGTGGTGTAATTAAATTTTTACCCACCACTATTTCTAAAAAATTCGTAGGCTTATACAAGGCTTGTATATTCACCACTTTATTATAGTTAAGTCACGTTAAACCTTTTAAAAGGTAGCAAATTTAGTCAAATATTTGCAAATTTACAGGGATGCCAACTTGCTTCGCTTTGTAAAACAGTATTTTCTCGTGGTAGCGAAATTTGAGTTACTTTTAGTTTAGTATTTTTCCTTTTAAGTAATGTTTTCACCACTAAATATCAAAAATTATAAGTATCATATAAATTACAACGTTAAAGTATAAATCTTTTGGCTACTCTATAAAAAAGAAGGCGTAACTATCCTTCTCTAATGAATTTTACTCCATAATTTGCTACCACTTTATTAAAAACTATTCCAGAAAGCGGAGCAGTTGGCATCCCTGAATTTAAGTTTGTAGTTACTTGCTGTTTTTTAAATTATTGGCATCTCTGAATTTGTATGACCGTTGAGAATTATTTTCTTAGTGGGTGCAACATTAGGACACTTTGGTGTATTAAATCTTGAAGTTGCAGTAAAACTTAAAAATTTACATTAACCTAACTAAAAAATATTAAACAAAAATTTGATCTATTTTTGGGCTAATTATGCTAAGATATCTTAATAGTTTTGTTTTTAGAAAAATTCTTCCAAACTTAATTTTTTTTTTTTTTTTTTTTTAGTGGAGAGGATAGAGTGGAGCAGCTGGCATCCCTGATAAAAAATAGTTATTATTTATATGTATATATTCTTTTTTTAAAATTTTTTTTAGACAAATTAGTACTAAACCTTAGACAGAAGTCCTCTACGAAGGCAAATTTCTCCCAATACTCGATCCAGGAGTTCCCTTGTCTTGTGGATTGGGTTCAAAATTACAAGGCTACGGAGTTGAACATAAGTAGTCGTAAACCCAAAAAATTGGGTTGGCTGTTCAACGACGGCTATGAAATATAAAATAAAATAAACCTTAGACAGAACTGCCAGATTTAACGCTCGTTAAGGAAGATTTTTTCTAGTGGTTTCTCCTTACACGATCTATTTTTCATATAATTAAACTAATCTGAAGTAAAATAATTTTGTCATCTAGTTAACACAACCAGATAGTTCTAAGTTTACCGTTGGATGTTAACCGTTAGATCAGCTCTAGTAAGGACGTTTGGTCATTAAAGTGTAAAGGGCTAAAAGATAAAATACTTCTGAGTGTCTCAATACGGAACAAGGTTTATTTTTAAATTCAAGCTGGTTGCCCTTTACCTCAAGCACTATCCTACTGTGATGGTTGAGGAAACATTTTCTTCATTTCTTCGGGACATTATTTGGTTTGTCACCGAAACAGATGACTTGCTGTGGTAGTAAATTTAATGGCCTCTTCTTTTCCTCCTATTAAAACAATAAATGTTTGAAGAAAAGTCATAAATGAGTGTATTAACCCAAAAGCTAAATGTTTCTTTTGAAGTTTCAAAACGCTGATGCTTTGGGTCATATCAAAACATTAATCATCGGTAATCCCCTGCCGTGGTGAAGTGAAAGATAAGATTTAGCGAATGAGGTTCCAACATTTATCTCTGCGGATTTCGTTATTACCTCATTTATTAAAGAAACTAATGATAATGTAGATAAAAAGCTTTAAAGTTAAGTTTTCTCTAGTTCTTTTTTCTAGTTAGTTATAGGAATATTTTTTTGCACAAATTGGAATTCTGTTCTTTCTGCTTATTGAAGTGCGGTTTTTGATTTGTCCCATTAAAAAATGTTGAAGAATACTTATTAATATTCACAGTTTAAATAGAGGTGTCCGAGCCAGAGCTAGGTTGAACTGTATCATTGTATTTTATCATATAACTGTCGTTGATCAGCAGACCCAATTTTTCGGGTTTACGACTACTTACATTCAACTCCGTAGCCTTGTAATTTTGAACCCACTCCAGAAGACAAGGAAACTCCTGGATCAAGTATTGGGAAAAAGTAGCCTTTGAGGAGGACTTTTTGATGGAACTAACCCTCATTCGCGTTACATGGAGAGAAAAACCGCTAAAACCTCTCATGGTTAGCCTGACGTCAAGGAGACTAATCCATGACCCGCCTACCACTTAGGATATTTTACGTTAGCGTGAGTGCAAAATTCGTGCGAAATTCGTATCGACCAGTCATCGCTGGGATTCGAACCCGGTTCACCACATTGGAAGGCGAACACTCTATCCTCTCAGCCACCGCGGCTCTAACTGTATAATTTTCTTTTTTCGTATCATTTTTTACGTCTTTGAACAGCCGACCCAATGTTTGGGTTTACGACTACTAATGTTCAACTCCGTAGCCTTGTAATTTTGAAAAATAATGAATACAATGAAACTCCTGAATCAGTACCCCCAGAGGTATTGATTTGTTATGGGAACATGGATGACTTTGCGACACGACAGATTTAACGTGCAGCAGTCACCATTTACTTCACGGGGAGTCTTCATTTGATTATTATCGCTCAATTAATGGAGTTAATTCACCTCTAGATGTCGCCACCATAGAGTATCAAGTAATAACAACAATTACAACTCGATCTCGTAATCGTTACTATTAAGATCACTTAAATATATGCACAATAATACTAAATCTGGAGTGTAAATATCACGTGATTTTTGACCATATTGCCGTAATATTGTGGTTGTTAATGGCAACCAGTTGCTTAGACTATTTCACTTTGAAACGAAACGTATTTCAATCAATAGCTTCTATAGGTAAATGATTGAAATGATTTGTAATTTTTCATTAGTTAATGAAACGTATTTTATTCCAATAAGACTGTTCATTGAAGACTCAGAAGTAGGGAATAATATACCATTTTTTAAACTGTTATAAGTTTGTAATAGTTATTCCTGATCTTTATGTTAAGTTTAACAAATTTTTTCTGATAATGGCACATAACTCCAATATGAAGAAAAGCTACAGTTCCAGGCAAATAAAAAGCGTTTGTTATCAATTTTTTAATATTTCCAAAGTTACTCTAAGATGCATTACCAAAAGTCATAAAAAATTTTGAAAAATTCAGAATTATTCAATAATTTTAATCTAGATGGAAAAATATCGCCAAATCGGGCGATTTTTAAAATTTAATAACTTTTTTAATATTTAAGGTCTTTTATTCGTTCTAAAACCCGGATAATTTTTCACTAACTTAAAATGGTTTATATAGTTTGAAGTTACAGCTTTACATTAAGGTATTTAAACTATGGCTTTAATATTTTTCTTGGCGAGAGTTACGTTCATTCTAGCTAGTGTCTTCCACGTTAATTGAAACACAAATAACATAAGCGAAAAAGCCACAATTTTTAAAAAATAAAAATTAATTTTTTATAGCCTCTCCAACACTTCATTGCTTGGACTCTAAAAATACTCTGAAATTGAAAGTCATAAATTAATTTTAAAGATTTTCATCTGGGTGGATGGGTGGAAAATCTCCAAATATTAATGATTTTTTAAATAATAACTTTTTTAAAGATTTAAATGATTTGTTTAACGATATTTTAAAGTATTATTGAAATTGACAGTACTTTTTTTAATTGGACTGAGTGATTACTTTCTCATTAAAAAAACAAAAAAAAAAACAATCTAAAGCTAAAATTTGATAAACATTTTTTTAGACATTATTGAAAGATCCATCGGATACCCTGGAAAATAAAGGCGTACTTTTCTTAGAAATATATGAGGAGCTCATGATAGTCAGGAGCATTTAGTGGCTGGTATAATTCAGTGGCTCAGGTCTCGGATTCGCATAGCCTAATAAGGAAATCGAGGCTAACAAAGGGTTTAGCTTTGACTTATATTAAATCACTATTAGAGGGCAAAAGCTTTGTGGTTCAGGGATGTGTCTGGGTGTAAAGTTAAGTTTAAAAAAAAGTAAATCACTATTCGCAATTTCAATTCTACAATTCTGCAGCTAGTTTTTAAAGAGAGGATCTTTACGTTTTCTATGATTAGTAAAATTTGCGTTTTTTATTAAACTGTTGAAATTTTTTTGTATATTGGAAATTTTAATTGTTAAGAGAAAAAGAAATAAGGAAACAGTTAAATAAAGAAATAAACTACGAACTTTAAAAAGCATTGGCAACACATATACTTTCTTTCGTTTTTTTTTTTTTTTTCTTTAATAAATAAACAATAAATTATAAAAAATCTCACCTTGCTGATAGGCTGCAAGAGAGTGTCCACTGAGGGGGGCGCTCGGTGGAGCGCCTCCCCCAGTTACATGCAAACGGTTCCTGAGCGTTACCAGTTCTGAACTTAGACTGCGCAATCTCTGCTGCAGGTGGTCTGCTTCATTTGAAGAGGCTGCATCTGCAAAAAAAAAAAGAAAAAACAAATCTAATTTAGAATTTTGCACATTAGACTCATATACAAAATGGTTGGATATATATTACAATTCAATTGATAACTCAATCAACATAGAAAACGTTTAGAAGTTTTTTTTTAATTTTTTTTTAAATTTTTGCTTTGTTAACCAATTTATTTACCGATTTTTTTTTGGAAAAGAAAACTGTAAAAATTATATATATATATATGTAGAGATGCTGGAATCGCAGAATGTAGAGAATTGTAGCTAATCAACTGCAAAATAAAATTAACGCTTTTCATTTAAATCATATTCATTTTTTTTTAAATCTATTTATCACATGAGCACAGAAAATCATATTGACTGAGAGTTGCAACCTTTTACAAATTCATATATATATATATACATATATATATATACATACATACACACACACACATATATATATATATATATATATATATATATATATATATATATATATATATATATATATATATATAAACACATCTGTTATTGTTTCATTAACAATTGGGAGTTAAAGACAAATCAATCACCCCTCTATTGGCAAATTTAAGAAAGTTCTCGAAATAAAATACTGGAAAAAAAATTTTAAACGGATATTTCCGTTTGTTGACATCACATTCAAAGCAAATTCTTGAAGCATTCAAAGCATAAAACCGGAAGATATCAAGATGAGAGAATTAGCTTACAACTTGCATAGAGAGATTAAAATTAAGGGATTAAAATGGAAATTAGCAATGTAAAAAGCAAATGCATAAAGAGGTCGATGAGTTTTAAAACTTAAACATTTTGAATTTTAACAATAAAATATTTTATACGTGGTAACACAGACCTAGAAATTTTTTTTTTTTTTTGTTGAAATTTTTATGAACCCAGACGGTGCAACGTTGGAACTTTTCAAATTTTTTAAAAAAAATAAAAAAATTAAAAAAAAATAGTTCACAAACGCTTTTAATTTTTACAAAACTGTGGTTTTTTTTCACATTGTCATTTTGTCCCGTTTGAGAATTAACATAGAAGGCAACAGATAGTCAACACTTAATATGACAGTTATTAATAACTATTACAAACTCACAGCAATTACAAAAATAGTATACAGATTACTAAAAAAATATTTATGTCACAGCGAAGTCTTTCAACAGCAAGCAGTCTCAATCTATTCTATTGCATTATAGCTCATTTGGCAACACTAATTCAACCAATGTAAAACTAATTGCTTTGAAACGTTTAGCAACCATTATTTTTTAAACAACAAAGTTCTAAAGTATGTCACTTCGGTTAGAATGTATTGTCTGCAACCAACATTGTCTGCTAAACCATCACCTCCTACATCAGAATGCCTCCACACGGTTTCTTATAAGTAGTCTGCGCAGATTATTTAAAAAGCGAACCACTTGAACCCAAATTCTATTTTAAAAGCACTTGCGAGAAATTTGTCATATATATTTGAGAATTGAATCTGTAGTGGTTGACAAGTAAGTAAAACAAACCAATTATATTCATAAATTAATCAAAATTTTAGACATATATGTGCTACCACTTTCTAATTTTTTATAGATTTCATATTAAGTGGTTCTTTCGCTAATTGGTTTACTTTCATAGTGGTCTGATCGGACTACCTACAAAAACCGTGTGGAGGCTTTAAGTTATAGGAGGCGTTGGCTAAACTCAACGAATCCAAAAAAAAAATGACAAATACTACACGATGACGATCCAAAAGATCCCTATCCAAAAAATGATTTTAAAATATCATCATTTGGATAGGGGCCGTTTAGCGGCCCAGATCTAAGATCAAGACAAGACTATAATGTATTGTCTAAGGTTGCACTTGCCAATGTTCTGTCTGACAAAATTTTAAATCGAAATTTCTTATTTCAGAGAGGGTTAAGAACAATAAGTTAAATACTATAAACGTAACATGTGGTTCTAATTTTATTATAAAATAACATATTATTAACCAAATAAACCTTTCAAACTATTTGAATATATGAAATCTTAGGATCAATTTCTTATCACAACCAACCCACGCTTTAAAATCTGTATATAGTGGGTTGAATTAAAGATCATAAATTCTACCGCCGACTAACAAAATTCTAATAAAACATGTAATTTTTATTTATCCAAAATATGATATTTTAAAAAAGGATGGCAGAATAGGCGGACAAGAAAGTAATTGTGATACACAAACCTAATTACCTGAAGATTTTAATGGCACGGTTGGTTTCTCTAACACAAATAAAAAACAGAGGCGGCAGATGAATTCAGATCGCCAACTATTAATGGTTTTTATAATCACCTAGCCCGCACAAATGCTATTTACATAAACAAGAGTAATTACGTTTGCGAACACGATACTTTCTTCAGTGGGCAATAAAACTTTTTTTTTTTTAATGTTCAGTTAATACGTGTCAGTTGATTTCTTTAAAAAGATCTTGACATTGGCGTTGAAGGTTAGGTACCATAGCAATTTGTTACCCAGTAAAGTTATGATAAAATAACGTTATTTTATATTTAACGCCAAAACGTAAATAATAGTAAAATGATTATGCAATTTGTTTTCTCAGGTAGGGCCAGGACAAATGCTATTTGTACAAACAAGGGCAAATATGAATGAAAATCAGTTACTTTCTCTTCAGTGGGTATTATGTTTTTACGTGTGAGTGGATTGCTTAGTGGATTGATCTTGACATTGGCTTTGAGGGTTAGGTGGTATATCAATTTTTTTTCCTAATTATGTAATAATAATATAATAAAAATATAGATTTTTTAAATATATATTTAATAATAAAACCCAATCAATACTAAAAATAAATGGTGATGCAGTTTTTCTTCCTGGTCATAGCCAGCACAAATACGCGAATAAAGGCAAATATGTTTGCGCACACGTTACTTTTTTCAGGGGGCCAAATTTTGAATTTACGATTATTAGTGTTACACTCTGTAGCCTAGTAATTTTGAACTCAACCAAAAAGACACCCAGGAACTCTTAGATCAAGCATTATTATAAAGTCAAAGAAGCTTGCATTGGAATAAACAAGCCTTTATAACATCCATCAGAGACTTTTAGATGGAACTAATCTGCATTTGCGTTACATGGAAAAAAGGACCAAGAAACATCTCATTATTAGTCTGACGGTAAGGGAATTCAAACTTATGATTCATCTACAACTGAGGATATTTTACGTCAGTACTGTGGTCAATACGAGCAGGGAATAGTAGACGAATCAGTCAGCAAATCACTGGGATTCGAATCATATCAACGCAAGTTATCTATCCCTCTTATTTGATTGATTAAGCTTTTTAAACTGTTTAGCCCACTTTTTAGAAGTGTCACCACGAGAACATTATTTAAGAACCGCCATTTTATAGAATTATGTACCAATTTTACTGTGAAATTTTATACCGTAATTTTTAATTAATTACAGTGATACATTGATTTTGCAGTAAATAATACTGTAAATATTAATGTACGCCAGATTTTTCTTTGTTCCGAAATATTTAAAGGTAAAAAGTACCGGCTCACTGAGTGCCGGTACTTTTTACAGTAACTTGATCCAGAATTTTGTACCGTGTAGAGATCTTTCGACCCAGTACCAATAAATCGACCCATGGTTGGTTGATTTATAAACTGCTCCCACCCGGTATTGACAACATTACATATCTCCAGGGGTAGACAGACAATGTATAAATTTCCCTTGACTTTGGGATAACAGTCGAAGACTTTCATGGTTTTTCTCTCCATTTAACGTAAATGCTGGTTCATTTCACAAAATACGTCTTCACCGTGACGGGAATTTTCTTCCAATGCATTATCAAGGAGTTTCCCCGGTCTTCTGTGTTGAGTTCAAGGTTACAGAGTCAAACATTGATAACCACAAATAGATAGATTCACTGTTCAACACCAGTTTTAATAATAACAGTAATTAGAATTAAGAAAAGAAAAAACTTTCTACTTAGCATAAAAACACAACGGCGAAGCTTTTCTTTTCGAAACTTTAATTTTTGCTTTATGAAAATTTGTAAAGCACAAAACATTTGCATACTTTTTTATTTTTACATACTTTTTTATTTTCACATATTTTTTTGTTTTTACATACTTTTTAATAATTACTTTTTCGCTCACTGACTGATATTGTTATAAAATTTCTAAAGCGATTTATAAAGCGAAACTGACTTGTATTTGTAAATTAATAGGAGTTGATAAAAACATTCTATCTCTTAAGAGATTAGAATATTTGATAGTTCCATGACATCACGTGAATCGGCGTCAACTGTGATCAAAGTCAAACCGCTGGTAATAAATAGCTTTTGGCGAAATAGATTTCCTTAAAACATAGGAGGTCAATGAACACAGATGCTTCTTCATAATTTATTCAATTATGGTCAACCAATAATTATTCCTTTTTACAATTAACTTTGTTTGTGTTGAGATATTTGCACACGCTTTCTAAGCAATTTCCCGCTAAATGAAATTCGGCTGGAAACGTTTGAAAATTTTTTTGAAGTTAGATTCGTGGTGTAATCACTATAGGATCAACTGAATTTTGTCTATTATTCCTTAGCTTCTTCCTTTAAAAAGTGGTTTATCTTTCACAGAGGTAGAAGATAGTACTAAAATTATAATAATTTAAATTCGATTTGCAGATAGAATACATAGAACACTTTTTTCAAAAAGGCTTCTACCCACGCCCTTATTTGACTTCCGGTTAAAGTTTTAATTTTCATTTTAACGTTCATTTATTTATTTATTTTTATCTGCTCTTAAAATGTTTTTGATGATTGATTAAGTGTCATTCGGTGCCTTTATGATTAGAAATAAAAGCTTTGCTTTATTAAATTAGGAGAGAAAAAATTCTTGACAGTTTTTAGAATTTCCATTAGTATAAAAATAAGTGGTTAGTAATTTTTAACTGATTAAACTCTATAGATATGCCTGTTGAAAATCAATAATGAAAAGAATTAAATGGCGAAAATCCTAGAAAATTTATTCAATGTGATATATATAATATATATATATATCACATTGTCCACCTTTAGCCCGCAACACAGCTGCAGCCCGCCTGGGCATGGATGCTACAAGTCCTTGGTAGATGGCCAGAGACATATTGCAACAGATTACCAGCAACGGTCACGCAAATCCGAGATATTGCGACTTAGTGGTCTTTGAACTCTGAGCTGCCGTTCCATGACATCCCAGATGTGTTCTAACGGATTGAGATCCGGTGAGTTAGGCGGCCAGGACATTAACTGTAATTCAGCATCATGTTCCTGGAACCACTCCAACACAATTTGTGACACGGGGCGTTGCCCTGCTGGAAAATTCCATTTCCAGCTGGAAAGACAGAGGCCATGTAAGGGTGCAACTAATCCGCAACTTGTTCAGATACCCTGTAGAATTCATGGTCTGCTCTACCACAACCACGGGTCCCAGAGACGCTCAAGAGAACGTCCCCCAAATCATAATACCGGTCTGTGTATGACTTACTGTACATTAAGGGAGCAACTGTTAGCCTGGAAGACTGCGTATCCTGACACGACCATCGGCGTGATGAATAACAAACCGTGATTCATCTGATCAGGCAACTCTCTCCCACTGATCCATGGACCAGTCGCGATGTTCCCGGGTCTAGCGCAGGCGTAGTTGGCGATGACGCTTGATCAGCAAAGGCACACGAGTGGGACGTTTGCTGCGTATCCCCATATCCAACAGTATCCGCTGAACAGTGTGCTCTGATACTATTCTACTTGACCCTACATTGTATTGGGCTGTCAGCTGAGCCACTATCTGGCTCCGGTTTTGCTTCACCAAGCAATACAATCTCCGACGACCTTTTTCTTTGATAATGTGTGGACGTCCAACTACTGTTGGTTTCACCATCATTCATCCACTTTGCATAAGTACTAACAACTGTATATCGCGAAGAACCCACGAGTCGTGCAGTTTCGAAAATACTTGTTCCGAGCCTTCGAGCCATTACAATCTGCCCTCTATCAAAGTCGCTTAGATCCGCAGTCTTTCCCATCACACACAGAAGTAAGGGGAAGAATGATTCTTCAAACTCTCCAGCAACAGTTAAATACCACTTCCACCTGATCACGTGCCTTCCACGTCATCCAGGAGAGTTCATAGCAAAATGTAGGAGTGGTCATAATGTTTTGGCTCTTGAGTGTATATATATATATATATATATATATATATATATATATATATATATATATATATATATATATATATATATATATATATTGTATTATATACTTCTACTATTTGTTTGGTTTGTCATTTCATCTAAAATAGGAATTATTTTTATTATACTATTATTATTGTAGCAAAACTTATGCTTTACAATTTCATTTATGGTTTAATAAATTTGTTTTATAGTTACTAAATCGTGACCACCCCTATTAATAAATAATTTAACATTCAATAAATTGGGTCTGAGGGCATTCAATTAAAAATTTTGTTGTTGACGAAATTTAAAGCATATTTCTTTACAATTATCAATGCAACTGTTATTTTACCGTTATTTTATTATCACATAGAAAAACATTCCTAAAAGTGATAATAGCAGCGATGAAAATTAATCGATCTTCATTATACTAGATTTCTCAGATAGACATAAATTTTTGCCATGATAATTTTGTTTTTCGAATCAAACAGCAAATATAGATAGTTGCTTTGATATAAAAAATGATTTAGCGAAAGAGAAATGCATTTAGAGGAGCGAAAAAACATCTCTAAAATTTTAGAAACAGAAAACCAAATAAATATAAATAACGAAATCATGTTAGTACCACCATTGTACTTTTGAAAAATTCGCAATAGTAATAGTTTCCTAAATTCACAATAGCTTCAATTTAGACTCGTGAGTCGCTGTGGCGCGGGAGATAGAGCCTTCGCATCAATGAGACGACCCAGATTTGAATATCAGCAGAGGCAAGTTGGAATGAGTTCTACTCCCGGCCCGCAACGAGTACAGACGTAAAATATACTCATTGGTAGACGAACCATGAGTTAGAATCCCCTTGCCGCCGGGGTAACCCTGAGAGGTTTTCCTCTCCACGTAACGCAAATGTTGGTTAGTTCCATAAAAAAAGTCCTTCGCGAATCCTAGTTTGCCCTAATGCTGGATCCAGCAGTTCCCTTATTTTCTGGGTTGGGCTCAAAATTACTAGACTACGGAGTTGAGCATTGATAGTCGTAAACTCAGAATTGGATTGGCTAAATTTATTTTATAAGCGGCTACGCCAGTTATAAAATATAGACTCGTGTAATTCATAACCGGCTTATATAATTGAAAAAGGTATCCGAATCTTTGTGGTAATCAAGAAAAATTAATTATCAATTTTTAAAAACAAGATATATATATTTTATAGCATAAATATTTTTACAACTTTAAAAAAATCTTGGTAGACTTTCATGAGCCTTGGCTTAATATTTGGCTTCAAGGCTTTGAGGCCTGTCTGAATATAAAAGGCTGATGATAATGAAGCGTTTTGTATGTCATAATGCCAAGTAACGATTTAATCCATCTTCTTCACGCTAACTTTCTCAAAAATGTTTATGACGGCAATTTTGCTGTTCGAATTCAAAAGTTAAATAATTGCATTTACTTTGCATTGCAAAAAAATTCTTAAATTAAGAGTAAAACAAATATATAAATTGATGGAAGAAACCGCCATTAAATTGAGAAAAGGAAGGAAAATCAAAATAAATATTAATAATTAAATTATGGTTCTGCCAATGGTTATTTTTCGCAAAAATTATTTGTGATAATGACGCTAAGCTTAAATGATTTGACAAATAAAAATAAATAATAAAATAAAAAATGAATTGGTACTTATTATTTTTAATTTTTAAATAATAGTATTTAAATCAGTTGGATCGCAGCAAAAGTTGGACAAACAATAACTGATGATAATGAAGCATTTCGAGTGTCATATTGTGAAATAAAGATTTAATCGATCTTCTTCACACCAACTTTCTCACATACATAAATGTTTGTCATGATAATTGTGATGCTGAAATTAAACTGGAAAGTTAGATAATTGCATTGCCCACTTTGCATAAATGAAAAAAAAAAAAAAAAAAAAATGCTTTGAAGCAAAACAAATAAATAAACCGAGAAAAAAAACATCGTTAAAATTAAGAGAAATAGAAAAAAAATAATGCATAGAATAAGTACTTAAAAATAATCATGATAAAATGCCATTCAAGAAATATGGGTGGTGGAAAATTCAATAAAAAGTTCCTCAAAAGAAATATATTCAATTATAACTAATGAAGTTTAATTGGCTTTTGTGTTGAGAAACCTTAAGGTGCATAAACAGTTGGAAAGAAAGCATATAAAGACGAAAAACATTTGCTCTTAAGTGGCGGTCAAACTTTAACTGCCAACCGCTCGGCGTTTTATGAGTCAACGAGCTTGCTAAACCTTTCTTCGGGCAAATCCGATTTAAAAAAATGGAGGAAGAAAAAAAGTCTTAAAACCTAAACCGCACAAGAGATTCTTTAAGATGTTTAATAAATCATACAGAAAGCCAATCTTCGAGTTCCGAACATTTTTTACGGTTTAATTTTTATGATTCTACTGAACTATCAAGTGGGGACATGGGGTACGAGTTTTTTGAGTTGAGCTAAACAAACGAGCAACAAACTTTTAGTTATATTCCATTTATTTAATCTTGGTTTTCTGTTTATTTTGTTTTTAATGTCAAGATTTGTTAATGACTTTCCGAAGCTGGTGAGTAAGATAAATTGTTTTTTACGTTGAAAAAGTTTGTCGGAAAATTAATGTAGTCCCTCTAAAACCGCTGAAGCAACTTAAACTAGATAATCATTGGCTGCACAGTTAATTGAAAAGCCTGCAAGGAAAAAATTTTTTACGAAATAACGTATTAGTTTAAAACTAATATTTCATGCAAAGTAGTTTATACTCCTTATCCAGAAAATCTTTTAAAAACAGTATGCAAGTAAAAAAAAAAAAATCAAAAGCTTGTAAAAAATGGTAAGTATGTATGCTTAATGTAAGGTACGTACGTTAAAATTAAAGATTACTTGCTTTTGCTTCACAGATACTAATAGCTAATCTATATTATATATAAAACGCTTATAATTGGTTTCAAAATCGACGAACTTCTTTTTCTCTGGTTGCGCAACGAAAAGCAGAAACAAACTGTAGGCTAAGTTGCCACATTTGAAAAATCAAAAAACGAGCATAATAATTTGAATTTTTTTTTTTAACTGATGCTAAATAATTTGCGTAAGGAAGACGGGCCTTTCAATAAAATCAATCGACCGAAAATACTGTCGAAAAAAAGTTGGTAACTTCCTAGGATGTGATCTTTTCTTATCTTAGAATGGCTGTCTCCAAACTTTTGCAATTGTGTAGTAATATATAATTTATTCAAAAGAATTTCCAAAATAAATGCATGAAATGATCATAATTAAATTACTTTAAACTTATTAAATCATCAGGTTATTATTTTTTTTTTTTTTGGAATTTCTTAAATCTTTAGCTATTAATTTACTAAAATAATAATGTTGGAAAAATCCTTATCTAAAAAAATTTGTATCTTAGTTTTCTCAACTTCTCTGAAAAATGTTTAAATTTGGCTTTTACTTGGTTATTAGAAAAGACAAAAAATAAACTCAATTAAAATTACCATCTTGAAAAAAATTAGGTAAATTAGGAAAAAAAAAAAAAAGGTAAATCACCCGAATTAGATAAGATCAACTACTTGCATCGATGCAACAAAAATTTCTTCCCCTGTGTTACCAAAGAAAGCATTTCCAGAAGAAAAGTCCACGCCAAGTAGATGCTACCTTTAAGCTAATTTCTGTTCTCGAAGATTTGTAGTTGACCTCGTCATCTAGTCTAAGAATTTAGCCATCTAACTTAGCTAAACCTTATAAGAAAATTCTTCTACCCTCGGGTAAGGCTCTCATTTGCGCAATTTTTATTCTGAACCCTGTTATAGAAACATTTCCTTTCTTTTTTTTCTTCCAATTCATCAGAAATAGATGTGTCTTTATTGGCATTCGATAAGTTGGTCTAAATTAGAGGTTAGGTAGAGTTTGAATGAAAGAATTTGTGCACACGTAATCCTTGTTCGATGATTCCTACTTGTTGTTCGAGTTTCAGGAATAAACGGGCTTCCAGTTTTGCCAGTTTAAGAAAGTTCTAATCAAAGAGAGAAGGATTCCATTAACACCATTCAAATATTTTATTCAGAGTCGAGACTTTACCAAGGACGAGAGAGTTTACCAACTAGTTACCTTGCAGTAAGTTTAGTTTTGTCAGTTAAAGAAAATTCAAATCAAAGAGAAAATTTTTTAATTTATAATAGCATAAAATTATTTTGTTTAGAAGCAGAATTTTACTAAGGATGGGAAAGTTTACCAAGTAGTTCATTTGTAGTCAAGTATTATTTTTCAGTTTAAGAAAGCTCAAATCAAAGGAAAAAAGATTCTACTACATTTAAATATTTCATTTCAGATACAGAACTTTTCAAGGGATAAGACAAATTACCAACTAGTTAACCTGCAGTAAGTTTAATTTTTCCAGTTCAAGAAAGTTCAAATCAAAGATAACAAAGTTTCATTTATAATTTTAACAAATTCAGTTATTTTATTTAAAAACAGAACTTTTTTTAAGGTGAAAGATAAGAAAAATTACCAACCTTTCTTGAAGATAAGAAAAATTAACTACTAGTTAACTTGCAGTAAGTTTAGTTTAGCCAATTAAAGTCAATTCAAATTAAAGGGAAAAAAAGTTCCATTCATAATAATAACATTTATTGTATTCAAAAATAAAAATGAACTAAAAAATAACTTTCAAATTACATCCGGTCTTAAAGGGTTGTCTGGTCTTGTACACAAAAACCTCATCTGTCCGCGTAACAAAAGATACAATACACAAAAGGATGTATTAAACGTTAATAAGAGGCCGAGATACCCTGGATGGTAAGGCGTTGGGCCCATTCTCCTGAATTCGATCCCCGCCGACCGAAGACTTCCCATGAAGAAAAGTGCATAAGTGCGAGTTAAATCTATCAGGTCACTAAGTCCTCCATATCATCATAACAAATCATGATTCTGGAGGTACTGAATTGAAGATTGGTCGTTCTCTGGTTCAGGTCAAAATTTATGATCTGTGGATGATTGAATAGATATATGAATGGTTCCGCACACTAAACAGGCAGCGACGTGTGTGTGGCAGAAGTCGTATTCTTTGCCTTAGATGGCGCCACTGAAAAACAAGAAACACGCTTTCTTCCTTAAATACACTCTGGTCACCAAGTGGGCTCACTGGATTGGCAAGTAGCATTAGAAACAATAATAAAAACAAATGTTAATAAATTGTTGCAAGTACGAATGGTTTATTCATTCCTAAAAAACGGGGGGAAATGAATTGTTTTTACGACAAGTATTTTGCTTGTTTCTCCCCGATAATTAGCAGAGGAAAATGTCTGTCTGAATGTTGTTTCAGTTGAATTAACATATTTAGAGAAAATATATTATCCGAAAAGGAAAAAGAAAGCTTTATTGCAGCAAGTTATTCAAGTGCATGCTATTAAATTTAAAGAATGCACTGTAACGCTTTCAATTCTTTTTATGGCGTTTTAAAACCTTTTAAACCGGCTTTTTTTTTTTATTCATTTTTTTCCAATGCTCAGTCTATTGTGCATCTGTTACAGAGCAAAAAAGCACAAACTAGTTTGTGGTTTCCACAACCTTAATTTCAAAAATAAGGGTTTGTTTTCCTCATCTCGTTTTCAAGATCCAAAACTCTTTATATTTTACGTCTGAATCCTTTCTTTAAGTTCTGTCAAAAAGCTCCGAAAGGTTCATTGAAATAATATAATGTAGGATAATTAGATGAGAATGTTATGGTTAAGAGAAACTAATGACAAAGAAAATCTAAGCTATTAGCTAACCAGAAAGCTTAATATCTTACAGAATAAATTAAATGCGAAAATACAAACAACTGCAAAGGAAACATTTTCCCTCTCTATGTAGTTTTTCAAAGGTTAAAAATTTTTTAGCTTTCAAATTTTTCTTGCATTTCTTAAAGATATTTTTCGAAGCTCTGAAGCCAAAAAAAAAAAAAAAATATTTAAAAAAAACCCACAGTTTAAGTGCCTTACACTGGAATCAATGCGATGATTTTAAACTTTATACATAATCTTGCCGAGAAGAATTATCTGGGCTTTAAAACAGATAAATAATTTACATAGTTTAAAAGTTATTAAACTTTTTTCAAAAGTCGTTAATTTGGCGACTTTTTTCCACCTAGATGAAAATTATCAAAATCACTGCCGTATTCTCAATTTTTGCAAATTTTATGAGCTTAGGTAATGCAGTATTGGTGTAAGTTTTAAAATATCATAAGAAATTAGACCACAAACACTTTTCATTTTCGCAAAACTGTGGCTTTTCTTCATATTGACGTTTAGCGCCATTTTCAGAATAAACATAGACACCGCTGGGTTCAGATAGGCTAAATTTGACCGAACAGTCTAGAATAACTAATGCAAACTCACAGCAGTTATGAAAAAAGATCATTACTTTTCAGAATATTATTTTCAGATTTTCAGACATTATTTTTTACGACGAAGGCTTCAAGAACCAGCCTTAATGAATGAGTTTTCATGAATTTTTTCAACATCGAATCTAATAATTCAGATTACAGACAGTTCGAATTTGACGAATTAAAGATCTACTTGGATAAAACATATTTTTTCATGTAGGTGATTTTATTTATAAACCAATTTTTGTGCCCGGTAATTAACAATGCTAGCATATTGTTTTCCGGATATTTCTTTATGCCTTGATCCTATAAACATTGCCCAATGTCTCTAATTTGTAAAACAATTTATGTGAGGGAAAAAAAATCAATTCTTAATAACGTTTCAGGAATTAAGAAAAAAAAAGGGACGTCGTGAGCTACTGTAAATACATAAATACTGTAAATACAATTATTACTGTAAATACAGTTACAAAATATAATTGCGTATTACAAAAGTATTTAATTTAATTTCTTTCCACCATTTTTTTTTCAATTTTTTTAAAAATTTTCACAACCGATTAGTGTAATGTAGTCATGCAGCGCCGGGATGGCTCAGGGGATAGAGCGTTCGCCTTCCAATGAGGCAAACCTGGTTCAAATCCCAGTTCCCAGTCGATATGAAATCCGCATCCGGCTTGCACCGACCACAGCGCTGACGTGAAATATCCTCAGTGGTAGACGGATCATGGGTTAGAGTCCCCTTGCCGTCAGGCTAATCGTGGGAGGTTCTCGTGGTCTTCGTCTCCATGTAACGTAAATGTGGACTAGTTCCATCAAAAAGTTCTCCACGAAGGCAAAATTTTTCCCAATACTCGATCCAGAAGCTCCCTTGTCTTCTGCTGGATTGGGTTCAAAATTACAAGGCTACGGAATTGAACATTAGTAGTCGTAAACCCATAAAATTGGATCGGCTGTTCAACGACGGTTATAAAATAAAATGCAGTCATGCAGAAAATATCTCTGGAATTTAGCAAGCTGAATATTTTCAATGATTTAAAACTTTTTTTAAAATATTTCATCGAAATAATAAAATAAAAAAAACAATATAATACTAAAAACAAAGAGAATTTTTTTAAAGTATGCATAATTTATTTAAAAAGAAAATTTGAGTGCAAACATTGATTTAAATATTTATTAAATAAATTGCGGTCTCTAAAGCCATTTTTTTCATCGCAGAATTTTCGCAAAAAAATTGTTCACCCTTAACTTAGTTATTATAGGACAGCATTTTTTTCTCCTTCCCTACTTAAAAAGGAAACAATGTCACACACATTCAGAATATAATAACATTGTATCGGAAACTAAACAGTAAGTCAACCTAAGAAAAAGATGAATGAAACAAAAGGATGTAAAACTGCCGAGAAAGTAAGAAAAAAATGAACTGGAAACCTACATTTATTACTCTTAGAAACTAACCATTAGGTACACAGTTAGGAATCCGACGTAATTATGAAGTAATGACCTAACTGCAATGCTTAACTGTAACTGCAACAGTCAGCCGAATGTAATGGCAAATAATGACAGTTAATTCAGCAAAAATTGAAGAGAAACGATGGTTAAGGACAGATTAAAGAGACAACTACTAATGGTTTGTAACATAATCACTAGTAGGGAGAAGTTATTATGGGATCCAAAGAGGAAAAGCTATAAAAAGTTAAAAGTTTTAGTTATTTACTAGCTATACTTGATCCTTTTCCCTTTTGGATTTTCCTTTCCTTGGTATTTTATTTTATGCCTAAAAATGTTTTAAAAAGTTTTTTTCTTCTTTTTTTTTAAAGGTGTGAAAATGAAAGCTTCTCTTTAGATTGCTGGTAATAATCCATGAAAAACCTAAATTATACCTAAAAGCCAGAATTTAAGTGGTTAGAAAAAATAGTTCTAGAGTGATTGTTATAAATGTAATAAACTGATTATTAAATAAGGAAATTATACATTATTATTTTTAACTAATAAAAAACTTTAAAAAAAAAAATGAAGTTGTTTAATAGCAAGATCAGATTAAGAAAAATTAGTTGAATTGATACAGTTATTTATAAGTCCCTTATTATTAAGAATGAAGTTTTTAAGGCAATGATAAACTGTAAACAGGCCAAAAAGTAAAAAGAATCTAATTTAAATTTTTTGTCAAAAGCTATTGTTTTTATATATTAACTATTGAGAATAAAGTTTTTAAAGCAATGATAAACTGTAAACAGGCCAAAAAGTAAAAAGAATCTAATTGAAATTTTTTGTCAAAAACTATTGTTTTTATATATTAACTATTGAGAATAATATTATAATAAATTATTATTGAGAATAAAGTTTTTAAAGCAATGATAAACTGAAAACTGGCCAAAAAGTAAAGAGAATCTAATTGAAATTTTTTGTCAAAAGCTATTGTTTTTATATATTAACTATTGAGAATAAAGTTTTTAAAGCAATGATAAACTGTAAACAGGCCAAAAAGTAAAAAGAATCTAATTGAAATTTTTTGTCAAAAACTATTGTTTTTATATATTAACTATTGAGAATAATATTATAATAAATTATTATTAAGAATAAAGTTTTTAAAGCAATGATAAATTGTAAACAGGCCAAAAAGTAAAAAGAATCTAATGGAAATTTTTGTCAAAAACTATTGTGTTTATATATTAACTATTTATAAGTCCCTTATTATTAAGAATAAGGTTTTTAAAGCAATGATAAACAGAAAACAGGCTCATATGAAATTCAGCAAATTCAATTATTCAGCTTGCTTGATTGCTTTATTTAATAAAACTGGGAACCTGGGTCGCGCAGCGGCCCCTACCATCACCTCCTACATCAAAAAGCCTCCACAAAAGCACAAAAATGACTCCTTAAATTAGTCTAAAACTCATCGATCGTCGTAAAATTTATAAGATTGACATAAATAAAAGCAGAATCACATTCAAACTTGTGAGAGTTGTAACCATGGAAAACGAAAAGCTTATTTTTCATCCTACACTTTTCTCTACATTGTAAAGCACAATGTGGGTTAGTTTCATCTAAAAGTCCTACACGAAGGCAAATTCCTCCCAATACTTGATCGAGAAGTTCCCTTGCCTGTTGGATTCGGTTCAAAATAACAAGACTACGGAGATGAGCCATTACCTCCTACATCAAAAAGCCTCCACACGGTCTGTTATAAGTAGTCCGCGCAAACTATTTAAAAAGCGAAGCTGTTGTGCGCATGAACTCAAAACCTTTTATAAAAGTAATTGAGAGCAATTTATCATATATATTTGAGAATTGAATCTGTAGTGGTTGACAAGTGAAGAAGGGAAACCAATAATATTCATAAATAAAACAAATTTTTAGTCATATATTTGCTACCACTTTCTTATTTCAACTAGATTTTGTATTACATGACTCGTTCGGAAAGTGGACTACCTATAAAAAACCGTGTGGAGGCTTTCAGTTAAAGGAGGCGTTGCCCCTACCCCATACATCATGAAATATTACATACAATGAGTTAAATACAGATTGGGTTTAGCATCATTATGGTAGCTTGAATTATTCAGCAAATGTTTAATTTCTAGTTATGTATTTCAGTTAACGAAGTGGTGTTCTTCAGAAGCGAATTTTCTATTCATTTATTAAATCAAGGTATGTTTCACAACACAAATTTTCTTTCCATTCAAATTATGTTTGAGGAGTCTTACAAACAGCAAATGGAATTTAAATAGGAACCTGAGATAAAGTTAAACGCGCCACCAACATTAGTTTAACGGTTTTCACAAAAAAACACGTTCATTTCATCTAGCATTATCGCTAAGTTTACTACCAATAAAAAGTTCTAACTTTGTTCACGGAGTTAACTCATTTGCATAAAAACACAATCTAAATGACGACCTCATAGTACCACATAACTCATCCTATTTTTTCTTTTTTTCTTTAACTTTTCGTGGCTTGTTTATATCCCCCAACGGATCCTTTGATTTATCATTTACTTGCAGACAGACAAAACGGGGTAAATTCAATTACAATGTATCAAGAAAAAGTTCATCTCGATCCTCCTCCCAATCAAAATGTCGGAATGGTAGTTAATGCCTATCCAGAAAAGAATTTTTGATATATTTTTTTTCGGAAGTAGAGAAAGAGATTGTGTGAGGAACATAAATTACAAGCGGCTCTAGACCAATCATTATAGAGAAGTTAATTTATTACCACTTTTGTTGAAAGTTTTGCTGAAAGACAGTTTAGTTCTGTAACAATCTTATTCTAAGAGCTGCAAATGTTTCAAAAGATTTTACATGGCAAAAATTATTCACCATCTATCCTAAAAAAAATTAAACAAACCCTACCGGAAGTCTTGAGGTCCTCTTCTGACGTCATAGCATTAACGTGATTATCTCTGTTCCATATTTCTTTTTTGACGCTTGTTTGTATATACTTCGAGTACTCAGTTGTTCGGAATTGAATTTTTGTGTAGTGATTTTGCAAAAAAAACTGTGTTCTTCATAATTTAGAATATCAGATTAAAGATATGAAAAAAAAAGTACTTCGGAAAATTATCCTATATTGATATTCAATTACCAGATCGTTGAGGTGCGGATTTACGCAATTTATTTTACATCAGCTCAATTTCTTCTACCAGAAGTTGAAAGAATTTCTACAAATACTGCCTCTGGGGAACCAACACCACCTAGAAGAAAGAAGGCCTCAGCACGGATCAATTTAGTAATCCGACATAACGAACTTAAATTGTGTGCAGCGGATGAAAAATAAGAAAGATGTCACTACATTCGGGTTACTAAGTTGCGCAGTGGTGGCAAATACGAAATATGTCATTACGTTTGGACCACTAAAGGATAAAATTTCTTGTTTATGGTAACCCGTGCTGAGGCCTTCTCTTTTCTAAGAGGTGTTGGGAGAACATGAAACACGGTCGGGAATAAGGTGAATTGCCACGATTGGAAGGATAACGCTTGCACAGGGGTGAAAGCGAGACGGAAAAGAGGAAAGGCTGGTAGTAAAACCTTTTCAGTTATATCTAGTTTTGGGGAGGAGTTTACTTATTATATTTTTGAATTATTCAGCGATAACTACTTTATCTTTGAAAAGAAGCAGTCTAATATATATGCTAAAATTATAAAAGAAATCTTGATAGTTACAGATATTTTATTTTTTTCGAAAAAAATGCTGGAATGATATATCTAACGTACCAGTTTTTTCTCTTTTCCGTCTTGCTATATAAGGGCTTTCACCCATGCGCTTGCAGCTTTTAGATATGATGTACTTCGTTCCAGGACATGATTTCATTTTTCAAACTCGGTAGTAAAATTTGCTGGTGATAAAAAACTACTACTAGCAAAATCAGGGTTCATACAAGCATATTTTTAAGAGATCTAGCAATACATTTTTGGAGTCAGAAACATCAGCATAATCATTGCTGTGGGACTTATTGCAATAAAACGATCACTGAATGGTAAATATCAAGTATTTATGCCCGCATGAAAGTTTAAATCGAATACATCGGTAGTAATAATATCGTATTTAAAATACCGAGGTTTTAAAAATGATGTTGAAATTGCGGGGTTGGAAGTAACACAACTAACTGTAATAACTACCAAGAAAACGATTTGAAAATGACGTTGATTTGCGATGGCACAGCCGCAAATTGAGAGCTTCAAAAAGTGATTAGTCAAATTTCAAATTCAAGTATCGTAATAAAATATTAAAAATATCGGTATTTGAAAAACTATGTGAAAAAGACCGTAAAAATGAGAAATAACTGCCGAGAAAATGATCGTAAAATGGCGTAGATGAATGATAGAATAGTCGAAAATAAAGCAGGTCAATAAGTGATTACTCAAATTCAAAATTCGAGTGTCGTAATATCACATTAAAAATTCGGAAATAAATAAACCTTGTTGAAACGGCCGAAGAATCGATAAATAAGTCTTTAAAAAGCTGTCAAAAAACAAGATGGACTTACAACGGAATAGCCGTCAAAAAATTATTACTCAAATTTGAAAATCATGAATCGCAATAAGATTGTTTTAAAAGTATCGGAATTTAGATGACTACGTAAAAATGACGTAAAAACAAAACATAACTGAAATAACTGTCGACAAAACGAACAGAAACGACGTCAATTAACGATGGCATAGCAGTGAATAATGCTCATGAAAAAGTGAAAAGTTAAATTCGAATTTTAGGTGTCGCCATATTATCGTATTAAAAATAACGAATTTGAAAAATCATTGCCAAAAAAAAAAAAAAATCGATTAAAAACAGTTGAAAAAATTATCGGAAAAAAAGGAGTATTAACCATGAAATCCTCGTTAATCGAGATTGTCAATAAGTAATAACTCTAATTCGAATTTCGTGTGTTGAAATAACGTATTAAAATATCGGAATTCAAAAATCATGTGAAAAAGGACGAAAAATGATCGTTAACTCAGACCATTAGACTTTATTAAAAATTTTTGCTATTGCATTTAAATAGCATTTGATTTTTGTTAACTAGTAATTTGCTACTTGACAAAATTCCGTGCATTATCCTAATTTTTTACAAGTTTTCCGAGTGAAGTGACAGCCATGAGCAAGATCTTTCAAATTGTGTCAACAGTTTTGCCGGGTAAAATGTTCCATATCATTTGCTGCTAAAACACAGATTGCTTAAACTCAGTGAAGCGTTCGTATTATTTTGTCACCAATTTGTATATTTAACATGAAACCAGTGGTTACAGTAGATAAAGACCATTCATTATGTTATAAAATATTAATATTTTACTGTTCCATTTATTCCAAATTTTCTGTTATAGTGTTTATGTGACTTTGTCTAGAACGTTACCAACTTTCTCCGGATCGCGAATAAATATTTCGAAGTAGTAGTCTTTAATGTATGGTACTTGGTTTAACACGTTCACGACGGGTGATCAGGCCTGAAAGTGGGACGGAAAAGAGAAAATACTGGTAGAAGATTTATTTCAATATTAGATAATATTCGGGAGGAGTTAATCTATTCTCAACAATAACAATTCACTGTAAGGAAATTTATCACGGCGAAGAAGCAATTTCAATATAAAAATTGCATTCGTTAAAAACAATTGGTAGTTATGGATTTTTATTATTACCGGAAAAAAACTAAAAAATGAAATTTATTTGTTACCAGTTTTTACTCCGGTGCTCCGCCCGATGAGACAATCTATAGCGTGGGCCACCGGTGGGTCACGCCGGCGTGAACATGTTAATAAATTCGATTAATAGGGTTTTTACTCACCCCTTCTTCTAAATAATTCAAATGCTTATGTGATGCGCCACTTTGTTGCAGTAGGCCGTGTTTAGCCTTTTAAAAAGTTGGCAAAACTAAATCAGAAAAACTACAACTTTTAGTTCGTAGTTCTCTATCATTTTTTATTTTTATTTATTTTTTAAAAAATATTATTATACATATTTTTTTTTTTTTTCTTTTCAGTTACGAAACCATGAATAATCAACCTTCTTGCAGTGTAACCCCTTCTTTATAAATGTTCCCCTTCTTTATAAGTTCATTAAGGTAATTGTGAACTTTATAGTCTATAAAAGACAATTTTTAAATATTTAATTAGAGGAATAAAGTTTTTTAATTGTTTTATTATTAATAATTTTTAAATTATGTTTTATATCCGACAGTTGAATTCGCAGTCCTTATTCTATATATAGTCTAGTTAAAAATTTGTTTTTGGTGCATACACTTAAGCTGAAAATCAATAAAATATGGTTTACTTCTAGGGTTCAAAGTATGGTTCTGGGGACATAGTACGGTTTACTTCTAGGGTTCCCGCGGGCCTTGAAAACTTTAAAAAGCGGTAACAAAAATAAAACAAATGTCGATATAGTTTAATTTCTATGTAGTCACTACTAAAAATTGTTTTCCAAAGAAAGTATATAGGCATGAAAATTTCAGATTCTAAACCACTTAACGATAAAGTGGCATATTAAAGTAAGAAATACCATCTAGAGTTAACCTAAATTTACTACCACTACTAAAACTTTTCAAGGACCGCGGGGAACCTGACTTCGAAATGCGAACTTACTAAAAACTGCTATAAGGGTTGAAAAAGGTTAATGAGGAAACATATTAAGGATATTAGTTATTTTATTTTGGTTTGAATGGGAAATAACTAATAAAATATTTTATAGATGCTTGTTCTTTTCATATTTTTTTCTTCAATATAATTTTAATAGAAATATTGTAATTTCTTGTAAAAAATGCCATTTCTATTTATATGGTATTTTACTTGAAATAATTTCATAAAGGCAAAGAAGGATTAGATAAATTATGAATTATAGGTTGAATCTAAATATATAATATGGTTTCGAAACTCCTATTGGAATTATTAACTCGCGGAACCCCTTCGCCCTTTGCGGAACCCTAGGGTTCCACGGAACACCATATCAAGTTGAATGTTGGACAACATTGAAAGGTTAACGCCGACATTCCTTCATGTGTGAAGAACAACCGGATATCAAGTAAAATAATTAAATAAAAATATACTTTTTTTTTTTCTGTTGAGTAAAAACATTCTATTCGCAGTTAAACATTTTTTTTTTTTTTTAAGGAATTATCATGACGGGAGAAAATACAACAGAATTCCCTTTTTTTTTAAATATAAACATTAAATGCTTGCATTAATAAAAAAAGTAGTAAAAATAAAAGTTTTCCGAGTAATAAAAAGCAGTCGAACTAGTTTTTAGCGTCTTTAGTTTCTCTTCTTTTATTTATATGACAGGTAAAATGGACTTAATTTTCATCTTTGAAGTTATTACTTGATAATTGAATGATTTTTTTTTTTTTTTTTTTTTTTTGCCCTCTTATTTTTTATTATATGATTTTTATAGACAACTACATTTTTTATGTCAATTTTGTATTAAAAGAATTTTCTTCGATAAATAAAATATCGTAAAAATTAATACAGCCTCTAATATTATTGTAAGTGTAATAACAGAAATGTATTGTTATATTTGCGTATTTCCTTAAGATTTATTTTTACATTTGAGGTGGTGGCAGAATTTATGCTTTATTTTTAAATTTTGGATTTATAAATTCTATTGAAAATGATTTTGACAAAATACAAATTAAACATGCACAGTAATCATACGATGGAGTGTTTAAGCTCTGGAACAATAAAGTAAATATTTCTGTCAAAAATTTTTAATGATTTCGTAATTCAACTTTATTTTACTACTACTTGAAAATTAATCTTCGAATTTCTTCTAGTCTTCCTACTTCCAAAGAAGAAAGTCTTCCGGGAAAAAAAAGAAAAGAAAAAAGAGAGAGAGAGCATAAATTAACGACTCACAATATTGATGAGACTGATGCATAGCAAAAATTCAAGTTGCCATTGTCTAAGCGGGGCATGAGAGAAAATACAGTACAAATAGTTAAGAAGGTATAAAACTTTAATCTATATTTTCAAAAGATATGGAAGATTTGAGACACAGTGCAGAAAGGCAGAAAATGGGGTATATATGCAGAAGTTTCTGCAAAATGCAGAAGAGTTAACAGCTATTTATATTTGGCCTCCGGATCGCATGTTGCGCACTCATACTCCAATTTGAAATTCAGGTGATGGTTTGAACAACATTTGTGAAAATAAAATACAGATTATTACAGTAAGATTTGATTACAGGACTATCTATTCATTAATAATAAAAATGCAGCGCGGAGTTCATAAATGATTTAAATAGCAATATTAAATTAAACTGAATAAATTAATAAAAAAAATTTAGTTGTTGTAGCTGTTACTAATGTTGTCAATCAACAATCAATATAGCCACGACCAATATCTACATATCCGAATGAAAACAAAGAGATTCTATAACCGATATAGAACGTTTTTTAGCAAATAACAAAGCGTTACTCTAGTGGCCTAGATTGGAAATTAATAATTTATCTCGCCATTTCTGTCGGTTAAGGCCATTAATTACAATTATATGCTAAAGAGGAAAACTTCTCCCAGAGTTAATGGCCTATTCATGGCAGTTTCAAAAACACAACCATTATTGAAGGTCATGCAAAGGTCACTCAATCGATTTGAGGATTAAAAGGATGCGCAAACACATTTTTGAAACAATTTAATTGAAGATTCTTTTTACTAACGATTATAAATGATTAATACATGCTAAATGCATCGGTGTGCGATATTTCTAATGCATGATCATCTTAGGTAACATCACGATAAGACTAGTTTAATTTTAGTCACCAAACCTCTGTTGAACAGCAAAACAAATTAGGCTTTTAAATTGGTGCATTAATTCGTAACAAGTTTTGAAAGCAACAAAGGGACTTATAAGTTCCTTAAAAATTACATTTTTGAAGGACTTCAAAGATAATTTCACAAATAATTGTGAACGATTAATGTATGCCAAATGCACAGTTTTTGTGCAATATTTGTAACGTATAATCGTTTTAGGAAACATGTCGAAGAGGCAAGTTTGATTTGGGTCTACAAATGAACAATAAAAGATCATAAGAGAAAAAATTTACGTTTATGTTCATTGTTAAAATTGGGATAACTAAGACATTTATATCTACCAAGATATTTTATTAATTCTAAACTATGTTTATTGATCTGAAATCGTTACATTCTATATCACCACCCACCCCATAGACTGCTGAACTGAAACTGTTTTTTATTATAATTTTTCTGTAACTTTACATGATGTATGGGATATGGGCCTTCTGCGCAGCCCAGGTGCCCAATTTTTGTAAATTTCCCCTGGTAGGGTACACTTTAATATAAAACCTAATCCAATATAAATATTATGGATCAATATTAAAAGGAGATATAGGCCTTTGTTATAATATAGAATGACATGGAATTTTCTCATTTTAACGCTATTTTGCGCAGTCTTAGGTACATAGTAACTAATAGGACCACATTGTGGGCCCCCTATTAAGCATATAAATAAAGTAAAGGCATTCTATATCAATAGCTAAATGTATATGATATAAATTTTATAAATTACAAAGATGCTACCATTTCTTACACACGGGCACTATTCACATTCTTTCTAAATGTGCACCCTAAGGGTAACGTAAACATTTAATGTTTGAATTAAGTTTATGTTATACATTGTATACATACTTTTGCAACAGTGTTTCTCCCAAACTTATGACTTTTGTGTACCCTTTCTATATTTTTCGTAACGCTGTGTACCACGAATAAAAAAATTAATGCATTTTTTACTATAAAAAAATTGCACAAAAACAAAAAAACACAATTTGCTGTTGACACCACTAATTATTAAATGTTAACTCGGCAAAAAATAGCCAATAGAAAAATCCGTAATCATAAATTTTCATGGCTAGCTTTCTTTTTAAATAAAATTTTTTTGAAATTTTTGCTGGTTGTAAGATTTTCGCATAAGAACGCGTACCCCCTCTATACTGTTCCCGTACCCCTGGGGGTACGCGTACCACATTTTGGGAGACTTTGTTCACACCATTTTTTATGATTACCAGCAGGGATGCCAGCTGCTAAGCTTTCTGCTTAAGTTTTAATAAAGTAAGAGCGAATTAAACAGTAAAACAAACTTGTGGAATAAGGATAATTACGTATGCATTTTAAAAATTTCACCACGAGATCACTGCAATAAAGTTGTACTTCAAATGATATTTTGAACTTTTAATATGCAGTGGTGGAAAAATGACTTAAAGTGAAAATTAATTAACTAAAAATGACTTACGTTTCGTTAATTCTTCAGAACGTTCACATGTTTTACGAATAAGGCTAATTGAAAACCTCTGTAAGTGGTAATCGTGATATTTGTCATTTCAAAAATATACCTCAGATATCCAATTAAATCTGATCTAAATCACATGCTTAGGCATGATCACTTCACAAGTTGCGAGTACTCAATCGACTTGACTTCTTTAAAATAAAAAAACAGACTTTGATTAACAAGATGTGAGTTCAACTATTGCTTTTGTGTTTTTATTCATTTATTTAGGTGGTCAGCTGAACGCGGCACCCCCAGTGTTTAGCTCCCAAGCATGCTTGAAGAGGTACTGGCAAATATAATCACCTAGCACCAGAACCTGCCTGCTCCAGACACTTAATCACTTATCTTGTCCACTTAGGTTTGACCAATTTCTCGTTTTATTCGGGTATCTCACTGTTTCTATCACGTTTTATCATCTTTCAACCTGCTGAATTTTAATTGTCTACTCAGATTTTGTTTTGATGTTGTGTTTGTTTTAACTCGACTTTTGTACGTTTTAGGCTGTTTTACCTTTGAATTTCAACCAATTTCCTTGTTCTTAGTATCCCTTTTTTGATTTTAATTGTTTTTATTTTGGCCTCTTGGCTTCTCTTATTTTTTACTAATTCTCTAATTGATTTTAACTATTTTAGATTTTACAAGCCCCTTTGATTTTAACTTCTTCTGATTTTACAAGCCCTTTTGGCTTTTGATTTTACAACTTACTTGATTTTATTGTTCTCTTAGATTTATCTATCCCAACACCTTTTAACTCTTTTTTTCTCATTTTTAAAATCATCTTTTATACTTGGTTACCTTATATTGGTGTATTATCCCCATGCATGATTTTACTTTTCTATGGTTTATTTACTTATGAATTTAATTTTGTAGTTGCCACCAACCCACTTTTAGTGGGGAATTATTGTGCAACTTATTTGTTTGTATCATTGCCTATTTGTTGTAATTTATTTGTATCATTGTCTATTATGTTGTGAAACTTAATCTTTCTTAAAATTTGAATTTAAAAAATTACGCCGTATGCCTTATTAAGGGCAGGTCGGTTATTTTATTTTATTTTTATTTATTTAAACAAAGCAAAATGGCCTTAACCCAACAAAAAATAAATAAATAGTTCAATTTACTTGCCGAAAATTACCCCCTTATCCATGAATATTTGTACTCAGTATTGCGGTTTCATTCAAAAAAGAAGGAATTTTCAGTTTTAAAAATAAATGATAAGTTAGGTTAGTATAAAAACAGCAAGTTGTGACCTGACTTGACCACCCTAACATCCGGTACCGAGGAGTGACCGACAGAATAACTTCCGTTGCATTCGCCACCCAAAAAGAAAAAGGAAGAAGTTCTCGAGTTTCTTCTAAGACAAACAGGAAAGTGTGGTTTAAAACATTACAAACAGGCGTAAAAACAGGAACTGTTAACCCATTCGGCACTTATGTTCATATTCTAAGAACACGTCCGTTTTACAAAAAGATAGAAAATCGTAACTTATTTCATTAATAGTATTTATGTTGCGAAATTAAGATGCTCCTGCTTACCACAGTATATTATGTACTTTTACCATTTAACCAGCGCAAATAAATTCAGCTATTTTATTAATTTATTTTTTTTAAAAAAAACCAGTTACCTAAAAAAAATACAGTTGAATTTACTGGCACCCAGTGACTTTGCATTGGAGACAGTGCAGGCTGCAAAATGCTTATATTATTGATTTAAACAACTTAGTGTCAATTCGAAATGAGATAACTAAAACCAATATATATATATATAGTATCAATTTTTAAATTTTCCCCGGTTATTGCCACAATGCAATAGTAATCACCATTGTGTTGCATTTCTTTCCATTCCATTTAAGCTATTGCTTTCATAAATTAGAAATTTGGATGGTCAATTTTGGAAATTTGGTCAAAACTAAAAGATCAGTCACATTAAAAGTTATCAGCTTGGTTGCTAATTCCAAACCACTTTTTTTTTTTAAAGTGGTGATTTCTTACAATGTAATCATTTGTAAAAGAAAAAGAAAAAGAAAGAAACAAAGAGACTTTGCAAAGTAATTCGCAAGCGTGACATCAACAGAGAATGGGTGTTACGAATTGATTTTCGTACTTTACATTCAAACCAGTTTTCAGAAATAATTTAACTATGATACATATTTCTAGTTTTTTTTAAAAAAAAAAAAGATATTAATGCATGTAAAAACACTTTTTAGTGAATAATATACTGTTTTTAAAAGTGTTGTGACAACGTAAGTTATTTATCATTGAAAGGGACGTTTTTGTGCTTCTTTAGAGGAAAAAAAAAAAAAAAAACCCTGCTTTTCAAGCATTAAAATTGGTACAAAATTTTTATAAAATACAAATATATCATGGTTTTTCCAACTTCATTTTTAACCAATTTTTAGCCATTTGGAGCATAAATGCTACATTTCAGAGTATGAAAAAAAACCGATTATTAAGTTTTGAGAACATTATTTTGTGAAGCAGAGTTTACGCTTTCTCTTATTAGATATCATGTCTGGTTTTTCTTCAAAATAAATAAATAAAAATTTAAAAAAAAATAAATTAGCTAAAACAAATAGAACGCGAGTTCTAAATTATTATTACAGGATTTCAAATCATAACAGGACTGCCGACTATAGGACCAAGTTCAAGTTAATATTTACCTTGTTTTGGGAGGGGAAAATACTTATAATAATCAGCTTAACAAAAATACGCTATTTTTTCTTATTTGAATTACAGTAAATAGTGGTGAATTGCTTCCAATTAGAAATAGTAAAAGCTTTCACTTTACTATGTTTCTACCTGTTCTGTCTCTTTTTCAGGGCCACAAACAGCCCTGATATAAAGATATTTATAGTACTAATATATTATAGGTGGCCACGAGCGGTTTAGTTTTTTAAATGCAAAATAAATGCTTCAAATGAAATAATTAAAATACAACTATTTAACAGCTTAAGCTTTTTTGCCTAGGTAAAATAAACATAAAAAACCAGAGTTTAAGCGCTTTACATTAGAGGCAAACCCATAACTGCAAACTATTCAAATACCAGAATTAATAACTTAAATATTTTAAATGTTAATAAACTTTTTTAGAACTCGCTAATTTGACGAGTTTTTTCTACCTAGTAGAAAATTGTCAAAGTCAATAAATCGGACAATCTCAGTTTTTGCAAATTTTTGCAAGTAACTGAAATATTTTAAAAGTTATTAACTTTGAACTAGAGAAACTTTTAAGTAACTTTTTGAATAACTCTTTGAATATTAAATAATCACCAGTTTAGAGACATTTTTCCACAAAAATGAAAATTATCAAAATTAATGCCTCATTCTCCTTTTTTTGCAAATTCTTATGAGACGAGATAATGCAGTGTTAAGGTAACTTTTTGAATATTAAAAAATTAGACCACAAACACTTTTCATTTTCACAAAATTGTGGCTCTTTTTCACATGGAAATTTTATGCCATTTTCAGCCTTATCATTAATGGCGCTGGCTTAAAAGAAAAGACTTAATCTGACTTAACAGTCATAACTAACTGTTGCAAATTCGCAACAGTTATGAAAATAACATATTATTCTCCAAAAGGTGTTATTTCACGGCATTCATTAAATAGCCTAAGCTTTTACCAAAACGGGTATGTTCCGAAAAATGAAACACCACCATCTAATATGTTAGTGAAAAGTTATTGAAATCTTTTTTTTTTTTTTTTGTTTTTTTTTGTTTTGTTTCAACAATCCATTGCTATAGCTCATAAAAATTACTCATAAACATGAATGTAAGTCATCAATTATAATGATTTTCAAATAGTTAAAAAAATCGTCATTCTAATTAAAAAAAGATGAATATTTTTCAAATATTTCAATTATTGATTACATTTAAGCTTTATTTTATTTTATTGCCGTCGTTGAACAGCCGACCCAATTTTATGGGCTTACGACTACTTATGTTCAACTCCGTAGCCTTGCACTTTTTATATTTAAAATTTCTACAGTCATTTTAGATAGGATGAAAAATAAATTTAAATAATTTCTTCTTAACTAAGTTTTTATTGCTATAAAAAATACAAAATTATTCTAATTTAGTACTCAACATATTCACCTTATCCCGACTATGTTTTATATTCTCCACGGAAAGGGACAGTATTTGTAAAGGTTGTTTCAACTTCCGGTAGAAGAATTTCTGCTGGTGTAAACAAAGTGTGTCAATCCGCATCTCAACGATCCAGTAATTGCATATCCATACAGTATAATCCCCCCCCCAATTTTTTTTTTCATATCTTCATCTGATATTTTAAAATATGAAGTAATCACACATGACACATTTTTTCGCAAAAACACGAAACAAAAATTAAATTCAGAACAATTGAGTATTCCGAGTATATATACAAACAAGCCCAGAACATAAAAAATAAAATAAAAAAAATAAAAAATAGTCACGTCGATGCTATGACGTTAGAAAAGGACCTTAAGATTTCTCGTAGAATTTTTTCATTTTTAGGATAGATGGTAAATAACTAACTGTTTAACTCTACTAAATTATTACTACCGACAATCTAACAAAATGAATCTAAATAAATACTAAACATATAATTAATTTTATAACACTACTTAAATTATTACTTAATGTAACTTAACGAAATGAATAATAGCTAATAGTGTTGTCAAGAGATAGAATACTCAAGTTTATCGTGCAACATAAGAGAAGTATATAGTATACCAATAAATAGCTTTACACGCATTTTTTGCATTAATTTAATTCAAATTGACTTAAAATTATTGTCGAGTTCCAAAGTAAAACAGGCACACGTTATTTTTCTTTTTAAAAAAATGGTATATTAACTTAAAGATAAGGATATTTTGCTACTAATCTGCCTTAGATCTGTTTTCAAATGAAATTTTTATGGGGATTTATTTTCGATTCATCCGATTGAAGAATATAGCTGAACAACTAGAAATTCAATAAACGTTCTCTAACACTTGTCAGAAAACAACATCACAGCAGATAGTACCTTTGATTACAGATATCAACAACAAATACTGAATTTCCCCGCTTGGGGCGTAAATATTCAAACTGGTCAAAGCTACATGTGTCCCAAGGTGCAACATTATTCCCTATTCATTTAAAAAATATACATATGTAAATAGCTTTTGAGCATTTCTTTATCAATTTAATTCAGATTCACTTTATCTTACCATTACCTGTTAGAAGTGAGAAGGCCTCCACACCGATCAATTTAGTAACCCGACGTAATGAACATAAATTAAACAGTGGGAGGGAGGAATTCGAACGATGTCGCGACGCTCGGACTACTAAAGGATCGGATTTCTCGTTTATGGTAACTGGTACGGAGACCTTCTCACTTCTAGGAAGTGCTGATTTTACTCTCTGAAGATTAATGTCACTAAATTAGATGATGATGCCACTGGAAACTAATTATAAATATATCAGCATCTATTTGTTGTCTATGTAAATGTCTCTCCGTATAGCGTATGAAAGTTTCTTGCTGTATATTAATTCTAAACTTATTTTTACATATCTTACACTTGTAATTTAATTTGCTTGGTATTGCTATTTAAAAGTGAATACCACTAAATTAAAAAGCCGCTTACATTGCAAAAGTGTCTACATCTAACCTTTTTCTTTCCCCCTTTCCTTGGAGGTGAGGCATAACCACACACAAAAAAAAAAAAAAAGAAAACTTGTTTTTTGAAAAGAAAATTCCTCGTGTTATTCAAATGGCCGCAATTTAGTGGAAGAAGAAACAAAAACAAAAGTAAGTAAATAAAAGCCATCCATCGTTCTTCTGTCCCCTCGGCTATTGGAGACATTTGGCAAGGAATGCCGATGCTTGGATCGAATCCTTATAGTCATCAGGAGGCAGGTTCCGTGACTTGGCAGCGAAAGAAGCCTGTAATGATCACTGAAGGCAGGGTGATGGAGCGCTCTATTAAGTCGCCAATTAAAATGAGGTCCTCGAAGATGAAGCTACTGCACCTCTCCCAAAGGGAATATCCTCGAAATACCCTCTTTTGGGTCATTCGCATTCTTCTTTATCGAAGAAAGTCTCAAATCAACAACTTCTGCTGCATGCATATGTTTAGCAGGCTGATGTTGATAGCGAAAAGAAATTTTTTTTTTTTTTTTTTTTGTTCGTTTGGAGGATGTTTTATTCTAAGAAAACGATAGAAGAATTATAAAAGTGAAAATTTATCTTTAAAATAATAATATGAATTAATAACAATTAGGTTTTGTATATGCCTTTGGAAACAATTCAAAAAATGGTAATAATATTGACATAAAAAAAAATTGTATTTTATTATGAACGTATACAACTCTAAGTCAATAGATCTGAACTTTTTTTTTCTTTTTAGAAACATTAAAATGCAAACAAATTATGACAGTATTACTCCTTGGAGGAGTAATCCTGCAATAATTTGTTTGCATATTGATATTACGAATTTTCTTTTTTCTTCAATAAGTAAATAAATAAAAATTAATAACAGTTAGGGTTTGTGGATGCATCTGGAAAAAAATCAAAAAATAGTAATAATATTGACATAAAAAAAAAAAATTTATTTTATTACGAACGTATACAACTCTAATTCAATAGATCTGAACTTTTTTTTTCTTTTTAGAAACATTAAAATGCAAACAAATTACGACAGTATTACTCCTTGGAGGAGTAAACCTGCAATAATTTGCTTTTATATTGATAGTACGAATTTTCTTTTTTCTTTCTTTTTTAAATAAATAAATAAATAAAAATTAATAACAGTTAGGTTTTGTGGATGCATCTGGAAAAAATTCAAAAAATAGTAATAATATTGTATTTTATTATGAACGTATACAACTCTAAGTCAATAGATCTGAACTTTTTTTTCTTTTTAGAAACATTAAAATGCAAACAAATTACGACAGTATTACTCCTTGGAGGAGTAAACCTGCAATAATTTGCTTGTATATTGATATTACGAACTTTCTTTTTTCTTTTTTTTTTTAAATAAATAAATAAATAAAAATTAATAACAGTTAGGTTTTGTGGATGCATCTGGAAAAAATTCAAAAAATAGTAATAATATTGACATAAAAAAAATTGTATTTTATTATGAACGTATACAACTCTAAGTCAATAGATCTGAACTTTTTTTTCTTTTTAGAAACATTAAAATGCAAACAAATTACGACAGTATTACTCCTTGGAGGAGTAATCCTGCAATAATTTGTTTGTATATTGATATACGAATTTTCTTCTTTTTTTTAAATAAATATAAATTAATAACAGTTAGGGTTTGTGGGTGCATCTAGAAAAAATTTAAAAAATGGTAATAATATTTACATAAAACATTATCATGAGCATATGCAACTCTAAGTCAATAGATCTAGAGCCGACTCCTGGAGATATGCAACCAGCGTTTTTTGAAATTCAAGAGGGCGCTATATTGCGGGAGAAACTTTTCATGGCGAATTCTCTTTCCCCTGAACAATTTAAAGTACAGACAAAAGTGTATTCAGACCTAGAGTAAACCATTAACATTAATTGTGAACTTTTTTTTCTTCGGAACATTAAAACGCAAACAAACTACAAACTCCTTGGAGAGGTGATCCTTCAATAATTTGTTTGTATATTAATATTATGAATTTTCTAAATATGATTTTAATCATCTTTATTTAATTTTCACGAGCAATCTGATGATATGGTAGTATGAGTAGTACCTCTATATGGTAGTATCTCTAGATGCATATATAATACAAGGCCGGCACACAATATATATAAAGCTTGCGGTATTTTAAAGTCTCTAATAATTTTTTCTGAGAAATTCATGCCTTTACAATTCAGCAATCGACAGTTTTTGATAGTTAAATAGTTATACAGTTGCCTGTTTTCAGATTTTTGATTAGTATCGCTGTTTGTATGCAATTAACGTTAAAAGAATTTTTTGGCGTCATCCAAATCGGTTTTCATCAGTTTAAACTGCAATAAAGTTAGATTATATAAAAATTTAGAAACGTGCAGTTTTAAATTGCTTGCTCAAAACCACATATCGCATTATTTTATTGCTCAATTTTGAAGAAAAATCCTTAGAAATTCGACAAATTATCAAACGCTATTTGCCCTAATCTAATAAAGCGATTCTTCTATCTTCTACCCTTGTTGAATGGTATTGTGTGCTGTCTAATAATACTATATCGTTAAAATTTTGTTAAGAACAAAAAAAAAAAAAAGAAATATCAAGAAAGCACAAATTAAAAATTTAACTTAAAATTCAAGATAGCCAGGTTAGAGGCCTCTTAAGTATTATAAATGTGTTTGCTTTTCAAATTTTTGATAATATCATTTATTTCTGCAGAATTTGTTAAAAAAAAAAAAATTCTCAGCAGCATCCATATCGAGTTACATCAGTTTAAACAAAATAAATTCTAAAAAAAATAATAATCTAGAAATAGACAAACATTACAAATATTAAATATACTTTTTTGAAATTTTACACCCAAAATTAACCTAATTTTAAGGTTTTACATATTTGGGGACAAAAATCAGTGTTGTTAAGCGTTATTTCTGCTGATTGTAATTGGGTAAAGCATTTATTTTCTTTTTGAAAAGGTACGCGATAATCTATCTTTACCTGTCGAACAATATTCTATCATCAAAAATTTGTTCTAAACAGAAATACATTGAAAGAAGGAAAATCAAAAATCCAAGATGGCGAAGGTCTCTTAAATACAGCCTGCTATACCGCTCTTTTTAACCAAGTCAAACACAATCGGTGATCAGAGTTTCTCAAAAACACCCCTTTCAATTTTAGAGTCACCTTCTACGTGAGTTGGCATCTTTCGAATCATTATTACATTTCTTTGGTAATCACCACGCCAAATCTCTCAGCTCCCTGTACCGTAAAATGGCTCACGTGACCTTGGCATACGTCAAAGGTGTGGTTACTTTTTTTCTTCTTCTTCAAATAATCTTTGACCCATGCCTCTGATAACAACACGCAGGCGAAATCTTCTGCTTCAACAAGGGTTTCTTTTATTAAATGTGACACTGTCCAAATATCTGACACTAGTACTGGAAGGAGATACAAATGTTGGCGCACAAAACAGCAAGAAATGTAATAACTTTTTATTTAAAAAAAAAAAGATTTCTCAAGGTGTTAATTGAAATCTTTTCATCAAGGAAAATAAAACAAATTGATAAAGACAGCTAAAATACTTATATATATATATAAAAAAATTTAACTTTTATTAAAAAATTTTCAATTTGGCTGAGTTATTTTCCCCGCCTGAATGAAAATCTTTTAAAGGAATGAATGACTCTTAATTATTATCTTATTTTATTTTATAACCGTCGTTGAACAGCCGACCCAATTTCATGGGTTTACGACTACTAATGTTCAACTCCGTAGCCTTGTAATTTTGAACCAGTCCAGAAGACAAGGAAACTCCTGGATCAGTACCCCCAGAGGTATTGATTTGTTATGGGAACATGGAGGTTATTGATTTGTTATGGGAACATCAGTCACCGTTTACTACACGGGGAGTCTTCGGCCGGTGAGGATCGAACCCACGACCTCTTGGACATGAGCCCAGCGCCCTACCGACCAGGCTATCCCGGCCCTCTTAATTATTAGCGATATTTATAATGTAAAGAAACTTATGAAATTGCATTACGAGCACAATTTCACAAAAATCTGGCTTTTCGTCATTTTGAAATTTCGCGCAATTTTTATAATCATCCTAGGGGGTGCTGTCTTAAAAATAGGCAAATCTTATACGAAAAAACTATAATAAATTCAAAAAAAATTCGAAAATATAATCTTATTACTATTTCATATTGCAGCGAACCTACGAACTTGCTTGCTACGCTTTAACTTGATTCATTTGACTGATATTGAGTCATTTGACTTGATCCATTCAGCAATTTATTTAGACGCCATCTGACAAATATTTAGAATATACTTTATTGAAGCAACTTTACACGTGTATAAGTGAGAGTATATTTTTCTTTTAAAATAAATGTTCTTTGTAGTTTTTTTTTTTTTTTTTTTTTTTGACTGGATGGAGACATAATTAAACTTCGAAGCAACATTAGAAACGCGTCGAAGTAATGTTCTGTGATGTAAAAAATAATATTATTAATAATTTTATTTCATGATGATAAACAAGTACAGAAAAAAGTACCGTATAAATAAAATAAAACTCAACAAAGCTGCGTTTTTTCCCCCAACACTCAATAGAATGTTAAAAAAATAAAATAGAATGTAATATTTCAAAATCTATGTTGTTCAAGTAGATTAAAAATAAAAAAATACAAAATTTTTTGTCAAGTTTAAAATGAAAAACTTAAGGAACAACACTACCATGCAATATTTTTGTAGTCACCTTAAATTCCTTCTCACGTTTTTCGAACGTTATGCGCCATACTTTTTAACAAAAAGAAAATAAAATTTTTTCAATTTCAGTTCTTTTTAAAAACGATATGAGTGAACTTTTTAATTTTCATCAGGCATAGCGATGCATAAATCAACCAAGCACCTAGTCCCGTTTTTCAGGGCTCTATCGTTTAACACGGTTTTTCGAAGCTTTGTCGCCAGGGAAAATACCAGGGACTAATATATAGGATAGCCTTTAATCTAAGTAGGATGCCTTTATATCTATGGAAAATACAAAAGCCACAGTTTGAGTGCCATTCAAATGAAGCAATACGATGATTTAATGATTATAAATATCATCTCGCCGTGAAGAATTATCTTGGTTTTTGAACGGACAAATAGCTTAAATATTTTAAAAGTTATTAAACTTTTTTAAAAAATCGCCAATTCAGAGACATTTTTCACCTTAAATGAAAATTATCAAAATCACTTTTTTATTCTCAATTTTTTTAAATTTTCATGAGCCCATATAATGCAGCATTGGAGTAAGTTTTTAAATATAAAGAAATTGACCACAAATGCTTTTTATTTACATAAAACTGTGGGTTTTCTCTATATTGACTTTTTACGCTATTTTCAGAATAAGCATAGACTGAGCTAACTTTAGATAGGCTAAACTTGTCCTAACAGTCGTGAGTAACTGTTGCAAACTCATAGCAGTTACATGCAGCAATAGCATATTTTTCGCAAAGAAGCATCACTTCACCTACAACGAAGTCTTCGAAAAACAACCTTTGACAGTCATGCCAGGAATATCACGTGAATTTGATCCCAATCAGACGACGTGGACAGCGCCTAAGCTGGCACAGAAGTGTAGTTAAAAACTGAACATTAAAATAACCAGTTGGAGTATGGTTGAAATCTCTATTGCAAGATTCCATCCGACACAAGCATAAAAATAAAATTAATGAAATCGTAGTAAGTAACATAAATTTAATTCGCGATCGCAACACTCGATACGCCATCTAGCGGGAGACTGTAAATATCGGGCATTAGTTCCCACATAACCATTGGCAATGACGGACGCCATTTTCTTAGCAGCAAATAGGAAGCAAAATTTCCCTAAAGAAGAGGTAAAACTTCTTGAAAAAACTAATCAGAACTTGCCAAACATTGAAGCAGAACACGCCAAGCATTTGAAGAGCAACTTCTCAATAATTTTTACCTTTCTATTACCAACAACATAACATGATTTCATGATCACTTGCTGTTACAGATGTGTGTATTGCGGTAAAATAATTTTTCTGTCTTCAATTCATTACAAGTTAAAATGAAGTCAACATTGCTTTCGTCATTCCAATGAATAAATGTGTTCCAATGAATTCCATACAGAACTGTAATAGTTATAGAATATTCTTCTTCTTCATAGAAATGTATATATTTCTGTATCTACATAATTCAGAAAACAACAATAAAAAATAATCCGAATTACTTGAAAAAGTATCTTTTGTGCTGATTACAAATAAATTTTTTATCGTTTTCTTGGTAAGTGTTTTTTAGTTTTGAAAGAATTTCAACTAGAATTCAGCTATTCTGTTTTTAAGCTACATATTAAAATTCATATCGAGATCTTACAATTATAAAATTTTGATGTGTGGTATGTTACCTAAAAGTAATGAAGGTATAAACTATGCATATGTTATTTGAGAATAAAGTTTTCAAACAAAGAACATATCATTTTTGAATTCTCCGGACTTATAAATCAGGTAAGTGTTATGATTTTTATAATAAAAAATTTGCTTGTAAATAATTTTTTTTCGTACTTGATGATCGTTCTCTACAAAATGTTTTTTTTTTACGTCTGATTAAATACTATAAGAATTAAAAAAAAAAAAAAACAATACGACAGTTTTTATTGAAAAATGAGGAATTTTTAAAATCGTTTTTATCCTAAGAATTCTTTATTTTACGCTTTTTAGTTTATAATTTTTTGATAAAATTGTTGTCAAAATACTTTTTTTGAAAAATTAAATGGTATTAAATTATGTGTTTATGTATACTTCTTGCATATTCTAATATTTGAAGTAATATGATTCAGAAAAGTATGGAAGAAAAATTCGGTACTTACGTATTAACCACAGCTACAGATTTGGCAGATTTTTAGTGCCGCCAATCTACACTTAAAATTTTTGGAAAAAATCTTAAAATGAAACACTTTGTTTAAAATCAAAGTAGTCAATCGGATTACGGTGGAAAATGGGCCGATATAGAGTTTAGCATAGATTCAAAACAAACTTTTCTCTCACCTGATTCTACAGCCATTATGAACTCTAATAAATAAGATTCAAAATGAAATAACATTTCCAAAACGGACGTTTACTAATATAAAGTTTCATGTTATGGACTTTGGTACATTTTCGTTAGATTTCACTCCATTAAATATTTCGCTCCTAAAAAAATAAAATTGCATCTTGTTTTGTTTTTGGCAAGTCCCAAAGACGCATTTTCGTAACATTAAAAAATGGCGACAAAAAAAGAATGGTTCTTTTTTTCTTTTTGTTTCGTAAGCATTCTTTATTTTACGTTAAAATTTAAATGGGCCTTTCATGTTATACCATTAAATTTAGTAAAACTATTTCTCAGGCATTGGGTTTGAACTCTTATAAGAATATATCTATTTTTTTCTCTTTATTTACAAATATTTTTCCGATGTGTTCTGGATGTTCCTTCTCTAAAAAAAAAGTGATACCATTTTGTTTTCGTTTGCATAAGAAAGAAAACAAACATTTTTCTTTTTTAATTTAATCAGCCACAGTAAAGATGGAACGTTACATGCTACATTAAAGACGTCTCCAGTGTAACTGAATGACTGTTCATATGGAAATCGCAGGGATTCGGCACATACAACAACGCCCCCTACAGTTCGTTGCGATCGCGAATAGAAATTTAATTTGGAAACTTTACAGAAATTTGCTTGTCGGGTATAGATATCAGTGTAATTTTTTATTTTTTATAAAGAATTGAAAATTAGAAAGCGTGTCATATCATTCCACGAGACACGGAGAAAAATAAGTAAAGCTATAATACAATTTCAAGTTAAGATTCCCATCATTTTAGAATCCTGGATGAGACCGTTATAAAGCGTTTATTTCGCGCACTAGTGATTTGAAAGTGGTTATTCTTCACTGCTTTAGTGCCCACTTAATCTACACCGTTATGTTGATTTCAGTCATCTTTGTACAGTAATTTTGCGCTCCACTGCTCCAAAAATGATATTGCAAACCTTCCGTCTCTTTCCCTTATTTGTAAAATGCAATAAAATGAAATATATATATATATTTTTAATGTTTTACAAACAAAACAAAAAAAAATAGTTAAAAACTGTTCTATCTTGGACATAGAAATCTAAAAGTGACTTGTTCAATTTATTTCACCTCTGTTTGTTTTTTGTTCTTATTTTGTTTTGTATTGTATGGAATATGGAATCAATAAATATGTTTCTTCTTCAAAAAGCGTCATTTTATATAACAAAAGCGGCCTTAAATAAAGGACTTAAAAACAAAAAAACAGCAGGGATAAAAAGAAATAAATTAACGGTGCAATACATCTCTAACTGTCGAATTTTTTTAAAAAAAAAGTTATAATTATAATAAAGATAATAAAGTCTGGAACATTCTTAATGAAATAATCAACAAACATAATGTTCAATGAGCAGAAAGGAAAAAGAAAAAAAAAAAAAAAAAAGACTAAGTTTAGGGAGGGTTAATTATAATACACTATTATTTAATCATAATACAAAAGATTTGAATTATCTGAACTAAGCAGTACAGAAGTATGAATTTATAATTTCAAGCTAAAGGCTTTTTTCCTAAATTTTAAAAATAAATGGCGACTGTGGCGCTTAGATCTATGCGCATAATAAAATTAAAAAAACGGAATAGTGGGTATACCATGCTCACTAAAAATACAACAATTCAATAAGAAGCTAAGTGAATACATTTAAAAAAATTACTAAGCCATATATATATATATATATATATATACTTGGTTGTTGGATGAAATAATTCTCAAGTTTAAAAATTCATTTTGAAAACGACAAATTTATAATAGCTTAGGGTTGAAAAAAAATTTAATTAATTTCAAAACGCGAAAAATTATAAATAAAATATTCAAAATTTGTTTAAAATAAAGACTATTTGAAACGCACCCAACAGTATGATATAAACTTATGTGATTTCTTGACCATGACCCCAGAATATAAAGAGGGAGTCGCAAAGCGGCGAGTCCGAGCACGATTTTCACCCTATCCCTTTAATTTTGCTTTTGAAATAACAATTCGATAGAATCATCAAAATCAATGTGGAACAGCGAAATGGTGACTCCGGGAAGACGGAAGACAATGTCGTTGCAGGCTGCCAGTTAAAGATATAAATATATTATTATTATTATTATAATTATTTGAAAAAAAAAATAATCATACATTTATCTCCCCCTCTGAGTAAATTTCGTGCTAAAGTGTATGGATCAAAAGGGAAATAACAGCCTTTGCCAGACAGGCACAAAAAGTAGAAAACATGTAGCCCGAAATTTGAATATTTTCTCCACATTTAAAATATTTATTACAATCTTAGTAAATAACATTTTTCAAGTATGTATTTCAAAATTTGTGCTTATAAATATTATTTCCTACAAAAAAAACTTTCAAACAAAACTTGAATAGCTGTTTACAAAGGAATCTGATTATCATATTGTTTACATGTTTCAGAGATTGTTCGAAAACAGATTAATGTCCGAAAATATTCATTAAATATAATTTATTTGCACTTATACCAGTAAATGACAACATTGAACATGCACTGATGATGAATGTTGAATAAGAAAAAAGTTTTGTAAAGACTGTTTATTGAAGGCTTTATCGTAATATAAAATAAAATTTTTTTAACGAGTGACATCCAATTTTTATGACTGCTGTTAGTTTGACACAGTTATTCAGTAAAGTTTTGCTCACCAGAGCACTCAATGCTACTTTTGAAATTCGGACAAAAAGTTACTCATAAAGAAAAGTAACTATTTGAATAAGAATTGATGGAATAAGAAAAAGTTACGTCACGACTGTTTTTTCTGTTCTGTCATATAAAATAGCACTTTTTATCGAGTTTATCCTATTTAAATAAATGTTGTGAGCTTGCAACAGTTATTCATGGCTGGTAGTTTTGCTTATCTTTAATCAGAGCACTCAAAACTAATTTTGAAAATCGGGTAAAACGTTTATGTCTATATAAAGAAAGGCAATTTTTTATTTTTCTTTCTTTAAATACTTTATTTTATAATTGTCGGTGAACAGCCGACCGAAATTTGGGTTTACGACTACTAATGTTCAACTCCGTAGCCTTGTAATTTTGAACCAATCCAGAAGACAAGAAAACTCCTGGATCAGTACCCCAGAGGTATTGAGTTGTTATGGGAACATGGAGGACTTAGCGACTCGACAGTAAACGACTGATTTAACGTGCATCAGTCACCATTTTATAACCGCCGTTTTGGGTTTACGACTGCTAAGTTCAACTCCGCAGTCATGTAATTTTGAACCCAATCCAGAAGACAAGGGAACTCCTGTATCAAGTATTGGGTGAAATTTGCCTTCGTGGAGGACTTTTTGATGGAACTAATCCGCATTTGCGTTACTTGGAGAAGAAGACCACGAACACCTCCCACGGTTAGCTTGACGGGAAGGGACTCGTACGATCCAAATTCATATCGACCAGCCATCACCGGGATTCGAATCCGGTTCACCTGATTGATAGGCGAACGCTCTATCTATCTCGCTATTGCCATCGCGACTCTAACAAGATGCTTGAAATTAAGAATTAAACACTTTTTAGTGTTGTAATAGTAAAACTGAAAAATTATGTAATTTAAAAAAAAAAAAAATAACTGGCATTTTACACAGCACAATAAAATAAAAAGTGGTAAAGTAAATTTATTTCATCATTTGTATTTATAAGAGAGGTTTGAGACATTTGTTGTAATAAATTGAAACTCGTTGAGATATTGCTATGCTTTCATTTAAACTAAAGTCATAGCGATCAAGGAAAAGATGTGAATTTAATTTTGACATAAATTTATCACCACTCTTTACTTTTTAAACTATTTTATTAAGCGTTGGTAAAACGACTACCTCGGGAAGAATTGTGTTGAACATTGTCTTTTCTTTTGGTGGAAAATTTTGATATACTGTGCTTTTGTTCCATGGAAAAAAGTTATATTCAGAGATGCCAACTGCTCCGGACACACCAAAATAATTAAAAAATACGGTAAATAACTACAAAATAAATTTTCCATAAATTTGTCTATTTTTGCTTGCTTTTTAAAAGGTATAGCATGACATACGTACTATAAAGTTGTGAATTATATAAGTCTACGAATTATTTAGAAATAGTGGTGAATAAAAAACAACTTAATTGAATTTATTAAACCAAGAATTAAAATTGATAAACTACCACTTTAAAATATATATTTGCTGTCCGGAGCAAGTTGGCAACTCTGTATATTTTATTCTTGAATAAATAAGTGTTGCAGCTTACAATCCTATGTAAATGATAAATATCAATAAAACCATTTTTTTCCTTAGCTTTCACATTGTTGTTTTTAATTATCGATTATATTTGAGAGCGAAAAATTATAGCAGCATAAAATACAATGCCGCTCGAATGATCTCGAGTGTGCATAGTTTGGCTTGTTTAGCGCGCTCGAATTAACTCGAGTGCACAAGTTAAGGGGGTTAAGGTTTCCAAATAAATTTTATTATGCCAATTTTGTCGAAAATATATATATTTTTTTTTATAGATACATACAGGGGTGGACGAAATAATGGAAACACTTCTATACTAATAAATTTTTTTCAAATTTCTCCAGAAATACTTAGAGAACTGTTTTATGACTTCAGAACTGTTTTGATCATGCGATTTATCGTACATATCAATAAAGTTTAAAGCGTTTAGAGGTCTGAGGGGCCGACAACAAATTAAAAACTGAAAATAATGTTTTTGAGCAGCTGATGGCAAAAAAATGTATCGACAGATTTGTAACTTGAGATAGTTATTTTGGTTATTATATGCAAAAATTTCACAAAGTTTTGTATGCTTAGCTTAAATATTTAAGGAAATATGGATATTTTTTTTTTTTATAAAAGAAACTTTTTTTTTTTTTTTTTTTTTTTGTCTCACGTTTTTTCGCTAAAATTATACAAATATTCAATAAAATGAAACAAATGAAACAGCAAGAGCAATTTAAAATTAAGAGAGCAATTTAAAATTAATTACAAAAATTTGCTTCAAAGTTAGAAAAATTTGTTTAGAACTGCGTAAGATGTGAGTTATTAAAGTAATTCTTTTAAACTGCCAGGTGCTGGAAAAGTTTTTAAAAAAAATCTTTATTTTGTAGTGAATCATATTTGGCAACGAATAAAAAAAGTTCGATTTGAATGTCTTAAAAATTTAAAAAGTTTCAAACAATTTTCTAAGTAGTTTTTTTGCAGCTAAAATAAAAATAATTAATCAAAATTTCGACCTTTTTTTTTTTACAAATAAGTTTTTATATTTATATATGCTGCAAAATATCTAAATATTAATATTATGACTAATGCTTTGTCTAGTCCCTAAGTTGAATTTTTTATGGGTATTTAAGAGCAAGAATAATGATAAATTTTATTAAAGTTATGTGGTATTAAAAAAAAAAAATTTTTTTCAGTCTTTTTTTTTTCAATTTAAAAAAAAAAAAAAAAAAAAAATCATATAATTTCATTAGTATTTACAGCATATTTTAGCGTAAATTGCACAGATAAATCTAAATAAAAAAGTAAAAAAAAAATTTATTAAAAATTTCAAATTTTTGTCTCTGAAGGTATCTTTTTAATTGCAAAATACTAAATAAATTAATTACTTGATTAATTAATTTAAAAATACTAGATAATCCTAAACCATTTTTGTCTTGCGTCTTTTTAAAAATGGATAAATGGAAATAGTAATGGCATTGGATAATGGGAAAAATAAATAAGACTTAATTTTATGTAAAACAGGAAAAAGTGGTGGCACAAGTGTTTCATTGTTAGGATTTATTATTTTTATTTTGCAGAAACAATGTAGCTCTGTCTACCGTAATGTATTAACAATATTTATATTTGATACTCAAGTCAAAGTACAGTGCCTTCATAACCAGTTAAGCACAAACAGCACGTTGTAAACTCCTGTTACAGATTGCTCTATTTATCCATGATCTGCCCCATTCTTACATACCTATCACTAGTCTCGGTTCAACCTCAAAATAGATGCAATAGACAAACATATAGCTAAATAAAATATCAAATTCTATGGAAAAGCCACCTCTTGCTCTTAATCAAATTGCAATGAAATATTCCTATTTGAAAATCTAACTGAATCTTAATGAAATCTTACAAGACCACCAAGCCAATACCATAACCTCACCATACTATCTAAGCTCAAGTTGTACCTCATATTTTTTACGTTATTATTTATTCATCCTGCATATAACTACACAATCAGAAATCATCTATCCACAAATACTCCTTTACTTCAATTGCCTTCCACCACCTCATTGAAACACCACAAAGTTCAAGTAAAGATGAATGGGAAAAGGACCGCAAGCGGTCTGAGGTGCCCTGACATTTCATACAGTACAGTCCAGAATACAGTGCTTTTTTTAGAGTTAAAAAAAAGTTAGCTTAGTGTTCGGTAACAGAAATAAATATCCACTTGCTATGAACAAGTATGAACTGTACCACTTTTCGCAAAGGTGTTTCTCATTTAAGGATCGCTTTTTGTGGTCAAGCATGAATGGGTTAATTGTTGCAGAACTACACTTTTGTGACATTAGAAGCCGATAAAGTATAAATCAACATTTCTCTCAATGCTTTTTGATGCGGTTGATAGAAAAGATGAAAAAGATTTAGTTTTAATTTAACTCACTTGCATTACAAAGAAATTAATTCGGTAAATTAAGGGATAACAATGAAACAGGCATTCAATTAGTATTAAAAAATAAAAATTCTAAAAAACCTTATACCAAGCGATCATGCAAACGATTAAAATTATTAAACTTAGCAAATAATCATTTGTAACAGTATCGTCTAACTCAAATCTCAAACGTGTCTTTTGATTGGGACAGTTTTTAAAAAAATAAACAAAAAATTGGTTGCACAACTGATTTATCATAGGCATCTATTTCTCAGAAACAAGATAGTTTTGTTTATATTAGTATAATGATATTATAAATGGCATTCATTTTCTGATCCAAAGTCAAAACAAATCACTCTTGCAAAAGCAAAGTGGTAGGAATTATCAATTTTTTTGCTACCACTTTTTTTATTTAAATGCATTTATTACATGATAGCAATATTCGTAGTCCTGACACTAATTCTATCTTATGATTTTTTTACTCCCTTTTATTTTTCTTTATTCTTGTTCCTTTCAAAATTCCTGATGAAAATTACTACATGATTTATCAAATCAAGTTGAAAAGGGAAAGTCTTATGCAATTATATGACCAAGACTAAATCCGACAATATATTGATAACAAAAAGGCTAAAAATGCTTATAAAGTATATTTGCATACTATGACAGTTAAACTTATATAGTATATTTCTATAATTTTAAACAAATTTGCATTAATTATAATAGCTGGCAAAAGTAAGAGGAAAAATTAGCATTAGTAATCTAAAACAATAGAAATGCTTATATTTACCATGTAGTTTTCGTTCAGTTTCCCAAAATTTTTGAAGCTCCGTGAAATATTTGTCCAAAATGAAGACTTTTGATAGTCCTAGGGTCGCCATAGCCTAGTGACAAAATTAAGGATTCGTCCACTACCTTACCTGCATGTCAACAGGCAGGTAAGGGCAACACAAAAAGAATTTAATACTGACCACTTTTTTTGGAACGAAATAAACACAAACGCCAGTTCACAAAATATTAAATAAATGGCACTATATATCTTCCAACAATTTTCATTCGAACATTTTTATTTGAATGAAATGTCAAATGAGATATCCTTCAGTCTATTTGTCGACTCTTCAAATCACAAATATGTTTTTGGTTTTTCTCATAAAACACAACATCAAACAAACATATGGCACCTTCTGTTTTGGCTTGTATTAATACGGTATGCGATTTAACAGATAACAACACATTAAGTAAAAAAAAAAAAATTTTTTTAAAAAATGGCAGAGTTTTTTTTTCTTCTTCCTGATTTGTGACAGATTAAACAAGTGACAGTGAGCAATGTAAATAACTTAGTTCATTGAGCTTGGTAGAAAAGAAAAACTTAACAGTTTTTTAAAGTTTTTATCGATAAATAAAGTAACAGCCTTCGTTTGTCTATTGTCGAGCAGTGTACCACATAACGTCGAATCTTTTCGATCTGCTGTACCCGGTGAAGCGAATTAGACATGGTACTTGGAACATACAAATTTCAAAATTCATTCTATTTTGGTTGATATAATAGGCAGCACAAAAAATAACTATTCGTTCGGATCATCACATCTTTGACATCTTTCACAAAATCTGCCATAACTTACCTCCCACAGTCGTTAACGGTAAGTTTTGTCAACTCCGGATAACACAACCACTGATGAAGTTTCACTTACATCCAAATCTTGAATGAATCCAGATACATTGACACGAAATGTCAATAAATGCTTTAAATTCGAAAGAGTCGGCTGCCTTATTGGTAACAGACAGAGCACAACGATGCAATCAAGAAGAAGAGAAAAAAAAAGAGGAACTTTTGTTTTTTTCAAAACACCAAAGTCATGCTGTCGACGTTTATCATGATACCTCGCCAAACTTCTTTAAGAAAAGAAGCACCTGAGTTCGGTTGATCTTTGAATATGCCGAAAACTTTTTCTCGTTTCTCGCTTTGGCGGTTGATGGTAGATTTTCATTGGACCAACCTGTTCCTAACCCCCTGTTTTTTATTTTCTTATTTTCTTTTCTTTTTTTTTTTTTTTTTTCTTTTTTAGTTCTGGCTTTCCCGAACTTCTTGGAGTTAGGGCGGGCAGTAAAAACCACCCCGGGGTAGAAGAGTACCGAAGCGACAAGGGACGGGGGGAAGGGAATGAACGGGATTTGCTAGAAAAGAGGAGGGAGAAAAAAAGCTTCTGTAGTTACAAGGCAACTAGACAGGTATGGAAGATTCCATCTATGTCCACTTCCGAGGGTGGAGAGTACGTTCGCTCTCGAACCACTTGTTGCTTACCTCTTTGGAAGATGCAAGTGAGAGAGGTAAACAAACATGAGTTTTCTGGTTCATCATATACTCCCACCACCTTTATTTTAATTCAGTTTTATTTCATTCGCATCAACAGCTGTTATAGTTAAAAAATATATATATAAACATTAATATAAATTTTAACATCGTGTAATTCATAAAATTAAAATTTCAGCTATGTAAAAAAGTTATTCTCATAGACATTTCTGATAAGGCATTCATTAATAAACAGCAAGAAAAAATGGCAAATAATTATTGTTATTCGGATTAATAGGTTTTTTTTTCAGTTCGAGAAATAAATAATTAAATATATAAATTTTAATAAAAATTTAAATATTATGCAACTATTATTTTTATAATAGTTTTAAGTTTCACCTATGTTAGAAAGTCATTTTCAAGGGGCTGCTTCCTGATAAGGCATTAACAAAAAGATAACTCCGCAAGAGAAAAATGCCCAATGATTAATTTAATCGGATATTTTTCAGTTCCAAAAATTTAACAACAAATAAGAATAAAAAAATGAAAATTAAATTTATCTATGTTAACATAAATTTTAATACAGTGTTACTTTTATTATATATATATATACATACCTGCCAACTTTTAATCCTTTCGAGGATAATTTTTTTTTCAAAAATAGTGGTGGTCAAAAAGATTATAAATTAGGTTTATAAATGCAAGGAATACATAGAAAGCAATACATTTTACTACCACTTAAAATGTAGAAATAAAATCTTCCGCCAAATGCGGAAGAGTTGGCAGGTATGTATATATATATATTCTTGTTTCTCTTCATTTTAGTTTTTATTTTATACATGTTTTTCTTATTAATTTGTGTTTATATATATAATTAATTAATTCCAAAAAAAATTCTGGTTTAAAGTTTTTATGGCAAACTGTTTAAGATATTTTTATTAATAAATTCGTGTAATATGCATACTTCGTACGTGGATAAAAAAAATCGCGAATAAATAAATAATCGCTATAAATTAAAGCTGTAAATCATGCAATATCATACATAATCATAAATTTTGCAATTAAATTTTTAAAAATTATTTCCTTATCATTATTATTCTTTGTTATCATTATTTATCTTCCTTTTTAATGATTTGACATTATTTTATTAAGAAAAAATACGTTTTTCAAACTTATCAAAAGAAAGATGCTATACTAAGTAACATCATCCGTCACTGAATAGATTATTGATCACAGCCAACAGATAACTATGAGATTTACAACAATCAATCAATTTTTATGATTGATTGTTTTTACCTTGCCTATTTATTTATAACTATTATATATTTTTTTTTCTATTATCTTTGACTTTACATTGTTTAAGCTTGTTATAGAACCTAAAATAATAATGAAGAAAAGCACTAGTTTTTTTATCACCACATGCCCGACACATAGTCATCTCTCTATATAAAAGTCTGATTGTATGGAAGTTCGCAAATAACTCGAGAACAAGAGCACCGATTTGGATAAAGTTTTTTTAATTTATTTTTTATGAAGTTTGAAATTTTTCCTGGGTTAGTTTTGTAACCAATCGCCACTTTTCTGCCTCAAATAGTTCGGGTGCAATTTCGGAAATAGGAAATTCTACAATTAAAACCCATTGATACAGATTAAACTTTCTTTATTATCTTTTCAATGGCTTATCCGGACAAGCGCGGTTTTTTTTCCCCTTCAAATTACTAACTATTTTTGGAGCATTTCACAATATTTTCCATGAAATACTAATTGACTTTCTAATCTTTATTTTTTAGCAAATACACATTTTCTGTTAACTTACCTATCTGTATTGAACTTTTTCTGGGTTTGTTAGAAGATTTTATTTCTAAATTTAAAGTGGTAGCAAAATTTGTGCGTTGATATTTTATATTTGATCTTGAAATACAGAATACAATATTTTCATATATCTACAAGCAATCATTTTTTATTTTGTTTATTACACATACATATGCAGGCTTGCGTTCTTATTACAAAGACGGCTTCAAAGCACTTGTTAAGTTAAAAGAGAAAAAAAAAAAACAGATAGCCTAAAATTAGTGAAGAATATTACAAAAGATATAATATCCTGGGTTACAGAGAGAATAGAAGGTTTGCGAATCAATTTAGAGATACGGAGCGTTTGGCGGAATGGTGGCACCACTCGTCCAGGGACGCCCCTAAATGAAAACATTTTAAATTATTCCATTGTTACTCATATATATTCAGTCTTATGGGCTCATTAATAAGAAGGCCTCTTCATAAAATAATGTGGTGAAGAAATAAAAATTTTAAATTTTAGATTAGTCGCTTTTGACGAGTTTGCCACTGGTGGTAATAGCGCCAAGTGCTGCGACTTTCTTGGAGGAAAAAAAAAAAATTCTTCTAGTGCTTTACGTTTTGTAAATTTGGTTAAAAATTATTTTCCACACCCTTACAAGTAAATGATTCGAAAGGCGACTTTGCTCCAGCTCTTTAATGATGAGCTTTTTAAAATGTTGCAAAAATTACCAAAAATTCTAAAAGATTTAGTTTTTGATTATCTACCGCTCTATAAAATGTTTAAAAAAAATATTTAAATATATATATATATATATATATATATATATATATTAAAAAAAAAAACGGATGGTAGTTGGTCGTCTGGTAATACTAAATTGTTTATAGCACTGAAATTTACCGTTTGCTTGCAAAAATGGTAAACGATTCCACCTGAATAAAAATGTGACTATATGTTAGCAACAGTTGAACTGGCAGCTAAGTCAATCCATATTCACTACAAAGCCTGATTTAAAAATTCTGATGTGTTTAAATTATACAATAATGTTTTGTATACATACCAAAAAAAAAAAAAAAAAAAAAAAAAAAAAAAAAAACACGGAAGATGATCAAAGATAAATAATCAAACAAAATCGAACAATAAATATTTACATTAAAATTGCGAAATTCAATGCTTTTTTTTTTTATACAGAGCTCCATTTTCAAATCGAATAATGTTGAATTTTAAATTATTTTTCACGAAAATAGAGAATTCCCCAATTAAATTAACTTCCGTATTTGTATTGCAGAGATGGAGAAAATTGAAACGAAGGGTTCAATACCCAGCTCTTACAAACTAGGTTAGATTATTCATTGTCGACGAATTTCTTTTAAAAAATAATTGAGAAATTTTATTTTTGGAGGAAGAAGATTTTAAATGTTATCTTTCGTTGAAGTATATGTATGTACATACTTTATTCGTATATTGTAAATCGTATAGTGTTAAAAGAAAAATGTACTTCATTTCTGCCTAAAGTGTTAGCAGTGATCACAGCATCCTATAAAATTGAAAAAATAAATGGTGGAAAAATTATGACATTTTAATTACCATCACAACAAATACTTTAAGAAACTGTGAAATTACAATTTTAAGAACTAAAACGGAAAGTTCTGTCAGAGATAGAACATGCCTCCTTTTGCAATAACTCTTTTAATAGTCTAGCTTAAAGAGACACGGCACACATAGCGCAAAGAAGCATGTGCATACATATTCAAACTACATGTGACGAAACTATCCGAAAGAACTACTCATACTCATATGTGGTGGTTACCTTAGCATCAGCCCCGCTAGGGGCTCTAACTAATTCATCTGAGTGAGAATAAATAATAAATCGCCGAAGCGCAACTGAATCCGAAAGAACTAAACGGTACATCTGATATATATTTAAGGATAATTGCCCTACCTAAATATATTTAATTTTTCTCTAATACGTATAATCACTAGATAATGTTTTGTCGCTGGATGAGGTAGCATAACTTATTTATTTTATAACTAACTTATTATTACATAAAAAGTGATGTGCCACCTTAACTATGAAAAAAAAAAAAAAAGTCTATAAAATCAGCTAAAAAATATAAATTTTAACATTTTCACTCAATTTATGATTAAAAGTATAAAAAAAGGACGATCACAGATTACCCATTGGCAAAATGGTTGTTGTCGATTTTTTTTTTTTTTTTGGAAAAGCAGCTTTATTGTATTTTCATCTTGGACATCTTTAACTGTTAATCCTAAACAGCTCGGTACATAATTTCGCAAACATATTTGAATGCAGCTCAGACACATTCTTTGTAAATTCTTTTCATGATTGAACAGCCAATCAAGATCAATATTGACATTTTTGGATTAGTACAATTGTGTTTGAAGGAGATTGTAAGCTGCATCATACACCCGATTCACAAGTTCATACATAAAAAGGGGATTTGAAAACTAGGTTTTTTTTCTTCAATTTTACATGAATAGTGAATCAATTATTTATATTGCGTGGAAGACAGTCTACGGTCTTGTGCAAGTCATTGGGTACGTTGACAATGGATCCTTTTATCCCTAACTGGTGATCACCACCCAATTCTCATATTTGCATGAAAGGGGTTCGGAGAGCCACCATTCGCTCTTCGGTAGGGTTCAATTCTGTCAACCACTTTGGTCTTTCTGTGAGGAACGGGCTTCATGCTTGCGTTTGCGAACGGAATCATTTCGTTTTTCCGTTTATTTGTAACGCTTAAGGCAGTGATTCTCAACCTTTTTTTTTTTTGTCGCGGCACACTTTTAACGATTTTAAAATTTGGCTGCACACAAAGAAAAAGATAAGTTTAAAAGTTGTTTACCTACCTATAATACACAGTGTAAAATAGTTTATGATAATAATTTGGAATGTAAAATAAAATAATATGTACTACAAAAACACGTTTATTAAGGGATTAATTTCAAATGAATAATAAGAATACTTTTAATGAGAAATTTGATGTTTTTTGATAATTTCGTTTATATTTGGTCGTAAAAATGACAATGCTACTCTCATATTTTCTTCTACATTTAACAGTCTTGATCTTTTTTTTTCTCGTTTTTATGTTGGTTAATACTGAAAATTCGAATCCACACAGATAATATGAGGAAAATTGTAATAATATTTTTAAAGCTTTTTTCGCTATCATGGGATAATCGCATCTAATGTTAATCCAAAATGAATTAATTGATTTTTCCGAATATTTTAAAATTAAATCTTGATTGTTAGGAAGCGAAATTCTTCCTCTTCATTCAAAGTTAATTCAAATACAGAATAAAAATAGAAATAAATGTAGAAAAGAACAAAATTAAAAATATGACCACTGAAGCCGACGTCTTCAGGGGGTACCGGCCCCAGTGGCCAAAAAACAAAACCTTTTCTATTGAGGAAGAAGGCAAAAGCCTAAAAACCTTCCTCAGTACCCCGAAGGTTTTGTTTAAAAGTCCAGGAGAAAATCAAGCAATTTGATTGCTTGATTTTCTCCTGGACTTTTAAACAAAACCTTCGGGGTACTGAGGAAGGTTTTTAGGCTTTTGCCTTCTTCCTCAATAGAAAAGGTTTTGTTTTTTGGCCACTGGGGCCGGTACCCCCTGAAGACGTCGGCTTCAGTGGTCATATTTTTAATTTTGTTCTTTTCTACATTTATTTCTATTTTTATTCTCTCTTTTTTTGAAAATTCTGCTGCTTTTTAGCGCATTTTTTTAAAAGAAGTTTTGTTCATTTTGTTTTGATATTAATTGTACTCTTTTAGTATTTCAAATACAGAAAGTATTCCTTATCACAAAAGGATTACGAACCCAATCAAATTTTTTTATATCTTGATTTGGGAAATAATGAATAATTCTCTTCTCTAATGCTGTCAAATGGTCAATAACAATTCTATGAATAGTTTTATTAAAATCTTTTGGGACTGGCTCAAACTTCGTTACGATATTCATTTATATATATAAGTACTTTTCCTTAATTTAAACTTTACTCGTAATAAAAAAAATTATTATAATTTTTACTATATACATTTCTAAAATTTGACGGCACACTTTAAGAATTTGGCGGCACACAAAAGTGCCGCGGCACAGTGGTCGAGAATCACTGGCTTGAGGTATTCCCGTCTACGTTCTTTGGCTTTGGCTTTTTCAGCTTCGGTAAGTTAAGGCCTTGTCATCGTTTTTTTTCTTGTTTCAACTCTAACCTTTAGGACCGTTTCAATCAAGTTGGGACCCTCTTTATTTGTGATATTCATCTAAATTAGAATTGAAACGATCCAGTTTGAATGGAAAGGTTAGAATTTCTGATTCTTAATTAAAACAATAAAAACAAAAATATAGTTCAAATTGATGAAATTCTCTTTTATTCACAATTCAAGAAGTATTCATGGGATCTCTCTGGTCCCATATCTCAAAAATAAACTCACCAACTTAATGCATAACAAAATTAAAAGTGAATGAAACAATTTTTTAAAAAAATATCAAACAGCAACCGTCGCCATAGCAACGCATGTGCATGGTTTGCTATTACTCGTGAACACAGTTGAAAAATATGATGACGTCCAAATGAGATGCGCACGCCATCAAACTCAAAACAAGACCCATTTTGCCAATGGGTAATAGAGGCACCTTTTGCAATGTTTTAAAACAAACTGTTTGACCCAAATGGGATATAGAAATAATGATTAAATATGATAGAAATAATGATTAATAATGATAGAAATAATGAGAAATAATGATAGAAATAATATTCTAAAATTTAAAAAAAATGGTAGCAAATTTAGAAAAATTTGATATAATTTAGTAAGCTCCCAGTGAGAACGTAAATAAGCATCGCCAACTCTTTTGCTTCTTTTCGCAAGCCCTCTTTTTGCTTGCTTTCTTAAAGATGAAATGAGGAAAATAAAACTTATTGTTTGTTTGTTATTAAGATTTAATAAAAGTGGTATCTTAAAATCATAACAAATATACGTCTTTCTGTTCGTATTTAAAGAAACTGATGAAAGAATAAAAAAGTTTGTTTCTTGCAAACGATTTTCTTTTACAGTGAAACAAAAGTAAAAATTTCGCATTTGATTTGTTAAAGGCCGATATTTGAAGGGGAGAAAAAACACGAGAAACGCCATTTTTTAGTAGTCCAGTTGAATTCAGTGCTCTTGCAAAGTCATATAGTTGTTTCGTTTTAAAGAACCAATGTTCTTCTTAGTTATCGAAATATGTCGTCAAGTCTCGGATTCCAGTAAGACTACGAAACTATAACCTTTTTTTTTTTTTTTTTAATAATTATATGACGTAAATCGCAAACAGGCTCCCGCGGTCCTTGGAAAGTTTTAATAGTGGTGGTAAGTTTAGGTTAATGCTAGAAGATATTTCTTAATTTAACATACCACTTTGTCGCTTAGTGGCAAAAGTAGTCTTACTACTTTTTTGTAACCATATTTTACAAAAAAATATCTTAATTTTTTTTTTTTGCAAATCTTTTTTTACTATGCACAAAGCATTAACAAGTAATAATATTTCTTTTCGATAACAACAAAAAAAGTTCAGTTAGATGAAATATCGTAATGTCTTCTGAATATTACTATACATGTCAACGTATTTGCAATTTTTTCATGTTCAAATACTTCTTGTCTCACGTAGAGTGCATGAAAATAAATTTCTCAAGTAATAAGCCTTTACGGTTTCCGTAATTCTAACTTCAAATCTACCTGTTGATTATTCATTTCACGTATCTTGTCTTTTCAATAAAGTAACCATCCCGACCACATAAAAAAAAAAAAAAAATTCTACCCATGTTTCACTCTGAGTATTCAAAACCCTTGTAAATGAACTTAAGAGAACGTTTTCTTTAATCTTTATGGGCTGTGACCTTTTTGGGGAATTATGGCCATTTTCAGCACATTTTTTTAGTCGCCTATCTCGTCTACGGATTTATGGTATTAGGATTTTTTTTACTTTTCTTTATTCTTAAATTCATTGGTATAGAGAGTTCCTTGTTTAGTGTAACGAAATATGTTTTGTTGAACGGTCTTTGAGTATTTCTAATTGGTTATGTTCGCTCTTCATTTTCAACTTCTAACAATTGTTTTTTCGCCAAAGAGCCACGCGCCGCTACCATTCCGAACTGAATCGTCACGTACAAGATGTACTCGCACGACGAATCCAACATTGTGTTCTTTTTGTTATTCTTCTTGTCTGTTCTATTCTATTTTTTTAAAACTTTATTCTTTTAAAATCATTGGTATAGAGAGCTCCTGTTTAGTCAAACGAAATATGTTTTGTTGAACGGTCTTTAAGTATTTCTAATTGGTTATGTTCGCTCTTCATTTTCAACTTCTAACAATTGTTTTTTCGCCAACGAGCCACGCGCCGCTACCATTCCGAACTGAAACGTCACGTACAAGATGTACTCGCACGACGAATCAAACATTGCGCTCTTTTTGTTATTCTTCTTGTCTGTTCTATTCTATTTTTTTAAAACTTTATTCTTTTAAAATCATTGGTATAGGGAGCTCCTGTTTAGTCAAACGAAATATGTTTTGTTGAACGGTCTTTGAGTATTTCTAACAATTGTTTTTTCGCCAAAGAGCCACGTGCCGCTCAGGGCTAAAGAGAAGAGAGAAAGGCTAGTTCATTCCTCTCTTAGAGCTGAAGCTACGATTTCCCTCCTCATGACGTCACTGTGTACACAGATCTAGGAGATCGCTAACAAAGAAATTATGATAACTTTGCATCTTTCTCTCTGTAAAAATAAGTTAGACTTTTTCTTGATATTAGATTTCAAACTTTACACAATTAACACATTATTTCCGTTCAAAAAGTTTCTTGGCCATAATATTAAAATAAATACCATTTTAAACTTATAAAAATATTTTACTAGTTGACGAAAATGACACTATAAATACTTTATTTTAAAAAGTTCAGTTTTGACTTTTATTATTAAGAAAAATTAAAGCAAATATCGATACTTTTTTATCTACATATTTTTTGATAACAATAAGTTGGGTTAAATTTAGAATCCTGATTTTAAAATATGCTGTTAATAGCAATTTGTTCATACTAAATCATTAAGTAACATTAGACTTGAACGCTAATTACTGAAACAAAATAATAATTTAGGTTCATAATAATATTAGAAATTTTACAATTGTTTATAGATATTTAAATTTAAGATAATATAATTTATAGATATTTAAATTTAAGAGAATATAATTGAAAAAAATCATAGATATTTAGAATAACTACATTAAAAAATATGTTATGAAATTAAGAGAATTTTTTACTATATACTATATCTTTTATTTATACTTTTCATTGACGTTTTAATTTTCTTTGACTTTATCCGTTTTTTAATTTCTTCGCTTGCCTTTCTTTTTGAAGTAACGAGGCGGTTTCTATGACGAATATTTATAAAAGTTCTTAAACGATGGAATAAACGTATTGCTGTTTTATATTAACTGTGTCATTTCGTTTGCAACGTCGAATCCATTCTTTACATAGTTGTTCATTTACTTTAGGGAACACGTGGAAAATTATATTTTTACTTTTTGTGTTTCTATCAGAATTTTAGCAAGTTGCAATCGCGCAAACTGGCATTTCGTTAATAGTTTTAAATTTTTGTAATTCACTGCGAAAAAACTGAGGAAAGTCATTATAGAAAACAACAAATGTCTTGGAATATGTCACAAAAAGGAATGCTCCAATAGAGCTAGTTAGACCGAACGCTCTGTTCTTGAAGTAAAAGTGCAAGCTTTGCGCCACTGGAGAAAATCGGAGGTTTGGCATGGCGAGAGTTTCTTCAAAGGAGTGAACTAGCCCTTCTATTTTCCTAGCCCTGCGTGCCGCTATCATTCTTCTTGTCTGTTCTATTCTATTTTTTAAACTTTATTCTTTTAAAATCATTGGTATAGAGAGCTTCTTGTTTAGTCACACGAAATATGTTTTGTTGAATGGTATTTGAATACTTCTAATTGGTTATGTTCGCTGTCGCTCTTCATTTTCAACTTCTAAGAATTGTTTTTTCGCCAAAGAGCCACGTGCTGCTACTGTTTAACCGTTCAAAACTGAGCCGTCATGTACAAGTTCAGTACCGTTTTTTCGGATGGGCCCACCCGGGCAGTGTCCAAGGGCCCCCAGGCACTCAGGGGGCCCTTGAGAGAATCTTACTTTTTATAAATTGTATTAAAAAAAACTAAGACTAAACAAAATTATCTTATATATTTTTTAAAATAAATATATTATATTGTATTAAGTGTGTATTTTGTTTTTCTTTCTACAAATAGTGATTGATTATCTTGCAAACAACAATAATTTGAATAATTTATCACCAGGGAAATTTAAAAAGGCAACCGAAATCTATTTTTCTACGTTCCAATGAAATTTTTATGTGAATTCGGTTTTTTTTTTTTGGGGGGGGATCTACTAAAAACAAATTTAAATCAAAATGTATTTAAATTTGTTCAAATTATTGCATATGTTAAAAATGCTTTATTTTATGTATGTGAAGTTTTTTAGTTCGATTTTAAGCAGTATGACATGTTATAAGGGCCCAAAACATTTCTTTGCCCGGGGGCCCTGCATGCTATTAAGACGGCCCTGTAACAAGTTGTACTCACACAACGAATCATTGTTATTCTTCTTGACTGTTACATTCCATTTTCTTTTCATTCTTCTCAAACTCATTAGATAGAGGGTTTCTTTAGTGAGACGAAAAATGCATTGTTTAACGGTCTTTGAACATTTCTATCTGGTTATGTTCACTCCTCATTTTCAGCTTCTAACAATTGTTTTTACGTCAAAGAAGCTCGTGCCGCTGCCATTCCGAACTAAATCATCACGTATAAGTTCTACTCGAACGACGAATCAAATGTTTCGTTCTTTTTGTTGTTCATCTCAACCCTCTATTTAAAAAAAAAAAAAAAATTTTTTTTACATTTCTTCTTTTAAATTCCTTTGTATAGTGATTTATATTTTTTTAGCATCTTTTCTAATGCGTATCAAATTTATATAAAAAAATATCCATTACGGAATGGATAAGAAAACAGTGAAAATCTTTATACTCGTGAATTTCACCAGGTTTTCCGGGAAGTTTTTATTTCTACATTTAAACTCAAACTTATGCTTTTCTATTTTGTTCTTGTATTTATAAATTTAGTTTATAATGATTTTAATCACCATTACAAAGTAAATTAAACAAACATATAAATATAAATGATGCTATATTGTGTTTAAGCTCAGCCAAAATATAAAAATGTTTTTGCCAGCGATTAATTTTCTCATAAGTAACACTACTACTTTAAAAAATAATTTGTGAAATGAAAGAATTTGTCAGTTATGGAGTGCGGAAATGAAACACGCATCGCATAGCTGAATAATTGTTAAGTGCCTATCTGAAATCAATTATGTTCTCCAATTTATTAGTTTTCAACTTAAAAGCAATTGTTTTTGAATTGCAAAGCCATGTGCGCACAGCATATCTGAATTGAATCGTCACGTGCATGATGGACCGAACGTTTCGCTTTTCTTTGCCTTCCACAAGCGATCTGTTGTTCTTATTTCAGCTTTTCTTTACCTTCCACAAGCGATCTGTTGCTTTTATTTCAGCTTTTCTTTACCTTCCACAAGCGATCTGTTGCTCTTATTTCAGCTTTTCTTTACCTTCCACAAGCAATCTGTTGCTTTTATTTCAGTTTTTCTTTACCTTCCACAAGCGATCTGTTGCTTTTACGAGTATTTCAGTTTTTCTTTACCTTCCACAAGCGATCTGTCGCTTTTATTTCAGCTTATTGCTTACTGAAATTAAATGTTAACCCTCGTTTTCAACTAATGACTTTTTAATTTAAGATTGATAATTATTTTTAAAATTCAATTTAACCGTCTTCATTGTATATGAGTAAATAAACTATAGAAGATGGAGATTTTTGATGTTTTCTTAAAAACCGCCTTTCTTCGTCACTTTGGTTCTTGGATGAATTTTTGATATTTTTGTGATATTTGCTAAGTAGTCTTTTGCTAAGTGGGTTAGAGGGTAAGTCTTAGAGACAAAGTTAAAAAGTGTAAGATATTCCTGAGTAACAATCTGAAATCTTTAACTGATTCATTGATGGTAGTTCATAATAAATTATAAAAGCATACCCGCAACAGCTAGTTGTGGGTTAGAGGGTCATGGATATTAAAGCTCAAAATATCGTGACCAATGACATGATTGTGGCAAGGGGGTCTGGTTTGCGCTCTAGCCGCCCTTACTTCTCAAAAAAGCTTGTATCTATCAATCTGAAGTTGGGTAAGCTTCAAGTCACCACTGGGGATCGAACTCCAGCTGTAAATTGTTACTTTGCAAAGGCCGGGATAGCCTGGTTGGTAGGACACTAGGCCCATGCCCAAGAGGTCGTGGGTTCGATTCCCACCGGCCGAAGACTTTCCGTGTAGTAAATGGTGACTGATGCACGCTAAATCTTTCGAGTCTCAAAGTCCTCCATGGTCCCATGAAAAATTGTACCACTGGGGATTATGATCCAGGAGTTTCCTAGTTTGGTTCAAAATTACAAGGCTACGGAGTTGAACACTAGTAGTCGTAAACCCAACATTGGGTCGGCTGTTCAACGACGGTTATAAAATAAAATAAGAAGTATTAGCAAAAACTCTCCAATAAGTCTTAACATCCAGAGTTCTTTATTTCTACCGAAAATAAAATAGATATGAAAAGTTTTCAGCTTTTTCACTTTTTCCGGGCACAAACGCTGTTAATATACATAACTAAGATAGATTATTAAAGTTAACAGATCTGATTGTCACTGGTATTTTATTCCTCTCGGAAAAAAACTATAAATGAAATAATTATACTAAGAGTTTTTTTCGTTTTTTTTTTTTTTTTTCGTTTCCATCTAATTTTCTGCTTTATAAACCAATTATCTAAACATTAAAGCTTTTATTAACCTCTTCGAGATAGGTGAGTCATATATGCATTCTCAAGGGGTCGATAATCAAGGTAAAAAAGATAAAACTGGTAGTCAAACTATTTTTTTAGCACTTTATTTGTGGGCGGGGTAATAATAGTTTGCTTTATTTAATTCACCACTACTTAGTTGGAATTGAAAATTGTATAGTTACACTTTTAACACACAGGGATTGGGTGTGTTAGATTTTAAGTGGAAGCCAAAATAAGTCTGCCAAATTAGCTATGCCCAAACTTAAGGTACCGCTTTTTATTTTTTACTATCCTGATTCTGATTACGTACGAATACATTTATGACTCGTCCGTCCCGAAAAGTTTAAAAAAATGGGAATGGTATGAAAAGATACCAGAAACGAAAGATAACAGAGACGAAACGTCCATACAGCCAGTATTTAATTTTTTTCCGTAAATAATACTACCATTTTTTTACCAGAATATAATCACTCGCCTTTTCTAAGTATTTCTGTACCTTGAATAAATAAACTAACGAGGAAAAATTGAAACATAAATAAGCTTATAATCAGTATTTGAAGAAGTAAAGGGGAGGAAATTATAAATGCATATAAATAATACTCCTTCCGTCCCAAATGGGCTGCTATATTTGGGTCGAAAATTTAGTCCAGAATAAGTTACTACATTTCAAGTAGGTGGAGTATTCCGATAACTTCCGATGCAGTTTAGTAGATTGACATCAGAAAAATTATACTAGTACTAATAAATTCACGATTCATTAGCTAAAAGATAGTTTTAAGCAATTACTGGTGGAAGAGTCCTAACAAAATGGGGTGTGGCTTAGGAGAATACGAACCCACAGATTTTTTGAAAAAAACCAACCCAAACAAAATCAACTTTTTTTTAAATGTAAAAAAACACACTTTTTAGAACATTGTCTTTCCTTTTGGTGGACAATTTTGATATACTGCGCTTTTGTTCCATTAAAAAAGGCTATTTTCAGAGATGCCAAATCCTCCGGACACGCCAAAATATTTTTAAAAAATCGGTAAATAACTACTAAGTAAATTTTGCAAATATTTGACTATTTTTGCTTCCTTTTTAAAAAATATAGCATGACATAACATAAGTACTTTGTTTATTGCTTATTGAAATTACATACATTTGCTGACTTGTGTGCTCAATATAGGCTTATAAGTCATTGTCAAGTAGAAAATGCAGATAGAACAATTCAGAGAAAGACATCACAAAGAATACATCCAGGGTTACGGCGGGATTCGAACCCGCTACCTCCACGCTTAACAGAGCGTTTTTGACCGGCGATACCACTCGGCCAGGGAGGCCCCAACATAAGTACTAAAAAGTGGTGAATTATATATTCCTACGAATTATGCAGAAATAGTGGTGGATAAAAATCTACTAAATTGAATTTATTAAACCAAGCATCACAATTGATAAACTACCACTTTAAAAAATATATTTGCTGTCAAGCAAGTTGGCATCTCTGTATATTTTATTTCTGAATAAATAAGTGTTATAGCTTACAATCCTATGTAAATGATAAAACGAATTTTTTTTTCTTCCTAGCTTTCACATTGTTATTTTCAATTCTCGATGAAAAATAATAGCAGCACGAAATACAACGCCGCGACGCTCGAATTATCTCGAGTGTGCACAGTCTGACCTGTTTAGCGCGCTCGAATTAACTCGAGCGCACAAGTTAAGGGGTTAAGCAGAGAATGTTTAGTAAGTAAATGTTGACTGCTAGCATAGCACCCAAAGATATTTGAAAAATTTTGAAAGAAAATCATAAAATAATCAGCATTCATAATTAGTACAAAAGTATTTAAATGTTGCAGATGGAGTACTATTTTTTTTTTAAAGAGTAATTGCATATAATAGCAATAAAAGTAACATGTCCAAAAAGGCTATTGCGGGAATGTTATAAATAATATTTATGTTATAAATAATATATAATATAAATAAAATATCGAATAAAAACATATATACATTGCATTGGCAGTGGTATACCCTTTTAAACTAATTTTACTCGTAGCTAGGTTATCGGCGAATCATTTTTATTTTATTAATTTTTTGTTCATTATTTTCTTATTTATATTTATTTATTTATTTTTTATTTTTTTTTACTCTATCTGATTTCTTTTTATTTTATTTAATAAGACTTTGGAGTGAACCTGCCTGAAATTCCTGTTCTGAATAGAAATCTCTTCAAATATTTCTATACATAAACAGTGAATAGAAACGGTTTAAAAGTGCTTGAAGTCATCTGCAGCAAGTAGACAATCTATAATAAATAAATAAATATTTTTTTTTAAAATTTTTATTATTATTTTTTTGTTTTTTAAAAAAAGAAAGGAACGAGTTCATGAATGGTAGGCCAAACACATGAACGAAATCAGCCCGTAGGTGAAATTCCCGCTTGTCAATCATATGTTGCTCATCTTAGTAAACGAGCTGGCATGTTTAGATGGAAAATGTTGCCCCAAGTACAAATCAGAGATGGGATGGGTTCTAAAGAAGAAGGGGGAAAAAATAAGAAAAATAATCTGTTTATTATAAGATATAATGAACCAAGATGGCCGAACCACAATTTATGCAAATAGTTTGTCTTTAGGACTTATCTAAAATATATACTTTGCTTTGATCAGTTTCCATCATGCATTAATTCACTAGTTTGCTTCCAATTAAGCGAAGCCAATTACTTTTTGAAAGATGTTTTCATAAAGTAGATGCAATGTTTGAAATCTGTACCTGCGAAAAAGAGCTTCGATATAGCACTCACATTTGTTAAAGATTTGTAGTTTTTTCCCCCCTCATCTTCTATGGTTGACATGGGCGACGAAACTTGCAAAAAATTGGAGTTTAATAAAGTTCAAAATTTTATTCAAAGACATTTAACTTAGTAACTTTTTATATCATAATTTTTTTAGTTTACTATATGAAGTGGACGCAAGGAACTCTATGGTTTTAAATATAAATAATTTGAAATATAAGTCATAGTGGTAGTTACGATACAATAATTAAAGCGATATTTTCTTTCACCACTTTTTACATTTTCAGTCGCCTGTGGCATTCCTGATCTTCTGAAAAGTTAAATTATCTTTTAGATTTATAGATTTACAGATATTTTGTTGAGTGCCGGAAAAATGAAGGAAAAAAAAATCATCACATTATAATCAGGTGTCATTAAAATGACCGACTCGGTAAAAATCGGAAGGGCTGGGATAGCCTGGTTGATAGGGCGTTAGACTCGTGTTCGTGAGCGGGAGTTCTAATCCAGCCGGCTGAAGAATCCCCGTGTATTTAAATGGTGACTGGTGCATGATAAATTTGTTGGGGTCACAAAGTCCTCCAAGTTCTCATATAAAAAAAAAATCAATACGTCTGGCGATACTGATCCAGGAGTTTCCTTGTCCTCTGAATTAGGTTCAAAATTACCAGGCTACGGAGTTGAACATTGGTAGCCGTAAACTCAAAATTTGGGTCGGCAGTTTAACAACGGTTATAAAATAAAATGAAATGAAGATCGAAAGAAGACTGAGACAAACGGTTTTCTGCTTTTTGTTGGTATAATCAGTCATTTATTCTCACCAAATTTCAAGATTGGTTACAAATTTTGTTAGCAGATTGCGCTGTTTACTGTGGAAAATTTTTTGGATTGTTTGGTATACATCTTTTTTGCATCATTTAAAACAATATAATTTTACATGGCAAAATACAAAATTTCATCGGTCGAATAGTTCCTGAGAAATTGAATTTAAAAAGTCAGATATTTAAAATTCGATTTCTCAGGAACTATTCTACCGAGTTTGCCCAAATTTCGTATTTTTCTATGTAAAATTATATTCCTTAAAATGATTCAAAATTTTTGCATAGAATTATCTTTAGACAAAAAGTATTATAATTGTGTGCAAACATTTTTCGATGCATTTTAAAAGTTCCTAAGATATAGCGAAGCACACAAAAAATTAAATTAACATTAAGGGGTCCAAGCTTTGGATCCGTCTTCTGACCAAACTATCTGGACCATATTTCCCAGATTGCGGCTACCCCCCATATTTTGCGGGTCAGAAATCCGAATCCATCGGAAAAAAAGATATGTTCATTCAGAGAAAGAACGTTTTTGTATCTGATTTTGTAATTTGAAGCATCGTCTGCACTTATTGATTAGCATATTTAAACTCGGTAACTCTCGAATCATTAAGATTGAATTCTTGAACGTGAATATTCTATCATTAGATCAAAAGTTATTAAGGATGGTTCGTTTATTTATTTATTTATTTATTTGGTACAATGTACACACACCGCAAATAAGATATTAAACTCATTAATGCATTTAAGTGGGGGCTTTTTTTGGAAAAAGATTTAATTAAAATTAAACTTAATTAACTTGTTATTTTTAATTCCAACTCAGAAAAAATAAATTTTTTTACATATTATATTTTTATAGTGTATTTCTTAAGCTTTGGACATGAAACAAAATCCCCTAGACTCAAATAATAAGATATTTATAAGCCATAAAACTTTCTAAAAAGCTACCTGAATCGAATATTTCACTTATCTAATGATTTCTCATTGTAATCAAAAACTTCAACCAATGATTTAAATTCAAAGATATATTTATGCGGGGAATCACTTTGTAAAAACATACAGACATAAAAAAATTTATCTTAGAATATAATTCAAGTGAAATAATTGTACTAAATGCTGTTGTCCAATTTATAAGAGGTTAAATAATTTTTTTTTTCTTTCAAAATAATAAGCTAATAAACAAGTAAGTTCGATCATTTACCCAAAAATTTCCTCCCCCAAATTTCCTTTTTCAAGGTCCTCGACTATTCTATTTGTATGTATAAAAAATATCTGGTAAGTGAAAAAAAATAATAATAAGTGACATTTAAACCTACATACTTGATGCTTAATAGTAGTCCCCGTAAGATCACGATTTCGAAAAACGTGAAAATAAAAGTGCATATAGAAAAGGGAGACATTACGCCATAATGTCCGTTCATTTTTTTATTTTTTATTTTTTTCATTATTATTCCCAGGAGGGATGAAAGGCATGATCAGCGGGTAGCGTACCTTGGATGAAATCTTTTTCTGTTCATTCATAAATGATGGAAACGTGGTATTATCAGAAAAACCGGATTTCATTTTCCTTTGTAGAAAACTAACAGAAGTAAGGCTGTAATAAGTGTTTAGCAAAGATCGAGGATTATGGGAAGGCAGAGAAAAATAAACATCGGAGAAAAAGTAGACTGTCGTTTCGGATTAAAAAAAAAGAAGGAAATGGAAATAAATTTTAGGAATGAATAGTAAAACAAAAAGACAAGGATAAAAATAATACTGCAAAAATGGCACGTCATAATATGCGTATTATGAAGGATTGTAAATTATTGTATATATTCTGTGAAGAATTGTGTATGATGACATTAGTTTTCATCTTATTCGTTTGCAGTAAGCAGAAGTGAGATTGTAATAAGCCTATAGTAAACATTGAAAATTATGGTAAGACGGAGAAAAATAAACGAAATTCGATGCCAAAAAAAAAAAAAAAAAAAAACATTTAAATGTTAGACAAGAGACAAAAAATGGGGGGGGGGGATTTATCAGATTTCACGGATGAATAGTAAAACAAAAAGACTAGGATAAAAATAATACTGCAAAAATGGCATGGCATAATATGCGTATTATTGAAGGATTGTAAATTATGGTAAATGTTCTGTAAAGAATTGTGTTTTATGACATTAGTTCTCATCCTATATTCTTTTTATTTTTAATTTATAACCGTCATTGAACAGCCGACCCAACTTTATGAGTTTACGACTACTAAGACAGAGATAAATTAACGAAATTAAATGGAGAAAAAGTAGATAGTCGTTTCAGACCACAGCTTGGCGAACAAAGAGCACGTATCACAGTATCCTTTGGCCAAGTTTCAGACAAACAAGAAGAAAAAAATTCCACGAATAGTAAAACAAAAAGACTAAGATTAAAGCAATATTAGCAAAATAGTGTAGCGAAATATGTGCATAATGGAGGATTTATCAATTCCACATTTTAATCTTTAGTAGCAATCAGAAGTGTGCCTATAATAGATCTATAACAAAGATTGAAAGTTATAGAAAGGCAGAGATAAATAAACAAAATTCAATAAAGAAAAAGAAGACTGTCACTTCAGATGAAAAAAATTTTTTTTTCAATCGATTATACAAATAAAACGTTAAAAAGAAGAAGAAAAAGAACAAGGGAAAACAATGCTAGCAAACCGGATCGGCGAAACATGTAAAATATGTACAGTGTGTAAAAAAATGATAGTAAAATAATTTTTTTAAAAAAAGGAACATCCTGAATAACTTTTAAACCAGCGATCCGATTTTTTAGTGTTAGAATTTATTCTTTATCGTTCAAGGGCTTAGTTGCTTATAAATTTTACTTCTTGCGTATTTCAGTATGTTCATCGGGAATTAATGAAGATAATCAAAAAAAATTTTGTATACTAGTATAAATTTAGTTTATTTAAACGAAATTTCATGCAAAAAATAATTTATAGTATAAATTAATTTCGTGTTATTTTGTTTAATAATAATAGGAAAATATTTTAATTATAAAGTTTACAAAATTTTATAAGTAGTACGTAATTTTAAGTGAAAAAAAAATTTACAAAATTTGAATGAAATCGGTTAAATAGTTTCTGAGGTATCCAATTTTTTTAATGTCATACATTTAAAAGTTGAAGACCATGGGGAGAGAACCAAAATGCGCGGAAAGGCAGGGTATTTTAACAGTACTGCTCATCTTCACTGTGTAATAATTCTTGTGGAGAACCAACTTTTCAAATTGTTGATTTGTCAAAACTTAGTCATCCTCCAAATGCCACAAATGGTGATCTAATCGTTGTCAAAGAAAATCGATTTAATTTTAATAAATACAAAGATAATCCATAGTATTTCAGTTTTAAAAAAATATATATATATTCAAAATTTATGAAAAAATTAAAAATGACTTAGAAAAAAATAAATTTTAAAGTAATAAGGGACCATGTATGAAGAAGTTAGAAAACCCAAAGTATGACATTAAGTGCTTTAAGTGTAATGCACCAGGACATAAAGCCCAGGCTTGTCCTAAAAATAAAAATGTAACCCCGAAGGTGACAAAACCCAAAATACATCACACAACACAGGAGAACCCATTAAATCAGTGTAAATATTGCTCAAAGAAAGGACTTTTGAATCAATTTCACATGGGCTCCTCGTGCGTAAACAACCCTAATAATGTGGCTGAAGTGAACGTACAAAATATGACAAATAAACAATAACAATTAATAATATCCGGATATAAAGTGAATGATAAATACCTAAATGGATATACAGTGGAAAATAAATACCTAAAGGGACGTCCAAAACCAAATAAAAATGTAAACAAACATATATATCACAAATTGAAACATAAATCTAATTATAATTCATTGGCATGTTTACAGCCTTGAAGTCCCAAAATAGAATATCTGCACTCTAATTTTTTAACTAAGACATTTTATGAAAATGAAAAAGTTTCAATTCTTATATTAATACAAAAGTATTTTTATAACTTTTGTATTACATATATATATATATATATATATATGTAATAAAAGGGCTTAAATAATGCAGTCGTAAGCCATGTTACACACAAAAAATCTTTATTAATGGTAGTAGGCTGGTATCGATAACACTTCACATCCACACTCCGCAAGGGAGGGGGTGGACAAGACTTTGGACAATTCCGGAACAACTGATTCAGGATCAGAACATGATGAAAAAGCCATGCGAAAAGCATTGCTCTCGCTTTTATACTAACACAGATTTGAGTAAACAGGCACAGTCGTTGACATTCTTGTATCCTTACGCATTAAGGAAAATCATTTCATGCTTCCTTATATGGAAGTGAAAGGGGGAGAGATTCTAAAAATAACTCAATCGTATGTTTATCAGCCTTGACTTCCCAAAATAGAATCTCTCTACGCTTATTCTTTAACAAAGACATTTTATTAAAACGAAAGAGATTTAATTCTTTTATTAATACAAAAGTATTAATTTTTGTATTACATATATATACCACAAATTTTGTTAAAGATAATAGAGTTCGTAAAAGAAATGAATGAAAGTAGTGGAGGGAGGCACTTAACGGGATACCCTATCGGCAATGGCCATCAAAGGTTAAAATCCTTATGACGTCATTTGAGGACGACCCCTAAGAGAATCTTTTATATAAAATGGCTCGAAGTTAAGAAAGGTGGGATGTCAGAGAATGTTATGCTGAAAAGTACCCATAATACATGCAATTTCTATTACCCGCAATCACGTGAGTACGTGTGGGGCCCCCTCAGGGGGAGGGGGGAATTGGAAACTTTGCTGAGGACATACACACACAAAAACAAGTTCAAGAAAGATAGATTTGGCTATGAATATGGAAGAGACTTTCGAGAATTCACCTTCTTTTAAGGTTACTAGTTGGAGGGGAAGAATATTTTGTCCCCGTGAAAAGATTGTGGATACGATTACGTATCCATAACTGTCAACTTATACGCTTTCTGCGAAAGATTTTTTTTTATAGTGGTAGTTAAAGACAGAGTAAAAATTATCAGATTTTTTTTTAAAAAAAAAAAACTTTTTCAAGTCATATATAGGTCATAATTTTCGGGGTTCGTATATAAGTTTATTAAAAATTCTATTTTTGGTGGTTAAAATAATTTAAATAACGTTTTGGTAACCTATACTGAAGCATAAGTTGACTACCACTGGAAAACAGAGGCAGGCATCCCTATCGTATGCCTCTCAACTCTTCCGAATTTTTCTGAAGATTTTATTTTTAATTTTAAAGTGGTTGCAAAATTTCCATGTTCATAATTGATTCTATTTTTAACAAATTTAATTAAAAAAATTTTGACTGCTGTTAATTTAAATAGCTTAAACATACTTACAGCAGCCCGACTAGTTATTGTGTTGTACTTGTTGACTATTTAAAGTGAATGTTTGTTTCCAATGCATACCTGTCAACTTACAATCCTACAGAAGAGGAATTTTTCCACTGGTAGCAAAATGAAAATTGAATTACAATTATAGGCTGTAGCTAAATTTGGTAACTGCTTAAAAATTCAATAAGGAAAATATCATACATTTATATCTATGATAAATTTATTTTAACGTAGTGGTGATCAGACTAATTTTAAGTTTAATTTATAAATGTAAGAGAAAACTAGAGAGCAAACATTTTACTACCACTTTAAATATAAAAAATAAAATTGTAAGCAAAATGCGTGAAAATTGGCAGTAATGCCGATGCAACATCAATTAACATTTCACTACCTTCAGGAAAATACTTTATTGGAGAGTTTAAGAGTTGGTAGGTATGACAACATGCGAACTTTCAGTCTTTCTCAGGATGAATTTTTCACGTGGTAGTACAATAATCACCGAGTAACTATTCTGAGTACGTATATGTACTAGTAAGAGATGAAATACGATGAAGTACTAGTTTAAGATTACGTCCGCGTGATCTTGCACCGCTAGATTCAGAAAGATCCGTTTGATATATGATGCCGTGGATCATGAAGGGAATATCACTCGATCATGGTTTTGAAGGTGTTAAACATGAGACAAAGCTATAATTTTAAACTATACAAGGTGTCGCAGGATTATTGGGACAAACTTTAAGGAGAGTTAGGGGACATCGCAAAGATTCAGATTTGCATAATGGTGGCCATGCTCGCTAATGTCTTCGTTCCCCGCTGGTCGATTTTGTTGTTCACAAGATGGATGGAGCGTAGTGTACCGGTTCCATGACCACCACGCTCTTCTGATTTAAACAGCATGGATTTCTTTCTTCGGGGTGCAATGAAAAGTGCCGTATACGCAACACCATTGGATTTCAAAATGGATCTGGTTGAAAGAACCGTCTAAGTTGCTGGGGATATCCAACAAAATCCAGGTGTATTTGAGCGTCACAGCAATTAAGAAAAGAACGTATTTTCCGTAAAAGCTTTATGTCATGTGATAACAGAGCTTTTGTAAAGCAGCCTTGAATGTTGGATGTGACTACAAAATTAGTTACAAATTTAAAATATATATATATATATATATATAACAATAATAATTAATAAATAAATTAAAATTTAAAACATTAGACGAACGGAACAATAGAATTATCTTTTCTCTAATTTATTGAAATAAAAAAAATTCCTTCATAGAAGGATGAAAAATATTTTTGGTAAAATTATATTATTAATAAAATTATTAAATTATGCAAGATTCTTTCTGTCAGATAAAATGATTTTATATTTATCTTGAATTAAAATCAATTTGGAATTTCATTTAATTTAAGTTTCAAAATTTCTGTTTTGCTTTATGTTTCAAAAAATTCCTGTTTCAGGTTTCGCAATATTGGTTTCTGCTTCATTTAATAGGGAGTTTGTAAAAAAGAGTTAAAATAAAAACCACCCTTTTAAAAGAACGTAGTAATTATACGAACCTTTCTTATAAAAGGGAGTAATAATTTTAAAATAGTGTAGTAGTTATGAACCTTTCTTTTAGGAAAACGCAGTAATTACAAACCTTTCTTTTTAGAGGGCCAAGTTATGAGCCGTTCTCTTAAAAGAACGTAACCGTTCTTTTTAAAGGACGACGTAGTTGCAAACCGCCTTAAGGACGCAGTAATTATGAGCTTTTTTTTAAAAAAAAAAAAAAAAGACGTATTAGTTACAAACCGTTCTTTTAAAAGGACGTAGTTATGAACCGTTTTTTTATGAACCGTTCTTTTAAGTAGTTATTTAAGTAGTTTGCACGTAGTTATGAACCGTTCTTTTAAGAGGACGTAGTTATGAACCGCTCTTTTAAGAGGACGTAGTTATGAACCGTTCTTTTAAAAGGACGTAGCAGATGTGAACAATCCTTTTGAAAGGACGCGAGGCACAAATGGATTAAATTGAAATAATGAGCGATTTTCATAACTCCATTATCAACCTATAATTTTCATCTTTTCCTTTTTTTAATGCTTTTAAAAAGTTGGAAGTGACAGGAGTAATTTTTTTTTCTTCCCGAAAAGTTGGCCACCCCTACTGTAGAATATTACATAAACATCGATTATTATTTTTTTTTTTTTAATGTAGGCTGCTAATTGATTTTTTTGTTTTTAAATTTTTTGTTATGCAACTTTTTTAGTTGATTTAAGCATGATTGGAACTAATGGGTAAAGCTTGTAGATATTTTATTTGTTTAATCTAGTAAATAAACTTAATGTATTTATTCTACCTTCATAAGTTGAAAAATAAATAACCCTTCCTTAGTTTCGAATTTTATTTTCGTTTTTAAAATATTTCCATTTGTGCTTTTAAAGATATTCCTCAAAAGCTTACTCATTATTTTACTGCTTTATTATCCATACTATTGTCCTCTTAGAAAATAAGATTTATTTAAATAGAGTAAATTAAATAAATCTTGATAATCATGTTAGTTAAAATAAGATCAAGTTTTAAAATCTTTTCATAAAATAACTGAAATGGTTATTATCTTTTGTGCTGAAAAATAAATCTTCTTCTATTTGGTTCTTCAAAGAATCCGACGGCGTTCTTGATGTCTCAAAGGTATAATAGCCGTTGCAAAATCTTCAAAATAATTACGCTCTTTTTGTTCAGTCTGACTTTCTTTCAGAACGCAAACGAAAATAAGAAAATAAACGTGGGAAATTAATATTTCTAAATAATAAGGAACGAAATCTAGTTGAATAGATGTCAGGGAGGGCTCACAAGGAGCAAAAAACATTTATTTCATTAAATTTAGTTTTTTTTATTTTTATTCTAACTATTTAAAATCTGGAAGAGGAAGTTTTAAAATAAATATTAGGAAAGAAAGGAGTTTTATTTTAACTCTCTATGGGACATTTTTTTCCAGTATAAAATATTTTGGGAAAGGAAATGATTTATTAAAAGAAATTTATTTTTATGACCTATAACTAATTTGATTTGTAAGACCATTTTTGTGGGTAAAATTTTGGAAATTTTACAGATTGCAAAAAACTGCCTTAAACTTAAACTCCCGTGCTTGTAAATAACCGAATTTATAAAGTCTGTGCTTATAAACTATACATAAACTCTATGAGGAATGATTAAAAAACCAAACACATAACGCGCAAGAGAAAATAGCTCCCCAGCGTTATCCTCTCATATTGTCCCCACGTTAATCTTTATTGTTACCCGCATAAATATAAACAAAGATATTCATTGCTTTTTTTCCCCCAAAATTATCAACTTATGGCCGCACAAATCATAGGTGCGAAAATAGCTTACCAAAAAGCATATACAAAAATTAATGAACTTGGTAGAAAGTATACTCTTTCAATGGTCTTATAATGGGTTAAGTTAAATAACCATTATATATCATTATTAAATTGAATACCAGTGAAAAGATAAGCTCTGTTTGAAAACACCAAAGATCGAATTTATAGTTGGCTTTTTTTTTCTTTTTTTTTTCTTTCTTTCTTTCTTTTCTTTTTTTTTTTTTTTTTTTTTTCTTCTTTTTTTTTTTTTAAATCAGTTAATGCTGCAAGCAACCTTATTCAATTATTAACACGACATTTTGTGTTCACTATAATTTATTAATAATTTGAATATCCATGTTAAAAGAAGAAAGTCAACGCTGCCTTAAAAAAAAATCGGGTGAATATTTTTCAATTTAAAACGGCGTCAAATTTATTTCATTGCTAAGAGTTAAAGCTGAAAGTTTATAAATATCAAGACGGGAAACGAGGTGGGTCAAGGGATAGAGCGCTCGCCTCACAATGAGGTGGCCTAGGTTCGATACAGCGTTGGCTGGTCGCTTCGATGTCTGCTTGCGGCTCGCATCAACCATAGTGATTACCAAAAATATTTTCAGTATATTAGAATTCAGGATTTTGATACCTGGTTATCTACATGGTTTAGAATCTCCTTGCAATCGGATTAACCATATGAGGTTTTTGTGGCTCTCCTCTCCATGTAACGCAGATGCGGATAAGTTGCATCAAAAAAAACCTCTACGGCGCCTAGTTTGTCCCAATGCTTTCTCTTGGAGTCCCCTTGTCTTCTGGATTGGGTTCTAAATTACAAGGCTGCGAAGATGAACATTGTTAGTCGTAAACTCAAAATTAGGCCAGCTGCTCAACGCCGGTTATAAAAAAAAAAATCAAGACGGAATAGAGCAGAAACTGGTGAAAAAATCATTTTTTTCTAACTTGTTTTCGTAAAGAGTCAAATAATCATGATGAACGAAGATAACACTTATAACATATAAAATTATTTTTCCCCCGTTACTATCCAAAGAGTGATGAATAGTTATTAATTGAGATAATTATTAAAAAAAACTATCAGTCAATAAAAAAAAGGGCATTTATTCCACCAGAATTAACTCCACCAGAAAACCAATTATAATTTAAAGGGTCTAATCAAATGAATATATTTAGAATGTTTATAAAAGAAGCTCGGGATCTGGAAGAGCTCATAGTTCTTGTAATTGTTTTGAATTAACAAAAACTACATTACCCGACTTAATACTGTAAAACTGAATCCAATCAAAGTAATACACACAAAAGCTACATTGCTCGATTTAATACCGTATAACTGAATCTAATCAAATGAATAAACACAAAAACTAAATTGTCTGACTTATTACCATAAAAATGAATCCAATCTAATGAACATTCACAAAAACTACATTTCCCTTAATACCGTCAAAACCGTAAAACTGAATCCAATTAAATGAACAAATACGAAAACTACATTGCCCAACTTAATACCATAAAACTGAGTCCAATTAAGTGATAGAACACGAAAATATACATTGCCCGACTTAAATCAGTAAAACTGATTCCAAGCAAATTTTTAGAATATATGTAAGAAAAAAAAAAAGTTTTGGAACAGTTGTTTTGATGTAAAATTCCTCAAAATTTGAGAAACACGAATACTAGATTTGGAAAAGTTGATATAATTCTTGTATTTGTTTTGTATTTATTACCGTAAATATTATTTCGAAATTCGTCAAACTTAAAACTATATTGCCCAACTTAATACGATGCAACTGAATCCAATCTAATGAAAAATGTTAGAACGTATGTAAAAAGAGTTTGGATCTGGAAGGGATAAACCTTATTTCTTGCAATTGTTTTGGATTAATTTAAATAGCATTTCGTAATTTGTGGAACTCAAAAATTACATTATAACACTATAAATTTGAATCCAACCTAATAAATATTTTTAGAATGTAAGTAAAATAAGTTCTGGGTCTGGAAGAATTAATCTTTTAGTCGTTTTGGATTTTCCAATATTAAATGGGCTTCATAATTCAGTGCGATTAGAAAAAAATATGCAGTGTGACATCGTACAAAATGAAGCCCCCCCCCCTTCACCTTTCTGAGCAAGCTTCCGCATGTTTTTTTTTTTTTTTTTTTTTTTTTTTTTCCAATCTGATTCTTCCGATTTTTTAGCTATTGCAGTTGGCGTGGGAGATAAGGATACGGAAATATCCCCATTTTTTTTAAAAAACGCATAAAAATTTTATAAAATAAAGAAGGTCAGGATAGCCTGGTCGGTAGGGCGCTGAGCCTATGTCTGACAGTTCGTGGGTTCGAACCCTACCGGCCGAAGACTCTCTGTGTAGTTGGTGACTGATACATGTTAAAATTCTGTGGAGTCGCTAAGTCCTCCATGTTCCCATAACAAATCAATACCTCTGGGGGTACTGGATTGGAGACCGATCGATCTCTGATTCAGGTCAAAATTACGATCTGTAGATGAATGAATGAGTCCGCCTTATAAACAGGTGATGCGGCAGAAGTCGAATTCTTTCCCATAGATGGCGCCACTAAAAAAACAAGAATCGCCTGCCTTAAATCTGCTCGGTTTCACCAAGCAGGCTTGCCCGTGCGGCAATGGCATTAGAACCAACCAACAACCAACCAACCAACCATAAAATATAGAAGATTATATAAAATAATGTGTTTTCAATAATTTTTTTAAAATAATTGAATTTCCTTGCTTCTAGCAAACAGAAAAATACCTAAATTTCTAGTTAAGGAAGAGAGTTAATGTGTAAATACTTTTACTTGTCTCGGATTTCTGAAAATGACAATTCAGTGACAATTAATATTACAAAAGTGTAATAAATTTAAGAAGCTAGTCTGTAATAAAGTTCTGGGTATGAAAATTAATAGTCAGTAGTTGGATAAAGGGGCTTCTGCGCCAGGGATTTCCGGGATTTTCGAGGATTCTTCTGGCGTACTCTTGAAGGGGGTCGGGGTGATCCATCAAATGTGACAGCTACTATAGTTGAGGGTGTGTTTTTTTTTTTTTTTAATTATTGTTTTGTAATATTTTTTTTAATCTTTTGTAATCATATCTTTTTAATTATTACTTTATATTTATTTTTAATTAATTAATTTTTATAATTATATTTTTAAATCTTTATTTTTTAATTAAATCTTTTTAATTATTACTTTTTATTTAATTTTTAATGATTACTTTTTTTATTTATTTTTTAATCTTTATTTTTAAATTATGTTTTAAAATCAGTTTTTTAATTAATTTTTTAGATTTTGTAATTATTTTTTTAATCTTTACTTTTATTTATTTTTTTTAATTAGTTGTCATGTTGCTTTACCAGCCTCTTCGTCATACATGCATGTTATAGCAGGTAGATTCAGGATGAATCAAGAATAATCTCGCATTATTCGGCAATGTTTTTCTCTGCTATAGGCGCTGCATTTTTATTTAGTTTCAAAATTTACCAATATAGGCTCTGTGATCAACCAATAAAAAAGGAGTATTTCAATGACATCACTATTTTTCAACCAATGAGCGTATGACGTTCAAGAACCATTTTTTAAAAAATTATATATAAATAAATAAGTGATATCATGCACATGCTTTTACTCTAATGGAGTCATCTATACTTAAAATGTAGAAAGAGAATATATTAATAACTCTTCATTTTAGTTATTTTTAATATAAATATAGTTGATATAAATGACTGTAATTATTATTATTATTAACCTATTCAATATCACCTATTATTAACCTGTTCAATAAAAATTACACCCTTTGATAATTAATGCAAAAAAAGTTTCGGAAAAATATATAGAATTTTCTGAAAAACTAGAAAATTTTTACAAAAATTGCTTTTAATGAAGGAAAACTGCTACGTAATTAATTAATCTATGAATTAATTTATCTAATACGTAAATTATAACAAGACAGATTCCTTTGGTTTCACCTAATTTTTAGTTTTGCTATTTTGCAAGAGCTCCAACACGCATTAATATAAATATTTAAGAAATATAAATTTATTAATTTTCTATAATATCATTTATGAAAAAAATTATTATCTAATTGAAAACTAATATATAGCAATATATCTACAGTGTATATTCAATCATATTTTTAAATACAAGCTTGTTTCATCTTTAAACTTATAATTTATCAACTAATATAATTTAATTATTATATTCAAATATAAAAGTACTTATTTTTTAATCTCATGAAAAATATATTTGAATTAATTTTATTTTCTATTAGAAAATGAATAACGACATATTTACATTATATTATCAATTATATATTAAATTTCCTTAAAATTTCAAATGAATTAATTTACATCTAAGAAACATATAATGGGAATTTTGCGCTTTGAATTCATTTATATACAAAACATATTCATTTTTTTATTTAATAATGCAAATAACTTACTTTATTTTAAAATTAAGAGTTAATATTTTAGGCTCGAGTGGGGATCGAACCTACGCGAGTTAAAAAGTATCCATGAGCAGTAGTTGATAATCTAAACCATATGTTAAGGGATGTACCGTATCTGTCATGACGTCAAAGCGGATACTACAAGTCCGGCTCGGACAAGATTAAATAAGGGGGCCGGGATAGCCTGGTCGGTAGGGCGCTGGGCCCATATCCAAGAGGTCGTGGGTTCGATCCTCGCCGGCCGAAGACTCCCCGTGTAGTAAATGGTGACTGATGCACGTTAAATCTGCCGAGTCTCAAAGTCCTCCATGTTCCCATAACAAATCAATACCTCTGGGGGTACTGATCCAGGAGTTTCCTTGTCTTCTGGATTGGTTCAAAATTACAAGGCTACGGAGTTGAACATTAGTAGTCGTAAACCCATGAAATTGGGTCGGCTGTTCAACGACGGTTATAAAATAAAATAAGATTAAATAAGGGAGGGCTCGATCTCTGGCGCATACGAATTGAATTAAACTATCTTCACTCAAGTGATAGTACTTCACTTGCTAGCATGCATTTCGGTGAATAGCGTGTCTTCTAATTCTGTTAAGTTTTAAAAATTACTAAGTTCATAGTTAAATTTTTTTTTTACTTCTCAGTTTTCTATTTTTACTAAATCGTTAGTTCCTTTTGATTCTTCTCTTCGTTATGAATGGAAACACAATACTAAAGCGAAAGCATGATGATATTCAAGTAAGTACTAAATTTTTTATTTAAATTTTATAACTATGTTATTTTATTACATGGATGATAAATAGTATATTGATAATGTTAAATAGTATTATTTATAAAGCTGCTGAGCTGTGTTAATCTGTATCTTTAATTAACCAAGAGAAAGTTAATTTAACAAATATTAGCTTTATTTAGATTTTGTAATGAAAAAAATAACTATTCCTAATTTGTAACTAAGAAGATGAGTAATTTTTTTATTATTAACAAAATAAAAATAATTAATTAAGATGAACAAAACAATTTACTTTACAATTTAATAATACTATTTAACATTATCAATATACTATTTATCATCCATGTAATAAAATAACATAGTTATAAAATTTTAATAAAAATTCAGTACTTACTTGAATATCATCATGCTTTCGCTTTAGTATTGCGTTTCCATCCATAACGAAGAGAAGAATCAAAAGGAACTAACGATTTAGTAAAAATAGAAAACTGAGAAGTAAAAAAAAAATTTAACTATGAACTCAGTAATTTTTAAAACTTAACAGAATTAGAAGACACGCTATTCACCGAAATGCATGCTAGCAAGTGAAGTACTATCACTTGAGTGAAGATAGTTTAATTCAATTCGTATGCGTCAGAGATCGAGCCGTCCCTTGTTTAATCTTGTCCGAGCTGAACTTGTAGTATCCGCTTTGACGTCACGACAGATACGGTACATCCCTTAACATATGGTTTAGATTATCAACTACTGCTCATGGATACTTTTTAACTCGCGTAGGTTCGATCCCCACTCGAGCCTAAAATATTAACTCTTAATTTGAAAATAAAGTAAGTTATTTGCATTATTAAATAACAAAATGAATATGTTTTGTATATAAATGAATTCAAAACGGCAAAATTCCCATTATATGTTTCTTAGATGTAAATTAATTCATTTGAAATTTTAAGGAAATTTAATATATAATTGATAATATAATGTAAATATGTCGTTATTCATTTTCTAATAGAAAATAAAATTAATTCAAATATATTTTTCATGAGATTAAAAAATAAGTACTTTTATATTTGAATATAATAATTAAATTATATTAGTTGATAAATTATAAGTTTAAAGATGAAACAAGCTTGTATTTAAAAATATGATTGAATATACACTGTAGATATATTGCTATATATTAGTTTTCAATTAGATAATAATTTTTTTCATAAATGATATTATAGAAAATTAATAAATTTATATTTCTTAAATATCTATATTAATGCGTGTTGGAGCTCTTGCAAAATAGCAAAACTAAAAATTAGGTGAAACCAAAGGAATCTGTCTTGTTATAATTTACGTATTAGATAAATTAATTCATAGATTAATTAATTACGTAGCAGTTTTCCTTCATTAAAAGCAATTTTTGTAAAAATTTTCCAGTTTTTCAGAAAATTCTATATATTTTTCCGAAACTTTTTTTGCATTAATTATCAAAGGGTGTAATTTTTATTGAACAGGTTAATAATAGGTGATATTGAATAGGTTAATAATAATAATAATTACAGTCATTTATATCAACTATATTTATATTAAAAATAACTAAAATGAAGAGTTATTAATATATTCTCTTTCTACATTTTAAGTATAGATGACTCCATTAGAGTAAAAGCATGTGCATGATATCACTTATTTATTTATATATAATTTTTTAAAAAATGGTTCTTGAACGTCATACGCTCATTGGTTAAAAAATAGAGATGTCATTGAAATACTCCTTTTTGATTGGTTGATCACAGAGCCTATATTGGTAAATTTTGAAACTAAATAAAAATGCAGCGCCTATAGCAGAGAAAAACATTGCCGAATAATGCGAGATTATTCTTGATTCATCCTGAATCTACCTGCTATAACATGCATGTATGACGAAGAGGCTGGTAAAGCAACATGACCACTAATTAAAAACAATAAATAAAAGTAAAGATTAAAAAAATAATTACAAAATCTAAAAAATTAATTAAAAAACTGATTTAAAAAAATAATTTAAAAATAAAGATTAAAAAATAAATAAAAAAAATAATCATTAAAAATTAAATAAAACGTAATAATTAAAAAGATTTAATTACAAAATAAAGATTTAAAAATATAATTATAAAAATTTATTAATTAAAAATAAATATAAAGTAATAATTAAAAAGATTTAATTACAAAAGATTAAAAAAAATATTACAAAACAATAATTAAAAAAAAAAAAAAAACACCCTCAACTATAGTAGCTGTCACATTTGATGGATCACCCCAACCCCCTTCAAGAGTACGCCAGAAGAATCCTCGAAAATCCCCGAAATCCCTGGCGCAGAAGCCCCTTTATCCAACTACTATAGTCAATGTGTAAATACTTTCAGTAATCTCAGGTTTCTGAAAATAATACTTCAGTGAAATTAACAACAACATTGCCAAAACTGCATTTATTAAATTTTGAAATGCATCAACCTTTGAATGTATGATCAAAACTGAGGGCAACATTATATGCAATCGTGTGGAATAAACGTTAAAATGGTGCTAAATATATTTAAAAGAAGATGTTAAACTTAATTGTTCGCTTTATCATGAGATAGCGTGAGACCTCTTAAGTCTTCATTATATTCAAGTGAACTTTTGAGTTCAGTATGAAAGCTATTAGATAACTAAATATACCTAACAAGGAACCACCAAATGAAAATATCCAAAATAACAGAGCACGCTTAACCAATGTTTAGTCGCAAAATTACTCTCTGTCATTATCATAGCGACATTTCACATTTCCACTACTTATCTATTTATTATTATTTTTTTTTTTTTTTCATCTTTAAAGATTTGGTAACGTAATAATCGACAACTGTTCTTAACTACCGGTTCACCGCCAACCTAATTTGCATAATGAAGGAGTGAAAGCGCGTTAAAGGTTGAAAAATAACCGCAGTCAGAGAGGAAAGAAACTTTTTTTTGGCGTTATTAAATATTCAAATTTTGAAAGAACAAAATTAAGCGTTTGAAAATTGGAGGCAATATTGAGTGGGTTGTAACTTTAAGCAAAAAAAGGTAAAGTACTTCGTTCCATTAGGGGTCATTTTCAAGATGGGGCATTATAAGATCATTCTTTACCTTGACCTTTTTAATTGTTTACTTATTTTTTTTCCTTCTTTTTTTTATTATTTTAACTTTGCAATAAATTCACGCTTTATGCTGTTGCGTGCAGGTTAAAAGCATGCTGTGGTTGATAGAGCAGTTAATTTTGATTTTGAATTGGAAGTAGTTATTGATTCAACTCACACTTTTGATAATATTCATTAACTAGAAGCTTTGCTCCTTCTTACTTCGTTCACCAACCGCAATGATTGAGATATTATAATTTTTTCGTATATCGACGATATTCAGTTTGTTAAACCAAAATTTAACCAGAATTTAAAGAACCCAAAACTTGTTATCGTTACTGCTTACGGCAGGTACAACATGTGGACCAAATGGTGCTGCGTAAGCAAAGGGTTAAAGAAACCTTGGTTCTGCAGGTTTGCTCCCCGATTCTATTGGGATTAAATCAAAACTTAATTTTGCTCCCTTAAGATGCAAATTTATTCACAATTTCTTTTTTTACTTCGTATTTGGAAGTTAAATATTTTTCATAAAAATTTTTTTTTTTAGCAATAGTTCGAAAAGTTAGGACCTAATATGACTTACAAATTTTAAACTGTTATTTTGTATTAATTATTTTAATTAAGTTTGTCCGTAGGCTTTTTATATAAAATTTATTATGAAAAAAATATATAAATAGAGAAGGAGCTAATGTGGGTATTTTTCTCCAAATGTGGGTATTTCTCTTTATTTTTCAATAAGTTCGATCAGTTAGATCCTAAATATGACTTAAAAATTTCAAAGCAGTTATTTTGTATTAATTATTTTAATTAAGTATGTTCTTAGGCAATTTTAATAAAATTTATTCTGACAAAATATATAAATAGAGAAGGAGCTAATGTGGGTATTTTTCTCCAAATGTGGGTATTTCCCTCCAAAAAATTATTTAGCAATAGTTCGAAGAGTTAGATCCTAATATGACTTAAAAATTTTAAACTGTTATTTTTTATTAATTATTTTAAATAAGTATGTCCGTAAGCAATTTATATAAAATTTATTATGAAAAAATATACAAATATAAAAGGAACTAATTAGGGTATTTTTTATAAATTTGTCAAAAAAGAATTTATAATATTATTCCTAACTCATGAAGTATTCTTTCAATAATAATTTGGGCATTCACCTGCATTCTGGTTTATAACTGGAATCATAAAGTTGTTTAGCTTTCCTTCAATTATTTTTTAAAAAGGTTGTTTTGTCCACCCCTACCCCAATACAAGGGGCTAGTGTGGACAAGCTAAAGGGCAAAAGTGGACAAATTTGATCACTTATTAGGTAGTGGTTTATTACAACCCAGGTCGATGAAATTTATTTCAATGTAAGCCTTATTGGAGATTAAATATTGACACATTTGAGTTAAAATACTAATTTGTAATAGAGCGTTTCACAATACTAAGAAAGATATTGTGAACGCAAACCAATACATTTACAAAACATTATTCAATCAGATTTAAGTTTAATCAATTTTAACAACCATAATTTTAATTTGATGAAAAAATAGTAGGAATGGACTCCCTCTGGAGAAATGTAACTTTCTTGGAGCACAATAAGCAAGTCGCAATGATGTACTATTTTAATTTAAAGTAATGCAAAATATAAATATTTCATTATAAACTTTGTTTTCTTCTTTAATTTATCTTTCATAGTTTTAAAAATTTATTTTAATTATTGTTAAAACTGAGAAAAACTGATTAGAATAATAATTAAAATTTCCCTTTGCTCACATTTGCTTAACATCTTTAAATGTGTAGTGCAAGTGTTTCATTGTAGGAATTTCTTTTGGAGAGATAAATGAATTTTGTCTACCATACTGTTAAAATAATATTATCTATTTTTGTATCTGAAATCTAAGTAGAGTGCATTTTTAGAGGTAAATTTTTTTTGGAAACAATAAGAAATATACACCTAGTATCAGATTGTATAATAGTATAAGCATAATTTTGACACTTGATAGTTTTAAATTTTTAGTGTATAATTTGTATAATACAGTTTATATAATTTTATTGTAATTGACTTTTGTTCTAGAAAAGGCAAAGTGACAAAATTAACATGTAAGAAAATTAAAAAAATTTGTGCTTATACATTAATTATAACAAAAATAATTTAGTATAAGTAACAAAATAATTAATGGATAGTGCAAATAAATTAGGCCTAAATATAAATGAGGAAAAGTCTGAATACACGATTATGTCAAAATCTGAAGAGAGAAGACAAATACAAGATTTAGTTATAAATAACAAAAACTTTAAAGATGCAAACACCTTTAACAACTTGGATAACGGAATTATTAGTACATAAGTGTGAAATACATGGTAGTACAACTAAACATAATGGTAGGAAAGCACTCTATGCCAATAAAAAAAATTGCAAAAAGTGAACAAGTTTCAAGAAAATGTAAAATATAGTCCTTGCCAACTGTTAAAGGGGTGAATTATTTAGATTTTTTTCCCCCTCAAATAACTAATCTTGAATGTTTATTCTACTTCTGAAACATGTAAAACAAGACCTTCATCCAATTAAAATTTGACAAATTTTAATTGGATGAACGTCGTGAGGTATTTTAGGTTTTTCTATGAATTTTTTTCCTGATAAAAATTACAACGGAGATGCTAACTTGCTCCATTTTGTACAAAAACATTTTCTAGCGGTAACTAAATTTAAGTTATTTTTTGGACAGTATTTTTCAGTTTAAGACATTTTTCCACCACTACATAACAAAAATTCAAAGTATGGTATGAAGTTCAAATTGATGGCAATTACATGTCCTGCCAACTCTTAATCCTTTCGTGGATGATTTTCCCCAGTGGTAGTAAAATGAAATTTAAATTAAAATTTGAGGCAGAAACATACGCTGTGTTTTGAAAAAGCTTACGCGGACTACCACGACAGTATTACATGCTAATATATATATGTATACTTAATTTTTTTTAAAAAACTGTGGTTGTTAAAAATATTATAAATTAAGTTTATAAATGCAAGGAATATATAGAAAGCATACATTTTACTACCACTTTGAATATAAAAATAAAATTTTGCGCCAAATGCGTACACATTGGCAGGAATGCAGTTAAATGGTTATAACGACTCAGTCAAAACCTCAATGTTCATCCATCGATGAATGCTCCTTTACTTCATTTACATTCCACCACCTAATTGAAACACCACAAAGTTCAAGTTAAATATGAATGGGAAAAAGGCTGCTTCAGGTGACCAGACGTTTTATACAGTTCAGTTCAACAGTTATATCGTAGGAATATTTATAAAAAGTGGGCGTAATTTTCCTGTTTCGACAAGTTTTACTACTTTATTCCCTACCAATTTATTAAACCTTTTGCAGAAATCAGAGCAGCCCTGCAACAATACAATTTTGCAATGAACAGTTTTGGAAAGAGAGTTAACAACAGCTTGTTTTTAGATTTTATGATAAATTTCCTTGTTTTTATTTACATGAAAAGAAATTTTCATCATCATCCAAATAAGTTTTTATTAGTTTTCATTTAATTTATAGTACTAAATTACTTGTTAAAAACCGCTAATAACGTACGAATTTTAATTTTCAGAAAAATGTGGTGTTGTCAAATGATAAGCCATTTCAAAAGTTTAAGGACAACAAGAAAACGAAAATCAAAACTTTTACCAAAAATCCAATAAAAGGATAGATATTATGCTATCGTGAATGATCAAAATCAAGAAGAAGTCCACTTTCACCTGTGAATGTCAACAATCACATACTCCCTTCAGTGAAAGCCCGAAATATTTATTATATTCGATTTGATATTAATTTATTCCTTGATATTAATATATCTATTCGATATTTTTATATCTGCTGAGTATAGAGAAGGAGAAACATCATTATATCATCATCATCATCATATATATATATATATATATATATATATATATATATATATATATATATATATATATATATATATATATATATACTTAAGAACGTATGAAAATAAGATAAAAAAAATTTTAAAAATATTTATGAATTTTTTCGCATAATTTTGCAAGATGATGGAAATTTGATGATAATGGAACTCTTTAACAAAAACAAATATCATTAAAATAATTTTTTTTTTTTTTTTTTTTTTACAAAAAATTTGCAAGGAATATTATTACGCCCGGTAAAGGTTTTTGGGTGTAAAATATATTACTTATCCCATGCGTGAAAAACGCTTCTGGGTGCATATTAGGTGAGCTCAAACTGAATCCTATAAGATTTTTTTCTTCTCAATTGAGATAAAAAAATGAAATGTTGATACAAACACTGAATATTACTAGTTTATTTTTCAAAACAGTCAATGGTATATTTCTGGATGCGTATTAGGTGAACTCAAACTGAATCCTATAAGATTTTTCTTAGTTACAAAAACAAAAATAAAATTGAATTTGGCAGAAAATTTGATATTTCTCATACATTTGATATTATAAAGCATTTTAATATCAAAAATTGTGATCGCTTTATTACGATTACTGATTGATTACCCAATGCTCAAATGCTTTTTTTTTCTTTTATGGATCGACTTCGATAAACATCACAACATTTCAAATCATCGGATTGGTTTTCAAATCCTGCCTATATAGATGTTTCAAGACGTCAAAAAATACTTTATCTTCGTCAGTACTCATATTAAAATTATAATCGCCGTCAAGACAGTATTTATAATATATAATAAAATAATATAAAAATGCTTTAATATATTAATTTCTAAATGATACATTAAAAATGCAGGCTGGTGAAAATAAAAAGAGAAAAAAGAATTCTGAAAAATTATCAAACAGCAGCGGTCGCTATAGCAACGCATGCAAGGACGACGCATGCGCACTATCTACTATTACTCTTGAACACAGTTGAAAAGTTGATGACGTCCATATTGTGCACACGCCATCAAACCCAAAACAAGCCCCATTTTGCCAATGACTAAAATAAAAAATTAAAAAAAAATGTTGATACAAAAACTGAACATTACTACTTTATTTTACAAAACAGTCAATGCTATATTTTTGAACTCGTATTAGTTGAACTCAAACTGAATCGTATACAATTTTTTTTATCAATTACGAAACAAAAAAAGGAAAATAAGAAAGAAATGTTGATACAAAACTGAATATAACTAGTTTATTTTTCTAAACAGTCAATGGTATATTTCTGGATGTGTATTAGGTTTACTCAAACTGAATCTTACACGATTTTTTTTCTTCTTAATTACAAAACAAAACAAAAAAAAAAAAAAGAAATATTAATACAAAATCTGAATATTACACGTTTTAAGGAAAATTTTACAATGATAAATTTCACTAAAGTGGAAAATAATACACATGGGTTTAACTTCAGCGTTAGCGTTAGGTAATAGTAATAAAAGAATAAAAGAATAATAATTTAAAATAATAATAAAATAATATTGGTATATATATAATAAAAGAAAAATGTTATACTTGATACAAAAGATAGTTAAAATGTTAAAAAGCTCTAAAAAAAATCAAATTAATTGCTAAAAAATATATGATCTTTATAGAAATATATTTCTTGAAATTTTCAGAACGACAAAATTTATATAATATTTCTTAGAAGGAAATTTAAAAAAATTAACAAATAACACTTCCTGTTTAAATTTTCAAATTTTAGTGCTGCCATCTATTATTGAGTTTTGCAACTTTTAAGTGTTGAAACATTCAGTTTAACAAGCACTTTTGATTTTAAGTTCTTACTTTACACTCATTATCTATTGCAAAAAAGGAAATCTAACATTATTCAGATGGATTTCTTTTATAACATAAATTTAAATAATGTTGCATCGCTTGTTTTAATTTTTATAAAACCTAGAGAAGAAAGTTTGCTTAAATTTAATTTCAATTTATATACGCCATACTCCCGACATTTTGTATTCCACTGAGAGCTAATTCAAAAAATAACGTAAATATTTTTTTGATTGTTATAAGATATTTATTTCTTTTTTATAAAAATCAATAGTAGTATATTTGTTGATTTATTTCGAATTAAAATCCCTAAAAAAATTACTATAAAGGTTTTTCTAAAAGAACACACTGTAGATGGCAGCACCATTAGTTTGAAAATATTTTTAACTGTGTTCTTAAAATAACAATAAAAATTATTATTATTAATTTTTAAATTATTAAACAGTCTGATATTAAAACTTTTCTTAAGAAAGGATGATTTATAATGTGTTCTTTTAGTTTATTTATTTTTAATAATTAGTTTTAAAATTGACAATATTGCATGAATGGTTCACAATTCAAGAAGCTTTTATACACATTAAAATGTATAACATAAATTTATTTTATAATCAGGAAATAATTATATTTTCAACTAGCAATGAGGAATGTTCATTAGTTTTTTTCAGTGTAAGTCTTTTGCTTTTTTAAAATGATTTTTGAATGATCTTTCCTTTTATAAGATAACGATTTTTAGCTAATACGTAATATGTTGTTTATTTTATTTTTTATTTTATAACCGTCGTTGAACAGCCGACCCAAATTTTCAGTTAACGACTACGACTACTAATGTTCGACTCCGAAGCCTTGCAATTTTGAACCAAATCCAGAAGACAGGGGAACTCCAAGATCAAGCAGTGGGAAAATTTTACTTCGTGGAGGCTTTTTGTTAGTACTAACCCGCCTTCACGTTATATCGAGAGGAAAACCCCAAAAAACTCTCAACTTTTCTCACCAACCATTTTCAACCCAAAAAACTTTTTCTCACTATAAACTGAGGTATTTCTCTATCCATTGAGAACACTATAGTTATAATATAATATAGTTATATATTTAAGTAGTGTTAATTATGTTAAGCATTTATTTAGATTCATTTTGTTAGGTGGTTTTAAGTAATAATTTAAATAGCGTTGTTATACAATATTTCGCCAAGTGTTTATTTAGAAAAAAATTTGTATTTTTATGGAAACAAAAACTTATTTACGAAGCAATTATTTAGATATATTTTTGATCCATTCTAATATGCCTGTAAAAATTTTAAACATAAACAGTTCTATGGTGCCGAATACTGTCAATTTTTGGTGAAGGACCTTGCATTTTTCGATGATGAAATGTCCCGAACTTATACCAATGTTTGTTTATGTAACTCAATGGCTTTCAAGCAGAATTTAAATTATTGCTAAAATTTAATATATAAAGCTTTTTTTTTTTTTTTTTTTTTAACGGGATCCCACGTGTTAAACAGGATAAAATAATAAGAAGGCGATACTCCATCATTTAGTGACCATCACTATACATTATTTTTCTAATAACACATATCTAAATAAGTAATCTTCCCCACCAAACCTTTAAATCCTTAGTTGGTATTTTATATAAAGAAAATCGTATTAGTAGGGCACATGTTCAAGAGGTCATGAGTTCGATCCCCACCTACCAAAAAAATACAAAATACACCTGTACAAAATAGTCACCGGTGCCCGCTAAATTTGTCGGAGTCACAAAGTCCTATAAGTTCCCTTAACAAATCAACACCTCTGGGGGTACTGGATCGGAAATTGATCGTACTCTGGTTCAGGTCAAGATTGCGATCTGCGGATGGATCATTTGAGAATGTGTCTTCCCTGTAAAACAGGATGTGACATATATATGCTGTCTACGGACCATTCTCAGGGATGTTTCAGAGACCGTCACCAATAGCCCATTGTGCAACACTGGTGTGACGTGAATAAAAAATACAAATAAGTATTAGCTTTTACGTAAATTTACTACTGTTAGGTTTTCTCAAAACAAATAGGATCACTGTTAAAGCTCATTAAAAATTTGGTTTTGCTGTTCTAGCTTATGTGAAGTATATGTACACAAATGCATTTACAATGTTAGTTTTGAAGTAATTAACAATATTTTCTGATTACGAAAAAGCTACTTGTTACATGAAAAACTGAAATATGATATTTTAGAAAAACAATATAAGTTTTCTTGTAAACAGTTAATAGATGCCATTTTAAGCTGTACCATTTTTTTTCTCCTCTAGCTGTATAAATGAAGGTAAAAATTCCCCAATTAGGGAAAAAAATTTCATTATCGTTGAAGAAGTTACCGTCTGAATTCCAATGACTTTTCAGTGATACTTATCGAAGGAGCTCCTTTGTTACATGACACGCTAGGCGAGAAATGGCAAGACAAGAAAGACAAGATGTACCCATACCTGTGCGGTATTGGTGCAAATTCTACTGAATAATAATGAAAAAACAAGAAAAAGGATAGATTACGGTGGGGTCTTGTTTCTTACCTCAAACACTAGATCGTAAAAATTCTTCCAAGTAAAAGGAAATACGATCTGCAACAAGAATGTTGATAAGAAAACGTCACGTGGTGTGTGGTCTTGCAGCCTAAGTTTCGTTTTATTAGGCCATTTTTGTTCTTCAAAGGTGCTTCAGTTTCAAAAGCTGACTGATCTTAAGGCCATTTTGAAATAAGTTTTGCAGCTATTAAAAAATGAATGAAGTATTTCAGACTGTTTACTTGTAAAGAGCATTGACCAGGGTTCGTACGGTCCTTGAAATTTTTTTTAAAAGTTGTATTAAAATTTAAAAAGTGTATTTTGACAAATTTGTATTTGTCACTATTTTTTATATTTTGATATAAAGTTGATAAATTAGTGGAACGAATCAGCGGTTACTGAGAGGCTAATTTAATCCACTTTGTGAACAAATATTTTCTCTTTTAGTCTTGTGTTTATCATTTTGACTGATTTTTTTTTTTTAAACACAGTACATCGAGCCGCGATGGCTCAGGGGATAGAGCGTTCGCCTTCCAATGAGGCGAACCGGGTTCGAATCCCAGTCGATACGAATTCCGCATCCGGCTTGCACTGACCACAGTGCTGACGTGAAATATCCTCAGTGGTAGACGGATCATGGGTTAGAGTCCCCTTGCCGTCATGCTAACCGTGGGAGGTTCTCGTGGTCTTCCTCTCCATGTAACGCAAATGCGGGTTAGCTCCATCAAAAAGTCCTCCACGAAGGCAAATTTCTCCCAATACTCGATCCAGGAGTTCCCTTGTCTTCTGGATTGGGTTCAAAATTACAAGGCTACGGAGTTGAACATTAGTAGTCGTAAACCCATTAAGTTGGGTCGGCTGTTCAACGACGGTTATAAAATAAAATAAACACAGTACATCGAAAATGTAAAGTATCATATGAAATGTAACCCTATCGCAGTTATCACGCGGTGATAAAGAGTGGACGTAATTGTCCGTTTGCAAATTATTGTTGGTCCCTCAATTTTCTAAAAGCTTTAAACTTCATTGTAATGTATGAAACATTCTGAAGCTATAAAATGATTCTTTAAGTATTTCTTGAGAAATTAAAAAAAAAAAAAAAAAAATGTATCGCAGCATAGATGTGTTTCCATTATTTTGTCCATCCCTTCTTTATACACAGAAAATAATTATCTTCAAATTTAACTGCCGGGCATAAAATGTAATCTAAGATTATTAACGATAAAATCGTGAATAATTTTCATACCTCTATTTAAGTATTTTAAATATAGTCTTTATAACTTTCAATGTTATCTTAAAAAAACTTCTTTATATTCGCCGTAAAAAGGTTGATTATTTAGGGTTCCGCAGCCTAAAAAAAATTTGGGAACCACTAGTGTAGATTATTTAATATTGCATATTGCATAACTGTCAAATTTACTCTTTACTAAGATAATTTCACCAAGTAGTGTGAATTGAAATCGATAATCGAATCACCATTATGACAAGAACCATTTTTTATTTTTTTTATTTTGCCATGGTTTAATGTTCACGGTTGTAACATTAACATGAAATTGCCCGTTTATTTGATTTATTTGTAAGTTGTGGTGGTTAAAATCACTTTAAATTTATCAATCAAGAATTATGTCGAAAAGCATATACCGCTATAACTTAAGATATAAAAACATAACACAATCACACTATTTAATGAGTATTAACATAAACATAACGTCTCAAATATAAGCATTGAATGAATATGGGTTCTATTTTTTAGGATGCATAGTTTATCAAAATTCTGAAAATAAATTGAATTTCTTTATTTGTAGGCGCATTTATTAAAAAAGATGTACAAGACATGAGAATGGGGTCATTGAGTTCAAAAGAACCGTGTCTGAATAAATGATTCTTCGGAAACATTGTACGATATAATTGAAAAACTCTCTGAACGCAAATTACGCAAGTTTTGTTTTTAAAATTAGAGGACGCAAAAATGTAATAGATTTAACAGTGGGATACGGAATTGGAAGGAGAAAAAAATTTTAACAGAAAAAGAAAAGAAAAATATTAGAATTCTAATATATTTACATGAAGAATTGAGAAAAGTTTGATTGGCTGATATATGCTTAGTCAATAATAAAAATTATTCTTGAAACTTTTTGGTTAAAATTAGTTTCGAATTCAGCTGAATTTAATATATATGCATAAATACCCGATGAAACTGATAAAATATATGTGCATTCTCATCGCGGACATATAAATCATATATAATCCAGTTTTCCCATCAAAAGATCCTGATATTCTTTTTTGGTCATCATCTGTATAAAATTAACTGTTAAATCTGTAAAAGGCATTGTTTATCTTTATGTCTCTTTATTCCGAGTTTAGATATTTACACGCGCACGCATGTATATATTTAGCATGCAACTTTTTTTTTTTTCTGGATATAGTTTCGACAATAATAAGAAATAATAAAACCCAGTATTAGCGTACAAAAAATTTTGAAGTAAACGTAATGAAATTAAAAATAAATAAAATTAATTTTAATAAAATACAAATGTATTATAAATGTATATAAAAAAAAACTGCTTTATTTGAAAATTATAAAATCGCAGATACAACACTGTAAAGCAAAAAGAAATATATATTTTTCAAAAACTTATTAAACATTACACACAAATGTATATAGAAAACTGCTTTATTTGCAAATTATAAAATCGTAGATACAACAATGTTACGCAAAAAGAAATATATATTATTCAAAAGCTTAATATTATTCAAAATATCAGCATATTATTCAAAAGCTAATTTGCAAGAGAGAAAAATCGCTAAATTCCTAAAAAAATTAAATTGCTAAATTGCCGACCATATAACTTAAGCAGTATAATTGGGTTTTGATGGAAAAAAAAAAGGTAGCCTAACGGGCGATGAAGTACTTAACTTAGGCAACCCTTCATAGCTTCTCAAGAGATGAAGGTGCTGACATGATGAAGGGCTCTATCGTGACCTAGTGACAGTACTATCTCTCGTAAAGTTTCCAATTCGAAATAGTGATCAACTATCACGCATTCCTCATTCATTATTTCAAACTGACATTACGTTTCCTTATTTTTTAAATGCATCGGTTTCGCCGAATTTATACGGGATTGCATTATAACATACCTGCAACTTTTCCATTTAAATGGAAGAATTTTAGTGGCGGCAAAATGTATACTTTAATATTTATTTTGCCAATTCAATCATTGAATAATAAAAATAATTATATTAGTCATAAGTATCGTTTTATCACCATAAGTTTTTCCTTTTTATAACACAATCATATATATATATATATATATATATATATATATATATATATATATATATATATATATAAAGAGAGAGAGAGAGAGAGATTTCATTTACAGCACTTCTAAACCACGTAAGTGAAATGGAAAAAACTCATGAATTATAATCTAAAGAATATTAAATAATTCCTGTAGTTACTCCAGAAATAGCTTATCTTATTTTCTGATTAATTGCATATGTTGCTAAATAAATTATTAAAAAAAACTGTATCAAAATTAATTCCAGTATTATATTATAACAGAAGGAATTGCTATTCAAACTTTTTTTTTTTTTATCTACTATTAGATATTGTTGGTATTTTTTTTATCGATAACAAAAAATTGTTCATACTTTTGACCTATAGCCAAAAATTATTTTGACCAGAAGGGAAAGAAGAAGAAAAAAAAAACAATTTCATTCTTATTTTTCTGATATACAACAACACAAAAAAAAAAAAAGATATCCGTTCCTTTTTATCTAACGAGCAAAACGAGAGACGGTACTTATTATATAAAAATAACTGTTATGACTCATTTTTAGTAAGAAATAAAACTGAATTTCACCATAAAAATAGGAATTTTCTTATCTCTCAAATATCGGTTTTTCTCTGTAAAACAGCTTTCAAAATGAGACATAAAAATTTGAATATGCTTAGTATACGTAATATTTCCCCTTTCTTCTGATAAAAATGGCTACTAAACGGGTTGTTGTGAATTGTATGTGACAGATGATCAATTTTATGAGACAGTTTTGAAAAGGTTAAAGTAATAAACGCTTCGCACGGGATTGATATAGTCCTGACTTGAATAGTAAGCAATTTACGAACGGTGAAACTGAACGGAAAATTCAAGTGATTGAAAAGCGTCATAAAACTGAAACAAAGTGAAGCATTCTTGTTAATATTATGAGCAATAAATATTTCAAATCTATCGTTTGTAGATCCACTTAATGACAATTATTGCTCTTTTAAAATCAAGTTCCAAGGGCGGTTGTAGATTATATTGTCAGAAAACTAAGATAATGACATGCACCCGAAATATTAAATGATCTTATTATTTTTTTTTCTCCTTGGAAAAAAAAAACAACTTCTTATAGCTTTGGATGAGTTAAGATTTACTTTGTAAGCAACTTCTAAGTTGAAGAAAAGTTGGGAGTCAAACAACTATTCCAGTTTAAATTCAAACAAAGAACGGTATACTCCGTGCTACTTATAAATAAAGCAGAACAACGTGACTAAATCACAAAAAATTGAAATGGAAGGAATGGAAAATTGAAATGAAATATTGAAATGGAAGCACAAATAAAGGTACAAAAATGGACAAAAACAACGCGAATAAAGCACAAACAAAAGATACGAAAATGGATAAGACCATCGTGAATAAAGTACAAAAAACGGTACGATAGAGAAAAACAACGGGGCTGAAGTTCAAATTAAGGTACAGAATTGGACAAAAACAACGCGAATAAAGCACAAACAAAAGATACGAAAATGGATAAGACCATCGTGAATAAAGCACAAAAAACGGTACGGAAATAGAGAAAAACAACGTGGCTGAAGTTCAAATTAAGGTACAGAATTGGACAAAAACAACGCAAATCAAGCACAAACAAAAGATAAGAAAATGGATAAGACCATCGTGAATAAAGCACAAAAAACGGTACGGAAATAGAGAAAAACAACGTGGCTGAAGTTCAAATTAAGGTACAGAATTGGACAAAAACAACGCGAATAAAGCACAAACTATAGGACCAAGTTCAAGTTAATATTTACCTTGTTTTGGGGAGGGGAAAAGACTTATAATAATCAGCTTAACAAAAATACGCTATTTTTTCTTATTTGAATTACAGTAAACTAGGAGGCTTCGCCCCCTGCTCGCTTTCGCTCACCAACCCCCGGAACTGCTTTCGCAGTTCATTTCGAATTGCTTCGCAATCCAATGCTCGCTTTGCTCGCTCATTGGATACGTTCTTAACGTCTAGCTTTTGTATACTTTTTTGAATACTGAAGTTCCGAAAGCTTTTCACTGTAGAAAATTCTAAACCTGTACATTTCAATATTAATTTGAAATTGCAATTGTTAATTTGGGCATTTGGCGATACAACACTTATAGAATTGAAGGATTTGTTACGTCAAGCGCTCAGGTATCATAATTTTGATTTATGTTGCTAAGTTAACTTTCAAAAAATTCTATGGCTGGCAACAGCATTTTTATTTTTTAAGTTGTTTATTTTTATTTTTGCCGCAGCTGAATTGAACAACCTGATAATGCTCACTCTGGTTATTGTTTCCGTTTTTAAAAGCGCTATATGTTGAGCCACCTCAGCAAGATTTTATCTTATTTTATAACCGTCGTTGAACCGCCGACCCAATTTCATGGGTTTACGACTACTAATGTTCAACTCCGTAGCCTTGTAATTTTGAAATAATCCAGAAGACAAGGAAACTCCTGGATCAGTACCACCAGAGGTATTGATTTGTTATGGGAACATGGAGGACTTTGAGACTCGATAGATTTAACGTGCATCAGTCACCATTTACTACACGGGGAGTCTTCGGCCGGCGAGGATCGAACCCACGACCTCTTGGACATGGGCCCAGAGCCCTACCGACCAGGCTATCCCGCCCCCCCCCCTCAGCTAGATTTGGCATGTGACATTTTTAGATGCAATCATTGGTCGATTTTCTAACATTGCCATTCGGGAAGTTGGAATGAGGCTTTTTTTTGGTGCCGTGTAAGAGAAATATATATATAGATATTGTTATTAGAAAAATGAATTTAAAAAAAAAAAAAAAAAAAAAATTCTGTTTCTTTTTATTGGAATTTTTCTTAAATTTCCTAAAGAGAACCAAAATATTAAATAAATAATAAATTATTAATTTGATCCAAAAAATTATAAATGCACATTTTTAAAATTATTACTGTGAGGTAAAAACAAGTCTTTACTCTCGAAACCCCTTTCACGGAACTAAAGGGTTCGGTGGAACATAATTTGGGAACCGTTGCCAAAGGATCACACTACTTATTTTGTACAACTCCTACAGAATCAGTAAAATTATTTATTTCTATACTTAAGCGGTAACATGTTCATAATTTTACACCTATATGTATTTGTATGATACATTTTGCAAGAAACATAAATTTAAAAAGAAAAATATCTTTATTCATAACAAATGGCAATAAAATAAAAGCAACGAAGTTTAATATTTTTTTTTTTCTTTTTAAATTATATAAAGTCGATCATTTTTAGTTAGCAAACGATAGTGATTCAATTTTTGTAAATGGCTGAATAGGAAATACATTAGGTGCCAATTCGGGGAAAGTTCCATTAAGTTGCAGTTTGTCTTGATGTTTCAAAAGTGAAGTTATGCCGTCTCGTCCGCATACCTATATCATCCGTTTCAAGGGGGTGCATCAGGTACCATCCTCAACCGATCGAATCGTGACTATTCTCGGCATGAACTATGACTTCCCGTGGCCAGAACCACTCACGAGTTGTTTCGAAAATTACTCTGCGTTCGAGAAAAGTAAGAAAAACCACTTTTCGATTTGCAAAGGAAAGTGCATGTGTGATATACTCGAATCGCTTGCAGGGTGGTGATGAGGGTTAGTTTCTGAGGGAGGTTCAAAGTTCAGCAATCTTTAGGCGATATGTTACGATAAAGTTTTTCCTTTAAAACTACAATTTTCGACCATGTTATTTTTTTTTTTATTTTTTTTTTTATAGTTTTCCGAACTGTCTGATGCCGAAAGTAAATTGATTAAGAGCGATGGCGGTGTTTACCTCACGTGACCTTATAAAAATGCTTCTAGTGCAGTGGTTCCCAATTCTTTTCGGCTGTGGAATCCTTGAACTTCATCTCGACTTTATAACTGAAGTACATAAAAACAATTGTGAACGCACTAACCTATAAAAGACTGCTTTATTTTGAAAATATTTAATAAGAAGAATGATTTTTTTTTTTTTTTTTTTTTTTAATCATTGATAATAGTAAGTTTTTTATTCGACAATTGTATTCACAGAAATGGAGCTGAATCTAGCCTAGTGAATTTGTTTTTGGTATATATAAACATTAGCCGCATTATGGTTTTCGTTAAAAGGAAAACTAAGAAGAACTGCTATTAACGTTGAAAATTGCTAGTAAGAAAACCTATTTCGTTATTAGCAATCTGTTATTATTATTATTTTTTTTTCCGGTTTGAAAAGAGAGGGAAAGTATCAATGCAATATTTTATAAAAGCATGTCCTTTTCATCGTTTATTCAAAATATTGTTATTTGAAAAATTATGTTTTTTTTTTTTTTTTTTTTTTTTTTTTTTTTTTTAAATTAAAGAAATGCGTTATTTTTCATTTGATATTTTAAATAATATCGTCAAAGGTAACCAAAATATTGAGTAAATAATGAATTATTGAGTGGATCTAAGCCTAATTACAGGTTTCGAAAATTAAAAAAAAATAAATAAATAAATAAAAAAATTCCTTACTCACGGGAACCCGCCTGGGATTCAGCGGAACACCATCTAAGAACCGTTGTTCTACTTGGTATCTAAAAACTAGGACAGTCAGTTTGAATTTAATAAGAATTATACCCACAACTTATTCACACTTAAAATGAAAAATAACCAAAATTAAAGCTTATTTTTGAGCTTTCACGAGATATATTTATTCTGGGGTAATTTCATAATCCAATTACGTTAATACGGCAGAAATTCGTATATTTTTTCCAAAATGTATAAACAACATTACAAAGTATTCTTATTCATATGTTTGATTAATTTACATATTCTGATGATCAGATCCTTTCAAATCCCAATTAACAAACAAGGAAATAAAAAGCCTAATAATATGGGTGACATTTGGTAGCATCGTATGAAAAAGAACTTAGCATCGCGATAGTTTCTACAATCTGGAAATTCTTTCTTAAAGAGATATGAAACTTGTGAAAAATACAGATAAGTTAAGCTTGTTCTGTCAACCAAGAAAATTTTAGTTTTAAAGAAAATATATAAAGGAAATAAATAAATTTAAAAAAAAAAATCCAAGAGAATGACTTCGTAATGCTAAAGCGGAAGCTAATTTTAAAATTTAAGTCATCTTAAGAAAACTTAGCTAAACAATTTTTTTCCTAAGTCATAGCAACCCTGCTTTGTTTACGCAAACGATTTATACTCATTTACCTTTAATGTTTAATTAACATTTTGCTTACATTATTAACATTATTTATCTACATTATTACATTATTTTTGTTTTTATTAACATATACACTTGGAATTGAGATACCGTGAAAAGAAATTTGAATGAAGAGAGAAGTAGTTATGTTAGTGAAAAAAAGATAAAAACAATGTGTATTTTTTTTTTTTTTCTTAAAAAAGGAAAGAAAAAAAAATAAAACTTCTGTACGATGATCTTTAAAAATATGACAATTTAGCATTTTACTTTTAAATTTCTATACGAATTTGTCTTTTTTTAAATTTATAATTCATTTCGTATACAAGTAACAGAAATCTTGTATATTCAACTTTCATATTGAGTCCTTTAGGATTTAAATAAAAAGTATGTTAGTCCTATTTTTCGAAAGTTAAATCTTGTACATAGTCTTTTATTTTTAGCCACTTACGTACGTACGGCCGTCTACGGTACAGAACTCACCTAATTTGTTGTAACAGCATACCTTTAACTTCAAATGTTGCTTAGAAAATGATTACTAAACTAAATTAGTTATGTCCACTAACAGAATCATAAGAGAAATGGAATCATACTTGATTTTTTCCCCACAATATTTACCAATTAAATTTGACTCGCTATAAATATTCAATTTAAGGAAATTAACGTTGAACGAGGGAAGATGGGGCACAAGCATTAACAAACATGATTCTTTATAGTAGATAGATTTTAAGTGAATTATTTCAACTTTCGTAGAAAAAAATTGTTTCATGTTAAGAAACAACAATGATTGCGATGCAATTATCGGGGTAGGTGAGCGGTAGCAAGCAGCTCCTTTTTAGGTTTAAAAAACTTCTGTAAAGTTATTTTGTAACTTTACGATTTTTTATACTTAGCAATAAAGTTTAAAGCTTTCAAAATTTTGAGGGACCGGCAGTAAATTACGAAAGAAAACAAGTATTTTTGAACATTCTATGCCAGATAATCAAGCAAAATACTTGTAACTAGTATTGATTAGTTTGGTTATTATTTGGAATAACTGAATAAAATTTCGTAAACTTAGCTTAAGTATTTATTTAGATATGAACATTTTTTTAAAAATATATATATATATATTTGTCTTTCGTTCTTTTACTGTGACTTTAAAAATGTTCAATAAAATGTTAAAAAAATTTGACCCAATTTAAAATTAATTATGAATTTATTGTTTTAAAATTTGAAGAAAAAATTTTTTAAAAACTGCGTCAACATATGAGTATTTAAAGTAATTCTTTTATAATGCGTATACGCAGATAAAATTAAAAAATAAATAAATAAATAAAATTCATATTTTTGTAGTGAATCGTATTTGGCAACTAATAAAAAATTTTGATATTGAAGGCCTTAAAGTATAAAAAAGTTCTAAACAATTTTCTGAGTAATTTTTGTACTTTTTAAAAGAAATCTCAAAATGATCAGGAGTTTTCTACAAGTTTAATTTTGTACTTTTGGCTGTTATTGCTGATTTCATTTTTAATAAATCCTTGTAATACGAAATGATGCCTGTGCAAAACCCCTTATCGTTTTACGCTCTCTTTTTAAAAAGTAAAAAACTATTTAGAGAAAAAAAATGCTTGAAACTTTTTAAATTTATACGGTATTAAAATCAGACTTTTATCATTAGTTGCCAAATAGGATTCACTACAATATTATGAAGGAAAAAAAAAGTTTATTTTTTTCCGCGCTTGCGCAGCATGAAAGAACTACTTTAAATACTCTTATCTTACGTAGTTTAGAATTTTTTTTCTTCCAAATTTTAAAACAATAATTTTTTAATAAATTTTAAATTTCTCCAAAGTTTTTGTTTAATGTTATTGAATATTTTTATAGTTATAGGAAGAAGAAAAAAACGTAAGACAATTTTTTTTTAAAAATAAAAATATCCATATCTCCATAAATATTTAAGCTAGATTTACGAAATTTTATTCAGTTATTGCAAATAACAACCAAAGTAATCATTACAAGTTACAAGCTCATTGCTTGATTTTCTGGCATAGGGTGTTTAAAAATAGTTATTTTCTTTCGTAATTTATGGACAGTCCCTCAAATATTTAAAAGCTTTATTCATAAATATTAAAAACCGCATGAACTAAACACCAGTAGATTTAACGAATTAATCCTAGTATTTCTTGAGAAAACTAATGTCGAAAATTGAAAGTGTCTCTTCCCTTATCGTAGAGTCGTATATAAAAATTTCATACCTTACGTTTCTAAAGAATTTCGTCACAGCAAATTTATTGATAAAATTTCTTTGATAATATTTATCTAATTTCAAACTTGTGTTAAGGTGGGATTAATACTTTCTGTTAAAGAATAATTTTAATTTGAGGACACTTTTAATAGATATGAAAACAAATATAAAATAACATAAGCTTTGATAACGCTTAATCTATAAAAACCAACATTTTGCGAATTTTTATTTTGAGGAAGATGAATACGAATTTGTTGAAAAAAAGGTATGTTTCGTCAGAATAAGTGCGTTTTTTTTAATCAAAAAAAGTATTTTCCGCCATTGTTACAGCTATCAGTTATACATATTTCAAAGCATTCTTTGGAAATGTATTGCCACCGAACTTAATAAAACGGAAATTCGAACAATAATTCTATAATTACAAGGGAAAACAGTTTTTTTTTCCTGACTGAACGCAACGCTCGCATTTCCCTCTTTTCCAGGAATATACATGTTTTTTTATTTATATATTCATAGTTGTTTTTATTTTCAGAGTTTATTCGATTAAAATACACCTTTTTTTTACCATGCTGTAGAGTTAAAAGTATGATAGATCAAATAGATAACACATGGCTAAAAGTTCTTTACTGTTTGTAATGCAAATTACATTTTCTCTTTCCGCACTGAAACTCATTAATACATCGCAAAATACAAAAACTCGATAATTGTTTGAATTTTTCACCAACACCTGTTAATAGATGGCCAACTCAAACAGACTCAATCTAAAGTAGCAACTAGAAGTGCAAGGCAAACATTCCATTCCCAAAAACCTCCTCGATTTCGAGCTTTGCTCAACTTCAATGTTTCATCGAAAAAATCGACGAATAAATTTCGAGTGCTGTATTTACTATACAAAAACATGTAGAATATCTAAAGCGCAAACAACAAGAGAAGTTTGTATAATTGCCTGTTGAGTTCTAGTTTTAGAAAACAGTACCGATCCTCGTGACTGGAAACCCGGTTTACTGTAACAGGTATATAACTAGAGGGTAATCGTGATTGAGCTTTTAGGAGTATTTGCTAGGAGCAATTATTTCTGACAACCAATGTGGGCCAGAAGTAGGATAAAGTTCATATACTGAATGTAGTCGTGAAGATGATGTATATTGTTGTAAATCAGTTCAGATAAAAAGTTAATTATGCTGATCTTAAAGAAGAGAAAAAAAGGACCTTGATATTTAACACTGAAACATACAGGGGTTTGACAAAATTTTAGAAACACTCCTATACTAACTCTATGTAAACAGTCTTTCTTTTAACAGCAAACGTCTTGGAAAGATTTTAGTTGGAAAAACTGTTGACACAATATGAAAGATTATGCTTGAAGCCTTTAAAAATGGCGTCCTTTCTACCCCTTGCAAAATTTGCATCCACAAATATGAGCGTAGAAAATTGAAAGCTTTTCCCCCCTTTTCAAAATCACTATAATTAAAAATGCATTAAATATTGCAATCCTATAAAATGATTTCGAAATTGCTGGCATTGAAAATGAAAAGTTAATAACTTCCGGTCATGTTGGTCCATGCAAATTTTGCATGGGTAAAAATGACACCATTTCTAAGTTTCAAGCATGATTTTTGAAATCTCAGTTTTACCTTGTAAAATCCTCCAAAACATTTGCTACCAAAATAAATATTGTTTACATAGAGTTTATATGAAAGCATTTCCATAATTGCGTCCAACCCTTGTATATACACCACAACTTTAATATCTTTCCCTTTGATATCAGCACCAGGACATTAACATACTTTCCTTTGATATTAGCACCAGGACTTTAATGTCATTCCCGTTGATATTAGCACCAGGACTTAATTATTCTTCCCCTTGACATATTAGCCTTGATAGTCCTTTGACAAAATTCATCGAACTCTTTAATTGCCAAAAATCAGTAACATATTGTTAATATGTATAGAGCAATGTTGAAATATAAAACTTTCCACTGTGATATTTAGAAACTAAAAAGTGTAAGTTAAATCTAAAACTTCTAGCAGCTACATGGAAAAAATATTAGCAGTCAAAATTTTAACACATCTTCTAGTGTACGATCGAGGGTCAAGATTAAGAATGTTAATTTTATTTTTCCTATTATATGTACACACATATAGATACATATAGGGCCCTCAATCTAAGTTATGGTTAAGCAATGAGTCCGAAAAATAAATAAAATAAGGCTGAAGAGTAACAGTAGTATCAAAAACTGACTAAAGCGCCACCTGTATTTAATCATTTCATTCGCCACGATACGGACATCTCTACGATTCCGCAGTGGACTGATCATACAGACACGGTTCCCAGTAGAACACCAAAGTCAAACATCGCTGGCTGCGGTCAGTAAGCGGGTGGGTGACCACTTTGATCAGCCTGCGTAGGGACTGACCGAGTGCGGTATCGGTCCTCGTCAAACTGTTCTACCATGAAGTGCTCGACTTCTCGCGTAGGTCGTCGGGCTACCAAAGCAGGGGAGCCATCCCCTCTGCAGTGGATCAAAACTGTGATGGATCATCCTCAAGGACGTTACCCAGACCGTCGCCAATATCCCATTGTGTAGCTCTAGTGAGACGTAAATAAAGTACCTACCTTCCCGGACATCTTTACACAACATTTATATTAGTTTATATTAAAATTGACTTTCAAATTTTACACTATATCAACATCTTTGCTATACAACAATAGAAGAGCGATATTGATAGCAAAAACTTTTATTCTTATAAACAATGCAAACCCTTAAAAGAAAAATATTAATGACAGACTTAATGCCTGGAGAAGAAGCTAGAAGTTTTTAAAAGACAGGTCAGAAGAATTACGAAATAAAATTATATGTTTTGACACTTATGAAGATCACAAACAAAAATTAAAAGTTCGGAAAACAACAGTCCTTCAAGATTATTATTTTCGAATCGTGATCTACTATCACGTTAAAATTTGGAACTGCAAGTGCTTCCATTTCCATGAAAAGCGATACAAAAACATTTATTAAAAATATTTATTTCATTTGCCATCTAAGAATATTTTTCCTTGAAATATGTAAAGCGTTTTCTAAATAAAGGTAAGCAAACACTTGATTTAAAAATAAATAAATATGTTATGGAAAATTTTGAACTTACCTCTACTGTATGCAGAACCTGGAAAGAAAATAAATATTTTTAATAAAAAATAATAATTCAATATAATACTGCTATTCATAAACTTAAGAATATTAGAGACTAAATCTTTCAATCATATCAAAGCTTAAACATTAATTAAAGTGTGACCCGGGGTAAATAATGATCACCCTATAGTGTGACCCGGGGTAATTCACGATCACTCTGTTTCTGGGGTAAATAATGATCACCTAAGTTTTATTTTAAAAAAAAAAATTATTATTATTTAAATTTGAGACATGGAGAAGAATGCTTGTACACTTTACTAAAGTATAACTACATTTACTTAATAATAGGGTTTTGTTTAATCTAACAAAATAAGTGTCTTTTAAATTGCTTTCCGTATTTTCCACTTCAAAGATGGGTTTCAAAATGTGCACATTTCTGCAAAGATTCCTTCTCTTAATAATAAATATTTTGAGTTACTTTCTTTTTCTTTGATATAAAAATAGTGTAAGCTTTTGTTTAATTATTTCACATTTACTGTAAACATTATAATTGACTATAGGACACTATATCAAATGTTGCCCCCTTCAGATGGGGTAATTATTGATCACTGGGGTAATTCCTGATCATTGTCATTTCTTCTTATGAATAGTATAAAAAATAGCTAATAAATATCTAAATGTCTTGTCTTAAATAACAGTTCATATTTATTAAGTGGAATAACTGTAAAATATATTTTAACTGTAATCACAAAATTTGTTTTTAACTGTATACAAGACAAATGTGTTCTGATTTGCACCATTTCTGGTTTGTCTTACCTTGCTTCTATCTTAATTTTATGTGTGTACATTGTTAGAATAATTTTTAAGTTTATAAATTAGCCTAATATAAATATGGTGAGAAATTATAAGCATAAAAAGGATGCCAAGCTTCTAGAAAGCAAAATTAGTGAATTTCTTTTAATGATTGAAAATTAAAATTTCAGTGTGAGAGCTACTGCCAGAGCTGTTGACATACCTTACTTAACTTTACACTCTCACCTAATGAAGTTAAAAAATCCAGCAAAAGTCTAAAAATTTAAAATCTTTTAAATTTTAATTAGATTTTCAAACAAAAAAAGGTAGCATAGGACTCATCTCATATAGCCTCAAACTTCTAGTAAATATTAAAATTCTATCTTGAGTAGTTTTTTTACAAAATAGATGTTTGCGTTTTTTGATCAGGAATTACCCCAGGTCACCCTACTATAAGCATTTCTCTCCACTAATCCTATCAATCCTAATCAATAATATCTCTTAAAAACATTAGTATTAAAACAGATTGCTTAATTAATAAGACAAAAAATTTATCGTATAATTACTACATCAAATTTGGATTTTTACAAGGTTTAAATTTATAAAAAATAAATTTTTTAAAAATCTAAATTTATATTAACAATTATCATTATTTTTTATTATTATCATTATTATTATTATTATTTATTATTATTTATTTATTTATTTATTTATTATATTTATTTATTTTATTTATAAATTGTTTTGGGAGTTTGTCGCGTCTATTTAAAGCGCTAAATAAAACATTCAACTAAAAATTGAGTTTTGATCATACAAAATACTAAACTTAAAATTTGAATGTAAACAAATATAATTACAACAATTTTTTTTTCAAATTCATCAAATAAAGTTTATATAAAATTCTCGATTTCGTCAATGTTCAGGTCATGGTAGACAATTTTATTGGGGATCGTAGCAGAAAAACGCTTACAAAATACAGTTACATATACACAAGGTGTGTTCGGCAATGTCCCACCCTTCATAAATTTAGATTCCTTATCAAATTAAAACAAGAATGCACATTACAGCTTGCTTATTAATCTTTAAGCAAAGGATAAATAAAATAAAATCTGTCGAATTAATAGTAATAATAAAAAGAAATTTAAACCATCAAAGCCATTTTTATTGTCTGATTAAATTTGAGCCTGCTTCAAATAATCGCCTTTCATCTTCTGTTTCCTTCGGAAATCAAACAGGTCTTAACATTTTCGTCCCACCACCTTCATCTCAGCATTAGATTTCATTAGTATTTTTGTTTTTCTTCGCTTAAATATTAATTTGCGATCCCCTAACATGCATACTTTTTTTTTATTCATTTTCTTGAAGGGTTCTAAAATAGATATTAAGGGCTTTTATTACGGGACACCCAATGCAAATACTGAAGTTGAAATTATTCAGATTTGAAATTTGGGATGATTTATGGAAATATTCTTGTGAAAATATTTTCCTGGATACCAAGGAGATACAATATTAATTTTTAAAGAAACTCTTATGTTCATTTATTCATTGATTATTTTTGAGGATACATTGATTTATTATCCATACATCGATTTTAAAAGGAACAATCTGTATAAGCCTTATTAAAATATTTTATAATAATAAGTACGTAAAGTGAAAGGCTCGGAAATTATATTGCCCGACGTGCGCGATGTAGGTAAAAATTCTGATCGGGCATGTATTTTTCAATATTACATGCCCGGCAGAGTGCATAAATAATCTAAGAGAAATACTGCAAAATACGGATTAAGCAGCCCTCAAATTATAACGAAAATTGCAACGATGCCCAAAGGGGAGCATAAGAACCAGGGGATAGAGCGCTCGCCTCCTAATAAGGTGACTAAGTTCGAATCTCAGAGATAGCTGGTCGATATGAATTCTGCACCCGACTCGCACCGACCACATTGCTGACGTAAGACATCCGCAGTGGTAGACGAATCATGGGTTGAGTCCTCTTGCAGCATGGAAAATCGTGGGAGGTTCTCATGATTTTCTTTTCCATGCAATGCAAATGCGGGTTAGTTGCATCATAAAGATCTCTATGGACGTAAGTTTCACCCAATGCTTGATCCAGGAGTTCCCTTGTCTTCTGGATTGAGTTCAAAATTACAAGGCTACGGAGTTGAACATTGGTAGTCGTAAACTCAAAATTGGGTTGGCTGTTCAACGACGGTTGTAAAATAAAATAAAAATTGCAACGAAGAGGTAGGGGAGAAAAAAGAAAATCAATTATGTTTGATTAGAATTGAACATTATTAAATTTAATTATGTAAATAGATAATTCATTATATAAAGTCAGGTGTTTTTTTTTTTTTTTTTTTTTTTTTTTTTTTTTTTTTTTAAATCTTGTCATGCTAGTTTCTATTATTTAAAAAATGATCCCAATCGCTGTGCATATGAAAATAATAAAAGTATACAACATCGTTTTAACGTAATATGTTAAGGATAAGCACTTACCGATTGTACTTAATTTCCACAATATCACTTCTTTGTTGATAATAATGCTATGCATTTACTCGATTATCCGTGCTTAATATTTTCTTGATAATAATATCTAACATTTCTTTGTTAATAATGCTCAACATTTCTATTTATATTTAAAATAAAAGTGTCATTGTAGGTATAATAATGTTAATTCATTTTTTGACAGATTAATAATAGGTACATTCAAATTTTTTGATTAATATATAATTGAAAAATATGTTCGGGCATGTATCTTTGCAAAAATTTTTGAGCCCTGATTAAGTGGCTTTACAACATCCAACTATAAATGTAAAATCAATAATACATTCATGAATAATAAAAAATTTAACATTCTTCCCATTAATTTTTCTAGACATATTCAACTTCAAATCGAATACAATATTAATTAATATGCATAAATATAATGTTTCTAATTATACTAAACAATAGTTTCCGCATAGTCAATGTAGATTAGGAACACATGAATTATGTTTTAATCATCGCATATCATGTAAAGCCAAAGCCCACTGAGTAAAGAGCAAAATCGTGTCTGGCCTATAACGTGTTTTTATTACGATCCGAAAGTAGGCAATTCTAATTTTGAGCGATGATTACAGCATTCTATAACATCCTCTAGAAAAAGAATTTTTATCCCATAATAAGATAATCAGTGAGTGTAATTGCGTTATGATTTCAATTACAACTTGCAGAAAGTAACTAATGCATGTTTATAACTATCTATAAAATGTATCGAATCACGTATCGAACACGTATCGAACAAATGTATCGAATCACGATTGGATATAAGTAATAAACCTTTGTTATTGTTTCATAATTTTTATATATAGCATTGATATTTTATCGTTTTATTAATTTAAAATTTTTTATATGGTTCATTATTTTGTATAAAAAAAAAACTTATTCTGCTTAGCCCGATGGCATAATTTGACGAGTTATATATCAATTTATTTCAAAAAAATAAAAAGTGGTGGTTGCAATATTTTGCTGTTATTCTCTTTCAGAAAGAGATAACGCATTGATAACCACCTCATCTTATAAATGACAAGGCATTTAGTGAAGGTATTTAAGTTAGATTAGGTATCTAAACAACCTAAAAAATTTCTTATCATTCTTAATCAAAAACAAATTTCACCATTTCCACTTAGTTTGGAATTTTTATAAAAAATCAGACTACAACGATTAAATAAAAACATTTTTACATATTTAAATGTTTTCTTCTGTGCAAAAGTTTTTAAAGCTCATTTTAAAAGATTCCTTCATAGCTAGTTCAGATAATGTTTTCCAAAAAGCAACAGGGGAACAGAAGTTAGATCATTGGTAAACCCAATGGTCGATGGTAAGTTCTCGGAGTGCAAAAAATTAACTTCTAAACAATAGATCATAATTGGAACTCTTTCAATGAACTTATGGAGATGTTAAAAAATGAAGATGATCCAGATGAAAAAAAAATCAAGACTTGATGAAAAAAAATCAAAATTCTGACAGCTTTTAGTCAGGAAAATGTCAGTCGTATAGCTGAAAAGCACGGTCTGCTAATGATGCTGCCGTCTCTGATGTTGGACTTAATCCAATTTGTTTTGTTCTATTCATCGTTTTTTTCCCCAATGGCAGGCACTGAATTTGAATCTTTTGCCTATGAAGATGCCAGATTTGTTACTCATTTCGCGTTACCCAGTGGGCACCTGTGAACCAAAGTCACGGCGGCGAACAACATTGCCCACACCACACTGCCACAAACCCGTTTATAGGGTGGGCCACATTCACACATCACACACACACAACAGATGACAGCACAAAGAGAGAGAAACATCCATGCCCAGAGCGGGATTCGAACCCGCAGCCAATGGCTTCGTAGTCAGGCGCGCTAACCGCTCGGCAATCTGGCCGGCTCTATTCATCGTTTCAGAACTTTCCAAGCAATTTAGCTTTGTGCATTTGACCGCATGTCGAAAATGCACTTTTCGAGGACACTATAAAAGATGAAAAATATGGATCCATCGGACTAGTAGCTTAGTCCGCTACTAGTCCGATGATTATTAGCTTTATTAATAGCATTATAATACTAGATTTAGAATTTTTCTGGTTACTCAGTACCAGACTGGTAGGCTCTCACTGATTCATCGAATCAGACATGAAAAGAAATGATAATGACATGGCTAGGCATATAGTCTTGTAATTGGACGACACAGACATTAATATCGAAAAAGTGGCAATATAGAGGCACAGCCGGTGGACCACGCACCTCCCTCACGTCTGTGCGCAGCTTCTGATGGATTACTCCACGGTGACACCAGCCTGATGACATGGTGACACCAGCCCGGTGACATGGTAATAAAATGGAGAAAAAGGCTACGTAAAATCTTTACACTATTTACAATATTATAATATACGGGAATGCTACCTTTCGACGCATTGTGAAAAAAATTTCACGTGTTAGCAAAGTATAGTTTTGCAGCAAAGTTTTGATAGCAAAGTTTTGTAGCAGAAAACTATTAAGCATAAGAACTTGAAGTTACGAATGTGTGTAGAAAAATTTACAGAAGGTACAATGGAATTTTTTTTTTAACATTCACTAGCTAGTTTTAGAATTATTAATTGTTCAAATTGTAGTAAAAATTACCAAAAGGACTACTTTGCAGCCCACAGAAATAAAACTAAGAAGTTGCAATTGGACTTCTTTTTTCGAATTATTTTTTCGCCCGTTTTTATTCGTAAGCCTAACTCAATCGTTTTCACTCAATCGCCTCACTCAATAAAAGAGGGAATGGATATCATGTTTTATTTAAATTCCTTGAATTGAATATCGCATGAGCGGAAAAGAAGAAAAAAAAATGTTCTGATGCTCGAGAATTTTTTTTTGTTGCTATAATACCTAATAAAACGAAACATTTTTTTATTTATCACAGAATTAAATATAAAAGGAAAAAAAAATCTTTTCACTAAGTTTCTGATTAAGAGAAGATTCAAAATATACATGACAAACTTTATTTGTAATGCTTGTTATTTTGCTTTCTAATTTTAAAAAAAACTTTGATAAAAATCTGACAGAAATATTTAATGTTCCTTCAAACATAAAAGAGTTCTATATAAAATTTTGATAAAGTTGTGGACCGCCATTTGAGTGGTGTTTTTAATTACGGCCCCCGGTCACATGTAAGTTGGAAACCCTTGTTGTAGATCTAGCGGTTCAACAAAAGCAAAAGGAGCCTTTTACCGACTTCGCGCCAACAGCGCCAGAAACTCGAGCTACATCTCTAGCAATATTCAACCCATAAAAAGTCAAAAATAAGAAAGATGGAGAAAAAAAATGTTCAGAACAAAGAAAAAATTTTTTAGCGTAAGTTAAGAGGAGATTTTTTGGTCGCGTTATTTTAACCTGTGACAGACGATCTTGTTTCCGCGACGACAGCTTTATCAGTCACTAGTGATACCTGTCCGGACGCCGCCCACAGTCGCATTTACCTAGAATAGTAAAGAGCCTCAACGGCTATCGTACTTTTGAAGGAAAAGGAATTTGTGAAAATAATATATAAACCAGGAAAATATTACATCAAAGACGCCCAGAAAGTTGTCTCTAAACAATAGTTTTCTTGAGAATTCTTTTTTTCATGTTCTGAAGTTGAACATATACGAGGAGTCAGTTTGATTTAAGGAATTGTGGAAGGATATAAATTGGTGCGCCTAGCATGTTTTTTTTTTTTTTTTTTTTTTTTTTTTTTGATAAATCGTCATGAGAAGCAGGTAACGCGGACCGTTAGTGGAATTTGTTGCCACGATTTGTTTCTGTTAGGTGAGAGGTATTTTTTATACAGTCGCACATGACTAAAAAAAAGAAGAAAGAAAACAATTTTATAGTATTGGAAGAAATCTTTAAAAAAAATATATTTTGTAAAAAAAATATTTAAAAAAAATAAAAAAAATAAAAAACATTAAAAAGAAAAAATTTAATTGAATAGGAACTTTTATTATTAATTTTTTGAACAGTACTTTTGGAAACCGTTTGTTGATTAATGATTAAAAGATGACTAAAATGATTTAAAAAAATATGAGTGCCTTATAAGCATATGGGGGGGAAGCTATAATTTAATACTGGATAAACGATTTTGCCATAAAGAATTATCTAAACTTGAAACGGACAAACAAATTAAATATTTTAAACGGTACTAAACTTCTTTGAAAAAAAAAATCCCTAATTTGACGAGATTTTTCCACATAGAAAAAGTTTATCAAAAAATAATAATTGAATACTGGCAACTTAAGGAAAAGTGAAGTGATTGTGCCTAAAGATGCGATTTAAATCGGATTTATTTGGATATCTGTAAGCGAAGTCATGCGTGTGTGTCGAACCTGATTGGCTTCTGAATATGCCACGATTTTCCTACGATGACGTCACTTGCAAGTATCCAATTTTTCATTTTCGCGAATTTTTATGAGCCTAGATAATGCAACTGTGGAGTCACTTTTTATGCATAAAAAAATTATATCACAAACACCTTATCTTTAGAATAAGCATAGCGGGCGCTGACTAAAGATAGACTAAAGACTTTTAAAATTCGATTTCACAGGAACTATTCGACCGATTTCGCTCAAATTTTATATTTTGCAATTTAAAACAACATTCTTTAAAATGATTCAAAATATTATATACTTTACAATTTAGAATTATTATGACTATTATTATATAAAATTATAAATAATAAATATTTACTAAAAGTTGTTTTTTTTTTTTTGCTTGGAATTATCTTTGTATAAACGTTGACCTTTGGATAACCTTAAGTTTTAGATGAAATACTAAAGTGGAACGAAATACAATATTTTACCCACTTTCCTTTTGACGAACAATATTTTATTTGATATAAAAAACAGTTGTGCAGATTTCAATTCTTTATTTCCGGTGAAAATGTGTATTTCTTGTTTATACATTAATGACATAGTATTTTAACACGGTATTTAGACATTTCTAAATAAATATTATTTTTAGCAGTTTATAATAACATAAATTTTTGTGCAACAATCATACTGCTTTCGTGAATTTTGATAAAAATGAATTTTTCTAAAGAAGCAAATAACATATTGGAAAAAATCGGAAGAACTGATTTATATTTTAAATCAATAGACAAAAGGACAATAATGCCCCCAAAACAATAATTTTTTTAAAACTAAGCACGGCTTTAAACGAGTACAATTTTCTCATGCTTTAAAATTTAAATTATAAGTTAAAAATTTTTAAACAAACTAATTCCACAGCTTGAATTTTTCCTTTTATTCACAAGGTGCCACATACTAAATCGAACGTTGTATCTGATAACAGAATTATGTTGAATAGAGAGATTAATATTCTGCTGAAATACTTATTACACACTTTAAGTAAAACAAATGCAATGATAAATTTCTTCCTAATGCTTGAACATCTCTTTTCAACCCACGTGTGTGTCACCAAATAAAGATAACCCACTAAATGTGTTGAAGCGGCTGGTTGTTCAGTTGCTTTCATTTCAATTTCACCGTCTTATAAATCATATTCCAGAGACGATTTTTTATGCTCTGATACATTTTAGATACATTGTTAAACACCATGTATTCAATTTGATTTACTATATGTTTCTAGAATATGGCGAACTGACAAAACTATAAATATGATTATAAAAAAATTAACGGCTGCCAAACAATACTTATTCGATGTAATATTCTATTTGTTTAAATAAAATGGTAATAAAATTTAATAATTTCGTTTTTTATTATTGAATTTTTTAAATTTAATTTACATTGAACACTACCTTACATTAATGAATAAATTATAAATATAAATTCAAGTTTATTAATGCTATCGTATACAACCGGGTGAAAATCGGCTAATTTCGACGAAAATTTAGATTTTTTTTTTTCATGCCTTTACTTGAACTTTGGTTCATTAGCTTTCTAAACTTCTTTAAAATTTCGTTCTCCGTTCTTTAGAATCGATATTTTAGCTGTGTTAGACGTAATAGTATGACAATTACTTACTTTAAATGCATATTCAGAGAAACGTTGATTTTGAGAAAATCTCTTTACACTAACACAAATTACAAAAAAAAAAAAAAAAAAAATTATTATATAATATTGTATGTAGATTTTGTATATTGTTAGCTAAGTTTTGAACTAAAAGCTAAGGTCTAAGTGTAAATTAATTATTTTTATCATGCTTTAAGTAAGAATGCTTGGAATTTTTCTTCAAAAAATTCATACTGAACAATATATTTAGTTCTATTTAAAAGTATATTTGAAATTTTTTTTAAAGATATTAGTTCGACGCCCAGGTAATCAAATTATTGATTTGGAAAGAAATTATTGTGATATTTATGGATGGCCATTTGCTACAGAACTGTAGTGTGACATAAAAAATTTGCAGTTTTTGTGCTTAAATTTGCCTTCATTTTGAAATTTTTTTTTAAGAAACGTCTAAAATTTAATTTAGATTTATAACGTAAGGATAAAGTGAAGACTGCTTTCCAAAAATGAAATTTCAATTTAAATTAAGAATTAGTTAAATTTCATTAATTAAGAATAATTTCATTAAATTAATTAAAATTAATTCAATTAAATTTATTAAAAAAAATACCGAACCTAGTTGTATTCTTTAAACAACAAACAGTATATGTAATCCCTGGAAAATTAATGAAATTATTTTTACTAAATTGGCATAATTTATAATTACCTACTACTATTTTGAAACCTCATGTACGACCTATGATAAATAATTAATCTTTTTGTTTTTTCAATTAAATTATTTCAAGTAAAACGCTAATGAAATGCCAATTTTAAAAGAAAATTTAATATTTCTAATGCCGATATATTGAAAATATTATGAAAAGGACAAACATCGATAAAATATTACATTAGTATTTCTTATCACGCTTTTGAAATCAAAATAATTCTTCAGTAAAGAAATATGTTTTCCTAATAACCATTTTCAACAGCAGTTTTCATCTCGAACTAAAACATAATTTGGCTTATTTTATTAATTCATGTATAATAAGAACTAAAAGCAAACTCATAACTATATATATATATTTATATAGTACAGAAAAATATATAGAAAACATGGAAAAATTACAGAATAATGAAAGAAGAGAAAGAAAGAAAAAAAGAAAAATATATTTTTGTTATATTCTGTAGTTTTCATAAATTTTCATTTTTTGCTTAATATGTTCTATTTTCGTTTAATTCTTTTTGTGTTCCTCATGCTACTGATATACACTGACGGGAAAAAAATCCCAACACAAAGGAGGAATTCTGCTACACAAATTAAATTTGGTAGACCTGTTTATAAAACTAACAAGGGCAACGGTATCTCACCCATTGTGGTGGTTCTGAAAAAGTGAATACCACTTCTGGAGAACGCACTAGGTCTGCTCATCGGGAAGACTGATTGTGCAGCTCATAGGAAAAAAAAAATAATGAAAGTTTATAAAACTAAGAGATGGTGTCTATTCAAATTTCGCGCTTGGCGCTAGTAGCACCACTGTGAACATGCTAATCAAGGTTGCTTTAAATACGTGTTCTACTGTTAGTAACCGTTATTTTTCGTTAAATTTTGACATAATGAATTGCTTTTAGTCAAGAATGCCTTTTGTCAAGAGATCACTGACTTTGTACGCGGTCGTGTAATAGGGAGGCGAGAAGGTTAATTTTCTTTCCGCGATATTGCTGAGAGACTGGGGAGAAATGTATCCACTGTGTCTGATTTCATTTTATAACCGTCGTTGAACAGCCGACCCAATTTTTTGGGTTTGCCACTGCCCATGTCTTAACTCCATAGTCTTGTAATTTTGAACTCAACCCAGCAGACTAGGGATCAAGTATATGGGAGAAATTTGCCTTCGTGGAGAACTTTTTGATGGAACTTACTCGCATTTGCATTGCACGGAGAGGAAAACCGCGAAAATGTCCCACGGTTAGCTTGACGGCAAGGGGCTCTAGCCTACGAGTGGTCTACCACTGAGGATATTTTACGTCAACACTGTGGTCGGTGCAAGCCAAATGCGGAATTCGTATCGACCAGCCACCGATGGGATTCGAATCCAGTTCAACTTGCTCTATGCTATGAACGACTGTGCCTGATTGTTCACAACAGTGGTCAAGGAAAGGTACTGCTTCAAGAAGACTGGGTTTTGGGCTGCCACGCGGCACTACTCTGAGGGAAAACCGGGTTGCGTCTGTATCAGAAATACGAGCAGCAGTTGGCCCTGCAGTGACACAACGAACTGTAACAAATCGGCTACTTCAAGGCTGGGATAGCCTGGTTGGTACGGCACTGGGCTCATGTCCAAGATTTTGTGGGTTCGATCCGAGGCCGACCGGAGACTCCCCGTGTAGTAAATGGTGACTGATGCACGTTAAATCTGTCGGACACAAAGTCTTCCATGTTCCCATAACAAATCATACCTCTGACCGTTCTGATCCTGGAATTTCCATGTCTTCTGGATTGGTTCAAAATTGCAAGGCTACGGAGTTGAACATTAGTAATCGTAAACCTGAAATTGGGTCGGCTGCTCAACGACGGTTATATAAAATAAAATAAAAAAATCAGCTACTTCAAGTACAGCTCTGAGCGAGACACCCTGCAGCTTGTATTCCACTCACTCCAAACCACTGCCATTTACGACGTGAGGTGTCGAGTTAAAGCTCACTGGAAGACAGAATTTAAATCTATTGTGTTTTTTGATGAAAGTCGGCTCTACCTTGGTGCCAGTGATAGCCGTACTTTGGTTAGAAAGATGCCAAGTGAGCGCCTTATACCAACCTGTATCCGGCCTAGTCACATTGGACCTACGCCTGAATTTATGATCTGGGCACCAATTTTCTGTGACATCAGGAGCATTCTCGTGGTTATTCCACGCACCTTGATAGCAAGTTAGTAGGTCAACCTGGAGATTCAACATGTTTTGTTGCCATTAATGAGCAGCATTTAAGACAGTAATTTTTAACAGGATAACGCTCACCCTCATTCTGCTGTTGTAACCCAACATGCTCTACAGAATATTGATTTGTTGCCTTGGCCTGCTGGATCACCAGATCTTTCAGCAGTCGAGCAGGTACGGGACATCATCAAACGACAACTTGAGAGTCATCCACAATCAGTATTAACTATCCCCGTATAGACTGACCAAGTGCAGCAGGCATGGAATAAAATTGGCAACTTTTTGTAACATACTTTTTCCAGTCTATTATTGAGTCATTGTGGCTTCTAAGCCTAGGCTTATTGAGGTTCCTGGGTATCCCATACCCTTAATCCTCATTCATAACAACATGGATAAAATGACATGGCACAAGATTAGCTTCGCATATTAGGGTGCAAAGGTTAATAATAAAGTGCAAACAATTTACTTAGAAATTTATGTTGAATAACATAAAAAATAGTTAAAAGTATAACATGACAAAAGAGAAATGTAAAAGTTTAAACTAAAGTTTAAACTAAAGTTTAAACAAGGAAATATTGAGAAAAAATTGTAAAAATGATGAATGAAAATTTTTTATAAATATAAAATGGTGTAAAAAATTCCTAACAATAAGAATTTAAACTGTGAAAACAATTAGTACAGAGAAAATTGTAAAAACAACGTAGAGGCGTTCTCTAAGAGGCTGAAATTAGTTCCACAAAAGTGGCGCTGTTTCCGCTCTGGCGAGTCTATTATTGAAGGTGTATGCAACGGATGTTTTTAATTTGAATTATTTGAAACGGAAATCCTAGTGGTAGTTACGATTTACTAATTAAGGAAATAATAAATAATTAAAAATAAATTTGAGTTCTACCAGTTTTTAAATTTATAATCGCCTGTTTTCATTTATAATAGGTATGTTTATTTACATTTATATATAATAGGTACTTTAATTCAGAGAAAGCTAGTTTTTTATCTGATTAATATCGTTTAATATCTTAAAATATATCTAACTAATCAGCATATTTGAGGTCACCCTTTTGAATTTTTAGAATTAGCACATAATATCTTGAAAACCAGATTATTAAAACAGAAGTTATTGGATATGCATTTTTCTCCTTTAATTCAGATTTTAAAGAGTTGGCTAAGCCAAAAATGATAAAAGGAAAAAAGCTATAGATATTCTAAATTTTCTTTCTTTATCTTTTTTCTTCTTTTTGTTCGCTGTGCTTAACAATTTCCTCTTTTTGGACTTCCAGCTTCATTTTTAAGTCTCATTTATTCTAAATGCCCCCACTTTTTTACGGGGACAATACTTTCATCACTTGAAAGAAAATAATGCAGTAAGTAAAGGGTAAACTTTAGAGAATCACAGCTTTTATCAGATTTTGAAAAGAATAGGCAAGTAGATTCAAGTAAAGAATATTCAAAAAGTAAGTTATTCTGAATTGCATAGAAAGAAAAAGCTCCCGGATGTTAGAATTTTTGGCAGCCGCAAACAGATTTTTTTTTTTTTTTTGTCTATTCGCATAACAGTCTTTACTTAAAACTTATTCCTCTTCTTTATTCTGTTAAATTTTTTTGTTCTATTTTATTTATTAAGATCTTTGTTTATTTCTGATCGAAATAGACGAGGAAACAAATAAAAGAATAATGAAAGAAATTAAAATTGAAAAATCTTTTATAACAAAAAGTATTCTTCAAAAGAGTTCTGGAAGAGTTTAAACGATATGAAGTAAAGAAGCAGACGATTTTCTATTTAAAAGATTTAAGTCGAAAATAAAATAGTTTGATAAAAGAAAACGAATAGAAAAATGTTTACTCCAACTTCCATTCAAAAATCACAGGTAATCAACACCTTTCTGTAAGTGGTCAGGTAATTTACTTCGATAAAGCAAACGTGAGAGTTTGTTTAAATAAGACGATAGGAAAGAAGTATATTTTCATATATTTATTTTTTCATACTGAATAAGTTTTGTCAGATAACTCTGCAAAATATGACTAGGACTCAGTCAGAAAAAGAAATCTGGCTTTTAAATTACTTTATGTGATTTTTGAAAAACTAGATTTAGTAAACATTTTCCAAGTAATACGTTTTTTCAAAAAAATTAAACAAGTCATTCCCATTAGATATAGAATAAAATTAAATGATAGCTATCTGGTATTTTTTATTAGTTTAGAAAGATCTGTTCTTTTTATAAACTTGTATAATATATTTTTAAAAACACTGTGGCAATGTTTTATAATAAAAGATCTCTCTCTCTCTCTTTCTCTCTCTCTCTCTCTCTCTCTCTCTCTCTCTCTCTATATATATATATATATATATATATATATATATATATATATATATATATATATATATATATATATATATATATATATATATATATATCCTTTTTTTATCATATTTTCTGTGTCTATATATATATATATATATATATATATATATATATATATATATCCTTTTTTTATCATATTTCTGTCTTGCCACGAAATCACGTGATTTGTGACGAGCCGCTCACTATCAAATATATGATGAAAATGCTTCCTCATCTCGAAACCTCATAGTGCATAGTGGGAGGTTGTTGACTAGAATTTCGAAACTAGAATAAGGACTAGATAATCGAAAATAAATTATAAAATAAAGTATAAAAATAACCCGATTTGTTTTGTGGCGAAGGAGACTCATACCTTGAAAGTCCGGGGTTCGAATCCCGCTTCGTGAATGGGCGTAATTAATCTCCCTGCTCTGTCTGTCCCTTGTTGTGTTGCGCCATTCGTATGGCGCCCACGTTAAAGTGATTATTAGAAAAATTAAATACATTCGACACTACGAGAGTTTTTGTTCTTTTTAGAAAAAAAATATAATGACGAAATATTTCTTTAATTTTGACGAAATTTTGTTTCCTCGAAGAAGTGACGAAAATTATTTCGTCACTTTGACTAAGTTTTGCTCGCAGTATATACCAGGAAATGGTTTCGTTAAAAACTAAGAAAGTTTCGTGACATTTGAGTATACATTTTTTGCAGCGATATTGTAATAATAATATAAACATTATATTTGTAACTGAAGTCAAGACATATAGCGTTTTTTTTTTTTTAAATGCTAAGTGGTAAATAACAGAGAGAAACATCTAGTCGATAGATACAAATACTCATTAATACCTTTTTCATTTAGATTCTATTCAAATATAGATCATTTGACCTATAAATAAAAAAAATTATTTGAATAAATTTAAAATATTGTTCAAAAAAATTTTATTATAAAAAATAAAATTTAAATTTTTTAAGTTGAAAATGATCAAGAGTTTAGCCAATGCCTGAATGCTATCATACAAATGATCTCTTGTCTGCTCAGAGCTGCTATCTATCAACTTTTGAAAATGGTATTTGCGATCGTCATTTTCATATCTCTCCTCCTACATTGGAAGTATCAACATTCCGAGACTAGATTGCCGTGTTTTATAGAATCACCCCCAGGGTTAAGGGGTCAAGGTGTTAAGATACGAATGAACAGAAAATTTTGCTGACTTACCATAGCTGGATTTATTTGTCTCATATGATTTATTAGATCAAGAATCATTCTTATTTTCAGTTTGAAGTGAAAAGAATTGAGAATTTCATCTTTTTTAAACGTACCTTAAAGTTTTCAACTTAATGATATGCTTCAAATGATGTCTCAACTGCTCTTTTTGCACTGATTAATTATTTTTTCATGTATAATTTTAGTTCCTTTGAAGATTTTAACTATTATAAACTTAAAAATAAAAAGAAAGAAAAATTTGCGAATAAAAACAGCCAAATTTATTGGCCTTATATGATTTATTATATCAAGAATTATTCTTATTTTAGAATTAAATTTTAAAAAAAATTAGTTTTCTACTTAATAATATTTTTGAAATGAGATCATGATGCAACAAGTTTTTGCTCTGATTAATTATATTTTATGTATAATTTTAGTTCCGTTGATGATTTTCGCTATTATTAACTTTAAAAAATTGAACAAAAAATTTTACAGAATAAAAATGTATTTATTTGCTTCATATATTTATTGCATCAAGAATTGTTCTTACTTTTGAGATGAATTACAAAGAATTAAAAATTCCATTTTTTTTAAGCGCACTTTAAAGTTTTCAACTTAATGTTATGTTTTAAATAGCGTCTGGGTAAAACAATTTTAGTCCTTTAATGATTTTGGTCATTAGTAATTCCAAAAAAAAAAAAAAAAAAAAAAAAAAAACAAAAAATGAACAAAAAAATTTTGCCTACAAAAAATAGTCACATTTATTTGCCTCACATGAGTCATCATATAAAGAATTTTTCATACCTTAGAGTTGAATAAAAAATAATTGAGAATTTTTTTAAAAAAAAAAAACGTACCTTTAAGTTTCCAACTTAATGATACAAATATAATTATTTATCCCAACCGCTTTAAAGTGGTGTAAATTATACGCATTATTTTATTTTACGTGAACAGGGTTCAAACGTACTTGAAATTAAAAAGTGCTATTAATATGAAAATTAAAAAGTGCTATTAATATGATTATCAATATTTTTTTATTATGTTTGTAGCTACCAGAATATTTAATTTTCTCTAAGCAAACATATATAGATCTGAAGATGGCGAATATGAAATTTTAATTCGATAGTGGTAGCTAATATTAAGAAATTTTCAGCTTCTTTATAACATAACATTATATCAGTCATTAATTTTTTCTGGCGCGTACGAACCCTGGTGAGTGATAAAAATGCATTTACTTCGTTCAAAGGTTTAAAATGATGCAAATTATTCGTATTCGTGTTATTATATCCTATATGATCCATTAAAATACAATCACAATCCACAACAAAATTTTTTTCTCAGAATGGTTTTAAAGTGATGTAAATTATTCGCATTATTTTATTTTACGCGATCCATTAGAATGCAATTGCATAAACGACGATTTTAAATTTATGTAATTACTATCGTATTTGTAAATTTATGTACTACGGAATGAATAAAAATGAAATTACTTCTCACAACGATTTTAAAAGTGATAAAAGTCTAGACAATTTATTAGAAAACAAAAATTTGCAAAACAAGTATTCTTATGAAGTAATTTGTTACAAAGAAATATTCTAATTTATAAATAATCATTTTTATAGCTTTATCTAAAAAAGTAACATTTTGCGATTAATTTTAATTAATTTAAATGTTAACTAGACGTGTTTATAATATTTTACCGATGTGCTACTACTTTCTTCTGATAAGTGCTTCGACGTGATATGCGTTTAACTTGCATTTATAGAATTATCATTTGAATAATTTACGCATTAATTTGTAGAGTTTTATATACTTGAGGTATAAATTATGAATGGGCCTCACTTCTCACACTTTAAAAATTTTTCTTTAAAAAAAATTAATTGCGAATTTGACTTTTTGTAGATAAATGCTTCGCAGTATCATTAAAAAAGTTTTATTTAATTATATTTTATTTATGTAACATAAATGGATGATAAATAGTGTAATGACCGATTGCTAAGTTAAATATCTGGTAAGTTTTTACATATGCATTTACATTAAGGAATTCACACAAATGCTTCGATGTAATTCAGAAAATCAACATCAAATTTATTTTCTGTTTCACTAGTCATAATTCGTCATTAAAAAATACACTAAACCAGTTAGGGGGACATATTACAATGAATATTTTGCAAAAAGTAAAAGTACCATCATATATCATATAAAAATAAATAACTATAAAAAAAAAACTAAAATCATTGCTTTTTAAATAAAAATTAAAATCCTTTAGAGAAATCTGAAATATACTTTACGCTTATGGAATTTTATTACTCCAATATTTTTGTACCTGGGAAAGGCTGAAAGTAATGCTTACCAAAACGAATTAAATTATTTCATCATAGCTGATGTTTGGGAATGGTAAAATAATCATGACTATCAGGAGTGCTATAACAGTTATAAGATGTATGTATATTCCATATAAGGAGATTTAGTTCCAGAGAAAAACTAAATAGTGATGAATAGTTTATATTTAAAATACAATAAGAGTTTAATTTACTCCTGTAGAAGACGAACTATAATTGAAATGGTTTCACTACTAGTTTTTTTTCTTCTAATTTCTAAATTTCAGGTCTGTACCATATTTTATGAAGTCATTAATGGTTACAAATTTGCAGAATTTCAATAAATTTAGCTGATAGTTTGAACGGATCACCACAAAGTAACTGGACTTGGACTGATGTTACAACAGAGTTTCTGTCAATTGACTTCCATCATATGTGATAATTTCACACACAGAAGGCAGTCTTTTTATAGTCCTTAGTATATGTTAATTCTTTACGGTGAAGTGCACCCAATTTGGCAGTACTCATTCATCAAAAGTTACAAACCACTAGAAATATAAAACTAATTGCTTTTAAATATTTATCACCATTTATTCTTTAACGCAAATGCCAACTTGCTGCACTTTGTTAAAAAAAAAAAAAAATAGAGTTAATGAAAGTTTAGTTCTTTTTAGTTTAGAACTTCTCATTTTAAATAATTTTTCCACCACTACAGACCGAAAATTCAAATTATCATATGAAATACCACTTTAGAAATACCACCATTACATCGAGATGACACTTTTAAAAAATGGGAGCAATTATCCTTATTCTAAAAGTTTTACTAAATAATTCGCTACTAATTCACTAAAACTTTTTAAGAAAGCGGAGCAGTTGGCATCCCTGCTTTAATATGTTCACGCCGGCACGGGCCACCGGTAGCCCGCGCTAGATTGTCTCATCGGGCGGCGCGTACCACCGGTGGCGTAACTGGTAACAACTGGTAAAAACTGGTAACAAATAAATTTCATTTTTTAGTTTTTTTCTGGGAATAATAAAAATCCATAACTACCAATTGTTTTTAACGGATGCAATTTTTATACTGAATTGCTTCTTCGCCGTGAAAAATTTCCTTACAGTGAATTGTTATTGTTGAGAATAGATTAACTCCTCCTGAATATTATCTAATATTGAAATAGTTCTTCTACCAGTATTTTCTCTTTTCCGTCCCGCTTTCAGGCCTGGGTGTGAACAGCCGGCGTGAACGTGTTAAGCAAGTAAGAGCTAAAGTATGTCGCTTCTATATGAATGCACTATCTATTTATTTCGCCATTATGACAATTGCTTTTATGACACTATGTCATATGAAGAGTTCCCAGTGAACAACACATACAGTGTAAAAAATTATATCAATATCAATGTACTGTCTGAGGTCACACTTGCGAATGTTCTGCCTGACTAAAATTTTCAATCAAAATTTGCTCTTCCAGAAAGGGAAAAAAAAATATTGGTAGTCATAGACAATCTCGTATGAAATTATTTTCTAACCAGTTTTTTCGTTTTTCCGTCCTGTATTAGCTCTCAGCCAACGCCTCCTTTAACTGAAAGCCTCCACACGGTTTTTTAATAAGTAGTCCGATCAGACCACTGTGAAGGATATCCAATTTCCGAACGAGTCATCTAATACAAAATCTAGTTGAAATAAGAAAGTGGTAGCAAATATATGACTAAAAATTTGTTTTATTTATGAATATTATTGGTTTCCCTTCTTCACTTGTCAACCACTACAGATTCAATTCTCAAATATATATGATAAATTGCTCTCAATTACTTTTATAAAAGGTTTTGGGTTCATGCGCACAACAGCTTCGCTTTTTAAATAGTCTTTTTAATAGTCGGACTACTTATAACAGACCGTGTGGAGGCTTTTTGATGTAGGAGGTGATGTCTCAGCCCAGTCCTGACCAAGAATCTACAAGATGGGTAGGAAATTGGCCATAAGCGTCCTCTTACGATGAGAAAAATATATATGATGGTTATAAAATATAAGAAATCATATATTAAAACATAAATTTTAGTAGTACTAGAAAAATATTGCCCACAATGCAGAGCAACTGGACATTTCTATCGGACTCGCACATTGATTTGGTTATCATTTCGCTCCTTCAACTTATTTATGTCTGAAATCGTATCATGCAACGAATAGATCAGATAGTAAGTTAAAAAAAAAAGTTGTCATACAGCCATTATCCCAAGCGAGTAATTCAACAAGACATCCCAAGAAAATAATTCTAGTTTGGAGTGATATAAAAGCCATAATGGAAAAAAAATGAACTCTTTTGGTGATGACTTTATTAAACGTGTTTTTTTTTCGTTTTTTAGTAAGCTGTTTGTTTTGTTAAGTTGACAAGTTTTAAAGTTCGTAAAGATTATGCTATGACAAACAAGTGAATGAAATTAAAGTGCGTGCCCAGCATGATAAACAGTTCTTTCTTTTAATTGAGTGAACCCTAAAGTTTACGCATACAAGTGTTTAAATTATTCAGTTATTTGTTGAAATATTAAGATATATAATGTTCTTCATTTTTGCAAAACTAATTTTTTTAGAAGAAAAAAAAAAAGAAAATGTTAAAATGAAATTGATTTAATTTTCATGTTTTTCTACAACTTTAATTTAACAGGGATCCCACTGGTCTTAGAAGTAGTAGAGGTTGTAGAATGTGTAGATATGATCCAAATAAGGATAGGGTATACTTTATGACAAGTTTGAATTAAGGAAGCAAAACAACGTGTATAAAGCCCAAATAAAGGCACAAAAAGAATGTAAACGAGAGTATTCTTTTGTGTTGAATACACAAAATGACAGAAGAAAGTAACGAGACAAACACATAGCGATAAGAAAAAAGTGGGGAAAGGAACAAGCTTGTATAAGATATTAACAAGCTGAATGCCATGGAGGTCACCGGTGACTGGCACTGAGTTTGTTCGTAACGCCGACTGGTGGTCACCGGTGACCGGCGAAGCCAAGATTATTAGAAACACATAATTCGAGTTAATTTTTAATTTTTTATATTATTATCGTTACTGAAATGATTTGAAGAAATTAATGCAATAAAAAATACACAAAAATAGTTTTATTTATATACAGAGAGATGCCAACTTGCTCCAGACAGCGAATAAATATTTTCGATTGGTAGTTTATTAATTGTGGTTCTTGGTTAAATAAAATTAATTTAGTAGATTTTATCCACCATTATTTCTAAACAATTCGTAGGCTTATATAATTCACCACTTTTTTTAGATATGTAGTGCTAAATCTTTTAAAAAACTAGCAAAATCTGTCTAATATTTTCAAACACTGGGAAGCTAATATATCTTTTATACACATGTTGAATTATTGTTTTGTTATGGTGGGTAAAAAAATTTAAAATTAAACTTTTAAGTTAAGATATAAATAAAGTTAAAATTTAGATATAAAGTTCAGATACGTTAAAATATAGACATTACTACCACCAAGAAAGTTTTTTTCGTCTGCTGATTACTTATAGCTGAAAATTTTCGAAAATAAAAAATAAATGAATGTCAATAAAAATCTTTGTTTACATAAATATTGGTTTCAGTAAAGGTTTGTGTTGTGTCAAGAAGAGAGGTCAACTCAGGGATGCTATTTACTCAGGCTTCCATTTGTTTCATAGGTTATCATCGGGTTTATTTGTAGTTATAAACACCGAATTTATAAAGTAGGATTATTTATAAGTAGAGAGGCTCAAGTTTATGGCCATCTCTTTGCAGCAGGCAAAATTTTAAAAATCTACCTTCCTACCAAATAAATGGTCTTGAAATCAAATTAATACTAGGTAATTAGTTCATTGAATTACTTTTTTTGAATCAATCTCAATTCCAAAAACATATCATAAGTAGAAAAAAAAATGCAAAATCATAAGCTTTTAACTCAGATTCAAAAATTATTCATTTAATTCATTCACTTCATTTTAATGCATTAAATACAATTAAAGAACTATTTAATAAGCAAGTATTTTTTTTTTAATACTACGCCAGTGTTTTAGTCACTACAGTGAGTGTCGATAACCTTAAGATAAAAATCGCTATGAATTTTCTCTGCTAAAGAAATATTACATTGGGAAAAAAAAAAATCATAAAAATTATTTTCAACTTCAAGGTTTATCCTGCTAAATTGTGAAGGAAGGGGATTTTAATCCAAACAGAAAAATTGCACCAAATCGATCAGTAGAAAGAAGATAAACTAGCGACATATTTTCTTATAAACTTACAAAAGAAAAAAAAAAAAGAGGAAGAAATTTATAAAATAATTGGATCAAATAAATCGGAGAATGGTATTCCTCGTTTCCATCATTCATAGATTCGCATGACGTATGATATGAAATCACGTATTAACGAATCTAAATCGGAAAAAAAAAAGAAACTACATTTATTTGATGTCAGATTCTGTTTCATGCTAGATTGCTTTCATGATTTCCTCGAAGATATTAATTCTATCAATAATTTCAATGCTGACAATTTAAGATTTTGAGCGATTGCAATTTTCATACAGCGTTTTTTTTTTTCTCCTTTTATTTTTATTGTTACTTTCTTTCTTCATTTTTTTTATTGTCTTTTTTTCAAAATCATGTTCTTTTTTCTAATGAACTCAACAGAAAAAGCGACTAATCAAGATTTTTTTTTTTCTTCCAATGCCCACCTGGAGAATGAGGCATCTGAACGGCAGATTTGTTGGCAACTCTTTCAGGGGCACCATATTAGGTGGACCAACGTTGCTCTCACAGTAAGTACAGATAATACAGAAAAGGGAAGAATATCCATGCCTTGCCCGTGATTCGAACCCAGAACCTTTCTGATGCAGGGCAGTTCTCTGACCCCTACATAAGCCGGTCGGCGTCTAACCGAGATATGAAATTTCAATATTTTTTTTTATACCAGGCGGATGAATTTTATATTATGCAGAAATGATAACACCAAGGAACCTTTTTTTTTTTTGGTTTTCTGTTATATGAGATTTTTTAACGGATCTTAGAAATTTCCGTATCGATGAGTTCGATTCTGTAATCGGTTTCTTTTTCCAAGCTACAGTTTTTTTTAAAATTACTACGTGGAAACCCAAGGTCGGAAGTGTCGTCATATATATATATATATATATATATATATATATATATATATATATATATATATATATATATATATATATATATATATATATATATATATATATATATATATATATATATATATATATATATATATATATTAGGATGGTACGCTCCCAGCGCCTGTATAAAAATTGTTTTTTTTAAAATTCAAATCTTGTCTTAAAAAACAGCAGTAAAAAGTTATTAATTGTACTGGTTTATCATTATTCTTTCAAAAATATTTTATATTTTCGAAAAGACGTACTATAATTTGGCTTTCAAATAAAGTATGTAAAATAAATAAGGAATACTTTTTTATGTGTTTATCAAATACCATACTTAAAATGATTTTAAATTAATCATTAAAATAGACATGGAGGCGCGATGGCTCAGTCTATTGAGCGTTCGCCTCCCGATGCGGCGAACCGGGTTCAAATCCCTGTCGATACGAATTCCGCATCCGGCTTGCGCCGACCACAGTGCTTACGTGAAATATCCTCAGTGGTAGATGGATCATGAGTTAGAGTCCACTTTCCGTCAGGCTAACCGTGGGAAAATTTCGTGGTCTTCCTCTCCATGTAACGCAAATACGGGTTAGCTCCATCAAAAAGTCCTTCACGAAGGCAAATTTCTCCCAATACTCGATCCAGGAGTCTCCATGTCTTCTGGATAGGGTTCAAAATGACAAGGCTACGGAGTTGAACATTAGTAGTCGTAAACGCATAAAATTGGATCGGTTGTTTAACGACGGCTAAAATTAAATAAATGAATTAATAAAATCGACAGGCGATTAATGAGTCGAAACCTTTCAATAATTTTTAAAAATACAAAAATATTTTCTGGATCGTATTTATTTCCCAATACTTATTTTGACTAAAATAATAAAAGTCGTGAATGCAGTCGCTTTTGTCCTTGAGGTGGGTGCTTTATGGTCATGGTTGCGATTAATGTCTTTTTATCAGTAGGAAAGATCTGTTACAATACAGAATAGCTCTTCTCATTGTTTTAACTCCACGCATCGTCTGCCTTTTCCCAGATCTCATGAACTGTTAAGTTCATCCCATTCACGTCCTGCGAAGGATTGATTTAGGATGAAATTTTAAGAATGGAACAATTTTTTTTACACTACCTGGCTGCTGATAAAACAGTCAATGCGCAGTTGAGGTTCATTGAAGTGCATGGATTGGAGGCATGGTGCGCGTGCCTATTTCTGTAGATTGATTTTCGTGTTTGTTCTTAGTGACAATAGTTGTGAGTTTAATTAACATGTCGGCAACTGGATGAGCATATGTAGTTATTAGGGTGTGTGGGGAAAAGTAGCGGAAAAGTAGCCAATTGCCATCATTATTACGACTGTCACTGATGAAATGGCCGATTTCAATAAAAATTAACGATTTTTTAGTTTTTTAAAATAATAGAAATTTAGGGTTCTAAAAATGACTCACTTTTAATTTTTTTTTCCTTTGATAATTAAATGTTAAGTTATGGATGTCTAATTAAAAAACAATTGGAAGTTAGCCCTGAAATTTTGATAAATTTTGCTTCAATTATCCAAAAATTTATATATTTAATTAAATATTGTCATAAAATTGATAATTTATTAATAAAAAAATTTAATAAAATTGATAATTTATTAATTGTTTCATCACGTACTTATATTTAGGGAATTTAAAATGAATATTTGATAGTTACTGATCGTGAAGTAATGAAAAGAAACTACAATATGAGTATAAGTTTTCAATGCATTTTCTTTGTTTAGACCATGACACGAAGAATTGAAAGACGGCTAAAAAACACTTTTCGTTTTTCAAACTCTGGCACTAAAACATTTTGCATTTAATATAATCAAATAGGCCCATGAAACGAAGGATCGAAAGACAGCCAAAAAACACTATTCGTTTGTCAAACTCTGGCACTAAAACATTTTGCATTTAATATAATCAAATAGGCCCATGAGACGAAGGATCGAAAGACAGCCAAAAAAACACTATTCGTTTGTCAAACTCTGGCACTAAAACATTTTGCATTTAATATAATCAAATAGGCCCATGAGACGAGGGATCGAAAGACAGCCAAAAAAACACTATTCGTTTGTCAAACTCTGGCACTAAAACATTTTGCATTTAATATAATCAAATAGGCCCATGAGACGAGGGATCGAAAGACAGCCAAAAAACACTATTCGTTTGTCAAACTCTGGCACTAAAACATTTTGCATTTAATATAATCAAATAGGCCCATGAGACGAGGGATCGAAAGACAGCCAAAAAACACTATTCGTTTGTCAAACTCTGGCACTAAAACATTTTGCATTTAATATAATCAAATAGGCCCATGAGACGAAGGATCGAAAGACAGCCAAAAAACACTATTCGTTTGTCAAACTCTGGCACTTAATATAATAAAATAGGCCCATGAGTCGAAGAATCGAAAAGACGCCAAAAAACACTATTCGTTTGTCAAACTCTGGCACTAAGACATTTTGCATTTAATATAATCAAATAGGCCCATGAGACGAAGGATCGTACGACGACAAAAAAAAAAAAAAAAAAAAAAAACTTTTCGTTTGTCACACTCTGGCACTAACGCATTTTGCATTTAATGTAATCAAAAAGAGCTTTTTTAACTAAAAAGCACCAAGTTCACCAAAATATATTTGCACCACGTATCGTGTGCCTTTTCCCAGATCTCATGAGCTGTTAGGGTCATCCCATCCCATTAACGTCCTGCGATGGTTTGATTTAATATGAAATTTTAAGTATAGAACATTTTTTACTCTTGATAAAATAGTCAATGCGCAGGTAGTATATATATTGGAGTGTATATATTGGAGCTAGTATATATATTGGAGCTAGTATATATATTGGAAGTGCAAAGCGTATGCCTATTTCTTTAGATTGATTTTTATGTTTGTTCTTGGTGACAGTAGTTGTGAATTTTATGTATACTTTTATTAATATGTTGGCAACTTTATAAGCATTGGTAATTATCAGGTTGTGTGCAAAGGAATCAAAGTATCTAAAATCTTTTAGCGATATTGCGGAAAAGTAGCCATTTACCATCATTAAGACGATTTCCTTAAAAAATGATGATTTCTTGAAAATTATTTTTTTTAAAAATAATAAAATTTTGAAGTTCTAATTATGTCTTGCTTTTAAATTTTTTTTGGTAATTAGAAGCTACTTTGTGATGGTCTAATTAAAGAAACTAGAACTTAGCCCCTAATTTTAGTAACTTTTGCTTAGATTACAACGATGGTAATTTTTTAATTTTTTTTTCTTGTAATAATAGATTATTTCAAAATATTTATTTTTGCCTGACAAATGGTGACTAAAAGAGTAAGAAATGGTAGAAACTCGATTCAGTTTTATACATTTAATCTATAAAATTATTTAGCGTTTAACTACCACCAAAACTTATACTGCAAACTGTTCATATTACGAAAAGAAAAACAGAGATGCCGACTGGTGCTGTCTCGCCCATTGTGCTATCTGTCCTCTTCTACTTGACGAAAGTTCATAAGCCTGAAAATATATGTAATTGCAATGTAATTGCGAGATGCCAACTTGCTCCGGAGAGCGAATAAATATTTCGAGTGGTAGTTTATTAATTGTGATTCTTTGTTTAATAAATTCAATTTATTAGATTTTTATTCACCACTATTTCTAAATAATATGAAGGCTTATATAATTCCCCCCTTCGTTGTAGTTAAGTCATACTGAAAAGCAAAAAGTAAGCAAATTTAGTCAAATATGTGCACATTTTAGTTGTAGTTATATACCGTTTTTAAGTTATGATAGCTTGTCTGGAGCAGTTGGCATCTCTGGAAAAGTAAAAGTTGCTAATTATCCCTCGGGGTCTGATCAGCGGTAAGCTAATACCTGTAACTTAAGTGTAGAGAGCAACCCGGCACGAGTGGTAATTACCAGGACGGCCGGCTCTCTACTTTAACACATATGGATGGTGTTTTCTACACTAGGGAGCGCTGAAAGCTTGGTGCCGCTTATGCATCCGGGTTACTGTTTCTGGTTTATTTCAAAGCCATTTGGCTCACAACGTGTCACTAATGTATGCCAACTTTCAAATTTAAACCTGAATTATAATGTATAAATTAATCTTGCTCCTCGAACAATTTGCTAAGACTAACATAAAATGATGCATAGTTTGCAACACGAACAAACATTAATAAACCAATGGAAACAGGCCAAATCAAGACTGCCAAAAAAGCGAGTTATTCAAAATCTAGCAACCATGTCACCTTTTTTAAAAATATATGTCTAAATGACTAAAACAAATTTTCACTTCAAACTCACCAGAATTACATAATAACATTAATATCTTATGAAATATGGCAGATTTGAGTTCAGAAATTATCTAATTTATTTCCTTTATTGAAAACAAAATAATAAGTTTGAAAATATCGCCTCGCAAAATAACATGTAGTAAGCAGATGCAAACTTTCTAACCGGAACTAGAGTGGGCATACAGCTCGAGATTGTTATTGTTTACCTTTCTACTGAAAACACCATCCATCCTCACATTCCTTTAACTCGCCCCCTTTTAAATGTATTCCCAAACAGTAAATACTGTAAATATTCGTTAGAGTTTATTTTCCCATTGTACTTTAATTTTACCTTTTCTCATGTATTTTTTTAGTACTCGTAATTTTGTTATTACCTAATAATGGCAAGGTGCCCCTTTTTTTTTCCTCTCAAGAACTCCATTTTGCTCTACAAACTTTTTTTTTGTCATGTATGTTTCTTAGTCTAATTTCAGGATGAATGGGGAAAAGGCCGTAAGGTCTCAGACGCCCAGTTCCGCCACAACGAACGAACGAAAAGTTGCTAATTTTAAAAGCAAAAGCCATCCCTTTTTACAGTTTTAATCGCCCGTGGCTTCCTTGAATTTATTAAAAAACTATGTATATTTAAATATGTATAATCATAAAATTCATCATTTACTATTTATCTCATACTTTTAATTATTTTGGTTTTTTAAGATGAAAATTAGATAGCTACTAATTATGAAATAATGAAAAGAAAACTACAATATGAATAATAAATTTAAAATGCTTTTTCTATACTTAGGCCATAGGACGAAAATTCGAATGACGGCTAAAGCACTCTTCGTTTGCCATTGTGGCTGTATGAGATTTTGCACACAATATAATTAAATAGTGCTTTTTAAATAAAAAAAAAACACGAAGTTCACCAAAAAATCGGTGCACATTGCCATTATACACGAGTTTTTAGTAGTTTTCCAAAATTGACCGTTTCAAGATACTTCCAGAATTTTTGCTAAGTTATATATTTTTCAAATAAGGACCTGGCAAGGAGATTCGTTTAATTGGAGATGAAGTTTACAAAATATTACGTGTTCATAATAAAATATTATCTATAATGTTAAAATTGCATTGAATATGCGCTATTTATTATTTATTATACCCAGGAGAATAATATTTTATTATAATTATTAAGACTTGTGAAGTTATTTGTATATATATTTGTATGTAATTTTTGCATAAAATTTTTTTTATTATAAACTATACGAAATTAAATTTAATGTCTAGTATATTATCAGATTTCAGGTTTTACAAATATTATTTAAACATGTCCCCAAAAATTTTAAAAATAGTTAATAACTTTGAAACAAACTATTTTACAGCAAATTTTATTTCAACTTGAAACAGGAGGGAAAAAATTGTTAGGTCGTAGTAAATATAATTACCATCAAAATAATAATAATAATTGCATTGAAATTTAGATTAATTTTTTATAAGCTAAGTGAGTTTTTTTTCTTATATCAATTACTATTCTTATATCAATTTCAATTCCAAAAATATTTTAATTTACCTTTACTAGAAATAAATGGCTCATTAAAGGGTTAATTCTCTTATTCACATTCTCTGGAAAAAAACATGTGTGGTCTTTACCACTTGTTCCTTGATTGAGATACATTTTAGATAGCTTATTTCTGCTGCATTGATGAGCACAGAACCAAAGTTGAATCAATTTTAATAACCAGTTTTAACTAGATAATAAAAGGTTCAGAGTGGACAACATACGTAGTGCCCAGCAATATTTGCCTCACTGGAACAATGCAAACAACTCGAAAAAGAGAAGATGGGGGCCGTTCGATGATTTTCTATTTTAGTTTAATATATGCCAAAAGATAAATATATGCTAAAACCTTGTTCCTCTTTAATTTATGTATATTGAATTATATTCTTTTAATATGCTTGATACAAAATATCTTTTAAATATTCTTATACTTTTTAAAAGAGGATTAACATAAATGTTTCGCGCTAAGTTTTTTACTTGAGATTAAAGCTACTATTTGAAAAGGTTTGTCATTCCATATGTTACATTTATAACCAATTCATATTTCTTCCATTGGAAGTTGAATGGGGCCAGTGTGGGCATGTCCACACTAGCCCCACTACCATACGTTTGCACTTTGTCAAGCGTTTGTTTATGCTTAATGTTGGTTAGTTAAAATTATATAGAGCAAAAGTAAATTTCAAAATAGATTTTAAAAAAAACTATATTGTTTAGAAGATATTATCATTTTTTGTGTTGAAATCCTGAAAATAATATAAGTGAGGTAAAGACAAAATTTGAAAGTTAATTTTTCACCTTTAAAACTTTCTTTTACGAATTTTAGTTAAAACATTTTCTCGCGGTGCGATTATGCAACTGTACATGGAATTGAAGATCAATATTGCAAATCTACGATACCTCGCGGAAAAAATTTAACCAATTAATAATGAAGTTATTCAATATGTTTACTCTAACTCCATGTCCACACTAACCTCTCCTCTCTCTCTCTTATTCATATAAGCACGCAGTATTTGCTAACCCAATTTTAGTTGAAATAATTAATGTTCCACAAGTATAAATAGAATATTTTGATTAAAATACTCTACATTTCAGGGGTAGAAAAAAAAAATTCTTATCAAAAAGTTGCTGAAAATATATGTTTTGGAAACGAGCGTGTAAAGGAAAATTCAATACGCATTTTTTGAATACAGTCAAACCCCGGTTTAACGAACCTCTATTTACCGTATTTACCGATTTAACGAATTTTATGAAGTTCGTGAAATAGATTTATAGGAAACAATGAATAGTGACTGAGAAGTCGATGATAATGAAACTGTTACGTTTTCATACATACGAACTGTTACAATGTTAACCCATTGATAGAGGTGCGTAAACAAGTGCAAACCGGTTTCATCCGAGTAAATAGAATACAGCTGTATAGTATCTCCTGATAATTATAATTTGCACGGTTTGGAAACAGTGAAAACTTACCTAATGTCGCAAGATTTAAATTTCTTCTCTTCATGACGTCGGAAAAACACTTTTTTAAAGTATGAAATCAAGGAAATAACCTTACTCATGAAATGCTTTGAAATTTCAAATTAATCAGCGCGTAATCATTTGCGGAATTCCTGAATAAAAAGTGTAATATTTCTATTTATTTTGTAGTCAGGGGTCTGTCCAGACATTTTGTAAAAGGTCCGGTTTTTGTAAAATTGTGAAAAAATTACTCGTAATTTGTGAATATAAAATGAGAGTTATGTCACATTCTTTCAACCAGGGTCCTGCTTTTATGAATTTGTGCAAATAGGGTCCGGTTATTGCAAAAAACTTTTTCAAGGAGTTTTTAAATTGTAAATAGATACAAGATTATGCTCAACACTGTAATATTATAATTTAAAAAATTAAATTTTCAGAAATAAACAGCAATTGCTGCTTCTAAATTAGAGATACAACATACAAATATTTGGTATTTAGCCTATACTGCTGAACGCAGAATATTCATATCGAACGAATGAATGAATGACGGAAGAAGCGTCTGCTGAAGACAAAACTGCTAAACGAATCTGCTTCGTTTACATCTGTCTTTCTTGTTTTCGCCCCTGGGAAGGGTTTATTCGATTAACAAAACAGTAATGAAAATAAACAAATTTGTGAAGGGTCCGATTAAAAGAAAAATCATTTTGTGAAGGGTCCGTTAACGGTCCCGAATTTCTTCTAAACAGACCCCTGGTAGAATAAGAGAGGTTTGAATAGTTCATAGGGTGTCATTTTTTTATATGTTACCCCCGATATTACGAAGTATCCCCGATTTACCGAATAATATTTTCGGTCCCTATGAATTCGTTAAATTGGGGTCCGCCGGTATTTCAAAACTTTAATCAAAAATATACTCACGGTGTACCGGTGTATTTACACGGTGTACCGTAATTAAAACCTATTAAATATATTTTTAAAACGTTTGTTAAAGCTGAAGCAAGAAAAGCTTGTTCATTAAGAGTCGTAAATTAATATTTAAGCGAAGAAGAAATTAAAACAGCAAAAATAATGTCATGATCTATCGAATCACTATGCATTTGGACGGGGAAAAAATACCAAAAGTATGTTTGATTGCTGATACCTTCCAATTTTTATCAGCCAATCAAACTGGTTTTGATGGTTTTCCTCCCGTCTTCTTTTTACCGCTACCCGGCTTTTTTTTTGTTTCTTTTCCGTTTAAATATTATTTCACGCCCTTTAATGCGCATACTATTTTGTCGTCATTTTTTTAAATGATTCAAAAATAAATATCTAGAGAAATGATTACGGAATACCCTGTTTATCTTTTAGGTCAATAATTTCGTCACGTTAAAGAAAATAATTATCGCATTTTCTTTACTGTCTCGTTGTCAAAACATAATTTAGAGCAGAAACTATTTGATAACAATACTTTTACCTGCTTAAAAATGGTAGTGAAACTCCAATTAAAATATCCATTTAAAAATTATTTAAATGAATATAAATAGAATAGTTAATTTGAATTTTATTCATACATAAATACTTTTTTCATATATCTTCATTCATTCTTTGTTTATTATCAGGTCTTGAAGCATGGCATTTAGTTGATGATGTTAAATGATAGAGTGACGTTTGTTAATATTGCGTATACGATTTTACTAAACTAATTAGATCTTCAGCGAATCAAATTGATTCTAAATATCGATCATTAGGAATTATCTCATTTTCAATAGCATTCTATTCAATTAAAGCATTTCAAATACTTTCATTAATTTTAGATCCACGTATTTGTGTCATTCTTAAAGTTCATGATGCGTCATGGTCGATTTTTATCATGATGTAATGAAACATATTATCGTGTCATCACTGATGATATCGTAACTAAATATTATCATTGCATCAATGTCATGTAGTTTTATTAAGAGTGACATCTGAATATGGGAGAAAAGGGAACGTTTAAGAACAAACGATTCTCATCATCATTATATACTTTCACCTGGGCCCTTTTACTATTTAGTTTAGCAAAGCTGTCAACTTAGATTGTCACAAATTTTAACAAATGGCAGTAAAATAATAATTAAATATATATTTTTTTCCAAAATTTAAGCTACTTAGCAATACCAAAAAGGCATAACGTCTTGGCAAGCCGAACTTACATACGTAAAGAAGGGTGACAAAATAAAGCAATAATTCTATGTAAATACTCCTTCGTTTAGCAGCAAATAGTTTGGAAGATTTTACATGGCAATATTGTTGAAAGATCATGCTTGCCTATTTAAGTAATTAGATAAGAATAAAAAATTATTTATTAATAACTAAAATCTTCAGAAGCATTTTATATAAAAATTGCAATCTTCTGAAATGTTTTAAAAATTGCTGGTATTAAGGCAAGAAAGAAATACTCTTGATATTATTGTAATGTATTAAAAAATTCCGTTATTCAGTTGTTTTTTATTTTTATTTATGTATGTTACTTATTTATTTATTTTTTCTTTGATACGAAAACTTTAAACATGATTTTAAATTTTTCTACCGTTTTCAATGAAAAAAATTCAAGTCGTGCTAATTTGAGGGAAAGTTGTAACCTATTTTTTTTATTTTAAGTATATAAATTGATCTCCTGTATTTAGTAACCAACATCTCTATCTTATTTTACAAATTTCCATTCAATCTTAACTAGTATTTTATAAAAATATTTTTATACACTTCACTTGAAGAGATGAATACAAGTTCTGGAATCAAAAATAGCTTATGCCCATCAACAGAGATGCAGTTTCTAAAGTCGAACGTTTAGCTCCAACAGGCCTTCGAATTTCAGCTTTGACTTCTCCTACTAGCAACCGAATGTTTCGGATTTTCCGTAAAATATAGTATCTATATTCATAATGTTAGTAAATTTATGCTTTTCATACTAGGGGGTATAAATTTAATCTAAAATATATTTGACAACTACTACGTGTAATTATATTAAATTTCAATTAAAATCCATACGAATCTTACAATAAAGCATTCAAGATATGGCAAAATAACATATATTTTTGTCAACATTTGTCTTAATAACGATTGTTAATCCATTTCTACTGGGGAAAATCCATCTTATCCATTTTAAGTTGGCAACTATGGAGATTTATTCAACATTGCCAATATGCAGCACCATTAATACGATTTGACGCCCGGTGGCTGAGAGGTAGCGCTTCGCGCCCCCGTGCCATAGGTCCTGGGTTCGATCCTCGGGCCGGGCAAGGTTGACTCAGCCTTTCATCCCTTCAGTGGGTCGATAAATGAGTACCAAGCATGCTTGGGAACTAAACACTGGCGTTCCACGTTCGGCTGACCACCTGACCGGAACATCTGCTCCTGCACCCCAGAGCCCAAGGTCAAGAAAACTGAGATGGGCACAGTAGGCCTTGGCCAGTGGGCTGTCGTGCCACTGAGTTTAGTTGTTTTATTAATACGATTTAGAAAATTCCAAAAGTTCGTATCAAATTTTTCTCTTGTCTCCTGAAAAATGTTTGTTTCAAATATTATTTGCAAGCAAAATTACTTTCAAAATTTCTGTTCAGCGAAATTGCATGAATTATTGAGAACTAGCCACCCTTTAAAATTATCTTATAAAAAACATAAACGTTAATAGTAACTAAGCCGAATGCACAGCACAACTGTATTTATATATTCTAATTCTTCAACCCCACCTCCGATCCTAACATCGTAACTAGTTTTAAATAATAAATTAACCAAATCCTTTCTGCCCAAATTTTTTTCTGAATGACTACTTTTTTAACCTTACTTGAGTTATGCCTGAGTTATAACCTAACAAAATTAATAACAGCTATGCTACTTATAGATAGAAAAATACCCGAGTTTATGGTGCCATTTAAGAGAAATACATATGTAAATTCTGCTTTTTTTATAAATATAAAATTCTGTTTGGAAATTTACTTTTTCCCAAGGATGTTTTTCATTTCCTCCTCATAAAAGTTATTAATAGATTTTTTCTGACTTTTCAAGCATTAAACTTCAGAATTTATTTTGCTGTGGTCTAAAATTGAATTTTTAAAAATCTGAGGAAACAAAAAAAGACTAAAAAAATCCTGTTAAAAGTTTACAGGAAGTATATAAATATAGGGACATTTCCTCCATATATATTTTACATTATAACCGGCGTTAACCAGCTGATCCATTTTTAAGTATACGACTATTGATGTTCAACTCCGTAGTCTTGTAATTTTGAACCCAAACCAGTAAATAAAGGAAATTCTGTATCATGTATTGAAACAAACTAATCTTTGTGGTTAACTTTTTTACGGTGCAAATCTACATTTGCGTAAGATTTAAAAGAAAGCCACGGAAACTTCCCATGGTTAGTCTGAAGGTAAGAGGATTTTAAATCCTGACAAACCTACAGCTGAGAATGCTTTACGTCTACACTGTGATCGATTTAAAGCGGGTGCTGGATCGAATGGGCCAGCCATCGCTTGGATTCGAACGAGGGACCCTTCATCGGAAACAGCTCTATCCCCTGAGCTATGAAATGTTTGTCAGTATAGCCGATCGGAAAAAGTCGCTGCTCCGGCTTATTGGTTCTGTCCTCTAAAGATGGCAAAAAAGTGTAAAATATGTTCATGTAATTTAAGAACTTATTTATTATTTGAATGGTTTTCTTGAGCCTTCTGATTTTAAAATGCTCTTTTGAATAAAAAATTTTTAAATTCTTTTTTCTTTTTATCTAAAAAGGAATGGTCCTTTTTGGAGAAAAAGAAAACCTTAACATAGAATATTTGTGATATTATTAGTTTGTAAAGCTTATTTTACATTGAGTAAAACTTATTGTGATGAAGTTGTAAATTCCGGATGGTCACAAAACCAAAACTCAGAAGGAAAAAAAATTCCCTGACTTTTTTCTTTTTCTTTTATCAAACTGATTTTTATCAAATCTTCCTGAATTTAACAACTTGTGGCATACCATTTAATAAATAATTTTCCAGATTTTTAAAGCCAAAATATATTAAAAATATTTCTAATTGCTTTTAGAATTGAAAATAGAGAATAATTTTTCTTAAAGAAAAATTACAATAAAACAATATTGTAAAAAAAATATTTGGACTTATGTACCTGAAACTCTTAATAATTTCCTTTTAACTGACCTTTGGGCTATTTAAAAAAAATTCTTAGACATTTCTCTCCCTGTTCAGTGTCCCTCCTTGTTTTCCCTGTTCAGTGTCCAGTGAAATACCACTATTACTGAGAGAAGAAACAGAAAAATCATTTTTAATTCTCTAACTTAAACTCAGTCACCATTTGAGCCAGGTTCTTAACAAAATGTGTTTGCCAATCTTCAGATATATAAGAAAAGTGATGACTTACAAAAATTCGAAATAATGTTCTGTAATTATTTGGAATTTTGGAAAATAAAGAATTTAGCAGCAAGAAAGAATTAAAACATAAATTCTTAATTTTCGAAAATTAGTTTTTAGAACTTGTTTACAGACTGTATAAAAAATTAGTCTTTTCTTTTTCTTTTTTTTTTTTTAATTTCAAATGTTCTATTAATTTGAAAGTGTACAGAAAATTTTAATTAAAATAACACATCTTTAACAAAATGTTTTTGTGCATAATTTTAATCTACCTTATACAATTTTGCTGCACACGCATTAGAAAAAGTATAATTTTTTTGCAATAATAGTCTGTGTTAAAATGGCAGGCAAATTTGAATTTACGAAAATTGTGCTGCAGTTTGACTCATTAAATTCTGCCACCTGGGGTCAACCTAGAGCAAACCATGAAGTTTTCGAGCCTTGGTGACTCAAGGGACAGAGTGCTCACCTCCCAGTGAGGAAACACGGGTTCGAATTCCAGTGATGGCAGGCCAATATGAATTCCGCACCCGCCTCGCACCGACCACAGTGATGACGTAAAATATCCTCAATGGTAGAAGGGACTTGGGTTAGAATCCTCTTGCCGACAGGTTAACCAAAGGAAGTTTTCGTGGTTTTTTCTCACCATTCAATGCAAATGCGGGTAAGTTCCATCAAAAAGTCCTCCTCGAAAACAAATTTCTCCCAATACTTAATCCAGGAGTTCTCTTGTCTTCTAGAATGGGTTCAAAATTACAGGGCTACGTACTTGAACATGAGTAGTCGTAAACTTAAAATTTAATCGGATGTTCAACGCCGAAAACGTACGTTATAAAATAAAAGATTAAAACTCAAACAAATTGTGGCAGGATTTACTCAGCAGGAAAATAATTCGCAATAATTTGTTTGCATTATGATATTTTGAAGCGAATTTTTTCATCAAAACAGAATTCACTACAAAGCATTTCTACTGCGGTATAGAGCCCTTAAAAAAAAAAAAAAAAAGCCCAGGCATAAAAGTGTTAAGGGTAGTCAAAATATTTTCTTTGAGATAACGTTATATGCTAACGTTTAGTGTCAACATTAAAGAGAAGAACACACTTTTCAGTCACTGATGAAAGAGTTATGGTACAACAAAATGCCACGGATGAGTAAGCAAGATACAAGTGTCGTGAGAGTGGAAGCGGGAAATGGATAATTTTACCTGCCCGCACTCCCCCTCAGTCCCTATTACTTGTGATTACAAAGATATTGCTGAGATTGTTATCATTTGTCTGTTTTGAGGATTTCAACCATTTTTCCCTTCGGTTTTTGTGATTTTCCAACCAAATCCTATGACTAAAAAAATATTTTTTTCTCTTCCAGTTCTCATCGTCTGCTGGCTTCTGCGCAACTCAACTCAGCTACTCAAGTAGTATTCTGATATTATTCTAAGCTCAGTATTTGCCTGGCTTCGATGACTAAAATTGGTCCTGAATTTTAAATTAGCATAATCTTTTTCTGGCTCATTCGGTTCTAAGAATGTAAATAAGGAATTCCTAGTTTTAGTTGATTGCGAGAATCGTTTGCAAAAATAAATTTAATGATGTGTTACGATTTGGGTGATAATTTTCATTTATAAGAGTTAGAAAAATGCAAATTTGAAAACAATAATGTTGGATAATAAAAAATATATATTTTTATAAATAAAAAAAAAGAAAAATTATTTTTTATTCTTCTTTATGAAAGGAAATATTTAAGAAAAAAAAGAAAGCCTGAAATTAATCTGAAAAGATTTTCTAAAATACAAAAGCTCTCTCTCTTAAAAACGATTTTTTGATTACAAGACCCAGCATTATTTTTACTTTAAAACCTCCTTCACAGCTGGAGAATCACAAATCGAGAAAAAATATCTTTCAGTCTAAAATCGATACTTCTCAAGTGAAAAATTTTTACTCTCTACGTAGAGTAAAAACAATATTAAAAATTTTTTTAAATATATATATATATATATAAAGCGGAAAACAAAATTAAGGAAAAGATATAATCTTGTTATCAGCTCACATGATTATATCTGAAAAAAAGAGAACTTTCTAATATTGTATTAATACGTTTATAACGAGCTCGGATTTAACGAGAACTCGGACTTACCGAGGGAAACGAGAATATTTGGTTGGATCAATGTTAAGTCTATGGAACAGAAGTCGCTTTTAACGAGCAAGACCCGGTTTTAGCGAGCAATATTTTTCTGTCTTGCAATCTTTTTTCTCATCTTTCTGTCTCATCTTTTTTTCAAAATTTTAAGAAATGCGCGCGAAATAAAAAAAAAAAACGCGAACTGAAACTTAATTGCCCTTATCGCTCTAATCTAAAGCATAAGAAAAGTCACGTGAGAGTAGGCTGTGACGTATCGATATCGCGCCTTATCGGCTGGTTGGTTATCATTAAATTAAGAAAAGTATTTAATTAAATTAAATAATGTAATTAAAGTAAGTAAGTATGAATTCAATTTTAAGTAAACTCAGTCATTTGACCTCCCAAGACCCTCTCTAGTTGCACGCCTGCCTTAAGGACCCGTTTATTACGAGCACTCGAATTTAACGAGTACATGTTACGGTACCTTTGTGCTCGTTATAAACGAGTTCGACTGTATAGCCAAAGCATGGAAGAACATATAAAGAATTTTCAAGGAGGAAGAAAAAAAATTATTAAAAAATTCTTTTTGAAAAATATTTAAACATTTATATATATATATATATATATATATATATATATATATATATATATATATATATATATATATATATATATATATATATATATATATATATATATATATAATAATTGCAGATAACAAATTTTTATCTAAAAATTTCCCACGCCAACTGCCTTTAGACTTCGATATTTTAACTAAAATCCTTTTTTAAACTATTATAACTAAATCTTATTTAATGATGTAATCTTATGACATTACCTAATCGCACAGCATATTATAATAAGCATCTAAACGTATTAACAGTTTTATAATTATTAAACAGTGGATAAATGATAATACTTCAAGTATAACCTTAGTCTGAAGCAGTATCCATTCACTGTATGCAATAGAAATAGTGACCACAAAATTGTAGAACATTCGGAATTATCTTTTCGCACTATTACTAAATAATTTCTTTTTTGGGTAGAGGATTTAGTAACTGAGTTTTCAAAGTAAACAACAACAAAAAAAAAATTGTAGGGGAAGTATCAATGGTAACGGGGCAAAATAATTAGGTTTAAATTGTATCACAATAGAATCGGGAACCAAGTTAGTTAATACGAGACCAAAAAGGCGAAAATATTTTTTTTTCTTTTTTAGTTCTTTCAGTAACATATTCAGAGTTCCCACTACCTGGAAGGAATAAATGAATGAGTGGTAGCTAAGATTTTTCAAAACGACTGAAAAATATTTAAATTTATCTTTCATTTGTGAAGTACGAAATTATTTCCGAGTTGTTTTTTTACACCCATGCACATTTCTTTTAAATTATATATTTTTTGATAGCTTAAAGCATCCCTTTTGCTACCTCTTTAAAAAAATTTTCCAGACAGTGGAAACCCTGATATTATATCAGCATCATTAGGGCAAATGAAAAACATTACAATTCTTTTATAATTAGATTATAATAATATGCAGAAAAATTTAGCTTATCAAATCAATTAATGTGTTCAGGTCAAATTTTACATGTTTATTTTTGCACTCCTTTCAACATCACGAAAGGAAAATATTTTGCTCTAATCTTTAAACCTGATGCAAGAATAGCATATCAGTTATTTTACTCAACGGCCGTAAATTTCTATAAAGAGAAAAAACATTTTTAATTTTAAACATTTTCAATTTGCTTTAAGCTACATAACCAAATATTTTATTTTTTTAGCTTTAACTTTACTTTAAAAATAACACTGAGAAATTAAAATATCTCGTTTAATTGAAAAATAAACAAAAAAATTTTAGTCTACAACCACTATTTTATTTTTAATAGGATTTTATTTTAACTACCTTGGCATGTTAACGATTTAAGTAATTAATATTTAGTTCTAAAAATGTAAATAGTGTTATTTAAGTGAAATCTAAAAATTCAATATTTCGTTTACTTTAAATAAGATCAAAGCTTTTATTTTTTAATTCTAAAGTAGATTTGCTGCTACTTTTCAGTTTTTTAAAACACGCGGCGGCCACTGTTTATATGTCTCAACGTAATCTTGAGAATTATATCTTACGGATTACGATGACATTTAGTAAAAAAAATAAAATACTCATTTTTTTTTTTCGAAAACTTAAGATTATTCAAAGTACAAATCAATATGCAAAATTAGTATAAATTATACTTTTAAAACAGTAACTAGCTTTTAACTTTTTTAAGACTCAGCCTGTATGTTTATGTATGTTATTCATAAATTCTATATGTGCATACTGGTAATATATTCATTTTAAAACAAGTTTATACTGAGTAAAAAAAAACTTTCTCTAATAGTATTCTTTAATAGTCTCTCTATTTTAATATTAAAAACAGTCACTAAAAACATAAAATTAGATCCTAAAATTAATAATGTATTCTCGTGTGAATGGATTATCTTTAATTTCTTAGATTAATGCTCAAAACAAAACTATCTTTAGTAGCTCTTTTTACGTTTTGCGCTATTTATACAAGAAAAAAAAGTACTTTCAAATTACATGAGGTCTTAGAAGGTAAAAAAAATAAATAAATAAATAAAAATAAATATAAAAAAAACTATCATAGACTAAAAACTATCAAACTACTACAAACTATCTCTACTTGGCACTTTTGTCAAGCTATTTATGTTGTTGTTGTTGTCGCCGGCCATTAAGACACAGGGGGTGCGATTGTACTTGTTTTCCAGTGGCGCCATCTATGGCCAAGAATTCGACTTCTGCCATACCCATACGCCACACCCGTTTATAGGGCGTACCCATTCGTCTGCAAATCGTAATTTTGACCTGAACCGGAGAACGATCAATCTGCAATTCAGTACCCCCAGAGGTATTAAATTGTTATGGGAGCATGGAGGACTGTGTGACCGGACTGATTTGACGTGCTCCGGTAAGCATTTTATACACGGAGAGTCTTTGCCCGGCTAGATTCTAACTCCCGTTCTTAAAACGTGAGTTCAACGCCCTGTCAACCATCAGGCTATCCTGGCCTTAGTTATGTATGTTATTATATGTTTAAAAAAACTTAATTTTCACATGAAACATTAGTTTTATGGTAAAAAAGCTATTTTAAGGATGCGAAAAATGTAATTTAACACCTGGCAGCCTGACAGCTTTTCCAAAAAAAAAAATGCATTACAGCTGTTAGAGTGAAGGAAAGATTTCATATAAAAGCAGGAGCTAACTTGTCTTCATAGCTACAGCTTCAAGTTTCAAAAAAAAAAAAAAAAACGGTGAACGATTGTAATGCTGATTACATATATGCTGAATCATTTATATTTGCAATAATCACAAATAGAAATTTTTTTTTGAAAAACCGAGAGGAAACGAAGTAGTTTTGCTACCACTTTTTAAACTTTTTTATGGATTGCAAAAATTTCGAAAACTTATTTTTACGCAATCCTCTTGTAATGTGTTAATTTAAAAAAAAAAAAAATTTAAATTTCAGCTTAGAGAATTTTGATAAGAGCTCTATCCATATCTCAAATCATATTCACAAAATGTTTTAAGATCATTGGGGGAAAAAATCGTACAATATGTATAAAAACGATGGTTTTAGTGAATTTTAAAGATTATAAGATTATAATATAAGATTATATATAGACATATTATAAGATTTGATTATTTTAAATTGCTATATTTATCTTCATAAAACTATTCTATTTAAAGATATCTACATAGAAATTCGTCTAAAAACAGATAAGGAGAAATTTTCAGATTTAATCTTATCAAAACTATAATCGGAGAAACTAAACTCTTCAAGAACCTAAATATTTCAATTCTTATCTCTTATCAGAAGATCAGTTAAGAAAATATAAGCACTATTAGCTCTGCTAATTAAGCAAAAAAGAAAAAAAAACTATATACGCAATGACCCCAACCTAGTATAAAATCGACCATTTAATTAAAATTTAAGTCATGTAGTACAAATCGTTTTCATCAAGGCTCCTCTTAAGTTATAGAGTGAGCTTATAAAGTTATCAAATTAAATAATCTGAGATGGATTAAGCTAAGATAAATCATGTGACGGTATTTCAATAATTGACACTTAAAAACGAAGATAAGAAAGAATTTTGGAGCCTTTGGAGGAAAAACCTGCTAGAAAAATATTGCGTTACTTTATGGAAATACGTGTTTTAAAAAATTCTAAATTTTTCTAGATTTTTTTTATATATGTATATATATATAATTCGTTTTATCTCGTACATAGTTGAGTGATATGTGATAATTCATAATAATAAAAAGAAAACTTTGTTAATTGTGTGTCTCCCTCTTATAACTCCCAAACTGTTTGCGATACGATCATAAAATTTGGAAAATAGGAGAAAGGAAATTTACTCCCAATCCTAAACATCGTTCAAAACTTTCAATTAGATCGTTCAAGAGATATCTTTTTCTCATTGGTTTAGAGATAGCGCCATTGATTTAAATGCAATTGTAGACGATTTTAAAAATAGCGTTTGCTCGGGAGAAACGTTTGAAAAAAAAAAAATTCTCCCATTAGCTTTTAGCATTAGCCATTGTTATAAAATAAAGTACAGGCGGCCATTGAAGTTGGTTCTGTTTTTTTTTTTTTTTTTCCAAATATTTAAAAATTAATACCAATAATGTTCCCTAGCTTCAACCCTATTTAATCCAAAAATTAGTTAGTTGCACATTCTTTAACATTAAAGTTATTTTTTATTCATTAGGTCAAGTAAGTCCAAAGATAAACGGCGGAACTACACCACCAAATTAGCATTTCTAAAGTTATCTGAAACCAGGTTCTTTATTTTGTTTATAGTTAAGCAAAAAATTTAATAACCATGAAACTTAAAAACTTAAAATGATCTCTAATCGAAATGGAAAAAAATGTAAGCTATGCACTATAAAAGCAAATTAAGGAAGAAGAAAAACAAAACATTCGCTTTTTAGGACACTATTAATATTGACGCCAATGATGCATAATAAATTTTGATAATTATTACTTCTGGTATTGTAATAATAGGCATTATTTAATGTATTCTAGTAAAGGTATTTAATATAGGTACCCCTTGGTAATAGGTTTTCAAACCCCTTCCCGAATGGGAAAAGTACAGGAAATTACTTAATTGTGGTAGATTCGAATTAAGTAATGTCCCTATGCTAAATGATACTGATTAAACAAACAAAAAAATTTATTTAAATTTCGTAATTTTATATTTAAAAAAAAGAAAATTTTCATGGCCACTAAATTGCTACAAAGATAGTTCTAGTGGCAACTTATATTAATTTGAAATTAACATTTTCGACCTAAGTATAAACGACACAGAAACAAAAACATTTATATTCCAAGTTTAAAATTTAATGCACACAGAGTTACATACAAAAAATTAAAATTCTGAAGTATTGATCTTTATAGTTAGTCTTTAATTTACTTTGTAGTCTTATTAGTTAACCCTTTGCACTCGAGAGGTGACTGTCAGTCACCACTGTCGCCTGTAAATTACCCGCCACTCTAATTGTGAAATTTTTTTCATCTTAATGTTCAGTTACCACTTCATTCAGTGATCTCTGGGTATTATGTGGTAAGTTTGTAAAAAATCTTTCTAAATGTTAGTGGTTGCGTCCAATTTTTTAACTGCTAAAAGAATTTCGAGTGCAAAGGGTTAATATTTATTACGGTGTGATGAGCTTCGAAATCCATGATTTGTTTAATCTAATGCTAAAAGCCACGGGGATATAGTGTAACAAATATCAGTGTTGATCAGAGCAACTTGCTCCGCTTTGTAAAAAAAAAAAATAAAAAATAAAAAATAAAAAATATATATATATATATATATATATATATATATATATATATATATATATTCTAGTAATAACGAAATTTAAGTAATCCAGTATTTAAGTTATTTTTCCACCACTACATCTGTTGTCGAATTCGGAAACCTTTGACATTTTTACATTATTTCCAGGTTGTGATGGGCTATTAATTCTAATTTATTAAAATATTAACACAATACCATTGCTTCCACGTGGAAAAATATTTTCAGAAATCGCGGATATTCCATTGTAGTTGAAGGATATATGTTTAAGGCTGTTTTTCGAAGGCTCTGTCGTCATAAGAAAGGATGCTTTTTTGCAAATAATACGCTATTTTCATAACTGCTGTAAGTTTGCAACAATTACTCATGACTTTTAGGTCAAATTTAGCCTATCTAAAGCTAGCGCTGTCGACGCTTATTTTGAAAATGGCGCAAAACGTCAATATGGAAAAAAGCCACAGTTTTGTAAAAATGGAAAGTGTTCGTAGTCTAAATTTTTAATATTTAAAAATTTACTCCAATGCCACATAGTCTGAGAGCATAAAAAGTTTTAAAAACTGAAAACAAGGTAATGATTTTAATAGTTTTCATTTATGCGGAAAAATGTCGTCAAATCGGTGAATTTTTTAAAAATTTAATTACTTTAAAATAATTAAGTTACTTGTCCGTTTTCAAGTCCGGATAATTCTTCACGGCAAGAAGGTATGTATAGTTTATAATTATTACTTTGCTGTGGCTTTTTCATTTTCCTTAGCGAAAGAGAGTCAAAAAACCATGTTAAGCTCTTTCGTCAAGAAAAAAGAGGCCACTTCTTTCTTCAGCTTATGTGATATGCCACTTTGTTACAGTTGAGCCTTTTACCTCAGGGCAGCATTCTCAGACCGATTCTATATATTTTAGACACTTATGGTTTTCCAATTAATAGAGCAGATTGCAATAGTATTACAGCTTTTTATGCATACGACACAGGAATCATCATCAAGTCAAGAAATCCAAATACAGCATGACAGGAACTACAGGATCAAATTCATGAAATAGAAGATCGGTGAGTTAAATGGAAAACAGCCGTAAAAGCAGACAAATTTCAAATCCTAATCATACAGAAAAGAAGAATAAAAATTCTACCACAATGCAAACCAAAACTGTTCAATATCCAAATACCAACAGTCAAAAAAGCAAACTACCTCGGCCTCATACTAAATAGCAAGCTCGCCTGGAATGACCATATCAAAAATATAATAGACAAAGCAAATGCAGCAACAATAATAATACAACCACTCATCTATAACCAGAATGTCTCATTAAAACTAAGAAAACTACTTTGTACATTAATGATCAGATCAAGATATGCCTCACCTGCCTGGACAACCATACCGGAACATCTCATGAAAAATCTCAACCAATGCCAGAACAAGAAACTCAGAAAAATCATCCGTGCCAGATGATTAATCAGAAATACAAATATTCAGAAAGATCACAAGATCTCGACCTTATCACAATATATTCACAAATTAAACGCAGATTTCTTTGACAAGGCCATGAAATGCAATACAGTGAACTTCAACCAATTTTGAATATTACAAAAAGATATAAAATTAAAACCAATTGCTTCTCACTTTACATCCGACACCTCATATCACAATCATTAAAATAAATAACTAATCACGCAAATCCATCCATAGCATCAGATTCAACAACAATACTGGCAACTTGATCAAGCGTTGACCATCAATCTACATTCAAAGATACGCACAGTTTAAAGCAAGCTGCTTCTTTTAATTTTCATTATTATTATTTACTCAAGCAAGGTGCTTGAATCCCGTTAACAGCCACCACAACGACAACTAACCATAAAGATCTACTAAAAATATAAAAAAGAAACATGATGGATGGGATAGGGGCTGCTGCGCGGCCCAAGTGCCCAGCTCTAATATCAAGACCAGGCAGTTGAGCCTTTTAAAAAGTTAGCAAAATAAACAAACGCTCTAGAAATTTTAGTATGTAGTTCTCTGCCGTTTTTCAAAATATCTTGTGGAATCTGGAGTAGTTGCTATCTCTGCATTACGTAAGCACCTATCGGGGGGGGGGGGAGATTTGTGATTTGTTTATTTTTGCTGACAAGGTGGGAGGGGGATTATGAGCAATGTTTACGTAAGACATTAAAATCCCTTTTTTTTTCCAAATTTTTCTGAAAAAGCAAAATAAAAAATGCAACTACAAATTTCACATGAGAAATTTTCAATAGTGGAATAATAGTTGAAATCGTAGAAAAAAACAGATGGAAAAAAATTTTCTTCGGAGAGTTTTAAAGGTCTACAGTTTTAACCACAAAAGATTCTAAGACCTAAAGGATATTCAACTCAAGCTTTTTTAAAATTAATTAAAACGCAAACTTTGTCTAATTCAATTTACGTCTTTTAATTTGAATTAAATCATTAAGCCAAATTCCTACAGTCAAAGTTATAACAAAAACTAAGGGGAGGTGTGTTGCAACTTTCTTATGCAAGCATGGGAGGGAGCTTATAATTTGCCTATTTTTACAGACAAGGAGGGAGGGGAGTCCAAAATTGCCTAAAATATGCTTACGTAATATTTGAACGATCGCTTATTCAAAAAGTATACAAAATTTATTCCCAAATCTTCCATCATATATCCTTTAAATTTTTAAAAAAGGTGTTAATTTTAATATTTGATATAACACAAAATGTTATGTTTTAAAATTAACTGTTTTTGATTTAATTTTACTAAAATCATCTGACAGATAAAAACCATGAAATTGAGATCTTGCGTTTGTTTTTCCCAATAAAATTTTTTTCAAAGCTCTCTGCGGAGTTTTGAACTCCAAAATTGTAATGAAATATTTTCTCATTTTAAAAGTGTGAGAATATTAAGATAAAAAAGTTTTGCTGCTCTTGTAACGTTTGCATAATTGTTAAATTCGGAAAAAAATATAAATATAGCCACAAAGAATAAAATAAAACTGATTCAGATATGGAAACATATGTAGGGTATAGGATGATAAGTTTTATGAATTAACAAAAAATGTTTAATAAGACTCATTTTGAACTTGCCTAGTATTTTTTAAAATAAAATTTGAACTTTTATCATCATTTTAGATGATAATTTGCCAGTTCAAATTTTGAGTATGGAGTACCTAGCCCGGGGGTTTATCGGCTCCTTCATCGAAAATTAATAGGATTAAGAAAAGAGGAGGGATGGGAAGATTACGTTAGTAAATTAACATTATAATAAAATACATATGTTATTTACAAAAATAAAAAAATTTGGCGTCGGCAAAAAAAAAAAAATTATATACGATATTTACAATCTATACATGATATCGACATGAATATACATGATATATACATGAATGTGAAAAAACATCAGGCATCTTGATTTATTGCAATCCCGAAAGGCGGGACGGGATAGCCTGGTCGGTAGGGCGCTGGGCCCATGTCCAAGAGGTCGTGGGTTTGATCCTCGCCGGCCGAAGACTCCCCGTGTAGTAAATGGTGACTGATGCACGTTAAATCTGTCAAGTCTCAAAGTCCTCCATGTTCCCATAACAAATTAATACCTCTGGGGGTACTGATCCAGGAGTTTCCTTGTCTTCTGGATTGGTTCAAAATTACAAGGCTACGGAGTTGAACATTAGTAGTCGTAAACCCATGAAATTGGGTCGGCTGTTCAACGATAGTTATAAAATAAAATAAAATCCCGAAAGGCTCCTACGGTGCAGAGTGATCCATTTCATCTAAATGCATTATGAATTAAATTGATAAGGGGTTGGATAAGACATCATCACTTAGGAAAAAGGCAGTCGCTGAACTAAACATAATATTAGTGCCGATTAGTTCTAAGATTTGAATAAAATCACCCTCTGTGCATTTCGGGCGTCATTAAAAAAGGACGCGTTCAGTTTTTGAAGGTAATTGTCTATTTTCAGGTCAATATAAATTTTATTATTTTTCACACACCAGGGTGCTCCAGTGATTCTTCTAAGAACTTTATGTTCGAAAATAAGTTTCTTGTGTGTTTTATTTAACTATCCCCAAAGGCAAAGGGAAGGCATAACTTAAAATTGGGTGCATACACATTATGTATATAGGCCTCTTGGTGTTGAGAGCCCTCTTTGAATAATTCGACAGTATAGGTCTGAGTGCCAGATAAACAGCCTCAGCCTCCCTGGTGGAATTGGAAATGTGTTGATTGCAGTTCAGTGAGTTTGTGAGGGTGATACCTAAATATTTGGCACTTGTCACAATTGGAATTTCCTCCTCCTTAAATAAGTAGTTTCTATCTATACTTTACTTTACTTTATTTAACAAAAGCTGGGCACCTGGGCCGCGCAGAAGACCCATATCCCATTCATCGTGAAATTACAGTAAATTAAATAAATATATAAACAGTTTGTATACAGAGTCTCTGGGGTGAGTTTCTATCTGTAGTTAAGTATTTTTTATTGTTAAGTAATTTCTTTTAACTTTTTTTTGTGGTTTCTTCTAATGATGAGAAGGTTCGATTTTGGCGCATTTATTTTTATTTTCCATTTTTAGCACCATTTTTCAAGGGAGTCTATGTAATCTTGAACTTTATTTATGACTCTATTAGGTCAAATCGATTTTGAAATAATTTGTTGTGTCGTCTGGGTAAAAAGCAGTTTGCATATTATAATAATTTCTTTCTACTGGGAAGACAAAATGACAAGTAAATCACCTATAAAACTACTGAATTGTTGATACTTCGTACAAGGACGCCATTTTATGTTTCCTCTATTTCATTTGCCAATGATCAACTTTCTATCTCGATCATTTTTGTGAATAAATCTTTCATATTTTTTTATTGATTCTTCAACATTTTCAACTAGCTATAAAACAAAGTATTAAATGTTTAACTTTAATTTTTAAAAAAATTAAAAAAATTATTTTATGAAAAATTAGAAAATAATATTGAATAATATAAAATAATAAAGTCTGAAATAAACATTATTTAAAAGGGACAAAACACATTTTTGATATCTTTTTAACAATTTGGTAAATAAAGGGTTTCGATGTCTACTCAGAGTTGACTCATTTGTCACCTCTGAACAGACACTGAAAGACACGACTCCGGAACTTAAAACTTTTACATCTAAGAAAACTGTATAAAACTATTGTTTAATAATTTAGCGTTTACATTAATCCAAACAGCATACTAAAGAATTCGGAGTGCAAAAGGTTTATAACTACAGAACCCAGCTGTAATGAACACTCGGTAGTAGTGAACTTTTTTAGTGGTCCCTTGGTCCCGTCTGCTCCGATTTAACTAACATTTTTTACGGTTACTGTGGCCAGCTAGAAAATTGTTAGTTCGTTTACAGTGGATTCTAGTTGCATCTTCACATTGTGTAAATCTTATTCTTGCATGTTTTTCGCTTTTAAACTAGGACAAACAAGTAAAGCAACACGTTTTCCTACCCCTTCTATTTTGAAGGAGTAATCTTGGCAATTCGGAAATGAAATCGGCATTCTAAATATTTTGTAAAGCAAAATTAAAACTAGAAAGTACTGGTTTCTTTACTAATTGTTGTTAATTTAAGAGAAAAAAATGATTTTTACTTAAAATCGAACTGCAGTCAGTTTTGTAAAAAATTACTAATTCATTTCCTTTTCAACATTTGATTTATTAACTATTTAATCAGTTGATTTAGAAATAAAACATGAACTATTGTAATATAAATAATTTTAAGAATACTATTGTACAATGAGAAAATAAGTATGATCAAAGCTACCTGATTATGGTAAAATTCATCGTGTTTTTGACTCCATGCGAACTCAAAATAGCTAAATAATTTTTACCGAAGCGCTTTTTTAATGATTTTTATAAAATTAATAATAAAATATAAACTGCTGTTTGTAGAAAATGCAACACCATGAAAGAATCATCAGAATCAAATGAAATTTAATGCAGAAACGACTTGTACTGATACAAATAAATGATGAAATTTTCAAAACAAAAGAAACAAATTAAGCGTCCGAAATCAGTATTTGGTGCAGCCACCACGCGCTGCAATAAGTGCTGCTATACGACGTGGCATGGAGTCAAACAGATGTTGAATATCTGCTTGAGGAAGAGAATTCCATATCGCTTGTATGCGCAACCAAAGTTCGTCTTTGGAAACTGCAGGACGCGGATCACGAGTGAGACGCCGACCAACCATATCCCACACGTGCTCAATAGGCGACATATCCGGCGAATAAGCAGGCCAAGGAAGAAGTTGCATGCGTTGTGCTGAACAGAAGTCTCTAACAGTCCGCGCAACATGTGGGCGTGCATTATCCTGCTGAAAGATAGCTCCAGGGATGCCTTGAAGGAAAGGAACGACTTCGGGCTGTAGCACTTCACGGACGTATCTGTTGCTATTGAGATTACCCTCAATTCGTATCAAATTGGATCGTCCATGATACGAAATCGCACCCCAGACCATAACTCCGGGTGTTCGACCACTATGTCGTTCAATAATACACTCAGGAAGGCAGCGTTGACCGGCATAACGTCTAACACGAACACGGCCATCATGGGTCCACAAATTGAAGCGTGATTCATCTGAAAAGACAACTTGGTGCCAATCAGCTCGCCAGTCTCTGTGCTCAAGAGCCCACTGCCGACGCAGCCGTCGATGATCCGCCGTGAGGGGAATCCTGTATAATGGCACCCTTGCACGCAATCCACGGCGCAGCAGACGACGACGAATTGACGAAGCCGACAATTGTACACCTGTAGCAGTAGACCAATGTGCTGCCAGCTGCCTGGAGGAAGCTGTGCGATCATTCACCGCCATGCGGAGCAGGTGTCGATCATCGCGCTCTGACGTCACCTTCTGTCGTCCAGTGCCTGTTTTTCGAGTTGTTCGGTGCTCGTCGGTCCACTGCTTCCAAACTCGCATCACTGTGGAACTGTTCCGCTGCATACGAGCTGCTATTGCGCGATAGGAAAATCCTCCTTCTCGAAGGCCGATTATCCTCCCTCGTTCAAACTCCGTAAGTTGCTTGAATTTCTTATTCTTCCGTCGTGGAGGCATACTCAGGTCTCACTAAACGTTTGCCACTAACAAATAATCATAGACTATTTTCAACGTCCCGCTACAGCACTTTATTTATACGCTTTCAGCATCAATTCAGAGGGCGCTGCGCGCGCCACGCACGCGCGATGGCTCTGAAACTTTATTAATTTGCATAATATCCTATAATTGACATTTGCTGCGAATTTCATTTGATTCTGATGATTCCTTCATGGTGTTGCATTTTCTACAAACAGCAGTTTAGTTTTATAATACCTATAATAATAAAATGATAATAAAATATAGTTTTATAACAAGTATAATAATAAAATGATAATAAAATATAGTTTTATAATACGTATAATAATAAAATGATAATAAAATATAGTTTTATAATACGTATAATAATAAAATGATAATAAAATATAGTTTTATAATACGTATAATAATAAAATGATAATAAAATATAGTTTTGTAATACGCGATAAAATTTGATAAATGTAGTGAACTTTGGTAATTTTATCATGATACCCTATATCATGGCGTAAAAACCATTTATTCGGTTTTTACGCCATAAATTTACTTTCAGCTTTGTATTTTTTACTAAATGTGTGGAAATAAGAATCATAATTTTGAAAGCCAGAATTTCTTGTAAACCATTACAATAAGAACAGAAAAATTACCAAACGAATGATTTAAATACGGCCATTTCGTTTTAATTAACCAGAATTATTATAATATATTTTTTTTTACAGAAATGTCATTATTATACAATAAGTTAATTTTACAAGAATTTTTTCTCCGCGTAATAAAATTTTTTTTTCTCCAAAGAATTTGGATATAGTACATCTCCCTCCTATAAGTGAAACCCTCCACACGGTTTTTTATAGGTAGTCCGATCAGACCAATGTGAAGGATATCCACTATCCGAACGAGTCATCTAATACAAAATCTAGTTGAAATAAGAAAGTGGTAGCAAATATATGACTAAAAATTTGTTTTATTTATGAATATTATTGGTTTCCCTTCTTCACTTGTCAACCACTGCAGATTCAATTCTCAAATATATATGATAAATTGCTCTCAATTACTTTCATAAAAGGTTGTGGGTTCATGCGCACAACTGGCTCACTTTTTAAATAGTCTGCGTGGACAACTTATAAAAGACCGTGTGGAGGCTTTTTGATGTAGAAGGTAATGGTTCAACTGTAGTTGAATTTATGACTGAAATTATGCATTTTATTTTATTTTATAACTGGCTTTGAATATCTTACCCAATTCTGAGTTTATGATTATCAATGTTCAACTTCGCAACCTTGCATAGAGACAAAATAGCCACCGCCCTGAAGGACTCTTTGACGGAACTAGCCCGTTACATGAAGCGGAAAACGACGAAATCCTTCCACGGTACTCTCGACTGCAAGTGGCTTCTAACATGAGAAACATTCGTATCAATCAGCCACCATTGGGTTTCGTACCTCGGTCACCTCAGTGGGACACGAACGCTCAGCCACGAGGGATCGACATTATGCATTTGCAATATTTTTAAAAACCAAATTGATAGTCGGATAAAAATTAAAAACTTAGCAAACCACTTCTTTTTTCTTTCTTAAAACGATAGGTCCTCTTTAGCTCACTTTAAGGCGACGCGCAAACGAACTCCATGTAATTTTTTTATTCTTAAAATTTATTACGGAGAAATAAGACATTCATGTTTAACATAACGTATTAATAATCTAAACATCTTTATTTAGATCAAAAATTTCTCAAAAGCGGTATTTTAAAAGTAAAGTTAAGTTTTGGACGATTAGCAAATAAGTCCTTAAGCACACCAGCAAAAACAGCCCGGAATGGATTATGCACTTAAAAAGAGCTTAGAGGAAATAAAAATTTATGAATGGGCAACTGCACATTGCTGCCTTTTCATCTTCGTGTAAATTGGGTAATGATCTTAGGGTAATGGTATTGAAAACAACTTTTACGGATTATCCGTAAAATTTTGTTTTGAAATTTAAAGTAAACGGTCTCAACAGAATGCCTTAAAATCAGGGCTACAGATACATTGCGCACAAATACTATGTTGGGTTGAAATGCAAAGGGAACATGTTAAAACATATCAGGAAATAGAATATAATACATTGAATCTATGTAATAAATAAGCTATATAAAGTGTACGAAAATTTTATATCATGTTATAAAATAAAAATTTGGAAAAAAAATATATATAATAATGAAATTTTTAAACTACCACTTCTTTAATACATAATATTAAGTTACATAATAAGTTGCAATAATTATAGGGATATCAGTTAATGTTAAATTCATTTTTTCGGATGATATAAATAACTTTTTTAAGTTTTCTAATCATTAATCATTAATTCTTGCAACTGCAAGTATTTTTTGTAACTATTCAGTTTAAAAAAATTTTATATTAGTATCAACATCTTTAGACTTCGTACCTCCTTTACTCAATTTTACATTTATATAACACTCATGATCCGTCTATTGACATTAGAGGAATCGGTCAATGTCACTTCCCGTGTTGAAATATTTTTTTATTTTTAACGTTAATTACAAAATACGATGCAGAAAAACAATCATTATTTATATCAAAAAATGTAACCTTTTTAAACAAAAATCTTAAGCCGTGGTGGCTTAGAAGATAGAGCTTTCGCCTTCCAACGATGTGAATCGGGTTCGAATCCCATTGGTAGCTGGTCGATACGAATTCCTCACCCGGCTCGCACCGATCACACTGCTGACATAAAATATCCTCAGTGGTAGATGGATGCCGTCAAGCGCGCCGTGAGAAGTTTTCGTTGTTTTCCTCTCCATATAACGCAAATGCGGGTTAGTTCTAAAAAAAAAAGTCCTCCACAAGGGAAAATTTCTCCCAATATATGATTCAGGAGTTTCCTTATCTTCTGGATGGGGTGTAAAGTTTCAAAGCTAAGAAGATGAACATTGGTAATCGTAAACCCAAGATTGGGTCTGCTGTTCAACGGCGGTTATAGAATAAAACAACGTTCTAATTCGTGTTACGAGTTGATTCGGGATAGACCGGTTTTATAAAACACTCAGTCGGTAGGCTTTTTCTTTAAATGTACTTAAAAAATTTCAGAATTTAAATAAAACTTATTCGGATGAGAATAGTATTATTATAACTCGGAAAGGGTATAATATTTATGTAACAGATTTTTTTCATGAAAAGCAGTAACTCTCAATTAATTCCTTACAAACAACTGATTTTGGAGAAATAAAATATTCACTACCAATAAAATATATAAGCATTGATTTATAGAAGCTCACCTAAAATTATAAAAAATGGAGATGAATAAAGCAGTAATCAATAAAATATGTTTAAATCTATCGAAATTTTATTAACTCATTTCTTTCATCTTATTATAAAGCATAAGTTTTCAAAAAAAAAAAAATTATACTTATTATATTTCCTTGAAAGGATGTCAAAAATATGGAAACACTTCTATAACTCCATGTATACAATCTTTTAGCAACAAATGTCTTGGAAAATTTTACATGGAAGAACTGTTGGCACAATTTAAGAGATCAAGATTGAAGCTTTTAGAAATTCTAGGGATGCCACAGACGACTAAAAGTGTAAAAAGTGGTAGAAACTAAACTCATATTTATTTATTTATTATCCCTTTAACTATTCAATCGTATCTACCACGAGCAGTTACATTTTACGTAATTCATATTTAAACCTAAAACAGTCTTGGCATTATTTTTCAACAGTAAACTGAAAAAAAAAGAGGTAAAAAGTTGCGAATCATTAGGGGGACCGGAAAGTAATGTTGGTTTGGTGCATTTGATGTTTGTTTTCAAGATTTTATTTTTAATCAATAATGTATTCAACCTCGTTAGCAACAATCTTTCAATGTCGGATCGAAAATTAATTGAAATGGATCGGAAAAAAATGAACTGGTTTTTAAGACTAACGAATATTTAATGCGCCGAAACGACGTTACTTTCCGGACCCCCAAATATAATCTCTTTAAAAAAATTAAATTACATAAATCACCAGTTTTTGCATTTACATGCCAACTGTGAAATTCATATCTATCATCGATAAGGGGAGGAAGTTTGTAACTTTTTTTTTTTAGTTTTAATACCAGCAATTAGGAAATTATTTTACAGGATTGTGATAAAAGAATGCATTTAAATTATTGCGGTATTCAATAAAAAAAGCTTTTAATTTCTTATAATTTATTATTTCGTCGATGCATATTTAACATGGATGGAAAGGATACCATATTTAAATGATTCAAGCATGATGTTTCAAATTGTTTCAACAGTTTTGCCTTGTAAAATCTTCCAAAACATTTACTGCTAGAAGAAAGATTTTTTACTTAGAGTTAGCATAGGAGTGTTTCTATATTTTTGTCCAACCCCTTTGCAATCACAAGTCTCAATGTCTCCCTTATACAATAATTTTCACTGAAATCGTACTGCAATCGTAATATCAATATCTATTTAATTCAATTCAATTGTATTTTGAAGCTAAAGCTACAATGCAACCTTGCTGACAAACCTTAAAAATTAGTTTTGTTCTGAATTCTAAAGCAATGATCGTCAGCATGCAAAATTTCTCCTTTTTTCTTTTCTTCGGGTATCACCCGAGATTTATTTTAAAATACCTGAACCCAGCAGCACATAATACTGTTGTCTGCTTATTAAATCAATTCAATTCTGTTTATCAATCTATACATAATAATAAACGCGGCTGTGTGTGTGTCTGTCTGTAATCACAATATATCGCCCCAGAAGCCTCGCCCAGGCACGAAACTCAGCACATAATTGTGTTTTGACATAATGAAGAAGTATTTTTTTTCTTCTTCAAAAATTTGGATTAGTTTTTTAGTTATCAGTCATTTTGTAAGAAAATCTATGCTTTTTCGTCCTCAAAGAGCCATATTCAAAAAACTATTAAAAAATGCATATACTTTTCTCTACTCTCATAAATGTATGCTAATGCGAACCTTACAATTGAAATATTAATTTTCGACAACTTAAACCAATAATATACGAAGGAATTAATAATGTAATTGTAAGGTTCGCATTAGTTTACATTTATCAAAGTGGAGAAAAGTTTAACTTTTGTATTAAAAATGTGGCAACATATTCGATACGCAAATAGAACGTTTCGCTTTGATATATTTGTCGCTGTTCTAAATTGTTATAATAAGTTTTTTGTCTTCTTTCCACGCTCTATTTTTTTTTTTTTTTTTTCTTAAGCGAAGACGATAATTTTTGTAGTGATATAGAAATGGATATTGATACCATAAAAAATTATATAGAAATAGAAATTGATACCATAAAAAAATACTATCTGTATGCTGAATGACACAAGTTTTATTTTATTGCTGTTTCTTAAATATGTTATTAACTGCGTTTTAATTTTCAGCTATTGGCCAATGATGATTTCGAAAGCAACTTTTGTATGCTTTTACAATTTCTGAGGGCCTTTTTTTTTTTTTTAAAAAAAAAAAGAAAAAAAAAAAAAAAGTTTCCACCTGATAGTTATATTATAGGTTAGGTTACCATAGGCCTCTTAGGTTACCATAGCAAAGTTATATCTTCAAACATCCTCAAGAGCTATAACACATCTGCAGCAGAACTGGATATGAAGACAAAATTGCAGGACAGGAACACTTTAATTGTCCACTAATCTTCAGATTTCCTGCTATGTTTTAAAAAACTTTATTTGTGAAAACCTTTAGCATGGCTGACAGCTGGCCGTCTAAAGCGACTAGTATAAGAATAAATTAATGCATAGATCGAGTTACTAGATCTTGATTGCCTCATAAAGTGACACTCTGTGAAAGAGTAACTTTTCCTTTGCGAGGCAGACTATAGTTACTTTTCAACTTAAGTTACTTATCACTCTAAAGTTCTACTAAAGTTACTACAGGGGATTGTGTAATAAATATTAATTTTGTTTTAAGTTTATCATTGATACGTTTATTATTGTACAATATTGATATAATTCTATTTATTATTTTTAGTGCAAACGTGTATTTTATTTTTTTATAACATTAGAATTTTTTCTTGTTTTTTTTCTAGATATATATTTTATGCATTTTTTTTTTTCTTTCAATATACTTGTTCCCCCATTTCGTTTTATCACATCCTTTAGGGGGTGCACCATATATTGAGAATCGTCAAGTTTAGATAAAATTCGACCGTTAGGCTCACCTAATGGTCCGCCTATAGCAAATGAGGTGGCATTAGAATTTATGTCAGGAAATGTGTATCTTGTTTTTAACTTGTTTTTAAAAATCATAACATAAATGTTTTTGACCACTGCAATGATTTGATAAGCTAAATCCATTTATATAAATAATGGTTTGTTAATTTAAATATTTTTCATCTTCCAGGTGAAAAATATTTAAATTTAAAGGTTGTTTAATCAGAGAAATATACACCTATTTTGAAGATTAGTTTACTACCACTTATTTTCTATTGGCTTTCATTTGAGAGCTCTGTCCATGCCTTAGAGCAGTGTTTCCCAAACTTATGACTTTTGTGTACACTTTCTAAATTTTTCGCAACGCTGCGAACCACTAATAAAAAAAATGAATGTATATTTTGCTATAAAAAATTGCACAAAAATTAAAAATCATAACTGGTTGTTGACACCACTAATAATTATCTGTTAACTCTGCAAAAAATGGCCAATAGAAAAATACGTAATCGTAAATTTTCATAGCTAGCTTTGTTTTTAAATAAAACTTTTTGAAATTTTTCGTTTGTTGCAAGTTATTTGGTTGTGGTACGCGCACCCCCTCTAAGCTATTCCCCGTACTCTTGGGGGTACGCGTACCACACTTTGGGAAACGCTGCCTTAGAGAGACAAAAACGGAAGACGAAACGGATTAAAAAAATGATTTTGAAAGACGAAAACGGATTAAAAAAATGATTATAACTTTTATTGCAAACAATTGATCTTTTTGTTGATTTATCTTCTACCACGAAAAAATATGGCTAAACAATGCGCAAAACAATAATACGAAATTTTTAGTCTGACTGAACGGATTTTCAAAAAAGCAGCCTCTAAAAATGTAAACAATTAAAAGTGAATCAATATCACGGAAATGTTACAAACATTCCTTTAAACACTCTTCTTCATAAGCATAGCAATTGTATCTTTGAAAAGTCAAAATTCAGTTAGGATATTATTATAATTAAATGTTTGTGCAAAGCTTTCTCCAATGTCCATACCGACATTAAATATTTTGTTAGTTTTTTACACAATGAAAAACATTTGAAAAATAAAAAAGTAAAAGTTTTAGCCTGTGTGAGGGTATTTTGTAGATAATTACCTGAAATTAAAAGTAATTAAAATCATTTAAGTTAAGAATATTTGAAGAGAAATGGCACACTTTCCTGTTAGGCATATAACCTAATTAGAATATACTAGAATAGTTAATCTTGCAACTAATTCCTGCATGAATGAACACTAGACTTAAATTTATACTTCATTCTCATATATCATATCATATATTATATCATCTATTTTTGTCTCATAAACTTATTGACTTTCTGAAAATTTCATTTTAATTATCACAAAAATATTTTGAATCTTTTAGATTTTTTATAAAGCTTCTCTGAGTTTTATTTTATTCTTCACACCATTGTGTTATTGTTTTTACAAAAATTAATATTTTGTTTATTTATGAATTATGAAAAGAACATTACTATGTATGGAAATTTCGTTTATGATGATAGGAAATGCAAAGCTCCCATATGAACAACTCTCTGCGAAACATTTTATAGAGTGGCTAAGAGTTAAAAACTAAACTCGAAGAATTATGTATGCTATTGTTGGCTTTATAACCATGTTCATTCCAAGATAGCCATATGTAGAGTAGCATTTTATATGAATTTTAAATTTATTAATTTGTAGTGATGCGAAAAATAACTTTCAATCAAATTTATTAAATTAAGAATCACATATTTAAACGTGAATATTGTTACCACTAAAAAAATTCGCACATAAAAGAGAGCAACTTGGAATCACTGGAAATTTAAACTATTCCATATCTACCAACTTTTAAGCTTTTCAAAGAAAGCTTTTTCCTAGTGGTAGAGTAATGGACCTCTATGAGCTGTTGCACCACTGAGTTTAGTAGAGTAATGGAATTTAAATTGAGGTTGTAATCTAGTGTTTCATTTCAGGTCTCTAGTCTACTATACATATGTTTAAATTATTGAAATATAGTGGCAGTCAAAATTACTTTAAATCATCGAATATTAAATTTTGACACCACATTAAATATAAAATCTTACGGAAAATCTGGAAAAGTCGGCCGGTATGTAATTTATCAGGAAAACGTTTTCAAAATTTTTTGAAAAACATTCCAGACTTTTAGAAAAACTATGAAAACAAACGTCTAAATCGTAGAAACAAATAGTTTCGAATTATATTTGCAAAACGAGATTATAAGTTAGTTATTATTACTGAAATAATGACCCCTAAAAGAAAAGTTCTCCGAACGCTATATATCAGAGCAATGTCGTAACAATCAAGTTGTTTAGAATTTAACAATAAATAAGTAAAAGATTCATTCCATTTTATTTTTTAAATTAAATTAAGAAAAAAAGACATGAGACAATTCAGAAACAGGTACAATAGTTTGATCGTAATATCTATCTTTTTCTAAAATACAGAAAACGAAATTATTTCATATTTTTCAATAAACTGTCATAAATTTTTACCCTCATATGAATTTACCTGAAGAAAGTTTCTGACATTTTCCCCCAATGTTTCAAAATATTTGCACGTCATGCGCCATTTAAAACAATATTCACTAAGTAAAGAAGTGAAAGTGAGAAAGATTTTTTTTAAAGTAAATATTATTTCTGTCAAAATGGAATAGGAATATTAAAAGAATTATCGTAATAATCGTATATAAAATGCCATTAGCATCTCTGTAAAATAATAAATTTTAATTACTCACCATTCTCCCGTGTGGGGCGCTGCTGTTCAAATTGCGAACAACTGACAGATCTTGTCTTCAGTTGATGGCCACAATGAGCACGTGTTGTCCGTGGAACGGAAGAGGATGCGGCGGATGAACGAGAACTACGGATTTTGATGCGGCGGATGGCTCGGATGTTGTCGCGAATTTTCCGCACTTCCCGAGCATATTGTTCCCTAAAATCATCATCTGCTTCATCCGAATCTTCGGAATGCACAACCACATTTTCTTCATATAATTGATCCGGTAACAGTGCTATCCTAGGCATGCTATTATGTTTTGGGGATGACCACACACGGAATTGTTGACATCCGTTGCCATGACAACTGTCTATGTGAGAAGGAAAAGATCGGATCCGAAGCGTGGATACAGAGTTGCCGCCTTTCCGTAGGGTTGCCGTTTTGTTACCACTCCTCATTGCCAAGATGATGCTTTTTGGCGTCTAAGGAAGAAAAAGAGAATTTTAGTTATGTGTGTAGGGAAAAACAAGGTAATGAGGTTTTTTTTTTATTCTTTCGTCTCACGCCGAGACGGACATAAATATCACGTTTAAACATTATCTCTTTATCGTTTCGTAAATTCAGGGATGTTTTTTTAGACTTATTTTTTCTTCTTCCTTTATTTAGTGAGATGCGTGAAAATTTTATGATTTAATGCACGCTACTATTTGATGTCAACTTAGCATAAAAAAATAAAAAGCTGATTCAAATAAAATTTTATATAAAAATAAGTTTTTCAGATTCTCTCAAGAAATGAAATGTTGTATGATATTTTTAATAGAATGTTTACACTAAATGTTTAACGTTCTGTATAATTTTTATTCATTGCTTCAGCTTTGCATTCAAACGTAACTCCTAATTTTTAACGTTACAATTGTCTTTTCTCACTTTCTTTGCATTTAAACATTATATTTCACTGTCAATTAGATAATTTATTTTGGGAAAAACTGATTAATCAAATGCCTATTCACGCTTATGTTATACACACAATTCTTTGGCATCATAATTATTATTATAATCAGGGCTACAATGCTGAATGATTTTTTCTTTAAAGTGCATTCAAATTTTTTTTTTTTCTTCTTCATATTTTAATCAGTGTTTGTGAATTTTCCATCCTTTGGGAATTTTTCATTGACACTTTCCATTCTAAGAAGATTTTTAAAAGGGAAATATTCTTTTCTTTGTAAAATTTTGTATTGAATTTTGTTATTTTAAATATCCTCCAATGGGGTTGGGAAACCGCTCAGGATCGCTAAAAATTAGAGCCGCCAAAATTTCAAAACTTGTTAATATAGTTATGTTACATTTTTTTTTTCCTCCCTTCACTTTCCTACCATGCTAAGAAAATTTATTTAACTCTTACACTCCTAGTTCTATCTCTTTCCCAGTAGAACAGGTTATTTATCTTAGAGCCCGTTATTGTCTCATACCTAAATATGTTGATAGATCTTGCCTCTGGAGGTTGTGAAAAAGACATTGCCCTTTTCATCTTCACTCATCTTCCTGTTTAGTTACTGTCAATGAATCAATGAATGATCAATGACTACTAGTCTCATGAAGGGCATGAACTGTCAATAAATATTAGTCTCATGAAGGGCATGAACTATCAATGAATACTAGTCTCATGAAGGGCATGAACTGTCAATGAATACTACTGTTTGTCTAAGATAGGTACTCTGCCAGACATTCGTCTGGAGCTGTGGCGGTGACTATGGTAACGAGGTATGATTATTTCAAGTAGGGGTGCGGGGTCCCTCTTTAGGACTGGTTTCGGCCAGAGAAAAGGAGACTTCTTTCTTCGGTCTATTGTCCCTACCCTCCCTAAAATGCCCTCTTCTTGCTTCCATAGCACCAGACTGCCGCAGACTTTGTGGCGGGCAGAGTACCTATCTTAGACAAACAGTAGTCTCAAGAAGGACAGTATATACTATATTAACCCCTTCCTTACCGCTCCTGTGAAAATTATGGGGAGGGGTTTCGCCCTCTATTTCTCGCTCCCGTGATATTCCCGGGCTGGTATGTTTAGTAGTAACGCGCCAATAAGAGTAAAACTAATTCATTTCTTTTGCCCGGAAAACATTTTATTTCTCATTTTACACACCAAATAGCAGTACCGGAACATTTTTAAGGTAATTGTAGATAGTTTACTTTAAACTAGATATCAGCACTAATCAGGGATAATAAAAAAAAATAGGCACTTTTATGACCGTTTTCTTGAAATTTAACCGATCGTTAAGGGGTTAAAACAAACTTACAATACAAAAAAAATTTTACTGATGCTATGCAAAATTTTGGGATTACTTTAAAACATTTTCTTGCGGTTCCTGTAACCATTACTATTGCAGAACGCTCATTTCCAAAACTGAAACTAAATTGCAGAACGCTGATAAAAACATATTTGAGATCAATGATGAGTAAGACCCGTCTTTTATCTATTGAAATGATCTATCATCTTATGATCTATCAAAGAAACCTAGATAGATATTCATTTCTATTGAAAATGATCTATCAACTTCTTTCGATCTTTTCGTTTTGATAGACAATTTTGCTGCTCAGAAACTAGAAAATTGCTTTATAATTGACAAATCCGTATTTGTAAACAATTTTAACTTATTCATATTTTAGAGTAATTTTTTTCTTCCTTACATTTGCTAAATCTTGGATAGATTTTCTCCTTTTTCTTGGATATTATTCATGCCAATTATTTTAATATATATTTCAAAATATGTCTAATTTCATTTTAATTAATGATACTCTATATTAGGAGTGTAATTTTTAAAATAAGAACCTGAATTCAACTTTGACATCATAGAAATTAATTATTTTAAAATTTTCAGTTATTGCCCATTTGTGTGTAGAATGCAATTCCCAAGAACTGGCGGCAATTGCCAAGAACTGCTCAAGAAAAATAAAAAGAAATGTAGGCATGATTGAAAAACATTATTTTAAAAAAAATCATTGATTTATATCATTTTTTTTTAAATCGTATACTTGATTGGAAAATATTTATACAGTACTGCATTATCTAATAAGTATGTACTTAAGACTGTGATAATAAACTACTGATATGAAATTTCATTGATAATAAGTGTTTTATTCTTTTAATCAGGAATAGGTTAATAAATTACAAAACGAAATAAGATTTTCTTTTTTTGTTTAAGAATTTAAATGTAAATAAGAACTTAACTTTAAATGTTTCATTATTTTTTTCCTGTCATTTACATATTTTAATGCTCTCATTGCTGAAAATCATTTGTCATAATTAAATACTTATCTAACTTTTTTTATTATTAGTGGTATTAAAAATTTTAGTTTGCAGTATTGTTGTTAAAAATATTAAGTACAACTTACAAATTTTAACAGAATTTTGTTAGTTAAAAGTGGAAAAAAAATTATGATTGAAATAAAATGAAAATCCAATGCTTAATGTATACTTTTATAAATAAAACTTGATTTTGATGAATCGTCATAAGATGCCTCAATGCGTCGCCCAGGGCTGCGAAAACCCTAAGCACGCCCCTGCTCCAATGACAAGCATTGATGCAGGGCAGAGTTTTTCAAGATTTGCAATCTTTCAATTTTAAGAATACCAAAAAGCACTTGCTAATACAATGTCAGTTTTATGTTCTGATCAGGTATTTTTTTACATTTCGTTTCAATCATACATGGGCGACACGGCCGTCAAATCTTTGAAGGGGACGGATTTAAAAAAAAAAAAAAGTTCAGATTAAAGGTCTCTAAATTTGTCATGCATCTATTGCATATCTGCTAAAAGGATATTTTTTTTAAAAATTTGTTAACTTGTTTTTTACATAACTGAATTTAAATTGATGAAGATTCATGAAAATGATCTGTATTTGTCTAAAATATTGAGGGATTATTAATTATTGCGAGGACATATAATCACCGCCCCCACGGCAACGAAGCGAATGCATTCATATATAAATATATTTATTTTAATTACTACTGAATTTTTTAAAATTTTTTTTTACCTAAATTAAGTTCAAGTTGCGATTTTAAAACAAATCATGTTTTCGAAAAATTTTACTGGCATTACTTTTCATTTTAAAAAAATGTTTGATGGTTTTTAAAGTTGTTGTTGTTTTTTTTTTTTTTTTTTTTTTTTTTTTTTTTTGCATTTTTTATAAGTACTTTTAAAGAATTTTTAGATTATCAACATCTTAACCCACAAAATTATTATTATTAGCTGAATACCCATTCTTCGTACGGGGTGTATAAAAAAAAGGAAATAATCAATAGATTATTACTGAAACAATGCCAATACTGAAAGATATATACCGACAATACTAAAATAATTAAAATATAATTATTTTAGTATTGTCGGTATATATCTTTGACTTATATCTGTATATATTTTTCACTTATTTTAACAATTATCTTTTTATTTTTATTGTTTGTTGCCCTTTGTCGATGGCTTAACGCTTGTAAATTAATTAAAACAAGTCCTTGGTAGCATGGCCTTCAGAATAGAAATTAACAGCATCGCTTGGCATGATATTATTGCTCGTAGCCAACTCATGATTGTCAAAATTTATCACCAAAAAGCAATTGTCTTCGGCAACTATCCCTTTTAAGTGGCCGTAGAACACTTACTCGTATTTCCACAATATCAGTATTAAAACTGCTTAGTATTGGTAAAGTTTTAATAATTACCAAATAAATCAATATAATATTCTCATCAGTGGAAGCAAAATGAAGCCAAAATTTTTAAGGTGTATATAGATATCTGATGAAAACATTAATAGGAATTTTAGAGCAAGACCAGGGCAGGAAAAATGTTCTTTTAATTATAATTCATTAAAGCATTAATGCACTATTTTTGCTTCTACTGGAAAAAATATTTTGTGGAACTACAGAAAATCCGTTATAGAATTCTTATTAAAACTGCGCCAAATACAGAGATACCAACTTGCTCCGGACAGCGAATAAGTATATTCATGTGGTAGTTTTTTAACGTATGATTTTTGGTTCTGTAAATTCAATTTATAGTGTTCTTAACTCACCATTACTTCTAAGTAAGTCAAAGGCTTACATAATATGCGCCACTATTTTATAATCAAGCTATATAGAGCCTTGTAAAAAATTGGTAAAAATCACCGAAAATATGCAAATTTTAGTTAGTAGTTCTCTACCATTTTTTAAAATATTTTGTCGAATACGGAGCAGTTCGCATCTCTGCAATTACCATTTCACCAATATTTTAATAAGCGTCATCTGCATAAGACCATTTTCTACTGTTCCCCTAAATGAGTAAGTACTTTTTTTCCATTAACTCCGCTTTCTAGTTCATAGTTTTTTTTTTTTTTCAATTAATACATATTACCAAGATTTATTAAGAATTGGTGTAAATATAATTTTTTTAAGATCCCCCCCCCCGAAAAAAAATATCTCTCACCATCAACGTTGCTTTTAAGTACATGTATATTAAGTACAAAAAAACCAGAAAAAAATTAAGAAAAACAATAAGTATCATTTATTGCGCATAAGCTGCAAGTAAATAGAACTCATAAGATATGTTCAAAATGAAGATAAAACAAAGGTAAATTACAGACAAATGAAAAAAAAAAAGGGGGGGGGGAATAATAATAATAACAAACAACTGGGGAAAGAGAAAGAATTAATAAAAAAAAAAAAAAAAAAAAAAAGAGAGGATAAAGTTTTTTTTAAAAACCGGAAAAAAAAATTATAATCTTTTCATCAGCCCACACGATTATATCCGAAAAAGAGTGCTTTCTAATATTGTATCAATATAGCCAAAGGAAAATATATCAATACAATAGTGTGAGGAGCGTAAATAACACGTAAAAACAGAAAATAAAATATAAAGGAAGAGCAGAATTGTTATTTTTACTTATTGTGTTTTATTTTATTTGTCGTAATTTTTGTAAAAAATTTTTTGAGTGCTCCTCACACTATTGTATTGATATATTTTCCTTTGGCTATATTGATACAATATTAGAAAGCACTCTTTTTCGGATATAATCGTGTGGGCTGATTAAAAGATTATATCTTCTTTTTTTTCCGGTTTTTTAAAAAAACTTTATCCTCTTTTTTTTTTTTTTTATTAATTCTTTTTCTTTCCCCAGTTGTTTGTTATTATTATTATCCCCCCCCCCTTGTTTTTTCATTTGTCTGTAATTTACCTTTGTTTTATCTTCATTTTGAACATATATATATATACATATGTTGCAACATTTACTATTAGAACAATAGTTTCAAAAAAGAGTGCTTTTTGGCCTACCTTACTGCATAATCATTTTTCAACGACCAAAATTCTTTCTAATCAACTTTAGTTTTGTCAGATTCTTTATTTATTGCCATGTGATAACCTCATTAGTCACTTTTTCTAACAACTGAATAAAAAAAATCACAAATTCCCAGAGAAAAGTTTTCTAAAATTCCGATACATGATCAAAAACGCATGCTATGAAAATAATATTTAAACGTTAAATATCACGCCAATAAATTGTATGGCGAACTTTCATCTAATCCGAGTCAAACGCTTGGCTAGTCGAGGTTGAAAAAAATGTGATATTGTGAATGAAAAAAAAAAAAAATAATATCATCCTTGACAATTACATAAAAGTTTTATAAATATTAACCTTTTTGTTTACTGAAGACACTTCCGCTTTAGGGTTCGACACGATATTCAAATGAAGTTAACATTTTTTTGAAACATGGAAAAAATACTTTAAAGTCAAAAATCAAATATTAATTTATTTTCATAATCTGTTACAAATGCATAAGACTGAAAATGTACATGAATTTACAAATAACAGTTTTGTTTATTATATCTTGCTATATTAAAAAGCTCTAAAGGCCGCAAATTCAGAAACTTGAAATTATCAGGGTGTGTAAAAAATTTACAAGGAGTTCATTGGAAGAAGAAGAAAATTCGCGATTCGAATATTATTCACTGTTAAACTTGTAAGAAAAACCATGTCAGTCTATCTAAGGCTACTAAAAAGTTGAAAGTTTAGGCGCTGATAGGACGATTTTGAATCATAAACTTAAAGAGAGTTCTTTTTTCTTTCTTTTTTTCGAAATTTCTATTTATCCGAAAATAATTAAAATTTTAAGTAGTTTTTTTTGTTGTTTTTTTTTTAATTTTTTTTTATTTTTAATAATTACTGATCTATTGCTGTTGCAAAATTTCTCTATTTCGCACAATTCGTCCCGTAATGTGGACTGATAAACCTTATCACACTTGTCTGATATGATAAGGCGGCCTTTAAGGGATCGAGTGACGAGTGACTGCGAAGGGATCGAGTGACTGCAGTATTGGTCGTCGTTAAAATGTTCTATAACGTGATTGACTTCACGCTCTGGTCGTCGTGCTAACGAAGCGAGGACGCCATCCCCTCTGCAGAGGATCAAAATTGTGATGGCATGTCATCGGATCATCCTCAGGGATGTTTACCAGATCAGGGATGTTTACCTCATCATCAGGGATGTTTACCAGACCGTTACCAATACCCCATTGTGCAGCTCTAGTGCGACGTAACTAACTACAACGATGAATTAATGCCAAAAGCAACAAAATAAAAAATATATATAAAAATAATTAATGTAAATAAATAAATATCTGATCTAGGTTGCTTTATCTAGGAGTTACTCTATATTTTTGGAGTTATTCAAAATAACTAGGAAATAGCGATAGAATCGTAACATTAAAGCCATCAAAATAGCTATATGAATCTTCTAAATTGCTCTTCAAGTATCGGAAAGTTTAAGAGATTGTATAAAGGTAGATCTCATTGCATGTAAAAAACATGTATAGTTATCGGATGATGATTAAAAATTAAACCTTGATAGTTAAAAGATTTTCATTTAATGTATCGTCATTTTATTAAGCTATTTTTAAAATATCCTACGTTTAAGAGAAGCTACATTTGTAAATGCGATTAAAAAACTCAAGGAAATCAAAGGAAAAATTAATAAATTATGAAGTCCATTATTAGCATATATCCCTTCACAGCATATATCCCTTGTTTGTATTAATCTGAATCCGAACAGCCATCCCAATTTTCGTTTCAAGACTTTTTTTTTTTTTAAATCTTAGTTCAAAAAAATCTAAAAATTAAAACATGCTTTCATTTATACATTAAATTTTACATACAAAATTTACAAAACATTAAATTTCCCTCGAAATATATTTTCTAAAGTATTTGTTCGATAGAAACTGGTACCTAGAACCGGGTGGAATATAAATTTAAATTTTACCAAGAACCGTCCGCATAGTAAATCCGGAAATCCGGCAATAAAATTTTTTCTGGGTAATCGTTATAAGTACCCAGTGCAAACCGAAATGTTTTTGCACATAATTATAAACTTTATTTATCCATAGATAATTCCGTGTGAATAGTTTTTAATAACTATTTATTATTTCGTATTATTTAGTTGTTTTTTTTTTTTTTTCATTATTTTATTTCATGATAGTCTTAAAACATATGAATTATAAGGCATATAAATTATTACATCATCTTAAAAAATGTAATTTCAAATGGCAAAATACGAAATTTGAACTAAATAGGACATAGCTCTTTAGAAAACAAATTTTATCTGCACAATTTTCAAAAAAATTATTAAATCAGAAATTATTCGATAGATTTCGTTAAAATTTTGAATTTTATTTTAAAACTACATTAAAATGGTGTAAAAAAATTTTTATAATTTACAATTCAAAGAATTTTTGATTATTATTAAATAAAATAATAAACAATAATCATTCAAATTATTGTTTTACATGAAATCATTTTCGTAAGAACAAATTTTATAAAATGTGCGAAAAAATTTCAATTCGCTTAAAAAAATTCTCAAGATATTGCGAAATACGCAGAAAGTGAAATTAACATTTTCGACCGTTCTTTTGACCTAACTACTGGGGCCATATTTTTCAAATTGAGGCTACATATTTTGAAAGTCAAGAATTCAAATACGTCGAACAAAGGGGTGTGAACATTCAAAGAACGTACTTTTTTGTGTCTAATTTAGTAACTTAAAATATAATCTGCACTAATTAATTAACACATTTAAGATTAGAACCAATTGGCACTGATTAATAAACATATTTAAGGTTACATCCTCGAACCAGTGAGTCTCATAACGAGAAAATCCGATCATATAATCAAAAGTTATTCAGGATGATCATTTTTTTTTTTTTAAATTTACTCTCTGTACAACGCGCATTTCCTTATTGTGTTTCTTCATGGCAAAATGAAAAATTGGGCAATAACAGATCGATAATTTTAGTCCTTACAAAATTTTCTGGCTAAATAACGAAATAATTCCACCACTACTTTTCTACTTTTCTGAGGGAAAAAATAGTCCCTTTCAAAATGCGTTGGGCGCTAATAAATTGATTATGGAACAGCATAATTTATTCCTGAAGGAAATATATAAAAAAATAACAATAATATTATAAAATTACCTTGACAATAGTTTGAGATCACAAGATAAGTAGGGTCAGGTGGGGAAAAGTGGTGGTAAAATCAAGGTTTTTTTTAAAAAATCCTTATAACAGTAAGTTTTAAGCAATAGATATCAGGTTTTTTGTAGATATTATATACATTAGACTTATATAGGTTAGAAATATTGTGTTTATATAAAGTTTTGCCAAGAAAATTTCTTGTAGATTCATTTTAAAATAGGCATGTTTTGATACCACCACTTTCCCCCAGGGTGGGGTAAAGTGGGGGTATAATATGTTTTTATTTATTATTTCTTCAAAATTTAACTGTGAAATAAAGGAAAGGCTATGAGATTTACATTCAAATCTATATTCAAAGTATCCAATTTACATAAAATTTCTTGCATAGTTTTTATTATAATTACTGATTAAAAAAATAATGTCCATGACTGTCAAATCTTGGTTCATCTAAAATGCGAATAATGCTGCTAACTTCCACATTATCTTCATCATCTAATTCTGGGAAAGTATAATAATTTCCCAATTTAGACTTAGTAAGATATTTAACATGATATAGATCACCATTTTTCTCAACAACTTGCCCGATAAATGAGCACATCATAATTCTTTTGGAATTGTATTTTACCTCAAGCCATGAACCTTGATTGATTTTTCTGGTATCGAGAGGGGTTGTAGGACTGGTGACTTTTTTTATTTTTATATCAGACCTGTTTTGGTGTTTTCGTTTAGGAACCTGGCCTAAATTGCATTTTTTCTTTCTGTCTTCTTCTTCCAGTGCTAATCTTTTTAAAACATTCTCTTGAGTTAAAATTTCCCCAGATTTGCTTTGCACCCTTTTTCTTTTTTTCTTAGAGTTATCCATAGCTAGAACCGTGTTTGCAGATGGTGTGGGAGATACTGTCAACAGAATTGCCTTTTTCAAATCTTTCATAGGTGAATCTAGTAGTGCAGAAACTTTAGAAGACGCCGAGCTCTTATTTGTAGCTGCAACTGTTGGATTATTTTCTGTAGGAATTATACGATGTTGAATGGCATTTCTATTGAGAGGATAAAGGCCAGTCCCTCTAAATCCATTTACAGCATTTGTTGCCTTCATTTTTTCAAATAATTTCTTTAGAAGAAATGGAAAGGTTGCTTTGGAAACATTTTGCAACCTGCTCTCTCGATACCACGTTTTTAATACGTCCCTCCACGAATTTTTCATTGGTGAAAAAACTCCAACATCTAGTGGTTGAAGTGCATGGCTGCTATTAGGTGGGAGGCATAGTAAAATAATACCATTATCCATGGCTAGCTTAATAGAATTATATGTTAGGTGACTTCCATGGCCATCATATATTAACAATACCGGCTTTTTAAAGTTTTTGACGAAATCGATAAAAAACTTCATCCACGTTTCAAACAAAAAATCCTGCATCCAACCAGACTCTGTGCACCCGTAAAGAGTTCCTTGTGGCCCTCCAGTCATCCAGGATTGATATATTTTCTGTCCTTTGTAGACAACAAAAGGAGGTAAATATTCACCAGCAGCAGATATGCAAAATAATACTGTATACATGGCCTTACCACAGTCGGCAGACTTTAAGTAAGCTGTTCGACTTTCCTTCTGAACAAAAATCTTGCTTGATCTGGGATCAGTAGACAACCCTGTTTCATCCAAATTGAAAATCCTTCCTGGCTCCTTAAGCAAACCATTGCTAAGCAGTACATTTTCATATATGTTAAAGAAAGCATATTTGCTGTTTCTTCGCACATATCTTTAGCTCTGGCTTTCGTTAAAAGTTCTGGCTTTCTTTTCCCAATTTCTCCTTTCCATCTCTTTTCAAATCCTCTCACCCATTCGATTCCTGGCTTTCCATTAGGAAAGAGATTGCTGAGCTCCTTATTGCTTAGCAAGTATGTTTCAACAACATTAAGAATATCTTTTCTGTCGAATGGAAATCCACATTTTGACAGGAATTTCACAGCTTCAACGATGCATTTCTCTTCTTCCTGACTAAGAAAAGGCGATCGGCCAGGTCCTTGATGTGATGGACTTTTAACAATCCACCTCCTTAAAGTTTGTTCAGGAATACCATTTTTCTTGGATGCAGAATAAATAGATGCTCCATTTTTAACTTCTGCTATAGCCATCTGAAGATCATTTTGTGTATACTTAGGACCACTAGTCTTTTTTATGTAGTTTCTAGGCATACTTAAGCTGGAAAAAAAAAATTACATGTCAGTGAACAGTCACACATTAAAATTATCAAAATTTAAAAAAAAAAGAATTAAATTTATTCTAATGATATTAAAAAATATTCTAAATCATGATTAAATATGTAAAAAATAACTTTTAATTTAATTGCATTATCATATTAAGATTAAAATTTATAAATAAAGCCTATTTTTTTTAGATTAATACTTTTATTACAGCCCATTTTTAAAAATTAATCACATCTACAGTCTAAAATTGAATCATCATACAACATTGAGCTAAGCCTAACTATACCACCACTTTCCCCCACCTCAGAAAAAAAATCATAAAAAATTGAAATAATAAAATAATTCTTACCTTGATGCATGAATCTGTTTCTAAGAAGTTCTTCTACTGAAATGTATCAAAATACACTAATTTTTTCAAGTGAGAAAGGATCAAGAACAAAGTTTATCAATATGATGTGTTAAGAACAAACTGCACATATATGTAAACAAGAAGATAAACAGCAGTAAACTTGTTGCTAGATTTACAAATCTTAATAGAAATATTTGTCACAAACTCCAATTATGTATTAATTGAAAAAAAAGTAAAAATATGTACATTTATTGTGAAAAAAGTGCATTTTTTTAGATTACCACCACTTTCCCCCCTCCCACCACTTTCCCCCACCTGACCCTATGCTTTCATATATGTCACTCAAAACTCATCAGCCATTTATTGCCTTTTCCTTTCTTCATAACATTTTGCCTCCATCTAGAGAAAACTATTGTTTCGAAAATGACATTATTTTGTTTTCTTAAGTATTTCACTATGCGTGACTGAAAACGACTTAGCAAAAATATTTAAAAAATTTTCCAGTAGATCGCTTCAATGATTTGATGCGCAAGCAAGAAACGCTACTGTCAGATTTAAATTCGTTCTTTATGGTTTAAAATTTTATTTTCAAAGAAATCGTCTGAGATCTCAAATTAAAACGTGAAAGGAAACTTGAAATTCAAAAACCATAGAAAGTGAGGTCAAAGTGGAATTGAATTTGGCATTCAAAGGATTGAGCGGATTCGATACGCTTGTATTATATTCCTATTGGTTTGTAAAATAATAAGCAATTTAAAGATGATCTCTTTATTTATGTTTATTACCTTGCTGTGTTTTTTATATTCTTTTAGAAGAGAGGAATGTAAGAGGATTTTATTACCAGTTCGTTCAGAGAAAATTTTCTTTTCTTCAAAATTAGAATGTTAAATAATAATAATAATAATAAGTGAAGGTAATCGAAACATTTAAATTTAATGCATAAACCTGCTTTAAAATACTTTAAATTCTTTAATAAGTAGACGTTTACCCATCTTTCAAAAAAATTTCGGTCTTTCAATAACAACTTTGCTAAAACATAAAGCGTTTTCAAAAGATAAAAGAAAGAGAGAAAGAAAAAAGAGATCAGGGCATTAAAGGACATGAAATAAGTCTTGGTAATTCTTTTGTTTTTTAAATTTTTATTCAAAAATATTTCAGCAATGACAATTGTTAAGTTCAAGAAATTTCATAAAGTTATGCAATAAAGCTTGAACTTAAGACGATTTTAAATTGTTCATATTTGCATAGGCGTAATGACGAAAAATTTTGGGGAGGTGGGGACATGAGAATTTATCTCTAAAATCTTCTATATTTTTCTTTTTTTAAATAAAGCCTGATATTAATAGGTCACCTTTTGATTTCTCTGACATTTTTATTTTAAAATGATAAATTTGTAAATAAAAAACTTCTAAAACAAAATAAAGTTCGAAAATTTTCTATGCATGTAAAGTATGTATGTAAAAAAATAAAGGAAGTTATTTCATTTCATATTTGGAAAAAAATGGGAGATTTTTAAGTAATTGTAAAGCCAATTTTGCTTATATTAAACACTACGCTTACATTTATAATATCAACTGGAAAGAAATGAAATCATTTAAAAAACATATTTACGAAATCTAGTGAAAAACATTTAATCCAATAGTCTACTTATCGAACTTTTAGAACAAAACTATTTCTTACTGCAAAGTTCGTTTAAAAAAAGCTACTCAAAACGTTTTATAACGTAAATGAAAGTAACGACTGAAACTGTAGTCAATATGTGAACACAATTATTTTACACTGAAACCAAAATGCATAAAATTGTATTTACGCATTTACTGAAATGTACAGAGAATTTACCACCCCGAGATCATTCGAAAACTTTTAATATCCTGGCAAAAACGCCTCACTACTTCTAAGTTTTCTTCGAATATGAAAGAATATATTTTTCTGAAAAAATTTAATGAACCCTTAAGACGATTTCCGATGACATATTTCGTTGTATTAAAAATAAAAAGTAAGTGAAATAAAATGCTAGCAAAAACATTTTTTTTCCCCCAATGGCAGGCACTGAACTAGCAAAAACATGATTTGAAGCGAAAAAAAGATTTGGAAAAGAAAAAAATAATGGAAATTATGGAATGTTATGAAAATTATGGACTACTTTATTTTTATAAGTTATCATCATTAAAATTATATATATATATATATATTTGTTTCAATTCTTTTGAGTGCTCCTCACACTATTGTATTAATATATTTTGCTTTGGCTATATCGATACAATATTAGAAAGCACTCCTTTTTGCGGATATAATCGTGTGAGCTGATGAAGAGATTATATATTTTCTTTATTTTGTTTTCCGGATTTTTAATATTTTTTTTCTCTCCATATATTTTCAATATTTTACCTTATATATATATATATATATATATATATATATATATATATATATATATATATATATATATATATTTATTTATTTTTTTTTTAAGAAAATAGCAATTTTTCTAACAGTTCCATGGACACTAAGGAGTGAATGAATTAAAGTAAGTGACATATTAAGTCATACAATTCAAATATAAAATATTCTAAATCAAGAAGAATGCATTTTAAAACAAAAGTATTTATTTAGAAATAAATATAAAAATGAAAACAATTATTTACTCTGATTTTTAGACAATTATGACAACTAATATTTCTGCGCATAGGAATCAAAATATTCAAAAAATTGTCAAATACTTTAACACAATTCACTAAACGTGTGAGCTTGAATTATGTAATTATAAACTTTTATTTGAATAAAAATAAGCATTACTAGATAAATAAAAAATTTTAAAACTTTGTTTTAATAAATTATTATTTAGAAAATTAAATTCAATAATATTTAGGTCTTTTAAAATATATTCGAATAATTTCCTTCGGCGCCCTTCATTCGCAGCTACCAAGGATTTGCGGGAAGATTAATCGGTATTTTAAGATTTCGCTGAATATTTACATGCTTGGCTGGGTCTATAATAATGGTAAAAAATGCATGTCACGGGCACGTCGAGCATTTAAATTTTTGAACCATACTCATAACAGTATTTCCGAAACACAATTTAAATTTACACTTTCATATTTAAGGTGTGCATTACATTAATAAATATAAACTTTAAAGGACGAAACATAAACAAGCAAAGGGGGAAAAACTGTCGAACAAACAAAAGCCTTATCACTAAAAAAAAGTTGAAATTGAAATTACGAGGAACGTTAAGACATTTTTCACTCCATTCTTAATTTTTAATTCAAACATTTTGCTAGATTAGTGACAGTTTAGATTGAATTATGAATATTCATAGTTCATTATACCCTTTTATTTCTCCCTTAAGTATCAATGATTGTATGGTAATAGGTTTCTCTCATAAAAGTTTCAACTCTTAATGAGTGTAATATAAATAATATTTTTTTAATAGCAATATTTATTATACTGAAAAGGAAGGCTTTTATTTCTTCCCTAACATCTGCAGGGTTATTCCTTCTGCTATTATTATTATTATTATTTATGCCATGTTTTTTTTTTTTTTTTTTTTTTTTTTTTTTTTTTTTTTTTTTTTTTACCCAACTTCTGAATTCAAAACACCTATTAACTAATGTTTTATGCATGCAAAATTAGTAAGTATACCGGTAAAAATGACTAGTTAAAAAAAAAAGTAACTATAAATTTGTAAAATAAAATTTTATTTTATTGCTAGAAATTATAATGTAGTTGATATAATTTAAAAAAAAAAAATTCTGTAACCTTAAAGTAAAAATATTTCACTTACCTTAAGAGAAATGCAATTTTTTTTAAAAATGGAAAAAGAGAAAATTTTTAAAGGGACTTTTTTTTTCCTTCTGAGTGTTAAAATTCAAAATTTAAATTAAACAAACAATCTTGTTTTGAAAAAGCAAACTTATGGACAAGTACATTTCACAAAATGGGTGCATTACAGAAGTCTTAACAAGTGATCCCTTTTACCTTTTCATAAATTAAAAAAAAAAAGACCGATATTCATTTCACCTGCTTTTTCTAACAGCTGCTTTTACCAGCACCTACGTTTTAATATATGGAACGAAAATATCCAAAAAATTTCCTGAAGCAGACGATTTTTAAGTCAGTAATTTAAAATCTCTTTCTCTTTTCAAAAGTGATATTTTATCTTTGATGAATCCAAACTAAGTAATAATAATAATAGTAAGTAGGGAGAAAATTTTAATAGTAAAAAATGGAATAATAGATGTTATAATCTTAATTTTTGTTCAGCTATTAAAAAAAAATCAATCAATTCAGGAAAAATTTGTATTTTGGCAAAATATTGTCGTCTAGTATATAGTATAGTCTTGTATAATATAGGCGTATCATCGAGAGGGATATGGAGCCTCTCCCCCATTCGACGATAAGCCTATGCATATTTGTTACTCAACGAATGCCAGACGAATATCGAACAAATATTACAAACCGTTCTAGATTCTATATGATGCCCACATTAAGAACTTTCTGGACAACTTCATTATCAAGAAAGTCACAGCTTGTTTTACGATTATAGCCTTAAAATATAATTTTTATTTTATAGCTGGCGTTAAACAGCCAATCCGAATGAATCAGATTTGTGGCTATCAAATCCAATCCCGAAGCCTTGTAATTTTGAACTCAATCCAGAAGACAATTAAACTCCTTGTTCAAAGCATTTGGATAAACTAACCCTTGTGATCATTTTGATGGAACTAACACATTTGCGTTACATGAAGATTAAAAACACAAAAACCTCCCACGTTTTGTCTGACGCCAACGAGATTCTAAAACATAATTCGTCTACCACTGATGATATTTAACCTCAACACTTTATTCTGTGCGAGGCGGGAATAGTCTACGAATCAGCCAGCAAATCGCTGGATATCGAACATGGATTCTCATTGTGACGCGAGTGATCTATCAACTATTCCAGCTCAATAAATTTGAAATGTCAATTTTCTACAAAGACAGATTCACGTTTACCATCCTAGACTTACTTCATCCAAACACGCATGCGAAAGTCTGAAACAACCCGTTGCTACTCTATCAAAATATGATAATTTTTACGAGTCTATATTGGTAAGTGATTTAAATCACCCTGCATGCTGCTGTCCTTAACCTTTTGATGCAAATGGGACCCCGGTGTCCCTTTTATATTTATATATTTTTTTTCTGAAGCTTTGATTTCAAGCAAACATATATTTCGGTATTTTTGAAATATAAAAACATAGCTGCCAACACAAATAGAAAGAAATCCAGTAGATTTTACAAAATAATATAAATTTCATGACAATTGTTGCAAAATATACTAAATATTTTGCACATAGGGAATTTTAGGGATTTTTATAGTTATCAAAATAGAAAAACTGCACTATTTTTCAGTTATGATTTCCCATTAAATGATCTTGGAATGTTATGTATTATGTTTATTCCTAATTTTGAATAGTAATAGGAATTTAATTCAAAGATAGTTAACTGAATTTTGTAAATGAGGCTCGCTATATTATGTGTTAGTGACACTTATTTAAATATTCAGACAAGCAATAATCTGTTCAAAAATTCTATTTCAATACGGATTTTTTAGGAAACTTACTCGATTTTAGGGAATTTTCTAAAATTTACAAAAACCAGGAGGATTTTTATTAAACCAATAGACTGGCAAAATCCAGTAGAATTGACAGCTATGTAAAAATATAGCCAAATAGTTACTAAAAAAATCTGTTAGATTAGCCGAATTATATTTACACTAAAATATAAAACCAAAAAAAATATATAATTTTTCACTTATTTTGACCTAAATTTAAAAAAAAAAAAAAAAATATCAATGGAAAAAAAGTAAAAAATAAGTTAAATAAAAATTTTACGTTAAAGGATAAAAAAGAAAATCAGCACGTTCAATTTAATTTTTTTTTTAAATTTCGGTTGTCCTATTAACCACTTGCGCTGGAAAGACGTGCCACGCACTCATAATGCTTTTGTCAAAGAATCGCCGACGACGTGGTATTTACGTCATCGTGGAATTGTTACAGAAACATTAACGACATGCGTGGGCACGTCAGGTCCCACCCCAGGTCACTTCCCGGCAAGTTACACTGGACCGTTCTGGTACACGCGTCAGTGATTTTTTTGCCGGTGCAAGTGGTTAATGTTCCTAATACTTATTAAATGATACATTGCGACTCAGCATAACAACCAAGAATCCATGAATCTTCAAAGTGGCTTAGCTCAGCTTATCAAAATATGCATTATCCTTAAACTTTATTTATAGAGATTCTGCCTTCTTCCTAAGGGCTAGAATATAAACCTCCAGAGGTGTGTCTAGATCAACATTGCTACACATCAAATAGCAAGTATTCTCAATGTCACAACTTTTAACCACACGTAATGCTTCAGTCATAAATCGTCAATGACTTGCCGAACAGCCTAACATTTAGTTACTGCAAAAAAAAAAAAAAAAAAAATTTGGTATGCATCAAAGAAATTATTTCTCCGATATCTATAAGACATCAAACACTTAACTCCTCGCAATCAATTGCAGTTGTTTTAGTAAGCGCATCTGAATTTCTTACCAACACAAGAGGTTAAACATAGTATTTAGTAAGTTAGGCCACAAGATATTGTAACAAAATTATTTAATACATTATTTCTGGTAAATTTTAAGTAGTTACAGCCATTCAATTATTTCAAGTGCAAATGCTCAATTTTATTCTTTAAGCCTATTCATACAAGACATAGCCAGTAAGTGGCTACCCCTGATATTAATGAAACTTGGGTAATTGAATTGCTGTAAATAAGCGCTGTAATTGAATTTCTTTGAAGGTAATTTCGTTTTTTCAAAACAGAGAATTAAATTATAATTTTCACAGCCATTTTCTCAGTTAAGCCATGTTGTCACCATACAAGATGTCCTTGGAATTCAGAAATGAACAAATATCTGAAAAAATACACACCGGCTGAATGCGCAAGTGAAGTACTTTAAGATGCATTCAGTCATACCACTCAACTACACCCCTATAAGTGTGGTGGCCACTTCAAAAAGAAAAAAATAGGAAGGAACTATTTTTTTTATTGCATTTTTGGATTCCCCAGAAAATAAACACCCTGATTTATTAAACCTACAAGTAAAGCGTCCGAGTTCATAAATGGTCCTGTAATTTTAAAACGAAAATAGGATGCAAACAGTTTAAAATGGATCTCGAGAAATACATGTCTAACTGAAAAATAAAACTGATGTGTTTATATTGCCATTTTGAAACATCTACCTAATAAGACCAATATCGACACTCACCTCAGGGGATGGTGCGATATCTGGGGGGGGGGGGGTGCCGTGTTTGGTATCAAACACATCTATTTTTATTTTTTCGATTTGACATGATCCAATTTTTATAATTCGGTCATTCTAAATATCCCGAGAGCTGATATAACAAAGCTTGATTATGAAAAGTTTGTTTGATTCTGCACAATAACTCTTGTTTAGTGCCTAATTAAAATAGAAATGTTTGGTTTATTACTTTTTCCAATCTCTACAAAATTTTAGACAAAAAGCTTTTCTTCCAATAAAGTAGCTAAAAAAGACTTAGACCAATCTCTTGCTAGGCTAAGATCAGAAATTTCATGATCATACAAGAGAGTGCCAAAGTGGAAAAGGTAAATTATATATAATTCAACAAAATAATTATAGTATATCAGATAAGCGAAACAAAATTTTCGTGCTCATTTCTAGAACAAGGCAAGTCCAAATTCATTTATTGTTCATAAAAGCCAAACGAAACTAAAAAAATACAATAGGTTTATTTAGTTCTCTTTTAAAAGATAACTGATACTTTATTTGAGCATTAAACTACAGTGCACCAATCAAAATACCTAAATTGTTCAAGCCATATCTTGCATTACATCTCACAGTCTAAAAAGCAGTAAAATTATTTTTGGTAAACCCCTAAATTACTTGCCAAACATCCCAATACATGTTTTCAAATAAAAAATTTTTTAAGAATAATTAATTATTATTTTCAATGTTTTTTTACTATAGACAACATGACTTTCAATTATTATAAGAGCTGATTGCAAGAGAAACACTTATCCTCTACTACTGTGTCCTGAATAGCGTAATACAGTAGAACTAAAAACTATAGAGTAGAACCTTAACAAGTATAACTATACAGTTAAAGTTAATACTACTAAACAGTAATAGATCAGTGATTTCTCTTGGATCCTCTCTTAAAAGTGTGGGAATGGTGGATTGACTTTATAAATCTACTTTTTTTATTTATTTGGATAGCTCTTACCAACAACTTGAAAATCTTGATTGACCTTGCTCTTGTACCAACTTCCTGAATTATTTTCAAAACTTGATTGATAATTATTTTCCATAGCAAATATTCTTATACAATAAGTTATTAAAATTAGAAGGTTTAGTTAATATGAAGTAGTATTAGAAAATCAAGTTTTCTCAGGACACAGATATTTCAACTAAAAATTCAAAGGTTTCTAAACTTTTTCTGACATTATAATTCATTGTTATTCAAAAACATATGCTACGCTTAAAATTGCATTTTCTACTAAATTATATAAAAAATTATGTTCCAAATTTCATTTATATGTTGGAATTTTTAAGATATTTATATGTCAAAATTTTGAATTATACAGTTTAAGAGTGTAAAATATAGATTTTATAAAATAAAAAAAATACACTTAAAACATAAAATAATTATGCATTCAAGCCATTTTTTGACAATCTAAAAAGGTTATATGTGAATTTTTTCCTGAAAAACCAAAGTTGTATCTAAAAAAACTTAAGCTATTTGTGGGAAGAAAAAAAAATATTTTACAGCAAAATTCCGTGCAAGTAAAGCTTCATGGAAAAAAAAAAAAAGTCAACTCTATACATTTTAAAGCTTGTAGTTTCAATCACTTTTATAGTAATAAAATATTATGAAATTGAGGTACATCAAAATGATAAAATATAAAAGAATAGACTAATATAGAAAGTTTTTATTTATCTCACAAACAGTAAAACAGTCTCAAAATTTACATGTATCTAAAACATTTGAGTTAAATAAATATATTTGATTCCCTTTGTTTTAACACAACAATACAAAATAGAAGACAAAACACAAAGAGAAAAATACAACTTATTGCATTTTGAGTGTTAGCTTCAATTTAAAAATAGAACAGAGTATGTATTTATATTATTTTCATTACAGGCACTTGATCTACAAGGACATTCCTTATTTCCAATGCTGAGTTTGAGAAGGTTTCATACATTCTGCAAAATGCAATATTAAAATAATAATTATAAATAATGAGTAATAACAAACATGCATAAAAAAAAAGATTTTATTCAATAAAAAAGTTTTTTTTTAAAGTTCCTCAAAACACACTTGTTTATAGTAAACATACTGAAAAGCCCAAACCTCTGTATTCATCTGCAGAGCCATTTTTATAGATATTGGCAGATGAAATATCGCAGTGTCTAAAGGTTATTTTCCACCGCTGTTTTTTTTTTTTTTTTAAAGAACAAAATTTTGAACAGTAAATATCGAAAATATTAAAGAAAAAACGAAAAAGAAAAGATTTTTCTACCTTCATTTATAGAAAATAATCAATAGCTTTCCTTTTATTTAAAATTTGATATCAGAAAAAAAAGACTTATTTGACATACTGGTTATTGTTACTGGTTATACTTAGTACTGGTTACTCTTAGACATACTGGTTATTGTTTTATTTGTCTGCAAAGTATCTGAAATGATATGGTAAGGAATTTCATTTGAAGAAACTTTAAATAGACATAATTCAGAGCATCCTAAATTGCAATTATGTTTACTTCTTTCTTTAAAATGAAAAGATTTTAATATTATAACTGCAAGTTCAACCTTTCTTTCTGGTTTCTATATTGAGCTTAATATAAGCATTCATTTTTTTTTCTCTTTTTGGCCAAAGCTGAAGTATGATTGTATAAAATTCTAATTAAATTTAAACAGCATAGAGTTTTTGTGCATAACTTTATTTTATTATAATTAAAATGTGCAAAGTGTGCCAAATATATGTTAGATTAAGCTTAATTTTTAGAATAATAATCTTTGCCTGACTGCATCCAAGTCACAGCCGGATTTGGATTTTTGAAGATAGAGTTGCATATTGACTCTGTAAAAGGAGATATTTGTATTTGAATATTTTGAAAAAATCTAGGCTATACAAATTGAGAAATGGACATCATAAAGATTAAGAACTGTGCAGTGACCCATCGCCAGAAATGTCATGGTATGCTGCTAGGGGAACCTTCTCAGTATGGACTGACAGTTCATGCACATTCAAACCAGTATTTTAAATTTCTCTAAATTATTAAAATTTAATATTTTCTAATAATTAATGTCAAAAACTGCAATCTAATGGTTTAAGAAATAGTTGTTACATTATAAGATTATAAGTTAATGATTTGGTGACGAATTGGCAAGCTAGGCAAATTGTTCACAGAATGCAGTATCAAAACTTTTATCGTGATAATGAGAACTTATGTACTTGCAAAGGTTTTAAATGATAAGATGTGCTTTAAGACTACATTTTTAATCAAAGAAATAATTTTGTCAAAATTTAAAAATGTCTAAAATTTAAAAAAAATAATAATAATAGAAATGAAAGTATACTTAATAACCTTAATAAAAAAGTTACATACTTTTAGTTTTGCGGCTTACATTGACACCAAGTGATGTTTGATAAATGCGAGATGGAGAAACTGAATTAGATTTTAAAGATGAAACTGAACAAGCTCTGAAATAAACATTATTTTATGAAATATGATTAATAAGTGTAATGAAGAATATTTGAGAATTGAATGTGAAAAAGAATTTAGGAAACATTTTTGTTTTAAAATGATAAAAATTAAGAAAATTTATCACAATATCGAAAAATGAAACACAATATACAGTAAATTAAACAATAAAACTGATATATAAACTAAATGAAGAAAACAAAGCACTCAAATTAAATAACGGAGTTTTAAATGTGCTTGTGATAAAATGTACTATAATTCATGTTTAAAAATGACAATACAGTCAAACTCACTTATGAAGAGTGCTAAAAGACCGCAACATTTTTACTTATTATAGAGTGTTAATAAAAAAAGGGTTCATGAAAACATCATAAAAGTTCATAAATGCTTACTAAATATTTAATTATAGTTCTTTGTTAATTTGCTTCAGGAAAATACAAAAGAAATGAGTTAATTTGCTTTAAACTATTTTGTCTCTTTTTTGTGTTATTGTCCTTTAGATAAGACTCATAGCCAGAAAAACATCGTCATTCGCACGCTAGCTTTTGAAAAAAGTTTGAATTTTTTCTCCCACTCAAAAGCCAAGCATGGGAGAAATTTAGCTTTAAATTTTTCACAGGTGTCCTTATTGTCATCGCTTTTGTCATTTTTTTCGTCAGCTTTACCTAAGATTTTGATTACACCATCTTCAGGAGTAGGTATCTGAAAAGTGATAACATTGGCCTCAACAAATACATAACTCTCAAATTCTTTTCTTTGCATTTCCAAATTTTTAAAGTTGTTTTCTTCTTGTCCATGCCCAATGAAAAAGACTGTCTTCCACATGTCAGCTGGATTTATGACGCAATTCTAACGTTCAGATGTCTTGGAAATGTTAAAGGAATTTTTCTAAAATGGAGTTGGCTGAGTGGTGGAAGAGAGTAGAAATTTTATGAATTACAAAAAATTTTGCTTAGCGAACTATGTTCTAATAGAATTTTACAAGTCAAGTATTTCCAATTTTCACTTATCTGAGAGAAATTTAGATTTGAAATTTTCTTTTTTTTTCCGTTTCATTCTTAGTTATCTCTATGTCATCTTAGCTATCTCGGGAGCGACCACTTATCCACAGTAAAATGATCGCTCTTAGGGGTTACCTCCATTGACTTTAAAATTCAATCGAAGATATTTGATTTTTCACTAACTGTTTTAATTTTTGTCAGTGTCATTTTTTTAACGTGAAAATTCTGCTTGCGTCATCATGAAAACTGGATTGATGAATAAAATTTAGTCTCAATAAAAAGGATGCCTACTGATATTATTACATGAAAACAAATTTACCAATTATTAATAATTTAACTATTTTGAATACATAAACAATTATGTTTTTTTAAATTTGCATTTAATGCTACATCATAAAAATTAGTTAGCTTTGAAAGATTAAATTAGGTCTGCTTGTTTGAGATGTTTAGTTTTTCTAAAAAATCTTTTTTATTTAATTTAACTTTCAACTCTAAAAATAAATCATTGGCAGCATAATCTGCAGTGCATTCCCACTGCAACATGAGGTTGTAGATAGCTTTCAGAGCTTGTCAAAAAGAGCTCTCAAAATATAAACACTAATATTTTGAATACATTTAAATCTACGTATTTGTTTTATTAATATTTTTTGTTTTGATATTCTGTCAAATTTTCTAATTTGATTTTTGCCTGCATTTGGTGCATAGGTTTGTCCAGTCACTGTGAGGGATTTTAATGGTCTCTCCTAAAGGTTTTCTTCAACACAAAGTTTGCGAAAAAAATCTGTTCCTTCCGAAAGTGGTCGTAAATAGAGGATGTTGCTACATAGAGAGGGTTTTTCCTGCAGGTCTTACTGTATATTTGGCACTTTGCCAAGATTCAAGATCCTTTTTTGACATCAAGGTGCATACACGTTCTGTACATCATTTAAAATTTTCACGTTTAGAGTAGAGATACCCAATAAAAACTAGCAATGCTCTCTTGAATAAGGGAAAAAATGTTTTATAATATTAAAAATGAGAATTCTCAAATCTAGATATTTTTCTTTTGTTTTTAATAATTTTTTTATATGAAAGCAATGATTTTATTTTTTTCACGAATCAAACATCAAAAATATTATTTTGAAGAAATATATGAACATTCATGGAGCAAATGACACATTTAGATAGTTGGGTAAGTTTTAAAATTTTGTGGCAATTGGCAACCCTACTAAAGCAGTAGGGCATTTGCTTTTCCCCAGGTCGATCTAAATTTTCAAATTAGTATTCGAACTTGCACTTTAATTAAATCAATCTCCTTTGAATCTTGTATTTGATGTAAGATTTTCTTAATAAGATTTATTATGTAGGATATTTGATGTAGGATCTTATTTTCTGAAAAAGCGAAAAGAGAAAATTTGCCTTAATAACTTATATTAAAGATAAATTACATTATTATTTTAAAATAATAATGAAATTCCTAATGTAGCATATTAAAACATTAAAAATAATAGAAATGTCTTTAAAAATTATGAAAATGAAATACTACCAATAAAAATGTTATGTAACAACATAAAATGCATTTCATTCAATAACAGACAACAAATGTAAGCCATTTAGTACAAATAAATGACTTGAGAGCAATCCATTTCAATAAAATAAGTAATCATTAATAAAAAAACAATTTTTTTACCAAGAAAAATCAACAAATAACAATAACTACAATATTCATAAAGGCACACCTTGTTCGATGCTCTTTAAAATCAGATACTGCATGGGTTCTGCTATCAACTAGAGATCTGTATAAAATTAAAACAAATATTAGAGTAATAGCTTTTTGGAAAATATAATTAATGAATAATTACTATTATATAAGTTACATATGATAAAGCAAACTGATAAAACAATCTTCAAATTGTGAAAGATAAAGAAGAAAAAAATGAAAATTATTAAAAGGATTTTAAGTTTGCTTGATAAATATCAGCAAAACCTTTTTGAAAACAATTATAAAAGCTTCAAATAAATTAAACTAAAAAACAGTTTATTTTTAAACTGTTGACCATAAATTTAAATTTTCTTCAATTCTACTTTTCAGACTTTAAAAATGAATGCTACACAGCAATTGTATTAGGTTCTGTTAACAACAATAAAGACTTTGAGAAGGCAACACTGAAATAGCAGCAGCAACATTCAAACATAATTGTATTAAAACTGCAATTCTTCAGAATGAAACTAAAGCACGCTCCATCCTATGTATGAATAAAACAAAAACAACGTAAATAAAGTACACATTTTTTGCCCTTTATTCATCTTATTTTTGCTTAATTCATAATAAGCTTCAATACATTAATTAAAAAAAGAGAAAGAATGTTTATTTAACTTCTTTTAATAATCTTTTTACCATAAAGTTTTTAATTGTGCTATTTTTTTTATTTGAGTAGTATAATAAATTGAAACTTATTAACAACTTGAAAAATGTTATTCAATATAAATGATATTAATATTTACTGCATTTATGATTCATAAAAATTTACATACATCTTAAAAAATATTACAGAAAAACATCATGAATTGGATGAATTAAATTCACTGGAAAGATTAATACTTTTCCATAAAAAAATGTGCTTATAAAATTGTATGTTCACAAAAAAAATGCAGAATTTTTTCAGTTTCTGCTTTTTTTATTGTTCTTGTCACTACACAAGTTAACATTGTAAAATTTGTTGTAGTATTTGTGCAAATAGGGACAAGCAAAGTACCTTTAAAACTAAAATTTTTACTCATTTTGCATATTCATTCAGGAAAAAAAAAATATGATAGAAAAAATTATTAAACTTATAAACCAGATCTTTATAATAATAACTTCAATAAAGTAAACTAACTATTCAATCAGCCTACTATCAATAAACTAATGTGTGTTGAAAATCTCGAGTGCAGTTGAAACACAATTTCTACAAAACTGACTACCATACATCATTTCTATCAGATATGATAAACCTTTTTTTTATAAATAGCAATGACAAAAAAATATCAGAAATAATTTTATAGTATAAAAAAACCTCATTAATTTAAAAAGAAAAATATATATTCATTGAAAAAATATAAATAATTTTATAAAAAAAAATAATGTAGCAGAAATAATCTTTATCTATTGAATTTAGAACTGAAAATTTAAGTTATATCAAACCTTATATTAAATATTTAATAACTAAAACATATTTAAAAAATAAATATAATTTTATATAATTAATAACTATAAAACACAAACAGAAAAATAAATTTTGTTTCACCAACCTTTTTCTTCTTTTAATAGTTGCTGCTGTAACCTTTGGCTTATGTGCTGGTACAGACAAAGGTCTATCCATAACCTTAAAAAAGAAAATTTATTTATTTATTTATTTATTTATTTAGAAATGTTATATTAAACATCATACTTATTTCGATTAAAATACTTAAAGCAGAAACTCTTGTAAAAACTTTACAGTTTTCAAAGTTGGTTATTTATTTTGCAAAAAAGTGATAAGTTATTATAACATCTGAACCATTGATGTGATTTTCAGTTACTGTTATACAAAAATTATTTATTGTAGTGACATGTATCTGAAAGAAAAATAAAGTCTACTTTTCCATTGCTATGTGTGAAATCCATGGATAATTATTACATAAATAAATATATATATATATTTAAGTTAATGCTAGTTATGTTTTATAACACACAAATTTTCCATGTTTTAATATTTTTCTAGAGAATTTAAAATATACCACATATAAAGCCTTATGAAATGCAGATGAATTATGTAACATTTGAGTCAATAAAAAAATTATTTCAAAAAAAATAAATAATTTGTTAATTCACCCCATACATTCTATTTCAAAATCTTTAATTGCAGTAATAAGAAGAAACTATTGAATAATTTAAAATGCACAATTCAATGAACATTTTCATTCATATTTTATAAATAAATATTAAGAAAAAACAATTTTCTGGCCTTGCCTCTTATTTACATCAACTGAACTTAGTAGCATGTAATAAGGATTCCTTAAGTGTATTAAGTTAAGTATGCAACTTAGGTGCGACAGTTTGAAATGAAAGGTGTCGTAAGTTACCCAAGATTTCAAGTCTAATGAAAGTTCGGGTCTAGTCTTTTATTAGACTTCCAAGTCTAATAAAAGAATCAAATAACAAAACAACCCATTGTGAGTCAGGATGTCAAGGTGGTTAAGGCTTTTCAATCAGTCTACATAGTCAGAATTTTAATCATATATTTTAGTTTGTTACTGCTAAAATCATTCTACACCTTGATTTCTAGAAATCGCTCCATATTTTGAAAAATTATAATAATGAGAATTAATTATAATTTAATGATCTTTCCAGCAACCCATTTTTCCCAATACCTGGAAATTTATTCTAATGGTCTGTTTTGCACCCCGAAGTTTCCCAGATACCCCATCCTGTTTCATACTGCTTTTTCAACCCTTTCTTTTTATCTTATTTAATGATTTCTTATCTCCTTCTTATATTATGTTGTTCAAACTTAGTCCTCTGTCTCTACTGGTAAAACCACTTTGCCCCTGTTTGTTTTCCTTACCTTTATACTATCATCTGGTGTTGAGACACTGAAGAAGGTTCTTGTTTACACCTTCTTCAACCAAAACTCTAGTATTTGCGCTTTATTTGCATTGTTTTTTTCCTCAGGTCTACATAGCACAAAGTATACCCTATTCTCTTTTCAGATATTTGAGTGTAATTTATACAGTTTTCAATATTGATAAAATTCCCTAACTTTACCCTACACTGTTTAAAGAAAATGAAATAATACATCATTAGTGCAAAAAAATATATACTTATAACGATTTGCCTGATGATTGAAACAGACGAAATTAAGGAAGATATAGACAAAAAGGAGAATATGAGATAAGATTTTAAATTAAATATGAATAAAATTTGCAACTCAATAGATACAAATTCCATTTTAAAGTTTATTTGTAACAATTGATTGCTTCTTATTATATTTAACAAGAGTCAAAAAACCATTTTTTTTTAACAACAATAATAACAATACTTTTACACTACTAAGTGAAGTACAGTTAAGAACTATGAAACAGAAACTAAATTATGAGGGTCTATATAGACAATTTGAAACATTGAAAAACATAAAAATCTTAAATACTATTAAAAAAATAATACTCATGGGTTTACCAAAGATGTGTTAGAAGATTCCGACGATTGTTCTGCTTTTTTCTTTCTTACCCAAAGCTCTCGGGATTCTGCGATAATATTCATTCTTTCCTTCGTACTTATTGTACAAAAAATATCATAGACATCTTCAAAAGATGAAAGCAACTATAAATCAATAACAAAATCATATACTTGATAATAACAATGAAATTTTTTTTTCAATATTAAAAAAAAAATTTATAACTCATTATGATAATAAGACTTTATAAATTTAAATTTGTAGACTCAGTTGAAAAAGGCACATATAGATAAGATGATTTCAATTATTGTTCTTTAATAACGTTTTTCTTTAATAAATAAAATTCTTTAATAACGTTTTTCTTTAATAAATAAAATTCTTTAATACTGTTCGTTAATAGTGAAACTCAGAATTACTTAACCAGGAGAAAACTTCAACTAGTTCCGAGATTCAATATTATTTCAATAGGACTCTTTTATCAATATCTATCAAACATAATGGCCTTCTAATAGCTTATTCCAATATTTAATCTAACAATTAAAATAAATTAATTGAATCTTTTTTTTTACTCAGAAACAAGTCAAATGTTAGGCTGATTTTAATTATTATTTTCTTTTTAATAATTATTAATAGAATATCATGTTCATATAAGTTACAAAAATTTAGAACAAATGTATGGTTGGCCAAAGATTGCTAAAATTTTGTGTAAATTGCTCTAAATGGAAAAAATTAGCCAAATTTGCTCTTGAAGCATCTTTAAAAAAAAAAAAAATTAAGAAATGATTCACACACGGAAAATCTCATAAAAACTCAACAATTTTTGTAAAAATTACGAAAAAGTCAGAAAAGTTGGAAAATAAGCAATTGTATTTTATTTTAAACATATGAGTTGTTTTTTTAATGGGAATAAGTCCATTTAGAGCAACAAAGTTATTTACTTATTTATATATTTTTTTATCATTCTAATAATAATTGTGTCATTTTTATGTTTCAGCAAATGCCACATAGTAATAAAAAGATCACCAAATTAATTAACCTTTGCCCATACTTTTAAATTCAATCAAAACATTAACCCTCAAAAGCCTTGGACCTATAACACTTTTCAAATTGACTTATTCCACTTTCAAAAATAATGGCACATATTCTGTCATTTCATTGTTTTTAACATTTAGTAATAAATAGGAAAAATATTTGTGTGTGTTTTAAACTGTTCTAAAATCATAAATAAATAAAATATTATCAGGATATATTTCAAATAAGTATACATCACTTTTAATTCTTACATACCTGAGCCAATAACTGGTGATATAAATCCATATCACTTGCAGAAATTGCATTACCTTTTTGTGTTAAATCTTCAGAGAGATTTTGTGCTAACTTAGCAGTTTCCTTAAATTGATAAGTATTAAAAGAATATTAGTTCAAAATTTGATTCTTCTTAATATATATTAAATATAATAAAACTTATCAGAATATCCATATAATGTATAAAAAAAATATATTAAATATAATAAAACTTATCAGAATATCCATATAATGTATTAAAAAAAACTCTTCCCTTAAAAGGCATCAAATGTGTACTGGAAGTTTCTAAATACATGCACATTATTTCAAGTATATTTTTAACCTTATAAAGTAATTAAATATATTAGCAGCATCATTATACAAAAATATTTTAGCAGAGGATAAAAGAACAAACTATTTAAATTATTTTAATGTAAGGAAAAGATGCATCAAAAGATTTGTCATTAAAAATGTATGGATGCATATCCAGGTGAATTATTGACTTTATAATGCATATAAATTTGTAGTTAATTTTGATACAAAAAAACAGGAATACTATTCTGACTAATAATACAATTATATACTATTCACATTATTATATACGAAGAAAAAAATATATAATAATTTGTCATTTAAAATGCATAAAATGTATTCAGAATATTTCAAACACATGTGTATAACACATCTTGATAACTTTATAAAAAACTTAATGTACTAGCAATTTTGCAATAAAAAATTAGGCACATTATTTTAATACGGAATAAAAGGATAAACTGTTCAAATTATTTTAATAAGGAATAAAAGGATAAACTGTTAAAATTATTTTAATACGGAATAAAAGGATAAACTGTTCAAATTATTTTAATAAGGAATAAAAGGATAAACTGTTCAAATTATTTTAATAAGGAATAAAAGGATAAACTGTTCAAATTATTTTAATAAGGAATAAAAGGATAAACTGTTCAAATTATTTTAATACGGAATAAAAGGATAAACTGTTCAAATTATTTTAATAAGGAATAAAAGGATAAACTGTTCAAATTATTTTAATAAGGAATAAAAGGATAAACTGTTCAAATTATTTTAATAAGGAATAAAAGGATAAACTGTTCAAATTATTTTAATAAGGAATAAAAGGATAAACTGTTCAAATTATTTTAATAAGGAATAAAAGGATAAACTGTTCAAATTATTTTAATAAGGAATAAAAGGATAAACTGTTCAAATTATTTTAATACGGAATAAAAGGATAAACTGTTCAAATTATTTTAATAAGGAATAAAAGGATAAACTGTTCAAATTATTTTAATAAGGAATAAAAGGATAAACTGTTCAAATTATTTTAATAAGGAATAAAAGGATAAACTGTTCAAATTATTTTAATAAGGAATAAAAGGATAAACTGTTCAAATTATTTTAATAAGGAATAAAAGGATAAACTGTTCAAATTATTTTAATAAGGAATAAAAGGATAAACTGTTCAAATTATTTTAATAAGGAATAAAAGGATAAACTGTTCAAATTATTTTAATAAGGAATAAAAGGATAAACTGTTCAAATTATTTTAATAAGGAATAAAAGGATAAACTGTTCAAATTATTTTAATAAGGAATAAAAGGATAAACTGTCCAAATTATTTTAATACGGAATAAAAGGATAAACTGTTCAAATTATTTTAATAAGGAATAAAAGGATAAACTGTTCAAATTATTTTAATAAGGAATAAAAGGATAAACTGTTCAAATTATTTTAATAAGGAATAAAAGGATAAACTGTTCAAATTATTTTAATAAGGAATAAAAGGATAAACTGTTCAAATTATTTTAATAAGGAATAAAAGGATAAACTGTTCAAATTATTTTAATAAGGAATAAAAGGATAAACTGTTCAAATTATTTTAATAAGGAATAAAAGGATAAACTGTTCAAATTATTTTAATAAGGAATAAAAGGATAAACTGTTCAAATTATTTTAATAAGGAATAAAAGGATAAACTGTTCAAATTATTTTAATAAGGAATAAAAGGATAAACTGTTCAAATTATTTTAATAAGGAATAAAAGGATAAACTGTTCAAATTATTTTAATAAGGAATAAAAGGATAAACTGTTCAAATTATTTTAATAAGGAATAAAAGGATAAACTGTTCAAATTATTTTAATAAGGAATAAAAGGATAAACTGTTCAAATTATTTTAATAAGGAATAAAAGGATAAACTGTTCAAATTATTTTAATAAGGAATAAAAGGATAAACTGTTCAAATTATTTTAATAAGGAATAAACTATTCAAAATATATAGAAGACAGTACAAATAAATCCATTTAAAATATTTTTATATCAGTAGATTTCATACTACAAGCCAAAATATAGTATCACTTTGTAGTAGAGCTACCACAGCATAGCTTTTTAGCAGAGCTCTCGGATAACTTATGTTTAAAAAAAAAAAAAGTTTTATTAGCTATAAGACTCCTTACTTTTTTTACAAAAATATAAGCTGATATATATTTTTGAAAATAAATACTGTGGGCAAGCAATGTCTTGAACAAAATTCAGTTTCAAACAGGACTGGTAACTGTATCAATTTTTAAATAGTAGGAGTTGAAATGAGGATTTAAGAATTTTCAAGCTTTTTGAAATGAAGTCACTTTACAACCTTCGTTTGTAGAACATTTAAATCACACATTATATCTGAAGTTGTTGCCCCAAAAAATTTGTTTGTGGAAATTATTACAAAAGTATTTTTAGAAAATTATTCCCAGGCTTTCTACCTAATTAGGAAAAAACTGTATTAATTGTTGCCTACATTGTATTTTTCTACATTTACTTTTAAATTGTAACAATAAAAAAAAAAAAGAAATTGGATAACAACACATCTCTCACTATTTTGTCGGTTATCATGCAGATTCATAAAAACTTTTAATGGAAAAAAAGTGAAACTTTTTAATCTATAAGTAACTCATTGAGCAAATTATAAAATGTAATTATAATTTCCAACAGATATGAGAATACAATAGGTAAACAGAACAAAAATCATAACTTTATTGCAATATAAATGAAATTTCATTTGTTACCTTCATTGTCTGAATCAATCTTTGCACTCTTTCAGTTTTATACAACCGTCTTGTTAGATATCCCTTAACAAGAGCTGGAAGTCTTTCAAATCTTTTTAGCATTTCTGGATCATTTAACTGTGTAAATAAGTATTTTTTTACACACATGTAAAACAGTCTTTAAAAATAAGTGAATAATTTCTAAAATTTTTAATGGAGAATAATAACAAATATTAAAAACAATGAATTAAAGAAGAATAAATAGTTTTATTTAAAAACAATTATACATAAAATTCCTCTCTAAACTCTTTTCTGATTATCGGACAAAATATCTTTTTTTTTTTTCTTTCTGTTATGTAAAAAAGAAAATGAGCACTTTAAAAAATAGCTGAGTTTTCACATTTTAATTATTTATATTTTTTCATTTTTACTCATTAAATACAATCATCTCTTTTCAGAGAGTAACAAAACTTTATTTGAAAAAGACTCTTTTTTTTAATTTAATGAAAATTTTTTTTCTTCCAAAAATGAAAAATAACTATTGTTTTAAACATGAAATTTATAAACTCAGTTATTTATAAAAACAGAAGTGCTAGCAGAACACATGGCCGATTAATTACCGAAGATAAAATTTCAAAAATCTCATCCACTTTCCTCCCCCCGCCCTCGAAAAGGATTTTTAAAAAAATTTTAGATTTTGAACAAAATGATTTTTTTCCCAAGAAAACTCAATCACAATAATATTTTAACATAACATTACCAAAAATATGGTCCTATAAAGGGTTAAATAACTTTTTTTTCATTAAAAATAATTAGCTTATCAAATAAATTTAAAAAACTTACATTTTTACTTTGCTTCCGCTTCAAATTTGTTAAAGATGGTGGGACAAGTTTCATTGCTTTAACTGAGATAAGTGGATTAATAGAATTAATAGATTTTTGAACTGTGATGTTTTTCGAAGCTTGAGGATAGAAGTCAGCAGAGGCACAATTACTAATATTCATTTTGCTTGAATTAGAGTAACCCAAACTTGGCTCTAAAGAATTCCTGCCATCACATCTAGCAGTTGCAGATGAAGTAACATTATTGGAATCAACATTACTTCTTTTAATTTTGTTGCATGCCCCTGTAACTTCATTTACTTGGAAGCCATTATTTTTACTTATTTCAAGATTACTTGCAGGATGCTGATTGACACGTTTTTCAAAATTATTCTTAACCCTAACACTTTCATTAGAAACGCAAGCTCCAACAGAATTATAAGGTGGTCTACTGGAGCAATGTGTACTAGGATGCTTAGTAGATTGGGTTGAAAGCTTATTCACCAGTTTAGGAGAATGAATTTTGTTAGTTAATTTAATTGGAGAATATTTTTCTTTAGTACAGGTATTTCTTAAGTTTGCACTACAAATTGGTGCAGTTATATCTCCTATATCATTCCTAATAAATGTAGAAACCGGAACCTGATGAAAGTTGGCCATATTTTCAAATGTGCAAGTAGGAAGCTGACTAGCAGCACATGAATTGTAATCGGTTTCGTATAACTCACTCCCAAGAGGTTCAATGCAAATTTGTTTGAAATTTGACAATGTGTTTTGAACATTCTTTTCTCCTATTTTTTGATGATTAGTTGAATAAGCAGCTTCATTAGTTTGATGCTGTGTTGAATACAAAGCTTCATTGGTTTGATGCTGCGTTGAATAAGTTACTTCATTTATTTGATGTGGAGTTGAATAAGTTGCTTCATTCATTTGATGTGGAGTTGAATAGGTTGCTTCATTAGTTTGATGCTGAGTAGAATAAGTTGCTTCATTAGTCTGAAACTGGTTTGTATAACTTGCTTCATTAGTTTGATGCTGGTTCAAATAACTTGCTTCATTAGTTTGGTGTTGGTTGAAATAAGTTGCCTCATTACTTTTAGAGGTAGACAAAATGTCATTAACTTGGGAAATGGGATTACATATTGTATCATGTTCAGTGACTGCCAATGTAGATGGAGGACTTTTTTGATGAATTTCATTCTGAATAACTGTTTGAAATGTTTCAGTTTCAGATGATAAATTGGTTGAATTTGAATCAGAAGATGCCATTTGTGTGTTAACAATATCATCAGCAGGTGATAATGAACTGTTAACAGCTATAAAAAATTAAAATAATAATCAGTATTTGAAAATAATTCTTTTAGTTCATACCACTCAGAACAATCATACTAAAAACATACTTTTAGAAAATTATTCTTCTTAAATCACTTAATAGTTTACAATTTTGCATTTAAAACTTATTCTAACTAAAATCAAATCTAATTTTAAAAAATGATATAACTTTTAACGATATATTCCTTTACAAATGACAGAAGAAACTCACAAATGCTTTATTGCAGAGTTGAGTTTTAGAAGCATATTGAAAAAATTCAACACAATTAGGTACTGGTTTTAAATGGAAAAAAAATCTAAAAAATATTTCTTTATATTTAATTTGAAAATGAAATGGATCATTCAATGCAATTATTAATGAACAGTATGGCTCAATTATTTAAACTATAATTTATCAATCTAAAATACAAAGAGGTTACATTCTTTTAAAAATTAAAACTTAATTACTTTATAATAAACCTGCCAACACTGGAGAAATAAAATAATGGAGATTTTACTAGCAATATTTTTTTAGGCTATGAGTAAAGTTTTGATACAGCATGCATAATCATGTAAATCAAAAAGAGAAATTCAAAATTGGAAATAATATAAGCACTTACATTTAGGGAAATAAAAAATATGTATATAAATCTTAATCTAAAGAAGATTTTTTTAATCCATTATTTATAATTACTTAAACTATTTTATAACCGTTGTCGAACAGCTGACCTAATTTTCGGTTTACAGCTACTAATGTTCAACTCTGCAGCTTTGTAATTTCGGACCTAATCCAGAAGACATGGGAACTCCTGGATCAATCAAGTATTGGGAGAAACTTGCCTTCGTGGAGGATTTTTGATGGATAAAACACGAATTTCCATTGCATGGAGAGGAAAACCATGAAAACATCCCATGGTTAGCCTTATGGCAAGGGGTACTTAAACTATTAACATTCGACATACTGTAGTACTGGCAATAGCACCATCTGTTGCAGAATAAGAGAAGTATTTTATTTAGTATTTTGAGAAGTATTTTATAAGAGAAGTGGATATTCTATCACCAAGATTTTTTTTAAAAATTTCTTCAACAAATACGGAGAAATTTGAGAGTAAATGGGTGAATAGGAAATAGTCGTAAAATACAAGAGTCTTCAGTAAAAAAAAAACCAGAAGACTTGGCAGGTATGTAATAGCACAAAAGCTTTCCACAAAAAAGGTTATGCAGCACCATATAAATGGATTTACTACAGGTGTATTAATTCAGAAAAGTTAAAATTAAATGATTAAAAATATTAATAATTATTACACATTTTCAATGGTCCATTTACTAGTCACTATCAGATTTTTCATAAAAAAATTAATTAATAAAAAGTTAATTGGTATTTTGTGACAATAAGACAAATGAAAATAAAAACAGGTTACAATTCTTTAGCATTGTTTGCTGGTATATAGGATTATTATTGTTAATTATTTGGTGATCTGAGTCAAATTTTAATTTCAAAGGATTAATATTAATTTTGAAGCCAACCACTAATTCATAAATAAAGTTGATTATAATTTGAAATTTTTATTCAGAGGTATTAATTTAATTTTCAACTATATAAATGAAAAGCAATATTTTTTGTTCCAATCTGATTTCCAGTTTCCTGTTTTATTTTGAACATCAAACAAACATTATCAAAGATTAAGTCCTTTACTAAGAGAAGCTTAAAAATAAAAATAAAACTAATTTTCATATTCAATTAAATGTTTCATTATAAGACAGTGTTAAAAACTAAACATAACATTAAGCCTCACACATTTTTTCTAGGTACAATTTCTTGACATAACTTTTCAAATAGCTTTTGATTTTTAAAATTAAATTATTTTTTGTTCAAAAACATAGCACAGTTTCTCTATATACCAGATAATTTAAATTTTTAAAGCAAAAATGATTTTAGCTAATTAAATAATTTGCCACTATGCCACATTAAAATCTAAAAACATAACTAAGAAATAAACATACATGCAAACACAGGCACTCCAGCTGATTTTAATTTTTCAAACAGAATTTTTTCTTGCTCTTGAAATTCTTCTTGTACTCTCAACAACTCCTTCTTTTGTTCTTCAATAATACGATTCATTGTCAACTGCTGATTTTCTCTCATGTCGCCTAAAAGCTTGACTAAAAGTTCCGTACCATTGTTTTTTTCTATATTTTGTTGATTCAAGGAGGAACTGGAAATAGAAGATAAAGTTCTTAATCTGCCAAATAAAACTACCTTTTTTATAATTAACTAAAACTAGATTCTTTAAAAAATGTAATGATTACAAATTACTTTCGTAAGTTATCCAACTACTTAACTATTTTTAAGAGATGAATTTTGCTGAATGATTTAATTTGTGCTCATGTTCAAAATTTAAAAAAACGATTGAATATTAAAAAAAATTCTTCAAAAAAATTCTAAAATAATAAATGAACTAATTCATTTTTTGAGAATTTTTTCTTTAAACCTTCATCTTTTTATGCCCTTCAAAGCAATGGACATTTATTTCACAATCTAGAAAAGAAAACCATCAAATGTTTATGATTTTGTTAAGAGATTAAAGCATAAGTTAACTGGAAAAAACTACATTAAGTAACTACATCAAGAACATCCTCATTATATCCACTGATAAACTCATACAAGATTTGCACGAAATTCAAAAAATTTGTTGCATTTGTACCTTGTTTCCTTTTTAAACTAATGTTAAAAGAAGTTACAAGAAATTGCTACAAAATAACATTTCTTCGTATTGCACTTGCTCATGGAACTACTTTTTTCAAAAAGTAGTACATTACACAAGAAACTACAAAAAAAGTAGCGAACATACAGGGTATCTGCTACATTTTAGATTTTCAAATTCATGACTTTTCATGATTTTCCATGACTCCAAGAATTTTTCATGACTTAACGAAGTTATTATTTTCTCCCACAAAAACGCAATAATAAATTTAAAAAAGCATTATAATAACATTCAGTGAAATGATAGGTATAACCAAAACTGTTATACTCTGCATCTTCATGTTTATAGATTTTAAATTTAAAAAACAAAGTAAAGAAAGAGTTGAAACAATAAAATAGCAAAAAAAATACAAAAGCAAATAATTTTTTTTCTGCAGAATTATATTCTAAAGATACTTTTCTTGTTCATCAGAGAGGAATGAAATATTACTGATTTTTCTATTCTCGTTTCAGAATTTAAAAAAATTCGACACTGACTGGTTTGCTTCAACTAGAATTTCAAATTGATAAAATTGAAAAAAAAAAAATTCTTAAATCACAGAAGATAAGAATAGAAATGTTTTTCTTTCATTTTTTGAAAGAACACCATAACTTTTAAAGAACATGATAAAATCATTTTATATTGTAATAAAATATGACTGAGTAATGATATTGTTAGGAATTCAGATATTTAATCGGGGGGGGGGGGGAATCCATTTTAAAAATTATATTTTTCAGTGACCTAAATCCATGACTTTCCATGATTTTTTTTAAAAAAATAGTAAAAATCATGTCATTTCATGACAAATTTTGTTCAATACTGAAATTCATGACTTTCCAGGTGCGCAGATACCCTGAACGTAGTAGCTCGATTTAACCCCTTCCTTCTCGCTCCCCTGAAATTAACGGGGTGAGGTTTCGTCCTCTATTTCTTGCTCCCGTGAAATTTCCGACCTGTAGTGTTCAGTAGTAGCACGCCAATAAGAATAAAATTAATTCATTTCCTTTGCCAGGAAAACATTTTATTCCTCATTTTACACACCAGATGGCAGAACCAGAATATTTTTAAGGTAATTGTAGATAGTTAGTTTATTTTAAGCAAGATGTCAGCACTAATCAAATATGTGTATAGTATATCAAATTAGTGTATTTGATTAGTATATCAAATATACTGATCAAAATAGGCACTTTTATAACCGTTTTCTTGAAAATTAACAAATCGTTAAGGGGTTAAATAGAATAGTTGTACTTTACTGTATTGTACTTTAATTTTGACCACTATCCTAAATTAATGCATGTGGTGGGAATTAATAGTGCATCATGATTAATATGTAAAGTAAATGGCATGGGTTGGTACCCATGATTTACATGACTGTAAGTCTTTATAGATATATCCCTTTTTTATTATAAGGCTGGAATTAAGCAATTATTTCACCATATAGTTTTTTTCGGTATGAATCATGATATAAAATGAAAAAATTTTTACCCAGAAGAGTGATCAATAATATAATAAAATGAAATTCCAATACTTGTTTTACCTAAATAATTATTTAATTTTTAACATAACATTTAACAGCTACAATTTTTTTCCTTCAAATTTAAGCATTATCTGAATGTAAATTCCTTGTTACCTTTTTTTTACTTATCGTGAATCTCAGCTAAAAAGAAATCCATTCTGTTATTAAAAATAAACTTTTTAAAAGTGTATATACAAAGAATGTCATACTAGTAACACAGTCAAGGTACTAAATCAATAATTATAAATTAAAATGTAGTAAATTCAAAAACATTTTTAGCAATTCGAAAACAAATTTAAAAAGTTAACTAAAATGATCAAGAATGTAACTGTTATACACTAGATAATTCAAAGCAATAGTTAGAGGATAATAAATAGATGAATTGTAGAATAGCTAAAATAATGTAACAGTCAATATTCGAATTAATTTTCTAATTACTATTAAAGGTCTATCTATTTAATCATGTTTCATTTTAAATCTGCATTAAAATAATACATTATATTGACCTAAGCCTTTAAATTGAAAGACAGTAAATGGATAGTAGAACAATTCTTCCATTTAGAAAAGCAGAATATGCAGATTTTAAAAGAATATATGCTGTAACAAATTCAAGCAGTTCTAATAATTTTTGTGAAAATCAGTCTTTGTTTTATGTGCACTTTTTAGAAACTAAGATAATTTTAAAAGATTTTTAAAAACTGAGTATTACAGGCATTACACAATATTTAAATTAGTAATATCTAGATTTTAGATTTTTTTAAAAATTTAGATTTTTAAAAATTGTAATAAGAATAAATGACATCAAGACTTATTTTCACAAAAACTTATTAGAATTCCTTGAATTTTTTTTTTAAAACTTGAGTTACATGCTTTTAAAGTCTGCAAATATGACATTCCTAAATTATGAATTTGCTGATTTGATAATTACTACTTCATTTTTTATATTTGCCAGGCTAGTGTAAACTAATAAAAACAATTTAATAAAAAGTGAATAAATGAATGCAAACAACCTCTCATGAAAACTGTCAGAAACTTTACTACTGTTTCCATATTCAGCATATGTCTCTACTATATTTGGAGGTAAATTAGAAGAATCTTTATCAACTTCTTTAAAAACTGCACTTGATGCTGATGCACTGGAGTATTTCACACCCTCAGTTTCAAAATGGCAATTCTCGGTATCGATTAAATTCACTTCTGATGGTGATAAGGATTCATTCATTGCAAGATCTTTTGTTTGATCTTCCTTTGGTAAAATTGGCAAGAATGTTTCTCTGTCTGAAGTTGAAGGAAGAACAAGAACAACAGTCTCTTTTTTAAATGCAGGATTTGAATTTTCATTCTGATGTGCTGAAGAACAAGAATGTGGGGAATCATCCATTAAAGAATGGTCTTGACAAGAACAGCTAGCATGAGCCATAATTAATGCTGATGAGGGCTGCAACAAAGTATAAGAATTTCTCCTGATGAGTTTTCTTTGAGCATCACCAGATGTCTCAGAATCATCGACAAATACATTTTCTGCTCCAAAAGAATTTTCATCACTGAAGACTTTAGTGTCTTCTACTGTTTCATCAGGCAAAGAAACTTCCGATTCATTTTCTGACAAATTATTCATCGGATCTGTGAGACACTCAGGAGTAGTATGAGATTGTTTAGAATTTGAATGTGAAGGTTCGCTATGATATTTTTTTAAATACAGATTTTTTGCACAAGTTTTGAGAATTTTCATATAACTATCAACCGAATATGCTCGACTACCTGTGTCCTCACCCATGGAAATAGAGGAATTTTTACAGTTTGCATTAAAAGTGGCTCCTGCATTTTCGTGTACAAATATAGAGGAAGAATCAGCAATATCACTCAAACTTTCCAAACAACTGGGCAATTCTGCAACCGCAGACACGCAAGGAGTAAGCTCGCTTTCAGTATTGACGATAGTTGCTGTACTAGTGTCATCCGATCTAGAAGAAGCACTTCTTTGGGTAGATGATTGATGTTGGCACATTCCTGCATGATCATCAGGGCTGGAATATTCAATGGAGTAGTCCATATATTTATCAAGGTCTGTACTTTGTGTCATACAAGTGACAATACTCTCAGAATCTGTATCTTGGGGTAGAATCTTCCGATTATATATAACTGTAGGAAGGGATTCAAAATCGGCTTCTTCTGCTACAGATTCCTGATCATCTTCTGAAACACTATGATGCATTTGTTCTGAAGATGTATTTTTATAAGGCACATCAGTGTCGGCAATTTTTATTTGGCACTCTTGGCAATCACAGCCATTTTCATTGCATGATTCCCAATATTCTGAATTGGAGCTACTTTCAAACTCATTACTATTGCTATAATGAATATTTCCAGGAGTTTCATTGGGACAAACGATTACTCCATCATGAACTGTACTACACACACCATTGCAGGGAATCTTACTTATGGATACGAATAACTCATTTTCAGTGGTCTTAAGGATTTTTTGTGGACTTAAGCTCGAAGCACTGGTGTCTTGGTTACAAGATTTCTCACACGAAATGTCGATATTGTTAGAGAAGTTATGTGGTGTCTGTAATGAAAAGAAAGCTTCATAAAATTTCTTTAAATTAATGAAATTTTGATCTGTAAAATTTTAGACAACTATAACATTTCAATAATGGTTATTATAAATAAAAATTATTTTACATAATTGCACAAGTATAATTTCTTAAAGTAATTTTGAAAAACCAATAACTTAAAAAATTTCCTATTTTTTGTTAACCTATTTCTAGTTTCATTGGTTAACCTAGGCATTTTAGGGTCTATTTTAAAAATTAAATTTCTCAATATATTCCAAACAATAAAACGAATTTTTTTTAATAAAAATAAAATCTTTTCATTTAATTTGGAATGAGCTTTTATTTTTGAGTTTTAGTAGAATAATTTATAAGAAAATTTATTCAGAACGAAATTTATTTTCATTATTTATTTATTAATTTTTAACAAAATCACACATTCCAAGTATAACACAATATTTATTATAAGACATACACCAAATAGTTACAGTCTATTTGAATTTAATGTGTCTAGAAGAATAACTCTGTCGAGTTAAGTAACTAGCTATCTTACTAAATACTTTTTTCCTATATGTCACAAAAAGCAATGAATAAAATGAAGTAGTTATATTTTTTATTTATAAGTAAATACGTGGATCGATAATAATAGACAGCAGTAAAATTATTTTTCCATGAAAATTAATACATCCAAAAATGCTTTTTTTTCATATTATAAACCAAACATAATAGATATTAATTCAAATATTGTCTCTTTAACTGAAAGAAAATAGTAAAATAAAATAACAAGAAAACTTTGGTCTCATAAGAGTGCAGGACTAAAAGAGAAAAGCAAAAAAATCTTTTATTCTAGATACTTAGATTTTTATTTTAGATGAAAAATTATTTTTATTATTATTTCGGAACAGAAGACTGACTGGAAAGAACGTAAATGAAAATGAGAGTTTCTAAAACATAAAAACAAATGCATAATAAATAGTATGAATTACCACACAATTAGAAAAAAGTAAAGAAGCGACTTTAGGGGCCAAAAAGAATTAGAACATCTTAAAAATAATTTTTGCAATAATATGTTAATAATTATTATATGTTTAATTATATTATTTTTTATCAAAGTAATAGTCTCAGCACAGAATAAAAAGTTACTTATAAATACTTTATAATTAGATCCTCATACTTTACTAGTTTCTGCTGCAGCATGTGAGCAAGAAAAATTAGCAGGCTTCTTAGGCAAATTTAAACTCTTTTTCCCTTGTAATAATGAAATTGATGTTCGAAGCTCAGCAATTTTTATTCTCTCTTCATTGGTTAACTATTTCAAGAAATTATGAATAAAATATTAATATGACTTTATAGTAACAAAACAGACAAATCAATAAGCCAATTCTTCACAAACCTTCAAAAAAAAAAAAAAAAACACAAATTTTAAAATGGTTATTAAAACTCAAATTTAAATAATTTTTATTTCATTTCCTAAACCATTAAAAAAAATTAGAAGAATAGAATAAATTAGAATATTAGAAGCATATAATAGCATACAGAGTTCTCCCTTAGAATAAAAAAAAGGACAGGGTGCTTATTCAGAGAAAAAGGCACTTTGAGTTTTAAAAGGACACTCACATAACACAGTAAAAGTTTATCAAAATGTGTAAAACTATGTATCAACTGAATTTGATCCTCAACAATTATTTTTAAATTGCTCTCTTATACTATTTTATGTGTATATTTCAAAAAGTAATTCTCATTCATTATTGATATAGGAGATAAATTTGTAGTTTATAAAAAATAATTAAAGGCATACTGAAAGATAAACTCTTTTTTCAAAAAATTAACTAAAAGAAAATTATTAATTTTCATAATTTAATTTTTATGTGTTTAAAAAAACTCAACTAAAATATAAAAAAATTTTAAAAATTGGCGGAGTTCTACATTTTTTTGGTGACTTTTCGCTTGCACTCAGCTAAGCTAAAAAATATCCAAAATTTCTTACGGAATGCTATTAATATTTAATAATTATATAAAAAAAGGCTATTTTGTGTACATAGCTTAAAATGGCACATAATTGTCAAGAACAACACCATATCACAATTAACTAAAGAGTTCTTACAATATAGCTGTCTATAATGGTTTAATTGGTAAGCATTTAAAATTTATAAACTTTTAATTAATAAACTATACAAGATGAAGTTCTCTCAAAAGTCAAACTCAGAATAACACATTATAAGCAAAATTAGGCAGATTAATACTTTACCAAAGGTGGAATAATAGGTTTTCCAAAACATCGGATAACCGAAGTGTAAGATGGGAAATCTTCCAGTCTTTGGAAATTTTCAAAAGAATAACCTAAAATTAACAAATTAAAAGGATGAACATTCTACAGTAAACAATTAATACTAACAAATACAAAAAAGTTAAAAATGAAACTTCATAAGTAGCAAATAAAACTTCACAATGTATAAAGCACGGGTGGTCAATCTGCGGCCAGGAGTTGATCCAGATTTCATTTTTTATGGTCCATTTTTGTAGGAAAAAAACCAATATTTTTAATAATGGGAATTATTTTTGTGAAAACTTCTTAATTAGTGAAAAACATTCAGTTTTAGCAACCACTATATTTTATTCTTATAATACCAAAAATATTTCAAAATAAGTATATGCAGTAATTTAATAAAATACTAAAAAGAAAAACATTTTTCATATATTTTTTACAATGCTTAGTTAAAAATAGTACAAACATTTTATTCCTTACTTGATCAAATAAAGATTTGGAGATAATTAATTGTCTACAGAATAACACAAACATACCTTAAAAAATTATAAAACAAATGTCAAGAATTGTCTACAGAATAACACAAACATATCTTAAAAAATTATAAAACAAATGTCAAGCAGTGGTTCATTTTTTAAATTTTATGAAGGGACCACTTTAACAAATTAGAATTTCATGAGGGGCCTTTTTTAAAAATTTGAACTTTGTAGAGCAGCAGCAAAACAGCCCAAATTTCCACCTGGATTGACCCCCCAGTGACCCATGTGCCACAATGAAATTTCAACAGCGGCATGTGAAAACTTGTTGCAAAATTAAATAAACGAGAAAAAAAATAGTGTGCCTTCAGGAAATTTGCAAACACAGTAATTTCTGGAAATTTATACCAACAAGCAATTTCTCAAATTTGCACCTGTGTAAATCTACAGACAATATCTAACAACAAAATTGCAATTTAACTGTCAGATATTCTCGTAAGTTTAGATCAATACATAATGGTGAATGAATGCTCTTTGTTTTAAGTATAAAATCAAAACAACATTCAAGGTTATCTGATATAGCATGCACCTAGAATACCTAATTTCGATCAAAACTTCAAAAACTAACCCTAAAATTGACGTCTTAAATACTATAAAATTCAAAAGCCATATAATTTATAAGATTGACCATTATTTTGAATAAAATTAATTTTATTTATAAACTATTCATTTTTATTTTATACATAATCTAAGTGATTGATACTTTCAAAATATTTTTCAAGAATTAGTTACAAAAAAAGTACCATTATCTGGAACAGTACTGCATTTAAATTTTAAACTAAAATATATTTATACCTAATTAATGAATAGATTATAGTCATTAAAATCAGCTTCAAAAATCAAGGAAACCAGTACAGGATTCAGGATTAAATGCTTTGTACAAATAGATGAGTTATCAAAAAAAGTGAGGAGTACCATTGTCTGGAGGAATAATGCAAGAGAATTCCAATGTGAAATATCCTAATTTGATAAATATACATTTATATCACTTTATTTATATCACTTTTCACTCCGAATCGGGGCATATGGCTTCTATCTTATCTTTCCATCTCACTGTATTTGTGGCTATACAGTAGGAAGGATTTAACATTAGTATTGAAAATTCTTATTTTGTTGTTTTTGTTTTTCCAGAATTTATTGAGAATAGTGTAACTGTTTTAGGCCCCTTTGTTGTTAATTATACTTCCAAGATACGCAAAACTGCTTAGCTTCCTCTAATTTATTATTTTCTAAGAATATGACATTTAATTGTTTAGGATTAATTTTCAAAATCTTAGTCTTATTATGGTTGATAAAGAGTCCCATTTTCCTTGCCTCTACGTTTAAAATGTTGTATGTGTTTGTTTGCATGTTTTGAAGGGTGTTAGTCAGTAAACATAAGTCATCTGCAAAATCAAGAACAGAAAGATATTCCACAAGATTCCATCTTATACCCCTTTTATTCTCTGATACTCTCTTCATAATCCAACCAATAGCATTTAAAAAGATTATTGGTGAAAGTATACAATCCTGAACACCGGAATCAACCATGCTGGCCGGCATAGATAACTCGTATATTGTAATTTATATATACATATATTTCTGATAATGCTTACAAAACATTCGGGAATTTCAAAGTACTTCAACAGCTTACAGAGTGTTTCTTTGTGCATACTGTCAAAAGCTTTTTCAAAATCTATAAAATTTAAACATATTGTTGATTGCCATTCAATAAATTATTCTACAATGTTGCAATGTGGTCAACCAACACATGATCTATTAGCTCTGAAACTTGCTTGCTCTGGTTGCAGGCTTTTGTCAATTGCAATTTTCATTCTTTCCATCACTGTTTCCGTGAAAATTTTGCAACATACATTTAACAAAGTGATTCCTTTTCTGTTGTCACCTGCCGTCAAATCACCCTTTTTATGTAAATTTACTAGCAGGCTTTCACCTAAGTCATTATGCCACTCTTCTTTCTTCAAATAGACATTTGCTGAATTTTAATTCTTCAATAAAATAGTATATAACACTATTAATTAAAAAAAAATCAACACCAAGAGTTCATTGATGAAAACAAATAAAAACGTCACAGTATCTTTATAATAAAATTACCAAAACAACACTGGTCCAAATTTTGTTACACTCAATTGATCATCAAATTGAAATGGATCGATCTATTGATGCTACATGTCAAACTAGAGTTTTCTATAGTTTTTATTCCCTTTGTTTAAAATTTCATAATCATGTGTGATTTGCCAGGACAGAGCTGTTGTCTTACTCAACATACCAAGAAATTGGATACTTGCAACTGAAGTCATCATAGGAAAATCATGGCACTTGTCATTTCAGAAGCCAATCAGGTTTAACACATGTGTGATGTCACTTACAGGTATCCAATTAAATTTAATTTAAATTACATGGTTAGGCGTAATCACTTCACTTCTTCTCAACATTCTACTGTGACACCTTCATGATACATACATATGCTATGTGTGCGTATCATATAAAAAGTCTTTATATATTAGGAATACATCTTTTTAATCTGACAAAACTAAATATTAAAATCTTAATAAATATTTAGAACACAGCTAATAAGACAGAAGGTATATTAGAGCTGCATTCATCACACAAATGGTAATTAGGTTCAAAGCTCAGTTTGGAAACTTATTTCAGATTATCAGAAAAATGATTTCAAAATGCCTGAAAATAAAGAGTTTATGCGCAACTGTGAATATTCATGGTTTTAAATGCGTTCAATATGGGTTATAATAGGTGTTTAGATTTTTCTGTAACTTGTAACTGTGTGACAGTTCAAATTAAAGTTCCTAAATAGTGTTTCCTGTTATATAAGTTTAAGACAATTACATTACATATCTCTAGAATGATAAAATTATCTATTAATATTCTGTTCTTGTTCTTTAAAATCCTATTACATCAATCCATGTATAATAAAGGGTCAGTAGCTTTGAGCAGCAGTAGTAATTACACATACCTTCCAGAGCCCAGTTTTTTAACTGTTGACCATTATTAACCATGCTATTTGAAAACAAAGTGAAAAGTCTCGTCGGTTTTAATTTTAAGAGAAAAGTGGAGATAATCATTTCTTTTCTTTTTGTTAGAAATAAACAATTTTGCATAGAATTCAAATGGCATAAAACAAAAAACAAAGTTTTCATTTCAATACAAAATAAAATATTTTCCAACACTGTACCGACATTATAGTTTTGTCACCTTTTCCTCATGCTAAAAATACATTGTAATACTTTTTATATGAATTTAGAATGAAAATTAGAAATTGAGAATTTAATTGGTGTACTTAAAATAGAACAATCAAATAGAACAATAGAAATGTTTCCCAAGTTTATAAAAATTGTGAATAAAATGAAATTATTTTTAAATTCTTAACGAGTTTAATTTTTTTAATGAAGTTTAATTTTCTGAAAAAAAATATTTTTAAGAAAATAACTAAATAAAGAAGAATGATGGCACATGAAAACTATGAATTGGATCAGTTGAAAAATCAGCAGCTAATTAACTGCAACTGTTAACTGCAAAACAATGAACTTCTCAAAAGTTGAATAAATTTGGAGTGGTCTCCAAGAGTTCTGCTTCACATAACAGATCCAAAGAAGAAATGCATAAAGTTATGTTTTATGGACACTTAACTTCACTGTCCGGACTAAACATTTAAGTTTAATAAGGACCAAAATTCATAACTAAGTAAGGACAGACGAACAATGAAAAACAATCCCTCAGAACTACAAATTGAATAATTTTACTGCTTATAAAATAATTGTCACCATTTGTCCGCTATTGTCATAATTTCATGAAGTCGCAAACATTTTGACAATCTTTAAATTATTAAGATTTCGTGTAAATATTAATGCAGCGCATTATTTGCCAATTCTTTAGAAAAATGAACTTTTGTTGTTCTTGCTTATATATACTAGAATCATTTCTTAGCGAAGTACTTTTCCTTTCACCACAACTGTTAACTATTCAATATTGACTGTTATCAACGCATTATTAACTGTTGTTTCACTAAAACTGATTATTGCATTGAATATATATGCAACAAATTCAATGAAATTTCTTGTCATTCTACAGCATACCAAAAATTATAAATACAATTTTTTAAAAGGCAAAATGCCATTATAAAGGTAAATAAATAATTTATGAAAAAGTGATCAGAAAATAAGAATGAAGAAATTTTGTCCATTAGTTAAAAATAATATTAGAAAACAAAGAATATCCTGACTTGCTTCAATGTACAATACTTGACATATTACACTGTACAAAACTCGATATATAGTTTATAATGCATAGAACAAAATAAATACAGTTCCTGGAAAAATTAGACATCGAAATAAAAACTATGAATCTATATCAGAAATATTATTTATTACCTAAAGAAGGCATTTTAAAAATATAAATCTCGCTCCTAACAGAACATAGTTTCCTTAGTAACAAAAACAAACAGTTGGGCTTCGTTGCCAAATAAGGAGGGTAATTTTTAGATAAAAAATAAAATCAAAACAGTTTTCTTTGCAAATTTTTTTTTTTTTTTTTTTTTTTACCTGCAAACGAGAATTTTTCTTTCAGCATCAAATTTTGATATGCATTTTTTCACATCTACCGAGTACAGCCATTTAATCTACAACAATAAGATTTCATCCTTTGAAAAATGAAACAATGAAGTTTAAAATTTAGCACTGCTGCTGATTCAGCAGCTTATCGCAGAATCAGCAGACTATTTTTCCTTCCAAACTTTAAAAATAAAACACACAATGAAGAGAAATTGCTTCTCAGAATACGCATTTGCGATCTAACGCAAATGCGACTCGCGCATGAGTGAATCATGGACATATAGAGCAAACGAGTACGGGTGAATGGCCCATTAAACTACGTGAACAAGAAATATACACTAACCCACCCCTACATCTTGTACGAGTATGCTATGATTATTCTTATTTACCATCGTGTAACCAGAAATATTTTATGGACCATTCACTCTTTACGTGAAAAAAAGGCGGCAACTTGACTACATAACGAGAATCTGATTGGCTTGTTTTACAGTGTAAATATATTTCGCCAATCAAAAACTAGCATGTCTGAAATTGCATTAGTGAATTTTACAAATGCAATGTATATAGCTCTTACACCTGATCAGGGGTTTATGTGAGATTCTTCGGGTGGAAGCGAAAATTTTTTCATATATCGTGAGTACAAGTACTTCATTGCTATAAGTGACAGTCACAATTTTGATCCACTGCAGAGGAAATAGCTCCCCTGCCTTGTAGGTCCTACGACCTGCACGCGAATTGTACCATTTTTTTGGCAGAACAGTTTAACGAGGACGATACCATGCACTTTCGGTCCCTACGTAGGCTGATGAAAGTGATCACCTTTCCGCTCACTCACCACCAAGCTAACCACAACCAGTGATACTTGACTTCGGTGTTTTACAGGGAACCGTGTCACTACGGCACTACATATACAGTAAATTAAAGAAAGTATTTAAGACATTTGTGGTGATGATAAAACTTTCCATCCCAACTTTATTAGATCGATATATCCATTACGTCTTCAGGAAAAAAGCTTCAGTCCAAGTTCAGAGAAAATGTTTCGTAGAAACAAAGGTCACTTGCTAACTTTTTTAAATTTTTCGCAATACGGAAATCATTGAAAACTTATTTTATATTAAGTGAGCGTCAAATTTTTAGAAAATACCCATTTATGTCAACAGATATGTCTAGAAATTTTTATTAAAAAAAAAAAAAAAATTCGTTTAGTCTTAAGTTTAGATCATACACATTGCTAACCCAAGAGTGGATATACTTTGCGAATTTTTCTTGATTTTTTTTCTATGCAGAAATCATTTTATACTTGTTTTATAGGAAAAAGTGGGCGCAATTTGATACAAAATAACCATTTATATCAAAAAATATTTATAGAAAATTTAAAAATGAAGTTAGTTTAGTGCTAAACATTCTAAGTTCCAAATGCTAGCCTGGTTGGCAGGGCACTGGGCCCATGTCCAAGAGTTCGTGGGTTCGATTCCCACCGGCCAAAGACTCCCCGTGTAGTAAATGGTGACTGATGCACCATAAATCTGTCGAGTCGCAAAGTCTTCCATGTTCCCATAACAAATCAATACCTCTGGGGGTACTGGTCCAGGAGTTTAGATTGGTTCAAAATTACAAGGCAATTACAAGGGTCGACTGTTCAACGACGGATATAAAAAAAAGTTCCGATTGCTAAAAATAAGAGCTTTGCGAATGTTTATTAAATTTTTTGCAATGCGGAGGGAAATCATTTAAAACTATTTCAAATTAAAAGTTGATCGTCAACTTAGTGGTCAAAACATATTTTATATTAAACATATAAACAAAGTGAACATCACATTGTTAAAAAATACCCATATCTTCCAAAAAAATATAAAATCATTTATAGAGACTTTAGAGGGAAAAAAATGTTGAGTCAATAACATGCAAAACTTATAGCATTCATTTTTTGCAATGCGGAAATAATTTTGAGCTTGTTTTATATTAAGAAGTGAGCGTCAATTTGTTAGAAAATACTTATGTGTCCCATATGTGTTAAGAAATTGTGGGAAATTTAAAAAAAAAAAAAAAAGCGTTTGTTAATTTGTCTAAAATATGTAATTTTGTCCATAACATACCGAAACTTGGGTATGTGAGTTTATGTGAAACTAGTTTTATATTAAAAAGTGAGCGTCAAATTATTAGATGTGTCAAAATATATTTATGGCAATATCTTACAAAAATCATGTTTATGTCTACACATGCCAAGTTCTCACCACATGATTAGCTAACGTAACACGGTGCGAATTTTCTTTAATTTTTAGCTATGCGGAGATTATTTAAAACTTGTATATTACGAAGTGAACTTCACTTTATTATAAAAAATGAATATATGTCAAGAAATAATTCCTAAGAATGTTGGGGGAAAAAAAAAACTTGTTTAGCAAAACGCATAGCATCTAATTTGCAAAGGGAGGAAATTTCGCACATTTTTCGCATTGCGGAAATTAAACTTGTTTATATTAAAATATGAGCGTCAATTAGGAAAAGAATATCCATACAAGTAAATATGATTTTTTAGGTGCGCTACTGTCCAGCCCTTACAATGGAATCATGAAAGAATGCTTTCCCATCATTAAATTTAAAAGATTAAAAAAGAAGACACAAATAAAAGCAATAATTTCTTTAATGAAAGTAATTCACATAAATGGGATACAAACTTTTTAGCAATGTAAGGTATTTAACCACATATCTATTAAACAACAAGATATAAAACAGAGTTAAAAGTTCTGAAGGGAAAAATAAACTATAATGTTAAATACTATTTATAAAAATGATTAACTGAAGGACATTAAGGGTTAAAACAAACAAAATATGTATGATACAAACATGATTTATAAATGTTTTCAATTTCACCATTATTATACATCAAATACATTTTTAGGCGACACGCTATCTGTCGCTTTTACTTTCTTGTGTGCATCAAAATATATAATTTCTTTATCACATAAAACGTAAGTAACAGGAAAATGGCAGTAAAAATAGTAGCAAAGGCACTTCATTATCTTAAAAAAAATAATAACAATAATTTCCAATTACAAATCATTGTTGATGTCTTTTCTGCCAATGTCAGCTAAAAATAGAGAAAAAAGAAAACATTATGAAGATTTAATCACTAAGTCAAATCAAGCACATGTTTTTAATATGTTACTAACCCACTAATTTGCTAGATCTGAAGAAGAAAAAAATTATATATATATATATTTTTTTTCATTGGATGAGACCAGCTACTAGAATTTAAAGAGTCTATCAGCAGCAATTCTTCAAAAATTGTCGGTGACCTCAATGCAGTCTGACAGAGATTATAATTGTAAAAATAAAGCTTACTTTAACATACGCGTAGGAAAATTTGCCTATATAACAGATTTAAAAATTATACATAAAAACTTTTAGTTCGTTTAATTCTAATTTGAATTTCATGCAACGATACAAGAGAAATGGAATTAATCTTATATGCAGTAAGAGTCTGTAATAAAGTAATGGAAAAAAATGTTTTTTTTTCTCTCTTTTTTTTGTTTTTTTTTGTTCTTTGTGGTGTTTCCTCAGTTAAACTTTATGATTTTGATTCGAAACAAGGATAAAAAAAATTTCCCTTTACTTTTTGATTTTGGCTGTATTCTCTCAATTCAGCTAATAAATCTTATTGGAAACAAGTATACAAAAACTTTTTTCTCTTATCCGTTTGTTCTTTGCTGTGTTCTCTCAATTCGACTTAATAATTTTGATTAGAAACAAGTATGACATTTTTTTATTTACTTTTTGTTCTTTGCTGTAGAACACAGTTCTGCAGAACTTTGCTGTTCTCTTAATTCAGCTTTATAATTTTGATTAAAAGCAAGTATAGCATTTTTTCTCTATTTTTTGTTCTTTGCAGTTGTTTTCTGAATGTAGCTTTATAATTTTGATAAGAAACAAGTATAACTTTTTTTTTTAACATTTTATTCTTTGTTCTTTGCGGTATTCTCCCTATTCAGCTTTATAATTTTGCTCAGAAACAAGAGTAAAGATGATGTAAAAAGAAATCTGAGTTACAAAATTTTTTTCTTCCTCCGTTTCCCTCCCCCCTCCCCCTCCTTCATTTAAATCCGAGGTGAAAAATAGTATGCTGATGCTGTAATAATTTACAACGCCCGCTGCGATGCTGGATGGTTTCTGCTACCAAGTTATAAAAAAATACTTATTTTAATTTATTATAAGTTTTTAAAACAGGTATTTTTTTCTGCGATACTCCGTTTCAGTTTTGTATCTGTACACTCAGAATTTTGTAATAATCTCATTAGGCAATGCTATGTCAAATGACAATATTTTTTTGAATTATTGCATCAGAATGTAAATGCAACATGTAAAATAGTATGAAGGACTTCGCACGAAAAAATTAATTAGGTTTATTTTTATTGCTTGTTCCCAATAAACAGGGTCCCAATAACAGGTTCCCAATAAACAGGGAGGCTGTTATCAATTCTTGTAAGAAATTTTTTGAATCAATTTTTGACAGAAAGAACATCTAAGGACTTCGCACAATTATAGTGAAAATTATTTTTAAGAATTGTGTTCAAAAACAGAATGGAAAAAAAGTCCCACTTTTCCAATTCTGCATATTTTCATTATAAAATTTGAGTATTTAATAAATATTTTTCATTCTTATAAAAATTAATATAGATAATCTATAATTAAATTAATCTATGATGGGGAAGCAGGAAAAAATAAAGAGTAGTTGTTTCCAGGCAGCTTTGGTGCCTAATGGTTTAAAGAAGTTGCAAGCATTTTTAGACCTTAGAATTCAAAAGTGTTTCGATAATTGAATATTAAAAGTTTAAAAAAATATACACATAAGGGTTGTACAAATTAAAAAGCGGAAATGTGTGATAACGTCAGAAATGCATTAAAAATAGCAGCTTTAGAATTTAAAGAAAGGTAAGAAAAACACATGCCATACAGCGTGCAACTCTTTAGCCAGTTCACAAGCAGTTAAAGTGAATGTGCTATAAGAAGGATGCATCCAACGCAGAGTTGTAGAAAAGCATGACAAAGTGAAGACAAAGACAAAGTGAAGCATATATATCACGAATCGAAACTCTTCGATTACCATACATTAGTTCGCTGGCAGCAGCATTGGAGATCGGGGTAGCTTGACCTGCAACTTATCAGATTTGATGTTAATCTACATCCTTCGAGAAAACTTTCATTCCATTTACTGTTCGTTCTAGACAGCGTTTGCCATAAAAGCAAACATTCGACGATACGTTCGTCTTCTACGCTTAAAATCTTATTACTAATCATATTACTGAGCGTTGCTTAGTTCTGGACACATCCATCGTTACTTAGCACGACTTTACATTCTCCTGAAATGCTCTGATGCACTCTCTTATTTTAATTTATAGCACTGAAAAGTGGTGCTGCAATCGTTACTATATTTCTGACGATATCACGCGTGCCCACCTTTCATTTTAGCAACTTTTATGAACAAAACTTTAAAAAGAAAATAATTCTTTAAAAGTTTTACAGTAATTCCAGAAATACTTTTGTCTTTTAGATTGAATTTAATATATCATTGCTACGAATTTGAACATTGATATAGCCGTAATTCGGTATGAAACAGATATCAAACCTAGTTACTTAATCCATTTACACTTGGCCACAAAAAATTATCTGAATAAGAGAAACACCAAATATGAAGCCATATGGAAAAAAATGGATGTATATATTTCTTTTTATTACCTACCGTCAATTTAGAAGTACGCTAGACACAAATATAAAAAATATAATAACTATTAAAGAGTTTTTTAACCTTTTGAATCAAGAATAATTAATTTGGCAGCAGCAGATGATTCTCCCTCTTCATTTTTAGCAATGCACCAATAAGTAGCATCATCATCTGGTTGGACATTCAGCATTTGCAACCAAGATGTAACCTCATACTTGCTTGGACCTCCTCGAGATTGCACAGATATTTTGGAATCATCGCCTAAAAACAGAAGATTTATGAAAAATTCATTAACCAGAGCTGTGACATATCTGGAAAGAAAAAAATCTAGTAGCAAAGAATATATTAATTCTGCTTTTTTTTTTTTTAGGGAAAATTAACATAACCGTAAGTACAAATCCTTTTTCGGTACTAACTTATATGTATTTACTTGGGGAAAGTAACTCTTTGTAATATTTAAAGTAGCAGTGATAAAATAATTAAGTAACCTATTCTTTAGAATTTCGCAAACACTTATTATTATTTCGCAAATACTGGTCTGTCATAAACTGTAAATTACTTAAAATGCCGTGGGTGAAAATTATTTTAAATGAAATGGTAAAGCAGAAACTTTTCTACCACTTTAAATATATAAGGAAAATCAGGAATGGTAAGTAGTTTGCGAATTTATTTTCTTATATTATTACACATACCTATGCAGGCTTGTGTGCTCATTACAAAGTACGGCTCATAAGCCCTTGTCAAGTTGAAAAACAGATAGCACGTGTTTGAGAAGGACATCACACAGATACATCCAGAGTTAAAGCGATTTGAACAAACTAACCTCCACGCTGTGGAGTGTTTAGTGGAACGGCGAGACTTTTTGACCAGAGAAAAATATTTAAAAAAAATTCTTGGAAGTAAATATAAATATTATAAAGGTGAATCACTTGCAGAGTGGTTTCGCCGATCAGCTAAATGCTCTCTGACGTAACCCAGGCCTTATCTTTGTGCTATCGGTTCGCCAAACTTTTCAAAGGCTTATAAGCCGTACTTTTTAATGAGTTCACAAGTCGGCATACGTATGTGAAACAATAAATATTATAACCTTTAAGAAATGATGGTCATCAAGGATATTTAAATATTTAATTTCTTAAAAAAAGGTGGAAATAAAATTATGTGGTGTCTAAATACTAGTTATTCTATTAATTTTTAAAGCAGAAATTTTTTAAATAAAATAAATTTTTATAAAAACTTACAAAATTTTATAAAAATTTATCAGAACTTACGAGCAAGATAGATCAATTTGACCTTTAGTGCATCTGCTTAAATTATTTATGGGTAGTATGACCATATCTTTTTTTATTATAATTTATTAAATTATTAATTAATAAACAAAATAGTTTCTTAGTAGTTGGCGAGCATGAATTGAGTTTCCCGGATTGATTGAAAAAAAAAAATACTAAAATGAATTTTAAAAAAATCGTAAGAGGAAGTTCGTAATAAGGAAAAGCAATAATAGTGAAAGATAACGTGATACTTGAAAAATATTCTAATTTTTATGAGAATTTAACGTATCTGCTATTCGCAAAGTAACGTATTCCAGTATACAAACTATTTTTTTTTAATTCTCTTTCTCTCACCTTTGCTTGACTTTATAAAGACAAAAATCAATAAATAAATAAAATAAATAAATAAAAATTCAATAAATAAATAAATAAATCAATCAATCAATAAAATAAATAAATAAATAAAATAAAATAAATAAATAAAATAAAATAAAATAAATAAAAAAATAATATAAAATAAATAAATAAAAATCAATAAATAAATTAAATAAAATAAATAAATAAAAAATCAATAAATAAATGGAATTTTTCTGTTAAGAGAAATGAAAATCTGTCCTGATAATTTTTTTACTATGAAAACTACTTTAAGAATTTAAGAAAAGAAAAGACTTAAAAAATTACTTTTAACGCTTACACTTTTTTCATGCTGAATTTGTAAATTTAAAACTTTAAGAATAAAAATAACTAAATTCTGATTTAAAAAGTACAGCTTAGTCTCAGAAAGGTTAATAGAATATTAAAAAGTTCACTAAAATTTGCTCAGAGTTATTTGCTCCAGTAAAGAATTAGCAACAGGAAAAAAACTTATAATTATAAGATTTATAATTATAAGACTTATATTTTATAATAATAAACTTATAATTATTCAAGCTACAATACAATTAACAAGCCCACTTCTCTGCTACATAGGGAGTGGTAAGAAGAAGGCGATAATATATTTCAGTTAGTAATGCCATACGTTAAAGTGATGTTTTTTTTTTTTTTTTTTTTTTTGCATTCAGTGTTATTTTCGAAACACACAAGTGTATACGTATTGTATCTAAACCTATATGTTCTTTGTAAACTTATAGATTCAAACAAAAAAATGAAGAATACTATTTGAGTACTTGAATAAAAGCAACAAAAAATTTATTCCACACAGTGTAATATTTCTTAACAAAGTTCTTGGCACATACCTTATATATTTATACAAATATTATATTGTTTCTTCGAACTGTATTATTGTTGCACAGCATATTTACAGAATTTTATACTATCGACATAAAATGGATGTAATAAATGTAAAACACAAGTTGCGGGTATTAATTTCGAATACTATTCTAGTAACTCCTAAAAATATTTGACGAATTATACACCCATCTTAATATGTTTCGATGTATATTACATCTGTCGTATTTTTGAACTTAGATAAAAATACAAGTTTCAGACAACTTTCTAAGTCCACGTTTGATTGCTGAAAAAGCTAGAAAAAATTAATTAACTTCCTCCCATCATTTTGGCTAACCCGAATTCTGCGTGGGTTAGCCGCGATGGCTCAGGGGATAGAGCGTTCGCCCTCCAGAGGGTCCAACCGAGTTCGAATCCCAGTCGATACGAATTCCGCATCCGGCTTGCACCGACCACAGTGCTGACGTGAAATATCCACAGCGGTAGACGGAATATGGGTTAGAGTCCCCTTGCCCTCAGGCTAACCGTGGGAGTTTATCGTGGTCTTCCTCTCCATGTAACGCAAATGCGGGTAAGCTCCATCAAAAAGTCCTCCACGAAGGCAAATTTCTCACAATACTTGATCCAGGAGTTCCCTTGTCTTCTGAATTGGGTTCAAAATTACAAGGCTACGGAGTTAAACATTGAACATTAGCAGTCGTAAACCCATAAGATTGGGTCGGCTGTTCAACGACGGTTATAAAATAAAATAAAATTCTGCGCGGGTAAAAAATCACATCATTTCTAAAAGCTTCAAGCATACTTCCAACTGTCCCAACATTTTTGACTTGTAAGACATTTGTTGAAATATTATTTATATAGAGTTAGTTTAAGTTAGTATAAGTATATAAAGTATATAATTACATGCGAGAGTATAGAGTTAGTATAAGTATAGTATAAAATAGTATAGAATCTTTATGATTTTGTCCAAACCTTTGAATGCAATTTACTTATTTTCAGAAGTTATTAGATGAATATATTAAATTTGTTCCTGAAATTTAAAGTCGCATCTTATGTATAGACTGAAAAAAAAAATTTAAAAATTAAAAAAAAATAATAATTAATACATACTAGGAAGGGGTTTAGTATCCCCTTTACCCCTATCCACTCTCCATTCAATGGTAGGTACAGGCCATCCCATAGCTTCACAGGTCATAGCGACATTGCCCCCTGTACTGTTGGAAACATCTTCAGGTGGAGTGATTATTTTCGCAACTGAAATACAAATAAAATACTTAGTTGTACACAATACTTTTGCAGTTATTTAGCTCTAACCGAAACAGTTATTCATCACTGAAATTTCCTTTATTTACGAAATTACGGATAAATTTTTTTCTAACTAATTATTATTATTATTATTTTTATTTATTTAATTTTAGTACGAATATAATTCCGATAATCTAACAGATTTTTTTTAGAAACTATTAGACTGTTTCTTTTATGATTAAGTTAAATCAAAATATATTTTTGCTTGTAATTAGGGCGTTAAAAAATATAAATGAAAGAGCTAAAGGATAAATGACCAATTTTCTCATAACTGATTATTCAATTCTTTCAATCGTGAAATCTTGAAAATAAAAAAAGATATTCGTGTTTACCATATCAAATTAGTCCAAGTATAAATGTCGGGAAAATTTAAAATTAGATGAAACACAAATGTTCTATTTTCTTAGCATGAAGGTATTTTTTGAATCATAACAAAAAAATGTTGCATTTCTGCAACAGTAGTTATGGTTAAAAAATGCAAAATTCGGACACACTATTTTGCTAATAGCAAATATATATAATTTGCTAAAACAGTAACATACATAAGTTTTTTTTTTTTTTTTTTTTTTTTTCTTTTTTTTTTTTTTTAATAAAATTATATTTTTCTTGCACTTTAAAAAACTAAATTATTAAATTTCAGTCCAATTGACAAGTAGTCAATTAATTAAAGCACTTTCCATGAAATCCAGTTTGATTGAGCAGACTATTTAAACATTTCAAAAATAAATAAAATAAACATCTAAAACAAAATCTTTAAAATCGATCCAAAACTATTGAGTAAGTGTAAGCACCTAAAAATAAATCATCTAAGTTGCTGAAATAAATTATTATCTTCTCATAAAAATTAGTATTTAAATGAATAGAATGAAAACAATTCTAACTGAAGGCAAAACAGAAACGAGAAAGGAATAAAACGCCAAATCTGGTTGGTTTAGTAATTGCTCCGTGCGTGGGATCAAAGGTTGTTATTGAAAATGACGGCACATGTTAAAAATGACTTTAAAAAAAAAAAAAAAAAATGCTCCGTTTACTTTTAACAGACACCGGAAGTTCAGTTTCACATTTTCTCAGAATAGAAGTATATTTTCTCTTTAAAAGGAGGAGAACACGTTCTTTTTCGAAACAATCAAGTTAAAAAAAAAAATATCTAAGTGTATAATTTTGAAGCCTTATAATTAATATTTTAAAAGCTTTCTTCAAAGCACTTTTTTCCTTTAAAAAAATAAAAAGTCACGTTTTCATTGCCTTACACAAATAAAGCGGAGATTTAATTTTAAACTACTATCTTACTTAAAAGTATTAGCACGCTGAATGCCACGCTAATTTTACATGGCTTGCCCGTCTGGCCACACGGTAAATAACTACAAACTAAATTTGCAAATTTGACAGATTTTGCAAGTTTTTCTAAAAGGTTTAGCATGGCATATCTGTTTAATGTGGTGAATTATATGAGCCTACGAATTGTTTAGTAATAGTGGTGGATAACAATCTACTAAAATGAATTTATTAAACCAAGAATCACAATTAATAAACTACCGCTTGAAAATATTTATTCGCTGTCCGGAGCAAGTTGGCATCTCTGTGTATAAAAATAAAACTATTTTTATGTGTTCTATAGTGCATTAATTTCTTCAAACCATTTTAGTAACGATAATAATATAAAAATAATAAAAATTTACTCGAATTATGTGTTTCTAATAATCTATTGGCATCGCCGGCCACCAGTGACTCCCATGGCATTCAACGTGTTAACTGGACTTCAAAGCAGTTAAATATTCAAAAATATGCATGCAGAGATGACAACTGCTCCGAATTCGAATAAATGTTTTAAAAACGGTTGAGAACTACAAACTAAAGTTTGTAAATTTTCGGTTAAGGCTCAACACGGCTTAACTCTAGGAAAGTAGGGTATCCCATAAGTCCTTTGAATTATTTAGAAGTAATGGTGAGTAAACATCGGATAAATAAATCGAATTTACTAAACCAAAAATCATACATTAAAAGACTACCACTTGAATATTTTTATCTGCCGCTCTCCGGAGCCAGTTGGCATATGTTCGCAAGTTGGTTCTATGTTTACTTCTTACACAACGGATGCCACGGGTGACAAAAAATTTAAAAAGTGTAGAACTCAATTCATTTTTATATATTTATAATTTCTTTCATTATTCAATCGTAACTGCCACTATAACTTACATCACAATTTATTTATATTTAAAATCAAAACTTCTAAAATTACTCTTCTCCACCACCTCATCAAAACACAGCGAAGTTCAATCTAAAGACGATTTGCTTCAGGCACCGAGATGTTTTAAACAGTTCAGTTCTTTAGCAATCACTTTCAACAGAAAACTGAAATACAATATGCTACAGAGTTGGTACTTTTTACTTTTAAAAAATTTTCAATTTTATTAATCACCTCATTTTTGTGATTTTAGTCGCTAATGACAGCCCTATTGTATGTGTCGATTTATATATATATATATGTGTTTTAATTAGTTGGTATGCAGTGGTGGCTGAAATCATTCTAAATTAAAAATTTTACATCTAACCTAGGGTAGCGAGGAGGAAAAACTGGTAGAAAGCCCATTTCGATTTCAACATATTTTCGGGAGGAGTTACACTATTCTCTTTTTTAATTATTCAGCTATATCTACTTTTCCATTAAGAAAGAAGCTGTTTTTTATCTATGCTAAAATTGTAAAAAAGTTTCGGTGGTTCCAGAAATTTAATATTTCTCGAAAAAAATGCTAGAATTAAATGCCTTCGGTACCAGTTTTTGCTCCTTTCCGTCTTGCTATATATAGGCTTTCAGCCCTGCATCCAACAGTGTTCCTACGCACCTGGAAAAAATTAATAACTGGCGTCAATATTCTTATAAAGATGCTGAAAATGTCCTAAGATTAGTTTGACCTAACGAAATAAATTTCATATCTGCCACATTCGGATCTGTAGATATTTGCTTAGAGAGATTAAATTAATGGTATAGAATGCAATGTGCCTAAACTTTTTAATTGGCAGCCTTGAAAAGTTATATGTTTTGCAATCACTTTAAATTTAAAATCTTCTAATAAGTCCGGAAGAATTGGCAGCTACGTTTTTTTCTCCACTATTGTCTACACTATCCCCCCTCTCCTTCAATTTTGCCGAATCATGATATTTTATCTGCAATAATGTATAATTATATATGTTTATTTGGATCTGAAATCAAATCACAGTGTTGTTAAAATTTGCAGTGGGTTAAGAATATAATATCCCCTTGGTTTTAAGACGTACGAATTACCACTTCTTTCGTAAGCATTCTTTTCACATTGTTGAGAAATTTATGCCTCGACATTAAAGGGTTAATTTAAATGCAGAATGTGCACGCAGCAAAAATGGTAGCTTATTTACTTTTGAACGAAATCGTTTATATTTATCACAGATACATTTGTCAGATACATTGATATCACATCAACGCTACAAAAGTAACAAATTTTCAACCGAACTATAAAAATTCAATTGTAAAAAATAGTTCGATACGAGGGATATGAATGCCTCGTTACTCTTAAATATATTTGTACGATAAAATACTCTTGCTGCCACTCTTTTATTTCTTGAACAGGGTTCCCATGACCTGGAAAAAATAAATGAGTGGTAGCTAAAATGTTTCAAGACTACTGAAAAATGCTTAAATCTATTCTTCATTTGTGAATTATGAAATTATTCCCGGGTTATTCTAGACCAGGGGTTTCCAACTGGCGGCCCGGGAACTAAATTATATTAGTTGTCATTTTTTTGTGGACAATTTTTGTAAAAAATCTATACGTCATCTTTTCTCGTTAATAAAAACCTTAATTTCTTCGTTTCTGTGAAATTTAACATACCAACGGTGCAAAAAAATTTATTTCTCAGGTTTTGCATCCAAGAAAATATTTATTCAAATACAAAAATAATCGTGTAATACAAAAATAAACTTGCTCTTTTTTATTTCATTTTGTTTTGCATTTTGTGAATATAATTTAGCATGTGCGTATCAGAAATTTTCTCGAAGAAATTCTCCGATTTAACTTTTTGAAACCCATTTTGGACGACAATATTTACACACACATTTCTAAATTTTAAATGTAGATATCTATTCTCTGGTGGTTGCAGCAGACAAACCTCAATTTTCTCATTGAACATTTTGTGTGCTACTATGTAAGTTTTGATACCAACCTTTTTAAAGTTTTATATCTTAACAATTAGATATCTGTTGCGCATTAATTGTTTAATACAGAGGTGCACATTAAAGTTATTGTAGCCCGAATTTTTATTATTTATTTAATATTTTTAAAAATATTATTAATAACAATTAAATATTTTGAAAATCTACTTCTTATTTTAATTTGCAGTTCAATACTTTTGTTTTGTACAACTTGGTAAAAATCTAGCAGTAATATTTAATGTTCCTTCAAACATAAAAGAGTCCTACAAAAAATTTTGATAAAGTTGCGGCCTGCCATTTGTTTTCTGTTTTTAATTGTGGCCCCCGTCCTCTTGTAAGTTGGAAACCCCTGTTCTAGACCGTGGGAAGCCTGTTGAAATAGTACTATCGACATAACTGCAAAATTTTAATCTTTCCAAAATGATTTTTTCCAGAGGTAATAAAACAAAATTAATTATAATTCTAAGTAGAATTAATTATACAGTAAACTCTCGCTACTACGATATCCAATACAACAATAACTCCCTTTATTACGATAATGTTTCTTGGTCCCGACGAACTTCCATATGAATTAATGCAATGCTCCTCTCAATATTACGATATTCTCTGAAGCAACAAACCTCTGTAAAACGATTTTTTTTTCTCCAAATTTCAACTTTATTTTCCCCATTTATTATTGGTTTTCAAATAATGCAAAAAATCTTATCATCTTTTGTTATTTTTTCCATCTTTTCTGACAAAAGATGACTCACTGCTGACCACCCCAAGAGCTTCTATTCTTAGAATTGCCTCTCTTATCTCTAAAGAAGTCACAGATGCAACATTCACATCTGATTTCATTTAAATCATGTTAAAAGCTGATCACGAGTCACAAATGACCACAAGCATCACATTAACACCTGAAAGAGAATTTTTTCCTTAGAAGGTGGGTGGAGTACCATTCACAAACGAAAATCATTTTCGTGCTTTGGACTCAATGCATACTTTGTTGATTGACTTGACAGTCAAAAAAATGAATAAACAAACAAAAATATCTGATTACTTTTAACACTCTGCAAATTAATTTTTGGCATAATATATAAATATATTTATAGTTAATACATATATAACATTAAAATTTTTAAAAAAAATATTATTGTGTCCCCAAAGTATGTAGGCCCTCGATATAACAATATATCCCTCTACAACAATATATCTATTTGGTCCCCAAAATATTGTTGTAGCGAGGTTTTACTGTATTATAAATTATTACATTATAATTATAAGCAGAAATATAAGCATTTTGTAAGTACTTAACCATATACTAACATAATCATTTGTTTATACATATGCCTAATTTTTTTATATGTAATGGCTATCAAAATCATTTTAACCCTTTGAACTCCGATGTCCCCACGGAGGCACCATCAACAGTCACCACTTTAAAATTAAGAAATTTTATTTCTTAATGATTAGTAACCACATTAGATTAAGGATTTCAAAAATGTTATAGTTATATTGTGTATTTTAAATGCTATAGTGTTGATATTAGATCCAACAGCATTTAAAAGTACTCTGGGTGCAAAGGGTTAAATTCATAAATTTGAAATAAATTTATAAATTTGAGAAATAAATCGAAAACTTAAGTTTTACTACCACTTTAATTATAAAAATAAAATTTATGCAAAATCTGTCAAATTTCGCAACTACGGAGACTTAATGTTAAAAAATATGTTGAATTAGAGAAAAAGAAGTTTTAAGATATTATGTCTCAATTTTAAAATGTTAAGTTTCACAATTTATTAAATAATCAAAGCATTATTATTATTTTGACTTTTTTGCGGTCTTTACATATCTTCAGAAGAAATGAAAAAACACGAAACTTTTACTACCGTTTTTTATTATAAACTTTAGATTTTATTACATTTTTAACAAGTTTTCAGCAGAAAACCATTATAGAACCTCTGTTTTAAAGTTTATTTAGCGTCCTACGAAATTACATGTTAGAGCATGATAATTAATATTGTATATCAGACATGAAGAGATATAAATCAAAATACTATATGTAAAAGATAGGAAGAAAATGTAAAACAATTCGTAAATGTGTAATATTTTTAAATAAAATCATACCAGTACTGCAAGGACCTCTGTGTATAGCTTGTAATCCATTTCTATATTTATATCTAGCCTCAGTCATTTGACATTCATTTTCATACGTTTTGCCATCATTCCCACATAGGGCCTCCGTTTTGACACAGACACATTCCGTTTCGGGTGGATCCGAAGGAGGGAGATCATTGCGGGGCCTACACTCGAGGTTTTCACCGCAGGGCCCATGCCCTCTGCCTTGGTATGGGAGTGGCAGGGTATCACCGTCACATTGAGCACCCTCTCGCCGACCGCACACGTAACAGCAGCCGCACAGATCCTTCACGAGGCCCGTTAAACAATCCTCGGACGGTGGAACGCATTTTTCGGGTTCACACACCCCACAGTTTCGATGGGATTCAGACTGAACCAGAACCGAAACCAAAAGTAACGTTAAAATTCTGAACCACATTCTTTTGCCAGGGAAATGTGAACGGAATATAATTAGATGAGAAATTATGACCAAAACAGGACTCAGCCCCGTTTCGGATTTGAATGTGCAATGTTAGGGTTGCTGGAATCGTTTTGGGGGATTAGATTTGGCTGATTTTTTCACGTCGCCAATGATCACAAAAGCTCCTTTGTACTGATAACTCAGACCATATATTTAAAAAAAAAAAAAAAAAAAAAAAAAAAAAAAGAATAAATAAAAGAATAACGGTTCAAGGACTGGAATAAGATATAAGACTTTCTTCTTTATTTATTTTATTTTCCCAAATAAACAAAGAATTATCTATTTTATCTCCCAGTTCCGGTGGAGTTGATTCGATGATTTAATGAAATATAGATTAATTAATTGTTTGTTTTTATTATTCTTGATAAGTCTTTTGGTACACAAAGTTATGCAAAAGGAGATGCATCAATATTTATCTAAAATGTAGTTGGTCTTATTTTAATGTTTTTAATTATAATTTATTTAATTGTCAGTTTGTTTAAAAATTATTTAGGCTTATTTCTTTAAGACTAAAATTAATGTAAAATGAAACATTAGATGAAATCTATTTATTATGCATGTAGACACGTTAGGAATCGTAAGCAATATTACTAATTCTTATGAATTTCTAAACCTATGATAATGTAGAGACTTTTGATTTAAACCAACGTCATTTAATTACAATTAGCAAGTCTTGGATAGTCGTCATTTGATTAGCAAGTCTTATGTATAAATCGAGCTATTAAGTATTTTCTGTTATAGTGCTATGATGTATATCTTATAATAATCAAAGCCGAAAGAAACCATGAAAGTGCCGTTAAAATTTTGAGAACTCCGAAAATCATTTTAATCTGTTTCATTCAAGTGGATTAAATTCTAAAAATAGAAACAATTTGAAATTTCTTGTTTCTGACATTAGCATAGCATTGTCATACGACTTAATCATAGTTATATTTATGTTTTTCAATGTTACATTTTGGTAAGTTTCTAATATTTTAATTGAGTGAAAAAATTGCTTAAATTTTTATTTCAAAATGTTTGCGTTTTGGGGAACAAGAAACTTACAAACGTTACTAACCTATTTTGCTTCGAGTAGAACCGTTAAAAGACTACTCATTTTTGAAATAAAGATCCTTCGGTCAATTTTTGGAGCAGTTAAGGAAAATAGTATTTGGAGAAGTATATATAATCATGAGACATACAATGTATATAGATTACCTAATATTTTGAGGGTTATTAAGGCCTACAGGATCAGATGGCTGGGGCACGTTTTTCGGCTTGAAGATTTGGACCTAGTTATAAAAAAAACTTACTTTTTCGAAAATTGAAGGAACTAGAAGTAGAGGGAGACCAGCTACAAGATGAAGATGGTTGGACAGTGCTGAGAAGGATTTAAAATTGTTGGGAATAAACAGGTGGAAAAATATAGCTCAATGTCAGGAGGCAGCTAATTGAGAAGACCTTGGTCTGCACTAGGCTGTAGTGCTGACGAAGAACCGTTGAAACTGTTGAGGTAAAAATAAGAGCCAGGAACAGATTAAGGGGTGTACTAGAGCTAAGGGCCGCAAAATTTTAATTCCTCGTTTTGTTACTTGTGTTGTTTGTACGTTGTGTCGTTTGTTTGTTCCTCGTTGTAGTACGTTTTGACAAAAAATGCTATTTGATAAAATAAATAAAAAAACTTTAAAAAAAATTTTAGTGTTTGGAACAAAACTAATTTTAAATTTGAAATCTCAATAAGGCAATAGCTTTCAAGAGCTTGCATAAAAGCAACGAAATATTTTTTCCTCAGTGTTATTAAATTATCAGCATTTAATGCAAGTTACAAACTTTTACCTTTTCAATACAATTAGTAGGAAGGGAGATAATTATCTGGTGCAACCACCTAATTACAAACTTTTTCAGAGGTACTGAGATTGCAACTGTATAACAAATTTAGTAAAAAATTGTGAACGCATTTCCATACTCCCCGAGGATGTCTTTTCTTCAACTGACATACATATCTACAAAAATTCTTTGTTTTTAATATCCTCCAAAAATATTGCTACTACTTTAAAGAGTTTTTATTTATTTTTATTTTAAATTTATTTTCTTTCATAATTTTGTTTCAGTTTAACTGAATTGGTTCACTGATACCCACACTTGTCACCTATGAATTGAACGCCAGCTGATCGTTTATAAGCAAAATAGCGTGTTAATGTCTATGTAAATATGTCCACACTAAGTTTAGAATGTCAATTAACGCGTTGAATGCCACGCTCATTTTACATGGCTTGCCAGTCTGGCCTAACGGTAAATAACTACAACTGAATTTGCAAATATTAAGACAGATTTTGCTAATTTTTTGAAAGGTTTAGCATAACATATCTGAAAAAAAGTGGCGAATTATATAAGCCTATGAATTGTTTGGAAATAGTGGTGGATAAAAATCTACTAAATTGAATTTATTAAACCAAGAATCACAATTAATAAACTACCACTTGAAAATATTTACTCGCTGTCCGGAGCAAGTTGGCATCTCTATGTATAAAACTATTTTTCTGTGTTCTCTGTTGCATTAATTTCTTCAAACCATATTTGTAACGATAATAATATTAAAAAATTTAACAATTTACTCGAATTATGTGTTTCTAATAATCTTGGCTTAACCGGTCACCGGTGACCCCCATGGCATTCAACGTGTTAAGTTGTTTTAAATACAGTGCCGTGTCTCACATAAAATGTGTTGATAGTTGATATAGAATTCTTTCTCATTTACGTCTTTTACTTAACTTAGATTTATTATTTGTTAATGTATGTTATTGGGATGTATTTTTGTATTGTGTACCTTGCAACTTCGATGCATAATTAGTTTGTTTATTTTCCACATGGCTTCTTGCCAGTCCCTGTGTTAAGTAAGAAATATATAGTAAAATAATTGAAATCTTAGTGAAAAAATATAGAATGTCGTGTCATTTAAGGCTGTCAGTCGCAATATGAAACGAGGCTTTTTTGCGAATAATATGCTTTTTTTTTAAAAAAAACTGCTTTGAGTTTGCTACTGTTACTCATGACTGTTAGGTCAAGTTCAGCCGATCTTAAGCCAACGCTGCCTACGCTTAATTTGAAAATGGCGCACAACGTCAATATTGAGAATTGTTGCAGTTCATTTGCGTCACACAAGAGAGCTGCACAATGGGCTATTGGCGACGGTCTGGGAAACATCCTTGAGGATGATCCGAAGACATGCCATCACAATTTTGATCCTCTGCAAAGGGAATGGCACCCCCGCTTCGGTGGCCCGACGACTTGCACGCGAAGTCGAGCACTTTACGGTAGAACAGTTTAACGAGGACCAATACCGCACACCCTCGATCCTTACGCAGACTAATCCAAGTGGTCACCCAACCGCACACTGACCGCAGCCAGTGATGCTTGACTTCGGTGATCTGCTGGGAACCGTGTCTTAACGATCAGTCCACTGCGGGACCAATATATAGAAAAGTCACAGTTTTGTGAAAATTAAAAGCGTTTGTGGTCTAATTTTTAATATTTCAAATTTACTTCAATGCTGCATTATCTAGGCTGATGCAAATTTGCCAAAATTGAGAATACGGCAGTGATTTTGGTAATTTTCATCTAGGTGGGAAAATGTTGCCAAATTGACCATTTTTAAAAAAGTTTAATAATTTTTTAAATATCTAAGTTGTTTCCCTATTCTAAAGCCTAGATAATTCTTCTCGGCAAGATTATAGATATAATTTAAGATCATCGCAATGCTTCAAGTTTAAGACACTTAAGCTATGGCTTTTATTTTAATTTTCCTTGGCGACAGAGCTTCGAAAAACAGCGTTAAAGGAATTGATACTTGATGGGCTCGGCTTACTCGAAACAAAATGGAAAGAACAGTTGCTAACCTAAACAAATGCCACGTTTCAACAATCAATCAGGATCGAGATACCCACACTACGTCACTTACAGGTTATCCCATTCTTATATATTTCTTTTCAATTAGCTGTTGCTTAAAAAATTTAAACTAATTTCTTTCACGTTTCAAGTTCTTTCATATATTTTATTAATTCAAGTTTTTTTTTCCGAAATGTTTTTTGATAAAAGAACAAAAAGTACTCTGTGTATATGTTTGTATATTTCCGAGTTGTTTATTTGTATATAAAAAGAGCATTTCATTGATCAAAAAGTATTCAATATTAGTAATTTTACGCAACTTTTTTTCAACATTTCTATAATACTAGGAGGCTTCGCCCCCTGCTCGCTGGTGCTCGCCAACCCCCGGAACTGCTTTCGCAGTTCATTTCGGAAATGCTCGCTTTGCTCGCTCATTGGATACGTTCTTAACGTCTAGCTTTTGTATACTTTTTTGAATACTGAAGTTCCGAAAACTTTTCACTGTAGAAAATTCTAAACCTGTACATTTCAATATTAGTTTGAAATTGCAATTGTTAATTTGGGCATTTGGCGATACAACACTTATAGAATTGAAGGATTTGTTACGTCAAGCGCTCAGGTATCATAATTTTGATCTAGTTGCGCTTCTATGTCATTTTGATTTATGTTGTTAAGTTAACTTTCAAAAAATTCTATGGCTGGCAACAGCATTTTTATTTTTTAAGTTGTTTATTTTTATTTATTTTAGAATTCGTTCTTTTTTTAGCGAAATGTTTTTTAACCTAACAGAATGCTTTGCCGACTGTTTTCTCTATAAATGAAGAAAATAATTGGGAGCCACGTAAGAGAATTATATATATTAGATCAGAAACACATCATTAAAAGACAGAATGCTTTGGTGTTTTCAAAACGTAAACAAAACGAAGCAAACGTTGCCACCGGCGGGAAAGAAATACAGCCAAAATTTTGGAGCCACGTAAGAGAATTACATATATTAAATTGCATTATGGCAGCATAAGAAATATTCGCCGAATTAAGCTCTGTTTGTGTGAAACTTTGATTATTTATCGATATCAGTTGTAGAGAAGCAGAGCTACCAATTTCTGCGTTTTTTGCAAAATATTTAATACAGTGGTAGACAATTCAAAACAAAAACTTTCAGATTTTCTGGTAACTTTGCCAACATTTCAAAAGCCTTGCCACGAGAGAGCTGAAGTAAAGTGCCGTTTCATATGAACATTTAAACCACTTACATGCAGCGGGGTACTAAATAACTTTTTATAAAATTTACGAATCAAATAATTATACATTAAAGCATAAACTTAGCAAGACAAAAATTTTTAAACTCAAAATTTTTTTTCAAAAAGCGTAGGAAATTGGCAGCCGTGGAGGAAATAGTAAAATGTGTTGTCATCTGTTTTCCCTTTTAAGTTGAACGATCAAATCACATTCAGTAAGAATGTTTCCTGAGTTTGTAAAAATCGTGAATTATATTGTATTATTCATTAAGATTTTAATTTTTTTATTGCAGTTAAATTTTCTGATTGAAATATTTAAAATGTTGATGAAAGAATTGTTATTAAATAAAAAGTAATGACGTCTCAACCGTTAAACGACTAACAACCGTTTAACGATACATTTTTGGTGGAGCTCCAAAAGTTCCGTGTTTCGAAACTGACACAGTAAATTCTAGTACTGATTAAATAATATCGGGTTCGAGTACCGAAAAAACAGTTTAGAAAAAAGAGATATTGATATAATTAATAGTGGGTTCAAGCACTAATCATAAGAAAGTAGGTGTGAGTGTTGATCAAAAGGGTGTGGGTTTGAGTACTGATCAAATGATAATGCGTTCGATTACCAATAACAATAGTGGGTTCGAGTATTCATCAAAACAGAGCGGTGTCGAAAACTAATCAAATGATAATGGGTTTGACATCCAATAAGACGAGAGTGTGTTCGAGTATTAATCAAATTATAGGGAGTTCGAGTACCGATAGAAAAAATAGTGAGTTCGAGCATTGGACAAAAGAGAGTAGGACGGAGAACTGATCAAAAGATAGGGGGCTCGGTACCGATAAAAAGAGAGTGGGCCTGAGTAATAATCGAAAAAACAGTGGGGGAAAAGAGTTTGATATAATTAATAGTGGGTACTAATCATAAGAGAGTAGGTTCGAGTGCTGATCAAAAAGGTGTGGGTGGGTTCGAGTATTCATCAAAACAGAGCGGAATCAAAAACTGATCAAGTGATAATGGGTTCGAGATCCAATAGGAAGAGAGTGGGCTTTGAAATCATCGTAGGTTCGATTACTGATCAAGTGATAGCGGAGTCGTTGTACCGATTAAAAGATGAAGAGTTCAAGTAGCGACAAAAATGTTTGGGGTTCGAGTATTGATTAAAAGTAAAGGGGTACAAAAGCTGATGAAATTATAGCTGGTTCCAGTAACAATAAAATGGTAGTTTGTTCGAGTATTGATCAAAGAGAGTGGGTTCGATAACTGGTCAAACGGCAGTGGGTGCGAGTGCTGATGAAAAGGGAGTGGGTTTAAAAAGTGATCATATGATAGTATAGGCAAAGCAGTCTCAAAACAACTAAATGTGGGTCATGAAGGTCATGGAGGTTAAAGTTCCACAATTTCGATTGATAGTGGGTAGTGATAAAAAGTACCAAAAACAAGATATAGGGTTCGAGAATCTATCAAAAGTTTGTGCGTTCGAGTATTTATCAATGGACTCGAAATTTAATCAAAATATACTGGGTTCGAGAAGCAAAAGAAAATCAGTCCAGTATTAGAAAGTAAAGAAAAGTTAGAAAAGTCAGTCAAGTAAAAAAAAAAAAAAGTCGGCCAGAGTCCTGATCAAATGATAAAAATATGATGGGTTAGAGTATTGAACGAAAGTACGCGAGTCTGAAAACTTCTCAAAGGATAGCAGGTTCGAGTACCGATAAAATATAGTGGGTACGAATCCCAGTCCAGAACTTTGTAGGTGAAGAATTTATTCACCATATCAGTTTGGCTGCTATTCCATTCATATAACTGAAAGAATAATATTCTGAAGACTAGGATAACCTAAAGTGATCTCTTTCTATGAAATTCATCATATTAAAGTTCCGCAGTGGACTGATCGTAAAGACACGGTTCCCAGTAGAACACCGAAGTCAAGCATCACTGGCTGCTGTCAGTAAGCGGGTGGGTGACCACTTTGATCAGCCTGCATAGTGATGGGGTGCGGTCCTCGTTCAACTGATCTACCGTGAAGTGCTCGACTTCGCGCGTAGGTCGTCGGGCTACCAAAGCAGGGGAACCACCCCCCAGTGCAGAGGATCAAAATTGCGATGGCAAGTCTTCGGATCATCCTCAGGGATGTTTCCCATACCGTCGCCAATAGCCCATTATGCAGCTCTAGTGCGACGTAAATAAAGTATCTACCTCATCATACTGAAATTAAGCATTCGTATGCTTCTAGCTTAAGAACGATGGCTTTCTTCAATTACTTCAGGGAACAAATCTGTTTTAAGTCCGGGATCTTATTTTTGTAATTAACCTTACCTACCTTCACAATATCAATATGTTGGAGAGTCTTTAAATGCTGGGAAGTAATTCGCAGGAAGCACTCTATGTAAACAAAAAGCTTTATGAAACGCTCTATGGAAAAAAGTCTGACTAAAAAACTGACTACTAACCAGCCTTAGACTTTCTTCTCTTATAAAATTTCCTTTGAAAAGTTTTGAGCTGCACTATATTTAAGTAAGTCACTATCTAATTTCCTTACAATTGGCTAAATTTTTGCAAAAATTCTACTTTGTTTAAAATTGTAATTTTCATTTATGTTTATATACTTTATATTATAATAGATGCATTTATATATGGATATTGTGCATTTTAACTTTAATTGCTGAAAATTCATATAGTAATATGGAGGGCGAACCGAATATTAGACAAGGAAAAAAATAACTAATGCAAAATTTCCACAGATTTTTTTTTCTTTGAAAGATTTTGTCAAAACTATTTTCTATCTTTTTTTTAGTAAGACTTTTAACCAGTAATAACTCTTAAACTTAAATTTGGACTTAAAACTGAAAAATTAAAACTATTTGGGTCATACAACATATATTTATTTTATAACCTCATTTGGAAGCAAGTGCTCTATCCACTGAGCCACCACGACTCAATTCAAAATATATTTTATAAACAGCCGACCCAATTCTGAGTTTACGACTACCAATGTTCAACTCCGTAGTCTTGTAATTGTGAACCCAATCTAGAAAACAAGGTATTGGGAGAAATTTGCCTTCTTGGAGGACTTTTTGGTGCAACTAACCCGCATTTCCATTACATAAATAGAAAAACGACGAAAACCTTCCACGGTTAGCCTGACAGCAAGGGTACTCTAACCCATGATCCATCTACCAATGAGGATATTTTACATCCGCACTGTGGTCGGTGCGAGCCGTGTGCGGAAAATGCAAAATATATTATGCAAAGTCATGGGAAATATACAAATATATTATGCTAAATCGCGTTTTCGCATAAGACTCAATTGAATTTAGATTTGGTGTATTTTGTAGCACGACAAAACTAAGAAAAATTGGTTCACTATTAGGTTCTGAAACTTCTTGACGTTTATATACGTAATTTTATACGAAGTTTTTACGGATTCTGGACTTTAAATGTTTTCCTATTTCCATTTTTCTATTGTCACTTGTATATTGGGAGCTACAAGCTCAGACTTACATTTTAAAAGGAAAAATTTTTAAAAAAAAGTAATAATAATTTTTAGTAATCATTTCTCAATTTTTCTTCTCCTAATTCTACAGTTAACCGAAGTTTTCTGCGTAAGCAATGTTGCAAAAATCGAAATGCTTGCAAAAGAGAACCCTATCACATCTTGCCCTTGATAAAAATATGTAATGTAAAATATGTACAAGGTCTAAGGTTTCGCCTTGAACGTGGCACGTGTAATCATTTAATACATAAGTGTATAGAAGATGATTCCACGTCGGATTTGCTCCACACGCGGGACACATTTAATCATTTAATATATAAGTAGATACAAGATGATCCCACGGTTTCGTCCCGCACGTGACACATACAATCATTTAATATTTAAGTGATAAAAGATGATTCCATGATTTTGCCCCGCACGTGGCACATGTTATAACTTAATATGCAAGTGGATACAAGATGATGCCATGGTTTATCCCACACGTGTCGCATGTAATCTATCAACATATTAGTAAAAAAAATTGAAAATGTATCGATGCCTGAAATACGTCAGTACCAAATGCTAACATAAAAGTAATTTTATTTATACTCATTAAAAAACTGAAGCAAAATTTCAGTTTCGAACCATCCCTTCCCTTTGTATTGCCCTATAGTAGAAATAACATCTTTTGAAAGCTTTATTTCTAATTGGCCATGAGAGGCTTTTTTGAATTCCCTGTTTGTTAGAAATATGCGTCTTAGCTTAATTTAGAAGTTCTTCCTGGGAGCATGATTCTGCTATTTCTATTTTCTTCAAAAAATTTAGCTTAAGAAAGAGTACACGAAAAATACTTCATGAAATAATACTTCATAAAAGTCAACTTCAAACTTCTTTATGAAATTTAGATTAAAAAAAAAAATTGATTAAATTTTGATTCGAAATACTTAATGAAATTTAACTGAAAGTTCCTTTAGGCAATTTAACTTGGCTTCTTGATTAAACAATATTATAGCCAAATTTCATGATAACTGAATAAATGCGCCAAACCTGCTATGCATAGAGCGCGACTGCTTTTGTACCCGAAGTTTCCTTTTAATTCTTTGAAGAATTTAGATTTTATATTCATTTTTCAAAGGAAATTTTCAAGAAATTTGTAAAATATTTATTACTGAAATTAAGAACCAAAATCTACCGGGTGTTCCAAAAAAGATCGACGATTTGAAAATATGAATAAAGATAAATAAAAGAGGGAAAGTGAACGAAATGTAAGATTTGCTGTCTTTTGCTTAGGAAGCCAAATACGTTTCCTCATAAAATTTTAAAATTAGTTTCAATTAGTTAAAAAATAAGTCAAGAAAATGGAGCTGTTGGCTATAAAAACTATAGAACAATATTTTCTGCTGCATTTCAGTCCATTTTAATTGAAATATTTTCACAGGCGTCAGTTAATTTTGAGGGCAAACAAAGCCAAGTTGCAAAGTTGTTTCTGAAAATTGCATTTATTTTGAAAACCATGTTTTGCAACTTTTATCAGTTAACAGTGCCCTTTGTTGTTGAATTTTGTGACTAATTTCGAATTTGGAACTAGCTTTAAAACTTAAACGTTTGAATAAAACGTGGTTTCCTTAGCAAAACGCAACGACTATTCATTTATATTTCCTTATTTTTTATCTTTAATTTTCTTTTTTTTAATTATCGGTAATTTGTGAACCATATTTAACATTTAACGTAACTATATTTAACATTGAAAGTAACCGTATTTATCATAGTGTTTGAAAGGATATCACAGGCTGAGAAAAAAGGAATACATTTCACCGTAAATGTTCACATAAATGTGGTACCCCGACCTCAAGGTGATCATAACTTAAATTTGTCTTATTCTCTTAGTCAACTTAATCCCTTAACGCACAGTTTTTTTGAAAAAAGTTGATTATTTTTTAAAGATTTTTTTTGACAACCTTTTTTTATTTTGATGTTCTATCAAATTATAGTGTTAAAAACATCACTTGCCACTATTTTTAAATTCATTCAAACACTAACCCTTAAAAGCCTATATAACTTTACGAATGGACTTATTCCACTTTTAACAATAACACCACATGCATAAAATAGTATCACCACTCTTCAAAATCGCTGGCAACATTGGCAACGTACGTATCAATTGCTTTGTCAAGTAACATTCTAGGTGATGGCACTATAAGAAGTTTAACACTCAAATTACCATTTAAATTATTTCCCTCGTACATAAAATGAAAAATTTAAATTTTTCTAATGGGATTCGTAAGCATCTTAGGCCCGAACCAATGACAGAATCTTGTTAAACCGATTGGAAAAATTATTGTAAATCAGAGTTTCTATTGAAACATAATATCTTAAAAAATTTTAAACAAAAAAAAAAGTAGTATATCAACCATATTTTACGCTACTAGTGTATAATCTTCACTAATTAGTCTTTTACATTTCAGATTCCAAATTAGTGAATAGTTTCCCAGTCTCGATGCTTAAGTACAGAACCCTTTTTGAAATTATCCCTCCCTTTGCTAATCTCGCTCTTCAAGTATGGATAGCGTTCATGTTGATGAATATTTTAGTATTAAGAGACTGCCTTAGTAATTTTCTGTGGATAGGTTTGAAATTGGAAAACCTAGTGAATTCGATTATAAAAATTTTATGTGCAAACTATTCATTACTTTGGGCATCGTTTTTAAATAAAGTTCAAATGAATTTTTCTGAGCCAATTTATTGGAAACGGACATACAATGAGCAAGAAAACGGCGAGGAATCTTTAAGCTTGGATAAAACTCCTCCTAGATTTCAAGCGCAAAGAAATGAATTATCAGTAGAAAGTAAAAACTCTGCACAATTTATGCGCCAGAATTGTCATGGTATAAATGAAAGATTGTGCTTTAAAAATTTAATAAGATCTTCTCGTAATAATTCACCAGTTATTGAATTAATTAAGCGTAACGTTGGCACTCAAACCTTAAAAGAGCACGACGTTTTAAATAATGACTGTCCAGATTTGCAATCTCCTACCAGCACTTCTATTATTTCAATTTTCGGAGAAGGAGAACTGGCTCCCGCAGAAGCGTGCAGTAATTGCTTGAACACCAGCGATATTGGAAAACCAATTACAATGAAATATAAATTTACTCCTGCAAGATATTCAAGCGTATCACCTAAACGCAAGAATGGTACAAGTTCAAGAAGTTTGAGCTTAGAGTTTGAAAAAGTTGAATCGTCATCAGAGAATCAAAATGTTTCAGGAAACACACCAGAAAATGTTTCCGAAGAGTTTGTTGACATACCTTTGGAGTCACCAAAAAATATCTCGCAACTCTTGGAAAGCCCTCTATGTCAAATTAATCTCGACTCCATGAAAAATCTACGATTGACTTTTTCAGAAGACATTTGTATTCCAACACTGTCACCGAAAGAAAAATCAATCTTTAGGAAGAGTTGGAATAAGCTCAAACTAGTGCACAAAGTGAATAAAGGTTTCCTTGAAATGAAAAATCGGAAACGAAGAAATCCTGATGGAATATCAACTATATCCCGGCAACCTTTAGCTGGAGTAAAATGTACAGCAGCTCCTCGCCAAAAAGACACAAAGAACTTAACTGCAGAATCCGAAGATTCAGAGCTCATAGGTTGCTGCAGTTTGTTCCATAAATTAAAATCTAAGTTTGATCAAAAAGGCGAAGAAGGCTCAGTTTTTTATAAAAAATTTTAAATTTCCAATGTTATAAATATTTGAAGTATTCATAGTTTCTTTTAATCTTTAGAAAGAGAATAGCTCTTCTAATCTTTAGAATAAGATTAAATCATTGCACAAATTTTAAAAAAAAAATCTTCTTGAAATGAAAAATGTAAAACGAAGAAATTCTGGTGTAATATCAACTATATCCCGACAACTTTTTGCTGGTGTAAAATATAACAATATTCCATATTTAAGTGAGAAACTGAAATGATAGGTTACTGCAAATAATTAATTAAATATTTCGGAGACAAAAATTTAAATACGAAAGGTGACGATAGCTCAGTTGTTTAAAAAAAATATCTTAAGGTTTTAATGTTGTAAATATTTGTTCGGAATTTATATTTTAATCCACGGAAGGAGTTGAAATAAGCTAAAACTAGTGAGCTAAGTGAATAAAGGTTTTCTTGAAATGTAAAACAGACAAAGAAATCCTAATCAATTATATCCTGATAACTTTTTGCTGGAAGTTAACAAAGAATGTGTGGAGATTCCAAAGCGAGGTAAAGAAATTAACTGCAGTAGTCAAAGATTCTGAAATGGCAGGTTGCTGCAGTTACATGTTTCACAGATAAAATCTAAATTTGATCCGAAAGCTGAGTTTATAAAAAATCTTAAGATTTCGATGTTGCAAATATTTGTAGCATTTACAGTCTTTTTTAATCTTTAAACAGTTTCTTTTAACCTAACACGGTTTCTTTTAATCTTTAAAGAGTTGGAATTATCTCTAATTAATGTGTTAAGTGTTAATAAACATGTAAACTTTTAATGTAAAGCTTTTAATATATAGTTTATCTTCGTTTTAATAAATGTATTTTTAAAAAGTTTCTATTCTTTTTTTCGTCATTAGATAAAAATTTTGGCATTCAGAAATTTATTTTTCATATATATCATATATTTTTCATATATTTATATATATATATATATATATATACATATATATATATATATATATAATATATAACCGGTGCTGAACAACCGTCCCAATTCTGAATTTATTACTATTAATGTTATGTTCAACTCTTTAGTCTTGTAATTTTGTACCCAATCCAGAAAAACTTCTGGATGAAGATTGGGACAAACTAGCCTTCGTGAAGGACTTTATGATGCAACTAACCAGCATTTGCGTTACATAGTGAGGAAAAACACGAAAACCTCTCAGGGTTAGCCCGATGGCAAGGGGATTCTAACCCATGATCCGTCAACCACTGAGGATATTTTACATCAGTACAATGATTGAAGCGATCCGGTAACGGAATTCGTATCAACCAGCCACCGCTTGGACTTGTACCTGGGTTACCTCATTGGGAGGCAAACGTTCTATCTCTTAAAACACCGCGGCTCTTTCCAATTTATTAATTATTTATTTTAAGATATTTTTACTTCAGTATAGACCCCACGGACCCTCTTGAAGTTGCATCCACTGTATCCCAGTCCAAATCTGTATACAAACTAAATAAAGTTGAAATAATTCCAATTTTATTTATTTATTATTTGCTGCCCTTTCCCTTGGCTTTAGGCTATTAGATTGAGCAAAACACACTTTCAGTTGTTCATCTATCAAAATAACGATTAGCTGTAATCAGAATCATTTCGCATGATGCTGTTGCTCGAGACCAATCTTAAAATCTACCACAATTGAGCAAATTTTTTCCTCTGATGGTTATCACTTTCTAGGGGCTGTAAAAAAAACATCCCAACAAATTCATAACAAAAATGCACAGTATTGATGCAGTTTCAATAGATACAAATGTACCTAGATTAGTATACTTGCTAACTATTAAAACTACACCAGTTACCATAATACCAGTAGTGCCTAATACCAAATTTATGCATCATTGGCGTCAATAATAGTATGGCGATTTTTTACGTTTCTCCTAAACTACCATTTCTCTATTAAATTAGCTTATCAGAATATAGCTTAATTTTTATTAATTCGTTTAGTACCTGTTAGGCATCACTAGTGTCAATTATAGTAAGGCGATTTTTAAGTTTCTCTTAAACAAATTAGTGCCATTTCTCCGTTAATTTTTCTTTATTTTCAGTTCGCGACTTTTTAGATTTCAACTACCGTTAATTTTAAATTATTTACTGAAATACCTTTAAAAAACATAACTGAAGATCAAGATAGAATTGTTTATGTCCATTTTTTTACATTAAAATGACGATTGTTGACATTTTGAGTATTACTAAGTTTTCACAAATGAATGAAGTGGAAAATCAGGGCCACAATAGGGAAAAACGGTTCCTGTCCACACTTAGTTAAGGAGGACATAGGTAAGTTTGTGAAGAAGACTGGGGAAAAACTAACGAAATATTAATTGGGCAGGAAAAAACGGTTTTTGTCCAACTAAAATTGTTTTTTTTCAACATTAAAAATAATAAATTTCGTTTTGTAATTTTTAGGGGATGTAAATAAATGCTTGTGATATTCGTGAATATTTTTGAGATTTTAATCGAATATCTGCTCTGGAAAAATTTCGAAACTAGAAATTCACTTTTCTTTAGAATCCATTAGTGTGCGAGTTAAATGAAAACTTAATGTACTACGTGTTAATTATCAAATTTTTTATATTCAAATCGTTATCCATTGATTTTATACTATAGAATTCCATTGTGTGACAATATTTGTCATTCAGCTATTAACCTGCTTCAAATGGAAATCGAACAAACGGTATTTTAAAAATATTTCAGTTTCATATACAGCTAAAGTAGCATGCATCTTTTATAGTAAGGATTAAGATGAAATTGAGGTAATTCCTGCTAAATATTTCTAAATTTTTATAGGCCTCTTCTACAGCACTGAACTTCCGAAATGGAGCGTGTACTATATTCAGTCTTTGCTTTGTAAAAATAACGTTGTACGATGCGCAAAAAATAACGAACTATCCCGAACAACTTTTGATCTAATAATCGCATCTTCACTTCATTAGGACTCAATGGTTTGAAGGGGTGACCTAAAATATGCTAATTAATAAGTGCAGACGATATTTTAAGTTACAAAATCAAACACAAAAACGTATTTTCTCTTAATAAACATACCTTCTTTTCTGACGGATTCAAATTTCTGATTTCCAAAGCATAGATGATAGCCGTAATATGGGAAATATGGTCTCCACAATTTGGACGTGAGAGCAGTCCAAACTTTGAACCCCTTAATGTTAATTTATTTTTTGCGCATTTCACCATATCTCGAGAAATTTTTGAGCGAAGTGAAAAGTTTTTGCACACAATTATAAAATTCGTATAGCCGAATTTAATTCTATGCAAAAAATAACTTTTAGTTTTTATAATTATTTTTTATTATTTTATTCAATAATAGTAAAAAAAATTTGATATGTAAGATATACAGTTTTCGACATTTTAAAGAATGTAATTTTACATGGCAAAATGAAAAATTTGAGCAAAATTGGTCGAATAGTTCCAGAGAAATCGAATTTTAAAAAAGTCATATTTTTGAAATTCAGTTTCTCAGGAATTAGTCTTTACTGAGTCCTAGAACGTGAAGACCAAATCATTAGATTAAAAGTTATTCGGGGTGGTTTGTTTAATTTTTTGCATACAGTACACTAAAATAATAACTAAAATCGTTTTATTTTATAAACGTTTATTAAAAAAATCATAAAATAAATAAAACCATTATATAATTACACAATTTTACAGTTTATAGCATTTTAATATTTAAGAAGTTAGCCACCGTGTAGAGTTGAAATGAAGAGAACAGTATCATTTGGTTGGATTTCATATTCAAGTTCACCCTACAAAAAAATAAATAAATAAATAAATAAATAAAATTAAATAAATAAATTTAAATATTTTAAGTATTTTTATTTCCAGCATAACCTATTGAACAAAATCATGTTTCATAACTTGTAAACAAGAAACAATATTATGGATATTAAAAGTTAAAATCTTTACAGATTCAAAATCAATAAAAAAAATTCTTAAAAATAAATATCAATAAAATTGCTTTTCTGGAATAGAAGTAAACATTATAAAATAAGATCAAATTAACCGAATATGGCATTAACAAAAAGTTTTTCAAACACTTTTTTCCCTTTTAACCCTTTGATGCAGAATTTTTATTAAACATATTTTCATATTTTTTCCCCATTATTTTGTATTAATTTAGGTCAAAATACGAGAAAAATATTATGCATATGATTAATTTATGATTATGAAATACAGCATGAAACACCGGTGGCTTTTGGTGTTAAATTTTTCAAATACAGTTCACTTCCAAATAATAATTTTTCAAATTTGCACTTATCTGCAGATATTTAGATCTTAAAGAAACAATTATTCATCAATGAAATTACTTTAATTAACAAAATAAATTATTGATAAATTTTTGAATATGAATGAAAAGAAAAACTTCAAAGCTACTTTTTTTGTATGTTATATTTTGGTAGAAATTATATTTCTATATATAGTTCCAATAACCTTGCATATTTTTATTACTAACTATTAAACTGATTCTTATAATTAAAAAATATCAAATGAGGTTTTTACTTGTAATTAGAACATCAGAAAAACACGTGTAAAAGGAATACCGGTTTCCCATCTGCATCAAAGGGTTAACACTTTCATACACATACAATTATTATATACTTAATTTTGAGAAAAACCAAAACTTGGAAAAAACCTTAGTAAAAAAATTTAACATGAACAATTATAGAAAAAAATCCCTTTATAATGTTTCTCTGATTCCGATTTATCGGAAAATTTTTGTTTAAATATTTCAAATGGTAGTAAATTTTATGATTCAATATTTTATTATTGCTTTATTTGTTTGTGTGACTTTTTCAACTACAATTTATTACTTATGCAGAGAAGTTTATAAGTGCAGGCAAAATTAAAAGAATTGAGTTCATCTAAAATTGTTATTTGGTTACCACTTAGGCATTATTCCGGAGCTGGGATTTCCGGAATTACAGCTAGGAAAATATATTGATTTGCATCAACCATTTTTAACTTTAAGCGATTAAAACATCTGAATTTCTAAAAGAAAGTAGTTTAAAAAAAATTTTGAAGATTATATGATTACATTTTATTTTGATTTTATATATATATGAATTTTAACAATTCAAAAATATTTTTGAATAATTATCATAAAAGGGAAAAAATTATATTGAATAAAGAAACTTTTTTTAAATTATTTTTTATAGAGAATTAAATTGCTAACAATTCATTAAAAAAGAAAGAAATATATTGTTAAAAGTAGCGGTTTCTTATTTTTTTTCCAGCTATGGAACCCAAAATAATCAACCTTCTTTCTGTGAAACTCTAACTTTACGAATAAAGTTTAGGGTAATTGTGAACGTTAAAAATCTATAAAAGACTATATTTAAAATATTTAATTAGAGGAATAAAGATTTTTTGTTATTGCTTATCTTAAACTAGGTTTTAATGTAAAATTTGCAGTCCTTGTGCTATATCTCAGTTATGAATTTGTTTCTAGCATAAATACATAAGCTGAAAATGATTAAAACAACACGAATCAAGGTTTATTTCGGAATGAAAGCTTGAAAGAACTGCTGTTGATAACGGTTATTATGGAAATATATTTCCTTCTTAAAGAATTAAGTTATTTTGGTTAGAAAAAAGCTCAGTAGGAAATCCGTAAATGTTTTTTTTTTTTTTTTCATAATTTGTCCAAGATATTGTTATTAGAATATTCTTTTGAATTTTCACATTTCCTTAAAAAAAAAAAAAAAGCATTTCTATTTCATTAGCATTTTACTTAAAAGAATTTCATAAAGGCTACCGTAAAATTCAATTAATTATGAATTAGAGGTTGGATCTAAATATAATTAGAGGCGTCAAAACTCATCACAGGTTTCAAAAAGTATTAACTCGTAAAAAGTCTTTAGCGCTTCCACGGAACAACATTTGGGAACCACTGGTTTAAGGAACAATTCCTTTAAAAATTATCACAGTAGTGTACACAAATGTAGTACACAACAAAGTACATTACATACATTTTCACAGAAATAAGATTAAATGCCTTAAAACTTATGAACAATAAAAGTATCAAGTTAAAAACAAAGTATTCTATTGGATCACACAAAATGCAAAGCTATACAATAAAAACAATCTTTTGCAAAACTGCACATTGTATCCCCACATTTCTGTACCAAATTATCAACTTAATATCACATTTAATCAACAAGATTTACTCAGACCAAAACCCAGTTGTTAAAACTTGGAGGTTTAGAAAATTTTTCACATTAAATTTTAACATTGTTCTACCACACATTACATAATATCAATCAACTCAATATAAACTTACTGACTTATATCAACTTAATATAAAGAACAACATGATTTATTCAGACCAAGACCAAGTTGCTAAAACTTTTAGGATAAGAAAATGTTGCACATTTATAATGTAACATTGTTCTAACAAATTCTTAATATTAATAACAATATGAGTTAATCAGACCAATATTAAGTTGGTAAAATTTTTAGGATTACTAAAATTTTGCACAATTATATTCCAACATTGTTCTACCAAATTCCTGACCTAATATCAGTAACATAACTAATTAAGACCAAATCAAAGTTGTTAAAACTTTTAGACATTATAAAAAGGCACATTATAAAAAGTGTAATGTGTAATTTAGAACACATTATAAAAAATATCATACATCGAGAATAAAAAAAAAAAAACTTTTTATTTAAAACAACTGTTTGAACTGTTAAACCTATGATTAACTATTGTATTGTATGCTTAAAAACTGTTAGCAATGATTTGAATGTGATGGCGATGATCAGTTAAATTTGTTGCAAACAAGAGATGAGAAATGGTGTAAAAGTTGACAAAGATACATTTTAAAACAAAATTCGTGTTAGCAACGAGTGGCTGTTGTTCAGTGGTTCCTGATAATGTAAAACCTATGCAAGACGTTTGGTCTCATAAACATGAGGTCATTCTTCAAAAGTTGCCATTGTTTAGAGGCAGTCGTTAAAGGAGGTATTACTATATGTATAGATATAAATTTTGGTTTTCGAAAAAAGATAATACTGCAGATTGACACTATAAATTCTGATTATAAATAAAGTTATGTCATACAAAAAATTTATACTAACCAATAGTTCCCAATCTGAATCATTTACAAGAACAAGAATTCCAGGACGTCTGCAAAATAAATCATCATTGAAAACATAGAATCTTAAAAAATATAAAATAATAATAATAGTTTATAATATTATACATACACAGTGTCTCCTTGAGTGAATAACTCTGGTCTTTCTTTTAATAAATTATTTTTTAGCCATTCTATAAGAGATTTTATGTTCCCTGTAAAAAAAATAATGATTCCAATTTTAAGAAAGAAATTTAAATTTAATACATGGGTTTTAAATAAGGTTGTAAAAATTAAATTCTTTTGATTAATAAGTGATTGAAATTGCAATCATACAACGTACACACAAAAAAATTATTTCATAAATTTTGCATTATGGAATCAACATTATTATGAGATAACTAGTTTTAGTTTATAATTGTAAATCTCTTTAAAATAGTGCCATACAATTTGCACCTAAGAATTAATATTTTTTTAAAGAAATGGCAGCCAAAAATAGTTTTTATTTCATGGGTAAGTTACTAAATTAGTACATATATCATAGGAACTTAAAAATTAATTTCCTAAATTATGCCTCAATAAGGCACCTACTTTTTCATGAGTAGGACTGAGCAATACATCAATATATCGCAAAATATCCACTTAACATACATTCTCACCTATTTTTTTAACCAATAAATTTTAATTTGTTTTTATTTTTAAAAAAATTAACACAAAGCTTATTTTTTAGATAGCAGTAATAATTTAAAGCATAAATTTTAAAATTTGATCTTAGGTCAAACCATCTTTATCATCTTAATTTAAAAAAAAAAAAAAAAAAATTGAGACATTTTTTGTTTTTTCTTTTAATTATTTGAGTTTTGATTTAAGATTTCTGATTGTGTGGTTTTGATTTAAAAGAAACATTAATCAAAAGTATGTTACATTATATAAAATTTCTTACTTTGCCCAGTGCTATATAAGAGACAACTAGTTTATTATTATGGCACACACTCTTTAAAATAGTTGCACTTTGAACTTCTGCATAAAATTATTTAGGAATGTGAGAAAAAAAAATTTTTTCAGTGAAAAAAGAGGTGAAATTTAAAATTATAAAATGAACATTTCAAAAACTTTTCTCGGAAATTTGCATTGTAAAACTAAATTTAATGACTTTTCTGGTTTAAACAGGAGATTTTACTTTAATATTTAAAGTGGTAGTAAATTTTAAGGCTTAAAAATTTGTTTTTGATTTTCAATGCTTTTGACTACCATGATATATGAATAATTATGACATCATATTTCACTAAAAAGTTAATAAAAATGAAATAAATTAAAATGATTTCAATTTCCCTACAATATAAACATCGTGGGATACTAGGACTTCTTGGTAAGTATCTATGTATAGTGCACAAGAAAACAAACGGACCATTTTGATCAAGTTTCATTCCAATGATCATATCCATGATCGAGGAGATGACTTCAAATATTCTGAATAATCAGTTCAGACACTTTATTTAAGTTACAAAATCGGACACAAAAACATACTTTTTTTGTCAATGTATTCAAATTTTTGACCCCCAAAACATAGAGCTGCTATTAGGGAAATATGGCCCCCATAGTTCAGGAAAGCGGTCCAAAGTTTGGTCCCCTTTATGTTAAATTTACTTTTTCCGTATTTCACCATATCTTGACAACTTTACATTTATAAAATTCCTTTATCCAAAGATAGAGGAATTTTATAAATGTGTGCAAAAAATAATATTAAAAAAAAATAATTAAAAAATTTTGAATTGTAAGATATTATTTCAAAGAATATAATTTTCCAAGGCAAAATACAAAAGTTGAGTGAAATCTGTTGAATAGTTTCTCTGGAACCAAATTTTAAATATACGACTTTTTAAAATTCAATATCTGAGGAATTTTTAACCAATCATGTTTAAAGTTTGTATTTTGTCATATAAAATAAAATTTTTCAAAATGTAGAAAATTCTATACCTTACAATTCAAATTTTTTTGACCATCATCAAATAAAAAAATAAATACTTATTAAATGTTATTTTTTGCATGGAATCATCTTTGAATAAATGAATTATGAGCATTAATTTTTCAATTATCTGAAAAAAGTTCTTGACATAAAGTGAAATACGCAAAAAGTAAAATTAACATTAAGGTGTCCAAACCTTGGATCCCTCTCTTGACAGAAATATTGGGACCCCAGATTGCGGCTACCCTCTACATCATGGGAATCAGTTTCTACTCATTTTTTAAAATAGAGCATGATTGGCAAATGTTCCTAAAAAAGTCAAATACTGTATTTATTTTTATTAAAAATAATCAAGATTGTAATGATAGAAGAGAAACTTAGCACAACTTATACTTTTACGAAATAACAGTTTCTACTCATATCACTCTTTCAAATGGTGCTAAACATTTTGCACCTAATAAATGTGTCTGAAAATTCTGTTTATTTTGGCAAAAAGTGATCAAAATTGTAATGACAGATAGGACAATTTATTTCACAAAATTGCATGACATTACCTAGATTTTTTTATGAAATAAACATGCTTTACTCATGTCAGATTTCGAAATGTCATACACTTTTCGATTTGTAAATTTTTCTAAAAATGGCAGTTAAAAATATTTACTTTGGTAAAATATAACTAAAATTGTAATGATGTTAAAGGCCTTTAAATTAAGATGCTACAAAAAAAAAAGTAATTATAAGGAAGTATATGTATCTTTTTACAAAGATAAGTTTAATTCAAGTATAACAAGCTTGTACAAAGTATAGATTCTTTTTCACCACCATTAGTTGATATATTCTTTCTTAACTATAGAATTTTTCAAAAAAAAAAAATAATAATAATAATAATGTACAGTTCACATCTGTAATTTTTTGTTTTTGTTTGTAAATGTCTGAAATACCTTATCACTATGCAATAAATTTGTAAAATTGAAATTCAAAAGTGTTAACGTAGAAGAAAAATCCTAGATTTTTTCCTCATGCAAATAAAGAAGTTTCATTAAAAAATGTAAAAGTAAATAACACAGGGATATCAACTGCTCAGCTTTCGGCATATTTTATAAAGTGGTAACGAATTAAAAGCTTACTTAGTTACATTTAATTTCCTCAATGCGTTAGAGGACACTAAGAAAATTTTAAAATTAGGTGGCATTTTATATTAATATTTGAATTATATAAGTGTAAAGATAAGTGACAAAATTTTAAATAAAATTTGCTAACCCAAGTCAATTAACTACAGCTAGAAAAACTATTTCCATAAAGCAGAGCAAGTTGGCATCTGTGATAATAAATTAGTAAAATAAATAAAAAAATCAATAACACTGATTTGCATAATTGTCAAATACTTTTCATAATTAATGAGTATACTGCACTTAAAAGTAATCTAACTTGTTATACATTTACAGTAAATACTACATAGTATCAATAAATTTAAAATTAATAAAAACAATTATTAATAAATTAAAATTTTAGAAAACCATACACTTTTTGTTGGTGCTAGGAAGAACAACTTTATGTTTCTTTTGATTGCTGAATAAAATTTCTAGACCACCACTAGAATAAATAATAAAAATAATTAATAATTTATAAATAAGAGAAGCATAAAATAAATAAAACAATTTAAAACTTGTTGAATTATTTTAAAGTAATAAAACAAGGTATTTCGAATAAATTTGATTAATATAGTATTGATCTTTTATGAATGTTACTCAACTAATTTTTAAAATTTATGTATGGTTTAAGAGCAGGTAAAAGGTGTTTAAAAGTCCATTTACCATAAAAAGAAATTGACTATATATTTTATTTCAATGTAGCGATATGATTGTGCTAAATATTTGCATGTATCGTTTTTAAGTTTATGGGTGAATCCACTATAAATCAAAACAACCGGATGATTCCTTAACCGTAAAAAAAACATCAATGTAGTGAATTTTGGGCAAATTTACAACGAGAAATTGTATTTAAATTAAGAAAAAATCAAGTCAAGAATTTAAATCAAAACTTTTACTCCAATCAGAAGATTATTGTGTTATGTTTATCATTGCAAACACAACCAACCCAAACACACGTACGCAATTATTATCACCAATGTTGGCGAGAAAAGAAAATTCTCTCCCAAAAAATATGTGTAGCTGGATAACACTTCAGTTCCAAATATTCATCATTATCTTTGCTAATACCTCAATGATGACTATTGCCTTCCAAACCTTTTACATGCTAAGTAGTCCTAGTAATGATAGTGACTTTTAGAGAGACCTTAACATAATTGAAAAACTTGAGTGAGTTTCACATAAAATAAAAATATATATAAAAATATGAAATAAAATATATAAGTCATATTAAAACTTAGAGAGTAATTTACATTTTTTTTACTAAAATAAATAGTTTAGTGTATCATGGGAATTATACTACACATGAGCTGAGATATAAGTATAGCAACAGAAGTGTGCAAGCATTTTAGTTTACATCACACATAATCAAGTTCTACCAATTATAGAACTGATGAGAGGAAACTTGGAATATTATATGATAATATATACTGATACTTGGAATATATACTGATGGATGCTGATATTTGCTATCCAGTACTTCTTAAAGAATTAAACAGGATAAACTACAATTAAATTTTATCGATAGGTCTGGCATGAGATTTAATTGGTCTTCAAATAAAAAATACCTAGAAACGAAGTTTTATGCAAAATCATATAATCAGGGTTCAAACAGAGATCAGAAGAAGAAATCCAAGGAGTCCAAAATTTAAAAACTTTGCGTAAAAGATAACCAGACAGTTTTTTTTTTTAAATCAAAAAGCAGTAACTATAAAGAACTTTCAAAAATGTATATTTTGCATAAGATATTTTTTTCTAGCCCTTTTGAAATAAATTTTGACCTTTTCAAACTTCATCAAGAAAAATAAGTTATCACTATAAATACATTTTCCAGCTTCAAATATTTTAATAAATCTTGCTATAGTACATAGTACAGATGTTAAAGATTAACATAAAAACCTACCAATCTTATATTTTTAAATTTGAATACATAAAATCTAAGGCATTTTATACAAAGAGAAAAAAAACAACAACAGTAAATCATTAATTAAGTCTGCTTCTAACATGCAAAATTAAAATTATTTGCTGTTTTTTTTTTCTTCCCCTTCTAACTCTTGCAATTCAATATTTTTTTCTTTAAAAGTTCTTCTTAAACTATTAGATTTTGACAGCTAAGTCATATCATTTCATTCCCCTGCTTGGACAGCAAATTCATCAGCGGACTTAGTAAGTTCATCTATGCAACACAATAATCTAAGGAGTTTCTAAAAACTAATTTTGAAATTTAAGTAGTTCCAAGTACTCCTTGGAGAACCTTTTATTTCCAAGGAGTTTCTAAGGAGTCTGTACGAATCCTGCATATAATATCTCTGCCAGAAATTTCAAATAGATTTTAGTTTAAATAGCTAACCAAAATTACAATGTGTCATTTATATTATACTTTAAAAAAATTGTCTTAAAATTACAAAATAAGTTTATTTTAATTGATGCTGCATTTAGATCTCAGCCAATCCTTCAATGGCTTGTTTAAAGAGACATTAATTGGTTGAAAAAGAGATGTTAGGCCTCCAGAGATTATAGTAATTGTAAAAAGCGTTTTGCATACCTCATTGTAGTGAGGAACTATATCAACAGAAGTGTAATTTGACGGTAAATCACAAGGCACAGGTGTTTCGTCTCGATTGCTGATTGAAAATCGTATTCTTTCTATAACTAAATTATGTGTCTCAAAAAGACTTAAATTTTGGGTTCAATACAGATAGTTTTTATGCAAGTTTAGTGCACACTTGGATAAAAAATTTAAAAAAATGTTCAATTCATTAATTTATTACACAATCCGACTGAGGCAACAAAATCCTTCAGCTTGTTCTCGGCAAATTCTGGTTGCTTGAAGTTATTGCTCAGATGAAAATGGCAGTATGGGTTATAATAATCCCGTTTGATTGAGCTCCCCTAATCCATGATAAGAGTGTTTTTCTAACTCTCGAAACATAGAGCACCAGCCTAGCTATGGACTTTTTGATCTCAAAATCTGCACTAAGTTAGTTTTCTTTTTCTTCCATTCCTGAACTTGTTTCTCATTTACAGAGAAATGCTGGACAGCCATGATATTATTACAATTTTCTGCAAAAGCAATTACTTGCAGTTTAAAATTTGTTGTGTATGATGAAGACCAGGCTGAAGAAAAAACCTCTTAGAGAGGAACTAACTTGAAACGCATGACTCGTAGCCATACCCGAACAAATCTTTACTTAATTCTTAAACAAAAATTTTGCGGGTTTAAAATTCTTAAGGCACCTTAGTTATTGTAGTTTGCATGAATTGGTACCGATGGGGAAATATTCTCACGACAAATCACCCTTCTGTATGTTTAAAATACCGAAAACTCAAAAAACCAGCAATCAGATCTTTCAAAATTTCAAAAACTGGTACTTTATGCACCAGTTGAATCCCATCATTACACTTATCTAGAACACTATTATTTACAGATTTAACAACAACCAATGTAGGTAGTCTAATATGTATAATAAAATATTTATAGCTAATAAGAGATAATCGTTGCTAAACGATTTATCCATTATTTTAATTCAACTAAAATTAATCCAACGTTTTTTAATATCTTTAAAATTATATTTTACTCAGATATAAATAGAAATATAAATAGCAATAAAAACTAGAAATGTTGTTCTGGGTGCAAATTATTTAAAACTTATTGATAAAACTTATGGAAAGAGCATATAAGTTTGTACCAAGTGTAAGAAATATCAAATAATAGTATTTTAAAAATTTACTAGATTATATTTTTAATTGCAAAATAACTGAATTGTCTTAGTAGTATGCAAAGTCAAAAAATGTTCATTTACTCTTAAAGAGAAAATGAACGAGATTCAATTTAATTTTTAGTAGCTTCATCTATTCCCTACCTAAAATGCACATTAACTTCCATGATTCAATTAATTTATTAATAAAATAATAATTAGTTATAACAAACTAGTTTTTGTGACGAAACAACAGAAATAAACTTTCTCTTTTAAAATCATTTGTTGACAAACAAACACATGTGGAGCAACGTTTTCAAAGTTACAAATAAGGGCGCGTTCCTTTATTCGCACAGAGTGCACTGGTTCCACACCAGTCGTTCCAAAATTAAACGAGTTTTGAACCAGTGCGAAACTGATCGTTTTTTTATTCGAACTGAAATTGGTTAGTGTCGCACGAAGTGCACTAGTTTGAAAGTCGGTGTGCTTGTTGAGAATACAAATTAAAAATGGCCGGCAGTGGTATAGGTGAAATGGAGTATTATCATCAGTGTGCTAATTGCAAGCTTTTAGGCCGAGAAGACGAAATTACAGAACATGTGAAGAATTGCCCAAAACAAAGTGAATCTATTAATAATTCTCTTGCTTTTGGTATGTTATATAATAAAAGAATTATGTTAATGATAAGGTAAATTACGTACTAAAAGTTAAGGATGATCATGGAATAGATAATAAATATTAACTTCCAATGTTTATTATTATGCATATATTTGTACGTATGATACTCTGTTGAAGAGTGATTATGTATTTTTTAATATATATTATTATTATTTGAAATTAGTAAGTTAATTTCTTTTCATTGTTATTAATAAGAATTTTTTAGGCACGTGTTATTCGCTCGTTTCCGTCTGTGAATTTTTTAAGTTAATGATAAATATACTTATAGGTATGATTTATAAAAATTTTGTAGGAAAATTAATTAGATGTTTATGATTTTATGTTAAATTTGTTTCAGACAATAATATGAAACTCTCTTAAAAAAAAGAGAGCACTATTATAAATTAAGCATGTTGATTTGATATTACCATCAAACCCTTTCGTATATTAATGTTTGAAAATGTTATTTTACATTATCGATTCTGTTGGCATTGTTTTTACCAGTTACATTAAATCTTAAAGGTTAAAAATCTGTAAGTACATTTTTTCAGCATTTTGTAATTATGGAAAATATTTTTTTGTACAAGCACATCAGTAATTGTAGTAAATAATTTTCTCGATTTATTTGATGTATCATCACAATCATAAGTTTTTCGAGTAAATTTTTAATTTATTTTGAAGAAAAGTCATTGAATTATGTATTATTAACAACACACTTGCCAATATTTACTTTTTTTCCAGGATAATTTTTCGGAGTGGTAATAAAAAGTTTGTTGATATGTAATTTGAGACGAAATTATAATTCTTATTATACTGCAGGGGTCTATCCAGGCCGAATTTACTACCGTTTAGCGGTATGTTTCTCATTTAGCTAATGTTTTGATTTTTTCACCATGTACAATCTAAATAGCTAATATACTTTTTTAAAAGCCAATAAGAACATTGATAGAATTCTTCTACATCAGTACAGTACTATGTCTTTGATGATAAAATACTATGTCTACGAAATCAGATTAACCTTTTCGTGGCCAGTAGCCTTTATATGCTCATTCAGGGCGTAGTGAGAAGAATTATACTACGGGATAGGGGTTTTACACCAAAAAGTTTTTTTTTTTTTTTTAAGAAAAAAAATTGCCAATGGTGAAGTTTTTGTCCTATATACATCAATTATTGTCTAGTCTTAAAATTTTTGAGACTTTTAAATAGTTTTGTTATTAATTTTAAATTTTTTTTTTACAGACTCTTGGGCTGATCCTGACGAGCCATTGTCTGGTAGCGTTGAACAGTCTGGTAACATATCAGAAGGAGAAACAGGTGAACTGTTGCAAGGTAAAAATGTATTTGCATGGAGCAATTCGGCTACACTGCTTTTGCTCTCTATATATAAGGAGAAGCTGGAGCGCTTTAAGTATAATAAGAAGAAAACAGTATGGACTGAAATTGCTACAGCTATGGGCAAGCACGGATATCAATTGAGTCATATCCAGTGTGACAACAAGATCAAGGGACTGTTGTCCAGTTACCGGAAAGTGAAAGACAATAACCGGCTTTCCGGTAGCAAGCGCATAACTTGCAAATTTTACGAAGAATTAGATGCAATGTTTTGTAAAGCACCTACGATCAACCCTGTCTCTGCTTCATCTTCCCTGTCTGGATTTAAGGTGCAATCTAATTCAGACATAGGAGCTGAATCCTCTTCGCGTTCCCCTTCTTCCCATCTCCCCCCTTCCTTCCTTCACCATCCTTCTACGGCTCAGGATGAGCCAACTAGAACGCCGAATCCTACACCGAAGCGAAAACGTGAAGAGGAAGAGCCTCACTATTTTGCTCTTTTTAGGGAAAGTTGTGAGAGACGGCACAGGGAAAGGATGGAACAAAACAAAGAATTCCTTTCCCTGTTAAAAGAGCTCATTTCCAAGTTGAATTAATTTATTATTGTTTAATTTCATTTATGTTTAATTTCTTTTCCACTTGTATGTGCAAAATAAATAATTTTGTTCTTAATAATTAAATAGTGAGTGCTTGATGTGGTTTTTTTTTATCATATTGTCTGTATTTAGATTAGTTCATGAAAAGCCAGTAAAATTAGGTATGTATAAGTTCAGTTATTTATGGATGACAGTTTTCATTTTTATTGGGTCAGGCAATGAATATCCAGTGAGCTGAATACATTTATCTGCATATTAATCATATTTCATCTTTGTGAGAAAAAAAGAATGGAAAATTTTTAAATATTTTATGCAAGCCAAATTATATCAGAATAAAGTAGTTGGAGATTTATTGTAATTGGGTTCGTTAAAAATGTTAATTCTTTGAACTTTGTTAACGCTTAATTTTTAATGTATTTTTTATATATTATAAATTTTGTATTTCTTACGGTGTTCCTCTAGGTCAGGGGTCGCCAAACTTTTTTGATTATCGACCCCTATATAATTTTTCGAAATCTCCATCGACCCCCGCAAAAGTAATTTTCTGTTAATTAAAATAAAACTCTATTAGATACTATGTTTGTACATTTATTTTATGATTTTAAACATTTATTAAAGTAATAGTACATTATGTAACAATAGTTTTATGAAAAATATATTAATATTGAAATTTAAATACCTTATTATTAAATAATAAGTAATTATGCATAAGTAGATATAATAAGTAAAGCAACTAAAGATTTACTGCTTCTTGATCAATATGATAGGTGGGGCTGGTGTTGTTTTGCAAGGTTCGCTATAGTGGGTTCAAAATTGGTCAATTTTAATTTTCGTCAAAATTGGTCAATTTTGTAATTTTCGTAAAAAAAAAAAAAATACAAAGTGTGCTATAGTTCTGTCGCGGGCTGTACTAATCCATATCATTAATGCTTACCTTCTTTTTTGTGCATTGATAATTAAAATTGATATCTAAACCAAGCGAATGGTTTTATCGAAATAACTAATTATCCAAAACTATAAAAGTTTTAATAATGACACTGCAAATATTCAACACAGTTTGCAAAGATAGTTGAAACTGCGTATGATATTTGCATTTGTAACGTCAATGCTCGTCGCACGTGACATTTGGACAAGCGCATATATGACTTATGCGCTGAGTTCGTGCCACTGCGCGGTGGTACGTACATACTTGTTTCACCCCAATAAATATATGTTTATGTTTTATAAAGAAACTGATATTGAGTCAATTATAAAAAAAATTCACAAATTTTACATACTTAATTAGGTATGTGTGATTTTCGCATTGAGAACTGTTTTTTCGACCCACAACTGACCCTTCCGATTCGGATCGACCCCTGCTTTTGTTAAATAGACCCTTGGGGGTCTATATAGACCACTTTGGCGACCTCTGCTCTAGGTTTACTAGGTGATAACTTGTAAGTAATTATTACTCTTAACACTAGTTTCCTCAACAAACATTAGTCAGAATACATATTGCCTAAGATTCCACTAACTAAAATAATGTAGCCAAATAAATTTTTTTAAACTAGGCAACTGTATCCCCAATTCAAAATATAAATTGCTCCCTCAGATGTCCCTTTGAAATGTACCATTATCAATTGATAGAATCAATATCTTATGAATCTTAGAAGTTTTTTTTACATTTTCTTTTACTTGCATTAATAAACACAAATTGTGTTGGAATAAAAAAAGTTTCTTTTGCATTAATAAAGACATTGTGTTTGAAAATATCGCCTCTTCAGATGAGTAATAAAAATGAACATACTGCATACATACAATATAAATTTATTTTCAATTGTGACAGAAAATTTTAACTAAAAGAATAAAATACTGAATAAACACTGCATTCCTATTTAAACATTTGGCTGCAGCAAATGCATGTAACTAGTAGATGAAAATATATCCTGAGAAACCTGAAATCTTTCAAAAATTCCATTTCTTAACAAATTTCTAAAAACGGTTAAATATATGTCTGTTCTAAGAGACAATATGGCTAATTACATGAAACATTACTCAAATTATTTAACACCAGTTATGGCAAGTTCCTTCGAGTGTAAAAACCACCTTAGAAGAAATAGTGCATTCTAATCCAAGCAGAAGAAACTTTTTTTCTTTTTCAAAAAAAATATATATGCATCAAAATATTTAAACAGATAATAATTGAAATCTAGTTTAAATGATTGTATTCATTCTTTAGCTATTTATTTAAATAAGTAAAAACTGGAAAGCAAAAAAAATTCGAGAATTTTTCCTGAATTTTTTAAAATGCTTAATATGTTGAAGAGTATAGTAAAACATAACTTAATATTTGTGTAAAGAACTATTTAAAAATGCATAATCAAATTTCTTTTGATATCAGAATTCTCAAAAAGAAATATGTAGTTTAAAATTCTAAATAAAGCTAATAATTTTTTTTCTTAAAAAAATTTTAATGTTATAAATTTACTAAAACAGTCCTTGGCCAAATTATTAGACACACTAAAAGATTCTATGAAAAATCTCAATAATCAGGAGATACTATACAGTTTCATTGTTTTTCCAAGACAAACTGAAATGTATTCGTTTACCTTCGTGTACCAATTGGTTAATTGAGATATGATGATACGATGTATTATATAAATATAGAATATTAATTATCAGGTATTATATTGTAATAATTAGATCAAATTATTAGATGCACAGTAGGCTTTTGGTAATGACATGTTTAGCACAAGTTTATATGCAAATCTTTTATATATAAACATACATGTAATGGGGTTTTGATTAAGGAGATTTTTAAAAAAATTCCTATTTGTATTTATTTTTAACGTATTGCATTACAATGTTAACCAATTGATACATGAATGTAAACAGGTGAAAACCGGTTTGAACCGTGTAAAAACAATTAAGCTAATATCACCTGATAATTAAGATTTTTCTTAAAATCTTTAAGTGCGTCCAATAATTTAACTAGGGATTGTATTTTAAATTTGAGCTAATCTTATAATATTTATTGTTACACAACTGTATCCGTGAATTAGTTTTAAAAGATGACAATAGAAAATATTTATTATTACTATTAATGAATAATAATTTGCTTATTATTAATTAATAATATTTTCTATTTGTTTCAAACAATATAGAAAATATTATTAATTAATAATATGCAAATTATTTAAAATTTAAGGCAGAGTGCCACAAATATAGTCCCTTTTGTTATTAGCTGTTATTGGTTCATCAGCTTCTTCATAATCCCTATTGTCTGGTTCATTAGGATCTTTCATATTATCAACAAAATCCTCTTGCTTTATGCAAATGTTGTGCAGCACACATGAACTTAAAACATATAGAGGGAGGTACTCTATTTTGTCGATGTTAAAATACATCAACCGTCGAAATCTGCCTTTTAATTGCCCAAAGGCACGTTCAATGCAAACCCGACTTGAAGACAATCTGTTGTTAAAGTTGATTTGTCTCCTTCCTAGATGACCATTGTTTTTGTAGGGTACCAAGAGGTTTAGTCCCAGCGGATATGCTGCGTCTCCAACGAGATGAGTATGATTGGGAAAATAACTAGGGTTTCCAATCATCTCGTTGTAAACTTCCGAATTTCGGAAAACTCTTGCGTCATGTACAGACCCGGGGAAAGAGCAAAATACATGGGTGAACACTAAGTCAACTGTGCATACAGCTTGAAGTATCAAACTATGCTTGTCCTTTCTGTTATAATACTTTTCGGGGTCTTTTCGCGGAGCTTTAATTGCTATATGGGAGCCATCAATAGCACCGATGATGCCAGGGAAGCCTTTTATTTCACGAAATTCACTTTCAGCAACAACAGGATCTGGCCAAGTAATAATATTTGGAGCCATCTTTTCCAAAATATAGGATACCTTTAAAAGGCATCTAAATAGGGAAGATTTAGTCAGATCAAATCTGTCAGCAATAGATCTGAAAGGAAAAAAAAAAACTTTATTTTTTATAATATTTGAATTAAAATCTTATTGCTTTTAAAAAAATTTGCTGAAGAAGGTGATATTTTATTTTAATAAATTATGCAAATATAAGAAACAAAGATTTATAACATAACAGTAAACTCTGGATGAAACCAGCTGCAATAGTTCATAAAATGACTTAATAAACACCATAATAAGAAAAGCAATTTAGTTGAATTAAAAAATATTAAACTTACCGAAAACTTTCTTGGTTAGCTAATAACCAAATAACACACAATAAGGCTTTTTCCATCGGAATGCATGGTCTTCCAGGTCCAGGAATTTCCTCCTTACTAATGAGGTTGAACAAAATTTCAAAAGTCGATCTATCCATTCGAAAATGAGATTTGAAATCTCGGTTATTATAATGACGAACAACATCCTCCACATAGTTTTTTATGCAAATACGCTTGTTTTCTCTTTTAGCATTTGATAGCCTTAGTAGAGCCAGTTCTTCGTCCTCGTCCTCCTCCTCAAACATCATGTCTGAGATTTGATTTACTGAGGACAGTAGAAAAGCTTTTATCAACTCTCGATTCATCATAAAATATAGTAAATAGGAAGAAAAACTGATAAAATTATTAAAAAATCAACTGTTAAAAAATAAAAGCGTGAGGTTCAACTATTTCATAAGATATAAAGTTTACAACTCCTTACAAAATGCGGTGTAGTCGGAACAGTCGGCAGAAGAGCGTCTTGGTTGCTATTGGCAACCACAGTTCCGCACTGATCGTTCCTAAAATATGGTTCGAAACGGAAAACAGTACGATCACGTGATGTTCACGTACGATCTCCAATGATTTTGAGTATCGCTTTTTTATTTTTTGTAACCCATTATAACATTAAAATTCTAAGAAATAAAAATTTCATGAAAACCGATGACAGCGCTATTCGAGGAGTATCAGTCAACTATTTATTTCTATCATTCTAACTTCAATGGAAAGCTAAAGATTTTAATTCTTGTTTTTCTTTTCTACTAAAGATGGCGCTAATCCACCTATCATTAAAATTTAACAGATTTTTAATATAAGGAATTGTAATGTAAAACTAATATTAACAATATTTATTTGTCGCACTCCATTTTGTGTACTGCGTTCGATGTAAAAAAAAAAATATATGCATTAGTGTAAGTATCTTTTTTGTTTTAAAAGGAGGGACTTCTAACGTATAGCGGATGCGATGATTTTTAATTTTTTTTTATTTTTGCAAGTTTCTTTCGCGCCGCCAAAAACTTACCTGTTTACTACTAACGTATATTATAATATTGTAATTTAAACATATGATGATCAAGAAATTAATTCCTATTTTTCTTTATATTTTTGTTTACTATTTTATTATTTATATTAATTGAAAGCTAATTGAGAAATAAATATTTCGCAATGAATATGTGGATGTTTCGCAATTTGATTATAAAAAAATGGAAAGTAGTTAATTGAAGTTAATTAAAAAAGTTATGATCTATTATAGTATTTTAATTCATATATTCTAAAGTGACTTTTTTTCTAAATTATTTAAAAATCCATCGTTTTGATTGGCTTAATTTTAGATATGAAATTCATGTTTGTAGTTACAGCTATACTTATGTGTCTATAAGTCTCATTAAAGTAATTAAAAATTTCTTCGTTCAATTACTTAATTTCATATTATTGCAGATATTTTTATGCGTGTATCAGCAAGATGTAATATTTAAAATTGGCTAAAGTCATTTAAATAATATTAAAAATTTTATTCTTTTAGCTTAAAATATTCCTATTTTAGTCATTCAATTGTATAGTTCTCATATCTTTAAGTTATAATTCTAAATTAAACTTGTGTGTGCTACTTTTTATTAAAAAAACCTAATACAGATCTTTAAAATATGTCCTATAGGTACAATATTTATAATAGGATTTAGTTCTATGAATTCCAATAAGAAAACTTGTAGTTAAGACAATGTGTACATTGTCTTTAATTCTTTTTTCATAAAGCTAGCCTGCTCATTTCTATAATTGATATGATTAATGTAACTAATTAAGATTGGAAAAAAAATAACAGCTTAAATTAATGCAAATCTAAAACAAATCTGCTGGAAGCTTATAAGTTCATTGTGTTTGGTAAACTCTATGAATACACAACTAGCCTCATATTTTTCAACCACATTTTATATGACCTTTTGAGGTATATTTCTATATTTGTCTCTTAGCAGTATGTTTGGCAATGATCTGCAACAAGCATATATAAGAGTGAACATGTTTTGCGGATTATATGAACATTTTTGTCTTCGAAAAAGCTTTAATAACTGTTCTAAAAGGTATAGTTAAAAGTGAGATGTGAAAAAGCATATGTTGACGACAATTTATGCATTTAATTTATTGTTACTGTCATAGAGAATAAGAAATTAGAATGAATAGATTAGATGAAATTAGAATAGATTTAGTAATGCATATTGTAGAGGAAAATACAATAAGGTAATATTTCAGAAGATTTAATATGAAATAGACATTGGCATATGAGATTGCAAAACAGAAGAAAAAAAAAAGAGAAATGTGCATGAAATTAAAAATGGAAAGAAAAAAAATCCATTCTGAATACATGAACGATAGGATTTAACTTTTTAGAACACAGGAAGATGTTAGCCTGCTCAAAGTAAAGGGATGGAAATTAAAATCTGAATTATTTAATAAGCAGAGATGGACAAAATAGACAAAAAAAGTATGCATAAACAAATTATAAAGAAAATGTTTTTTTTTTTATTTTATAAAGAATGTATTCTCACCTTATTAATTTTTATTATTCAAAAACTAGTGAATTGCCAAAAATCTGTATGAAAAATATTACAATATCACTCGAAATTGGCTTTAACATTTAAGAATAAAAAACTAGTAAAAGAAATATCACTATAAAAGGGACATTAAAATCTATGACATCATATTAACATCACAGGTTAATATTTAAACTTGCCTTGACAAAATAAAGGCTGTTTTAGAATATAATCTTTGTGCTTTTTAATTTTTTTAAAGAAAAAAAAAAATTTAAATTTTTTAAGTGCTATACCCCAAGAGTTTTGAACTTGTCTGCTAAACGTGTTGTACCTGCATCTAAAATCAGCAGAAAATTTAAATTTTTGCCATAATTGAGTTCTCGTTACAGTGGTATTTTCTTTAAGTTGTATAATTTTTTTTCCTTCTTTTTTTCAATAGAGCTACTCACTGCCAGTGAACTGTTTCTAATAATGATGATTATGCAACTGTTTCAATCAACGCTATAGGAAGAAGATGAACAATCCACTGAAAGAGTTTAGACCTGAAAGTTTGTGCCTTCTTAAAGAAACTCAAGAAGATTATTGGTGTTATGCTCGAAAAGGTCCACAAGATTTTTCAGTCTACACCGAGAAATCTTCTATTTATGAAGCTCCAATGAAAGAAAAATTTCGTGAGTCGTCTGATGTTTTAGTGAGATGGACTGATGGATTGCTATACTTAGCAACTATAATACAAGTAAATTTAAATTGCTTTTAATATTCATTAAATGTATTAATTTTTAAAGTAGAACAGTAGTAGTAAACCAAATAATATTTCTGTAAAATTATCTAAAAGAAAACAGCTTTTTGAAAAAATTTGTGAAAATCTGGAAATTAGTTTGCCTTTTTTAATTTTATGAGCTTCAACCATAATTCCTCGAAATCTTTACAAATTTTGTTCAATGCTAAAGCTTACTAGATAAAGTCAAACATTGAATCTTTTCCATTAAATATACAACAAAGTGTTAAGCAATTACCAACTTTCCACTAATCTTTTTCCTAACAAAATCATATTTTTAGCAATTACTAACTTTCCACTAATCTTTTACCTTCCAAAATCTACCGACGTTCCACTAATCTTTTTCTGAGCAAAATTATATTTTTAGCAATTTCCAACTTTACACTAATTTTTCTCCAAGCAAAATCATATTTTTAAAAAATTCCAGCTTTCAACTGATCTTTTTCCTTTAAAAAAAAAAAATAATAATAATATTTTTGTTAGGCTAAAAAAATAATGGTTATCTTCTGTTTGTTGATTTCCTTAAATGTTTGGTATGTTTACTTTTAAAATAAGCATAAACAAATGCATACACTTATTAAAGAAAAAAAAAAAATCTTACATATTATTTTTTACAGCAAACACTTTTAACTTTTTCAAAAAGCAATATGGTCCATAAAAAGAAAGAAAGAAAAAACTGATCCGACAAGCTATACCAGCTTTGTTTCTAAGAAAACTTTGGATTATTATGTAGCTCACCAACATGAAAACACCGAAAGCATGACAATTATAATATTGCTAATAAATTTGTTCTTTTTTTTTCTCTTTTATCTGATACAAAATTATGATTTTAATTAATTTTACCATCTTTTTCCATTTTTAAATGTGTCTTAATTCCTAAGGTGCAAAAATTTTAAATATAAAAAGGATCAGTTAAATCTTAACTTTTTATTTTCTATTGGCATTGAGCTTCAAAACTATATAATTCATTTTATTGGATAAATGTATATATTATTTCTCATTACACAAAGCAGAAATATAATTTCAGATTTTATTATAGCCATTTTGAGCTTTTATATGTATGAATTGAATTGTAGTTATAATATTTAAAGTAGTTAATTATGGAAATGTTTAATTTAATAACCTTTTTTTAACTACTATTCTTAATTCAAGGCTTTTATTTTTTAATTAAATAATCTCTTCAATTGTATTTTCTAATTTTAACATCTTGTTTTGGTTACTGTTATAAATATTTTTTAATCTCAGGTTGAGGATGAATACAACAGGTGTGCCGTCAAATTTGAGGATGGATCTCAGTTTTGGGCTTTATACAAAGATATATATAAGGGTAAAATGTTTAAGGAATTTTCTAACATCAAATTTTTTGTAATTAATAATATATATATATATATATTACATTAATATCTATTGGATATCATGGTTACTATTGCTATGTTTTGTGCATATAGTAGCTTTACGAATTTTTTATTATTTAAGAATTGCATTAGTAATTTTTTTTCATATAAAAATATTTTTACTTCAAATATTCAGTTTCTATCATTTACTCTAAAGAGAAAAAATATTAATGAGACCCCTTAAAAGAGAAATTGATTAATTTAATTTAAAATTATTAAATTCTGTTCTTAAAAGAGAAATTAGTTAAGTTAATTTAAAACTATTAAATTCTGTCCCAAATAATCTGCCCATTTTGATTTGTATGTGTTTTGGTAGAGGTTGGTGATTCTGTACTTGATGAGGAAAAACATGTAATTGGATGAACTGTTTCTAATGATTTCAGCTTGCAGTTTGGAACTGAAAGTTTTACCTTGAATTATTGGTAAAATCCTAGTATACTTTACACGCTTGGCACGAACGCTGAATCAACATTTGTTTCTAAAACAAGCCGGGAAAATGTTTACTGGGCAGTTGCACGAAAGGAGCAAAACTTTAAAAACTCAGCATATAGCATTATATAGACACAAAACTATTATTTAATGACCTTCAACAGGTATATAAAAAAAGATACAATAATAAACACTTTAAAGTTACTTACTTCTTACTTACCTTTAAAACGTGTATCCTATTTCTTTTCTTCAAAATACCATGTAATTATACCTATCTTTAAGTTTTAGCAAATGCACAACAATAAAGAATTGTCTCAACAATCATATTAACTCTTTTCACTTACAAATCTACTTTATTGAATTTTTTTATTCAAAATAACGCCTACCATAACATTTATTCCAGAAAAAAATGCATCACAGAAAATTTAAACCTAAAACCAAAATTTAATTATTATATTTCTGTAGAAAGTGTTGCATAGAAAAGCGAAACACCAATAATATATTCATTACGTCAATACTCTTCTCCTTCCATCTGATCAAATACGTCACATATCCATCTTCTATACAATCTTGTCATTTTTGCAATATGTACAATTACCAAATTGTCATATACATTATAACATCAGATATCACCTCCAGTACAATCTTGCCTTCAATAAGTTTGTTTCTTTTGTAATTCCATTTACATCTCATCTAATACATATTGTAAATTTTATTGCTGTCCCAAACATCACCAATGTTGTCAAATTCACCATGTAACATATACTAAGATTAATTCTAATTATCTATTTTTAATTCAATATTATTTACCAAAATTTTTAGAGCGTTCTTTAAGAGAAATATAAAATACTACAGATTGCTTTATAGTTTTCATGGCTTATAATTTTAGTTAAATTGCAGGAAGAGTTTTGATTGCTAAAATAAAATAAAAACTTCTAATATATTCAAAAACCCTTTCTTTTCTTCCCATTTGTAATTTAATAATGACTGTATATTAATTAATGTTAAGTTTTTTTGTTAATACTGTACTTGAATCTGAAATCTCTCGTCAGGGATCTGTCCAGACATTTTGTGACAGGTCCGTTTTTGTAAAATTGTGAAAAAATTACTCGTAATTAGTGAATATAAAATAAACGTTAAGTCACATTTTTTCAACCAGGGACCTGCTTTTATGAATTTGTGCAAATAGGGTCCTTATTGCAGAAAACTTTTTTAAGGAGTTTTTAAATTGTAAATAGATACAAGATTATGCTCAACACTGTAAAACTATAATTTAAAAAAAAAAAAAAAAATTTCAAAAATAAACAGCAATTGCTGCTTCTAAATTAGAGATGCAACATACAAATATTTGGCATTTAGCCTATACTGCTGAAGGCAGAATATTCATATAGGAAGAAGCGTCTGCCAAAGACAAAACTTAATTTGTTTACATCCATCTTTATTTTTTTCCCCTTGGCAAGTGTTTATGCGATTCACAAAACAATAACGAAGATAAGCAAAATTGTAAAGGGTCCGATTAAAAGAAAAATCATTTTGTGAAGAGTCCGTTTTTAAGTGAGAATATATTATGAAATTATATTTTGTGAAGGGTCCGTTAACGGACCCAAATTTCTTCTAAACAGACCCCTGCTTGTAATCTGTGTACTGATCTCCGAAATATTTTATTTATAATAGGTCCTTTACCAGATAATGAATTTGCATGTACTGTTTGTGACAGTGCGTCTTCACAGCCCCCAGATGAAATAGTCATATGTGATAAATGTTCTGTAGGTGAGTATTTTTCTGTCACGTAAAGCAGAAGATAAAGAATGTATTGAATAAATAAGATTGTGCTACAATCTTCAAGTATTTGGATGATAGTTTTAAAAATTTTATGTTTTTTAAGCTTTTATGAACTTGATACATTTCCAAATATCATAGTTTTTTTTTTTAAATATATTACAATAATTTTTTGGAAGGTAGATAGGGATGACGAGCTTTTTCAACTGACAAAAAAGCAGTCCCACAAGAAATAGGTTTCTTGCATAACAAGTGAAAGAAACTATTTCAAAGGGAAATATCAAATATTTATTAATTGTTTAAACTGTCATATTTAAAATTTTCTTAGATAATCATTTAAATAAATTTATACCATTTTAATTAAAATTATATTTGTTTTATTTTTTCTTCTCTGTGAAACAAGTAAAATTATATTAAGCAAAATATTAAGTTATTAAGTATATCTTTTAAAATACCTACTTGTTCAGTTTGTTGTTAATATATTTTTGTTAAATATTTTATTTTAAAAAGCAGCAATTTAAGACATAACTAAAAAATGTTACTCAGTTTTAATTCTTGATATTCCAAACTATTAAATTATTCCAAAATTAAATCAAAGTTTCTTTTACTATTATCAATTCCAAAGCAGTTTTTAACCTTCTTAAATAAATGATTTATAATGCGGCATCTCCACAAAAAATAAGTAAATAAATGTAGTTTATCTTTAAATGTCTGTTTCTTTTTAATTGTTTGATTATTTTAAATGTCCATTTATTTTAATGTCCATTAATTTTATTGTGTTTGTTTTAAAATATAAAAATAATAGAGAATTTTCTTGTTATTACTATGTTCTTCATGGTTTATTTAGTAAAAAGCAACTTGTTTTTTTTTCTTCCTTTTTTTGATACCCACAAAAAGCAATTTTTTTCTTAGCAAGTTTTATCCTTAGTTTAGCTCAGCATAACCTCATCTGATTTATTAGCTGACTCATCTGACTTATTTTATGCTATTAATATTAGTAACAGTTATTCTAATAATTTATTTTTAGTGAACTAGTTGAATTTTTTTAAAACCAAATCACGTAATAGGTAATGAATTTTATATGCATATATGTATTTTTATCTTTAGGTTATCATCAATTGTGTCACATTCCTAAAATTAGTACAGCTGATTTAAATCCAGAAATACCTTGGAGCTGTAGGAAATGTGTATTTGTACATGCAGCAAAGGTAAGGTATCAATTGTTTTGGATAGTTTAATTGATATATTGTGTTCCTAAAATAAGGAATTTTTTAAGTTCAACTACTTTGCAACCCTTCTTTTAATTTGACTTATCAACAATAAAAATCATGTGAAATTTTACTTATTTGCAAAAATACAGTATAATATAGGTGCCATTATTAAAAATCTCTTTTCTGTGTTCTCATATTAATTACTTGTGTTATTTGATACCAAGGATGACAATATATATCTGTTACTAGTTGCAAATAACAAAGAGATTTAAAAAATTGCTATAGGTATAAACATTTGTTTTAAGTTATGAACAAATATAATAGTTTTATGGTAGCTTTATGAAATGTTATATTTACTTTCTTTCAAATAAAAAATATTTCCTCCACATTAATTTAAATTCATAGTAATGTTTAGTTAAGTAAATTCATAGATAAAAATTATAATTTATTTTTATTTTAAAGAGGCGTTACTATGGGATTGTTTTTATTACACGAAAATAATGCTATTTTTACGAAAATTTGTCTGAATTATCATTTAAATATTTTGTTTTGCAGAAAGGTGGTGCTTCTAAAAAAGGACCTAATGGTATGTTATGAACATTTCCTATTTTACTTTATAATGCATTAAATTTTATTTTAATATTACTGTGGATTTTTTTTTCTATTACTGTGGCTTATAATAATTTTACAGTCTTGTATTTTTCTGAAATCATCTTTTATGGAACACCCTATACCACAAATTTAGCTATACTTTTATTTTGCATTGCTCACCATGAACATTACATACAAAATTTTAGTTACTTTGAAGACAAAAAGCGAGTGTTCATTTTACTACAAAATTTTTAGTTATATAACAATAAAAATAAAATTAGAATAAGATAATTTTACAATGAACAATAAAATTCATTTTCAATTTTTTTTATTAATTAAAACAATTTTACAGGTACAAATAATAACAGATAAAACTTACATGGACAACACTTTGTTTTTAACTAATTCTTTGGTATTTAGTGACTGGGCTGAAGTTGAAAGCAATCAAAGTTCTTAAGATGTTCATCACTCATTGATGAATAATATTTGCTTTTAATTATGTTTATTGCAGTACAACAATGAAAAAGACTTGCAAATTTCAAAGCGAGAAAATAAAATAAATAAATAAAAAAACTTTATATATGTATATTTATCAGTTACCTGAAAAATAAATTTAAAACTAAAATATGAGTTTATTACATAACTCTGTATTTTAAAAAGTAATGGGCATGAATTATCTTAAACATTTACAACTTCATACTCAAACATCGTTCTCCTTGATGAATAAATCTCTGATATTTCTATGTTTATATGCATTCAATATTACACCTATTTTCCTAAAATTATGATGTCCTTAATATTTCAATTTTATTTTACCTTTGATAATTTTCAAAATTAAATGACTGATAATTATCACAACCAAGTGCTTCTGTATTACCTAGGATAAATGCTTAAATTTATAGCAACAAAATATAATAATAATAAACCTTGGGTAGATGCTGATCAATGTAAAGTGTGGCAAAAACTACATGTGTAAGCCTACAAAACTTGGTTTGTTACAAGTAAATAAAAATTTGATACTTAAAAACTCTTTATACTTATTTAGGGTTAAAATGCAAATCTGGTTTTAAAAAAATTATTTTTTTAATTGAACAAAATTGAGTTAAAGATTTAGACAGGAATTTGACACAAATGAAATGCAACAAATTGGTAATCTAATGTTAATTAAAAAGAATTTCTATATACATCCTTGGGGATTTCATCATAATATATAGAGATGAACGTGACTGCTCTGGCTGTGGAATTTATATCTTATCCTAAGAATGTACAACAAAATTGAGTAGGAGAAATCTAGACTGTTGTTCAGGATTGAGCTGATTGCTATTGATGTTGGACTTGATTCGAATCTGTCTTCGCTCGTCTGCAGTATGGATCCTGTCTGACAGCCAAAAGTTCTATTCAACAGCTTTCTAAATTGGCATAAAGTGGGTGATAGTACAGGAAAGACAATTATTAACTTAACCGGAGCATTTTTCACCGTTTCGTGAGGTGCACTTCTAATGGATACCGTCCCACATTGATATGTATGGCAATGGGACAGCAGATATTTTGGCTAAAGAGGGTGCTGGTAAGCTGTTGGACACACCTGATTCACTAACTTATTTGGAGCTGTTGCTGAACAACAGAGCAACAAATTTTTATATGAAATGAAAGCTGTTCATAAATTAAAGCTCTTAATCATGTAACTTATGGTAAAGAACTATCAGAAGTTAAATTAGTACTTATAAGTTAAGTTGGTTTCTAAGATTTTTTAAAACATTGCCTCTTATGTAGTTAATTTGTACGAACTGTATTTTCCTTAAAATTTTCTGGGGAGGATTTTATTATAAATTTTATTATTTTACTAAAAAAGTAATTTTGGGAAGGAATATGTAATAAATTTCTTTTTAATTTTTATTTCAGCTCAAGCCCTGGCTATAATGAAACAAACACTGCCATATGAGGTAAAAATATGTAATATGTGTTCAAATTTGACTAATTTAAAAAGTGCATATTGTAGCATTAAAATATAGTTAAAAGCTTGTTACAGTTAAGATATATATGTATATATATATATGTATATATATATATATGTATATATATATATGTATGCATGCATGTAATTTTTTTTTTTTTTTTTAAAGTTATAAATTGGTTAATTCTTTTATATAGGTAGTTATTAAGAATAAAACTCAAATATAGTTTTAAAATGTTATAGACTTACTAATGCTCAATTTCTTTAGACTGCTTAAGTTCATTCCTCTGCCAGTTGATTTTTTTCTTCTCAAATTTTCCTCCTTGTTTTATTTTTAAGCCTATTGACTAAAAATTTCATATTTTGCTTTCCTCAGTTTATTAAATAAATATGTCTATACAATTCAATAAAAAATATTTGCAGATTTTTGTTAAGCAAAATGTTTTGCAGTAAAAAATAATAATAATAGACTCATTAATGTGAGGTTGATATAATTTATATTTTAATAGATACAATTGATATAATTAAATTGGTGCAATTATAAAAACCTTAGGATATTAAGTAAAATAAGAAGCACTAAATGTTTCTAAAATAAATAAATCATTTTTAGATTTTTCAAAAACATAATTATACATTTTAATGTGAATTTGCAGCTAATGATTGTTCAACCTGTAGCATTGCAGATAAAATTAATTAGTTTTTTCATACTCTTTATGCAACAAAGCAGTTAAGAATAAACAAATGGCAAAAAAATTTTAATTAGTATTGGTAGTTCATCAAAAAATTACTACTAAGTACATGGTGTCTAACTAAAATGCAAAGGTATATGAAAGATATCCATATATTCATTTATAAACATAGTACACATTGAAAACATATAAATTTACGTTTATACGTTTAAAATCATATCACTTATACAGTAGGGAACCGATTATCCGGAATGATCGGGACCATCGCTATGCCGGATAACTGATTTTTCCGGTTTTCTGAATCGCTACAAAAAGCCGTGTTTTTTTTTTTATTGTCAAACCAAACTAAAAAAAAAAAAAAAAAAAATTTGAAATAATCTTAAACAGAAAAAAAAAACGATAAAGTAATACACTAATAATTATTTCTAAAATGATGGTATGGTAAACTTCTTTTAAAAAATGGTGGGAAAATTTATCGAATTTCGTTCCGGTTTTCTGATTTCCGGATAAGAGGTTTTGCACTGTATTTGTAATATACTTGAAAATAATTTTTAGCATTTTGTTTATTTATTAATAGTCAGTGCGTATAAAAAAGTTATTTAAACTTGTTTAAAGAATTTAAAATTATTTTAATACTTAAAAAATAGTTATATATTTTTGGCTCATCACTGCAAATTTTTAGAAAACAAAAACTAACCAATTGTTGATTTTTATTTATTATCAAATCAATGCTTTTTTTTTTTAACAAAATCACGTTATTGAAATCAGAATTTTAGTCTCCTATTGTAATAATTGAAATTTAATCATTTGCTGAATGGAAGTCAAAATTTTAAAATCTATTTTTTTTATATCCAAAAACATTTCATGATTGGTTTTGGGAAATTTATAACTCAGTTTTTAATAGAAATAACTATTAAGCACAGTTGGTCATTCTTTGTTGACATTTTTCTTTGAATACTAACCATTTGACTTTTTTGGAATTTTAATAATTTTAGTATATATTAGTTTAGTAGTAATGTGTAAACTTTGAAAACTAAAAGGCTGTTGTACTTTTATGTCATTTTTTGCAAGAAAGTTCAATTTATTAACATCAAAAATAGTGAAAAGACTGCATTTAGAAATCTTTAATATTTTACTTTTTTTTTTCTTGTCTTTTTAAATATATTTTAAAACTAGTTTTTTTTTTTTTTTTTTAAATTTAGCCTCAGGCCTTGACTTGGGATACATCTCACCGATCAAACTTGCAACAGACTTATTGCTACTGTGGTGGTCCAGGAGAGTTAGTATACTTGATAATTTAATTGGAAAATACCTACATCAAAAAGATCAAATATGACCAAATATATTGCAACCAATGTATACTTACGAATAAAATAATTTTTTCTTTAACTTTAATATTTATTATTTTTCAGATGGTATTCTAAAATGCTTCAGTGCCTCAGGTGCAAGCAGTGGTTTCATGAAGGTATACTTTTTTTTAGGCAGTGTATAAGTTACAATATGAAAAATTATAATGTCTTATAACAAAACAACTTTTGTAATGACACCTAATTTTTATATTTTTTAAATGTGGATAATTTATAATTAGTACAACTATTTTAAGGAGTTATAAATTATTTTATGTATCAGAAGACTTAGATTTTTTAGGGTACTGTAAACTACCAAATAAGCCACCATATTCAATTAGGCCCCACTCATAGTTTCATAAGAATGTTGACCATCGATCAAAACTGAATAAGCTCCCATCTAGAGAAATAATATAAACACATGCCATACGTTTCTTACATTGTAGAAATTCTTACATTTTGGGAACACTTTTTTAAGATCAACAGGAGTGTTCACACAATTTAAAAAAATCATCTGTCGTGATTTAAAAATCGAACGTCATTATTCGTATTCATGCAATTAAGTGATCGCACATACGATTGTTGAACTGATTGTTCAACATTTAAATTTTTGTAACTATAATTTAGTCTACATATCATGTATATTTGAATGTTTGTTCCGATTAAATAAAGTGACAGGTTACGAACTGGATCATTAACTGATATTGGAGTAAAGAAGAAAAATTATTTTTTGCACATTCATATTCATAAAGTTTGCGTAATTGGGATTAAAAATAAATCTTTGAATTATAATAACGTAAACTGTTTCATCCTAATCTTTGACTATGAAACATGGCAGTCTCCTTGTCGCTATGGCTTTATTTTGAAGACATTGTATTTATTCCTACATGTAGTTATAACTATCTAAAAGAAATTCAAAACAAAAATAATTATATATTTTTATTATCTATTGGCTTTATAAAAATCCTTCGAATTTCCAGTTTAAACTTTTAAATATTGTACTATAGATAGCATAAAATTTATATTGTTCTGTAAAATTTATGGATCATATTCCTTTACTTGTTAGCAAATATGAATCAATGTATTTAGAATGATAAAGTAGTTAAATTATAGTGAGAGGCATATAAATAAATCTTTTAATAGCATAAATAATTAATACAGAAATAATAATAATTTAATGCGTAAATAATTTGTTAAAAACACAAGTTCATATTTTGATGATTATTCGATCTTGCTCTCTTTAATTTTTATATAAAAATTTTAATAGTTTTTGTTTGTATTTTTATTGCTGTATTTATCATGTTTTATTTTACAAGAGTAGAGCTAGAATTATTTTAATGCAGACTATTAAAAATAAGAGTTCAAATATGGATAATTGCTTTACCTTGTTCTACTTTATTTGTGTATGAATGTCATAATATTCTGTATATTAGTTTCTTATTCTTTTTATTTTTGTAAAATATTAACTAAATTTTGTTTTACTGCAGTATTGTTCCTTAAGTCAGAGAATTATGTTTTTTATTGCAGCTTGTCTTCAATGTTTGGATGAACCATTGCTTTTTGGTGACAGATACTACATTTTTATATGTTCTTTGTGCAATAAAGGACCAGAGTTCCTTAGACGTTTACCACTGCGATGGTAAGTTCATAATTCTATTATATTAAGTTTAGCGTATTCGCTTTTTTTCTCTGATGTTTCTATAAAGAATTTTTTCTAAATTATAGACAAGCCCTAGTTTATAATTTAAAAATGTTTTTAATTATGGCCCAGTATTCTTAATATTAATGTAAGTAGTTAACATTTATAAACTATTTTATAAATGAGTTAATTAAAAAAAAGGCTACTATTATTTTTAAGGGTTAATCTTTGTCCTTTTATAAGTTTTTTTATTTTTATTTCAGGTAACTTTTTAATCACTTGCATTACTTTATGATATTGTCAGCTTATTTCTAATTGACTACTCAAATATTATGACTTAACTATTTTCTTTTTTTTCCTTATAGGCCAGATATTGCTCATCTAGTCCTTTTCAATTTAACTGTTATACATGGCAAGAAATTTTTTGAATTTGATACCAAAATTATGGCTTTTTTAAAGGATAATTGGTCTCAGTTTGAAATAAAAGGAGAAGTAAGTAGCGTGTAAATTTTAATTAATCTTGTTATTGTATTCCTTTTAAAAGACTTCACAATCAAATTAATTATATTTTTTAGATATGCTACAATGTTCTTTGTTAAGAATAAAATTTTTCCGAAATGCAAGGCTCTTAGTTGTCCTGATTTTACTACTAATAAATATTTTATCCTTATTTCTGTTGATTTTTTAATTTTTGTCTCGATATTTCTAAATTTGTGCATTGAAAACATTCCATTTTCTAGGAATACGGATACATTAATTATATATATATAAATGCAATCTGTAATGCAACATTAACATATAATTTCTCTAAAATATATGTTTTTGTTTCGGTTTAAGTAAAATGTATGTTCTTTTAAATTTATATGTATGTTACTCTTGCAACCTTCCTGATTTGTGAGATGTGTAGGTTCAGAAATGCTGGTTTGAGGGACTAGAAAACTTGAGATTTACCTGAGAGAAAAACGTTTGTTCTATTATGTAGAAATGGCTGTTTTTCTAAGGAAGAGTAAACTAGTGCATTTTTTTTTTCTCACAAAAATTAGAATTTATGAAAAGTTCCCACTAAATTTTTTAATTTACACATCATATTTTGCAGAGATGCCTGCTATTAGGATTTATCGATAATTATTGTGATTTCTTCATCGTGATGACAGTCTTTCAGTTGAATAATAAAAATTACAATTTGTAAGAATTACCATATTGTTCTGTCTAAAGCCTTTTTTCCTTTTAACTATCAAGAGTTGTGAAATTTTGTTGTTTGCAATTAATCAACAATAATTTTTTTTGCCTTTAAACAATTCGAAAAAAATAATAATTGAAAAACAGAATTTTGATAGAAAAAAGAATTGAAAGAAATCTTATTTCCTCCCCTTCTAGCAAGCGATTCTGAAATTTAATTTTCTCTTCATATAGAAAATAAAGAAAACATAAACTCAAATCAATTTGTAGTTCGAATGCTGGATGATAAAAAGGCTTTTTCAAATTTAACTAAAAACTAGAACATTGATTATAAGTAAATCAATTTAATTTTATAATGATGTATGGAATTTCACTCTTGTATAATAATTAAATTAGTACCTTTATCTGTGTATTAATGCATAATTTTGTTAATATTTTATACCTACATAAAATTAATAAGTATATACACCTCAAAAATATTCTTAATTGAATTTTGTAAATGCTAATTTTATATATTTCTGTGTTCTGATTACTAAGCTAGATTGAAAATTTGGCTCCTCTGTAGTTTAACATGCATCCTGAAGTTAATGTTTCTTGTTTTGATGATTTGATTTCCTGGTTATTCAGCATATTTCATTTACATTTTTATTGTTTGTTTTTTTTTAACTTATACTAAATTCCATAGAAAATTAGGAAGGGAAAAAAATTTTAAAATTCAATTAATTCTAGCTATGGAAATACAAATTTTTCTAAAGTATAATATTTTGTTACACAGGTTATGTCAAGAATGCCAGTAGAGGAGAAAAAGAAAAAGTTATTAGAAGCTTTAACAAATTGTAAAAGCAGGTAAATTTGTTTTGTTTTTCTTTATCATTGCTAGGGTACACACAAGCAATTAAAATTTAGTGGTGTAATGGGACAATATAGGTATTCATTTAGTTGTCCAAAAACTTACGATGGTAGACAAACAAGAGAGAAAAAAAGAACTCTATAATTACACAATTTATGTTTTGGTACTTATCAAAAAATACTAATTGCGATCAATAACCTCTTAATACTAATTAGGTTCATTACACCATAATGATTGATGATTAGTATTTATTAAAATTAAGGGGGGGGAGGAAACTAAAATGATATTAACAATTAGATTCAATACAGATATTAAATACCATATAAACAAAGGAGACCAAATAAATGAGGAAAACAGAAAAAGTAAAAGCTAACAAAATATTATATTAACAGTTAATCATTTAAAAATTTTGAATAAAGTCAATTCCAAATGAGAAAGTTTTATTGATCAGTACATATTGGTACAATAATGCAAAGCACAACATGTAATTTTGAGATTTAAATTTAAAAAATTTTATATCAGAAACTTTGTTATTCTATTTGAATTTCATACCACAAGTATAACAACAAAATTAGTACAAAATTTTTTTTTAAATGCGCAGAATTTAATGACAAATAAAAAATAAAAAAACTTTTTTTCCTTATTATTTTGTAGATTTCAAACGCTTATAAAACATTTCAAACGCTTATACATATGATTTTATCAACATTTTTAGAATAATTGTCATGCTGGTGTAAACGCTAATCATTGCTTATTATATTCTGCTAGAAGTAAGTGAAAAAGTTACTATTATTCTGACAGAGTGAATAGATTTGCAAAAAAACACTTGTAAAACCAAGTGTTAAATGTTAAAACCTTTATAATGGGAAGCTATCCATCATAATAATATCTGTTAAGTGTGGTTTGCATTTAATCCAGAAGTAGTTTTAAAAAAATAACAAACTGGACCTAATGAAAGAAGGATCGATGCAATTGTTTAGTGATAAGTATTATAAGAATGACTTAAATTTAAACCAGAAGTTTACAAATATATTTATGTAATTACTTTAAAATTGTTTATGTACTCATTTTCATATTGTTTTTATTTTTATACAGAATTTTTTTTAGAAAAATCTACATGTATTATTGAAGAGTTTGGTTTAAGTATTTATACTTAACAATATTTGGCTATAAAAATACTATTTGTAATGGTGAATTCTATTTATATTTTTTTTTTAGTAGTGGAAATGTTTAGTATGTGATTTGTTAATTTAATACAGTCGAACCTGCCTATCTCGAATCTCGCGGGAAAGGGAAAAAAATTTGAGATAGAGAGGTTTCGAGATATACAGGTAAGTTTAAAAAATTAAATTCGAGCAGCAATGTTTAATTAAAAGAAACTTTAAAACATTTATGTTGTGAAGAATTTAATTATGATTACATATTAATTACATCTAATAAAAGTTTTTAACAGTCATACGCACCTCATAGGTAGTCTTTTAATGATTTCTGACGTCGGATTTTCTTTGATTCGATAATTTTTCGAATGTTAGAGGGAGCAGTGAACCCCTCGTGTCCAACGTTTTCTTGACATTCAAGAAAGTTTGTTAAACGTTCCACAGCTTTTTCAGTTTCCTTTACTGTCACTTTCGGTGCTTCTATATGCTCTTCGTCTACTTCATTTTCGTCTTCGGAAATACATCTGACATTATCGACGATTTCCGAATCTGTCAAAGCTCCACATGTGGCCAAGGCGTCATCCACTTGCAAAAATTCTTCAAAGGAAATGTTCACATTTAATCCAGATTTTATTGCATTCCAATCTTGTGAATTTATTTCGATCATTTCTTCATCAGTGATACAAGATTCTTCAGCTTCCTTTTCGGAAATTTCAGTCTCTTCTTCAATAATCCCCATCTCTTCTTCACACTCATTCTTAAACCCAGCTTTTTTAAAACCATTTTGAATGGTCTTCTGTGTTACATTTCTCCATGCGTGGTCTGTCATTCTGATAGAATCCAGTACATTTATCTTGGGAAGGGTACTTCCTTCATCAATTGCATCAACAAGTTTGCGAATCAACTGTTTTCTGTAGTTAACTTTAAAACTTCTGATTACTCCCTGATCCATAGGTTGAAGCTTTGAGGTGGTGTTTGCAGGAAAATACTTAACACAAACATTTTTCAGTTCAGGCAGATTGTTATGCGCACTACAGTTGTCTATAAAAAGAATCATTTTTCTTTTTTTTAATCGCATGGATTTGTCTAAGGACTTTAACCAATTTCCAAAGATTTCACTCGTCATCCAAGATTTTTTATTTGCTTTGTATGGAAAAGGGAAGGATTTTACTTTCGAGAAGCATCTAGGCTTTTCTGAGCGTCCGATCATGAGAGGAGGAAGTTTCTCTGTGCCTGCTTCATTTGCAGCTAAGAGCAATGTCAAACGAGCTTTACTTTGTTTTCCTCCCATGCATGCTTCATCTTTAAACATAGCAGTTTTGTCTGGCAAACATTGATAAAACAGTCCTGTCTCGTCAGCATTGAAAATATTTTTTGGCTCATAGCCTTTCACTAAATCAGGAATGTTTTTAATCCAGTCTTCGCATACACTTTCCGGAACAGATGCACTTTCACCACAAAGTTTTCGAAAAATAATACCGTGCCTATTTTTAAAACTTTCTAGCCATCCGTTATTGCCTTTAAAATTATCTTCATGGCCAAGCTCTTTAGCAAAATCATCAGCTTTTCGTTGCATTATTTGTCCACTGATAGGAATACCGCTGCTCCTGCATTGTGTAAACCATTTTAAAACACATTCATCCACGTCCGAAAAGTGCATTTTCGGCTTTTTTTCGCATTCTTGTTGCTGCTATGAAATTTTTGCTCCACAGCTTCTCGATTCTTAATAATTGTTGAAAGAGTGCTTGCTGGTAAACCGAACTTCACTGCAACTTCGTTTTTTTTTCATTAATGGATTTCCGTCCAAGAATGTTAAAATTTTCATTTTTTCTTCAATCGAGAGAACATTCAATTTACGTTTAGCCTCTGCCATACTTAATCAAAATTCAATTGAACAATGTTTTAAAAAAAACTGAGACGCTCAAACCAAGGACCTCCTAAAAAAATTCTACTGATAAAATGAATTTCTCTTTGTGTTGTTCTTATCCATGTGTGGAAACTGATGCCCAGTGGTGACGCCCCCCTCATCAATCAACTTTTCATTGTCCGAATACACTCAATTGGTTGGAGAGTGTGACGATAGTAACCGGAAATTCCAAGAAACGACCCCCCAAACTGCTCATTCTTACTTCCCATGGGGCTAGGGAATTTTTCGGTTCTTCTAATATAGCTTGTTTGAACAAGTTCTGCTGTTACGATGATGTACATTCATTGGTACAGGCATTGGTTACGATGATGTACATTCTCCTTCAAAATTCGAGAAACACAGGTTTTGAAAGAAATTCTTTCGAGATAAACTTGGAAAAATACATTAAAATTAAATCGTTAATGTCGGGAAACTAAAAAATTTCGAGAAATACAGGTTTTCGAGATAAGCAGGTTCGAGATAAACAGGTTCAACTGTACTATTAATAAGATTAGTTTAGAATGTTTTAACTGTTCTTTACATAATTAAAAAATTTGGTTTTACTATACTTATTTCAGTAAAACATTAAAAAACTATGGTTATTTTACTTCCTTTTGAAATTTCTCAAATTAATTCATTTTATTTATTAAGATTTTTTTTTTATGCAATAGTCTTTTTTGTTTTCTCTTATTTAAAAATTATATATTATGAAGCTTAATTAATTTCATTATTTGAATTTGTTTGTAATTCTAAACTGTTTAAATGCTTGGTTTTTTTGGGGGGAGGGAATAGTTTCTTCAATTTCTTCTTTTTTTATTTGAAAGAAACATATTTCTTCCAGGAGGATTTTTTTCCACTCTGGAAGAAATTTACCACCCCTGCTGTTAAGTCTGTTTTATTTTAGGTAGCTTTGATTCTCATTTGCTGCATATTTGAAAATAAAATAAAACAGCTGCAACTGATTGTTGAACATCATTTTAAATATAGAATATAAATTAAATTTATAATTTTTCTTCCCAAGGTTCACATCTGGAAAAGAAATAAAAAGAAAAGCAACTGTCTGGGGTTTGAGATCTCGTATTCCGCCACCAACACCAGTTGTTACATTACCAGAATCTGGCACAATTACGAATGAAGTCTTAGATTCTATTAATGGTTCAAGAAAGTCAAAACTTACTCCAGTGCACCAGTCAAAAATATCTTCTATGCATCCATCAAAATTAACTCCAGTCCAACAGCCAAAATTAACTTCAGTTCATCAGTCGAAACTAGCTTCAGCACACCAAACAAAATCAAATGGGTATACATTTATAATAAATTTTTTGTGATTACTGTTTACTGGCTTTTTTTAACTGGAATTGAATTTTAAAAAAATAAATTATAAAAATTTGTGAATAAGTCCCAAAGAGCAATTAATTTTTTTTTTTTTTTTTTTTTTTGTTTCGTAACTTTGAAAACTATTAATTTTATTGAAATGAAGGAAAGATTTAAAGAAGGGGGTAAGAGTTTTATAAAGGCAATGCTAAAGAGCCTCAAAATTTGTTTCAACTCCTTAGATTTGAAAAGTTAAAAAAAAAAAAAGTGTTTTAATTATAAATTTAAAATTAAAAAGTAATTTAAGTTACAGAATGAAAAATATAATTATGTTTTAAATTTTATTGTATGCAAACTATTGTGTTTTTTATAGTTTTATTGATAAGAACTTTTTAATTACTTCATTTTATGCTTCTTTTGTTACATGATTAATATGTTGATTTAGATGGTAATGCATTGTTTGCAAATTATTGCTTAAATGTGATTTTACTTATTTAATTGCTTGGTATTTTTAAAACTTTAATTTTATTGTATTTTAAGCAAAGTTTATTCGAAAGTTTTATTGCATTTGCAATGGAAATTGTTGTGAACAATGTAGAAATTGAGAATGTCAACAACATATTCCATTTTATTTGGACAGTTATTGAAAGTTTCATAGGAAAATGGTTATCTGATTACTATTGATATGTTTACTATATTTTAAATAAAGGTAAAATCGAATCAGAAGCTTGTTCGAAAGATAATGTTTGTCTCATCATAATGAAAGTAAATTATTATGATTTGACATACTTTTCATGTTTTGAATTGGGAAAACAGGTCCTACATCTAATTTTTTATTGGCATATACTATTAAATAACATAATTTCAAAAGTAATGCTTAATGAACATAAAAATCTCTCTTTATAGACATTATCTTACTTTAAGTTAATTGAAGTTGTGTGATTTGTTAATTTATTTAGTCATGGAACAGAGTCAAAGTAACCACTTCGTAATTTGTTTTTTAAACTAGTATCTAAAACAACACAATTTTTAAAAAATATAACAGCGAACTGATTGTAAAAAATTTAGGTTTATGTTTTAATAACTTTATTATTAAAACACAAACCTAAATTTAGAACAATCGTGTTGGCAATGTAAAAATTCAAATTTTAGTGGATATTGCTATTGTTATTCCTCTATAATTGTTGATTCTGATATTTAAATATTGAGAATATTAGTTTGCAGTTATTTTAAGAGATAGACATTTACTTCTTATTAGGTCTCAATACGTACATTTATTTTTAATATTTGTTCTTTTAAGACATTTATATAATTATGAAAGCAGCCCTTGCAGAATGTTATGTATTCATTCTTGCTTTTGTTTAGTGCTTCTTTGCCACCTGCAAAGCGTGCTAGAAAATTATCACTTGATGATGATGTGATGATCATTGAACCAGAACGGGAAGTAATTAAAGAAGAAAAGCCAACTCCTCCGTTGAATGTACTGCAAAAACGTGATCATCCTTTCCGTAGGAAAAGTGAAAACCAAATATCTTCCAATCAAGAAGAAGAAAAAAAGAACCATGTTAGAAAAAAGGTGGAAAAAGCATCTTTAGTCCAAGAAAAACCTCATCCAACAAGAAGAAAAAATGAAAAACCGCTGCCACAAAGTCGCAGTGAAGACAAATCCAAAAAACCTACTTTGCTGCCAAAAAAGAAGGTACGAGTTTAATCAGTAAAATTTAAATCTCTATATTCCTATTATGATAAATTGAATTTAAACAATGCTATTTTTATTTTGTTACAGGAGAGGAGAAAGCTGCCTCATCGGTTAGTCAGATGCCTAAATAAACCTAATGGCTTGCGGAAGGTACCGCGTACTTCACCCATCCTTATTGATTTGTCCGAAAGTGACGACACATCTTCATCTCACGGTACTCTTAACACAATTATTCCTCACCCTACAGATTTTGAAGGTGTGAACAATCCATTTTTGCATAATTATTCTTCAAATAGTGCTTTACCATCAACAACATCGTCCGTTTCATCAGTGACTGGTTCAAAAAGTCGGTCTAGGCTCAGAAATAGGAATAATTGTGTTAAAGTATGTCCTTCGCGAAAGTTCACTTCCACTAGGTCATCGGCCTCGGTGATTAACAGGCTTTTAAATGACTCTCCTTCTAATAGCAAAGTTGAATTACCTACTAATACTTCGACTACCACTTCTGATTTAAGTTCCTCTGTGAGCAGTTATTTTGGGATGGCTGATCGCATTTCTAACGGAGAAAAATTCTCGGTGTTAGCAAAACGGACTGGACCTGATGGTAAGACTCAGTATTTACTTCAGTGGGATAGTCTTAGTCCATCTTGAAAGTGGGGTTTGTAAACACTCTTGATTTCTCGTGCATTTATTCCCTCAAAGTGTTCATTAACTGCTTTTTCTAAAATTATTTTTTGCTTTGATATTGTTTTTAAAGAATTGACTTCTATGAATCATTATAAAACAAGCAGCTGGGCCAGTTCTGGAAAATTTGGCAATGGATGTTTTGCTCTACATTAAACTCATGAACAAGAAGCCTGTACTTGTGCAATTCTAAATTTAGTTATGATTGAAAATTTATATTGTCAAGAAGTATTATACTGTTACATACAAGTATTATTTGTGATTTTCACCTGGTGATTTATTTGTTGGTGAAATGTTTTAAAATAACTTGAAGTACACTCGTTTTTATTTCCTGTTTACAACCTTTGTAATTTTAATGATTTTGAAAATTTCATAAAACTGTATCTAAAACTCAATATTTATGCATAGCCTTATGATTCACTGTAATTTATGTACAGTACAATCTTGAATTGAATTTTCAATTTGTAGATGTTAGTTATTTTTTAATTGAGAAAGTTATAAATTCAACTACCAGTTAATCTAACAAGAATATCTAATCAATAAGTAACAATGCTTTTTATTTAGTAGCAGTCCTCCCTCCATTTTTTTTAAAAATCTTTTCTACAGAGACAACATTATGAACCAAGCGTTACCGGTCACTTAATCTAGTGCTAAGCTATTAGTATGCTATTTTTACTTATTGAAATTCAATATGTTTTGTTTAGTATGATTTAGTTAGTTCAGTGGTATTAATAAAATTTGATTATATTATTTTAACAGTTCTTATAATTATAAAATTGGGTTTTATTATACCCATTAACAAGAAATATTGAAAAATGAGTTTATTTAAATTTTTGTTAAGAAATTTTCCAGTTTTTTTTGTTTTAATTTTTTGAAAATGGTATATTAAATAGTTTGAAAATTAATGCTATTATTTAAACTTGCAATTTTCAATATTTGATTTATTTTTTTTATATATATATATAAAGCTTCTTCCTGCGTGGTTTTTCAAGCAAAATTTTTTTAATTATTTATCTAAGTTGGTTTAAAAATAACTAGTATCTACATTTTTTATTAGAACCCTAGTTTTTAAAGCTTTATGTGAACATTTAATCATAATTTTTTTTCTCGTTTTTTTATAAATTATTAAGCACATAATTTTAGTTGTATGTGTTAACAATCATAAATTAGTTTTTATTGTTTTAAGAATTATTGTATCTCAGTTTCATTTTGATGTTGTACTGTACTACTTCTTAAAATGCACCATTTAATTTTTTAATAAGCTTAGTAATATTCTAAGTAATAACTAGTATTTAAAAAATTAAGACATTTAAAAGGAAAATATTAAGTGCCTCTATAAAGTAGAAAGTTCAAAGCATTTCAGTTTTGGGAATTTTCCGTAAAATAAATTCAATAGTAAATTCAATTTAATACCAAATGTTGCATTCCAAACTTTTTAATAACATGTGAGATTCACTCTGGCCTTGCTAAACTTGTTTATTTTTTGACCAAATATTTCTTATGTATTCATGTTATTTTTAGTAGTTTTATTCTGTTTGTGGTTATACAATTATTCTATTTTTACATCAAAGTTGTAGGGGGAAAAAACAAGTATTGATCAATTTCATTTGTAAATCCATAAAAATTATTTTGTTACTGATCAATGAAGTAATCACAAATGAATACTGCCTTCTATTTGTATTTTCCTGATAAACTGTTGGTGTTTATAGACGTATTTAATGTTCTTGTCTCTGTGGAATAAGTGTTTTTAAAAATTTTAAAATATATATATAGTAAATTCTTATATAACTGTGGCTCAAAGAATTAAAGTATTTTGAATTTTCCATAATTCTTTGTGAAAATATTTTTTGGGGACATAAGGAGTTTAATATTTTTCAAGGGGAAAAAACTAAATGTTTTAGTAATCAAAGAAATTTGAAAGACAAATTTTGTATTTTTCAAAATTTGATAGTGAACAAGAAATCACAATTTTTGATTAAGATTAAAAGTCTAGTTTTTGTTTCATCTATGCATTAAATTGGATAAAAAAATTAACCAAATTTAAGTTCGTAAATTTTGAATAAACATGGTTTATTGTGTATAAAATGAATAATAAAACTAAAATACATATGGTTCAATTTTTTTTTAAAATTTGGATTTCATCAAAAATATTTTTTTTTTTCTTTTAAAAAGAAAACTTGTTTAATATATTTTTGAATAATTTTCTATCATATTATGATAAAAATATTCAACCATGTAATCCTACCATTAAATAAATTAAAATGAACTTGTTAGTGGTGAATCCAAACAATAAATCAAAAGTTACTGTAATTGTTGCTTTATTCTGCAAAAAAATATTTTCTATTATTGATTTTTTCATATCTGAAAATGTGTTTCACAAGTAGATTATCTATATATACATATATATATCTAGTAAATAATTATTACTATTTTTCATGAGACAGATAAATTTTATGTGGTAATTTACACTAGTTTTATAGAGATTTTAAAACTTGTCTGAATCCTTTGCAGTTTTTATTATTATTTACATAATTCATTCATTCCACTCATATCTTAAAATATGATCCTATGTTATTTGAAAAAAGTGTTATGAAGAAATGTAATAATAAAGTCGGTTTTAGCAACATTTGTTTCATAAAAAAATAAAGAATACCATTTAAAAATGTTTGTCAGTTTCTAAATAAAACAAAAGCACCAGTAAAACTTAGTTAAAAACTTTAATAGGCAGGCACAAAAACACTTATAAATTAAAAACATAAAACAACATTTAAGTAACATGATGTGTTATGAGATCATTGATGACATTTGGAACATGGGAAAATTCTCTGTCTAGTTTGCTTTCATTCATTTTGAAGCTTGGGGAGATAGTGGCACCACAAAAACATAATTGACCTGCAACGAGATAAAGCAACCAATATACCTGGTGTCAAAAAGAAGACCAATGGTTAAAAAAGAAAGGATGTTAAAAATTTACAGTACTATGAATCAGATTTGATAACAAATATTTGTTTTGAAAAAGTGTCACATAGTAACCGAGAAAAAAGAAAATGTCTTTATTTTCTTGTATTAGTTATAATACATATAATAAGTATTACACAAAATTAACAAAAAATATACCAATTTTTTTCTGGTTACAAATCTTTGATACTGTGTAACACTTAAGTAACTCAAAAAAATATCAAATCTGCTACCAAGTTTGTTCCTCACAATACTAGTAATTTTCACATCAACTTTGATTTATATTTAATATGGCCTAAACTAATTTTACACTATTTTTTACATTACACTAATTACTTTAATTACACTAATTGAAGTTAATAATACGATCTGAAATTTGTGATTTCAACCTTTTAAAATATTAAGTTATCCAGAGATGCCAACTTGCTCCACTTTGTAAAATAGTATTTTCTAGTGGTAGCAAAATTCAAGTTACTTTTAGTTTAGTATTTTTCCTTTTAAGTAATTTTTTCGCCACTAAATATAAAAAATTATAAGAATCTTAAAATGCAACGTTAAAGCATCAATCAACTGGTTACTCTATTAAAATGTAGGCGTAACTGTCCGTCTCTAACAAATTTTACTATATAATTTGCTACCACTCTATTAAAACTATTCCAGAAAGCGGAGCAGTTGGCATCCCTGAGTTATCTAGTGGAAAGATTATAATCAGGAATATAATAAGGAGCTTACTACTTCTGAATAATATTATATAATTTTGTATTCACTGAATGAAAAATAAATTCAGGATAACATGTTTCAAGTTATAATGAATGTTTCTCAACCTTAGAAAACCCTGATTTAAAAAGACCAAATGAATCAATAAAACAATTACAAACTATGTTTTCACAAGCATGTTTCTCAAAATTTAGTTTAACTAATACAATTTGTTCAAATCAAAATACTTTTGAGTTTATCAATTAAGTTTAGGATGTAAGAGTTATAAAATTGAAGGTGCTGCAGATTTTATATATAATTGGTGATAATTATAATACTGCGATGACCAAAAAGTACTTCATAAATATATTTTAATCAATAACAAACAAAATTTTATATCACAAGGCATATATGTAATTATCGATACAACTCTAATAACTGATGGCTTATTTTAGCTGATCATGATTACACTTAGAATAAATTAATTGGTGTCATTTTTAATTGTAGAAACTTGAACGCACCATTTAGGACTTCAGTCATGAATAACTATTAGTTAAAAAGTATTTTGGTAACTTAAACAAATGTCAGTAATTAGTAGATTTTCATTAAGTTATTGCATGTGTTTAAACAATTTTCTACAGAATCTGGACACCATTTGTACAATTAATGGAAACCTTATTTATTATATTTTAACAATTAATGCAAATAAAACTTTTCTGATGTTAATATAGAAAACATTTACATAGATAATTTTTTTTTTAGTTTTGTATTTGAGGAGCTAATTTTAAAGAAAATAGGAAATGTTCCTTTTACAAATCAAAAGAAAATCTGAACTCACCTTTCCAACAGAAGCTTCCAATTTCAGTACTGCATTCCGGACAATGAATCTTAAAAATAAAAATATCAACAAGTAAATATTTGAAACTCAAAGTGAGAATAGTCATACTTTAATCTGACAATATCCATTCAATGAAAATTCTTGATGATTTTACAAGAGCCCATGAAAGAAGAAATGTGATATGATCTTTAATAAAAAAAATAAATTCAGGTATCAGACTCATTAACATAAAATTATCTAAGTTATTATGGTATTTACTAGTAAATTAATTAATATCACTTATTTAAAGAAATTTTATCCTAATATAATACTTATCACCCTTTCTTAATATCGCATCTTACAGTATTTTTTGCTCATTACAGTTAAGCATGAAAATCTACAACTTAATACATGCATCAGATTTAGCTTGATTATAGATGAATTTCACCAATTAAATCCTTCACACAAAAAATAGTGCTGCTAAAAAAGGTAAGATGAGGTTGGTTAAAACAGGGACAGGAGGTTAAAATGTGATAAAGCATAAGTAAAACATTATAAGTGTCGCATTAGGGAGGAAAATAGATGGGTGAGTCGAGTGTGGCCGATTCTAAGAAGTGCAAGCTTTCCCTGTATTACATAGAGGCAATACAGGAAAAGGGTCTAGACCAGATTTAATGTAGGGGAGTGTCAGGTACCCCTGCCCACTGTCAATTTCATCTGTATAGAATATTTTTTCAAGTCAATGGGCCATCGGACATTAATTGTTATATTAAAAAAAGATTACTTTCAAAGTTTCAAGTATTTATGCAGCTGGTAAAATGGTAAACAATAGTTTTGAAAATATGTTGAATACAGTAGTCAAATTTTTTAAATTTCTATTTTTTAAAGTTAAGCTATTCTTTTTTCGGTTTATTCTTTTTGCATTACAGTAGAGCGCCGATTATCCGAACTGCTCGGGACCGAACGTGGTTCGGATAATTGGAAAGTTGCTTAAAATCTAGTCTAAAGGATCATTATTTGTGCACTAACTTCCCTTCACACTTTTTCTAGGCTTAGGACTGACAGTACTATCTCAAATAGCTCTGGTGTGTTTAAAAATTTTTTTTTCAATTTTTAAATATTTTTATTTATTATTTTTAAACTTTTTTTTCATTTTGAATTATTTTTATCATATTTCAGCTTTTTATAATTTTTTTTTATCAATTACTGATTTTACCACATTTTTCTTTATTTTCCATTGCAAAAGAAATAAAGCAAAGACTTTTGTTTCAAAGAAAATGATCTTTTTTGAGCAGCCATATCCCTTTATTCTTTTTAAATAAATCAACCGAACTGGATCAACATCATTTTGACGTTTTAGCCAATTCATTGCAATATCTAATGAATTGCATGCTTCTATATGAGAAGGTCCACTATCTTGAATTTGATCACCCACTTCTTCCTCTTCGTCTGTGGAGTTCCGATTTTCATTCAAAATTTCCGCAATAATTTCATCATGATTTAAATTTTGAAATCCTGGGTCATTTTCAGTGTCTCGACACCAGTCTTCTACTTCTTCTGTATAACCTGGCATCTTTTCATCGGGAAGATCTACTGGTTCAGAAACTTCAGTTCCGTTTATTTTTTTGTTAAGAATTTTATTCCAAGATTTAAGATTCCAAGCACTGTAATCACTGATCATTAACCATAAGTGACAAGTACCCATCCCCCAATTGTACAACTTCAGCACACATCTATTCATAAGTTTCTTCCTCATTTCAACCATTGAAGACTGTCAAATTGAAGTTTGCATTCTTGGAAGATAATTTTCAGTTGAAGAGGGCTAAATGGATATGTAGGTTTAACTGTATAACAATACATGTATGTATTGGCTACTATAAGAAAACTGCTAAAAAAAAAAGGTTGTAAATTAAATATGGTCTTCAGATGTAGTAGATATTATTTATTCTTGTAAATTTAGAAAATTTGTCGATAAGTTAAAAAGTATTCTAAACTTTAAAAGAAAAAGCAAATTTGGACATGGTTCGGATAATTGGACGTTCGGATAATAAGGGTTCGGATAATCGGCGCTCTACTGTATTTAATTAGATGATAAAACAATAGAAACATACAAAAATATTGAGTATTACTCAATATTATACAGAAATATAAGCAATACTCCTTAAGTGGACGGGGCTACCCGACTCTCCCCTAATAAAATTTATTTTGAATTTGAAGATCAAAATGTTATTGCCAAAGGAACGTGATAGCTGCGGCTGGTACAAATATCGTTAAGACACTAAAATAACATGTTTTAACCGCTGGTAAAATAGAAAGCATGCTGATTTCCCATGGCCTTGCAGACTTTCAATTTTCTGTAGCAAAGACTGGAAGTCTAATCAGACTGATTTTCTCTGATATGAAAAAAAAAAAAATACTTACATTTCCAGTGAGGGAGGTGTGAGATTCTGAGATCCAGGGTAAAAACTCAATGAATAATGAATTCTTGCACAGTGTTTTTGATTGTTCTGAAGTGACTTGTTGTGCAAAATTGTTCCAATACAGATCTTGTCCTTGAATGTGAGGTACGACATTCTTTTGTGTAAAGAGACATTTTCTGAAAGAAAAAAAACAGTATGTAAAAACTTTTAAACATATTATTACAGCATAGAATAACCCACAGTACAACACATTACTGAAATAAAAAAAACTCTCCCTATTGTATTTATAGCCTCACAAACAGGGCTGTGCTTAGGGGAAGCAAACTGGGCAATCGATCAGCTTCAAAAAAACAAAAACATACCTTCTTCATATTATCATTCCTTTATATAAATTAATTACTCAGCATGAACGTTTCTACTACCCCACTTCAACATTTGAAAAAGTGGTAAGTTGGCACATCGTTATTGAGATTGACTGTTTATCTCAGAACTATTGCTAATGCTCAAAGTAATAAAAATATGTATATAATTTTATTATTTATGAATGAACATACTCTTTTCTTATAAACATACACATTTTTTTTCTAAAAAAAATAAAACTATCACAATATACAATAAATAAATGTAAAAATCAGTCCATAAGCAAGTAATACATATTGATTTTTTTTGACAAAAGTAGAAAAATAATTATTGGTTTCTTTTCAAATTACGAATAGTAATTCAACGAATATTCTTTCACTTTAAAAACATTTTCTTTTGTATCAAACATTTTTTCATACATTTCTAAAAGATTTAACATTCCTCCTTACGTTTAACATCACAATACTTTATCACATTGTGATACTGAGATTAACTGCATACTGAAATTAAAGCGAAGTATATTCAGTCGGCAGATGATGCTGTAGCTTGTCGTTTGACGATGCAGGTTTACCACTCCACAAACTGGCTAATCAGTGCTTGCTGCTGTTGTTCTACAATGCAAACCTGTCCCAACAAATCACCTCTCAAATGTTACAAATCTAATGTGCAAATTCAGAAGCCAGCCACCAACTATTTTTCTTTACTTTCTTACTGTTTCAATATTATAAAAATTTGTATTGATTAGTAAATGTGTCATCAGCACATCATCTAATCAACTGAACTGATAAATTATATCTATACTAATCTAATAAAAATACTGAACATTAACTAGCACTATAGTTCACGAAAAGAAGTTTTTGAGCACAGGAATAAATGAGAATATGTTTTTAAATGTTTGTTAAAAAATAAAGAATAGTTAATACTATTCTTATCCAGGTAGTTAGCATCTCAATCTCAAGATATATATTTTCATGTCCAAGATCAGTTTGATAACATAGGATCTCCTGAATTTTTATAACTGATAAAGTAATACATGTCTTGAATAAAGCCTAGAGCTGATTAAATACTAAAAAACATGCAAACATTCACAGCCTGATGGGGGCATATTTTTAGCTAATTAAAAATATTTTGTAATTTTATGTGCTATTGCACATTATACAGATGAAAACATTGGTTTTTTACTAAATTGAATGTATTTGTTCAAATTTCAATGTAGGAATAATTGATTCTAAAAAGAAAATATATTTTTTAGTTTTAAATAATTTACATAAAAAAAACACAGCAACAATGCAAGTTTCATAATGTATAAAAATTATTTCAATTCAAATATTTATATCTAATAAAATGTGGTTCAAAAAGATTAAAATTAAATAATATTCATTTCAGTGAACTGTACTAAAAAAAAACTCACTTAAACTATAAATTTAAAGAATTTATTTAATAGGTTGGGGGGGAAGGCAATATGGTTAGAAAACTGCTGCTTTAGAAATATATATATATATATACAGTCAAACCTCGATATCTCGAACTTGAAGGGAGAGGAGAAAAAATTCGAGATACCGAAAATTCGAATTATCGAAAATTGCATGTTATCGATGGTAGAATAAAGAAAAATGTGCTCTTTACATACCTTATTTATTATTCCATATTTATTCTAAAAACGCTTTTTACACTTTTATTTAAAAAAAGATTCAATTGCTGTTTGCTTTAGAGATGTGTAAGAAAGTTTGTCTACAACACTTTCTAAGTGGACTATAGCTTTAAATGTCTCCTCTGACATATTCGGCTGCCTCTCAATAAATCTTTTTACAGTGTCCACTGCAGAAAGTGCTTGTTTGTTAGTAACATTGGGCGACAAATCTTCGATTTCCTAATCCTCTTCTTCTGATAGTTCACAAGAAGCTTTCGTTTGAGCAATATCATTGTCATCCCACTGACCACACGCTGTTACTGCATCATCTACGTTTACAAAGTCATGAAATTATATGTCAAAAAGATTCATGAGTTTGGTCAATCTGTCCCAATCAGTTTCGGTGTAGTTTTTAGCAGAATTAACGATACTGATTGTTTGACTACTTCCGTGATCTTTAATGAATCCAGCCTTCTTGAAGCAATTCATTATCATAGAGGAAGACACATCATTCCATGCCCTGTCAGCCATTCGCATAGCTTGTAGAACACTAACACCGGATGGTGAAACCCCATCTTCAATTTCGGACAACATTTTTTTAACCCTTTGATGACGATACTTTACTTTAAAACTTTGAATGATGCCCTGATCAAGTGGTTGAAGTTTTGAGGTAGTGCTTGGGGGAGAAATTCAATTTTTACGCTTTCCATTTTAAGTATGGTATTGTGCCCCATACAGTTATCGATGAAAAGCAAAATTTTCCGTTTTCATTACCTTATTTAATTTTTTAAGCCAGCTTTCAAAAAAGTTTGATGTCATCCAAGCTTTTTGATTAGCTTCATATTCTAAAGGAAATGATTTTATACCGCTGGAACATCTTGGTTTTTTCGATTTTCCTACCATCAACGGTTTTCACTTTTCTGTTCCATTCATATTTGCACAAAACAATAAAGTTAAACGCTCTTTACTTTTTTTGCCTCCATGACATGTTTCACCCTTTACATGCATAGTTTTGTCTGGAGTGCATTTAAAAAGAATTCCAGTTTCATCCGCATTGAACACGTCTTTTTCGTCGTAATCCTTCATGATCAAGCCTATTTTCTTCCTAAATTCTTCACAAACTTCTACGCAAGCACTTTCACCACAAATTTTCAAAAATGTAATGTTGTTACGTTTTTTTAAAATTTTCAAACCAGCCATTATACTTCCTTTGAAATTTAAGTGGCCTAATTCTCTTTGAAAAGATTCAGCTTTTTCTTTGATTACAAGTCCATCTAGAGGGATGTTTTGACTTCTGCATTGTGTAATCCACATCATAAGGCCCTTCTCCATATCGGGATATTCACAGTTTTTTTAACTTCTTTCGCTTGCCTAGACCATCCTCGAACTTTTCTAAGATAACTGCTTTATTTATTTAAATTGTCGAGAGCGTACTCCTAAGAATCCCAAATTCCTGAGCAATTTCCTTTTTCTTTTAAAATTTGTTTCAACTTCGTCAATGATTTTCTTCTTTATTTCTATGGAAAGCGTGCTTAATTTTCGTTTGCTAGCCATTTTAAACAAATGACTCGCCAAAGATCCAACCTCTAAGTGCTCTAATTTTCTAATAACCAAGAAAGGAAACTTTTTAGGAGATCACTTGGTCGAACAAAACAGGCATGCATTCACACATATCTTTCACCCCTTGTTACAATGATAAGAAATTTTACAGTGTTCTTGGAAGCCACCCACCCTTTTGATTCTTGTTCATGCCATCATTTTTAAGACCACCCCCCAGGTTTTCTTAAGACCACCCCCCAAGAAATAACCTTGCAGAATAAAAGGATAAAAAGAGCATAGATGGTCATTGCATAGCAATGACAAATGACTGAAAAGAGATAAGGAGACAATAAAACAAGAATTCCGTCCATTTTTTTTAAAAAAAGTTTATCATTATGAGAATTGGTCTTCTATTCTTAAAAGTTTTGATTTTTTTTAGAATGTTTTTTTATTTTCAGAAAAAAAATCTACACTATTTATGGAAAAAAAATTCAAGTTGTCGAGGGAATAGAAAAAAAAATTCGTGAAATAAAGTTTTTTTTAACATTGAGTGTATAGGAAATTTGAAGGGAATTTTTTTTTCTTCGAGATATCGAAAAATTCGTGAAATCGTGGTTCGAGTTGGCGAGGTTCGACTGTATATATATATAATTTTGATGGGAATATAAATAAATATTAAAAACAACAAAATTTTTATGATGTAGTTAAATAGTTGCAATTGATCAGTAATGTCTATAGCTCAAAAACCATAAAAAATAATATTGAATGCATGGCTTATCATTATTGTTTAAATTTTTGATGACATAACAGAATTTTAGTTTTAATAGAAAATTATAAGCAACTAATAATGTACATAAACTTTCACATAATTTTTTTAAACCATAGGTACATTTAATATACATTCACTTTCAAAATTTGAATGTTATTATTAGATTTGAATGGAAAAAAAATGTGAATCTAAAAATGATGATCATAAAGGCACCACAATAAACAATAATCAAAGCAGGAAATATATCAAAATTTAATGAAGCAATATGTTAACCTAATAATTGACAAACATCAAGTGAATATAAATTTTTAGCACATCTTTGTGATACTGCAAAACCTCTTTTAACTTTAGCAACATTAACCTCCAAAGAACAACCATATGTTTATGGCACCGTTTTCATTATGGTGTCAATTCTTGCTAGCATGAATTTCGTATCAGGGTGCATCTCAGTCAACTTTTTCATCTCTTGTCTGCAATAATTTTAACTGATCATTGCTAAACAAATTTTCCCCTATTGATCATCACACTCAAGTCATTATTTGCAGTATTTTAGCATTCATACAGTAGCCAATCACAGATTTAACAATTCAATTCCACCTATTACAGATAAGCCACACTTTTTAAGGGTGGTCAGCAGGAATTTTGTTTTAACACATACTCATATGAGTGGTAATTCTTGATGCATGATTGGTCAGATTTCAATTGAAGCAAGAATGTGTGCATGTGTTTGATTAAAATTTTTTGAGCAATTTTATTTTTTTCTTTCCTAATGTTCTTAACACCAGTGACATATATACAGTCTCATAAGGGTCTGTTGTTTGGAGGTTTAACTGTACAAAAAATATTTAATTCAGTATTAATAATAAGATATGTAAATAAAAATAATAGTTTTTAAAATAAAAGTGGATCAACAATGAAAAAGTAAATAAAAAATTTTTATATTTTAGTTTTATTGGTTTAAAACAATGCAACAGCTACATGCTTAATTAATATTGTATTAGTATTTTATTTTTATTGTATAGAAATAAAATCATACGTAATTATGAAAAACAGTTATTAAAACAAAACTTGTCATCAAACAAAGCAAAAAAAGTTTGCAAGTGTATAAATTGTATTATAGTGTATAAATTGTAATCAAAAATATTCACCTGCACTTTCTGCATTTAAATTTATCTCCATCAAATGTCTTTCCTTGAAACTTCCTTAGATAGTTTTGTATGGCATTGAAATTGTTACCTGCAACAAAACAAATATTTTAAAACCTTTAACATAAGAGATGAAGTACTTTTAACATTATTAAAATAAAATAATTTTGATTAAAAATAAACATAAACTATGTATGTAATGTCCAATAAATATAATAAAACACTTAAAATCCGATATATTATTTGTTTGATATAATATTTTTTTAATATTTATCATTAATTCACAAGTAGAAATGACGTTCTGTTAATTAAAAACAAATTAAAATACAAAAGAAAAAAAATACAAGTTTATATCGATTAATTTTGAAAAAAAAAGTCTCAAATTAAATTTGCAAATTTATCCGATATTTTTGAGGACAATTCATGATTATATATCTTTCCATACATCAAAATGATTGATACCTATCTTTGATTAGTACAAGATATAAAGAAGGGGCATTCTACACCAAGCAATATGTTTAAAACAGGTCAGAATATATTTCAATGGAAGAGTACATTGTCTTCAAATTCATTTCATTGATATGATTTCACTATTGCTAATAAACTTTTTGTGAGCAATTCAAGTTACCAAGAGTTCCTTTCTAAAACTAATTTTTAATGCAACAATATTTTTGTATTTTATTCCTAATCTACACTAAATCACAAAAGTCAAACAAATATAAAATCTTTAATAGTTTTGCAAAAATATCTTACTTACTAACAAATATTAACATATTTTATTCAAATGTTTATTTTGTTAAGATTTTGAAAATGTTTAGTAAATTAGCAAAATATAGACATAAATTTAGAAAAATAGCATATATTTTTGTAAAAATAAGCCGCCATCCCTTAAAAACACAGAATAATTTTTTCAGAAAGAGATTGTTTTCTTAACCACCAGTTTTAATGAAAATGCACTTCCAACTTATTTAGTTACCAATAATTTAACTTTAATTTTATATCTTCATTTTAGTAAGATTATTCTTATGTTCTCTAGTTATGTAGTTAAAATTCGCATAATATATACATTAAAAAAAAGCATTTAAGTTGCTCATCAATTAATCCTTTTTTTAGTTTATTTATTTTATTGTTTAGTTTATTTATTTTATTGTTTAGTTTATTATTATTATTTTTTTTAAAGAAAACTTATACACAGAGATTGTCTTTTAGCTTGCCTTTAATTATTTTTCAAAAGCTTCTAATTTTTCTGTTATTTTGATACTGAAATGTGAATTACTTTGTAAAAATAAACACATAAAATAGTATAAGAAGGTTATTAAAAAATTGAGAGTCAAATTCAGTTATTATAAAATAGTACACATTTTGATAAATTTTAACAGTGGTAAACAAACTCAAAGTGTCCTTTTCTGTGAAAAAGCACACTGGCCCTTTTTATTCCTAAGGAGAAGTCTGACATAGCAAGTATATTCATTTAGAAAACCACTAATAATAATTTTAAAAAAAATAAATTATATATATCTTATCTGTTACTTTTATTGAATTATAAAAAAAGAAACTCCAAAACATATTTTTTAAAGTGTAGAAAAATTGTTGCAAACAAAGTGTTGGGCAGCTTTTTAAGGCAGGTGTGAGTATGTCTTGAAGAACCACCTTCATTAAGTGCCTCTGAAAAGAGGATTATAATCGTTAATGAGAGAGAGAGAAAAAATTATTTAATTAAAAAAAACATAATGGAAAGATCAGAACTTAAATCCATTTTTTAAATTCCTTTTTTAAGTAAATGTAAATGGAAATTATATTAAAAGTTAAATTTATTTTAAATAGTGTTAATAAAATATTGCCTTAAATGTGAGGAATGTTTTTAAATTTTATTTAATATTTTTAAAATTTAAAATTTTATTTAATATTTCATATTTTTAGTACTTTAATACCCTAAAACTTCATTAATATTTGTTTACAAATTATTCATTCTTCATAAACTATTTTTATTAAGCCAATTATTTACATGTTGCGAAATATAACTTTGTATTGAAAATAATAATACTAGACTTAAAGTTTTAGAACTCTTAGTCGATGATTGGATACACTTTTTGAACAGATGTTGTTTTGAAGAATTGTTGCCACATAAGCCTCTTTTTCTACCATCACTGCTTTCAGAAAGGAAAAATAGTAATGAAATTTCTAAGGAATTAGAATAGTCATGAGCATTGTAAATTACCAGATGAAACTTGTCTTCCTAAGTGATAGAGGCAGAATATTTTGTAATCAATATTTCCTTCATCCAGAGTATATTTCATAGACTCATATAGTCGAAGTTGAGACAAGAATCCAGCATTGGGACTAGAAAAAAAATAATGTTAAAAGAATTTAACATAATTATATTTTTTTTAAACTTTTACAACATTAAAGAAAAAACATTTTTGCAAACAAAAAAGAAAAAGAATTCACCTTCTACCTACAGTGTGCAAAACAAAAAAAATTTATTAATTCATCTCATGATTGGATTTTCATGTACAATGCTCAATCTTAATGGCTCGAGGGGATAACCCCAAGCATGGTAAGTAGTTAGAGTAGATGATAATTTAAGTCATGAAAACAGATACAAAAATATACTTTCTCAGAATAAACATATCATTTTTTTGATGGATTTTAATTCCTACCCCCCAAAATATAGGGGGTAGCCACAATCTGGGATATATGGTCCTAATCATTTGGTCAGTAGAGAGTTGGAAAGTTTTGATCCCTTAATGTTAATTTTACTTCTTGCATATTTTGTCATGTCTCAAGAACTTTTCAAGCTAATTGAAACATTTTTGCAAACAATTATGAAATTTTTTTATCCCCCCAAAAAAATGAGAAATTAAATAAATAATTATGAAATTTGTGTATCCAAAGATAATTCCACACAAAAAATAGTTCTTAATAATTATTAGGTATTTTTTAATAATTTTACCCAATAATAGTCAAAAAAGTTTTGAATTGTAAGGCAGTGTTTTCACTACAGCGGGAGAAACTCGCATATTTTTTTCTTTTCTCGCATTAAAAAATTATTAACGCGAGAAGTTTGCTCACTCTATTAATCAATTTTAAAACGTGCGAATCTCTCGAATTTTGGAAAAAATTTTGTCTTCCGCCATTTTGAAAGACATAAAAACAGCTACGACAAGTGTTGAGAAAAAAAAAAAAAAAAAGAGTCCTGTATAATAAGTTGTTTAAAGTTAGCTCTATTTTTAGCTGTTAATGAATTACCAAACTCCCTCATATACAATTTACAGCAATTTGTAAAAGTTGAAATCTGTGAAAACTATGCTGGAAGACCTAACAAGAAGTATGAACATGGAAATAACTTCAACGAACTTCATTATTCTATAACAGAAATAATTCAAAAGCCTATGTTGGCAGATGTAGAGGATAGGAAAGTGTGTGCACAATGCTACAAATTTAATTAGTGATTGCGAATAGTTCAGCATCTGTTGCAAGGTCATTTAGCACCCAAAACCGAATTAAAACAAAATATCGTAACAGATTGACTGATGAGCATTTGAGTAACCTAATGAAAATAGCTGATGAAAAAGTAGATATAGAACATTTTCCATATGATGATGCAGCAAAAATATTCAATGGTTTAGAAATAAGAAGTTGTTATAAATTAGAGAAATATTTTTTTTCCAATTCTATTCGTGTTTTTTAAATTTTTAGAAATCTCACTTAACTTTTTGAAATCTCACCCTGTTTTTGAGAAAGGGTGAGAAATTCTCTCCCATTTTTTTTCTGTAATGAAAACACTGGTAAGGTATCCAATTTTTAAGATTCTTTTAAAGAACATAATTTCAATGTCAAATTGCAAAATTGGGGAGGAATGATCCCCAGTTCTTGCAAACATTTGCCTGTAGCTTGTGACTCCTAAAAATGCTTAAATAAATCTTATTTTCCAGTTCTGTAAAGTTTTTTTTTTTTTGTAGAGCCTTTAAAATTGGGATGGCTACTGCCTTCTTTTCCATTCTTCTTAATGTAAAACAGAGAGCAAGGCTTTCTAATTTTTAATACTAAATTTTTTTTTTTTCATTTTAATTTTTTTTGAAGTATTAAAATTTTATAATTATAAAAAAATGTGAAAAATTACCAGCATTTTGCACCCTAGAGTTCTAGAAATTCCTGGGCAAATGTCTCACTTTTATAATGGCTCTGAAAATCTTAATTTAATAGACAGTGAATATTCAGCATTTAAAACTAAGTTAACTTCGGGTAACTTTAAATTTCTGAATATTCTTATTAACTTTAAATTCTAAATGAAAAAAGTTTACTTTTTAATAGTTCCTGTAAAAATATACTTACCATGCACAATACCTCTTGTCTTTAACTTTTCTAAGAGCTTCTTCAACTCCTATTTGATACTTTTTCATTAAGTAAGCAACAACTAATGTGGCACTACGAGATACACCTCCATAGCTACAAAATTAAGATTTTAGGACGTTAATTAATAAACATAGCAAGAAAATTAAAAAAATATAATTTCTGCTGTTTCACAAATGTAAATAAAATTATTTGAATCATATAAAATTATATTGAAAAATGGGAAGATTTCCATATTGGTATCTGCACTAACTGTCTTGGCAACAATAAGGCAGAGGCAAAAAAGGAACAAAAAAAAAATACAGAATGAGCAAAAGTTTAAACCAGACATTTTTGCATCCGCCCGATATATCAGAAGAAAAGGTCATGGAGATGAAGACTGGACACACTTGTGACAAACATGCTGACAATGCTAGTGTGGTCAGTAAGGCCCGGATTTTGATGACATTTGTATTTTTTGCATTTTTTGTCCTTAAGAGCATTTTTTTAGATTTATAGGGCATTTTTCTTTAAATTTTTGGGCATATTTTGCATGTTAAAGCATTTTTTAAATTTTTTGTTAATTTTTTCCAATTTTTATTATTTTTTATCATTTTTCATTATTACACTGGCTTCCAAACAATGAAGAAAATCTCTAAGACATTAAGGTGAAGAACATCTTTTCAAATTGAAGAAGAATTGTCAGTAAGTGAGACCGTCTTTTTCACGTACGCACCAATAACATCAGTAGACTTTGAAAGAAGCTTCTTCAGGTAGAAAAATTAACTTTCAGACAAGAAACGCTCGTTTACATTTCAAAATATTAAAAAAAAATTAATAATCCAATGTAATTCTGATATTTAGTAATATTATGAGATGGAAGTTGTTATATTCATTAAAGTTTCTATACAAAATGAAAATGTTTTGGAGTCAATATATTTTCCTTTATTTTTTTGTTGTTATTTTAGGATATTTTTCAAACTTTAATGAACGTAGAACAAGTATTGCATTGCTTTATATTTTTTGAAATGACTCATAATAATTTTAAAGAGTAAAAAATTGTTTTAGTTCAATATTTTTACTTTATTTAAGTCATGTCATAAGGCGTTTTTAGCGCAATTTTCGCATTTTAAGGGCATTTTTTGCACTTTTATAGGGCATTTTTTTGCACTTTTTAAGGGCATTAATTGAGATTTTTTAGGTCATCAAAATCCGGGCTCTAGTGGTCAGCATTACCCACCAGCGCCTTTACATCCCAGTCAAGCTCGTACTCATTGATTATATTGCTTGTACCATTTTACAAATTGAAGCTTGGTGGTTTTCAAACTGCTGTCGGCAATAGAATATGAATAATTTACAAGAACAGCTCAGTAAAGTCACTGTGAATTTTTTTATAATTTATTTGGAGTACAAGAACTGGGCAATTTTACTTTATAATTTTGGTAATCGCGAATCGGTACTGCTATAGGATATTAACAAATCACTTTAAAAGAAAAATATAGAAGTTTTTGACAGAAAAACATATCTTGTCTTGCATAAAATATTACTAATAAAATTTGTATTTATTATTCTAATTTTTTTAATAATATTTTCTATCATGTAAGACTGTCATGATTTAAGAATAATCGCCAGAATATAATTTAAATATGACAAAATTGGATAGCTTTTAAACTTCATATTAAGAGAAATAATTTATTTTTGGAACATGAAAATATATGAATGACCATACACTTCTAACTGTCCATTAAGAGCTCTGTAAGTGATGGATTTTAAGCAAGACAGGACTGAACAAAGGCTGATGCAAAACTATTTTTCTCCATAAAAATAAACTTATTTGAAAAAAATTAAAGTGAAACGTAATATTTATAAAATTAGTAGTTTCCCTAGTAATTATAATTGAGTAACATAGTGTAAATATGTCATAACATGTCCTGAATGACTTTATGCTAAATTCTTTATTATGTAGATTATATCTTAGCAATATTAGTTAAAATGATTAAGAGAACTTCACAAGAAGTTCTCTTGATTTTATCATTATTAATAAAATAGTCAAGTGACTATTTTATAAATGTAACCTGAATTATCATTAATTATTTAAAAAATCTCTTATGTCATTAGTCAAAAATGTCATCTCCATGTCATAGTAAGATATTTCTAGTTATTATTAATTATCATTCAAAATAATTTTATAATTAGCCGATACCTATTCTAATGCATATTTTAAATAATCTTAAAAAATAGCGGTTTCACTAAATGCAAGATTCAAAATTATTCAGAAACTGAATTAAATTCGAATTCACAACTAAGTACCAATGAACAAGACATGCTCCTTTTTCCTGTCCTTCTTTGATAAAAGCATTTGATTTCTCAAAAGAGGATAGTATATCACAATCGGCAGAGTCTTCTATGTCTATAAATAAAGTTTCAATTTCTACACCATCAGGAACTGTGATTGGAAACATGTAAATAGTCAGTACATGAGTGATTCCGAAACATTTCAATGTTTCTCCACTTTCGGCCGCATCTAAATTACCGAGATATAACTTTGGTTCAATCTCATCACACTCTACCATAGACGATCGTTCGAAAATTTCAAAAGAGCTCATATAAAATCTTGGGTTATTTACAAAATTGATTGCTTTTCATGGATCATATAAATAAAAATGCAGCCGATATTTTATTTATAAAAACATCAAGTGCCAATGTTGCCAAAATTAAGTACGAATTATTTTAACTTTTAGGAAATTCCGTCTTGTGAACAGAACATGTTTTTAAACAATCAAATTTTGAAATGAAACCAATCGCAGAATTAGAAATTAAGATTTATTTCGATGTATCCGAATATCACTTTTCAGCAGCTTCTCTTCACTTAAGAATACATTAGTTGAACCAAAAATCAACGTTTCCGTTTGTCTATTTCTGCTGGCTTGAAAGCTTATAGATAATTAAAGTAAAAGAATGAAAAATCATCAAGTGATAATAAAAAATACTATAACTTCTACTAAAAACTTTATTTGAAATAATAATCATGATGTATTTTTTAATTCGCGATCGCAACGAACTATAGGGGGCGTTGTTGTATGTGCCGAATCCCTGCGATTTCCATATGAACAGTAATTCAGTTACACTGGAGACGTCTTTAATGTAGCATTGTAACGTTCCATCTTTATTGTGGCTGATTAAATTTAAAAAAGAAAAATGTTTGTTTTCTTTCTTATGCAAACGAAAACAAAACGGTATCTCTTTTTTTTTTAGAGAAGGAACATCCAGAACACATCGGAAAAATATTTGTAAATAAAGAGAAAAAAATAGGTATATTCTTATAAGAGTTCAAACCTAATGCATGAGAAATTGTTTTACTAAATTTAATGGTATAACATGAAAGGCCCATTTAAATTTTAACGTAAAATAAAGAATGCTTTCGAAACAAAAAAAACAAAAACAAAAAAGAACCATTCTTTTTTTGTCGCCATTTTTTAGTGTTACGAAAATGCGTCTTTGGGACTTGCCAAAAACAAAACAAGATGCAATTTTATTTTTTTAGGAGCGAAATATTTTATGGAGTGAAATATAACGAAAATGTACCAATGTCCATAACATGAAACTTTATCTTAGTAAACGTCCGTTTTGGAAATGTTATTTCATTTTGAATCTCATTTATTAGAGTTCATAATGGCTATAGAATCAGGTGAGAGAAAAGTTTGTTTTGAATCTATGCTAAACTCTATATCGGCCCATTTTCCACCGAAATCCGATAGACTACTTTGATTTTAAACAAAGTGTTTCATTTTAAGATTTTTTCCAAAAATTTTAAGTGTAGATTGGCGGCACTTAAAAATCTGCCAAATCTGTAGCTGTGGTTAATACGTAAGTACCGAATTTTTCTTCCATACTTTTCTGAATCATATTACTTCAAACATTAGAATATACAAGAAGTGTACATAAACACATAATGCTATACCATTTAATTTTTCAAAAAAAGTATTTTGACAACAATTTTTATCAAAATCTTATAAACGTAAAATAAAGAATTCTTAGGATAAAAACGATTTTAAAAATTCTTTATATTGAAATAAAAACTTTCATGTTTCTTTTTTTTTATTCTTATAGTTCTTAATCAGACGTAAAAAACCATTCTGTAGGGAACTATCATCAAATAAGAAAAAAAAAATATTTACAAGCAAATTTTTTATTATAAAAATCATAACTCTCACCTGTTTTATAAACCCGCAGAATTCCAAATGAAATGGTCTTCGTTTGAAAATTTTATTTTCAAATAATATATGCATAGATTATTCCTTCATTACTTTTAGATAACATACCACACATCAAAATTTTATAATTGTAAGATCTCGATATGAATTTGAATATGTAGCTTGAAAACAGAATAGCTGAATTCTAGTATATTGCGTATCAACCAACGTATCAACCAGCCTTAGCTGGGATTCAGACCTGGGTCCCCTTATTGGGAGACGCTCTATTGCAGATTATCAACTAATAATAATAAGAAATATCTATGAAAACAATATTTTATTCTAAGATAACGTAACGTACAGTATTCCAAAAAAAACAAAGCGTATCTTATTCTTATAAACAAAGATAAACGTTGTTCAAACTTCAGTTATTCCGCAATTTGCTTATGCGTACCGCAACATCCTCCCCACCCTGGTCAACCTCCAAAGGTATGACCAGTTGGATTGGACGGGTAATATGTTTTCCTTCGACACGAAGAATACAAGTACGAATTTTTCCGTCCCGACCGTTAATTAATTTAACCACGAGAGCTTTTTTCCACACGTGTCTCGGTCGTACATCTTCTTGTAGTAGAACCAAATCTCCTACTCGTACTCGTGGTGATTGCTGAACATTTTTTACTTGATGATGTGAACGCAGTTCCAGCAAATACTCTTTAGTCCACCTTTTCCAAAACATATCAAGTACATCTTGTTGTTTTCTGTAAATACAGTGAGTTTATCACCTTTAAGCTCAGGTCCAGATGGAACAGTAGTTAGCTTTCGACCAGTTAGGAAATGAGATGGTGTCAAAGCTTCTTCTGTGTCATTCTCACCATGCTCATAAATCAAAGGTCTACTGTTGAGCGAGGCTTCTATTCCCACCAATACTGTAGCTAAGGTTTCCTCATCTAGTAATGCGCGACCAAGTGACTTTCGAAGGCACCGTTTAGTTAGACCTATTAATCGTTCCCACCATCCTCCCCACCAAGCTGCTCGTGGTGCAATAAACTTCCACTTTATACCATTATGAGCATAGAATTGCTGCACTTCCGCTGAAGTCAATGCATTCCATAGAAAAATTAGTTCCTTGTTTGCAGCATGGAAGGTGGTGGCATTGTCAGTATATATGATGTGTGGAAGTCCTCTTCTACTGACAAATCTTTGTAGGGCCAAAAGAAACTTGTCTGTAGAAAGGTCGGAAACAAGCTCAATGTGCAAGGCTCTAGTAGTTGAACATGTAAATAATGCGATGTAGGCTGTTTTTGTAGGTTTGAATGTTTTAACATAAACTGGACCTGCAAAATCTATTCCAGTCGTATCAAAGGGTACACAAGGAGTAAGTCTATCTAATGGAAGGGGTGCTTCTATTTCATTTGAGCATATAGCATGGGATAGTTTGCACGGTAAGCATGTATTAATTACTCGCTTTATGGATTGACGACCTCGGATTATCCAAAATTCGGAACGTAATTCTGATAGAACTACACGAACTCCCATGTGATGAAGACGAATATGAGTATGTCTAATCAACAAGTGCACAAAACGATGAGATCCTTCAAGTAATATTGGATGTCGTTGTTTAAACGATATTTGTGCGAAGTGTAGTCTACCACCAAGTCGTAAAATATTGTCCTTAAGGAAAGGGTGAAAACGAGAAATTGTTGATGATTTAGATAAGGATTGATTATTCTTCAGGGCATTGTATTCTGCAAAAAAACATTGTTTTTGTACAGCTGAAATCCAATAATTTCTTGCTTTATTCATCTCATCAGCTGTTAATTCTGAAGTAGAATGTTGTCGATATTTACAATTGTATATAAAGCGATAGATCCAAGCTGTTATTCTTAAGAGTTTTAAATATGAACTGTATCGTGAAATATCTATAAGAGGTTCAGTAGTAACAGAACATAAAATTTCCTTTACTGGTAATTTTCTAGCTTCTTTAATTATAGAGTCGTTTTCTTTTACGGATAATGTTTTCAATGGCCATGTATTATGAGGTTGAAGTAACCATTCAGGACCATTAAACCAGTTCTTCAAATTTGTAAGTTCTGATGGATTTGTCCCACGAGAAAGATGATCAGCTGGATTTTGAGGACCTGGGCAGTAACGCCATTGAGACGGAGAAGAATATTGATGTATTTCTGTAACACGATTACATACGAACGTTTTCCACCGATTGGGATCGCCTTTTATCCAATTCAATGTTACTGTTGAATCACTCCAAAACGTTGCTGATGAAGACTGGATATTAGTTTCTTTACAAACATAGTGAAATAATCGTGCTCCTGTTAAAGCTGATAACAGTTCAAGACGTGGAAGAGTAATTTTCTTAACAGGAGACAGGCGATTACGACTGCACACTAATCTAACTGTAATATTATTGCCTGTTGTTGAGCGCATGTAAATTGAAGCACCATATGCTCGCTCTGAAGCATCACAGAATATGTGGAATTCGATGTTTGATAAATTCGAAACTCCTATCCACCTGGGAATTTTCACATCCTTTAATAATGACAGTTCTCTACTCCATCTGTTGTATTTCGATGCAATGTCCGGTGGTAATATCTCATCCCATTGTATACCACAAAACCATGTGTCTTGAAACATTATCTTCCCCAAAACTAAAACTGGTGCAAAGAGGCCTAGAGGATCATAAAATTTTGCTATTGATTGTAAAAGCGAACGTTTCGTAGAGGGGTTGCTGTTTAAATTTAGCAAAATTTCATCTATGTTTTGGTTAAATGTATCACTTTCAGTATTCCAATTAACTCCTAATACCATAGATTCTCGTTTAAAATCAGTGTCGTTTTGATTCCAGATTTCTTTTAATTCTCTGGAGTTACTGTTCCATTTTGCTATAGGTAGTTTTATATGTGACATCAAATCCTGAATTTCATGGTAAATCTTTATAGCATCACTTTCTGTATTTACTGTCATGATGAAATCGTCCATAAAAATATTCCGTTTAAGGTGTTTAGAAGCAAGTTTATGTGACTCTGAGTGTATTTCAACTAATTCTTTTAATGTTGCTGATAGTAAAAAGGGGCTTGATGTTAAACCGAATGGTAAACGAGAAAATCGATACGTAATTATGTTATCTTCTAGAATTCTGTTTGTACCATCAGCATCATTTTCTATTTCAAACCACAGAAATCTAGTTGCATCTCTGTCATCTTCATTCAAAATTAGCTGCAAAAAGGCTTGGACTCCATCACATGTAATAGCATATTTACAAAATCGAAATCGTAATAATGTTCCAAGAATTTCTGGGAGTAAATTTGGACCTTGTTCTAATGCGTCGTTAAGAGAAAGACTCTTTGTCGTATGGGAAGAGGCATCGAAAACTACTCTCCACTTAATTGAGTTATTTTTTTGTTTTTTAACTATATGATGAGGTAAGTAAAAAACTTTGTCTTGGTTTTTGGGTTCAAGAACCACCCTTTCAACTTGTTCCTTTGTAATATAATCTTGCATCTGTTTAACATAAATGTGTTCTAATTCTGGTTTATCTTTCAACCTTTTAGACAACAGTTTTAAACGATTCAGTGCAACATAATAGTTATCTGATGAAAGGCTAACATTAGGTTTCCAGGGTAGTTTTACCACTCGTCTTTCGTCTACTAATTCATACGAATCATAAAATTCTTGCATAATTTCGTTATCACGGAATGACATATTTCTCTCTTGCGAAATATTTATACAAATAGTTTCTAAATCCCAAAAACCTTTTACCTCTTCATCAAATTGATGTGATAAATTGTTTGTGGTAACGTTATGCACTGAAGAAGCGTTAATACATTTAGTTGTAGTGCAAGAACGACGCCCACTTAAAATCCAACCAAATTTAGAAGGCATTAAAACAAATGACTCAGATAATCTTGTCGGACCTTCAGAGTATACCACGTTCCAGTAGAAATCAGCGCCGATTAAAATTTCTATAGGTAAATTTTGGAAATTATCGTAAGGATCAGCCAGTTCATAGTTTTGCTTCATGGCAAGATCATGAATGTATTTTGGTACACTAGGGTGTGATGCGTACGTGTTAAAACTTTCAAATGCTATAATATTAACCGAAGAATTGTTCCAAATATTAGATAACTGCATTTTTACCTGACGCCTGGATTGTAGTTGATTCGATTGCGATTCAAAAGCTCTAATTTCTAATGAACTTGAATTAATAACTTCTAATCCTAGAAAATCTATTAAACTTGACTGAACAAAACTTGTCTGACTCCCGCAGTCCAAAATACACCGTGACATTTTAGTAATACCTGTAGGGCCAGTTATGCGAATGCAAGCCGTTTGTAAATGAGTAAAGTTTGTGTTAATATTTCCAATATGATTAGTTGATGTTACCACTGGTTCAGTACTTAGTCAGCAAATTGAAACATGATGTTTCTTTTTACATTTAACACAACAAGCTCTGTCCTTACGTGGACAATTTTTAGAATTATGTCCTCTATTTATACATAAAAAGCTACGATTAGTAGTTTTCAGCTTTTGAATTCTTAAATTAGTATCAATAATTGTTTTGCAATCTTGAGGCCAGTGTCCAGAACAATCACAAAATGCACAAAATGGAGATGTTTTTTTAGTCTGGTTAATCTTTTTAGAATTCACATGCAAAGCTGCTGTAGATGTTTTAAATGTGTAATCAAAGTTTTGCTCACCTCGAATTTTTAATGTTGTGAGAGCACCTTCTACTTCTTCAGATAAATATTGCACTAGTTTATTCATATCACCTTCAGATATTTTCTCTCTTTTTGCGTAAATAATCCATCGGCGACAAATATCATCCGGAAAGGCACGTAAAATTTTTGGAGCCAAAATGCGCCCGTAAGCGTTGATATCCTCCCCTAAAGCCGTTAAAGCGTTTAGTCTTCTGTTACATTCTATAAATACTTCATTCAATGCAATAGGAGTGGGATTACGTATTGGTGAAATATTTTCCAAAAAGTCTAAATGTGCTTGAATTATTCTGTTTTTGTCACCATATCGCTTTTGAAGAAGAGCTTTTGTAGTTTCGTATGTCTCGGCACTAACACTGATTCCATCGACTAAACGTCTTGGTTCATCTTCTAGATATCCTCGCAAAAACACATGTTTATCAATTAATGATAAACTATTATTATCGTCAATAGAAGATTTAAATTGTTCCCAGAAACACTGCCATTGTTCAATATCACCTCGAAAAGAATCGAGTTTAATAGTAGGAAGATTCACTGTGTGAGATTGAGAAACGGGTACTTGTGTAACAGGTATTTGAGAAACGGTTACTTCTGGCGATTGCAACGTATTAGATTCAAAATAATTTCTACTACCAAATTTTTTTGCTTTAAAGATAGCGAGCTCGGCATTATCCACGTATTCTTCACATTGAATAATATCATTGTCGTAATCATCATCTGTTAATAAACTATGAATGTCATTATCCAATTTCTTCATTTCTAACAAGCAATCGGAAAGCCGATGTCTAATATATTCGACATTTTCATTTAAAGTATCAGAGGTTGCAGAAAGATCAGAATTTAATTGCGTAATAAATCGAGTAACATTACCTCGCACTGTTTTTCTTTTTCTTTTCAAAAGTGCCAGACTGTCGCCAAGTTCTTTTTCGTTTTGTTTCGCCATCATTGAGTAGTACCGATGTTCGGTGTTTCGTTAGTTTTTAAAAGAGTGACTGCGTAAATTATTCATCTGATTCGTACTCAATTTTAAACCGAGTTGTTTCGGCACCATATCTTGCAGATTATCAACTAATAATAATAAGAAATATCTATGAAAACAATATTTTATTCTAAGATAACGTAACGTACAGTATTCCAAAAAAAACAAAGCGTATCTTATTCTTATAAACAAAGATAAACGTTGTTCAAACTTCAGTTATTCCGCAATTTGCTTATGCGTACCGCAACACGCTCCTTGAAAATTTGAAGCTACCCAAAGTCATATTTAAGAAAATGGACACAACCAATTAATGCGTGTTAAGAAAATTTGCATAACTATTTAGAACGACTGATTGTGTTTAGACTGTTCAAGATGCTGCTCCTCAATTCAATTCAACAAAACACAGTCAAACATTGAACTTATTTTTTATTTAATTTTATAACTCAGTAAAATTTATCCCTTTCTTCAAAATCTATGATTTGAAAAGTACAATTAAATGTTTAAAATTTTTCGAAATCACTAATGTTAATTTACAAATATGCATTTTCATAGTTACAAATTGTACGGTCGATGCCAAGCTAACAAAATAGTTTCAATGAAAAAAATGTTTTTTTAATTAAAAAAATATAGATATTTTACGCACCATGATAAACATAAGATTTATTAGTTAAACAGTTACGCTTTTAAAGGTTGGAAAAGTAGTTTTAAGTTGTTTTTATTTAATTTTTTTTTCTTCTTAATTCTACTTTTTTTATTATTAATTAACAACCACTTCTGTAAAATCTTTCCCAACGTCTGTACGTGATATAACAGAAATAATTACATTTCTATTTCCAGAATGTGGGTGCGTCAAACACTTACCAGTCGTTCGAGTTTTCGCGTACTAGAATGAAGTATAAATAATTCAAGGGTCTATCAAAATACAAATTAATGAGTTCAGGCGCGATATTTTAAGTTTCAAAGTCAGGCACAAAAACAAATTTTTCGGAATATACATATTTTTTTATCAACGGATTTCCATTCTTGGCCTTCAAAATATGTGGTTTAACAGCTTTCTAGAAAATATGGTCACAATAGTTTTTGCAGGGGAAAAAAGTGTGAGTTCACCAATGTTAATTTCCTTTTGTGCGTATTTCGCCTTATCTCTAGAACTATTGAAGTGAATCAAAAAAGTTTTGCACTCAATTATAAAACTTGTTTATACAAAGAGAATTCCACGTAATTATTCAATTCAATTATGGTCGGTAAATTTTGATTTGAAGGGCATAGAAATTTAGAGAGCCAGATATTGTGAAATTAATAAAAATAAAGCGAATGAACTGGGCAGCTCACATTTTCAGAAGGAATGATGACTCAAATTTAAAGAAAATCCTATTACACAAACCCCTAATGAACAGGAAAAGAGGTAGACCCAGGCTGAGATGGCTGGATTTAGTTGAGACTGATTTCATTACTCTAAAGGAGAAAAACTAGCGAACAAGTGTCAAAAGTAGAGAGAAGTGGATTCGAATTCAAAGGAAGGCACTGGCCCACCCTGGGCTGTCTAGCCAGATATGATGATGATGAGCACAGAAATTTATAAACCAATTCAATCTACGCAATTTTGAGAGACAAAGTACAAAATTTGAAGGGGGAAAGGCTTCTTTGAGATGGCGGAATACGCAAGAAGTTAAATTAACATTTAAATGCCCAAACCTCCGATAGCTCTAATGCCTAAATAATTGAGATTTAACTCGCCCCCTCTTCCCCATTTTCAGGGATGAAATCCAAATAATCGAAAAAAGGTAAATTATGATGAGTCTGATTTCGTGACATAAAATGCTACCTATTATTAATTAATTATCATATACAAAATTAGACTTTTAAACCGTTAAGTCCAAGAACGTAAAAATCCGATCATAAGATCAAAAGTTATTCAGTGTGTTCACTATTTTATTTTGCGCACTGTACGGCCTTTAATTTTACAAATTGAAATAAAGTTTTTAAAGCAATTCATAAGTATAATAATGTGCGTAAAATTATTTCAAATAATTATATTATGTACTTCATTGGTACATAAGTCCCGAAATTGTTAAACTGGAGACGTCTAGGGAATTTATTTAAGACACAACAATAAAGTAAAAGCTTTTCTTTAAATAAAACATCTCTGAAGAATAAATTTATGAAATTTTGATAATCTGTTTGGTAACAGTACTTCCAAAACTATTTTTAACCAAGATTAGTAAGTATTTTTAAAACTTCATATTTGACTATTGAAAACGAAAACTAGATTCAATAAAAAAATTTAAAAAATTCTTTTTGTTATTTAGGTTAATATTTTAAAACACAATTATAAAAACAGGGTTGAAAACTCGAAAAATACGATAATACTCCTTTAAACAGGAATATGTTCCTTATTTTAACCTTTTTAAAGATATTTTTCATTTATGCATAAGTCGCTATGAATAAAATTTCGAAAAAGTTATAGAGCCCCTTGCTCTAAAAAAAATTTTCTCTTTGGCTAAATGGAGTAGATTTTTTGATAGATTACAAGTTAGTGATGATAATTTTTGATGTTAGACTCATTTTTATATAGTTTCCTTATGCATGCGTCCGGTATAATGTAGTTTGATTAAGATGCAGTTTTTTTTTTGTTTTTTTTTTTTTAAAGTGGGTCAGAATGTTTAATAGTTTGGGAACTCCTAACTTAAGGTGCTTTATCTCTCTTTTCAGTTGAGTAATTTTAGTACTTCATTTACATTGTGCTAGAGCTGATTAATGGGTCAATGGTGATGGCCTGAGAAACATCGCTGAGGATGATACGAAGACATGCTATCACAATTTTGAGCAAAAAATGACAGAAAGCTCCTAATTGTCAGCTCGATGACCTACGTGTGAAGTCGTGCAATTCACGGTAGAACAGATTAACGAGGATCGATACCGTGTACCTTTAGTCCCTTTGCAAGCTGATCAAATCGGGCACCCACCCGCTCACTGATAGCTGAAAGTGATGCTTAGTTTATTTTATAACCGTCTTTGAGCAACAGCCAACCCAATTTTTGGAGTTAACAACTACCAATGTTCAACTTAGAAGCCTTGTAATTTTGAACCTAATCCAGAAGGCAAGGAAACTGCTGAATCAAGTGTTTTGAGACATTTTGCTTTGGCGGAGGACTTCTTGATGGATTTAACCCGCATTTGCGTTACATGGAGAGGAAAACCACGAAAACCTCCCACCGCAAGTCTAACGGCAAAGGGACTCTTAGCCCTTGAACCGTCTACCACTGAGGATATTTTAAGTCGCCACGGTGGTCGATTCCAGCCGAGTGCGGAATTCCTGTCGGTCAGCCATCGTTAGGATTCAAACCCGGTTCAGCTCACTGGAAGGCGAACACTCTATCCCCAGAGCCAGGAAGTAATGATTTATTCCAATTAAAATTTGGGTCTCGTGATACATCATTAGAAATTTCTTTTTGAGACTAAACAATTATAAGAAAAAGGAATTTGTTATTAACCATGTCATAAAATCAGTCCTTTGTGGAACTTGGCTATAAGTACTCTTTATCGTTAATATCTGCGCAAAGTATTAGGTGGCTTAATGATACTTTCTGAAAAGTGGATCTGTGGGTTTAATAGTCTGAGAACACTTCACATTTTCCTCCCTCTTTCTTTGACTAAATAGTATAAGACTCTTTAAACATTTCATATTACTGGTTTATACTAAAAGTAAGCACACAATAAAATGTTGGTAGAAATCTTTATTTACACCAAAAATGTAAATTTACATTTACACATCATCACAGTTTATTCCTTGAAACAAAGAATTAAACTCAAAACATCATGACTGAATGTTTCACACAGACAAACACACTAGTAAATGAAGACATTTCAATTTTTATTTTATAAGTCATACTAGATGACTCTGATTCGTCGTCGAATATTTTAAATCAAGCAATACAATAAAAAAAAAATAAGCTAGCGTTGGCACGTTTGGGGCATTATCAAAAAATGCTAGGTATAAAAATTAAGTAGTACAACTTTCTATTCTTTCAGCTCAATTTGGTAACGTTAATTTTGATGAAAACTAAAATCAAGGGGTGTGTGTGTGTTAATACGGCAAGCTCTGCTTGCGGAATATTGCAAAAAATCTTAAATAAGTTAAATAAAACAAAATTCAAGTTCATTTTTGTGAGGTGCACTATTTAAAAAAAACATACTGTTTTTAAGCAAATATTGGAAGATAGTGTATAAAAATTAGTCTTTCCATATTGAAGATACTTCATAAATTGTTGAATGAAAGATGGTGCAAGAAGTTGTTGAGATGTAATGTACACAAGATGTATGGAACAGAAAGCAAGAACTTTTCTTTTGACTGAAAGGCATGATGGATTGCCCAATTATAAGTTCATTCAACCTTGTGCTTTCTTCAATGTCTTCACATCAAGATCTCCATAATAGTTTTCACTGTAAAAAAAATATATATACATATACGTTATTAAAAGTAAAAATAGTATTCAGATGAAGTAAACAGAATTTCGTATTACAGTGGACACAATGAATGATAAACAGCCAGAGATTTTCCTCGATGTTAGTGAAATAATAAATATTCAGGTCTTGAAATGATAGATGGCATTATCAATCAAATTGCAAACTTCGGTGGAGGAAACCCTTTTGATTGCAATAAGGAAAAAAAAAATATCTGCTGTAATCTTAATTAATGAGTGCAATTATTCAAATCAAATAAGCATACGAATTTCTGTTAGAATTTTTCAATTTTAAAATTGTCACTTTTTAAAATAATACCAATGTGAATTCTTGCCCAGAGAGCTATCTGCTCCTTCACAAAAACGTAATTAGATTAAAGAAGATGTTTTTTTTTTTTTTTTTTTTTTTTTTTTTTTTTTTTTTGCGTTAGCAAGTGAAAACGATAAAATAAGTACACTAAGGTTTTCTATACAATGTTAATTTAAAAATTATGGTAATTTAACGTTTAAACTGAAAATTTCAGACTTTTAGTATTAGTGATAAGTTCACACTTTTACATCTAATTGACAAACTAGTTTGTCACCTTTTATATGGGGTTAAACGGGTTGTTCTCTTTTAATTTTTTGCATCAAATTAAAAGAGCAAATCATATAAGTCATAACAAAATCTGTGATAAATTTTTATTTATGAGTAATCTCTCTCACCCACAGAGTATTGTACTATTGTCCGTAACGTAAAGTATGGTTCGTACTACGTAGAAATCGAATATAGTAAATGATAACACTGGGGAATAATTTTATTTCTCTGTTGCATGAAATTTTTGAAAGGATTATAGATATTTATTTAGGATTAGCACTATTCTGTAGAATGATTTGGAAAGACCACGTTATAGTATGTTCAATTTCAAATTTGAAGTAAAGTACTCAGTACTTCTTATTTTCTTCCACCAATTACGGACATTGATTGTTCATGCATTAAGCTAAAAATATATTTCTATTTAAATAATTCAATATTTTATCAGGCTTCAGAAAATTGCTTGAAAATCTTGTCTTACTAAAATAAAAACTAATTAAGTTTTTATGCCCTAAACCTTCCTTGACCTTTCTTCACTAAATTCGAAAAGAGATAAGAGTGTATATATTGGTGATCGAAATGGGCTACAGGTGGCGTTTAGCAGAAGTCTTTACTTATGGCAACACTAGACACTTTCACCCCTAGCGTGTGGATAATCATAGGAGTTAGAAGTACGTTAGTTTCTATCTTGATTTTCAAACCGATTAAAAACATTTTAAGCTGTATGGAACTACATTAAACATTGGGATTAATATAAATTTTAAAAAAATATTATTGATAATCTCAATTAAAAAAATATGATAAAAAGGGGAAACATCGTAATATATTTATCTACTTAAATGTATTTCCATTCATTTGAGTGACGAAGGAAAGATAAGGGGCAGGCTCTAGACATGGAACCGGTCTTCTCCCCAGATGGCGTATTAGAGTGTTGCCATTGGGAATGAGTAACTAGTACGCTATCGCTACATTATATATCACACTAGCAAAAGATATTCACAAGTCTAAATATAGTGACACTTAAATAATTTTAAAATTACTTTTCTGCTGTTCCAATGACCAGTGAATAACGATTTTAAAAAATGGAATATAAATTTGCAAACTTACCATCCAGGAACATTTTCAGGTTCGTCACATTGCAGACTGTCAACATTAAATACTGTGCCTAAACTGCATCCATATGGCCTTGCAGTTCCTTCAATGCAAACGTAGAATTTTCTGCAATCAGTAGGGTGGGCGTGTCGGCTGTAAAGGCCTGGTTGATCAACATCAGATGGGTCAGGGCAGACGAATCCTTCGGCAACTTCTGTAAATGTACAAGAGTTGTGCTGATTAATAAATTACATCAAATTGAGTTGAAGTAGTAAAATGCCTAAAAAATTGCATATAAAATCACAAAAAACACCTGAATCTGTATAAGTAAGTTATCTGCATATAAATCGTGGAATTGAGCCTCATTGTTATCATATCAATATGGGGGACATTATATAGCATGTCTCATATGGAATAATGCCTCTAAAGATGCCAGTCCAAATCATTATTCATTCAGTTTGTCTTCTAAACTAATCCAAATTATACAGTCGTGACAATGGATATTTACAAGCTTCAAATCACCTATGTTAATTGGCTAAATTTTTTAAAATAATAATAATTACTTATTTTTCAAACTTTATGCCACTTTAATAAATGAAAGAAAAATAAAGGAATAATACTTAACAGTGATGTAAGCTTAATGTTTAACCTTTACACACCCAATGTTTCTAGGCTAAGCTAGGCCCGGAAATTGTTTTAAAGTGGTAGCTAAATTCTGAAAATATAAATATACTTTGAAGTATTTATATCTGGTAAAAAATTTTTATATTTTCACAATATGAAAATTTTAACCTTTTGCAATCGGAGTTTTTTTAAAAGCTGTTTGATATAATATCAGCTCTAAAGCATTTTAAATACACAATATAGTATTATTATACAATTCTGAAATTCTTAAAATAATGTGGTTACGAATTATTAAGCTATAAAATTTCTTAATTTTAAAGTGGTGACTGTTGATGGACATCGGAGTGCAAAGTGTTAAATATTTTCATTTCGTTTATCGAGATTTGGAAATTTAAAAACAATTTATAAAAATAATCGAAAGTTAATTTTATGAAATTTCACGCTTTAATGAGAAAAAATTCCTCATCACTCTTTAATTTTTCCAGGTTGTGTGTATCCTGTACTTTGTGAGGCATTCTAATGGATCCCTCGGTTCTAAAAAACATTACTAAATAAATGTTAAGAACATTATTAAATTAAATCAGAACTCGCAAATAGGAATCACCTTTCATTCATTTAAAATTAGTTTTTACAAGTAACTTTTTTTTAATTAAACTTTAGTAAATTCTAACTACCACTCCTTACGATGCGTAACGTCATTTTAAGTCAAATGTCTGTTCACATTTTGTCAGTTTGAGTCGTGAACTCGTTCTTGTCTCTGACATTCTGGTTAAGCGCCCGCCAAAACAAATTTAATTTTCCTGATTAACGTTTTATCTGTTGAAGCAAAATATAATCTTGTTGCATAGTGAATTTGTTGATACTAATGAAATTGATAGTTCACGCACTGAGTACGTCATTAATTCAATACTACAATTATGTGTTGCTTAGCCTGAGCGTTGAGATAAGTTGCTGAAAGCGTCACCAGTCCAAACTTAAAATTAAATATCCACTATCTATACTCATGGAATCCTATGAGGGTAATAAAGTATGCATAACAAAAATAAGCAACCACATAATAAGAAAAGACCAATGGAAAAGTTCGCTTTAATAGTACCGTTATAAGCGTGTACTATGTACTAACCGAATTGGTCGCATCTTTCCACTAAGTCAGCCCAAACGCAGACACGTTGTTCAGAATCATAAGCAAGGCCTGGTGGGCATTCGTATCTTGAAGCTTCACCATTCCAGCAAGAGTAGAAGACGCGGCAGTTGTCCTTGTTGGAGTAGATACCGTACAGACGTGGGCAGTTGGGAGTGCTTATAGGGGGTTCTGGAAGAAAAACATAAGAAATCCCACATAAATACTACATGTGCATAATTTCTGAGCAATTAAATTTAAGGCTGTAATGAAGTAGATAAAGAAACATTTAAAAATAAACAGAATTACCGTAACAGAGATGCCAACTTGCTCCAGGCAGCGAATAAATATTTTCGAGTGGTAGTTTATTAATTGTGATCCTTTGTTTAATAAATTCCATTTATTAGGTTTTTATCCACCACTATTTCTATATAATTCGTAGGCTTAGATATTCACCACTTTACTTTAACTATGTCATGTTAAACCTATTCAACATTAGCAAAATTATTCAAATATTTGCAAATGATAGTTTGTAGTAATTTACGAATTTTTAAATTATTTAGGCGTGTCCGGAGCAGATGGCACCTCTGCTGTAAATGCATTTGGGTAACGCTCCTGATTTGACCTTTTTGACTGAGACGTAGCCTGGGACAAACAAGTCAATATAGCTTTTTTAAAGAAAGAAAAGATCGATGTAAAATTATATCTATATAATTTATATTTTAAATATTTAGTGGTAGTTATATAAACACTAAATATCTCTTGAGAAGTTGCGAATAGTTGTCAGCTTGTTCGCTTTTCACAGTTTTTTTCCCAAAAGGCAGACATGCTTCAGAAAGCGGATAAATATTTTTGAGTAGTAAACTTTTAATGTATGATTATTAGAAATTGGTATGGTATTTTTGAAGTGGTAGATAAAAAGTAGTTCTGGAAGGTAGGAATTCTCTCGTTAAGGAAGAAAGGTTGAGTAACAGAATAGCACTTATATAATAAAATGAATATTATAGAATTCCAATTTGTCATCCTGTCGTAGCAGAAACCAACAAAAAGTGTGTTACATTTCCTTAAAAAACATTTGTTTCCAGGCTTATATATCATTCTTATTAGTGAACTGTAGATAAAATCTAGAAATTTAGCTCTTACCTAGATCTGATCTGTCTCCACAGTTGACACTGAATGGATAGGCACAGTTTTCCCTGAGTGGGTCGGCATCATCAAAAACAAGACCGTTGCCGCATACTTTTAGAGTAGCCGTTCCGTTCTCGCAAGCCCAGTATTTGTCACAACTTCTGAAGTGGGGGTAGAAACCGAAGTTGTCAGGACAGTCGAAGTCGTCCCTTTGGGCCAAAGCTGAAATAAAATAATCATTTTTATTAGTTACGTTTTCTACTTAACTATTAAACAATTGAAGTGGATATTTTCATATTTTAACTACCAATTTGATTTAAAATTATAATTCGATTTCGGGATAGTATTTGGAATTCAAAACTTTTGTATCCCACATTAATGTTAAAATGAAATAATAGCACTACTACTTTAACCTTTTAAGGGCCAATGGTCCGATGAACTTTTTTCAAACAGATGGGAAAAAATGGTAGCTCATTTCATTCATTTTTGAAATTAATCTTTGGAGTAGTAGAGATAGTATTACTTTATTAACGTTGCACTAAACCTGAGCAGTGGGTTATTGGCGACGGGATGGGAAACATCAGTGAGGATGATCCAAAGACATGCCATCGCAATTTTGAATCTTTACAGGGAGGGGTGGTAGTATCCCTATTCTAAAATTTAGATTATAAATCCACCTTAACGTGATAGATAGAAATAGCACAGTTGTAAGTAATGCCAATTTCCACCATTTATTTGAAATGTATATTCTAAGTATAACATAATAGTAATTTCGTATAAAGTTTTAGAAAAGATAAAGCTGCAAATGTACCATAAAACGCTTTTTTACGTTCATAATTTCTTTTCCTTTTAATTAATTTCTTTTGCGACTTTTTTTAAAAGTTAAGAGAGAAGAGAAGTAAATTCTATTTCGTTGGAAATACTTTTTTGTTCGATAAATACAGCCTAAGGGGCTAAAATAAAAACTAGATCAAAATGCTCTTTTCACGTAAAGAAGAAAAAAAATGCATCTATTTAGAAAGTGTGTCAAGATTACCCCCGAAATGCCAATGTTTTAATGTTTTAATTTGGAAACATCGCCAATGGCGATACTTACGAAGCGTGAAGAAGCGCAGTTACAGTTAAAAAGATAGTTTTATAAGTACATCTTAAAATAGGTGCAAAGATTGACATTAATGTCATGTGATTTACGATCTATGTAATGAGAACGATTGAAAGTTCTAGAAAATCGTCTCCGTGTATAAAAAAAAAAAAAAAAAAGGTCTAACAAATAACAAAATAAAAGGAATTAAAACGAACTTATAAAAATCTGAAATTAGTTTTGTCTGGACAGCTATAGAATTTTTTTTCAGAATGAGATTTTTAGTATAGTTTATTTTTGTTTAAATGTACAAGTTAATGAAGGACGTATTACAAACATATTCACTTGTCTGCTTCTTAGAAAATGATACTTAAGACAAATAACATATGACTTTAACATATCGCATCATCCTTCCTCCTACCACTCCCTACGCTACAGGAAAGTGGCGACACTTAATATCACTACAGAGAATTGCGAAAATATCTAAACTCCGTTCAAAAATCCCCTGCAACAGAAAAATAAAATTGTTCCCCAGAGTTATCAATTACTGTATTCGATTTCTAAGTAGTACGGTCAATACGGTACGAACAATAGTACAATACTTTATAGGTAAGAGATATTTCTCATATATAAAGGTTTATCAGTGATTTTGTTATGATTTGGTCTTTTTATTTGAGGCAAATACTAAAAGAGTCGAACAATCCGTTTACCCCGATAAAAGCAATTAACTAGCTTTTCATTCAAATACAAAAGTGTAGACCTTTTGAATTAAAAAAAAAATTATACTTTTGCATTAACCACTAATATTAAAAATGTATAATTTATAAATAAAATCTTAAAAGCTTAGGTATAATGTTCCACAGCCATCCACAGTTTAACAGCAAGTTGCTCTTATTATTTTCATTTTCTTTCAGTTATACAAGCAAGGTGCTTGTCTCCCAGTAAAAGCCACCCCATAGACTGCTGAACTCAAACTGTCTTTTATTTTAACTTTTTTTTTTTACTTCATGATATATGGGATAGGGGCCTTCTGCGCGGCCCAGGTGCCCAATTTGTATAAATAAATAAAGAAAGAAAGGTATAATGCTAAAATTAATTTTATTGCTCATTCAATAAGATTACTTAGCATCCATTAAATAAGGTGTTCTATCTCATTGACAGGAAGTATGGCAAAGGCTCAGGCCTGAAAGCGAGAAGGAAAATAGAAAACACTAGTAGTAATAGTATTCCAATAATAGATAATTTTCGGGGTTGTAGCTCTGTTCTTAACAATTCATTGCTATTAATTTATTCTCGGTCTTCTTTTGATATTAGAGCTGGGCCGTGCAGCGGCCCCTATCTCACCCATCATGTTTCTTTTTTATATTTGTAGTAGATCTTTACGATTAGCGGTCAATGTGGTGGTTGTTAATTACACTAGGGGAAGAAGTAATTCTATACCTAAATTGTGTCCGTTAAAAAAATTTGGTAGTTATGGATACTTTACTATTCCCGAATAAAAGCGAAAAATGAAATTTATTCAGTACCAGTTTTTACTCTTTTCCGTCTTGATATATATTAACTTTCTACCTGGATTAAGTTAGGGAACCTATTACAAGTAAATTGTTTGATCAAGTGAGTGTTCAACGCAAGTGAATTTGTGTTGAACAAGTGAGAGCTTACGAATTTTACATACAATCCATGATTATAAATCACTGGGGCACATTGCGATAGTGAAACCTGGATATAACTTTTAGGGGTATTTCTGTGCTAAAAAATAATTTAATTTATTATCAAAATTTAATAAGAAATCTCAGATTCATGTTCATTAGAAGTTAAATAAATCTTTTTGAGATTAATTAAACAATTTTTAGCTTTGAAATCAATCTTTTTTTTATTTCATGCTATGAATGAATCAGCCATTGTCATCGATGTATGAGATAGTCAAAAAGCAAATAAAAGATTTCAATATAATTATAAATTTTATGGCAGATATAAATAGGTGTAGTAAATTTTCCATACATAATCTTCAAATACCCAGACACATATATATGTTATGTAGAATTCACGACCTTATTTTTAAGGGTAACGCATGACTGAAGCAAGGAAAAAAAAAAACATATAAATTGCGACCTTATTTACAAGTAAATTAGCTATTCTAATCATTTAAGTTATTAATCAGGTTTGGCGATGCTGTCTGGAACGAGATTGGGGTTAAGAGTTAGATAACAAAGAAAGTTTTTGAAGTTCAACCCCATTTTCCTTTTAAAGTTTCTTATTTCCATGCAAATTATTTTATCTCATTTTTTTAAAAGCGTTTTTATTATACTTAAAAACTCTATATTTGACAGATATTTGTAGAATGGCACAAATAATTATGTCTTTTAAAAAGATTAATCTCAAGTTTTTATTTTTGATTTTCAGCAGTAATATTGTTTTATTTTTTGTTTCTTCGTAACAAAATTTCGCTTTCGGAAAGCAAAATATCTGGCATTTATCTTTAATATAATAAATAATTTACATATAAAGTAATTATTTATTTAGTTGTTTAAAATCATCAAATAAAATTACAATTTTAATCGATTGATAGTAGATAGTTATAAACAATAGTTGAATTTTATTCAAGATATCAGTTATTATAATTTGTTATAAAGTTATCTATAACTACAAGAGATACCTATGAGGAATAAATTGTCTTTTCACACAACAATCAATTTACTAGTATGGTATTTATTTATTAATCAATAAATAAAAGTAGCCACCATTAGCAGCCAGCTTGATCATCATTCAAAATTATCTTTTACAACATATAAACTTTAATGGTAACTAAGCCGAATGCACAGCTGTATTAAAATATTCTAATTCTTCAACCCCACCTCCGATCCTAACATCTTATCTAGTTTTAAACAATGAATTAATCAATTGCTTTCATCGTCTAACTATTGGCCGCGGCTTCACCCGCGCAGAAGTAATTTGATTTCAATTTCAACTATTTTTAAGATATCTCTGTGATTTGTCAAAGTTCTTGATATATCGAATTTTAGTAATAATTTAAAATCTGTCCAGTAGCCAGTTAAACCTCCACACGGTTTTTTGTAGGTAGTCCGATTAGACTATTGTGAAGGTCATTTGATACAAAACGAGTTTGATACAATACGAACGAGTCATTTAATACAAAATCCAGTTAAAATAAGAAAGTGGTAGCAAATATATAACTAAAATTTTTTTTATTTGCGTATATTATTGGTTTGCCTTATTCACTTGTCAACCACTACAGATTCAATTCTCAAATATATATGATGAATTTCTCTCAATTACTTTTATAAGAGGTTTTTGGGTTCATGCGCACAACTGGTTCACTTTTTAGGTAGTCTGCGCGGACTACTTATAAAGGACCATGTGGAGGCTTTTTTGATGTAGGAGGTGATGGTTAAACCACACTAACCACCGTAAATATGAGCTCAGGACATTTCAGCATAGTAGGCAGCAAACGAATTACAATTATGTCCATCTATACCGTGACATAAGATTTAAAATATTTATCTTATTAATTAAATATTTAACGTATGACTATCTATTCAAAACTAATAAAGTTATTACTTAAGACAACCTAAGAGACAGAGAAGGAGAAATCACCATTGCATTCAAATAAACGTATCTAATTATAAATAAAAGATGCATTTTATTGGAAAAAACATCAGTTATTAAAATTTATTTTAAAAGTATTTATCTATGCAAGAAATACAATTATTGAACAAATTTTTATTTTAATTTTTATTATTTTCTATTTTAAAAATGTTTTTAGGATCAAAACAAAAAAATATATATATATATTTTAAGTTATTAACCAAATGACAAACTAATTACGTTTTCAACAAAGATTGTAAACTGAACTATATTTTTAATTTTGGTTCTGTTATAAAGTTATTGTCCTTTTTTCATTACAATAAGTTTTTTTAATGCTAAATATTTTATATTTATTTTTTACATAATAAACAATTTATGTCTTATTTTAGCTGGCTTAAATCATTTTTTTATTTTATTTTATAACCGTCGTTGAACAGCCGACCCAACTTAATGGGTTTACGGCTACTAATGTTCAACTCCGTAGCCTTGTAATTTTGAACCCAATCCAGAAGACAAGGGAACTCCTGGATCGAGTATTGGGAGAAATTTTGCCTTCGTGGAGGACTTTTTGATGGAGCTAACCCGCATTTGCGTTACATGAAGAGGAAGACCACGAGAACCTCCCACGGTTAGCCTGACGGCAAGGGGACTCTAACCCATGATCCGTCTACCACTGAGGATATTTCACGTCAGCACTGTGGTCAGTGCAAGCCGGATTGCGGAATTCGTATCGACTGGGATTCGAACCCGGTTCGCCTCATTGGAAGGCGAACGCTCTATCCCCTGAGCCATCGCGGCTCTGGCTTAAATCATTATTGCTAAATAAAACAAAATTGCTATTTTATTCATGAAAATGGTACTAATGATATATCAGACCTGCTATTAATCGACAAAGATATCAATTATAACCGCCTGTTTCACAACAGTCTGAAGAACGAATCAATTTGCAAATACCAGTGTTGTACCGTTTTTTTAAAAAAAAAATAAAATAAACAGAAATAGGTTTAAAAGCGGAAAAAAATAACTTCCTAATTTAGAGAATTAAAAAAGCGCCATGATTACATTCGCAATTGCTTTCAGATCAAATAATGCGATTAACGAAAAATAAATAAAAATAAACTGAATAAGGAAGAAATGAAAGTAAATGAACCTGAATTAATGATTTTCTTTCACTAAATAAACTGAAATAGAAAATTATCTTCATTATTGATGATTATTTTTTTATACGAATTCAAACAAAAGAGTATCAGTTAGGAAAGAAAGAGAAGCCAAAAATAACTGTGGAGTGGATGGTGTTTTGGGAATGTAATAATTGTTAGGTATATTTATCTCTAAGGAAGGAAAGTGAATAAACGAAAGTAATTGATAATTGTTAAAACAAACAGTTTTATTACACTATATAATTATTATTGTTCCGCATAAAAGCAGTAAATCGTGTTTTTTCCTTTTCTTAAGCAAATTGTATTCACACTGAAAAGTGAAACAAAACGTTTGTTATATTATTATAAAAGTTTATAAACTGAATTTTCTATTATTCTTAAAATTAAAAACATTTTGTTAAACTTATTTAGCTCAACCTTAGCTTCTCAACAGAATACTATGGAAAATAAATTCTCACAATTAATTTAAATTTAATTAGTTTCCATCAAACTAGCTACAATTATTTTATTTCATTCCCTGTCTCTACTATTTTAGATTTACCGTTTACAGTAATAGCAAAATTAAAAACAAAAAGAAAATTATTTTTTAAGGCTTTTGTAGTTACATTTTTTGTAGTAACATATAATTTTTTTTTTTTTTTTTTTTTTTTTTACAAAAATTAATAGTATTACACAAAAAGAAAAAAAACTGTAGAATCTCTAGGCATAGTTATTGTTGTTGTCGTTGGCCATGTACGCAAGGGGTGCGATTGTTCTTGTTTTCAAGGGGCGCCATCTATGGCCAAGAGTTCGACTTACGTCACAAACGTTTATAGAGCGGACCCATTCATTCATCCACAGATCGTAATTTTGACCTGAACCATAGAGCGATCAATCTCCAATTCAGTACCTCAAGAGGTGTAATTGATATGGTGACATGGAGGACTTTGTGAGCCTACAGATTTAGCAGTCACCATTTACTGCACAGTGAGTCTTCGGTCGGTTGGTTTTATAACTCCCGTTCTCACTAACGAGAGACCAGCGTCCGGCTTAACCAGGCTATCCCGGCTCTATGTATAGTAAACAGTAAATATCCTGATTTATTGGCGGAAAAAAAAAATAGGTACGATTTTCAATAATTTTACTCGGAAAAAAAATTTATAAAATGATGAAATAAATATGTCATTAAATTAATTTTATTTGTTACGAAATTAAAAAATTTAATCACCCTAAAGTTCGTTCGGTAACCCATAAGAAAGAATGTTAATACTACGTTGTATATTTACATTCTTTTTAAATCAGGTTAGTAAGATAATTTAAAAAGAAGCATAAGTTGAAAGTAAATTACAAAACCTTAATTATGCGAAGAATTGGTAAAAAGAAAAAAGATGAACTAGAAATTTAACTGTTATGAAATTTTGCTTTTAAAGTAAAAGACATTTGTTGACTAATTGTGCTTTGCTTACTACAAAACGCCTCTTTGAGGAATGTTGTAGGACTGCATTGTGTAAAATTTAGGACATTCATTAATATCATCACTTTCCATTATGCAAAAAGCTATTCACGAATATGTTTTTTTTTATTGAGCATTAAAGTAATTATAAGTTTTCTCACACTTTGTATATCAAATAATATTATTGTTAAGAAAATTATTTTAATATGCATGTATATAAAATTATACAATATATAGGATTTTTTTATTTTAGGATAAATGTGCTGGTACGCATTTCTTCTTCTTAGGCGAGGCATAGCAAAAACTTTTTTACCCAAGAACAACGCTCAAATTAAATTTCTGTATGAGAAACTTAGTGTCAAATCTCTTCTTTTATACCCACTGCAGGTGTCGCTACCGCCGCCTGCTTTGCATGAATACGCTGATAAGCTAATCATTTGCATACCACAACATGTTTTACCTGTCCTGTAAATTTTCGTTCGTGTTGTGTCGCCTTCCTGGGGTAGCAATTTTAATGGCCAGTAGTGTAAATGAAAATGTGTGCTCACAATGTCAATTCACACAAATTTCATTTTACTACCACTGTATAAAAGCTTCTTTGAAGAGCGTAAAAATTGGCAAGTATGTATTAATGTTGTGATAAAATTGGCAAGTATGTTCCTAGTTGATTATTCATAATAAATAAAAATTGTACAGATATATAAAAAAATTTTATATTATTGTAAGTGAAATTTTAATATTTTTTTCGAGGCATTTGAAAATCCTACCACCGATAAAATGACATCATAAGTAGTGCTAAAAATCAAAAACGGAACAATTCTCATCAACTGTGTTCCCCAAGTCAAAATTTTTTATGGTTTTTCATTGATGGACCAACATAATATTGATGGTAACCATCCATAATTCCATCATGAACCATTATTTTTTTTATGGTAACCAACATAAGTAACCATCATCCCAAAGTATGAATTCGGACTGATTAATTAATGTCCAACATAAGAATAGCAACTTTTTTTGATGGTTTGTTCAAGTTGAACCATCAGAAATTTCCATCATAGTTTCTTAGAAATCAGATGTTGGAACGATCATGAACCACCATCACCCCAATGTAGGAATTCGGACTGATTTATGATGGTCCAACATAAAAAAAAATCTATGTTGTCTTGATGGTATATTCCATTAAACCAAGAATTCCCATTAAACCATCATGGAAATGTATTGTTGAACCATCATGGACCATCACGAATCATCATGAATTGTTGGTCCATGAGAATCAAACTTGTCTTGATGGTTGACCATCATAGTATTAAAGTAGCATTTCCCATCATGCAATGATAGACATTTGTTGGCATATCAAAAACCATGAACGCATAATAGAAAATATGGTGACCATCAAATGATGTTGGACCATCATGAATCGTACTGAAACCAACATAAACTATCAAAAATTCTGACTCGGGTAATTACTTTTAAGCAATTCTTAAATTTTTGGGATTTTAATTAAAATGTTCGATTTGTAAACAAAGGTAGAGAGGAACGAGGAAAAGCTTTAAACGAACCCAATGACACCAAATTCTTCTTGCCCTCATAAGCAATTTGACTCTCTAATCATATACGATCCATCATTTTTGTCAAATAATTGTATTAAAGAACGGGGAAAAGGAGTTTTCATTCAGAAAGTATGTAAGTAGTTCAGGAAGTTATATTATCACTTACAAAATCTGAATTTGCACTCTTAAACCCAGAAAACCGTACTAAAGTAATAAACTTGTATTTCAAAAATATTTCAAAATTGATGCGTTAAAAGTCACTTTGAAAAGTAACATCTGCACCAAACATCAGAACACTGTTATCAGCTGAATATTTACTATAGAGATGTGATGGCAACACCCAGAAAAGAACGGACACGGTGTAGTCATCCATTCCATTCGACCCACACTATCACGGTATTCTATGCACGATCACGATATTTAGACGACACCCAATTTCTTAAAGCAGTTTCTCTTTCTTTAAAACTGCCTACTCCACCCTGAGCAGTCCTATTTCGTGGAAATTGGAGAATCTTTTGACTGATTTTTAACGCTACTGCAGGATGCAGGCTATCAATTTCCAAAATTATAAAGTACTGTTGGTAAAATATCTGATGTATACCTAACTTTATTTCAAGAAGAGAAGTAAATTAGTTCTGACTTAACAGCTAAATTATATATATATACTTAATATCCTGTATAAGTGTTAAAAATAAAGTTTATAAGAAAACATAGTTACAAATATCAAATAATTGGAATGAAGTGGAATATGTATGTGTCGTAGGTTAATTACATATCTGGCTCTTTGCGAATTGCCGGATAAAATTTGCAAAACCCTAACAAGTTAAGCCTAACAAATGACGTAGGCAGTTTTAAAAAAACCCGACTTTTCCTAAAAGTTTACATTACTATATAAATTTCAAAATAAGATCTCATTTTAATAATAACAAAATCAGTAAAAAGTGACTTTGTGAAAATTGTATTAGTTGATTCTATGTACGGAGGTTCACAAATGGAAGATAGCTGTTTTAGGTAAAAAAAAAACTTCAATATATTCTAAAAGTAGTGATCTAAGCTATCAAAAATTGTTTTATATTTTTTGTTACATTTGTTCATTCTCTAAATAATTATTGTAGATAATTGCGTGTTTAGCCTTTCTTTTTTAACCCATATGTGCCAAGCGTCATTTCAAAAACGAGAGTTACATTTTTTAAAAGAAAAAAAGGGGTAGCTTAGGTGATACATTGCTAGGATTGATTTTGCAGGAACAAAATAGCTTTGCCTGCCATAATATACTTATATAAACGATTATATTCTTTTAGTTTAAACAAATTTGTAGTGTCACAATTTTAAACTAGCAGTTTCTCTTATAAAGACCACTTTTTGTGCCTGGGCATAAATGGGTTAAAAATTATCTTTTTTAATTGCATTAAATATTTTAGTTAAGCAGGCAATGAAGTGACAAAATTCAATGTGATAAAGATTAGTTACACATACATAAGAACTAGTGGATAATAAATGTATTGCCGTGTAATTATACATCCGGTAGTTGGGATGCCAAGAAGGCAAAGGGTAAAAAGGAAGAAGAAAAAAACACCACCAAGATTTTTGAAATTTTCCTAGAAATCATGAATAACGCTTTTGAAGTTCATCCACGTCGTGACCTTCAGTTAGATTATGCAGAATAACGAGTAGTTCTCAATCTTTCACTTAATGACAAGAAAAACATTCATCGTAAAAGGTGGCACAAAGTCCCGCCCAGTCTAATCAAGAATTTTTGAGTGTAAAGTACCTGTGACCGCTAAAAATCGACCTTTAGAATAGTAAGTCTTTACAGTCTTTGTCGAGTCAAGGTTAGGTCCCAGCTTCAGAAGCAAATTCTGGAAGAAATTTCACTCCCCCATAGACTTTAAAGACAGGGGGGGCATAAGAATTAATTCTAGTTTCTCAGACATAAAGTCGGCCTTTGGAAGACAGCTAATATTGTGAAGCATGATCTGAAATCACGTGCCAATCTAATTTAGCAGTTACTTTTGGATGAGATGACAAGTGGATTTATTTATATGCTTCACATGCTCGTGCAAAAATCAAAGAGTTTAAGTTTAAAAAAATAACCCTTAGTAAAAAAAAAAAAAAAAAAGCGATATATTTTGTCATACATAGTTTCAATTTGAATATCGCAGTCCCTCTTTTCTCCGTCTTTATAAAATGAAAAGAAAACATTATCAAGTCAATGAATCTACATAGAAATTTTAACTTAAAGATGGTAATTAAATTTCCCGATATTACCGTTTCAAAACACATGGAAAAAATTTCCAGGTAGCTCTGATTACTCTTAACCTTAAATAACGAAGATCGGTGTTTTTTTTTTTTTTTTCGTAATTAAACAACTTGTAATTCACAGACTATGAATTAAACGTGCATATTTTCATAATACTTTTTATTTTAAACTAATGGTCTGATAAACTAATAAAAATATAAAATTGTGATAAAATTTAATGTTTATTTAATCTTGAAAGATGTTAAAGTTTATTACTGTATTATCTTTATCTCGCAAACGTAGTATAAGACCAATGTTTAGTTAATTGGAACTTTTCGAAACAATTTAGCTTAACAAAAAACTTAATGGTGATAAAACTAGAATCGTATGGTTAAACAAAATTGAAATTTGTAAATATGCATGATTTTCTTTTAAATACTAAATAGAATTCTCGATTTTCTTTAAAAACGAAATAAAAATTGATGCAAAATTTAGAGTCCAAAACACTACAAGGCATAACATTCTGATTTCAAAACTGGAGTGTAATTCGCCATAAGCATTTAATACGAATATAGGTATTAGCCAAATAATTAGAAAAAGGCAAAAGTTGTTTACATTGTCTGTATCTAATCTGAATCATGATTGGATACATGTTCAGGTAGAGACGATCTAAATATGGTTACATACAGACAAATCATAATCTCTTATTAAAAATCTGTTTGCAAACCTAATGTTAACATTTAAAGGAATAATAACTTTTAACTTTATGTAATGTTCAAGTGCCTTTTATAATGGTCGCTTATTGATTAACGTCAAAACTTTTCGCATTACCATGCAAATTTACAACCCAACTCTTCCAAATTCTATTATTAAATATCCCCGATACTTCTAATGTATAGAATCTAAACAGTAGGTGAGAGAGGAGGCTGGATAAAACAATGGTTTTGTTGCATGATTATATCATATCAAACAATAAACATATAAGTAAGAATGCAGTCTTGTTACAATGTTTCTTTCCTAAAGTCTAAGGAGGTCACCATCTTAAGCAAACATTCTTTATGAAGTCTGGAAACGTTTAATGGTTCCACCCATCCGGTCAATGGTCGGAAACTAGGACTCTTACTTTTCTAAGGGCATTGAAAGCGACAGTGAAGTTTTTGTTAAAAAAGAATAATGTTGAGAGATTCAGCAACTTGAAGTAAAAGATATTTATAGGCACTGTTACTCTTGGGTGATGTAATAAAAATGTAATCATTTAAAGCGCCTTATATCCTATGACTGCAGTGGGGAGTAAAATAATGTGTGCCATAGAGCATTTTTTTTTATATATTGAATCAATGTTCGAATAATAAATTTTGTGAATTTAACGATAATTTTTATGCTAATGCAGCCAAGAGATTACGTTAGCCCATCAATATTCCAATTGTCAACAAACACTGAATTTGTGCACTCAAATTAAATGTAAAAGAAATTTGAAACTGCGCCTTTTATCTATCGGTTTAAATTAACAATCTTGTTTTTTTCAAAGAAAAATTTCAGTTTTTTATAATAAATAAAATTAGCAAATTGAATAAAACTAAAGTACCTCCCATATTCCGTGGTCGGAGACGAGTCCTTTCTTTCGGGAAAAATTAAGCTCTATCCCTGATTCACAAAGAGTGTTTATTCTTAAACGAATCTAATATCCAAATAGGAATAGTTCACAATGTTTTAATGAAATATAGATTCAGATAACGTTATAATTAGGCGATCTATTTAGCTGGTTTAGAGTTATTGGGCTGACTGAAGTTACACTTTTCAGTGTAAAAGTTTAACTGTAGTAATCATGAATTTTAATGATTGATAACTAAACAATAAATTTAATGTGAAGCTATTTAAAAAAAAATCGTCAACATTCCAATGGCCGGAGGAAAAGTCTACGTTTTCTAGAAAAATTGTATTAAGAAGTATTTGATAAAGAAAGAATGCTATTAAAAATGACTATTTGTAATCCAAAAAGTATTCTGTTTGGATCATAACCTCAAACGAAGTGATTGAAAAATAATTAGAAATGCAAGGTTAACCATGACAAACGATTCTGAGTCCGTAAAGGTTCAGTAAGCATACAAGGGTACTTCCTTAAGAGATTTGGAAGGAAAAAAATTTTTTTTGTTCAATTTATGGATTTTGGGACTCGTGTTATAAGGATAATGGCATAATATTACATTTAACAATGTCACGGCAGCGCCTGGCAACCTGTTGATGGAGCACTCGGTAGAATTGGTGACAAGACGCCCAGAGACTTAATAATTGTAACCGGTTTTATAAAAAACAGTAAATCCAAATATATATTTAATGATTCCAAATAATGAATAAACCTTACACCGTGAATAAGTTGAAAAGAAAGTAAGATAACGGATTAAGGTTGTTTTACATTCATGGTTTGATGAAGCTATTTGTTTCTTTAGGCGAAAGGAAAATCATTTGAATGAATGTAAGACAAGCATCGACCTTGATTAGTTAAAGATTTAAACTATAAAAACAAATTATATTTGTCCCATTAAACTGTCTAAAATAGAAAGAGTTAAAATTTATTTTAATTCTAAATCGTTAACTAAAACCCCACAAACATTTACGTCATAAAAATTCGGTATTTATATACATTGTTTTTTTTTAACTACTCAACTAGTTATGAGGCAACAGAACTTCTCAAAATTAATATAATGATCAATATTTTTAAATAAGTAATATATTTTGAATGAGTTTATTTTTTATCAAATTCGTTAGAGATATTTTAATTTCATCAATGCGAAATGTTCATTTCAAAAAATTTGCTATAAACTTTGCTCTGAACTGCAATCACATATCATAAATTTTAAATAACTAAAAATTAAATTTCAATCTGTATAATTTACTTTAATAAGCTCAAAACGATGTTTTGTGTTATGTTCGTAATAACCACTATGTGTGTGCTTACTATTTCTGAATAAATATATCGATTTGCGAAATAACGAATTTTAAAATGAATAACAACAGCAAAAAAATTTTTTTTGTTCTTTAACACAATTTTGATGCAACGTTTTAATTCTTACATAAGGACTGTGCGAACACTGAATTTAAAAGATTATTTTTATGAAAATTTTAATAATTAAAATAATTTCTTAGTGGTGTCAATTCTGTTTAATATTCGAAACTAACAATATCTAGATAAAAATTTATCATTACCGCTTCATTTTCTTGGAAAATTTAATGCGAATTGTGATCATTAAGTCAGTGTTCGCATATTGCTCAAAGCTTAAACAAAGCCGTATTCCTGATTTTGTAGAAGAATATTAAATTTCCCTTTGAAATGTATTTCAGAAACTGTATATAATTTTTAGAGTACCTGGTCAATAAGGCCATCGACATACTTAATGATTATTTACTATATTAATGAATTGAATACAATAAAGTTAATGATAATTGGTACTTGGGTGTTAATGATTATAAGTAAAACACATTAGTCGTAATAAAAATGCTTAAATATTTTTTTTTTTTAAATTTCGCAACCAGTAATTATTATTATTATTTTTTTAATATTATAGGTTTCACAGTTTAAAAATACATAGTATAACATCTGATATACTATATTAAGCTGGGACGAAAAACTTTGTTAAAAATTAGCTAAAAAAATATGCAACGGAATTTATTTAATATAATAAATTTTTGATTGTAATAATTTACATGAGTTAAGAAATTTTATTTTATTAAAAAATATCCGACTATAATAAATATACTAAACTATATACAACGACAACAATCTTAAAAATTTAAAAAAAAAAAATTACATCATTCTCAAAAAATGTGCACGATGCGATGATTTTTATTGCAACACGTGCAAAAGCAGGAAAATGCTGTTCAATATAGGTCATGAAAACATCAAAAAACTAAATTTAGGATATAAAACCTGATTAAACTAGCACTTTTAAAGGAAAGGAGAAGACAAAAATGAAAAAGGTGACATATATAAAGATAAGAAAATTAAAGTCCACACAGTTTTGCCATTTATTGCTTTTTCTCTTTCTTTTTTTTACCGGCAAAAAAAATTTGTATTCTTGTAGTATGTCGTGGTGTAGTTTGCCTTCAAGTTGAACAAGGTCGAATCATGTCAATTCGGATGGAATAGTGTAGATAATTTCTACAATTTTTCAATCTGTTAAAATCACAACGGAGTCACGGAACTGGTTGAGTGACCCAAATAGCCGAAGTTGTCACTTTTTAGTATTTCTGGTATCCCCTTCGACCAGTTTTACTTTCACATAAATCGATTTCACTAATTTAATAACTGTGACATAAAAGTGGAAGAAAGTTGATTTATTTAATGGAGTCATAGGTGCAAGGCGTGTTACTTTGACAAAGGGACTTACAATTTATTTATTTCCTCTAAATTTAAGAAAGTTAGATATTACAGACAAGTACGCGATCCCACAAACGGAAACTACGCTTTCTAAATTTAGTCATTTACAGAGTTGCTGCGATCCGGAAATTTTTTAGCAAAATTGAAAAAAATATATATAGATGGACGTTTTAAGCTATTTGAATATATAAGGCTGAAGTGAGTGATGCAAATTTTTGGAGCGAGAGCCATGATTTGGCTACACCCCGCCTACAGTTTGGTTAAAAGTTTATATAACTTAGTTGAAATTTAATCACTAGGTTAAAATTTATAAGACTTGGTTAAATTCTAAACACAAGGTTGAGTTTGAAGAAACTTAGTTAAAGTCAAAACCAAATTAAAACTAAAGTAATTTGGCTAAAATCAGTACGCAAAAACTGGTCAATTTATTTAAATTTTAACTAAATCAAATTAAAAATCCGATGTCTTTGAGGTAAGGTATTAAGATAGGATGAGGTGTGTCTCCAAGTAAAATTGCTAAACTCGGGAAATCACAATTAAAATACTGTCGTCTTTTAAAAGACTTTTGATTGTATTTTTGTAATAATTAAGTTAGAACTAAATTTAAACATTATTAATAATCTTGAAGAAACTTAAATACCACTTATTGATTTATTTTCAAGTCGCAACAGTTCTGATGTAGCATTAAAATGAGATTCGAATTGAGCTATATCAAAGCCTAAGACCTCCACTGTAGTTCAACTTTCAAAAAACTTACAATTAAGCTTAAATATCCTTTTTCTATTATCGTGTAGAAAAGTTTTATATTATGCAGTGTAAGAAAGTTCAAATTGAACTATATCATAGCATAAAAACACACTGTAATTCACCTATATAAAACTAAAATATTCCTTTTCTGTTATCATGCAAGAAAATTTTATTCCATATAATATGCCAGAGGAAGGTTGTTTCGAATTGAACAAAATCAAATTATTAGACCAAAATTGTAATTCAACTTCCTAAAAAATTTAGAAAAAGAAAACTCTAAAGTTAATCGTATGAAGGTTTTATATCATACAGAAATAAAAGAAGGTCTGCATTGTACTATATATCAAATTACTTAACCAAATTTATTAGTTAGTTTGTAGTTTTGGCACAAGATTCAGAAATGGCGCAACCAAATTTGCAGATTAACTTCCAAAAAAACCTTTTTTTAATAAAAATCTAAGTTTAATCATACTATCATGTAAAAAGATTCAGGTTCGGAGCTATTTCTATTAATTTAGTAACACAGATCAATTTTATACCATAGGGGTACCACAAATCTGCACTATTGTTGATCATTGTGTCGTGTTTTCGAGCAAAGACTTAACACGTACAGGGCGCAAAATATAAAAACTGAACTTATAGATAACTTTTGATTTAATGATTTTATTTTTTTGGTACTAATGCGCATTCTTAATAAACACTCTTAACCATATTTTACAGCTATGCGATGATCAAGAATCAGAATCCGCAATCCTCGAAGCATAAAAATAGTATCTCGAGAAAATATATGCAATTATAAATCTCAATATTTGAAAATCTGAATCTAAAAGTTAAAGAAAACAGAAAATCAAGTACTACCATTCTCTACATTTCAGTTAAAACTGTACATTGTAATACGACGACAAAATAGCATGTAAGTTAAGACAAATCAACTATGTCAAGTAATCTTGATAATTGTCAAGTGTGAACAATGTGCAAAAGTATTCTCAATCAAATAATTAAGAAAAGACAAATCAGTTGCATGCTTTTTAAAGAAAATTCATTTTTTCGTAAATGGCAGCGTCATATTAATTGTGATTCTTGGTTTAATAAATTCAATTTATTAGACTTTTAACCACCACTTTTTCTAAATAATTCGGAGGCTTATTAAATTCACCACTTCGTTTTAATTAAGACATGCAAAGTTTTATAAAAAGCAATCAAACTTAAAAACAATATTTTTATTAAACTGGTATGTAAATATTTCACTTTAGATAATTAATTGAACTTATTATTAAAATTTTTAAAACACGTATCGTTTCGCATAAAATATTTTTTTTTCAGTGATGATATTTCTGAAAACCCTTCTTTCATCACGGAAGTATCTGGTAAACCTTCCCTAAATTTTAAGGATTTGACTTTAGGGAAAAAACTTTATACTAATCACAATTTTATGTGTTAAACAGTTAATAACAGTTTATCTTTAATAACAGTAATTAAAATAACAGTTTATCTTTAAATAATGGTTTGATTTCCATTATTTTAACAAATGCGTTAATTAAAATAACAGTGGACGAACTGAAGTGAATTTCTGAAATATGTGATGCTTTAAGGAAATGAGTTTCCAAAAGCGTGGAAAAAAAAAAGAAGATGAGTTGAAGATGTGACATTCAAAAGAACAATGTTAAACAGAACGTGATGAAAAATAAAACATGAACGTGACAAACGAAGAAGAAAAACATTGAAATTCGGAACAAAATTGTTTGAACATGACCTAAATTCAAAAAGTTTCTCAAAATAGGATATAATTTGCAGTGTATTAGTATCGAATTTAGTTTTTTTTTTTGTACTCAATTTTTCGTTTTTGTACCAAATAGAAATAGCTTCTGGTCAATTTGAAATACAATCAAAATAGTATTTTAGGCAGAGTAAAAACACGTATATTTTGAACAATATAAACATTTTCTGAACAAGAAATTTTAGATTCATTAATTAAATATACAATTCATTTGAATTTTTTATAATATGGAAAACTTACTAAATATATAGTATTTAATAATTAGGTGGGACTTTTTCTGTAAAATGTCTAATATTTCTAACGTTCTATTTATTAACGATTTAGAATATTTAAAAAAAAAAAAAATTATTATTAAGTGGAACTTTTTATCTAAAAGGCTAACATTTCTTAAAAAATTGTTGAAGCATAAAAATAATAAATATTAGTCTATAATTTGATCTATTGACGATTGAATTTTAGCAATATATAGTTTAGAACTTGATTATTAAGTGGAACGTTTTTTATAGAATGCCTAATATATCTTCATTGTTAACGCTAAAAAATTGATTACATACATTGTTCTACTAATGGTTTATAACATTTTATAAATTATATAATCATTGTATTACTATTTTTTTTCCATAGTTAAATAAGTAAGAAATTGAGAATTAAGGGTGGTGCCTTCTTTTGTTAGCCCAAAATATAGTTGTGCATGTTATCAATAGAGGGCAGCACCAAAATTTATTTTTGCCCCCCTTTCTTCATAAGAGGGGTAAAATATAATCATATTTCTAACCAAGATATTCATATATGAATTTTTTAATTTAATTTAAATATCAAGACTGTTAAAACTTTATGGACACTTGAATGAATTTAAGTAAATATTTTATACAGACCAATAGAAAAATTATTTTGAAAAGTTCACATTTGCTTATATTTTGGCTTATTACATGAGTTAAAGTCTTAATTTATAATCCCTATCATAAAAATTGGCTCTTTCCCCCAATAATGAGAATATTTGTTTATATTACTAATATAAAAATAAATAATTAAAATCTCAACTGATAAAAAACAAAAACTATTTCAGTAATCGTTTATGATTTGAATTTATTATCAACGATAAAAGATTTTGTGTTTCAGATAATATATTAATAACTCATAAATGTACATTTGAATCTCAAATAATTATGCTGTTACTTTTAAAAAAAAGGAACAAAAAATATTATAAAATTAGTAGGCTAAATCAAGTAATTTGACAATTTAAAGTGCTTTGAAAATTTTAAAAGTTTAACTACCACTAATAAAATTAAACAAAAAAAAAAAAAAAAAAAAAAAACATCATACCTGTGTGATTAAATGAGCTATCCTATCACACGAGCTTTCATGCAAAAGTCGACTGATTAAAAAAAATAACTTTTCTGAATAGTTATTTATACCTTTCCGATAATATAAGTGAGTTGATTAGAAGTAATAATATATTATCTATATATTTAGTTTTATATCACTGAAAAGTATATCAATAAATCCAAATATTTTACATTTGTTTCAAAGAATATGAAATAAAAATTTTAAAACATACATTTAGATAATGTAAGTTATCTCATTTCGTAAAGAATTCTTAGTTTATCATCTATAACTCGAGCTTTAGTTTGATTTCACTTTGAGGTATTATCCATGGAATATCCTAGAAAATATAATATTTAATATATTTGAATTCGACTTACCATAAGCTGCTAGTGCCACCAATAATAGTGAAATAATAGTCTTCATGATTATTTTGTTTTGAAAAATTTAATTGATTTTTCCCTGGGTGTTGCAAGAGAAGCGTGTGAGACCCAAGCAAAGGAGCAAATGGAAAAATCGTCTGTCCTGGACGAGAGTTCGTAGCGAAAATGTGGCCACATTCTGGTAGCAGACAGTTTTTGTAGCGGCTCAACTTCCAGCCATTCACTGCGACCGTGACCTAGCCTCGCACCAGCGCACCGAAGAACTGGCCTCAAAGCATAATAGAAAAATGTCGCTTTTTGGTCTTTTTCTTCCTTTTCCTCGGAAATAATCAAGCCGGGATTTTGCGTTTCTTTATTCATTCATTTCAAAAAAATTTTAAATTCCATCTTTATTTTGAATGATAGTTTTCAAAGCCGATGAGCAGACATGCCTTTGGAGAAACTATTTTTATGGCATTGTTCGTTAGAGTTCGCTGGTCAACTTTTACTATACACTACCGCCCTGTTTTGATTTATCAAAAATAGTCTACTATTAAAACAGTAAAAAGAGGTATTTTTAAAAGATACTGCCGATCGGGTATGAGACATGCTTTATTTGAAACATATGGAAGAAAATGTTTTGACTTTTCGTATTTTCAGACCAATATATTTTAAATGAGAACGGGCTGAATTTTTTTTAGAATCGTAGATAAATTTCAAAATTATTGCATACTTTGATGTGTGCATATTTCTTCTAGATCAGAAGTTAACTTTTAAAAAAAATTTCCAGCAATCTTGGGAAAAGTTAGTTACAATTCTCTGATAGAATTTTTTAAAATCCATAAGTTATCGAAACTATACATTATTTCGAATTTGCAACGGCTTATTATTATTATTTTCTTTTTATGGGGCTTATTTTACTATTGGCAGTGATTAATTTAATTTAATCAATATTAAAAAAAAAAATTTCTGATTGAGATTTTTTTGCGCAATGCGCAAAATATTTGGACCACCCTGAATAACGTTTGATCTAATGATCGGATTTTCACGTTTTAAGACCTCAAATACGCTAATTAATAAGTGCAAACCGATATTTTAAGTTACGAAATCCGACACAAAAACGTTATTTCTCTGATAAACATACCCTTTACACGACGGATTCGAAATTCTGACCCCCAAAATAAAGGGAATAGTCGCAATCTGAGAAATATGGTCCCAATAATTTGGTCAGGAGAACGCTTCAAAGTTAGGACCCCTTAATATTTATTCTACTTTTTGCGTATATATCTCCAGAACTTTTTAAACAAATTGAAAATTTTTTTCACTCAATTATAAAATTCGTTTAACTCAAGAGCTGTCCAAAAATAACTTTTAGTAAATATTTATTTATTCGGTCGAATGGTTCCTGAGAAATCTAATTTTAAGTATCTGACTTTTTTGATTGGTTGGTAGGTTGATAAGAGTACAAGAGCCAGACATGGCTATACTGCGCCAGCCTCTAGGTTAAAAAAATACTTTCTTTTTAAAGCAGATAGTATAGTCCTATTTTTTTGACAAACGTATTAAGATTGTGATGTATAGGGTCACCGAGTAAGGATTTAAGATCAGGGACTTTTTTGAAATTCAATTTCTCAGGAACTATTAGACCGATTTTGCTCAAATTTTGTATTAAGCTATATAAAATTAATTTCTTTAAAATGCTGCAAAAAATTGTATACCTTACGAATCAAAATTTTTTCAACCATTCTTAAATGAATCACTAAAAAATAATAGACATTTACTAAAAGTTATTTATGGCATGTAATTATCTTAGGATAAACAAATTTTATGATTGTGTGTAAAATTTTTTTAATTCGCTTAAAACGTTCTCGAGTTTTAGCAAAATACGCAAAAAGTAAAATTATCATTAAGGGGTCCAAACTTTGGAGTGCTCTCCACACCAAACTATTGGGACCATATTCCCCAGATTACGGCTACCCCCTATATTTGGGGAGGGGGATCAGAAATCCAATTCGTTTAAGAAAAGATATGTTTATTCAGAGAAAGTACGTTTTTGTGTCTGATTTTGTAACTAAAATATCGTTTGCATTTATTAATTAGCATAGTTGAGGTCACCCCTTCGAATCATTCAAAAAATTTCTTAGAACTCGAAGATTCGAACATTAGATAAAAAGTTTTTCAGAGTAATCCTTTATTTACTTATTTTTTTTTTTTTTTTTTGGCGACTGTACATAATCATTGACACGCGTCTGCTCACATCAGCAAAATGCAATGCTAAATAAGCAGTTTAAACGCAAGTACAAATTTTGCGGTAAATACTAAAATATATAAACTAATTACTTTAACCTTAATTTAAGAGTTAAAACTCAATTTCGGCAAATTTTGAGAATTGTAAAATGTAAGCAACTTAGTCTAAATAATGAGATATTTGAAAATAATTTATTTATTTTTTTAAACGAATAGTGGTACACCACGATTTTATTTTTTACATTTATACAGCAGCATAGCATTTATCTGCAACAGGACTGTTACTTATTCGGAAAATATGTAAAAACAAGCTAGATTAAATTGCTTTAGAAACAATTTTTTTTCTCTTTTCATACAACCATGTAATCGTGAATGTGTTGCAACTTTATGAGCAGAAGTCTATTAACGTAAAAATTCTGGTATATATAAATTAATTTAACCTCTTCAGACCCAATGTATCACCAACTTGGGAAAAATTATAGAGTGGTGACGAACTTTTCTCAAGAATGCAGAAAATTTCATTAACTTTACTTCCAATTAATTTTATAAGATCAGTTCTGAATTTTTCAACTAACACTAAACGAAATGAAATTATTTTTCAGCAGATATGAATACTTTAAAGTATGTATATTTTTCAAAATATAGCTACCACTTTAACAAATTGATAATATCAGGTCTGAAGAGGATAAGTCGGATAAATCTGTATCAAGAAAGTAAAAGGCTACTTGAAATTGCAATTTTTTTCAAAATCAAATGTTGTTGTCTAATTTGAAGGAAAACATTAAAAAATTAGTGATATTTAATATCAAACACATTGACATATTGACAAACACAAACATATTGACATTTTAATAATCCAGAATTAAAATAATTTTACATATCAATAATCAACCATTAATTATGTTCTTAAGTTCTGATAAAAGTTTATAACCAAAAAATTCTATCTGTTTAATTTATTTATATGTTTAAGTTTACTACCACTAGGAAAAAATTGCTGAAAGTTTAAGTAATGTTGGAGGGTTTATGTGCCATTATTTTTGAAAGTGATATGAGTCAATTTTGAGCTAAAAAGTCACTGATTTATTAGTACATATTAGTATTTTAATTTTACCATTATTTTTATTTTATTTTTGCATTTTCATGTTTCATCAAATTATAAAGTTAAAAACATCATACAAATCGATTAAATTTAACCAATATTTCTAAATTCATTACAGCACAAACCCTTAAAAGCCTCAGACTTATATCGCTTTCCAAATCCACTTTCAAAAATAACGACATATATATGCAAAACTTTCGGAATCCACTGATGAGAAATATTAAATAAAATATTTTTGAAAATACCATAAATGTAACATCTTGCTAACATTACGATAGTCAATACTCATCATAGGAGAAGAGTAAGAGGAAAATCATGTAAACGAGCTCCTTTTTTTCACATTTACTGCTAAAAGACCATCCATTTTCCAGTGTAGAAGCGAAACAATGATATTGATGATTACATTTTCGACATTCACCAAAGCGACTATGTAAATGTCATCTATTACCAGAGGAAGTTGACATTCACCGAATTTCAGAGATTCACGATAACGTAAAAAATAAAAATTCATGTTACTTTTGACCTAAGGGAAGGAAAAAAAAAAGAATTTTTTTTTACACATTTTCAAAGAAATCAAGGTTGGGTAGTTATCGTTTTTGCTATCATATTATCCTGTTTTCTTCTAGTACATCAATGTTCAAGCAATAAAATAGTAATAAGTAAAATAAATTCTATACATAATATTTGGTTTAGGGATAACTGGTACTTTTAATTCAAAGAAAACAAAAATTATAAACATGTTATAGCATGCTATGTTAGGGACACTGAGTTTTGTGATGAATTGCAAAGCCACGGATAGAAAAAGATAATAAAATTACTGTTTGAAATATGAACAGTAGTATAAAATAGTAATATCCGTGTATTTTTTCAAATAATATGTATAAATAATGTTTCTAGTTTTGTATTTTCGCACAAGCAAATTAAAAATCATCGAGTTTTATTTATTTTGTTGTTATCTACTTTCTGCTATATCAACTGAAGAAATATTATTTTTAAATATTTTAAAAGTGCAGTGACCTGTCAAATTCAAATTCCATCGGCAATATAAAAAAAAAAAATGAAATAAAATAATAATCGATACTAAAAAATGAACTTCTATATTGTGGAATTTTAATAACCAAATAACCATCCTTTAATGCAAAGTCACTTCCGACATTTTAATGACCTATTTCGGTACAGCGGAGCAATACTCTCAGGCGTTTACCTTTTTGAAGGCTAGCTTACAGGTGTTATCGAAAAATCGAGCACATTCAACAAAAACAAACATCGGAAGCAATTACTTTGAATGATGACATTCAGCTAATCTGTCCTCCAATCATTAGAAATATCCCCACAAAAATGCAAAGTGTGGTCACTTTTTTCCGGGTTGTGAAAAAGTGACCACTTTCACTAATTCTTGCCATGGAATCGAAGGTCAAAATCGGCACACTTTCCTGACCTTAGAATGATCGAAATTATTTCAATTCCGCGTTGAATTTGCGTACAAGGGTATCAAACCTGATACACATGACAAAATTTATAGACGCCCTGAAGGCATAATCTTTGGCATCAATTTCTGAACTTTGTAGAAAGTGGAGCTAGTTTGTGACAGTTGATTTTTTTTTTTTTTTCAATTGCAGATTAGATTGTACCCTTTCTCTTTAAGATAACTTGCTATGGAGTATCAGAAAGTGAAAGAGAGTATGTAATTCACAATTTACATAATTTGATAACGGTTGGGTGAGTTTTGTGGAATTTAGACTAATCTTCATACAAATTCATACGGCGAGATTCATTTGGCGAGATTAAATAATGATAAAAGTAATAATTTCTCCCCTCTTTATCATTTGCGTGAATTATGATTTGAAATTTCAATGTGACGATCCTTATATTTGTTGAAGTTCTTTTATATTAGCGTGATTTTCGCGAGTGGTAAAAATAGAAATCTACTTATCTATGAATTTTAAATTTGACTAAAAAATGGACTAAATAAATTGTTATCTTATTCAGAAATGGTACATACGAATTAATTATATTTATTGATTTAAAGGGAACGTATATTTATATTCTTCTTATCAAATGTGATGTATGATTTGATTGATTGAAATTTCATTTTCTTTTATGCGATTTATTTTACTTTTATTTTAATTTGTATTTATTTCCCGATTTTCGAAATATTGAAAAAAATGTAACTGATATGTTTCATTAGAGTTATATTTTTATGTTAATTTATGGGTACTTCTCATTTTTATAAAATATATATATCACTTTTACAACTGCTTAAAAAAAGGAAATTATTCTTGTAAAATCTCCAAATATTAAATAAAAGTTTATAAATGTTTGATACATCCTTTAATTCTTGTGGAAAATGTTAAAGGCACTTACTTTGAAATATAAGTAAAAAAAAAAAGAAGAAAGAAAGCATGCCATGGAAAATGAAGCAATAAAAATATTATAGTGTTTATCGTTTTGGCAACAAATTCAATTTTAAAACGCCCATCTAATTTGAAAACGATTTTTATATATTCTAAATATACTGCGTAAAAAAATTATTCCCGAATTCCATTAGAGGATTTTGTAAATAAATTTTTTCTATAGGCAGCGAACTAAAATGGAAAAGAAATGGAATGTTTATAAAACGTTAATCAGAACTCATCACTTTGTCTATGTGACACTTCACATATATTGTTAAATTGTTTATATCTAACAATAAAAAAATTCTTTAAATTCTAATAAATAAGGATGAATTAATTATACATTACCATTTCTGCCATTAGGAAGTAAAAAAGTATTTAAGTACGTAGTATTTGGAAGGTATGCATAAAGCCTTTTATCACATTTTATCTTAATAAATAAAACCCTTCCTGGCAACTAGATAATATGCGTAACGCATAATTAGAAAAATGCTTGTGCACATTTAATTTGCTTGTATCTTACATTCTTTAAATTAAAAAAAAAAATTATAATAATTTTCTTTCAAACATTGGAGCTTTTTAGTATGATATTAGAACTGAATATATTACCTGATCGGAAAAATATTTTTTATTGAGATCCTGTTACATCTCTTCCTCATTGGAATATTAATATTTAAAAAAAAATTATGTTTTTGCTACGTTTAGTAAAAATATCTAATTTTTAACTGTAATTTTTCAAATTCAAATGCAAGGAATTCAAAATTTAGATTTTTATCTAATAGCCATTTTTGTATGATAAAATACATATCGTAAACAATTTCTTTAAAGAACGATTTTTTTAAATCAATTTTCTAAATTTTTTTAGCGTTGATAGTGTTAGCAAGGGAAAGAAAGTGGTTGTGAAGCCACTTTTTACGAATTCTATGGCACTTCCACTTTTTACGAAGCACTTACATTGTTTTTTCAATAGTACGACAGTGTGGTTCATGCGGGTTCGATTCCCAGCGATGTCTGGTCGATACGAATTCCACAACTGGCTCGTACCAACCACAGTACTGACACAAAATACCTTCACTGGTAGACGGATCATGGGTTAGAGTCTCCTTGCTGCCAGGCTAACCGTGGGACGTTTACGTGGATTTCCTCTTTATGTGACGCAAATGCGGGTTAATTCCATCAAAAAGTCCACCACAAAGTAAATATATAGGGTTGGACAAATATATCACTGGTTCAAAACTAAAACGACACTTCTGCACTCACTTCTCATTCAAATAACATGAAAAGTGAGTGCAGAAGTGTCGTTTTAGTTTTAAACCATCGGTATGTAAACAATCTTTCTTTTGGCAGGTATAGTACGGCTTTCATGAGAACTCCTCCAGACACCCGTCTCGCATCGTGGCGGGTACTATGGTTACGAGGAAAGGTCACTTCGAATAGGAGTGTGGGGTGAATAGTTTTGTCTTAATCTTAGCGTAGGTCGTCGTAAGTAAACCAATCGACATCTTCTTTCCTCCATTTCACCCCCATTAGAAATGTGCTCTCGTTTGCCCTCTCTCTCGTGTGCCCATAGCAGCAGGCAGCTCCAGACTTTAAGTCTGGAGGAATTCTCCTCAATGCTGCACTATAAATGTTTTAAATGATTTTACATGGCAAAACTGTTTGAAATATTAGGATAGATCAAAATGAAGAGAGGAGTCATCTCACTTGATTTAATACCAGCAATTTCGAAATCGTTACACGTATTGCAATATTTCTCTTACAATGTTGTTGTTTTTTAAATTGTAGTGGTATAGAAAAAGAAAAAAAAGGTTTTACTTCCTTACGTCTATTTTGGTGGATGCAAATTTTACATGGGTAAGAAGGACCCAGCTTCAAGCATAATCTTTCAAATTGTACCATCACTTAAACGGGACTAACCACGTAACGGGGGCCACGTAAAATCTCCCAAGACATTTGCTGCTAAAAGAAAAATTGTTTACATAAACTTAGTATAGAAGTGTTTCGATATGTTCGTTCATCTCCTGTGTTTAGATGTTAAAACTGACTAACCTAATTTCTAAAATAAACTGGAATTGAGTCCTTTAAAATTTTTCTAATAACCTTATGGAACATTTGTCACCGTTTCTTAAATTTTACTAGAATAAAGCCACACTGATTAAAATAAATAAGAACAACTTGAAAGTTTTAAAATTCAATTGATTAATTACTGCTGAGTATTGGTCACCATTTATTACATTTTTAAACGTATTGTCCATCCCTATGATAGACAAATCTATGTTTCAATATTCCATTCTTCATTTAATAAATATTTTTTCAAATCATTACCTATTTGAATGGTTAACCGGGCTCCTGAGTCCGCATGCGGCCCTTTTTCCATTCACTAGGGTCCTTGAGAAGACGCATTTATGGTGGTGGAATGTAAATGGGGTAAAAGGAAAGAATATGAGTTGAGAAATTAAGTTTTTTCTCATTTTTAAAATCATCTTTTATACTTGGTTGCCTTATACTGGTATTTTATCCCCTTGCTTGATTTTACTTTTCTATGGTTTATTTACTGTGGATTTAATTTTGTAGTTGCCGCTCAACCCACTTTTAGTGGTGAATTATTGTGTAACTTGTTTGTTTGTATCATTGCCTATTTGTTTGTATAATTGCCTATATTTTATGTGAAACTTAATCTTTTTTAAATTGGGAATTTAAAAAATTACTCCGTATGTCCTATTTAGGGCAGGTGAGTTATTTTATTTTATTATGAGTTGAGAAGAACATGTTGAAAAATTAAAAATGGATGTTGAGAGCTTGAATAAAAGTCAACTTGAATGTAGATACTTGTATGATGAGCGTGAATGAAGCGTCTATACAATAGTATGGGTCCTTGTCTTCCATCAGGTTCTGAAAAATATTAAAGTTGGCCTTCTCATAAAATTTAACATTGAGTTTGGCTGTCTTTTGTGTCCATTTAAAGGTCTCTGTACTGTGTCGTGTCTTATGAACCATCTTGCTATTTAGTATATTTTCTGTAGTGTTTCATTTTGGCAGACTGTAAATTTATTTAGTGAGGTTGGTTTTACATTGGTCCAGTCAGATGAGGCATATGTGAGAATAGGTCATATCTTTTAAGTTTCAATTCCATGTTAAACTCGAAGAGAAGCACCTGAAGTTTGCTACAAGCTGTTTGGGCTTTACATATAACACTTTTACTGAGGTCCTTCTAGTTTTAAAAAAGATTAAATTACTCCAAGGTTATTTCGATTCTTTACTTACTTACTTTATTTAACAAAAAGCTGGGCACCTGGGCCGCGCAGAAGACCCATATCCCATTCATCGTGAAATTACAGAAAAATTAAAAAATATAAACAGTTTGTATACAGAGTCTCAGGGGTGCCTGATATTGTAGAGCAAGCACCTTGCTTGTTTAAATGAAAAGAAAGTGAAAATAATTCTAAGCAACTTGCTATAGTAAAGATGGCTGTGTATTTATTGTCCACATGAGGTGTTATTTCGATTCGCCGACAGTTCGGATGGCTTCGTTAAAAATAGTTATTTGATTTATTGGTAGGACGTTTTTTTTTTTTTTTTTTTCTTATTTTCTTCTCTACTGGTACTATGTTGTATTAGTTTACTAAACGTTTTAATTTTACCGAACGAAAAGAAAAATTGAAATGATTTCATTACCGTTTGTTGTCTTTTCCGCATAAATATGATAGGCATACAAGTTATATATATATATATATAGTAAATACGATCTTACAACCTTCCACATTTAACAATGATTCCATATTGTTACAGGAAATGGTGATGGGAGAGCACTTTCCGTAAATAACGCGAAAAAAATTACCCCAAGGACAATTACAAGGAACAAATAATGAATTATTTCACACTTAACGGTCCGTAAATCCTACTTTTAAAATGCAGAATTCCTTACATAAAATAAAAGAATCTTCTAATGTATAGAGAGAATAACAATGGCTTTACTAAATAATGAGGTAATTGACTTTACATATAACGTCTTAACGTCACGTTAAAACGACGCTGACTTTGACCTAAAAATTAAGCAGTTCTTGACCAACTCGTGAACACCATTGTATTTACCTTTTAGACAACAGTAGTAAATACTCACAACAACGTTCCAAATTTTATGATTCTGGCATTCCAAGTACGGATATTTTGTTTTCCGCTTTTCTTTTGCACAATAAAAAAATGTTTTATTTTACGACCCCGTCTAGGTGCCAAATGTCATGTAGCATTGACCGCAAAATCGGTCTACAACACCTTACGTGATGGACATTGCGAATAAAAAAATGAATTTACATCATGTTATCTAGTCGTGTGTTTATGTAATATATTAGAAATGTAACATTAACGTGCCAGATTGTATCGTTTTTATATGAAATAAAAAAAAAGGTTACGCATTCATATCCTCTTAATTGTCATATTTTTATGAGTATCAATTATTTATTTATTTTTGAATTTACAATTGCTAGGGGGGCTTTGGCACACCAACTTTCAGAAATAATTCGCATTCATTTTTGTTTATTTAAACAAATTGTTACTTCTAAATTTAAAATTATACAATTATAAGTTCACATGTTTTGTATTAAGCCTTTAATGGGCCATTTATTTCTAGCTAAGGCAAATTAAAATATTTTTGGGATTGTAATTGTCATTAGAAAAAACTCATATTCCTTGTTAGATAAAAATTATTTTAAATTTCAACAAATTTTTTTTAGATGTAAGTAGTAAGTATATTTACCACGGTCCATTAGGTGTTGTAAAAAGTAAGGAACGCACCAACTTTTATTTATTGTTTACAAAATAAATTTTATAAATACTAACCACGAAAGAAATTATACATTATATAATTTTTCATACGTTTTTTTTTAAAAACTGGCATAGGGTCCCCGTTTTTATCCAAACGTACTTCATCAGAGTTGAAGTTATTAGCAAATGGAAATACAAATTAAAAGTGATAAAGTAGTTTACCATGGACATAAAATTCATACTCAGTATACTTACTACGGTCAGAATTACTAAACAGTATACTCAGTACTCTCAGTATACTTACTAAACAGAATTAGTTCCACAGATTTAATTTCTGATTCCATTGGGATAAAATTTAAACCAAATTATTTTCCTCGATTACCATCGAAATTTCTTCTGCACACTTGTTCATGAAATTTTTAGTAAATTTTTGGTTACTATAAAAATTCGTTAAATATTTTCGCAAGCAAAATACCTCTCAGTATTTTTAACATTGTTATAATACTGAGTAATAAACTATATATATATTTCTCTTACACGGCACCAAAAAAAAGCCTCATTACTACTTCCCGAATGGCAACGTTAGAAAATCGACCAATGATTGCATCTAAAAATGTCACATGCCAAATCTAGCTGAGGTGGCTCAACATATAGCGCTTTTAAAAACGGAAACAATAACCAGAGTGAGCATTATCAGGTTGTTCAATTCAGCTACGGCAAAAATAAAAATAAACAACTTAAAAAATAAAAATGCTGTTGCCAGCCATAGAATTTTTCTAAAGTTAACTTAGCAACATAAATCAAAATTATGATACCTGAGCGCTTGACGTAACAAATCCTTCAATTCTATAAGTGTTGTATCGCCAAATGCCCAAATTAACAATTGCAATTTCAAATTAATATTGAAATGTACAGGTTTAGAATTTTCTACAGTGAAAAGTTTTCGGAACTTCAGTATTCAAAAAAGTATACAAAAGCTAGACGTTAAGAACGTATCCAATGAGCGAGCAAAGCGAGCAATTGATTGCGAAGCAATCCGAAATGAACTGCGAAAGCAGTTCCGGGGGTTGGTGAGCGCCAGCGAGCAGGGGGCGAAGCCTCCTAGTTTTAAATAGTTCTTTTGTATTCATTATTTTACCTGCATACGTTGAACACAGTTTTAGAAAAAAATTTATTTTCAAAGTAAATATAAGCCAGTGTAAAGAAATTATAAATTTTTTACCGTTAATTAATTGTAAAACTGTGAATAAGCATTAATTATGAAATTTTGTATAGCAATGTAATATTATGCGATTACTTCATACTATTATAAATAAACCACTTTACTTTTAATCTTCTCAAATAAAGAATAATATTTAAAAAAATATGATTAAATAAAGAATAAATAAATAATAGAATAATTGAATTTTTAAATAAAGAAGAAATAAATATTTTACAGTTAAATACCGTTAAAATTTTTATGAATTTTATGCTAATAACAGCCAAAGATATCGGACAGTATTCATCAAAAGATTTTTATGTATAGTTAGATTTATACACCTGTCAAACTAATTTTAAAAATTTTCGGTGAGTTTTTCAATCTGAATATCGCTCAATATGCGTGTTTACAAAAATGGTCACAGCAAAAAAAAGCGCTTTTACAGATTTCATCAATAATTTAACCACTGAATGAGGAATTGCGTGTTTACTTTTCTTAACTTATTTCAACACTAAGCAAAAATCATTAAGGGGCTAAGTCCCGGACTTTGGGGTATGAGTGGCTAAATATATAAAAGGTGTAACTTTTCAGGCGATATCTTCGTATTCAGAATTTAGAGGGAAAAAAGAACTCATTGAAGAGGTTTGATAAATGGAGGCAAATGCTTCGTCCATTTTCGTAAACACACATTTTGAGTTATGCCCAGATTTAAAACTCACAGACGGAATCCACTCTTTTCGTATTTATAATTGTAAATTTAATATTTTTGGGAATATATATATTTAACAAGCTGAATGTTTTTTAATTAAAACTTTATATAATTGTAAGACTGCAAATTTTGCATAATCTCGTTGCAGGAAAGTAACGTAGCACTAATTCGTGTATGGCTTCTAGCCTGTGGATCAAAGTCACAATATAGTCTTTATTATCCAAATAAAATACATATTGTAAATCCAATACATCAATGCAATGCATAAATTAATAACTTTTAAAAATGCACTTTAACCCAACACTTAATTACCCTGTTTTAACTTAAAACTCTTCAGGATCCAAATATATATATATATATATATATATATATATATATATATATATATATATATATATATATATATATATATATATATATATATATATATATATATATATATAAAATTTATTTATTATTTAAAATTTATGCTGGTACGACTGTTCCTTTTCACTACTACAAATAACATTTTTTCAATTATCTGTTAAAAAAAAAAAAAAAACAACTATATACAATGACAATAATAAAAACATGATAATACACTTTATCTGTTTAGGCAACTAAACAGAAAGAAAAATGAAACATATTTTTATAACTAATCTACTAAATATTTCATAAATTTTTCACACAAAAATATACATAATTTTTATGGAAACGAACTGGACAACAAGTGTCTTTAATCAGAATTTAAGATTCTGTATGGTTAAAGGGGTTATTTACTTTATGAAAATTTGTATTCCCCGTTAAAATGGAGGAAAACAGAATTTCATGAAGCACAGTGATATTGAGAGATCCAGACGGGTCAATCCAAAAATATTTTATAATACTTTTCTCAACTTGTTGAGAAAAAAAAAGTTCAACTTTCATCGCCCTCACATCCAATTGATGTTGAGGTAAATCTCCACACGCGATTCGGATCTCCCAAAAAAAATATAGGGTGTACTTCTTCCATTGAAGAAAGTAACATATTTTGTTTTGTACCCTAGTCATGATTTAATTTCAACATTTGTGGGTTGTTGTATTTCCTGAGATTTGATACATGTACTATTTCAAAATTTTGTTTACTTAAAATTTTCTTTCTATTTATTTTGTAATTAGCTTCTGAAATTTTTTGAAGAATTTTATACGGTCCACTAAAAGGAGGTGACAACTTCCTCGTATTAGGATAAGTAAATTCTTCAAACATAACTAATTCGTCAGTTTTAAAGTCTATATCTTAAAATCTAGCATCATAGTAAATTTTATTTCTTTCATGAAATTCTTTAGTTCTTTGAATTGCTATTTTTTTAGCTTCCTCAACAGGTGGATAGATTTCTTCATTTAAAGGATTTTCATAGGGGAGTCTACCATGCATGAGGTATGCAGGTGGAAATTTTGTCACAGAATGGGGAGTTAAGTTATAAGTATTAACTATATCTTTTAACAAAGTAGGCCATGGAGTTTTAGTAGGTTTCTCATTGATTTTACACTTTAAACGTGTAATTATTGTTTGACCAAGGCGTTCTACCTTGCCATTAGACTGCGGATGATGCGCAGTTGTCAATAATTGTTGAATCTTATTATGTTTCAAAAATTTTTTAAAATGAGAAGACGTAAAGGCGGCGTTTCGATCACTCAACAAGGATTTAGGTATTTGATTTTGAAAAATTTGATGTAAAAAATTAGTATACGTTTCTGAACTAATGGATTTTGACGCAAAAGCCCAAATGTATCTTGTTAGGTGGTCAATAATTAAAGTTAAATATTTTTTTGTTGAATTATAATAATTCAATCCACCAACACTATCTATTGCTATTAAGTCAAAAGACTGATTCACAGGGGGTAAGGATTGTAATAATCCAAATCTTTTTTGTCGCGGTTTTTTATTTAATTGGCACGTATGACAATGTTTACAAAATTTTGTTATATCTGATGTTATGTTATTCCAATAATAAACAGGGGTTATTAAGTTAATCATTTTCTGCACTCCTGGATGGTTAAATTTATCATGAGTAATTTGCAGAAGTTTTAATCTCAACGAAAATGGAACAACTATTTTAGTAAAATTTTTCTTACGTATACATAAAACATCATTGATATCAACAAAATTACCTTGTAAGTTATCTTTCCTTTGAGCTTCAATTATTTCATTCAATTTTAACATATGTGAAACATGAACATTATTTTTACTATTACATTTGACAAGTGAATGTGTTGCATCTCTTGAAAGCCAATCTGCTTCAAAATTAGTAGAACCTTTTGTGTATTTAATATCATATTCATACATACTTAACAATAATGACCATCTAAACAATCTACCTTTTAAATTTTTAACATTTTTTAGCCAAACCAAAGCAGCATGGTCAGTATGTATGGTGAATTTCTGGCCAAACAGGTAATGATGGAATTTATTTAGAGAATCGACTATAGCAAGACATTCAAGTTCTGTAATTGCATAATTTTTTTCATAGTCTCTTAAGGAGCGAGAATGAAAAGCTACAGGATGCAATACACCACATTCATCTGTCTGTTTTAACACAGCTCCAATTCCAATTAACGATGCATCAACAAAAAGATGACATTCATGAATAGGATTAAAAATTTTCAAAATTGGTTTACAAATAATAGCATTTTTTAACAGTTCAAAAGATTGTTGACATTTTTCTGACCACACCCATTTTACATCTTTCTTTAACAAGTTGTTTAAAGGATGTCGAATATTTGCATAACCATCAATAAATTTATTGTAAACATTTATTGATCCAAGAAATCTTTGCAATGATTTTACATTTTTAGGGGGCATTAATTTTTTAATCACCTCAATATTATGGTTATCGGGTGAGACAATCCCATTGCTTATTTCATATCCTAAAAATTCCATTTGTTTTTGCAAAAATGAACATTTTGAAAATTTTAATTTCAAGTTTTCTTGTTTACAAATATCGAAAATCTTTTTAAGATGGGTTAAATGTTCATCATAAGAATTAGAAAATATAATAATATCATCAAAATAGTTCGTAGCAAATTTAATTTTATGTTTATTTAAAATTCTACGAATTGTTCGTTGAAAAATGCTTGGTGCATTCTTCCAGCCAAAAGGTAATCTTAAGTATTCAAATAGACCGTTGTGAGTAGCGAATGCTAATTTCTCAGTGTCATCAGGATGAATACGAACATGATGATATCCCTGTGATAAATCTATTTTAGAAAAATAACTACTATTAGACAATTTTTCAATTAAAGACTGTATTAAAGGTAGAGGTTCAGAATCTGTTTTTGTAATTTGGTTTAATTTCCTAAAGTCAATACATAAACGACTCTTTTTATTTTCATCTTTTTTAAAGACTAAAGTTACAGGGGCAGCATAAGGGGATGAACTTTCTTTTATAATGTTATTTTTTAACAATTCCTCTATTTGTAAATCAAATTCCTGTTGTTGTTTTGGGGATGTTTTGTACTGCCTTAGAGATATAGGTAAATCTGAGGTTAACCTGACTCTTTGTGGTTCCATTCTGATTTCTCCAACGTCGTGTTTATGTTTTGCAAAAATATCATCATAACTTTTTAAAATTTCTTTTGAGTCCTCATTTTGTATTTTGTTCTCATTTTTTATTCTTTCGTCGATATTGACCTGATAATGTGTGCACACATTACCTAGTACTATCTTCGAATCATTTGATATTTTTGGACCTTCTTTCTTTTTCCTATTTTTCCTTTTCTTTTTGTTATCCTTAACATTATCTTTTTCAATGTTTACTTTTACTGAAACATCTTTAACTTTTATTTTTTCAAAATGTTTACTTTTATTGAAACATCTTAAACTTCTATTTATTTCAAAATGTTTACTTTTATTGAAACATCTTAAACTTCTATTTTTTTCAAAATGTTTACTTTTATTGAAACATCTTAAACTTCTATTTTTTTCACCATTTTTAACCCTAACACTTTGAAAATTTTGCTGTCTAATGTGCAAAGATAAGTTGTCACTGTTAGAATTAGCAGAGGTGATCAATCTCTTACCAAATTGAGTAACAACTGGCCCGACACAGTCAATAGACAAACAAAAATCCTTGCAAGTCTGCAACCCTAGTAAAGCATATGGTAAATCAGTATCAATTATAAAAAACTTAGCTGATTTAATAATTTCGCCTATCTTAAGGGGAAACTCACAAATTTTGTTAAGTGTTAATTGTCCTTTCGTTTGGATAACATTTAATTCCTCACATTTTTTAATAGGAATTTTTAGTTTTGACACAAGGTCTTTTGGTATTATATTCAATGTTGACCCGGTATCAACATTCAATAATATCTCTTTTTTTACATTTTCATTTTGTTTTGGTTTTGGACGTCCATTTAAGTATTTTTTTTCCACTTTATATCCATTTAGGTATTTATTTTCCACTTTATATCCATTTAGGTATTTATTTTCCACTTGATATCCGGATATTATTAATTGCTATTGTTTATTTGTCATATTTTGAACGTTCATTTCAACAACATTAGGGTTGTTTACACACGAGGAGCCCATGTGAAACTGATTCAAAAGTCCTTTCTTCGAACAGTATTTACACTGATTTATTGGGATCTCCTGTGTTGTATGATGTATTTTGGGTTTTGTCACATTCGGGGTTACACTTTTATTTTTAGGACAAGCCGGAGCTTTATGTCCTGGTGCATTACATTTAAAGCACCTAATGTCATATTTAGGGTTTTCCATTTTCTTCATGTATGGTCCCTTGTTATTTTGAAATTTATTTTTATCTAAGTCACTTTTAATTTTTTCATAGATTTTAAGTTTTTGTTTAAATTCAAAAAGATTATTGGCTCCATAAAGAATTGATTTATTATTTGTTTGGTCTGGTATTCCTTGAATCATGTAAGTGATTAGAGCTAAGTCATCAATATCACTTTGAGTGGCTATTTCTTTCATTTTAAGGAAATACTCTTGAAGAGTTTCATTATATCTTTGCTTTCTTTTTTGCAACATTGCATGTATTTCTGCACTATTACAATCAAATCCAAACTCTTCAAGCAAAAGATTTTTTAATTTTTCATATGAATTTAAACAACTTTCACTTCTTATTAATGTTAAGGCATTACCCTTTAAACATCTTTTCGCAAATAAAAATTTTTGCATATCAGATAATTTAAATAAATTGGAATGAGTTTCAAAATTTTCAAACCAAGAATTAATATTTTCGTGTTTTTCTCCTTTAAACATAGGAGTAACTGCTTCAATATCCGAAAAATTGAAAGTATTACAAATTTCTTTTAGTTTTGTTTTTTGTTTGAAAAGCTGAAAAATTTTGAATTTTGTTTGCCGTCACAGATTTAATTGACGTTTGAAACACATTTATTTCCCTCAAAAACATTTTAAATTGCATAAAAATACACTATTATATAATATTTTTAAAGAAAAGCAATCTAAACACAAGAAATGCAATCTAACTATTCATAATATAACATACTCAGTTATTCATAATTTATAAAGAAAAAGCAATATAAAACAAGAAATGCACTTTAACTCTTAATAAAATTCTATTGATTAAATTTCATTATAAAAGTTTACAGCACTTTCATATCCAATATCAATAAACTATTTAATCATGCTAGTGAGAAAGAAAAATAAGAGGATAAAAAAAAATATATATCTACAGTACTTTCTTTTCTTTTTTGCTAACCTTTTTTTTTTTTTTTTTTCGGCGTTCATGACTTTTTATGTTGAAGAGAAACAAAAAATATATCATTGCACTTCATGAATATTCATGATTAAGATTCACGCACATTCACTTTTGTTTTCTTTTTTCATTTGCCAAATTTTTCTCCCACTTTCATGAGAAAGGAACTTTTAAGAAAGAAGCAAAAAGCTTCTCTCTAAATTTAATATAAATCGCGCACATTCACTTTTCTTTTCACAATTTGAGCACTACGGAATTGTAGGGTCATCGGTCATTTCCAGATTGGACACTGTAGGGTCATCTCGATCAACACTATGGGTTTCAGAGAGGCATGTGACGAGCTCGAGCCAACGTCAGCATTCTCACAGCGATGAAGGTACGGGTAGTTAAATCAATCCTTCCTTCCTTCATTCTTTCTTTCACTGCAGAATAGGCAACTTTCGTCCTTCGTCCCCCGGGATGAGGTTTTATCAACGTTGTAGTCAGCCGGAAAATAGATAACAATGGTTTCCTCAGCAAGTAAACATCCTGGCATCTTGTAATAATCCTGTTAAACTTGTAATATAAGGGCTTAAATAATGCAGTCGTAGCCATGATACACTCCAAAACATATTTATTAATGGTAGTAGGCTGGTATCGATAACACTTCACATCCACACTCCGCAAGGGAGGGGGTGGACAAGACTTTGGACAATTCCGGAACAACTTTTCAGGATCACAACATGATGGAAAAAGCCATGCGAAAAGCATTGCTCTCGCTTTTATACTAACACAGATTTGAGTAAACAGGCACAGTCGTTGGCATTCTTGTATCCTTTCGCATTAAGGAAAATCATTTCATGCTTCCTTATATGGAAGTGAAAGGGGGAGAGATTCTAAAAATAACTCAGTCGTATGTTATTAGCCTTGACTTCCCAAAATAGAATCTCTCTACGCTTATTCTTTAGCAAAGACATTTTATTAAAACGAAAGAGATTTAATTCTTTTATTAATACAAAAGTATTAATTTTTTGTATTACATATATATATATATATATATATATATATATATATATATATATATATATATATATATATTCATATATACATATATATATACATATATATATATATATACATATATATATACATATATATATACATATATATATCTACATATATACACATATATATATACATATATACACATATATATATATACATATATATATATATATATATACATATATATATACATATATACAGGTAAAACCTTTGAATTCTAACTTACGAGAACCGTAATTACTAAATTCAACTTTTTTAAAAAGGGGAGTTCTTGGACTGAATGCCAACCGCAAGTTATAATAATTTTTTTTCCAACCATTAATCATTAAACTATAATAAGTAACACATTTAACCTGGAAAATAATTATAATATTAATAATTTAAAATAAATTAACTATCTATAGTTATGTTAAAAATAGTTTGGTGCAGCCATCTAGTGTGTAAAATAAGAAATAAAAAGATTCCGTGCACAAGCGATGGATATATTGAAAGCTCTTTCGTGCAATATGTTTAAACGCTCTAGCCCGGAAATATCACGGGTACAAGAAATAGGAGACGAAAGCTCACCCCGTGATTTTGACGGGAGCGAGAGAAAACAGGTTAAAACAGCATTTTATTGTTGTTATAATATACATGCGGAGCTTAAGCTATTAACACCGGATTTATTAAGTCATCAAGAAAATTCTGTCCATGAAAATATACGCCTCATTTTACAGTAATCAGAGATGTCAACTTCTCTTGGACTTGGGATAATTCTTTGGGGTTCTGAAGAATTCGACATATACGAGTAATGTGAAAGGCATAAAATAGTTATTTTGTAAAAGAAAGTGGTAGAGTATTTACTCAACTCAATGCTATAGTTTAAAGAAACGGAATACAAAGCGCGCACATTTAAACTGGTAACAGAAGAATCCGACAGAACTAAGCAGTGCATCCAATTTAAAAATAGATGTTCTACCATAGATGTGTCTACTGCTATTTTAGATAAAGTGTGCAATTTTAATTGTCTGGCAGTTCATAATGAAGTTCGATCAGTTGAACAGTTAAGTTGTAAAGAATTAAAAGCACAAAACTAATTATTAATATGGGTAAAAATAAGAAAAAAATATATTTTAACAATAAAATAAATATTAATTTATTAACGTTTGACAACTGAATCGGAATATAAAAAATAATTGCAAGTTCGTTTAAATATTAGAATAAAAAAAATGACAAACAATAACGGGCGTGTATCCAATAGGAGAAGCTTGGTTCAATTTAAATCTATTCTATTCTAGCTAAATAAGATTTACAAAAAATAACTAAAGCTCGGATTGAAAACTATGCCTTGAGCATGCTTTCTTTTATTTTCGCAAATTTCCAATGCAAAAATGAATTATTGACTACGTGAAATGTGTTTTTTTCAAAATGAATAACAGTTGAAACACCCATTCAGTTTTTTTCTTTAATGAAATATGCTATAATGTTAAAGTTACTAACTAAACGTGGTAATTTTTAATTCTTTTAAAGCAATTTCATTGTTTTCTTTAATCCAATCCCAGTTATACTCTCTTTTGTCTATAAACCGATAGGAAATTTAGCACTTAAACTAAATTGATAATTGCTGTCTACCACTACACGTTTTAAAATTTTTGATATAAATATTTTTCAGTTGTAGAATTGAATATAATATACTTTTTAACCATGTTAATATTTTATGCGGAAATCGCGTTTTTGTACTTGTATATTATCTTCATTATTAATCGGAATCTTTTTTCTTTTGTGTACATAACATCCGTATTATTGTTCACTTATATTTCTCGATATCATACCTCCTTTGCCTATAGGCAAATATTTTTCGATGAAGAGGCAAGGCAGGTAACAAATTAAAAAGGTGGTAGGTAAAGTTTGAAAAAACAAATTGTTTTAACTTATTCCTATCTACCAAACTGTAACCTTAAGGACAAATAATGAAGAACAAGTAACTTCACGAAAATGGACACCGCATTTGATTCTATTTCTTAAATTACTATATTATTTTTTGAAAAAAAAAGTAACGAATGAATAATGATAATACGCAGCACTTAAAAAATAAATAAAAAAGCTTAAATATCATAGTCTATAGGCATGTTTCCCCAAGAGTAATATATACAAATGATTGACAAAATAATACGAACACCCAACTCAAAGTAAGCAATCTTTCAATTAGCAACAAATGTTTTGTATATTACATGCAAAAACTGTTGCCACAATTTAAAAGACCATGAAACCTTTAGAAATGGCGTTCTTTTTACCCATGCAAAACTTGCATCGACCGAGTGAGCGACGTAAATTTATGGTGGAAGAGCGCTATACTGCGCTCTACCACCATAAATTTACGCAGTATAGCGAATTTTGGCTATACTGCGCTTTGAATCGACTGAAATGAGAGTAGGAAGTTTAAAGCTTCTTTCTATGTCCCCCCCCCCTTTTTTTTTTTTTTTTTTTTTAAATTCTACCATAATTCTAAAAGCATTCTTATATAAATGTCACAATCCTATAGAATAATTTCCAAATAGCTGGTATTAAAGCCAGAAAGAAGTTTTTAACCTTTTCTCCACATTTTGGTCGATCCGAATTTTGCACGGGCAAAAATCACACCATTTCTAAAAGCTTCAAGCATGATCTTTCAAACTGTGCCAAAAGTTTTACGATCTTCTTATACATTTGTTGCTAAAAGAGAGATTTTTTTACATTGAGTTAATATTAGAAGTGCTCGTATTGTTTTGCCACCCATCTACGTTACAAATTTGAGCACATTATTTAATTTTGAAAACGCGCATTTTGAGCTATATTCATTTTCAAAACGCGTATTTTGAGCTGCGCTCACGAACGTTGTTGAAACGCATTACATTGTAAATCAAATATTACTTTTTATCTTATCATAGTTACCTTCATTCAATCAAGGAGAATGCGACCAATATTTCACAGCATATGTAACATCTGACAGACTGATATATAATTTACGGAGTTCCTAACCTCTGGAGTTATGTAAAATGGGAAAAGATCTCTTAGTAATCGAATAATGGGTTATAAAATGCAATAAATGGTAATAAACAGCATAAGGAAAAAGTAAAGAAAAGGAAAACATTTACAATTAAAGGGATGACTCCCTGCAATTAAAGGGACCTCCCCCCCCCCCCGACAATTCGGGTTTCACAGGGGTGAGATGTAACATCTCATATTCATAGTAATGCTCTGGAACAAGTTCCAAGCGGTTTCTATCCCATCCGCCATGAATTTGTTTTTTAAGTTTGTTTCAAAACTGTAGGGTCAGCTGCTCGTGTGGTTGTTGCATAAATAAGTAGCATCTAAAATAAGATTAAGTTACTGGATAAATTTAAATATAAATCACTGGTAGTAAGCTTGCAAAAATATTATGCTTGTTTCATAGCAAAATATATTTAAGTTTGAAAAAAATTCTTAATATTAATTTTACTTTTGTCCACTTGCCCAATTACTAACTAATACGATTTTGACGAAAATTTCCCCCAACTGATATCAAAATTAACTTTATTATTTAAGTCTTAATTTAATCCAGGGGTTTTAAAACTTTTCAAAGTTTGCGGTATCCTTCTTACGCGATTTAAAATTATAGCACCTATGTATACCAACTTCTATTTTCACGGGAGATTTTATTTGAAATGGTAGTAACTTATGACTTGTTTTCCATTTAATAGATTGGATTTACAACTATTTATCTTTTTAATAATATAATTATTAGACTTGATAATAAGAGCTGTGAAATTTTAAACAGCAAAACTGAATAACTTAAATTAAATATTTTATTTTATTTTATAACCGTCGTTGAACAGCCGACCCAACTTAATGGGTTTACAGCTACTAATGTTCAACTCCGTAGCCTTGTAATTTTGAACCCAATCCAGAAGACAAGGGAACTCCTGGATCGAGTATTGGGAGGACTTTTTGATGGAGCTAACCCATATTTGCGTTACATGGAGAGGAAGACCACGAGAACCTCCTACGGTTAGCCTGACGACTGGGGGACTCTAACCCATGATCTATCTACCACTGAGGATATTTCACGTCAGCACTGTGGTCAGTGCAAGCCGGATGCGGAATTCGTATCGACTGGGATTCGAACCCGGTTCACCTCATTGGAAGGCGAACGCTCTATCCCCTGAGCCATCGCGGCTCTAAATTAAATATTGTGAGGAATTTAGATTTCCTGCTGGTTGTTTCCTATGCTCTCGGCACCCTAGTCATACAATAATTCTCATATAGTAATAATATACGCTTAACGTACTAATGTTTCATAAGTGTATGACAAAGAAATATTAACTCTGGAAGAAATTGGGGAGGAGGATAAATAAATATAACAACTCATACTTAAAATACATTCCGATATTACCTATTTAAAACTTCATTCGCTTCAAAAATATACCTATAGAAAATAACAGTCGGCATGTTCGACCATATTAAGTGGGCTAACGTTGCTCCACAGTAAGAACAGATAGGACAGAGAATGAAAGAACATCCATGCCTTGCCCGGGATTCGAATCCAGATCCTTTCTGGTGCAAGGCCAGTTCCTTACCCCTACTCAGTCCGGTCGGCATCTTTTGAATTCTTGTTAGCATATTCTAACTGACTCCAGCTTGTATTAACTGACAAAGGAGAAGAAGAATTCAAAAGTACCAACAAAAAAAAAAAAATGCTTATATATTTTTAACAGTCCCCATATTAGTAATAATTTTCTTAATTTGCCCACTTTCCTGCATAGTCGCAAATAAATAAGTTAATGTACTATAGAAAAATATACTTCATGAGTAAATAATAATTTCGTTCAAAAACATCTTTGATTTTCATTCATTTCATATGGCGCAAAGGCAGAAATGGGTTCGTAAAATTCCACTGAATCAGTAACCACAGTGTTGAATAATAATAATAAATAAGCTCCAAAGTAGTCATTGACTTTGCAAAACAGAGCAGAAAAAAAATACATCGGGTATCATGTGAACGAAAAAGGGTGGGGCATTGTTCAGACGCCTTTGTAGAGTCTACAAGAAAATCGCCTTCGCAATGTCAAACATTTGAATATTTTTTTTCCCCTTCAAAAAAAAAAAAAAAAAAAAAAAAAAAAGCATTTCACTTTGTAACAGCAGGTGTTTCACTGAAATTTAGACGAGTCTTTGGACTAAAAGAGCCGCTTTGGTTCACTGACTGTCTGCCCTCTGCCAACTTGTCAATCAAGCTTGAGGTTCAAGTTCTAAAAACCCATTGTCTCTCATATAGCATCAACACCCACTATAGATTTTGGCTATGTTCCACCCGATGCCTTTCATTAAAGCAATATATACAGTCTAATGTATGGGAAATAAATGTACTTATAATTTATATGTTATCCCCAATGTAAACCTAACGTTTTTTAGACAAAGTATGAAATATTAGAATTATTTTATACTTTGCCCAATCGTCGTTTAATAGGTCATTGTCCTCAGTGGCTTTTGAAGAACTTCAGCAAACTGGCTAATATGCCTTAGCATATTACGAGATCCTTAACATTATCCAGAATTAGATAATAACTATTGTTGCAAGTTTAGACTTATGACGACCATCTCTCATATTCCAGTCACCCAAGGCAACGCCTCCTACAACTGCAAACCTCCACGCGTTTTTTTTTTATTTATATAAATCAGACCATTATGAAGACAATGCAGTAAACGAAAAAGCCATTTAATACAAAATCTAGCAAAAATAAGAAAGTGGTAGCAAATATATGTCTAAAAATCTGTTTAATTTATGAATATTATTGGTTTGTCTTATTTACTTGTCAATCTCCAACAGATTCAATTCTCAAATATATATTATAAATTTCTCTCTATTACTTTAAAATTGAATTTGGGTTCTTGCGCTCAACTGGTTCAATTTTTAAATAGTCTGCGCAAACTACTTAGAAAACACCGTGTGGAGGCTTTCTGATGTAGGAGGTGATGCCCAGAAGGTGCAAGTTGTCCGCTTCGCGGACAGGCACTCCGTATCAAATCTCATTCCACATCCAAGTGCGGTGTTTTAGCACTAAATTAAACGAATTCACTCCTTAAGTTAAAAACCCGGAATAACTCGGAATTTACCCCTTAACATACAAAATAATTGTTTAGTTAAGAGGTTAAGCTCACCTCAAGTGTTATTTTATATCCACTTTATTGTGGACTACTTCCGGCATGGCATTTATGAAGATCTACGTATACAACAGATTAAATGGAAAAAAAATCGGACCATTTATACAAATGGGATTGAACCTCCATTCTACCATTATTACAAAACTAATACTTGTTTCTTCTGAGATTGTTATGTAAGATTCTTTAAAAAATGTGTTTTGTTTAACAAATTTAAATTAATAACATAATGACTTTAAATACTGGGTCAATAGAAATAATTATTATGAAATAAATTTGTCTTTCTTTGAATATAGAAAAGTAATGTATCGATTAAATGAAATCAAAATTGTTTTTCAAATACCTCAAAAGACTACTTCGTAGTAAGGATGATATTTAACTCTAATATCTCTTTTTTTTTTTTTACACTGATGAAAATTAAAAAACCGGTTGAGGAGTAAAAACAAATCTAATACCAGTCTAAAATTTGGCTCATAACTTGAAGATTAAAGCTTCTTTTTAAACTGGTACTCTTCATCAACAACCGATATATGGGTCACTGGTATGGGTCACTTTGATGGGTCGCGACCTCTAACAAACTGTCTCCCTTATAACAAGACTGCCTAATGTCTGTGCGGCATTAAAAGTTGACCCTTTATAAGAAAAAATAAAGAATAGCAATACAACTTAAATAGCTTTGACATCAGAATAAAAAGTCTCTGGAACACACACACACGAAAAAAAAACACTATTGTTTTTTTTTTGCGTGTGTTTACCTCATGCAAATTATGAAAAACAACAACCAGATTGCATACTGTTGCAAGGCTAAACTTATGTAACCCGAATTTCAAGTAAGAGGGGAAAGTCCAATGACTTAACTAGTATGAAAGTAGGAAGAAAAATTTTAAGTTTTGAAAGGAATGAAGGAAATAATGGGAGACGTAATTCATCGACGAGATGAATTACTTTCTTGTTGGTCATTTGTTATGGTTTTTAAGTATGTGAGTGAAATATAGATATGATAATCGTTTTTAGCTTTCATATTTTTTTCAAAAAACGAAAACTTCATATTTTGAATGTTAACACAATATATCTACAAAAATAAAATCCTGATTTACATTTTGACAACCCCAAACTATTCGCATTGTAGAAAATACGTATCTAGCGTAGAAATGTGCTTATAAGAACAAAAATATTATATATATTTCATTAATTAATTAAGTGTAAACTCAAAATATCAACCACAATGCATATTGCGTTGCAAACCTAAATTTGTGTAGTCCGAATTTCAACTACAGCGGTCTAAGTCCAATGACTTAACTAATATGAAACTGTAAAGAAAAATTTTAGATTGTGAAAATGAGGGAAATGAAGTGAAACGTAATTCAACTACGAGATTAATTACTTTCTTGTTGGGTATTTGCTATAATTTTAAAGTATTTGAGCACGATGTAGATTTTATAATTCTTCTTAACTCTGATATTTTTTTAAAAAACAAAAACTTCATGTTTAGCATGAAAGTATACTTTAATCTAGGAAAAATAAATAACTTCAGGCCCAAAACTATTCACATTATAGAAAAAATATATTTTGAAATGGTTAAAAAATGTGCATATGTGAGGTAAAACATTGCAATATATTTTTTCATCATTAACTAATCAATTAAGAATTATTGAATCAAAAGTTAAACCACAATGCATATTGCGTTGCTAAGATAAATTTATGAAACACGAATTCAATATACCCATTAATTCACTAAAATGAAACAGGAGGAAAAATTAAGTTATGAAAGGAATGATGAAAATAAAGAGAAATGGAATTCAACTAGGAGATGAATTACTTTCGAATAGGTAATTTATTATGATTTTAAAGTATGTGAGTGCAATATAGATATTATAATTCTTTTAAACTTTGATATTTTTTCGAAGATGAAGAAATATAAAATATTGATGTCCTTGCATATTTTGAATGAATTTTTTAATTATAGGTACAAGAAAGTACCTATAATTAAAAAATTGATTAAGGTATAAATTACAATTATACAAAATTGTAATTTATACCTTAATCAAATGGGCCCCTCAAAGAAATATTCTACTTCCTCCATATTAACATATGGAGAATTATATGTACATGATTTCCTAACTCATATAATAATTTATTAGTATTTTAGAATAATACCTTTTTTTAGAAAAGAATTTTGTAAATAAAATTGATTTAACTTATTTTTTAATCGCTAAGGCCCCTCCAAAAAGTATTCTACTTCCTCCATGTATGGAGAATTATGTGCACGCGATTTCCTTACTCATTGAATAACTAATTAATATTTTAGAATAACTGTTTAATTTATTGTACTGAAATGTATTCTTTGGAATCTAATCACCAAATATTAAAATTTATGGATGTTAATATTTTTAAACCTTTTCATTATGGCAACTAAGTTTAAAAAGAAAGTATTTCCATGAATAATACGAAACAATAGTTATTCCAAAATATTTATTGCTTGCTTAATTCAATATCCATTAAAAAATTGTGTTAGTGTAATTCTTCATCGGTCAACATGATAAGGTGTAAAAAAAATTTTATGTTGGGTCGGCAAAAAATTTTTTCTTTCTTTTTTAACTTTATGCGTGTCATAAATTAGTCAAAAGAAGATGTTTTCTACCGTATATGTTTAGTTAGAGTTAATTAATGCTAATTTCCAAACCATTAAATTAAAAAATTAGGCTTTTCGAAATCTTTTTTGTTTTGTTTCAATCAAGGTTTTAAGACCACAAAAGCTGCTCGTGATATTTGTGCTGTGTTTCAAGAGGTTTCCATACCTGATAAACCGCTCATAACTGATTAATTTAAAATACCACGCCCCTCAATCTGGCCTTATAAGTAAGCTCGATGAAGAGTGATTTTTGCACTAAAATTCGTGCCAAATGACAAGTTTGAAAAACAAGGGAGCTGACAGAGAAAATGGAATGTTTCCACTTTTTGAACGTAGAAAAAAAGGCGGAAACTTAGTAGCCAATCCAATAAAATAATTAAACTAAAAAGAGTCTTTTAAAAATTTAGTTCTTTAACCAATGTTTAAAAAAACACAATACCCTATTTCATAGAAATTATAAACATAGGTTAAAATTGCTGATTTGTTATGGTAAATATTACAGATTCGTTACTCTCTACTTAATACTTCAAGAAATTAAGATTACTTCATTAAAATATTAAGTGTTTCTACCGCTAAGTAAAAGTTTCCTTAGCAACCATGCAAATCAGCAGCTATAAATTTACAGTAATGTTCAAAATTAAGAAAATTTCCAGGTTTCGCCAATTATCTTCTGAACTACTGGACTGATTTCAACAAGAACAGGAGTTGATATAATACACGCGCATAATCATCAGTATATGTATAAGACAGCTGTCGCAGAAGCAAAAAAAAATAAATAAATAAATAAAATAAACAAGAATCCTGCCCAGCCCGTCAAATCTCCCTTGTGTTTGTGATCGATTTCTAGGATGTTCACAGGAAATTGTGAGATGATGCTTTCCTGTTTCTCTTCATATGAAAGTCTGAACCAGAGACCCGTAATCTACCATTAAATATTTTAGAAATCAACCATAATAACAGAAGAGATTATAGATTTGATGATTTGGGAAAGTATTTGTTGACGCAGGGCCGCCGCGAACATAAATTTTTGGGAGAGGGAGAATTCCCATTTAGCTGAATGCAATTCCCAATTCGACCGAATCATAAACAGGCACGAGCAAATATGCTTACTTCTTATAATAAACAAACAATTGGAGATACTCTAAATCCTTTTTCTAGATAAAATTAAAGAAATTAATGTTACTTCAATAAAAAAAAAAGTAGGATTTGCGTGATATAGGATAAAAAAAAAAAATGTTCGGAATATTACGTGCTTATAAATAACAACAAAACATATTTATTAATAACAAAATAAATGATAACAGAAGAATAAAAACATCAAAATAAAAAATGCGAGTTACATTATAAGCTGATTAAATTAAGTTAAAAATTGAACTAAACTTCAACTTTTATTCCATCAAGCTTTTAAAAGTGTCCATTTTTTACTAATTCATGAATGTCTAGCTTTTTTGTAACATCTTTTTCACATCATTAAACTATTTAATTTGTCACCACTCATTGTTGAACGAATAACGTTCTTTACAAATTTGAATTTGTTATAAAAAATAAAAAAACTCTCATCTTTAGCAACAGTTACAAGAGCAGATAATACCAAAATGACTCAGTTTATTTGCTGAATTGAAGTAGATGACTGTTTGTAGTTTTCAGATTTTCTGAAGACATCACACAAACCCATGTCCTTCTCGTTGCACAAATCACATAGGATTTTCAATTCAACCCGCAAGGTGTGTGTGTGTGTGTGTGTCCACTTTCAATTCAGGAAAAAATTGTTCTCACTCTCTCAATAGTCTCTAAATTCATTTGATTTTTATCCAGAGGCAATTTAAAAAGATCTCACAACAGTTATGCACGATTTAGATTTTCTTCCATCAAATTGATAGCAGAGTCTAAAAATGAATGGAAATGATGCATGTAAAAAGCATAGACTAATAATATAAGCAGACTGCTCTTGCAATGGTAAAATCACACTGACTTTGAAACCAACACTTGCCTGAATAATCCCCTCGGCACATGACGGTAAAGGAGGTACGGTAAGCAATGTTGTTCAATAGAACTTATCCCTATATTTGACGATAATAGCAGGTTGAAAAACATATTTTCTCGATGTTATAAAATGTTTTTTTTTTTTGATGGTACCAGGAATTTCGTGTTTTCCTCAGGGACTAAATTTAAGACAAACGTTGACTACCCTTAATGACGAAATTACTTTTTTTTCTTTTAAAATTGAATAAATATTTTAATCATCGATTATTAAGCTTTCCTCCGTACTTTTATCACAAGCATTTAACAAGTTGGGCAAAAAGTTTAAAATATTTTGAGCAAAGTTTAATAACCTCTAATAAACAACTCATGACTTAAAAATTAGATGCAACTTTAAAGTACATGTTCTTCGGGTAAATAAATATTCAGTCTAACCCCGGATTAACGAACCCCAATTTACCGAATTTTGCGATTTAACGAATTTTATGATGTTAATGAAATAGATTTATAGGAAACAATGAATAGCGACTCTGACTCAGAAGTCAATGATAATAAATCTCCAGGGAAAACTGTTACTTTTTCTAATATTTTGCACAGTTTGGAAACAGTGAAAATTTACCTAATGCCGCAAGATGTAATGCCGCAAGAAAGAATATTATCTTCACTTCAAGACGTTGAAAAATAACTTTTTTAAAGTAAGAAATCAAGGAAATAAGCAAACATTACTCACTAAATGCTTTAAAATTTCAAATTAATAAGCGCGTAATCATTCGCTGTATTTTTAAGTTCCTGAATAAAAAGTGTTAGGATGTTTTAATTACCGCTTTGCTTATTGCCCAGTAAAAGTGAATAATCACTACAATCTGATTCTTACGCCGATAACGAATTAATTTTTATTATATCAATACATTTCTTTCGTTTATAAGACTATATAAAATATTTATGCATTTCACAGGCGCCAATAAATTCAGCTATTTTATTTGTTTAATTTTTTTTATTTATTCAAATAAAAATATTTAAAAATTAAAAATAACAGTTGAATATATTGTTTTTTTCCCGCATCGGTGAAATGGATTAGTATCGGCTACCTTTCCTAGATTTCAAGGAGTAACAAATTTTGTGTTATATTTATACAAGTATTTGATCTTACCTAATTAGGGTTGTGGAAGGCCGTGATAGCCTGGTTCGATCCCCGCCGGCCAAAGACTCCCCGTGTAGAAAAATTGTGACTGATACACGTTAAATCTGTCGAGTCGCAAAGTCCTCCATGTTCCCATAACAAATCAATACCTCTGGAGGCACTGATCCAGGAGATTCCTTGTCTTCTGGATTGGTTCAAAATTGCAAGGCTACGGCGTTGAACATTCGTAATCGTAAACCCAAAAATTGGGTCGGCTGTTCAATGACGGATATAAAATTAAATAATTAGGGTGTGGGAACCGTGATGACTCAAGGGATAGAGTGTTCACCTTCCAATGAGGTGAACCGGGTTTGAATTCCGGCAATGGCTGGTCGATACGAATCCTCATCCAGCATACACCGATCACAGTGCTGACATGAAATATCCTCAGTGGTAGACGGATCATGGGTTAGAGTCCCTTTGCCGTAAGGCTAACCGTGGTACGTTCTCGTGGTTTTCCTCTCCATGTAACACAAATGCAGGTTAGTTCCATCAAAAAGTCCTCCACGAAGGCAAATTTCTTCCAATACTTGATCCAGAATTTCCCTTGTCTTCTGGATTAAGTTCAAAACTACAAGGCTACGGAGTTGAACATTAGTAGTCGTAAACTCAAAAATATTAGATCGGCTGTTCAACGACTGTTATAAATATAAAAATAAATATAATTAGGGTGCGAATTTCAAATCCAAAATTAGTTTTGTGCCGAAAGCTAGAGATATTTTTTAGAAGGATATATAAGGATTTTATTTTTTGTCTGAACGTAACAGTTTACAAAGAAGATATATATATACACACACACTTGTATTTTCCTTTGAAAATAACACTTAGAAGAAAAAACATACAACTTTAACTTACAGTATCGTAACTCCAAAATATATTTTCGTCTTCTTCCAACAACACTCTACGTAGTTGAAAAGTGGGGACACTAAGTGTGTCGGCACTCGAGTGAATTTAAAAAAATTCCTGGTTATGAATATATTATTAAATTGCATAAAAACTGTAGCTTGCAGAGGGAAATCGGTTGCAGATTTGATATCAGCGACGTGAAAATATCTAAAAACCGCTAATTCGTATTGATATTATTATTAACTAAAATACGAGAAAAATAATAAAGTTATATTATATTTTATGTATTTATTATATTGAATAAGCATTTTTATAAGTCCAATCAGTAATCAAATTAACTTTATTAGGAATTCAAGAAAGAGATTTGCTATAACAAAAACCTTAACTAATTTATGTACAAAAATACACTGTTGCCTTGGAAACCATCAATACCCGTTTCCCCCCTGAAGAATGTCTTCACTTCTACAATGACGGATCCCTCTTGGATTTCTCGCTTGGTGCTGGTATTTTTAGTGAAAGCTTTTCTTTTTATCTACACGCTGGGCCATTTTAACTCACTTTGATGGAGAACTCAAAGCCATTCATGTTGCTCTCCAACAATTTGCTGTTCGTCTTACCCGTCCTGAGAAAGCTGTAGTTTTTTTTTTCAGATTCTACCTCTGCCCTTCAGGTTTTAACAAGCAACCCAGAAAGTAGTAGTTCCCTTGTATTGAGCTGCAGAGAACACCTGAAGAGGATTGAGGGAAGTGTTGCATTTCAATGGGTCCCATCCCATTGCGGTTTTCGAGGAAACAAAATGGCGGACATTTTGGCCAAAAAAGGAACTGATATTCTTCAGAGATCCTTCAGATCTGCCCTTTCATTCCGCTAAACTTGAAATAAAAAGAATCTTCAAATGTTTGGCATTTCACGCTGCTAGAGATAAGTCCTGGAATGTGCTCTGTGGAACTCGCAGTGTTCCGGATTTACCCCGCGCTACTGCGGTAGCCATGTTTAGACTTTTGACCGGACATGATTGACTACGTCCTCATTTATTTCGCCTCACTTCATCAGATTGTCTTTTATGTAACTCCAGACAAGCCATGATTGCTGCGCATTTGGACACGTGCTCTGCACTAAAAGACTTTAACAGTAATGTTAAGAAGTACTGGAGAGCTAGAAGCCTAATGACCTAATAGTCAATGGCTGACATTTGTTTAATAATAACAATAAATGCCATACTTACAACTTTAAATATTTTAATTTGTTCATTGTTCGATAAAAATATAATAATAAACAATTTGTTACTCAGCAAAAGTGAACTAATATCGAATAGAAGTTAAATGTTCTGTTCATCATGCTTTAAACTGAAAATATAAGTTTTATAGCTAACAAATAAATAAAAAATACTTTTTTTAGAAAAAAACTTCTTAAAATATCTGAATTTAATGGATAGTGGAATTCGAAAAAGTTAGGTAGAAAGACGTAATCTTTAATAAGTAAAATATACATCAGAATATATTTCATTAAATAAACTACTTTATTGCTAATATTTTTACCGTGTTTTTTTTCCTACGAACTCATTGCTAATTAAGCGATTTTATACTTAATTATTCCTTTAAATACATAAAATAATATGAGCCAATTGATAAAGTAAATAATAAATTATAATAAATAAATTCGTAAAGTCAAACAATTATAGTTTATCATTTCTCTTTCGATCAATTCCGTTTCCTATCATTTGATAATCGGAGATGTGGCAGAATACCGAATAAAAATCGAATTTTTTGTTGTTCATGCTACAGGGAAAAAAAAGTTTCAATAAAGAAAATCAAGAAATAAATTTTTAAAAAAATTGTCATAAAATTAAAAATTTTATGAATTTATTAAAATTATATTTATTTGTTGATATCAAAAAACAGGGTAATAAACAATATTATAACACATTATTATTTGATTTCATGTTTCACTTTATTATATTTTAAATGAAATAACAAAGAAGAGCAAAGTGAAATTATTATTTTTAAATTACCTTCGGTAATTCGATTTTTGAATTAGTCTTTATTTTTTCTTCTTGCTGGATCGAAAGGATTTGAAGGTGCTCCCAACATTTTAATCGATTTCATGCTTTCTTTTGTAATCGTAATCAATAATACTTCTACAAATTAAATATTCAACCTTGTATCGTTTACGTTGTCTCTTTTTCATTCTAAAAATCTGGGTGGGTGTATATTTTAAAACTAAAATAAATTCCTGGAATAATTAACTAAATTGATATTTATTTAAACTTCATTCGTCTGTACTGTGATGCGATCGAACTGTATTTAGTCTTGACCTGTACACTAAGACTTTTTTTTTTTTTTTTTTTTTTTTTTTTTTTTTTTAGGAAAAAGTAGTAAAGAGGGGGTTCATCGAAAGCAAAGTGAGTTTTATTAGCCCCTAATTTCTCAATTTTACTCGGAAATGAGACGTCTATTTTAAGTAGGTTCTATTCTATGAGTCTATCCCACTATCTCATACTTTCAAGCTTCAATTAGTGTTACGCACGATAATACGCGTGCATAATCAATGTTGAATGATTTTTTTTTTTGTATTATTACATTAATTGATGTTTATTTAAAATATATCTCCAAATTACGGCAATAACCGACCCAATCTAAAAATTCTTTTAGCTGTGAAAACAAGGATAGATATTTAAATACTAAATGCCAAAAATTTCATTAAATTCACATGCGTCTAATCAGCTAATTTTAAAAACAAAATATTCATGTCCTTTTCTTTCGAGTTATAGCTAACTTACACCGCATATTACTTCATGCCAATGAAACTGGGTACTTAGGACGAACCTGGTTCGAACATTTCATAAAAGGTCTTTTTTTATTATTATTATTTTAACACTATTTACACAGCTAACCTTTTTACACTTTCTGATTAAAATTCTATGCAGTAGCAGCAATTTATTTTAAATATGTAAAATACTTATTATTTTTAAAGAATACTTTCAGGATTTCAACATATTTATTTAAATTATTTACCGTTTAGAGGTTGATGACATGATTACAAAGTAATTTTGTTGAACATATATAAAAATATTAACGTTTGTATTTTGCTACCAGTAAAAATTTTAGAATAAAATGTATAGTAAATTTTAGAATTGCCCAATAACCCATAATGACATCATCATCATAACAGAAACTCATCTGAACCCAACCCTCAACCTTTCAATAGCTAACTACAGTGTACATAGATGCGACCGAAATTATAGAGGAGGGGGTGTAGCTCTACTGACAAAAAATAGTCTTATATCTCAATACTTTTAAATCACCAAAATCAAGATATTAAAATAACAGGCATCTACAATTCACCAACAAACAAACTTGCAGATCAAGATATTCAACTACTCTTTCCATCAAATATTCCAACAATAGTAGCTGGAGATTTCAATAGCAAACACGCAATATGGGGGTGCAATAGCACTAACCACACAGGAAACCACCTAAGAAATCAAGTCTTGAAAAACAAACTTACTGTAGTCGCACCAACCACCCCAACATACATCTCAAACGCATCAAACCATAGCTGTGACATTTTAGATCTAGCCATAACCAATATGCAAGTTCCCATAGTTGCCTGTACACTAAACCAGCTTTCTTCAGATCATCTGCCAGTACAAATCACAGTAGGCCTACCCACAAAGCCTTATGAAAAACCGAAACTCAAGATTAATAGGAACCTTTATCAAAGCATTCTGACAGAAAACAATAGCAACCCACCTGACCTAGAAGACGATTCCACAATTGAAAGCTACATCCATCAACTCCAGAAAGAAATATCAGAAGCATATAAAACAGCGACCATCGAAATCTCCAAAACAGCTCATTATTACAAGCTCCCTCCAGAAATCAAAAATACCATCAGGCAAAGAAACCGCTACAGAAAAACATACCAAAGAACAGCTGACCCCGCATACCTGCAAGAAACAAAACAACTCAATAAACAAATCAAAAAACTGTGCAAAACATACAAAAACCAACTCTGGAAAAATAAGCTCGCCTCTCTATGTACATCTGACAATTCAATCTGGAAAATTGCTAAATCTTTTCGAACAGAACCTCAAATCAATAGGCCCATCAAAGGGCCAACCAGTCTCATATACGACACTCAGGAAAAAGCAGAAATTTTTGCCGACTCATTAGAAAATCAATTTGCTCCAAACTCAAATTCCGACATAATTCATCACAATATAATAACAGAAGCAGTAAACAAATTCCTAGAAGAACACCCAACGAACGAATCTATCGAACCAACAGAAAATAATGAAATCTTAAAAATAATCCGAAAACTGAAAAATAAAAAAGCACCTGGAGAGGACGGCATAACAAATAAAATGATTAAACTACTTCCACCCAACTATATCAGCAAAATCACGCTTATTATAAACAGTTGCTTAGTCCTCAATTATTTCCCCAAAGTCTGGAAAAATGCCTCAATCATCTTGTTTCTAAAGAAAAATAAAAACCAAAGCTGCCCTGAGAGTTATCGACCAATAAGTCTCCTAAACATAATAGGCAAAATTTACGAAAAACATATCCTTGAACATATCATATCCTTGAATATAAGAAAACTCCTCTACACCAGTTTGATCCGACCTATTTTAACATATGCTTCTCCAGCCTGGGCAACAATACCTGATCATATAATGAAAAAGCTAAATCAATTCCAAAATAAAATCCTCAGAAAAATCACCCGCGCCCGTTGGTTCATTAGAAATAAAAATATTCATCAAGACCTCAAAATTCCTCTCCTCTCCGAATACATTAATAAATTAAATGCAGATTTCTACAAAAAAAGCCGAAAAATGCCAAACAGCCAACTTCAACCAAATCCTATCATTTGAAAACTACAAAAAAGATTGCCATCTCCGACCTATTGCAGCCTTTTATACATCAGATGCCTCACTTCATCATTATCAACATAAATAACAGTAAACTGCCATAGCCGAATGGACAACGCACCCGCTTGCAACTACAAATATCCCAGGTTCTACCCCAACTGAAACCACTTTTTCTAAATATCATCAGAATCATCCATCCAGTCAGAATATCGTCAAACCATAGAATCAGCATTGTGCACAGAGTCATTGACCTCAGTCATCGACTATCCAATTGCATCAATCTCCTGTTCAACCTGCAGTCTACTCTGATCAGCTGAAAACAAAAATCAAAAATACAAACTCTGAACATTAAATATGAACTCTAAAAATTCAAAATTATTATTATTAAAATCTACGAAATCTACTGTATTAAACTTGAAAGTAAAATTTTCCAATTGAATTGAAAACCATGTAAAATCCAAATTGACTATAAATTCTATTATTATTTATTTTTGTATTATTTTCCTTTTATTATTGCCACCATAATGTTGCAAAATTCAAAATGTCTCTCATCCAATGTTTTATTTCACGATTCATTGGGTTAGAGGCTGCTGCGTGGCCCAGGCACCCAATTTATTTTAAAGAAAGAAAGAAATAACCCATAATGCACAACAATAATTTTAAAATTTTATTATAATGCAGGGTTCCCGCGGGCCTTGTAAATTTTAAAAAGTGGTAACGAAAATTAACACGCCGGCGCTAGATTGTCTCATCGGGCGGCGCGTGCCACCGTTGGCGCACCGGAGTAAAAACTGGTGACAAATAAATTTCATTTTTTAGTTTTTTTCCGGGAATAATAAAAATCCATAACTACCAATTGTTTTTAACGAATGCAATTTTTATATTGAATTGCTTTTTCAACTCCTCCCGAATATATTATCTAATATTGAAATAGTTCTTCAACCAGTATTTTCTCTTTTCCGTCCCGCTTTCAGGCCTGGGTGTAAACAGCCGGCGGGAACGTGTTTAAGCCATCACCTCCTACATCAAAAAGTCTCCGCACGCTCTTTTATAAGTAGTCCGCGCAGACTATTTAAAAAGTGAACCAGTTGTGCGCATTAACCCAAAACCTTTTATAAAATTAATTGAGAGAAATTTATCATATATATTTGAGAATTGAATCTGTAGTGGTTGACAAGTGAATAAGGCAAACTAATAATATACATAAATAAAACGAATTTTTAGTCATATATTTGCTACCACTTTCTTATTTTAACCAGATTTTGTATTAAATCACTCGTTCGGAAAGTGTATATCCCTTACAGTGGTCTGATCGGACTACCTACAAAAAACCGTGTGGAGGCTTTCAGTTATAGGCGGCGTTGGTTAAGCAAATGTCGAATATCAATTTTCTGTGCAACCACCACTGAAAATCATTTTCCAAAGAAAACATAAATACATGAATATTCCAGCTTCGAAACCACTTAGCGACAAAGTAGCATGTTAAAGTAAGAAATATCTATTAGCATTAATCTTAATTTACTACCACTACGAAAATTTTTTAAGGACCGCGGGCACCCTGTAATAAACTATCATTTAAAAATTGTTATTTCCTTTTTTTTTTTTTAATAAATAATTAGTAAACTTCTATTTTTCAACCCTGCAAAATGAGAAATACTTTTTATATCTTTAATTACATTACTAAAAAGTATAACAACTAAAAAGGAAAAATAAAAGAGTTCTTATTTCATTTCAAAATATTACGTGGAAACAAAGTCCTTCGATAAGTACAAAGTGTGAAAGGAAAACACGGAGATGCCGTAAGTGACCAAAAATGTAAGTATAGTGGTAAAATTCAATATTTATTTTTATTTAATTATATCGTAATTACCACCATGACGCAGATTGTAAATTATTTATATTTAAAACGAAAACATTCAATACATTTATGTTCTTTCGTTAGTAAACTAGAAAGAAATCCTAGAAAAAGTTGCGTATCTCTTTAAATAGACGTTTTGCTTTTTATTGATTACCACTTTTTACATTTTTATTATTCCGTGACATCCCTGTATGTACCCCCATTTGGTCAAACGATCGGATTTTTTTCCGCCTTAATAGGAAATTTTGATGATTCGTCAAGCCTATCAAAAATAATATACTTTCTCTAAAATAAACATGCATTTTTTTTACGACAAATCTGGATATTTAATCTCAAACTTTCTGGTCAAAATCTGAGAGATTAGTTCGAATAGTATAGAGCAGTGTTCCCCAAAATTTTTGTCCCCACGGACCTGCCAACGTTTGATAATTTTACCGCGGCCGGCTGGGGGGGGGGATGTTGATTGTTTATATTTTAGATTTTTTTGATTTATTCAAAATAAAAAATACAGTTACACCAAAAAATAAACATAGAGTAATTTAACATTTTAATTTACTAGAACGGTAAATCAATGAGAACTCTGAGCTTGTTTCTTTGCAATGAGACGGTTCCATCTGGGAGTAATCGCTTTAAAACATTAAAAAAATTATCTCACTACTTTCGGGGGCCCCTTTTTTTTAAATAAATAAATAAAATTTTAATGGAACACGGATATTTTTAATTTGGGTTATAAACCTAGGAATTTAAATTCAGTTTCAATGAAATGGGGGCCCCGGTACCATTTGATCCACGGACCGGTACCGGTCTGCGGGTTGGGGACAGTGGTATAGAGGACTGGTCGAAAGTTTGAACTACATCATGTTATTTTTACATTTTATGTAATCAACGATATCTCCGGAACTTTTAGAAAGATTTTAACATTCTTTTATAAAATTCTCTTATCCAAAGAAAATTAAATATGAAAAATAATTTTTAATTACTTTTTAAAAATTTAATAATAAAAAAAGTTGATTTGTAAGCTATAAAAATTTTTACACCACATTTATCAATGTAGTTTCAACTGTCAAAGAGAACAATTTAACAAAGTCCGTTGAATTCTACTCTTATTTTTAAGATTTTAATAAATAAGAATTTAAAAAAATTTGTCCACCTCTACATAGAAATAATTTAAACTGATATATATAATAAAAATAATAAAACAAATTTATTTCTTGATTCTGTTTTAACCGAACTTGCCCAATTGTGCGGGTTATACATTAACCAAATATGTGAATAGTGATTAAGTATGTTAAAATTGAATAAAAAATTATGTTCCTTTAACTACCGTTTTAATATTAGAAACATCGTAGCTGCTTCATTACAAACGTAAAATTAGTAGGTAAATGTATTAGTTAAAAATGTATTCTAGTGCGCATGGATTATCTTTAATTTCCTAGATTAATGTTCAGATCATATTAACTCTACTAACTCTTTTAACTTTTTGAGCTATTTATAAAAGAAAAATAAGTACTATCAAATTGCATCATATCTTAAAGGGATTCCCGGGTGGCCACAACCGAGAACAATTTAAAAAAGTGGTGACAATGTCCCTGATGCCGTTAGAAATTTCAAACCTTTTAATTTTCATTTTAAATTTAGAAATTAAGTTGGTCAGTTTAAACATCAAATAGGATATTTCTTTTAATTTACGAATATATTTGGTTTTAGTAAGAACTATTCGCCTCTTCGTTTACTATCACTGGAAAAAATAAATTGCAAACCCTCAAATGTTGGAGGTTATAACAGACCATGACAAATATACTACCTTACAATAAATGAAAGAGACTGTAATGTATCTACCACTACAAAAATACAATCCCAATTCACTATTATATAACAAATGTTAACCCAATTCTACCCCAGACAGCCAGAGACTTTATCCAAGAAGCTTACGAAGCAACCACACATATAGAAGAAATCAGAAATAACTATTATAAATTACCTCTCAAAATTAGATATATAAAAATTAAGAAAAGAATATCAAAGGACTCTCAATCTTATAACAAAATCAGAAGTCAATGACTTTATTAAAAGCATCCAGAAACTAATTATAGACTATAAAAAGAAAATGTGTGGACGAAAAAGTTGAAAGCTTAACTACCAAAGACAAATTTGTTTGGAAAATGGTAAAGTCCCTAAATTCTACTAAAACTTCTAATATGCCTTTACAAGTGCCAAATGGTAAAATCTATTCTGACACTGATAAAGTCGAAATTTTTGCGGATAGCATGGAGAAGCAATTTTCATTAAAAAAGCATCCCAATAATAATACTGGGTGATTCCACGAAAAGTGTCCTGAGTGACTAAAAATTCAAAGTTATCGTAAAATTAAAAATAATGACATTTTGAAATGTTGAAAATGTATATTTTTTAATTGTTAGGTTGTTTTTTGAAATAATTAAAAATATTTAGTTAAATTCGAACAAAAGTTGAAACACACTGAACTTTAACACTACTTTGTTATATAATATTCCCATGGAGTTCTGAAAATATTGAAGTGCAATAAAATAGTTTTTAGTATTAGATATAACAAGTGTATCCTTTTATCTTTGATTTATATATATTTTTTATTCAGCCTATATTTCTTTTGGCTGATTGAAGTTGATTAATAAAGATAATCTAATTTTCGAGTAACACACGTGACATAATCTTACTTTTTTTTCTGTAAAAACTTTTGTAAGGTAGAAGATTTTAAAATATTTTGTTTTATAAATTAGGAAGGCTAGATATTTAAAGGAAAAAATTCTCGAATTATAACTGTCAATATTTATTACTTAAAAATTAATTTTATTCAAGGTAACACACGTAACTAAAAGTTATGTGTGTTACTGTTACGTGTGTTAAAATTTTAGTTTTACGTTTTACTTTGTATATAATTTTTCATTATTTTTTTTTTTTCAAATGAAATATTGCAATTTATGTTTACACATTTTTCGACTAGATCAATTTCATCGACTAGATCGACTTCAAAACCAAAATCACAAATAAAGAATTGTAAGATTCTATAAAATTCAGGCTAACATAAGCATTAATAAAAAAGCAACATAATGAGATCAAATTTTAAAAAAAGCAGACGATAATTTTGGAACTTTTTAGAGTTGATTGTTTCCCCCAACTTCTACATGTTATTTGGAATTCTAAATTCTTCTAAAAAATGCCATTATCTGGAGCTGAAAAAATAAAAGGATGGGGAGAAGAAAAAAAAGCATCTGATCCTACAATTCAAAAGCAAGAAAATAGAAGAATCGAATTATTACGGAAAGAAAAAGCAAATAAAATGAGTGTTCTTGAGAAGAAGCAGTATTGGGCCAAAGTAGCAGAACGGGTACGAAAATGCAAACGCATGAAAAGAGACGGAAGATCTGAAGAGGAACATAAGTTGCATAATGATAACAGCATATTGAATTTTAAATCACCAAAAAGTGAACCCTATTCAAGATCTCAATCATTAGGAAAAGCAGTTCGCAAATCATTTAAAACTCTCCCTAATTCGCCAAGTAAGAAAATCGCCGTAGTATGTGGATTAGCAAAGAGAGTTGGACTTGAACTTTCAAAACAAATGCATAATGATATATATCTTTCAACATTTCTAATTATTTCAGAGGAACTTAAATCACGAATAAATGATTTTTAATTCAGAAGTGACATTGTTTACACCATGACTGGAATGAAAGATGAGATGGTTGTCTGGATTAATGGGAAAAATACTGGCAAAAAATGTAAGTACTATTTAACCATGTTTCTAAGAGAAGCATATGCTGTTTTTTGTAAGTTTTATCCAGAATATTCAGTTTCATTTTCTAAATTTTGTGCTTTGAGACCAAAAAAATATACTTCTACTAAAGGATACCCCTTTGAATCAATGCAGATGCAAATATCATGAAAATTTCATTCTTTTGTTAATTTATGACTATACTTGGTGGGAAACGTATTTATGCAAATCATGTGAGAAAAATCTGGATTCTAATTGTTGGAAGGGTGTATGTGATATTTGCAAAAATAGCTCATTGTTTACTATAGATTTTGAGCCATCAACTATAGTAGTTTGGCAACAATGGGAAAAAGATGTCAATAGTCGTATAATAAAAAAAAATTATGATAACAAATGTGCAGGAGAATTCTTTGAAATTATTCGCGAAAATTGGACTATCTTTCAAGAGCACATAAGAGTTAAAAGAATCTAAGCTGATGCTTTCCAAAAGAACATATATCTAGTAATAAAATCCGAGTAGTTCAAGTTGACTTCGCAATGGCATATTCTTGTGAATATCAAAACGAAATTCAATCAGCATTATGGTCTCGAGCCTCTGTTCAATTATTCACAGCAGCTGTTTTCTTAGACGGTACTTGTTCCTCATTTTTGATATGCTCTAATACAAAAGACAAAGGCAAAAATAGCATCTGTTGTTTTATTTTAAGACTGTACGAGAAGCTTTTTCAAAATGACACGATTGCACAAGATGAAGTTACGGAAATCATTTATAGTGATGGGCCAAGTTCAGAATTCAAAAACAAATACATGGTTGAATTATTGCATCTTTTATCAATCAAATATAAAAAGAAGTTCATTTGGAAATATTTTGCCACATCACATGGCAAAGGTGTTGTGGACGGGATAGGTTGCAGTGCAAAATCTTTAGTGCGAAGCAAAATACAAAGTCAATCTGTCGATAGTAATCTTGTTCAAAACTCAGAAGACTTCGCAAAACTAGCTACTCAACGCATGCCTAAAACAACAGTGTTGCATATAAATCAAAAGGAAATAGATGCATTAATTGAAAAAGATTAATCCATGGCAATATGCAACGGTAATCCAGGGCATAAAATCGATGCATGTTATTCAAGCATCTCTTGATCAGACTGTAAGATTTTGGCACACAGATAGCCAGTTTCTGTCAGAGTCCCTTACTGATATTGTAGTCAATAGAGCACCTACAGTTGAAATTCAAACGCCATGTGTTCTACCACGGTCATATTATCGACGTAAATGCAAAATGTTTGTAAAAGTACAATCTTTACGGAAATAGATGTGCCAACCGTGGCTCTGTTTTACTCACTAAACCAGTGTTAAGGGGGAAGAGTAAAATTGTTTTTCTAAACAAGTAGCTACTTTGTTTTTCAAAATAAATTGGTTTTCTTTAACCAATTTAATTAATTTAAAATAAATAAATCTTTTAATGCAGTATCTATGACTCTTCAGTTGAAATATTCACAAAGGGTAACACACGTAACGTACTGTTAACATACGTAACTCACCAATTTCGTGGAAATAAAAAAGTTTTTACTGTAAGAAAACATTCAAAAAGTTCACTAAACATAACTTTGATATTGAATTTCTCCATAAAGGAAAATATCTTAATTTTAATTCTTTATACTTCACAGAATTAAATGAATATATTCAAAGTTTCAAAAATTTAACAATATAAAGGGTAACACACGTAACGAAATTTCAGACTTTTTTTTTCCAGCATCAAATAAATTTGTATCTTCAATCTTCAACGCTTGGCAAACTTAAAACACATGTAGATATAACATCTAGTTAAGAGGACCATACAAAATATTCAAGAAGTATATAATAATGGGTATTAAAGTTGAAAAATGTCGTGTAAAAGTAACACACGTAACTAAATAATCGCCCTACTACAGATAAAATAATTCTTGATTCTTATGATAAATTCATAAAAAATCCGAATGCAAGATTAAACACTATTGAGGAAACTATGCCTGATGAAATATATTCAATTACAAAAAACTTCACAAATAATAAAGCCCCCGGGCAAGACAAAATAAACAACATTATGATAAAAAGAATAAACAACATTATGATAAAAAGACTACCTCACAATATTATCTTAAAATTATGTACTATTTTGAAGGCTTGCTTAAAATTAAGCTATTTTCCGAATACTTGTAAACACGTACAAGTCGTTCTCTTTCCTAAAGGCAAAAATTATCTAAACCCAGATAAATATCGACCAATTAGCCTCCTTACTGCATTCTCAAAAATACTTGAAAGAATTATTCTAAAAAGACTTGAAACCCTTCCTCCACTTCCTGCCAAAAGAACAATACGGTTTTAGAGAGAACCTCTCCACTACCAAGCAACTTGTTAGAATTATTGAAAATATATCACAAAGCTTCTATAGAAAAGAGGCCACAGCTCTTCTGATGCTGGACGTGGCCAAAGCCTTTGACCGCGTTTGGCATCAGGGGCTAATTTTCAAATTAACTGAGTATAAAATTCCAGATGATTTAATACTACTATTAAATAGCTACCTAACAAATAGAACTTTTAAAATTAAATTAAATAATTCTTTCTTTACTACAAGAAATATCAATGGTATTCCACAAGGTTCCATTCTTGGACCCATATTATTCCTAATATATTGTGCAGACTTCCCTAAAAGTTACAATTACCAATCAACTTAACTGGTACGCACATATAAAAAATGTTATCGGAAAAGCCGAGGGGGCATTCTATACCCTTAAACCCATCCTTGGACTCCATTCCAAGCTAAAACTTAATACCAAACGCACACTCTACCTGCAGTGTATAAGGCCAATTATTAGCTATGTAGCACCCGCATGGATTGCTACCTCAAATGCACAAAAGAAGAAGCTCCTCACATTCGAAAACAAAATTTTACGAAGAATCACTGGGGCTGCGTGGTTTATAAACATGCAATATCTCAGAGACGATCTCAAGATGGACAACATAAGTGAGCATGTAGTAAAATTAAGCGCATCTTTCTTCAAGGATGCCCTGAATTGCAACGTTTGTGATTATAAAGATATCTTCAATTTCGATCTTATAAAAGACAATACTAAATATAGCCCGGCGAATGCGTTTCTCCAGTCGGTCAGGGTACTATTAGCGAAATTTTGTAAATATTATGTACATATTTTTTCCTTTCCTAGTAATTAGTTTTTTATTCGCTTTTTATCTTATTTCATATTTTTAATTAACTTATTGTATTATATTCAAGACTGTTCCTGGGGAGCAACTTGTGAAAGCCACGGGGGAAGCAGGTCTCCAGGACTTAAGGCTAATCCCCCACCCATTTTTTCATTGATGCGTTATTCGCAATTTTCACTGTATTCTTCTCTCAGATAACGAGTTCATATAGGTATAAAGATCTACGCGGGAGTTCCTGAACATAGATAAAGGTTGGCATGGTCGATATCTACTCTCCTCACACAGACACTTTCAGTTTCTGGCATTTTTCTAAATTTCTCAAGAAATACCAAACGGATTATATTGTAACTTTTGAGGTGTTTAGTTCATGCGATTTTTCATACTCAGCAATAAAATTTATATCTTTCAGAGGTTGGAAAGACCTACAATAAATTACGAAAGAAAACGAGTATTTTTGAACCAGAAAATCCTGCAATAAGCTATAGTAACTTGCATCGATTATTTTAGTTGTTATTTTTAATGATTGCATGTAGTTTCGTAAACCTAGAGAAAATATTTATGGAAATATGAACATTTTTTATAAAAAATTACTTTTTTCGCCTAACGTTTTTTCGTTATAACTTTATAGATATTCGATGGAATTAAACAAAATTTTTGGAGCAATTTAAAATTAATTACAAAATTGTCGATTTAAAAAAAAACCATTAAAAACTGTGCATGCACTGAAAAGTTTTCAAATTTTTTTTTCATAATTTTATAGTGAATCGTATTTAGCAACTAATTAAAAAAATTTGATTTGAATATCTTAAAAATTAAAAAAGTTTCAAGCAATTTTCTAAGTAGTTTTTGTAGTTTCAAAAGAAAGCTTCATACGACCAAGAGCTTTTCACAAATTTTATTTTGTATCATAAGACACAATTTAATAACAAATGATAATACCTAACAATAATCGCCAGAAAACTAAACTTTGATGGTATAGAGAAAAAAACAAGCAAAAGAAATTTTTTTTATATGGTAGGGGGCTGATACCCCACAATAACGGTCTCAGTTTTAATAAATTTTGATAAGGGGTTATCCACAAGATGAAATTTGTAGATAACCCCTTATCGTTTTAAGCTTTCTCTTTAAAAGTACAAAAACTACTTAGAGAATTGCTTAAATTTTTTGATATTCAAATAAAGATTTTATTATTAGTAGCCGAATACGAGTCCGTCCAAAATTATGAAAAAGCTTGATTCAATTTTTTCTGCGCATGCACAGTATAGAAGAACCGGCTTAAATAATCATATCTTGCGTAGTTTTTAACGAATTTTTTTTTTAAATCATCAATTTTGTAATTAATTTTAAATTTCTCCAAAAATTTTTTTTTAATTCCATTGAATATTTATGAAGTTCTAGCAAAAAACAAAACTAACACCTCTAAAGTTACAAAATAATTCTTGAGAAACAATTCTTTAATTATTTCTTGAGATATGTAAAAACTGGAAGCGTCTCTTAAATTATTGTAGGGTAGTGTGTTTTCTAGTGGTGAGGTTGTCGGGTTGGTAACCTCGTCACACTGTGGTAGTGATGTCAGGTTGGTAACCTCGTCATACTGTGGTAGTGACACCTATAGGTAAAAACAAGAAGCGCTACCGAAACAATTACTACTTACACTTCAGCCGGGGATTCCCCGTAATATGTAAACACTCAAGTGAGCGATTTAATTGGGAAAAATAAAGATGTAAATACAAAAGGTTGTCTCTTGTTTTTTGCAGTTTTAAACAATAATATTACATTGAATATTGTAATCCGCTACAAGGTAAAGCCAATTAAATTGAGATTGTGTGTTGGTGTTTCATAAAATTGTACGCAACAATTAAAAACACTATCAGTGTGCTAGCAAGCCCATGTATATATATATATATATATATATATATATATATATATATATATATATATGTTTAAATTATTCAAATGTAATGGTAGTCAAAATCATTTTAAACCGTATTTATTCAACTTTGCCATCACATTAAAATAAAATCTTCCGGCAACAATTGGAGAGTATATAAAACAAGGTTAATTTAATTTTACTCAAACCACAACTTAAAAGCATCCAACAAGCAACATCCAACATGAGAGAAAAAAATCATGGAGAAAAAAATTATTATTTGAGACCTAGGACCAAAAAAGTTTCATTTAAACTAAAATCACATGCAAAACTTGCGTCATCGTAACACCGAAACTGTAATTAGTAATATTTTCAAAGTGAACCGATCATCTTCAGCGAATTTTCAATCCAACTTCTGAAATCCAAAGGTGCTATTACCATCCTTTAATATGTTGATATTATTCCAAAAAAACATAACTCATTCAACTTAAGAGTACAATAATTCATCTTCCCACGACTTTACTCATTTTACTTTTTGGCGAGCTTCCTGTAAATTGTTCTTAAATTAATGGTTCAATGCTCACGTTTGTATTGTTCAATAGAACTTGACTCGCCCATATGACTCTTAATCTTTACGCCAAAGGAATTTACCTATTTATTTTCGTTTCACTTTTGATATTTTGTTTTTAGTATTGAGAACAAACTTGTGGGAGAATAGAAAGTTAATTATCGATTATAAAACAAATCTGTTGATCTCGTGTAGAGTTTTTGTTCTTCTTCAACACAAGTTTTCTATTTGTTTTATTCTTTATTCATTACGTTATCCACAATGAAACAGAAACCAGTTTTATTTTCAGTAAAAATCAAGTATTTAAATCAATACTTTTTTCAGTGTCTTCAACGTGACCCCTTTCGAGAAAAACCAAAATTCTCTGAGATTTCAACTAAGTAAAGTTTAAAAATTTTCAAACTTTCATGGTTTAAATTATCTTGTTATTAAATAGCAATTTAAAAATTTACGAATACGTATACAAATAGAGCGAAAAAAACGACCACCCTGCATAGATTTTGGTCTAATGCTCGGATCCTCACGTTCTAGGACTCAGCCGTAATAATTCCAGGGAGTAACCTCACATATGCTAATTAATTAGCGCAGACGATATTTTTAGTTACGATAAATAGAATTTCTTTAAACTTCGATTTCGCAGGAAGTATTCGACCGATTTCAATATCAAATTACATTCTTTAAGCTGATGAGTATCTTACCCTTTTTTCGACTATTGTCAAGTAGAAAAATAAAATAGTCATTAAAAGTTTTTTTTTTTTTTTTTTTTTTGCATGGAACTAATTATCTAAGGATAAACAAATTGTATAATTGTGTGTAAATTTTTTTTTTAATTCCCTAAAAAAATTATCGGGATATGGCGAAACATGCAGAAAGTAAAATTAACAATATGCGGGTCCAAACTTTGGATCGCTCCCCTGACCTTATTTCTCAGATTGCGGCTCTTTCTATATTTTGGGGTTCAGAAATCCGAATCCATCTTCAAGTGCAGACGATTCAGAGAAAGTACATTTTTGTGTCTGATTTCGTAGCTCAAAATATCATCTGCACTTATTGATTAACATATTTGAAGTCACCCCTTCGAACAATTCAGATTTTGTTCTAGAGCGTGAAGATCCGATTATTAGATAAAAAGTTACTCAAAGTAGTTCGTTTTTTATTTTGCGCCCTGTACACCAGGAATTTACGTAAATACGCAGAAATTTTATCCTAAAACTGAAATTGTTCATAGTTTTATACATAAGATAAGATACATAGATATTAATTTAATTAACAAACAATTTCTATTAAATAAATTTACTAATATTTTGTTAAAAAAACTAGGTAAGAGTAAATTTAAAATTTTTTTTCGAATATTAATGTTTAATGACGTTTAAGTTAAATAAAAGCAATGCATATTCAATAGAGAGTGGAAAAAACAAATTTATAAATTATAATTATTGATTAAATTAGCAGTGATGAGAAGAAAAATGTCTGATTTTAATGAAATGCTACAGCGAAACTAATTGAAACTAACACACAAATAATTTCCGGACGTAATTTAAATTTCCCAGGTAACGTGAATTTTTCTAGGAAATAAGAAACAGTTGTGAGGTGATTTTACGGAAATCTTAGGCAGCAGCAGATTAAATTAGGATAGACTTCCAAATATTAGGAAACGGTGAGATAATAATAATAAAAAAAATCATTAACTAAATTGTTAGAATATATCAAAATATGGAACGACACCAGATGAAAACTCAAACTTGTGATTAGAATTCCAATTATGTAAAACAATGGAAGATTGGTTAGTGTTCTGATTTAGGTGATATCTTTCGTGTTCTTTAAGTACAAGTTTAAGGAAACGCTTAGATTGTCTAATATACGCAAGACCACATCGACACAAAATTTGATAAATACTCGAGCTATTAATTTCAATAGCAGAATTTTTAAGTTTGATGAAATTTATTTTATTTACTAGGGAACTGATTTTCGGATAAGATAAAACAATGAAATTGTTGAAGTGCGAAGTAGATAATTTGGTAGATTGACAGATTAATTTATACATGGAATTAATAATGTTAGAAGAAAAACTGCGGTCCACAGCGATAGCTTTAAGGCAAAAGAGCTCATCATTTAGGAGATAACAGTTTGAACAAATTTAAACACACGGTAAATAAGGGCGTGCAAGATATAGTTCGTTTACCAAGAGTTGGCACTTGCTTTCCGCCTTCAACACGTGGTATCAGATGATACTATTTCGCTATTTTTGGAAGACGGATATGAACCCTGGTGGCCAAGATGTGAACAATTCTGAATAAGGTTTCTATTTGGCGATCGTATGACAAAAATATTTATTTCGCTATCATTATGTGCATTTTTTTAACATTAAATATTTTATAAATTTGATGATATTTCTCTTTTGAGTGAATAATTTGTCCTTTGCGAGACATTTTGCTTCAATATATTTAATTAGCTAGAGTAACGAAAGGTTATAATAGCAGATTATAAAGCGAAGTTACTGAAAAAGAATTTACTATTTGCGTTTGGCGCGTATTAATCATTTTCAATAATCAATTAATCTCAATTTCAAGTGCGGAGAAGTTTCTCCAGCTCTGAAATTCGTCCGAGGAAGAGAAGCCAAGTGCCAACTCCAGATGAACGAAGTATAGCTATCTTTTTTTGGGGGGATGATGAGTTATGAGGAAGAGTAAAATTGTAAATAGTTTCGATAAACAGTAGAGAAGAATTACGAGTAATAAGAACGTCTAAGAAAGGTTAACACTAAATAATTTCCTAATCAAACGTGAATTGTACACAAGGATCTACAGATTTTAGATTGAGAACATGACCAATGTCCACCGTCAAAATATCGTCTATACTTCTGAGTAGTGCATACACGAATCACTTAAACAGTCTGAGAGGATTACCCACAGCCAAGCCAACAATCATGAAATAAAATTTACCATTAGAAGTAAAGGTGGACTGTTCAAAACAAATGCGAGTAAGATTTACTAGTTCATCACTTTCTACTTGTGGGAAACTCTTGTAATATTTTAAGACAATTACTTGCATTAGTAAATTAAGTTACTTTAAAAGAGATCATTTTGTTTTCATTAGGTTTGAACGTATTAAGCTCATTAACGAAATTATATAAGTTTCTAACAGTATATGAATTTGTACAAGAAAATTGGGACAAAATTAAAACAAGGTGCTTAGCTAGTTCATAGAAAGTGGTGCCAATATTAGAAACAATGGATCCAAAAGAAGTACCAGCCTTTTGAACTTTAAGAAAAGCGTCAAACCTAGGTATTGCCTTTATAACTTAACTAGGTAATTTTAGGTATTGTAAAGGTGTCATACTGTGTTAGGTTATTGTTTATCGAACCAAAACTATTTCATGTCTATTTGTTTCATTTATGCTTCATCCACATTTTTTTTTTTTTTTTTGGCGTTACAGGTAATGTACCTAGGTAAATTAACGAATTGGTAAAATTAACAAAACATAGTTTATTAAAAAAGAACATATTTATTTATTCTCATTTGTTTTATGTCTGATTATGATTAATATTCAAAAGCGCGATTCAAGGATTTCAAATCAAATGCAACTAAAAAAATAATAAATTGAATAGATTTTTCCCGTTAATTAACATTCAAAAACTCAAACCTCACAATAATGTATCATTTTCAATTTCACCCGCTTTTCCTGAATAATCTTAAAGTCATATTGACTCCAAGGTTTATAAATAACAATTAAACTGTCAAGTCATATTCTATTAAACTTGAATATGAATAATTTCCCACATTAGACATTCATTATATCTAAATCGCGTCCAATAATTTTTTTTTTTTTTTTTATGTTACTCGTAACACATATTAATGACTTGAAGGCATTAAATTACAATTAAACAGTCGACTATTAGTAACATGTGATTGAGGAGGACAGTGGTAAATGCGATTTTTTTTTTTTAATTCATTTATTTTCACGTCGACTTTACATTGCATTTAATTATTTATTAATAAAAACATTCAAGTCCAAAATGTTTTATTTTCAAAGACTTTATTAAGGCATGAATATCGATAAAATTAGTTCTATAATTGCCAAAAGCTAATTTTTTTTATAAGTAAAAAGAGTACTACCAAAAATAATTAAGTATTTCAATTTAATAAGTCTTTTAAAAAAAATAACTAAGTGAAAATTTATTATTTGCATGTTATTACAACACAATACAATGTGTGTAATTATTGAAATTCAGAAAAATTTTTGGTCTGCTTAACAACCTTAATTTGTAATACTTCCGAGCAATTCAGGAAACAACTGAAGTGCTTTAGTTTTCGAGTGAAGTGGCTTCACAACCGTTTTCTTTCCATTGGTAATGCAATGAACGTTAAAATAGAATTTCAAAAAACTGATAAAAGAAAAAAAAAGTACATAAATTTTTCATTTTTTAAAATAAATTTTTATTTGAATATTTAGATAAGGATAAACGTTTTGGTAAATAATTTTTTCTAGTTCAGAAATTGAAAATCTTTTTCTTTCACTTACAACACAAGAAACGTAAACGTTGGTGCTACGCAACTCTTTTTAATCTAACTGTATATCTTATTGTATAAAACCTGCGTCTAAAACTCCTAAAAGACTATAAAAAAAACTAGGAGGCTTCGCCCCCTGCTCGCTTGCGCTCACCAACCCCCGGAACTGCATTCACAGTTTATTTCGGATTGCTTCGCAATCCAATGCTCGCTCATTGGATACGTTCTTAACGTCTAGCTTTTGTATACTTTTTTGAATACTGAAGTTCCGAAAACTTTTCACTGTAGAAAATTCTAAACCTGTACATTTCAATATTAATTTGAAATTGCAATTGTTTATTTGGGCAACACTTATAGAATTGAAGGATTTGTTACGTCAAGCGCTCAGGTATGTATCATAATTTTGATTTATGTTGCTAAGTTAACTTTCAAAAAATTATATGGCTGGCAACAGCATTTTTATTTTTTAAGTTTTTTTTTTTTAATATTTATGTTGCTAAGTTAACTTTCAAAAAATTCTATGGCTGGCAAAAGCATTTTTATTTTTTAAGTTGACCTAGTTTGTACAACTGTAGTGATGAGAGCCATCCAACAACGAACCGGGAGTTCCTTGGTTCGAGTCCTGCCGAAAGCAACGAACATCTCCCTCCATATCACCTTTAAATTTGCTCAAAAAGGGAGTAAGTTTGTCTATGGTAAGAACTCCCCCCACTGCCGAAAAGTCTGAGACTGTCTGCTGTTATGGAAACAAAAATAGCGCATTTCAGGGAGGGTAGCTTCTCTTCACTCTAGGGCTCACACAATAGACCGAAAAAAGATTCCCTTTTTTTCTCGCAACCCCGACTCAAAACCGAACGTTGAACCGAAGTTTTTAGGTTGACGTTATTTTTGCCGCAGCTGAATTGAACAACCTGATAATGCTCACTCTGGTTATTGTTTCCGTTTTTAAAAGCGCTATATGTTGAGCCACCTCAGCTAGATTTGGCATGTGACATTTTTAGATGCACTAATTGGTCGATTTTCTAACGTTGCCATTCGGGAAGTTGTAATGAGGCTTTTTCTTTTTTTTGGTGCCGTGTAAGAGAAATATATATATAGATTTTTAAACTACATATTAAAATTAAAGAAACGATTTTAAAGAAAAATATGACAACAGATGTTTGGTGTGATTTCTTTGTTACGCGAGAAATATACAAACAAATGTGTAATATGAAATCAAATATGTAACTTCACACTTTGAATGGTACATAAAGCAGCCCAAATGTGTTCTTTAAAGAGGCCTTTATTCTCGTCATATTGCATTTTAGGATAAAAAAATTTTGATGATATAGTATTATTCTACAGCATAATACCTTTCAAAAAAGGTGGAAAATAAAGGGATTGCTTTATTAGATGAGGAGAAATAGCGATTGATAACTTTTAGAACTTCTATGCCTGGTTGGTAGGACGTTGGACTAGTGTTCGTGAGTTCGAATCATGCTGGCCGAAGAATCCCCGTGTATTAAATGGTGACTGGCGCACGTTAAATTTGTCTGGTTCACAATGTCCACCAAGTTCACATAAATCAATACCTCTGGGGGTACTAAATTGGAGATTGATCTTTCTATGGTTAAGGTCAAAACAACGATCTCTGGATTAATGAAAGGAGTATGGATGGGTCCTTCCTGTAAAACTGGCTGTGACGTGTGTGTGGCTGAACTCGTATTCTTTGCCATAGATGATGCCACTGAAGAACAAGAAACGCATCCTCTGCCTTAAAATTCCCTTGATTTTGCATAGTAGACTTGCTGGTATTGGAAAAAAGCATTAGTAACAATAACAGAACTTCCATCGATTTTGTCCTAAAAACTTTGAACCAATGAAGTTATGCGATTTGTGGTTTTAAGTAATTTAAAAAAACACATTTGTCAGTTTTTATATTTTTTAAAAACTTTTTAACAGTTAAAATGTTTTTTGGCAAAAAAATTATTTTTTTAATTGCACAATAATAACCACCGCTTTATATCTGAAATTTTGATTGGATGTTCAGTATTTTAAATAAATCGAAAGATACTGTCGAATAAAGTTAACATTCACCATCAATTTATTTATGAAAATCAAATATCGAGAACTAAAAGCATATTTAGAATGTTTTTTTTTTTTTTTTATTCGACAGTTGAGTTCAGCTTCCTGAAAAAGAGATCAACACACCGTAAAGTGCACACCTTAGTAGCCATGAGATTAAGGGTAAATCACCTGTCATGGACGCGCCCAAAATACTCTTTTAAGAACTACCATTGCCGAAAATTTTGCAAGAAATTAAAGAACGCATTTAAAAAGCACCAGGACAGTGAGAAAATGCAAAATATGTCGAATATATTACAGAGGTTACATAATACACGTTTTTCATGTAACAAAATGGTGGCAAGTCGAATATTTGTTACTGGAAAAAAATAGAATAATTTTCTTTAATTTCCTGAAACGCATATTGTGATATGTGTATTAGTTTTAAAAACTATAAATATTTAAAATTTGATCTGACATGTCATGGACGTGTACGTATTTAGATATTATAAAGTAATAAGACATGATTTCAAAACCAGTTATATATTAATATACATGTTTGTTGAGGGCCAAGATAGCCTAGTTGGTAATAGGTTAGGCTCGTGTTCGTCAATTCGAATCAAGCCGGTCTTAGAAACACCGTAAAATAAATGGTGACTGGTACACGTTAAATCTGTCGGGGTCACAAAGTACCCCAAGACAAATCAATACCTCTGGGGATAATCAATAACTCTGGGATTGGAGAGTAATCATTTTGTGGTTCTCCCTGTAAAACAGGTTGTGACGTGTGTGTAGCTAAAATCGTATTCTTTGCCTAAGACGGCGCTACTGAAAAACAAGAAACGTACCCTGTGCCTTAAAATTTCGCTAGGATTCTCATATAAATCTTGCCGATATTGGTATGCGACATTAGTAACAACAACAACACAATTGGTTGATACTGATGTCTTTTCTTTCTTCCTATATTACTGTTAATGATCCTCCACATGTTACCTTTTTTAAAAAATGTAACCATTTCATTTAAAAAAAAAAAAAAAAAACTAAGCATCACTAGATTTATCTTTTGTATAATTATCGTTCGTTAAGGGCCACATAACGAATAAATATGATAGATGGCGATTAAAAAATTGACTGCCAGTCGCCAACAAATAGCCACTTGTTTAGGAAAAAATGCATCAACAGTGCATTTCATTGTAATTACTTTTGTTACTAAATTTGGAACAATTATAAATATTTTATGGCTTTCTGAATATTTCACGCTTGTTTTTTTTCAATTTAGCCTACGTATAAGTGTAATGGTTACAAGATTTTGTGCTTGATATGTTTAGTGTATAACATTAATATTTATTGCAATTAAATCTCACCAAGGTAGATTCATATCTCATAGATTTGCTTTTTCCTCGAAACAATGTTATTAAATTCCATTTAAAAAAAATTGAAAAGGCAGTTGGGAAACATTGCCCTAGATCTTTTATCATTAAGATGGACATTCCTGGTCTACGAAATTTCGAAACTGGTACAGAATATTTGTAGCGAAGATCGAAAGTGGATATAAAAAGAGAGAGAAACTTTCGAAGGTCAAGTTTTTGACCTGATTTCAACTCATCATTCCTGGGCGGGGCAATGTTTAAGACCAAAAAGATCACATCTTCATGTGTTTTATAGTTCCTTATCATTAATTTTTTTTTATTGCTAAATGATAAGTTTTATCAAAAATACATAAGTTTGAGTACATTGAAAGATATACTGTATAGGATTAACTTATATTTTTTTAAACTTTTCCGTCAATTATTTATCAAAAATAAATAAATATGAAGAGCTCGGTGAAGTGTAATGATAAAACACAATTTCAAATAGTTCGTGAAACTAGTTTTGTGAAATCACCATGAAGCCAAACTGGTATTTTAATGTATTGTGTTGTTATCTAGTGTAAATACAGGAAACTTGTTAAGTGCCTATCTGAAAACAATACTGCGAAACAGTCACAAAAAATTCACCTTCGGAAAATTTCATATATATATATATATATATATATATATATATATATATATATATATGAAATTTATATATTATATATATGAAAAACATATAGAGTACTTATCATTTGCGCGATAAGTACTCTATATGTATTTATGGGTATGGCGATAAGTACTTTATATGTTTTTATGTGTATGGCGATAAGTACTTTATATGTATTTATGGGTATGGCGATAAGTACTCTATATATTTTTTCTTTAAATACGAATTTCCCCCTGTTGCTTTTGCTCGTGGTTACTTGTTCAAGAGATATTTTTTCTGCCAAATTTTATATTTTTTGGTCCCCTGCTGATTCTGGTTAGCACCCTGCTTCAGTTTTATTAGTTGATAATAATTCGAATTCTAAATTTAAATGTAAGGATAATCGATGATTAACCTGCAAATCACTCATCAGAGCTAATTCTTTTTTAAATTCCCCTATTTAAAAGGTTACAAAATTTATTTATAAAATTAAATATTTAACTAGCGATTTAATATATACTGGCGACACCTCTCAACCTCTTCTCAGAAGAATCAATTTACATATATCATTAACACACACAAATAAATATAACTCTAATAATAATAACAATAGCCTAGAAAAGGGGCCGGGATAGCCTGGTCGGTAGGGCGCAGGGCCCATGTCCAAGAGGTCGTGGGTTCGATCCTCGCCGGCCGAAGACTCCCCGTGTAGTAAATGGTGACTGATGCACGTTAAATCTGTCGAGTCTCAAAGTCCTCCATGTTCCCATAACAAATCAATACCTCTGGGGGTACTGATCCAGGAGTTTCCTTGTCTTCTGGATTGGTTCAAAATTACAAGGCTACGGAGTTCAACATTAGTAGTCGTAAACCCATGAAATTGGGTCGGCTGTTCAACGACGGTTATAAAATAAAATAAAATAGTCTAGAAATTAAACATTTTTCAAAACACGGGTTCAATATCACTTAAATAGAAGTTTTGGTTTTCATTAAAAACCTTAAAAAAATGTCATGAAGCTGAGAATAAATACATGATTATTAATGAATCTATTTATCCATACGGTTTGATAAGCAATTTTAATTCTTTTGATAATAATGAGTGTATTTATAATCTATTTAAAAATAACAATAATAATAGAGGGAAAAGAGGAAAAAGCAAAACTAAAATTAAATATGACCTAAAAGATTTTGTAAATGAATGCATTAATTGTTATGATCAGCCTAACGCAATTAAATCTGTTAAAACCAGATAAAATAAAAATTAATTCAAAACAGATCAAATAAAAATTAATTCAAAACAAGATATTTCAAGTTTTTTAAACTTAGTTGAAGACCTGGCTAGATACAGGTTTAAAAATAATTATAAGCACAAAAATATACTCAAACCAGACTATTTAATTTTAGATTTTACTAATAAAATTTTTTAATCTTTACTTAAACGCAATTCTTCGTAAAAATAAAATCCTTCTTCCTATTGAATTAAATTGTAAACCCACTTATAGATATACAAATTCATAGCATGTGATATTATTGATGAAGAGAACTGGAAATTACTAGTTCATATTAACCCCAACAACAATGATATACTATTTAATGACTTCCTTTTTGTAACAAATAAATGGTATCCCCATGGGAAATAATTTTAGTACAAATATTTGCATTATTTTTCTTTTCCTTGAAGAATATAGATTTGTGAAATCATGTGTTAATCTTCCTATTAATTCCTTTTTTCTCATACTTTTTAATGATATTTTATGTAATTAATTTTAACCATTTTGATATCTTAGCTAAACAAATATATCTCCAGGAATTAATTCTTAATAAAACTAACAATAGTAATCCTTTAGCAAATTAAAAGTTATTTGATTTAACTCTTAATATTAATGAAGATAGTAAAATTACATTTAAACTTTTTGACAAAAGAAATGATATTAATTTTCCAATTAAAAAGAGCATTGATTTTAGTTATAACTTAGCCAATAAGGTTTTTTCCAATATTATTACTAATCCGATTCATAAGTTTACATTGAATATATAAAACCGTACACGACGTAACAGATGTATTCAGAAGGGAATAAAACCAGATAAAATGTAAATACGGTAAAACATCACAAAAACAGTTGCATTGAATAAAATCAAAAATAGGATGATACAGTTATACATAAAACAAAAAGCCAGTTGCGCGTAGAAACGAAAAAATTTTAAGATGATGGGAGTCACTTAACAAATCCTCCAGAGATAAAATAGAACTACCGAAAAGAAGATACGATCTCAGTTAAAACATGGGCAAATTATTAAAATATGATAAACAGTGAATAAAACTTTACAATTGTTGCATTGGGATGGAGATTCTCCAAATAGCAAATGTAGATGGGTCATAAGAGTGTGTCCCATCCGGGGACGGATTAATTTGACATCTGCTTGCCGCAGACACAATACAGGTAAAGGGTTTAAATCTGATTTAATAATTTTAAGATCCCATTGTTGTTGATCCCATAGAGATGTGCTGAACTGTGGAATATAAATTTGATCATGCCTTGAAGAACCAGCCTTGAACCAATACATTTTTTTTTCGTTTTAGGGCAAAATATCATCAAACTATAAATTAAAATTGTCATTTTGTGGAGGGAAAGTATTGTTTGGAGGACGCACTATCTTGCAGGAGAAAGCTGCAATAGAACTAGAACTTTCTAAACTTTAATGTGTCATTAAAAGAACCTGCTGCCCCACATAATGCGATCCCTGCTTATGTACACAGATCACGTTCCTGAACTTCTACCGAAGAGCAGATTCAAAAGAAAGTTGATTTCTCTTCAACAAACATAAATTCAAAAAGAAAAGTTAAGGGAAAGAAAAAGCCAGTAAAGGCACGTTATAAATAACTAGATTCCTTGGCGTTAGGTTACGTTCGATTATGATGGACCGAATCTCTTTATATGGGGGAATGTCAAAAGGATAGTTCTAAAATAGAACGTCATTCCTGAAGGAAGATAGGGGTCATGAAAAATTCCACTTTTATAAGAAAAAAAATTATTTTAAAAAGAATGAAGCAAGAGTGCAACGATCACATAATTCAAGTTTTCATTTTTCTTTCTTCTGAAAATTGTAATAAGATCTTTCTAATTTCAGTTATAAATGGCAATCTAGTGATGCCAGAAAGGGAATGTTATCGGGCGTATATCATAAAATCAAAGCAAGATGTCTACATTTAGAATACTGTTCATTATTCTTTCTCCAGATAAAAAAAAACTTTTATAAAGACCCGTGGAATTCAATGAAATCCTCTATCAGACAGAAAAGCAATTCAATTTTCTCCATATTAACCAACGGAAAATTTTATGAACGCAAATTCTTTATTCATGCACTAATTAATACTTTCAATTTCACGAAAATCAAACCAAAAATGACAATCGATTCCTCAATAAGAATACTTCATTTAAATAATTTGAAATATACATCCATAACATTTGGTAACTAGGTTCTACACAAAAGCGGTTCCTAATATTTTTTAGCGGCTATAGAACCCTAAGTGATCGAGCTTCTTTTGGCGGAACCCATATTAATAAATAAAATGAGAAGCTGTGAATAGACTAACCAAAATAATAATAAAGTAAATTATTTTGATCTTAATGTGAAGGATGAAATTTATTCATCGTTTTGTAAGGAGTTCTTAAAATTATAGATTTTATGTCAAAAAGTTGAATTTGTAGGCTTGAAGAGGTTACCATTAGTTTTTAGTGTATGCATAAGCTGAATTATAGTTTTTAAAAAAGAACTAATGTAAACATTGAGAATGATTATCAAAGAAAAATACTTCTTTATTCTAGGATTTGATCATGTTATATTGAATTAAAAGTTCGACGAGAAGATAAGGTGTTTTTTTGAAAATATGTTATTTTTTAAGAAAAATTGCTAATTTTTTATTGTTAGTTTACTTAAATAATTTCATAAAAATAACCGAAACATCAAATGAATAATGGTTTACTATTTGGATCTAAATATAATGGCAGGCTTTAAAAATCATTACAGGTTTTAAAAAAATTTAACACCATTTAAGATTCGCTAGTATAGAACACATTTCAATGAAACCAAAAGTATAAATTATTTAGTTAATAAATAAATTGCGTTAGTAAGTTAAAAATAAATTATACGAACGTTAACACGGAGGAAGTAGAATTACTTTTCTGTCTAAGTTGAGTTGAAAGTAGTCAGAAAAGAATCTTGCATCGCAAAACCCAAACTCCATATTCTATGTTAATTTATGCAGAATTATGTGAACATAAATTCCTTATGTGTCACAAAAAGTGCATAAATTTTAGAATATTTTTAGTTCTACTATATTTCATTAAAGTGTATTTTATGGACCTAAGCCATCAAATTTTGAACTTTATATATATAAAAAACCACCAAAGTATCATTTACAAAATTTGCCAAGCTTTACTGAATAACTGTATATATTAAAATTATGTAAAATTACAACTATATTCCATGAAGTATATTCACTGCACATAATGATTCAAAAGAGGTTCTGAAATATTAAGTAGTGTTTAGTTCTCTTTTAGCAGAAAATTTTGTTTTTATATAAATTTTAATGCGAGCATTTAAAATGGTATCGAAAATTATGCCTTGATATAAAATTATTTCACCACTATTTTATCAAATAAAAATACAAATAAAGGTCGATGCAAATAAATCATTATTTAATTTTTTTAAAAATGATTTTGCCTAGCAATACAATTTTAATTTAACACAAATAAGAAAAATTTCTCTCTTTAAAAGCATATAATGACAGGCTACAAAATTTTAGTTCAACATTGAAGTAGATTTTGGCTCGTATCCTTGAGACCGCTCAGACATGAAAAGGATTTTATTTCCTCAATTATTCAGTAACTAATAATTAACTTTTTTGAATAATTTTTGTTTCATTTTATTCATTGAAATATGTTCCATGTAACCCAGTTATCATATTTTAAATTAGTATCTTTTTTAAAATTTGAGCTTTGAAAAAATTTATCTTTAAAAAAATTACTTACAACCTTAAAATATTTATTTGCAAATACGGAACGAAACTGTAAAAATATCTGGTTGGTTTTAATATATATATAATACAATAAAAAAAGGAAAGAGAGGTTAGCGAAAGAAATTAAGAAAAATAATAATAAGTTTTATTTACTGCATGAAAGCTGCAAGTACAAGTACAGTGAGCACAAAAACGGACCACCCTGAATAACTTTTGATCTAATGATCGGATCTTCGCGTTCTAGGACTCAATGGCTCGAGGGGATGCCCTCAAATATGCTAATCAATAAGTACGGACGATATTTTAAGTTACGAAATCAGCCACAAGAACGTACTTCTCTGAATAAACATGTTCCCTTCTTTTTTTAAACGGATTCGGATTTCTGACTTCCAAAATATAAGGGCAGCCACAGTCTGGAAAATATGGTCATAATAGTTTGGTGAGAAGAGCGATTCGAAGCTTGGACCCCCTAATGTTAATTTTATTTTTTGCATATTTCGCCATACCTCGAGAACTTTTTAATTGAAAGTTTTTTTTTTTTTGCACACAATTACAACATTTTTTTATTCAAAGATAATTAATTAAGCATCAAAAATTTTTTTTACTAAATATTATTTTACTTAATAATAGTCGAAAAAATTTTAAGTTGTGATGTATACAATTTTTACAGCATTTTAAAGTATGTAATTTTACATGGCAAACACAAATTTGAGCAAAGTCGGTTGAATAGTTCCTGTGAAATCAAATTTTAGAAAAGTCGTATATTTAAAATTCGATTTCTAGGGAACTATTCGACCGATTCCGGTTAAATTTTGTATTTTGCCATGTGAGATTAGATAATTAAAAATGATGCAAAAAACTGTATACTTTACGATTTAAAATTTACTTCAACTACTATTAATAGAAATAATAAAAAATAATAAATATATGCTAAAATTTATTTTTTTACATGGAACTATCTTAGGATAAGCGAATTCTATAATTGTGTGAGAAATTTTTCAATTAGCTTAAAAAGTTCTAGAGATATGGCGAAATACGCAAAAATTAACATTAATGGCCAAAGCTTTGGGCCACTCTCCTGACCAAACTATTAGAACCATATTTCGCAGATTGCGGCTACCCCCTATATTTCAGGAGTCAGAAATCTGAATCCGTCGGAAAAAAAGGTATGTTACTCAGAGAAAGTACGTTTTGTGTCTGATTTCATAACTTAAAATATCGTCTGCACAAAATAATTAGTATATTAGCAGTCGCCCCTCGAACAATTAAAATAAAGCCCTAGAACGTGAAGATTCGATCATTAGACCAAACGTTATTCAGAGTAATTTGTTTTTTTGCTTTTGTTTTTGCGTACTGTAACATAGATTCCCGAAAATAAGTTAAAATACAAAGAAAACATGGAAAAAAATACATATATTTTTAAAGAGAAGAAAAAAATTATTAAATAAAATAGCATTTAAAAAAATTAAAAAGTCGGAAAACAAAATAAGAAAATAAGTGACTAGGAAAACAAAATAAGGATATAATCTCGTCATCAGTTCACGCGATTATACCCGCAAAAATGAGTGCTTTATAATATTGTATTAATATAGACAAAGCAAAATATATACAATAGTGTGAGGAGCACCGAAAAATTCTTAATATAAATATATATATATATATATATATATATACATACAGCAAAATAAATAAATACAAAAGAACCAGAAAAGAAAAAAAAATAATAAGTATCATTTATTGCACATAAGCTGCAAGTAAATAGAACTCATAAAATAAGTTCAAAATGAAGATAAAACAAAGGTAAATTACAGACAAATGAAAAAAGGGGGGCGAATAATAATAATAATAAACAACTGGGGAAAGAAAAAAAAAGAATTAATTTAAAAAAAAAAAAAAAAAAAGAGGAAAATTTTTTTTAAAAAACCGGAAAATAAAAGATATAATCTTTTCATCAGCCCACACGATTATATCCGAAAAAGAGTGCTTTCTAATATTGTATCAATATAGCCAAAGCAAAATATATCAATACAATAGTGTGAGAAGCACTCAAAAATTTTTTTTACAAAAATTACGACAAATAAAATAAAACACAATAAGTAAAAATAACACGTAAAAACAGAAAATAAAATAAAAAGGAAGATTTGTCTGTAATTTACCTTTGTTTTATCTTCATTTTGAACTTATATATATGTATATATATATATATATATATATAATGCAATTCCATCTCCTCTCTGAATTTAAATATTCAAACTAAATTCAATACACGATGCCAGTGATCCTTCGTAAAGCTTAGATTCAATGTGACTGATGGCAACTTTTCGTTTTAAGCCGGAAAACTTTTAAACATTTGTAAAAAATATAGTTTGATATTTATATATAATGAATCTCTTAAAAGATTTTGACCATATTGACATATAAATACCTCAAAAGTTTTAATTAGTCATACTACAATGTGCTAAACGCCATCAAAATTCAAAACAATTTTGCCAGCATTTAATGCTCTTTCTATCGTTTTAAATATTGTAGAAAAATATTTCGATCACTTCACGACAACAGCATTAAAGTTCGAAATTAATATGACCAAAGATGGACAATGTGCCATAATGTAATAATAATAAAGAAACATTTCAGTTCCATTGAATTCATAACGAAAGCATTGAATTTGATGAGGAACCCCTGAATCATGAGCTAATGGATTACCGGCGTAATGTATCTAACAATAATAAATACATCGAATCTCTCGACTGTATAGTTAATTTTTCATGAATTCTCTCTCTCCTAAATTTTAAGGATTCATTCAGTACGTAAAAGATCAGATATTGAAATTTTATCGATTCACAACACCGATTCTAGAGAGTATCAACAAATTACATACTATCTTAAAATAATTTGAGGCGTAAAATCAAAATAAGTTACTTTATTAAAGTTATTACGGAAAGCAATGAAGCTGAAAAGTTTTGCTCATTACTCTAAAAAATGTGAAAACAATACAATGGAAATCACACAAGAACATGATACGTTTGAAAGTGAAATATTTGATATTAGTATCAGTTTTCGAACCAAGAGAGATGATAATTTGAGATTGATTGAGTGTTAAAAGGTTTAGTGACACAAGGTCCAAATGAGGACATGCTGCGCCAGACAATACGGTAAAACAGTTCAAAGGACTAAGTGCATACAAAATTTTAATTGTAGCACAATAATAACCCTTAAAACAGCACTAGTAAGTGAATAAAACCAGAAAAAAATTATGAGTACAGTATAAAACGCACGAAATAAAATGGTCAGAGCGTGATGTGTTTGATGATAGTTAGAGATGTCGTGATACAAATCACAGAATTTCTTGTTTATTAAACAAAAATTCATCAATCAAATTATCGTTAACTAACTCCCGATTATTTAGTTAAATCTTTAGGAATTTTAGGCTAAATTATGAGGATTCATTTAGAAACATAAGCTATAAGATCGAGTGTTTGCACAAGGTAAAGGATTTTTGGTAAAGAATTAGCTTTAGCACAAATCACAGTACTTCTTTTAATGTTTATTAATCAAAAATTCATCAATCAAATTATCGTTAACTAACTCCCGATCATTTAGTTAAATCTTTCGGAATTTTAGGCTAAATTATGAGGATTCATTCAAAAACATAAGCTAAAAGATCTAGTGTTGATATTGCACAAGGAAAAGGATTTTTGGTAAAGGATTAACTTTAGCACAAACCACAGTATTTCTTTTAATGTTTATTAATCAAAAATTCATTAATCAAATTTTCGTTAACTCCCGATTATTTAGTTATATTTTTAGGAATTCTAGGCAAAATTATGAGGAGTCATTCAAAAACATAGGCTAAAAGATCGAGTGTTTGCACAGGATAAAGGATTTTTGGTAAAGAATTAGCTTTAGCACAAATCACAGTACTTCTTTTAATGTTTATTAATCAAAAATTCATTAATCAAATTATCGTTAACTAACTCCCGATTATTTAGTTAAATTTTTAGGAATTCTAGGCTAAATTTTGAGGATTCATTTAGAAACATAAGCTAAAAGATCGAGTGTTGATATTGCAGCTTTATTGATTTACGACACCAATTCTAAAGACATACTGTATCAACAAATGCCTACCATCTTAAAATAATTTGAAGAGTAAAACCAAAACGACACCAAACATATAATCTTAAAGTTATTATTGGAATCAATGATGTTGAAACATTTTGCTTATTACAGCAAAAAAAAAAAAAAAAAAAATGTGAAAACAATAGCAATAACATGAGAACATGATAGTACGAAAGTGAATGATTTGATATTACCACTCTTGGCAATAAGACAGACGATAGTTTCAGATGTCGTCATTCAAATCACAATATATTTCTTTAATAGTTCATTAATCAAAACTTTTTACATGTTATCTATATTCTTCATTGATTTGACAAAATTATTGCAGTGACCGTATTAACGCTCCATTGGGCACGCTTCGATCCCCATTTTATTAATTTCGTTGTCTTTATTTCTTTTCTTTTATAAAGAAAAAAGGAAAAAAACTCGTTTGGATTAAATTTATGGACAATTTTCCCCTAAAGTGTAATTTAATATTTATATTCAATTGAGAAATAAAAAAAAACATGTGTTGTTATGTCTTTTACATAAATTTCTTTTGTTTTTGGTTGTAAAAATTGCAATTTTCAAGAAGACCGAACGCTAAAATTAATACTAGGGTTATTGAACTTTTTTAAGAACAAAAATATTTGCAAACAATAGCTGGTCTAAGTTTCTAAATAAATATTCCAGAATTAAATTAAACAATCAAAGTTAGTAACCATGAAGTTATGTTAAGGTGATTCATGAAAAAATAAAAATAAATACTTTTTATCAAGTATTCCCTAAAACAAATCGGAATATTTTTATATTCTTATTCATTTTATTGTTTTTTACTATCTATTATGCTAATCCTTTACCAAAAATAAAATAAAATAAACTAACTGTTATTTTAAAATCAAAGTTAAGTTACAAAATTCTTCTACAAGTATGTTATAACAAGAAATTTTTATGAAATTAGAAAGAAATTTTTTAACTTTTAAATCGTTTTCTAAAAATAAATCAAGATCTTTTGCGCAGAAATGTTTTTTTTTTTTTTTGGCGGTAAGTAAAAGATCTTAAGCTATTTCATCCATTTGAAACTTGCAGCAAATTTTTCCTCACTATTTTTTTTTTAAGTATGAAATATTTACCAATATTTTGTTTTATTTTTGAATGATAAATTTTCATTTGAAAGCATTTTTTTTTTCCGTTTGAAAGCATTTTTATTTTATTATTTCACTTTTGTTAAATATTTTTCAAACTCCTTTAATGGTTAATAATTTGGTATCCATAATTTGGTATCCAATATTGGTATCCAAGGACCCTTTTTTCACAAAAATCGACCAAAATACCGAATTTCTATTTTATAAATATTAATATGAAGCCAACTTTTAGCTTTCTAAATCTGTTTGAATTTTGTTTCTAGCTTCAATAGATCCCAAGTTACAGAATTTTAAAGTAACCCCTTCAGCCGAAATTGCAAACCGGAAGTCAGAATTTTTCAACAGGAAGTTATCATTTCACCTAGTTTCGTTTTCGTTTCAGTTTGAAACAGCTCAATTACGTAGATTTAAATATTGTCTATTTAAATATATCTATATAAATATTTGGTTTTTAATAGGTGGCAACCTATTTTTTTATTATTTACAAGATTTAGACCTGGCAACTAAAGAATTTTAGATCCTTGTTTATCTTTGATACATGTGATTGCGCTTCTAATTTGCTTTTTTCTTTTTGTTATATTTTAATTGCTATTTTCGTTACTCTTCAGTTATTTTGTTAATTTTTATTGTTTTAAATTTTAATAGTGTTGAATAACTTTTTATTATACTTTAGTTTTTATTTTCTTAATTTGAAAAGTAGAAATGGGAAAGTCGGTTGGACGTAAACGAAAACGCCAATTTCACGGTAATCGTTACTCTAACAAGAACATAACTGAGACAGCGTTTCAAGAAAGTACTGCAAGCACTTCTAAGCTTGATGATACACTATTACAGAGTACTAATTTTGAAAATGAAGAGTTTTCTGGAAATAGATTGATGGATGTCTGTCTACTGAAATTGGTATTCGCCAAACTATCTTGTCCTGAATGTTCAAGCATAGGGCTTACATTTGAAGAAGAATCCAGGTATGGACTGTGTTCACATCTTACTCTGAAGTGTTCCTATTGTGATTTTTCTGAAGGATTTTCTTCGTCTCCTAAAATACACAATGCCTCTGAAATAAATTTGAGGCTAGTTTATGGCATGAGGCAGTTGGGAAAGGGACATTCTGCTGCTAAATTATTTTGTGCAACACTGAATTTGCCTCCACCTCCTGATTTCAAGAAAATCAAAATAAAGTTATTGAATGTTGTATCTGAAATAGCACAAGCTTCAATGGACAAGGCTGCAAAGGAAGTAAAGCAGCAATTAAATATAAACACTGACAATGCAGCTTGTGGGGTTTCTGTTGATGGTACGTGGCAGCGCAGAGGTTACACTTCTCTTAATGGCTGTGTTGCTGCTTTATCGATAGATACAGGAAAGGTGTTGGACGTAGAAGCTATGTCGTCCTTTTGCCCAACTTGCAAAAAAATTTCCTCCACAAAATCAAACACAGATAGACAAAATCTTACAGCTGATCATATTTGTCGCTGTAATTACAAAGGAACTGCTCAAAATATGGAAGTTATCGGTGCTTCAAGAATTTTTCAAAGGTCAATAAAACATCGAGGCCTTGTTTACGACAAATACTTTGGTGATGGGGATTCAAAAGGTTTCCAAGAAGTAAAATATGTGTATGGAAAAGACGTAGAAGTAAAAAAGTTTGAATGCATTGGAGACGTCCAGAAACGTGTTGGAACTCGACTTAGAAGAAAGTTAAAAAAGAAAATCAAAGGTTTATCGGGGAAAGGAAAATTGACCGATACCTTTATTGATAGGTTGCAAAACTATTATGGGATAGCGATACGCAGCAACAAAGGCGACTTAGAAAAGATGCAGCAAAGTGTGATTGCTGCTTTATTCCATTGTGCATCTTCGACCGAGAATCCTATGCACGGACAATGTCCAACAGGTGTTGACAGTTGGTGTTTTCACCAACGAGCTATTTCTTTGGGGAAAACACCAGAGTGCAAATACCCAGGTTTAAAAAAAAATGTGTTAAATTCTGCTAAAAAAGTGTATATGGAATTATGCCAAAAGGAGCTCTTGTCAAAATGTATCCACGGCAAAACACAAAATGCCAATGAAAGTTTTAATGGCAACATATGGCATAGAATTCCAAAGGAATGTTTTGTGACCCTTGATACTCTCCGCTTGGGAATATATGATGCTGTGATACAATTCAATGAGGGATTCAATGGGTGTCTCAAAATTTTTGAGAAACTCAATTTCACGCAGGCAGGATATTATACATCAATATATTACAAGAAATTCGACCGAACACGCATAAGTGAATCTTTAAGACACTCTACAGCAGGTCACAAAATGCGAAGAAAAATATTGAGGGCCACGAGGAAAAAAAAATATGCTGCAACTGAGAAAAAAGAGGGTTGCACATATGAATATGGTGGATTTTAAAAAAAATTAATTTGTTACATTCCAATAATAATTTTTTTCCCAGTAGAAGTTTTCTTTGTTTAGAATAGAAATGTTTTTATAAAAGAGTGCACTACATAAAGACATGATATGTATTTGTTTTGCTTGCAATCTTAGATGTTTTGATTTTTGCTTGATTGTTTTGATTTTTTCAACGCCAGCTTTCCATAATTCTCGATCTACGAAAAACACAATTTCAAATTTCATGCTGTTTCATTTGGTTTAAAATTTTATGAGTGTTCTCATATCATTACGAAGAAGGTTTTGAACTGAAATCGTTTACTTATTTTTAGAAGTAGGCATATTACTGTCAAATTTGCATTTAACACTTTGCATTTTTGTGTTACATTGTATTACACGATATTTTAAATCCGACATGAAATTTAAAACATCATATTGTAATTATTTTAGTTCAAAACCCAAGTTATTATCTGTAAATAATATATGAATTCTCTTTTACAAAAAGTTTGGGCATTTTTTTTAAATAGTATATAATTTGAATTGACAATTTATGCGGTACTATTTAGCAATTATTATAGTAATGTAATGGTGTACTTACACAGCTGGTAAAAATTAAATTAGTAACCAAATGGTGCAAAAAGTTTATAACTTTATAAAAGAAAGTCTATATTTTTAAAAAATGGCCAATTTACCTATGTCTAATGATATTTTGCCCTTTGTTTTTATAAATTATTTTTGTTTTTGCGTTTTTCTCAAAATGAGATTTTCGTCATTTTTGATTCACGCAAAACACAATAACTAAAGTTCTTTTATACCAATTGCTTCAAAATTTTTATAGTAGTTTTATATCATTATAAAGCAGGCTTTGAACTAGAATCGTGAAAAAATATTGATAATTGTGCTTTTTATAACCAATTATACATCTTATGTTCTTGTGTTTTCACGTTTTTTTGCCTATTACCAGACGTTACTGTATATAAATATTTTTTTTGCAACCATAGCTCAATTATTTTAGTTCACAACCTGTATTAATGTTTATTAAAAATATTTAATTTTATTTTGTGTTAAAATATCAATAATTTTTGGAAATATCATGTTTTGAAAAAATTGGTTTTTCTTGGCTTATTTTACATAAATTTGCTTAATTGACTTAAAAAAAATTTATAAATAAATGAATTTCTTATTGAAAGTGTTTTTTTAATTCATAATAAATAAAAAAATCACCAAAAATAAGCATTTAAGTAGAGTTTTAAAAAAATCACTGTCGAAGGTCCTCGGCCACCTTAAAACGCACTTTTTTCCGATCCCCTTCTCGTCTTCGACTTTCTGGCTGTAACAACTTTTTGGAGTTTATCTGACTAATGTCAGATCTACGAGGATAAGCAACAACAACAAAACGCACTTTTTCGTTTTAGTTCATAAAAAACATATATAATTGTGTTAGCTTATTTTCAAAAGAAATATTTTATTTTTTACTGTTTTGTAAATATTCAATATTTAATTTCAAACATCTAATTCTAACATGATTCCTATTTTTTTGCGTAGTAAGAAGTAAAGAGTATCTCGAAATGAACTAAAGGCATTAAACTGAAGAATAATATAATCCGATTCTAATAGCAGTACAATGACCGCATACGAAAAAAAAAAAATTTATTCAATAGAGATGATAAACCTGGCTGTCTTATAACAACAAAACGGGATTAATATTCAATCGCAGTCCAATTCAACCAGCAGTTTTACTCAAAACCTTGAATCCAATTTCACTTGTCGTTTAAATGAACAATAATCCGGCTGTGATCATTTCTGCCTATTCATCGCCATAAGATGATGTTAAAAACATTATCAACGAACTAACATAACATCTACAAAAAACTTCACGCTTTCCAACGATCATCCTTGGAGACTTCAAATCACGCCTCAAGAACTAGGGCTACCCCAACAATAATAGTAGAGGAAATCATCTATAGAATTATAATTATATCTAATCAACAAATCAGACCCACCAACTTTCAGCAACATTATCTACCATGGATAGCCAGACTTAATCCTAACAAAAAAATCCTCAGCTAACACATCAACACGAAGGAAGAAACACTAAGTGACCACTGCAATACCTTAATCAACACGATACAATCAAACTCTAAAGAAAAAAATTCAAGTTATAGCACCAGAAATACCTTGGTCGACCAAGGAACTGCAAATGAAGAAAAAACAACTCTAGACTATGAGGAAAAGATTTCAAGAAGAGAACAAAAAGAATACCTTAAAAAATCAAATTTAAACCAGAAAGTGCAACTATATTAAACTAATAAAAGAAGTCAAACGGTCTTGCTGGAAGGAGTTTTGCACAAAGTCTACCACCACCTTCGGCAAACCATACAAAACAATCTTCACAAAACGATCTCTACCATCAGAGCTCAATTAGGAAGTCAACAACAATCAATATTATTCAAGTCAAACTAAGGAATATCACAATCGAATGCAATACGGAACAAGATAACGACCAACTAATTCAAGAGATAGACGAGAAAGACTTCAAGGTAATCGAACTAAAACAGAGAAGGCAGAATATAATTCGAACAAATGTTCCCACCTACATAACTAAAGATATTCTCTTTGATAGGATCCATAGCGAATTAAACACTAGCCAAGAAAAATTTCCAATTCGCCTTTTCAAGATAAATAAACAGAGATCAAATAACCTACACCACTAGGTAATTCCAGTCACAAAATTTTCAGCTAACATATTATGCGAACAACAAACTATATAATTTGGTCTTAGCAAATCAAGAATATCCAAATTCAACAATATAACTCACTGTAACTGCCAAAATTTAAATCAATCGTTTTCTATATGCATGAATTCGCGGGTTCACACCACACACAATACTGTCTGGTTCTTGTGTCTGCTACAATTGTTACTACGTCAACAAATGGAACGGGCAAAAAAGGCACTGGAGTCCCTTATACATCTACCTTAAAGACCTTTATTGCCCAACTTATCACCAAGTTGAATTCGGATACTGGTCATAATTCAATTAATTCATTCTCCCCAAATCAAATCTCTAAATTAATTAATTAATCTCATTATATTAACTAAGTTCTAATTCAATATTACTGGCTTGCCATTATTCAAACATCATTAATCAATTTCGAACAGTAACTACCTAAATCAATAAAGTAATTAATCATTTCTCTAGACACCAATCCAGATTTTATCAGTTCCATACGTATAACGCCAATATTTTTAAATTCACATTAATTCCACTATGGAAACACGCTAATTTAAAAACACCATTTCATCACGCTTACGGTATCACTAGCTCAATAATTCTTCAATATCATTTTATTAAGTAATTCTAACATTAATCTTATATTACACTTATAATTTTCTTATATTATCTATTTTATTAAGTTATTCTTAACTAAATAAAAGCGCTCCAAATATCTAATTAACGTAATTCAAGTAGTTTAGTACACAAACTTAATAATTTTTTAATATGCTCTAGCTACTTTGACAATTAACAAAATCCAATTAATCAAGATAAACACCTCATTTAGAATAAATTTCCAACATCAGTGTATTAGCTTACTGATTCGGAAATAAGACAATTCAAAAACTCTAATTCAACAGTTCTTCAATTCTTAACAAAATAATCTAAATCTCAACAACCCACAAGACATAAGAACAAGACTAATCAACAAAGTAGAACTTAAACCGGCAATATCAAACAGGGTCAGTGACCACTGATCAACATTGTTATCCGCTCAGCCCTCTTTACTCTTCACTCAATCGTAAATGCTATTGTAACAAGTATTATTTTTCCAACCTTTAAGACTAGTAAGTATCCTTTTATACTAATTAAATTCAATCGTAAAATAAAAACAACTTCCTTCTAATTTTAACTCCAATCAAGACACAACAATGCGGATGTCGCTATAAGTGTAAAATCCAATAGCCCAATAATTTTGCGATTGCCTAAAACCTAATTAATCAACAATATTAAATCAATAACTTAATCGTTTAATATAATTCTAGTTTTTTTTAAAAAAAAAAAAAAAAAAAAAAAAAAAGAAAGAAACTTCTAACAATATAACGTTTAAGGTTATTCTGGCAATCCCTCTACTACACATCACTCTTCAACAGGAAGCAATTCAAATAAACCTCTCATCAGAAATAAAAATTTCTCTACAATAGCACTTGCTCTAAAACTCCAGACAAATTGACAAAAAAAAAAATCAAATCCATCCTGCCAGTTTTAACTTGCTTAATAAATATAAAACTATTTGTCTTCAAGTCCTACTAACAAGAAAAATAATCATATTTACAAAAGGATCCAAGAAAGATGATGGGACGGGAGCTGCAATTATACAATACGAAGATGGCATAATCACATCGACCACACAATTGAAACTTAATTCCAACAACACAGTATTTCAGGCGGAAGCACTGTGATTAAAGGAACCCATCACTACAAATCACAAGCCAAACTACAATCTGGTCAGACAGCCTTTCAACAATAATAGCACTTAAGAATTATAACACTAGATTATACAGTACATTCGAGCCCTACTTAGTAATGGTCTCCAAATCTCAAGGATTAAAGCGCATAATAACAACGATGGAAACGAACAAGTAGATAACTTAACTAAAGAAGCAATTAATAAGGATCAATTTATCTACATAAAAATTCCACATTCATTCATTAAACTTAAAGCTAAAACCCAAATTAAGAAGGATTAGTAACACTACTGGCATCATCACAGATCAAAATCGGACCTCTCCTTTCCTTTACAGAATATGGCCCCTTAAAAGTTTCTGCAAGGTTACTGACAACGTATGTGCCGGTGGAGAAGCAGGCACAGCGTGGCACTATGCAATACGATGTGCTCTGATCTTACCACATCCTACTACTTTAAACAACCAAAGCTAAAATTCTTCATAACCTCGAAGTAACTATTTATAAGAATCTAAAGTTGAAACATAAGGCAATAAACCTGATCAATTTTCTAAAGATTACGAGGAAATCCTGAAGTAATTAATCATACAAAATGTCAAAATTATGCAATGGTGAGCCCCAACAACTACTAATCTTGATCAATTAGCTGTGGAAACTTTATTATATTATATGTATTTTTTGTATTTATATGTATTTTTTTTTCAGTTTTTGTGTTACTTTTAAATTTTGTAATTGATTTGTTTTCCTTTTTTTGTGCTATTTATACTTTTTTCTGTCTGTCTTGTCTTCTAACCTTAACTGATAAATCCCCTTAGAGGCATAGGTGCAGGGTTAAATGTTGGTGTGTGCGGTCTATACACATCAAATTTAAACCTCTCAGTAAGACATTATCATTTCATTAAAGAATGATGAAAATTAAGTTAGGTAATGATCTGAAACTTCCATATATTTATTATTATAAACAATTATTTGCTTGTCTCTGCTACAACTGTCAGATAGATGATAAATCCTGCGTCTGCTATATAATATAAAAATTACACGCTCTTAAGAATTTATCTGCCTATCGTTGATTCAGAAAAATATGGCATCCTATTCCATAGTTTCCTATCAGCTTTAAGTAATGAACATTAAATGAATCTCTTGTTTTAACCGGTAAGCGGTTTACCACCAGTAGGAAAAAAGTATGGGCTAGTCAAAAAGGTATGTCTCTGTAGACTCCTAATATATCTTCTAGAGACACCCAAAAGGTTTTTGCATCAAGAGGAAGACATGCTTTTTACTAGTGATTCCACTTTTGATAAGTCACAGAAAATAATGAAAAAGACTAAGGAAAGTAACAGTCTTTCGATAGACAAATAATCTACTTGCTGATTTCTTTCTCCTGTTGGGGAGATAATGGTGGTAGTACACTCTTGCTTTCTCTTAACACTATTTGAAAAATGCATGTTCCTGTTAAAGATGATAAAAACTCTTATTTTCACGATTTTGGAACCACTTAAAACTCCTGAAGGTCCCTCAAGTTACAGGCTTATATACATATATTCTTGAGATTAAAAATTTCAACAATAAACTGTATCAATTTTTTTCTTAAATTTCCAATTGATTATATTTATTAAACTTACTCAAAAAATCAGCTAATTTGCTTGTTAATTGCAGCTATCTTTAAACTGACGTGTTGATATTACATGAAAGAAGTGAGTTGAAATGGACGTAGGGTTTTACTTTTTTAAGGTCCAAAAAAGGTCATGCTGCGCGGACATTTGTTTATCCACCATTACATATCAAATATATAACAGTATATAAAAGCATGGTAATCTTTTTTATTGCGTTATCTTATTCTATGTTATGGTATTTTCATCATTTTTTCTTATTTAATCAGGACTGTTCCTGGGGAGCAACCTGTGGAAGCCGAGGGGGAAGTAGGTCTCCAGGGCATAGGGTGTTAAATAATGTCTAAAATTTATGTTTAAAGTTATATCAATAGATGGCGCTGTGCCAATTAGTTTCTTTCTCATATTTGTTATATTTTGATTCCCTCTTGTGCTGTCCATGATAAATAAACATTGTGTTCGTTTCTCCGTAGTCATATTTATTTTGGGTATCCAAGTTTCTTTAGAGTACAATTTTGAAATAGTGCATTCCCCACCCCGTTCTCATAGCTGTGCTTCGTAATTTTTATTACATCTCCCAATCAGATAGATGAGTTAAAGCCTTTAAATGGGCTGTGTACTCAGATAATAAACTCATACAGTTAAACTTGTGTAAGTTGACCACTTGTGGTGCATTGTTTTAGTGGTCAACTTAAACAAGTGGGCAACTTATAGAGGGGGTGGGTAATTGTTTACTTTTTCGTATCCTATATCCTGTTGCTATATGTTTAAAATTTTTTTTTACTCGACTTAAAAATTTTATTTAGCAAATAGCCAAACGAATATCTTAAGAAATGTGTTTAAACCTGAATGAACTTCAATTTGTTACATATAATTCTAATACTTAACTAACTTTTTTAAAAAAATTATTTCGTTAGTTATGCATGTGAAGTTTTTAATAAAAATAATTTCTTAAAATATCAGAACACGAGAACATGTAATTTGAAAACTTTAACAAAACAAAATTATTTGAACACTTACAAATTTATTCTGTTATTACTACACTTACAAGCCTATTTGTTACAATAATATTCCCTCATTGTTGTTTGGCGCTGTCGTTTAGATTTTACACCAGCCCAATGTTGTTCCATACAAACATAGAGATCCCTTATTCAATGAATGAAAGAAAGAAATGATCAAAAGCTGATCTCCTACAGTTTACCCAGATGGTCAACTCACAAAAGGGTTTAGATTAGCTTTTTACACTATTTCACCAAACAAGTGAAATTTTAACATACATTGCAAAATGACAGAAAATGTTCTGAATTTTTTTTCTTTTTTTTTCTGGTCAACATATGAGAGTTTTAGAATAGAATTTCATAATACTCCTAGACAAAATTGACTTATTTCGGTGGTCAACATACAAGATAGACAGGTGGTCAAGTTACAAAGGTTTTGCTTCTTTATATTATATAGAAAAATTCCGTTCTTGATAATTGAGGTCAACTTATGCAGGTGTCCAACTTACAAAGGTGGTCAACTTGGCAGGTTTCACTGTATAGGTACGATAGCAAATTTCGAATTTCTACCTGGTCAAAATATAAATATATTTTTGAGTAAGATTGCTTTTCGGAAATTTTACAACTAGGAAAATCCATTCTTGGGAAGATTGAAAGTTGGCTGGTATGCATTAGTAATTTTTAAGAGTAAAAAGAATGAGAAAGTTATAAAGTTAAATTTTTTTAAAAATATTAAGTTGCAAAGAAATTATGATAGGATTGTTACGAATTAATTCATTTCAGCGGAGTCAATCCGTCGAAACCGTATTAAAAATAGGCAATAAATTATTCCTTCAACCGACGTTGTTTGGAGATTCTTTAGTAGGTGCCAGATGGTCCTTTTAAGGGTGCGGCTTCTTGTTTTAACATTTGTTGCACTTTAAGCTTCCCCTACACTATCAAGCCGCTTGATCAAATGCTTGAGCAAATTGATTGTATCAAGCGTGATTGATAGTTTAGAAGCCCGTTTGGCGCTTGAACCAAGCGTTGACGGTGATTGATAGAAATTCTGAATGACTCAAGCGGTTGATGAAGTGGCTTGATAGTGTAGGACAATTTCCGCTAAGCATTGCGTCAGTCACTCGGTGGAAGCCATGGCGTCAACTTCCCAACCCGCGTCTCCCGAAAACTCGGATCGGGAGTTTATTGATTGATCTGTATCGTGATTGTCCGGAGTTGTGGAAAGTAAAAAGTAAAGACTATTTCAATAGAAATAAAAAAAGTGCGGCACTTGAAAAAATCGTGGGTGCATTGAGAAAGTTAAAACCGGATTTCATCGTGAAAAAATTAAAACAAAAAATAAATGTTCTCAGAACTAACTTCTTCAATAGAGAGTTCAAGGCCATCGAGATTAAAAAAATTTCAGGGACGTCTACGGATGACATCCCTGAACCCTCACTTTGGTATTTCAATGAAATATACTTCATAAAAGACCAATTGGAAATCGCACAGACTGATACTTCGGAGGTAAGAATTTTATTTTATTTTTACAGTAGATATTCATATTTATTTTATATTACGAGTAATGTTATTACTTATTCATCTACATTACACAAGGCACTTGCTTTGCCACGGAACTGACCCAGACGTGTTGAAAAATTCGCAGAAGTTATCCCTTATTCTTTTTGCCTCTACTGTAGAATTGCCTTTGGTTCTTTGAAGTTGTACCATCTGTACAATGTCTTGTCTCCATGACCCAGGTTCCACAGCACCAGTCCGGACATCGTATCTGTCAATATCCTGAGGTTGCAAATACTTGGTTCTGTTTTTTGAGCATAAATAGTTGTGCAAATGGCAACTTGCCATTACGATTTTTCTAGCTTTCATTGGTTCAAATTTAATGGTGTTTTGAAGTATTTTGAATCTCTTCGTTAATATACCAAAAGCATTTTCAACGACTCTTCTGGATCGTGAGAGTCTATAGTTGAAAATTCTTTTCTCATTCGTCAAAGCAGCTCTGTTGTAGGGCTTCATGAATTCAGGGAGAAGTTGGAAAGCTTCATCTATCTCCAACGAAGACGTACGGAAATTGTTTATTAGGAGTGCCTGGTAACTCTCGAGGATCAGGCATGTTAACCTGGTTCTCAGACAACTTGTGCCAAAACAAAGTGTTCTTCAACACACCACCATCTGACACTCGGCCATTTGCTCCGACATCGACCATCAGAAATTTATAATTTGCATCAACAATAGCCATAAGCACGATGCTGAAAAAACCTTTGTAATTAAAATAGTAGGATCCAGAATGGGGAGGTTTTTGGATTGATACGTGTTTGCCGTCAGTGCTCCCGACGCAGTTGGGGAAATTCCATTGTTCTTCGAATTCCTGTGCAACCCGTTTCCATCCATCCGTCGTTTTTGGGACCTAGATGAGAAACAAAAAACGAAACTAGCATTATTTAACATTGTATAAATAGTATAACACTGTAAATAGGTAGTTACTTATTAAATTTCTGTTGTGCTTAAACTCGTAAACTTTCGTTCATTGTATTTTATTTTTTGTTACAGGAACCATCGATTCCTCATGAAGACTCGCAATCACAAGTCAACTCGGAAAGTGTCGAATCCCCTTCTGACGTGGTTACACCCCGAACTCCCAAAAGAGCTATCACGGGTAAAAAAAGGAAAGGTGTCCCAGACAGCACTGATCAATTAGTGGGACTAGCGACTGAATATTTTAAGCGACCTGAGACTGAAGAAGATATTGTCGCTAGGGGGTGGGCTATGAAATTGAAAAAGTTAGCTCCAGACCAACGACGCTTCGCAGAGAAAATCATAAATGACGCGCTTTTTGAAGCAGAAATGGGCACCTTGACAAGGGAAGGAGTGCGTTGTGAAACGTTCCCTCGTTGGTCAGCCACGTCACCTGCGTCGTCATGTTCTTCAGTAAATAGTTGGCAAACGTACCCCCAGTCAGTGCCGTCACAGCACACTTCAACAGAAAGCCTATCATACCAACGGCGACACCATACAACGTCTCATGAAGATCTTGATAAAATATCTTTGTGGTGTGATTCTACGACTGTGCTGCACTGGATTTAGAGGCTCAGCGTCCAAATGGAAGCAATTTGTGTCTAATAGGGTCACAGAAATCCGAGCAATCACAGATCCTAGTGTTTGGAGACATTGTACAGGTAAGGATAACCCAGGAGATCTCTTAACCAGGGGAATTTCTTGCAAGGACATGATTTCTTCAAGAAAATGGTGGCATGGACCCGAAAGGTTAACTAACTGAGAAGACACATGGTCATGTACTCAAAAGTCTGAAATTGAAGAGTTGGAATCCGAACATAGACCGAAAGTTTTGGTTTCCTCAACAATTGTTTGTGCCAAGTTAATAGATCCGGATAGATATAGCTGTTTAAGAAAACTATTAAGAGTAACTGCTTGGGTACTCCGTTTCGTCCACCTGTTAAAAACAAAACTTCAACCGAAGGGTCCCCTTACTTCCGATGAACTTGACAGAGCGGAACTATTTTGGATAAAATTTGTTCAAAATGAAGCGTTCGACGAAGATAAAAATAACTTGATTTTATTTTATTTTATAACCGTCGTTGAACAGCCGACCCAATTTCATGGGTTTACGACTACTAATGTTCAACTCCGTAGCCTCGTAATTTTGAACTAATCCAGAATACAAGGAAACTTCTGGATCAGTACCCCCAGAGGTATTGATTTGTTATGGGAACATGGAGGACTTTGAGACTCGACAGATTTAACGTGCATCAGTCACCATTTACTGCACGGGGAGTCTTCGGCCGGCGAGGATCGAACCCACGACCTCTTGGACATGGGCCCAGCGCCCTACCGACCAGGCTATCCCGGCCCCCAAAATAACTTGATTGCAAAGAAACCTCCTTCCAAAGACTCAAAAATGCTTTGCTTAAATCCATTTCTTGATCAAGAAGGTGTCTTACGTGTCACTGAACGCTTAGGTAAGACTGATTTATCAATGAATGAAAAACATTCTGTGATACTTCCAGCTAAATCCAAATTAACAGAGCTGTTAGTTAGGGATCCCCATGAAAGAGTCTTCCACTCTAGTGTCGCTCACACATTAGTGCAAGCGAGAGAAATATACAGGATTTTAAAGGCTAGACAAACAGTAAAATCACTTCTCAGGAAATGTGTAATCTGTAGAAGATTCAATTCTTCTCCTGGAGACCAAGTTGTAGCACCGCTGCCAGATGAACGAGTGGAGCAAGCTTCTCCGTTTTCCGTCATTGGAGTAGACTTTTCTGGTCCTCTCTTTGTTAAAAACAATGAAAGTAAACAATACATCCTATTGATTAAATGCGCAGTGATAAAAAGTGTTCATCTGGAGCTAATGGGAAATTTATCAACAGATACTTTTCTCCTAGCCTTTCGCCGTTTCATTGCTCGACGTGGTTTACCCTCGATAGTGTTTTCTGATAATGCGCGTACCTTTAAACGTGCTGAATTGGAAATAAAATTGATGTGGTCAATTTTGAATGATACAAAGATAAAAGAATTTTGTGCCTATAATTGCATTAAATGGAAATACATCGTCGAGAGAGCTGCCTGGTGGGGCGGTTTTTACGAACGCATGGTTATATCTGTAAAAGTTGCTCTTCGGAAAACCCTAAGTAAATCCTCCCTGACTATTGAACAATTGCTAACTGTTCTTTTCGAAATTGAGGCAATGATAAACTCTCGCCCAATAACATAAGTTGGAAGTGATGTAGAAGAGCCAAATGCCTTAACACCGGCTCACTTTCTTTTAGGTAAAAGAATAACATCTTTACTCCCGGTAAGACTTCACCTTGATACAAAGTTCTCTTCTAGGAAAAACCTAATTAGAGCTTACAATTATAGAGGAAAATTAATGAGACATTTTTGGTCTCGTAGGAGAATGAATATCTTCTAAATTTAAGATTGATTAATTCAAATTTAGCTAAGGGTAATATCCTTCTATTTAAGATTAACGATATTGTTTTAATTAAAGAAGATCATTTACCTAGAAATTTTTGGAAGTTAGGTAGAATAATTGAATTATTTCCTGGGACAGATGGCAAGGTGAGAGCTTGCAAGGTAAAAACTGAATCTTCAGTTATTAAACGTCCTGTACAATTATTGTATAATTTAGAAATTGCGAACTGAAGTTCAAACTTATTAAAAATATCATTTGAAATAATTAATTGGCATATCATAATGTTATTGATGTCTTCAAAAAGTTTTTTTTTATTTTTTATAAATGAATATCTAGAATTGCATTTTTTAATTCTCTATAATATTTAGTTAATGCAAATGTTTTAACTACTCATTTCTTGATTTAGTGTATTAAATGTTGTTTGTTAAACAATATTTTTCTTGATAACTTACATTAAAATTTACTGGTTATATTTCTGAACTGAATATGCAGTGAAATTTAGATATTTGATTACTTTATTATTCTTATATGTATTCTTATTCTCGTATTTGTATATAAAAAAAAGTGTTTTAGTTATCTTGAATGATCAATATTTTTCTCCAGAATTATTTGTGCGGAAATTTATTACCTAAAAATTTTAATTTTTTTTTCTATAATAGTTTTATGTTTACAATTAGAGCATAAAATTAAGATTTGTTTCGTTGTATTTTTGAATTAAGATCTAAAATTTGAATGTTGATGTTACAAAACTTTTGAGTATTATAGTCTGAATTGAATAATTTGCTTCATAATTAATTAGAGTTAAGATTATCTAAATTTAATAGAATTTATTTGCAATTTGAAATATTGTAATTGAAAATTATCTTTGATCGAACTTTATTTAATGGTATATTGTATTTTTAACAATTTTGATGAACCCCCCATGGTTCATGGGGGGGAGGCTGTGTGTTACGAATTAATTCATTTAGACGGAACGTATCCGTCGCCAATCAAAATATTCTTTGTTTAGTTGTTCTCGATACACTCACGTTGGAGGGAGCACCTATTGAAAGCTCCTGCTGTTTTTAATGTCTCATGTTTTATTATTTTTGTTTTCAGTCTAATTGTAAATTTTTCATTGTTACGTTTTGTTAATAAATATAGAAGCACATATTGATTGTTTTCTTTCTGGCCAGGGCATCCAATGGTAGAGATATAATGCGTAATACGCATATCAGAAACTTGAAATAAATTTTCTATCAAGGATTAGTTGTTAAGTCGAGAGAAAGTAAATCCTGTCATAGCAATATGTTGTCTTGAAGAAGAAAATTTCAGTATTTTAAACTTAATTTACATTAAGTTTATCCGAATCGAGTTTTTAATACTTTAAATTACTAATGAGATTGAAAAAGAATTAACCACGAAAGGTTTACCTATTGGTACCACTAAAGTATTAATAAGTACAACAATTTGTAAATGCTTACAAAAAGAGTTTCGATATAAAATTTTTTTTTAACAGAATGACGTTAAAACAGTGTTTTGTTTACGGTTTAAATTAATATTCTTTGCTTATCTTTTAATAGTTTTTTTATACTCTGAATTAAATAACATAATCTTTCTTTGCTTTTCCAAACATGTCAAACAAATGTTTATCTTATAAATATGAAATACTTAACTAAAATTAAAAGACTAGCAAAGAAGAAAAAAAATAATAATCAAGTTCCCAAAGACTTTCCATTCAGCGAAACGAGGTTACTAGCTTGATCTTAAAAATTGTTCTATTTTCACTCAAGCGTTTTAAAATGAAGATTCAATAATAGGATTGAAAATTCACACTGTAGTTAAAACTATTAATATTATGTTAACTTTCAGCAGTTTAAATATTTATCCTAGTTTACACTCTTAAATATTGATCTGAGTAATCTTTTTTTCTGATTTTTTTAAGATATAAGCGCATTTTTAAGTTCATATAAAAATTTTAAAAAAAGGCTGGAAATTGAACTAATCTATTTTAAAACCTGCGTGAAACTCATATCAAAGGGGTGAAGTGGAATAAAATACGAAATAGAAGTACAATTATACACTTCTCCGACCGATTTGGGCGTCAAAAATATTAAAAATTATTTTAAATATGCAAAGATTTTTTTTCTTAACAGCTATACTTATAGATATTTATTTATTTCAACCATATTTGTGTATGCTCATTTCCAAAATTGAAATAATTTTTATTTTCCAGTCGATTTTAAGAGTCATAGCTTAGTTAAAAGCTGTATTTACTGAAAAAAAAAATTGCTTAGTTTTGAAAAACTACCACAAGACTTAAATAGTTTTCTAACGTAGGAGAGAAAGTGCGACAAAACCAAAAATATATTTTGGAGAGTTAATTATTTTTGGAAAAATGCTAAAGCCTCGATATAAATAAATAAAATAAGAATAGTTTTTTTTTTTTTTTACTCAAATAGTTGTTTATAGCAACAAATTAATATTATGACCGCCCAACTCTGAGAAACATACTAAGTATACTGAATATTATTTGGAGTTATAATCGTTAATTATGTTAGTTGATCGATTTAAAAATAGAAATAACTAAAGAAATGTTCCCTGGCGAAGCTACATACTTTGTTTGCCCATCGTTTACAGAGACATTATATTCACCCTTCCAGGAATTGTGACTATTTTTTTTTTCTCCACTGCCCACCCGATTAACACTCTTCCAGACACCAGTATGGCAGATTTGTTGGCCACTATTTCAGGGGTAACAATATTAGGTGGACAAACGTTGCTCCCACAGTAAGGTGTAGTAAGGTCTAGTACATAGAATGAAAGAACGTCCAAGTCAAGTCTAGGATTTGAACCCTGGACCTTTCTGATGCGAGATCAGCATCCTGACCGCTACACATGCGGTCGCGTATTGTGGAATATAAAAACAGCTAGCCATCAGGTCATGTCTGATTGAATAAGGTCTCTGCCAGGTCATGTCTGATAGTTTTATCGAACAGCGCCATTTAATAGAAGAAAGAAAAAGGCAAATTATTTTAAACTGGATGTAAAACCTGTTTTGACATTTTAAAAATAATTGCTAAAAAGAGGCGTAATCGGATCTAGAACTATATTAAAATAAATATTTGAGTGATTACAAAATTTTCAAGCTATAAAATTAAATTAGAGGAGAGAAAATTGTCACTTTTTTAATCGAATTTTTAAAAACGTTGCCGTCGACTAACAAATAACCTTCTCTACTATTTAATTTATCTCCTAATAGAATGGCGACTGTCTGTGGAATTAGTTTCATGTGATTTCTGACAAATAGCAGAAGTAGTTTCGCGAGAAATAAATTAGTCTCGTTTTTATCCACCAACCCAGTTATGTTCAACTCACTCAAATTGACTAATTAATAACTTTGATGAGTGATTATAAAAGAATTTTATTCGAAAAAAAAGAAGGGTATGCCCTTTTATTTATTTAAATATGGAATATGTTAACTGCTTTCCTTACCAATTTTTTCGAAAAATAAATGCAAAAAAATCAACATATTTTTTAAATTTTATTATGAAATACAAGGAACTAAAACAAAACATATGTTTTAAGTTGAAATTTTAATTTTTTTTACGTGTTAAAAACATTTAATTTACCACCAGTTTACTACCGCAAGTTATCTCGGGTAAATGAAAAAAAAAAAAATATTAGTCATTGTATGATAGTTTTTTAAACAAGAGACAACACAAAATGATACTTTTCCAAATGCCAGTGTAATGTTAAGCCATTTTTTTACTCTTTTTTTTTTCTATATAAATTCAGCAAGTCTCATGCATAGCAGTCAACTATTTGAAAATTGGGTTTAAATATTTGCGAGGCAAAATAAAAGTAAACTATCTAAAATTTCGCTAATAAAAGAAAAAAAAAATTAAAGAATGCTTCTTATCTGTTTTTCTCGATTATAATCATTTAAGAGTAAAGCTTTGGATTATTTCCATATATGATTCAAATTAGCTCCATTTGTTTATATTAGACACGGTTTTAAACTTATAACGGTTAAGAAGTTCAGCTTTAGGTAATTAAATTCTATTTTACACTTTGAGACAAAAACACGATCTAAACTAAAGTATTAACAATTTGCTTAAAATTAGGCTTTGTGTTTTTTTTTTCCTTCTGTTTTTTTTAACGGATTCTTTTTTCGATTGTTATTTCCAAACATCCTTTTTTATACTGCTATTTTCTAGGTATTACTTTTCCACGGCAGTATTTTCATTCTGCTTTTACCCTTCAAAGATGCAAACTTAGGGAAGATGATTTTGCCGCAATGAAATGACGTGAAGTTTTACTTAGTTTGTCATATAAGTAAGTTCAACATTAAGCAATAATTTTAACTCAGCGACGTTAACAAATATATCTCAATTTCCCTGAATCGAAACGAATTTGTTTACTAGTAACGAGTTTCTCTCGCAACTATCATTTTTTATGACTCGTTAATGTCGCCAGCTTCGTAAATTTGGATTCATCGTGATCGCAGAAACCCATCGAGAAATCAAAATCCGGATCCGTCACATCAATTCATCGGACGATAAAGAACAACAAAAAAAGAGAGCGGCTATGCAAAACGAAGGTACGTTTCATAGAAATCAGTGAAGAGTAACGTTCAGGAAATAGGTCGTTTGATGAGACCTGAATGTTTTAAATATTCCACGCACACACAAAACAGAAAATAATAAATAAATAAAAGTGCGTGAAGATGACACTTCCACGCGTTCTCATCTTACTGGGCCAAATGTAAATGAGGTGAAAATTTCTTTTGAGCGATTTTGAGATGAAGTTTTACGATTTGTTTTGATTGGAAGTATCACTGTGAAACAAAAGAAAGTGAAGTGAATACATATTCCCAACCACTTTAGATATACAATACACGCCCACAACTGACGTATCTATTTTTCACAAATCGATCTGCTAGTACTTGTCCGTAACTAGTTACAGTGATAACTGGTGTTTTTGAATTTCAAGCTTACTTTATAATTTCGGTATTTTAAGAGCTCGCTTTTCTATGGGAGTTCTGTTTAATTGGTAATTTAAAGTATAAAAAAAAGTGAGTTTAAGTAAACAAAGATATAACCATAAAGTTTCTAATGCTGAAATTATATTCAAAATAAAATAAAAATATTACAGCAGGATAACGCAGTAAGAGAATTATAATTTGTTAGAATTTTGATATTTTGAGAAATATTTTCTGAATTTAAAATTTTACCTTTTTCAGAGGAAATAAAGTGTATGTTTCTATATTTGATTATTATGAATTATACCATTATATTATGCTGAAATTATATTCAAAATAAAATAAAAATATTACAGCAGGATAACGCAGTAAGAGAATTATAATTTGTTAGAATTTTGATATTTTGAGAAATACTTTCTGAATTTAAAATTTTACCTTTTTCAGAGGAAATAAAGTGTATGTTTCTATATTTGATTTTAGATTTAGTAAAAATTAAAGGTAGCTAATGCCGCCAATCACTACTTATAAATAATTTAGACTTACATGTAAAATGTCACCCTGCCTTGATTTAATCAAGAAGCCAACGATTACGGATTGACCGTAATTATTACGGAATTGAATTGAATGTAGTGTTTAGTGGCACAAAGTCCAAAAGAGGACATGCTCAGCCAAACAATACGGTAAAACAGTTCAAAAGGCAAAGTACATGCACCACTTTATTTTCATACAATTAAAACTGATAAAATGGTATAAGTTTGTAAATAGAATCAGATAAAAGGTATTAATAAAATCACATAAAAGGGTAGACATGAAATCTGATAAAAAGTTACGAATACGATATAAAATACACGAAGTAGTAAAATAAGTTGTTGTTGTAAGTAAAATAAGTTGTTGTGAATAAAATTGCAGATGCATTAAAACATTTATATACAGTTAAAAATACCAACAGCACGTAAATACGCAAAAATGTTAGGATGATGAATATCATCTAATAAATCCTGCATGCATAAAATAGAACTCCCAAAAAACGTTAAACGAAGTTGGTTAAACCATGGACATATTATTAAAATGTGATGAATCGAGAGAGGAACGTTACAGGTACTGCATAGAAGAGGAGGCTCTCCAAACCGTAAGTAGAGGTGTGTTAACCGGGTATGACCAATTCAAAGATGTGTAAGCTTTACATCAGCACTACGCAAGGGTAGTAGTGGCAAATGGCCCAAATCGGTTTTAATCTATGCAATTTATTAAAAACTTTGAGATCCCACTGTTGTTGCAACAATGATGTCACAAATTTCCGAACATGCAGTTTTAGATCAGAGAAAGGTATGGAAAATGGTAAAGTAGATGTGGCTGATCGTGCAGCTAAGTCGGCTTGGTCATTCCCTGGAATACCAACATGACTCGGTACCCAGCAAAAGAAAATCTCAAAGCCATTCTTCAGAAGCGTGGTTAATAAATGAATAGTGTAGCATAAAATTGGATGAGTATCACAGTGAAACTTTTCCAATTGACTCAAAACGCTCATACTATCGGAGTATATAAAATACTTCTGAGTAGAGCGTGTAGAAATGAGTCGTAATGCTAATAAAATAGCAACAGCTTCAGCAGTGAAGACGGAGCAAATTTCCGGAATTTGGTATCTGTACGTGACGTCAGCAATGATGACACCACAGCCAACATATCCAGGAGGTTTTGAGCCATCAGTATATATCGGAACTTAATGAGAAAACTGATGGCGATGAGAAAGGAAAAGTTGTTGAAATATGGTTGGTGATACAAGTGATTTTTTAGATACATCAAATAGAGATTAAAAATGATATGGTGAAACAGTCCAGGGTGAAATAAGTAAGTGGTCTACCGATTGTGTTGGTGAATCTAAAATAGCAAATGTCTGAATGTGTGGTCGCATACGAACTATAAAAGGGCAAACATAAGAAGGTCAAGCATCATATAGGCGCATTAAACTTATTGGAGTAACCTCACGCTGTAAAGGGTGTGAGGCTGAGGACATGATACGGTAGTAGTGCGTCAAGGATAATTGCATTCTGCGTAGATTCAGTGGTAGTTGATGACAAACAGCATACAAGCTTTCCACGGGTGAAGTGCGAAATGTACCGCTACAGATGTGTAAGGCAGTGTGATGTACCGTATCAAGGCGTTTTAGTTGCGAAGCAGAAGCAGTACCATAAACTGTGCATGCATAGTCAATGCGCGACAGTACAAGAGCTTGGTAAATTCGTAATAGCGCTGTGCGGTTAGCACCCCAAAACGTGTTAGAGAGCACCCGTAACATATTTAGGAACCTCTCGCATCTTTTCCACAATTGTTTAATGTGAGGCAGAAAAGTAAGTTTATGATCGAAAATAACTCCTAGAAATTTTGTTTCAATTACGATGGGTATAGTAATGTTATGAATATGAATAACAGGATCATTGTGAAGTCGACGTTGCCGACAAAAATGTACACATGAGGTTTAGGAAGGTGATAGGGTATGATCATTCTGATGACACCATTTTACAATTTTATTGACAGCAAGTTGCAGTTAACGCTCGATTACTCTCATGTCAGATCCTGAGCATGAGACGTTGAGGTCGTCAATATAAAGTGAGCCAAAAACTGTTGGAGGTAGAATGTTTAAAATGGAGGAAACATGAACTATAAAAAGTATAACACTCAGAACACAACCTTGTGGAACACCTTCTGATTGGATGTAGAGATCAGAAAGTGCATGACCTAGTTTAACATGAAAGTATCTCTGACTCAAAAAGTTTTTGATAAACATAGGTAGGTGACAACGGAGGCCCATATCAAACCTTTAAAATGCCGTATCTCCATGTCCGATTGTACGCCTTCTCAATATCAAAGAAGATAGAGATAAAATGGTTACGTCCGACAAGAGCATTACGAATACGTGATTCTAGAGCAGTAATGTTATCTATAGTCGACCTGCCCTTTCGAAAACCACTTTGAAAGTCGGGGTGAGCTTTTTCTTCTCCAGAAAGTAAAGCAAGCGAGAGTTAACCATACTTTCGAATACTTTGCTGAAGCAACTAGTCAGAGTTATTACGCAGTAGTTTATTGGTTCCGTCGGATCCTTACCGGGCTTTAAAATTGGTATCATAAGAGCCAGTTGCCAACTAGATAGGTTTATCTTCTCCGTCCATAATCTGTTAAAAAGTAACAGGATATTCTGCAAAGAAGCAGAAGTCAAATGGCGAAGCATGTGATATGATACACCATCAAGGCCAGGGCTCGTATTGGGTGCTTTTGACAGAGCTCGCTGCAATTCATGAAAAGTGAAGTTGCAATTATATTGAAATTGCCGTCGAGTCGCAAACTGCAGCGTCTGGGCTTCAACTCTATGCTTATGAGCTTGAAAAGCTGAGCTGTAACTGTCAAAGCTAGATACGGCAGCGAATGTTTCACCCAAGATGTTACTCACATCTACCGGGTCAGAGTGCGTAATACCGTTTATATCAAATACCGGAAGATGGAATTCACGGTAGATACCATTCGCTCTCTTGACCCTCGACTTGTCTGGGAGATGTTGTAGATGTGATGGATGAAACATAGCGTGACCAAGATTCTATCTGGCTTTGGCGCCGAATCCTGCGCGCTCGCTCGTTTGTAATCGACAAGATGGTCTGTTGTAGGATACCGACGGAAGAAGTTCCATAGCCTCTGCTTCTCTTTGTGAGCTGCGGAGCATTCAGCAGTCCACCATGGCTTGCGATGCTGGGGACGAGAAGTTGATGTTTTTGGTATGCTACTTTGTGCAGCATTGATGATATGATCACAGAAGTCACCGTTTCAATAGCAGTTTCAAGATTTCCATCTAATACCATATCTTCTGTAATGCCAGCAAGCTGAGCGAAAAGCCTCTTGTTCAGCACGGTGGTAAATGAAGGCAGAAGGTCTTGTAGTGTTTTCTGTATATGCATATGAAACAATGACTGGGAAATGATCGATATTATAAAGATTATTATCAACCGAAAATTGTGAAAACGGTAAAAGCGTAGGTGAAATAAGGCAAGATCAATGCAATGAAAATTTCGTGTATGTCCATGAAATTAAGTGTCTTCACCTTGATTCAGTAAGCAGAAATTATGATCATGGATGAGAGTTTTAACCTGATGCCCTCGAGCATTTGTGTCGGGACTACCCCATAAATCGCTATGGCCATTAAAATCTTCAAGCAAAATAAAAGACATCGGTAACTGAACTATCAGTGAGTTCAAATGTGTTTGAGAAATGGATGCATGAGGAGATAGATAGACAGAGCAGACTGTAAAGAGAATATTGATGTGAATTAGAACTACGGTAGCCTGTAATGAGGTTGATAATGAAAGGTGAGTTGATGGAAAAGCTTATGAAGTTAAAATTGCTACTCCGCCATGAGGTTAATTTCCATCATTAAAATCCTGCCGATAGCAAGAATAGTTGCGCAGTTTAAAATTATTGGATGACGTTAAATGTGTCTCCTGCAAAGCATGCAGGATGATATTTTGAAATAATGTCCTTGACATCAGAGACCTTATTTCGCAAAAACCGAGACAGTTCCATGATAAGAAACATATGGATATTAGAAGGATGCAAAGACAATTCTACCTCAAAATCCATCTTCTGTAAAGCAGAAGAAGTGGATTGATTGGCAAGTTGAACGTACTTTGCATCTTTTTTCTTCCTGGAATAGCTAGGCTTTTGACTTGGGGGTAATTTTCTTAAAGGGATTTGTTTTGGAAAAGGTCGGGCCTTTTCGGAATAGTCCATTTCAGATGTTTTGCTAGGTGGAGGTGAGGTGGTACAATTAGATGTTGATGCTGCGGTAAAGTTAGGTTTTTGAGTTGGTGGTTTAATCTGTTTATTTTTAGTAGATGTGTGTACCGGGGAATCAGTTTGAGTACCTATAGTACAATATGAAATCTTAGCAACCGTAGAATACGAAACACCCGGACGGGGTGTACGGGCGATAACGATTCGATGGGCTTTATTAAAGGTTAAGTTTTGCAATAATTTAACTGATAGAATTGCTTTCTCCTCTGCCCATCTGGCACAACTCCTTGAGTAAGCTTCATGAGCTCCCTTGCAGATAACGCAAAGGGGTTGCAACTCACAGAAAGTGTCTGAATGGCCAGGAGTAGAACAGCGAGCACAAACAGATGTACCCCGGTAAGATGCTTTTGAATGTCCAAACCTCTGGCACTGAAAGCACCTCAAAGGGTTTGGGACATAAGGTCTGTGTCGAGAAACTGCGACGAACTATCTTAACTTTAAATTTTAACTGTAACTGTGTCCGTGACGGCAGTTTTGTAATCAGAAGGGGAATGATCGCCTCAGAGTGAAGAGGTTGATATGTTATGCTCATTTCAAAAAGCTTGATATTTCGTTTTCAATTATGTTTGTTGTTACGTTTTGTGTTAAATATTAAATGTTTTTTTTTTTTTTTTCAAAAATGGATAGCAGTTAATTCCTTAATTGATAGACCTTGTTTATTGTTAATAATGACATCTTTTTTTACAAGAGAAGCGATTTTTTAAAGCGAAAGAAAAGCTTTCCATCCTCTCACCGGGAAATTCAACAACAGAAATTACAGGTAAGGTAATTTTACCTTTAACTAAGAATTATTATTGAATTTATTTGAGTTGATTGAAATAATTTATTACAGTTTGACTGGACAATAATACCATACAAGTTTAACAGCATATGGTAATGTTGGAGAGGCAAACGTAAGGATGAGATGTTTCGTTGGAATGAGTTTTCCATTCCTTCGAATCTTAATCCTACGAACCTCGACAACGTGCTGGTCTTGTAGGTTTTCAAAGATCATACTTTCTTCGTCATCTATGAATTCAGCTTGAGATATTACTCCATGACAAGTATTCAGAGATTTGTGCGGAGTGACAGTTACTTTAAAGGAACAGATGGTTGTAGAATTAGATAGAGTAGTGGCCTGTTTTTCGGATGTCGTTTGCACTAAAAGGTCGCCGGAACGTAGTTTTCTTACAGAGACTACTTCTCCCAGTGCGGATTCTACTTTACTCGTTCCCTATGTTAACCTATGGAGAATTATATGATTCTTACCCTACTCTTTATTTAATCACTAATTAATATTATGGAATTGTTTTGCTTCATTTTATGCTTTGAAATGCTATTAATCTTCCTTACAAAGTTTTTAGTTGGCAGATTTTAAGTATTCTTAAAACTTTTTTAAAACTAACATGCTCTTTAAAAGACTGAAATTCAGGAGATAAACTTTAATTGCAAGTTTATTTTTAGCATTTTTGGAAAAATTTTAAGACAGATTTGAAGCTTAAGACACTCTCTTTAACTTAAGATTAATATTTTTATTCTAGGTTTTATACATACTACGTAAATTGTAAATTAGTTTCAATAATTCTAATCATCAGACTCAAAATTTCCACCCCCTTCTAAAACCCTTTTCAACAGAATGACCCACAGCGAAAATTACCCATTGCACCACAGGAGGTTGAAGGCAGCTTTCACTATGATTTATGTCTCTCCTTACCACCTTTTTCTTGAGTGCATCCGCATGTATTTCTGTTTGTACTTTATGTTTAGACTTTTTTGGAAAGTTTGTTATAGATTATCGTAGATTGCTAATATGGGAAACTGTAAAATTAAAAAAAGGTTGTATTTGTCCAGTAAGCGAAAGAAAAAGAGAGGAACCAATCTTATGGAATGGAGAGAAAAAAGGTAACTATTTTATTTTATTTTTATTTAAAATTTATGAAAGAGATTTTTTGAAATATTTATACTTAAGTTTTATATACCTCTCTCTTATTAAAATTGTATACATATCATGGTATTTTTCATATTTAAATTAGTTTCGTCAAAAAATAGCAATAATTTAATTTAAATAAAATGTCTACTTAGAGTATGTCTTATATCTTCAGAAACAGTTTGTTTATTTAAACTTATTTTTGCATAGTTAATTGAGATTATTTTCCAATGTTAAAAACATAATTATAAGGATAACAAAATGCTCTAATAAATACAAGAAATATTTTATTTTAGAAAAATATTTAATTTTAAAGTTAATGATTCAATCGTACAAATTTCATATGGAAGGCAATCTGTACTCATATTTCTTATTGCTTTAACTATTATTCATTTAAAACTATACACTAAATGCCACACGTGTAACATATATTTCTAACTTTTTTTTTTCATTATTTAAATCAGGTCTGCGGAATTAATGATAGGTATTCAAATCCGATTTCTGACTTTATGTACACGAGTCTAACTAGCTGTAAATTAAATGTTAGGCTAGGAAAAATTTATGATTTAAGTAATCATCCAATATTAAATTTTTTAGGCTAGGAAATTTTAAATATTATTTCTAAGTTAATGTTAACATGCAATTTTGCATTTCCATTTTGTTTATTTACGATTATAATTATAGGTATTTTGTGTAAAACATCATTGTCCAACTCCACAGTCCTCGTTTCAATTCATTAAATTTAATAACTCTATAGTGACATTTAAGTATTAAAATTTCTTCAAAAATTGTGTTTTTGATTTCTTTTTATTGTGATTATTTCTTAATGAATATTTTTCCTAATTGCAGGAAGGAGGTGGAAGACGCTTCCCTCATCGAATCTCCAGTAGAAAATTATTCGGATTTTGAGCTTAGTGGAAGGAGAATCGTGGATATTAGCTTTTTTGTGCAGCAAATGCAACTTCTCAATGACCACACACCTCTAAGTTGCAACCTCTCGCACATAAAAGTTGTTTCTGAGACAAGAAAAGGTTTAAAAAGTTATTTTAAATTCAAATGTGCTATGTGCAATTTAGAAAAGTCAATTTGGAGTGAGGATTCAGATGCCACATCAGTCAGTATTAATACAGCTGCCGTAATCGGTACAATAGGAATTGGAATCGGTTTTTCTAACCTCGAGGAATTCATAAGTTCTTTAAATATTCCTCCTATGTCTTCTAAAACTTATGATAAGGAACATAGTAAGCGGAGGCATGGGAAAAATGTGCTCAGGTGGAGATGAAGAGAGCCGTTGAAGAGGAAAAACAATTAGCTCTGGAAAAAGATGATGTGGATGCAGAAGGAATACCTTTACTAACCGTCATTGCAGATGGGGCAAAAGAACAAATTATTCTTCACTTTCTGGGGCAGTAAGTCTGCAATAATTTCATAAATTGTATAAAAATATAATAGATAAGACATATTTTTGTTTCTACAATAATGAAATGTTTTTGCGACAAACATCTGTCACATGCGAGACAGATCGGTAGAATCTGCCGAAGTACTCGTAGTTTTGAATTATCTCTTATCACTATTTTTTGTTTAAAAACGAGATTTTATATATATATAACGAGTTGAAGGCCACAATTTGTCTTTGGGACTAATAAAAATAATTATTTATTAGACGAATCAATTTAAAATCCCTTTATTTAATTTTTTATTTCTAACTAAGCAGAATAATGCATAGTAAATGATAACTACCAGTAATTCTTAGGAAATAAACTATTACTATGTTTGAAATTTTTTTTCAAGTTTGCCTCTTTACTTTTTCAAATTCATTAAACAACATTCATATTTGAAGAGACTTTTATATTTAAAAAACATGCTTATTTTTTTAATTACAATATATATATATATATATACATTTTAAATTTAATTTAACAGGTTTAGGTCAAGACCAACAGAATATATATAATCATTTCTAATCCCGAGCATAATTATATAGTATTAGGTTTATATTTTAGTAATATTTGCTTATAATTTATTTTTAATAACATATGATTTATAATTTATATTTTGTAATTAAGAGTTCGAATTAGATTTTTGCTCATATAAACTTACATATTATCAATTAAAATTAATTGTTAGCAGTTAACACTAGGAAAAAATATTTGAACACAAGATTTTTTTAAACAAAACAAAAGCTAATATTCTGATTTTTCTTGTAGGCTGCCATAATTGGTTATCAAACTAAAAAAGTGCTGCACCTACAAGTTCGAAATAAATATTGTTTTACCTGCGAAGTTTCCCAAAGAAAAGAGGTTGAAGTGCCACATCACAAATGTTATAAAAATTGGGAAGGCAGCTCTACCTCAAAGGAAGCAGACATTATTGTTCAAGGTTTCCTTCAAAGCATGCCATTATATGGTGTAAAATATGTAGCTATGATTGGAGATGGTGATAGTAATGTGCACAAAAAAGTTTTGGATGCTAACCCATACGGCACCTTCGAAGTTGAAAAAATTGAATGTCGGAACCACCTTTTAAAAAATTCCTGTAACAAATTGAAAGAGGTAACAAGAAATACAAAATTAGGACATGCTTCTGTTCGCAAATTGCTAGACAAAAGAATTCTTAGATTAAGAAATGCAACTGTGAAAGCGTCAGAGCATAGAAAAGATCAACTAAATGCACAAGCTGATCTAATAAAGGATATGAAAAACGCTCCACGACATGTTTTTGGAGACCATACACACTGTGCTTCATACTTTTGTAATGATAGAGATGATATAAATCATATCTCAGAATTAGAAGAAAGTGGGATTTTGTTTAAAATCATGGAAATAATAGGGAATTTGACTAACCATTCCAGAAGCTTACTTTATAATTCCACTAATAATGCGGTGGAATCATTTAACGCAGTCATTGCCAAACATGTCGGGGGAAAGAGAATAAAGTTTTCTTTAAAAGGGTCATACGAAGCGAGATGCAATGCTTCTTTGTTGGCTTTTAATACCAAAGAAAAATATAGTAAAATTCATAAAGAAATAACTAACAATAGTCCAGGCCAATTCTGTAAAAAAAAGAGAACAGTCTTCAGCTAAACGTAAAAGAAATACAGAAAATAAATAAAAAAAATGTAGACGAAGAAAATTGCTTCCTGATGATGCTTATGGTCCAAATTCACAGAAACCAGATATTCCAAAAGAATTGTTAGAAACAAAAAAAAAGCTGAATTTCTCAATGAGTTAGAAAAAAATTCAGAAGAAAGATCTATATTAGAAAAAAAAAACTAAGTTGCAGAGAGATAGCCCACTTTGGAAAGAAGAAAGGAAGAAGTTGCTTACCTCATCGATGTTTGGAATTGTATGTAATAAGTTACCAACAACCAGCTGTAAAAATATTGTCAAAAGCATATTGTACCAAAATTTTGACACTCAGGCCATGATGTACGGTCGGCAGAAGGAGAAAACAGCAGTACAAGCTTTAGAAGAATTTGCATATATAAAGGTTGAAGAATGCGGATTATTTGTTGACGAGAAATATAGTTTCTTTGGTGCCACTCCTGACGGAATTTTACAGGATTTGGACGAAAATGGAAATAAATGTATTGTTGAAGTTAAGTGTCCTCTGACTTGTACGAATTTATTTCCAAATGAAGCTATACTTGACAGAAAATTCACCTTTTGGAAGACGAACAAAGAAAAGTTTTGCATTACAGAAATAAACAAAAAACACAATTTTTATTTTCAGGTGCAGGGACAATTGCACGTGACAAAAGCTAAGTTCTGCTTTTTTACTTTTTGGACCACAAAAGGAATTAAAGTTGAAACAATTGAAAGAGATGACTTGTTTTGGGCAACTGAAATGAAATAAAAACTTAAAAGGTTTTACTTTGATTGTTTGTTGCCTGAAATCCTGGATCCCAGATCAATGACTATCCGAGATCCCGACTACATACTGGAAGCGATAGAGAAAAAACAGAACAGTAAAAAAAAATATGATAACAAAGACAGAAATTGCAAAGTCCTTCCTCTTCTTATTCTGTGGTATGATTTATGTATAAGCCAAAAGTACAAATCGCAGTATTCATCCAAAAACATGTCGAGTGGAGATTTCTTCATTTGATTAACCTGGTCATTAATTTGATATTTTCTTTGTTTCTTATGCATACATCCATAGTCTTTAGAACATTTTTTAAACATTTATTGTATAAAGGAATTGTAACTTTTTTTTTAAAAAAAAAAAGCTATATTTAATATTAGTAAAACGTGATAATTAGTAAAAAGATTGATATCGATCGAATTTAAATCAATTTCTTTATTTGACATGACATTTACAGAATATATTTTTATTTTCCAAAACTGAAATTTTTCAGTGGGATAATTAGTAGAAGGAACTGTATCTTTTTTTAAAAAAGTTGTATTTAATTTTAGTAAAATTCGATAGTTAGTAAAAAGATTGATATCGATCGAATTTAAATCAATTTCTTTATTTGTCATGACATTTACAGAATGCATTTTTCTTTTCGAAAACTGATAACTATCAGTGGGATAATTAGTAGAAGGAACTGTATCTTTTTTTAAAAAAGTTGTATTTAATTTTAGTAAAATTCGATAGTTAGTAAAAAGATTGATATCGATCGAATTTAAATCAATTTCTTTATTTGTCATAACATTTACAGAATACATTTTGCTTTTCCAAAACTGAAAACTATCAGCGGGATAATTAGTTTTGTAATAAAAAATAAAGGAAAGATATTTTATTTTATTTGCGTGGCTCTCTTATTTTTTTAAAAATATAATTAATAAAACATTTAGCGTAATTATAAAGTGGACAATATATATATATAATATATATATATATATAATATATATATATATATATATATATATTCGTTTGATTAGAATGATTATCTTGCTTTTTGTGAATGCTGTTGAGATGATAAACTATCGAAGGAAAAGAAAGCAACTATGATACCTTCAAAATAATAATGATAACTATAAAATAATACGATTTACTTAGAATTGTAGAACGAACACAAAATACATATAAGCTTAATGAATCTTCTTAGAATTTAAGTTAAAAAATACTGAAATATCTAAATTTAAAAAACGGAAAAAAGTAGCACTGAATAGTAGAACCAGGTTTGGAATTTAAAACGACTATGCATGTAACAGTTTTGAATAAAATTTAAAGAGTGAATAATGAAGCGAAAGAAATATCTCTAAATTCTTTTTATTAAAATTTTTAATTTTACATCAATTAAATTGATAAGATTTCATGAAGTTTAGTTTATTTGTTTTAAAAAGAAAAACTGCTTATTACTTCAAAAAAAAAAAAAAAAAAAAAAAAAAAAAAGGCATTATTTCATTCATCAGAAAAATACGAAATTCCTGCTTTTACTTTGTCCTTTTCTGAAGCAAGGCATGACCGCCATGGTCAGACCTCCCAAACAGTGTAAAAAGGGTATGAAATGGGGGTGTTGTCGATGTTGACGACTTAACTGTACGACTTGGGGGGGGGGGGGAAACACCTGGCTATATTTGTGGAAGTGTTTCATCGAAGTTTTTCCTGACTCCAAGATACCCTTAAGAATGGTGAAACCTTAGAAATAATGTGTTTGGTCGGATAGGATTCGTCAATGCTATAATGAAATAACGAGCGTATACGTGCGGTGTAAGAGTTGTTCCGCTGTTTTTGCAGTGGTGTGCGGAACTCAGCATCTTTCCATCTTCAGCCATAATCAACTAAATTAAGTGTTGCCACAGGAAGTTAGAAATATTGAAAACCAAAACTAAAGCAGGAGGTGAACAACTCATCTCCGCAGGTCATGAAATCTCATTTTTTTATCTGCTCACGTGGTTAACCTCTTCTAATCAAGGTCTGATACAACAGGGTGGTAATCGAACACAGACGAAAGGCCTTAACCTGTAAATTTCACACCACGACAAAAGAAAGGAAACTGAAGGGAGGACAGATTACTAAGGCACTATGGGTGCGTGACTTCAAGTGTTTACCTAAAGATAGTTGTAAGAGATTGTAGTCTGCTAAATGGAAAGGTAGACATAATTTTATCAGCCTTATCCGAAGTTGTCAATGACTGTGGTTCTGTAAATAAAGTGTCTGCGTTTGTAAGCGAAGGTTTGGTTGTTTGGGTTTTTGGCGCAAGAGCCAGCCTTGGCTATATCGCGCCTCCAACTATTGTAAGCGATGGAGCCAGTGCTATGGTAGGGAGAAATGAGGGAGTAGTTACAAAATTAAAAAAGAGAGAACAAAAGAATAATATCTCTTATTGTATGAACCACAAATTGGCATTGGCAACAAAGTGCCTTAAAAGGTTTGTTGAAGTGGAATTGAATTGAATGTAGGGTTTAGTGGCACAAGGTCCAAATGAGGACATGCTGCGCCAAACAATATGGTGAAACAGTTCAAACGTCTAAGTTCATACAAAATGTTAATTGCAGCACAATTAAAACTGATAAAACAGTACTAAGTGAATAAAACAAGATAAATTGTATGGTTAAAATCAGATAAAAAGTATGAATATAGCGCGAAGTAAGTAAAATGTACAAAGGTGATAAGATTTTAAAAGTGTATAAAACAGTAGATGTGTTAAAACTTTTATATGCAGTCAAAAATACCAACGGCACGTAAAAATGCAAAAATGTTAGGATGGTGAATGTCATCCAACAAATCTTGCATGCATAAAACGGAACTCCCAAAAAACTTTAAACGATGTTGATTAAAACATGGACACGTTATTAAAATATGATGAATTGTGAGAGAAACGTTACAAGTGCTGCATTCAGGAGAAGGCTCTCCAAACAATAAATGGAGGTGAGTTAGCCGGGTGTGACCGATTCGGAGGCGGGTAAGCTTTACGTCAGCACTGCGCAAGCGCAGCACTGGCAAACTGTCTAAATTAGATTTAATGCTATGTAATTTATAAATAACTTTCAGGTCCCATTGTTGTTGCCATATTGATGGTCCACAGAAGGACATGCTGCGCCAAACAAACGGTTTTAAGATAAATCTTAGGTAAACGCATATTAAAAAATTTTTCTTACTAAGAATCACTCGGAACTTATAAAACTGAATGCAACGAAAAAGAAATATTCAAAAGTGAGTAAAACCAGATAAAATGTAAATATAGAAAAGCATCATAAAACAGTTGCATTCAAAGCTGAATGAAATAACATAAAATTGTAAATAGGATAAAAAGTTATATACAGTATAACAGACCAATTGCGCGTAGAAACACAAAAATGTTAGGATGGTGGCAGTCACCAAACAAATCCTGCAAAGTTAAAATGGAACTACCAAAAAAGGTTAGACGATGACGGTTAAAACATGGACAAATGATTAAAATATGATGAACAGTGAGTAAAACAATGCAAGTATTGCAATGAGGAGGAGGTTCACTAAACAGCAAGTGAAGATGGGTCAATCGAGTGTGGCCGATTGGGAGACGAGTAAGCTTGACGTCTGCCCTACGATTACGTAACACAGGCAATGGATCCAAATCAATTTTTACAGCGTGCAATTTATTATTGTTTGTTGAAGTGGACGAAGTGGAGTTGAATAGTACCTATAAAAGCAGTGGCTAGAACAACTAGCTTATATGCACAAAATTTATTCAATGTAGGGAATGAAGCTACTATGATTAAAAGAGTGGGGTTTACTCTTTTAATCTTTAGAAGTCCAGCACATACCTCCAGGTTATCCTAACCAGGTCCTTGTAGGTTATCCTACAATGAACCCGTAAATTCAATCTACAGGATCTATGAAGCCATATTGGACGATTTAGAGAATTCTGCAGCACAGGACTCAACAAAACAGCCTTCTGGGACAAATGCCAGCGGTGTACTGAATCAATGCCAGAGTAATGATTTTTTTTTTTTTAAATCAATTGACTTTTTATGTTATGTGTTGTCATCAGTAACTAATCTTAATCTAAGCTTACAACAGGAAAATATGGACATTGGATTGATTGAACTTAAAATAAAAAACACTATAGCTGAGTTTGTGCAACTTTTTAATAGTTGGAGGAATGTGCTGAACTTCTGAAGATAATGGCACCAATTGAACAGAGCGAAGGTGCTTTTGAGAAGGACGCAAAAGAGTTTTTCGATATTCTAACTAAAAACATATCTGAAAGATTGGATAATCAACAAGTAATATCACATTTGAGCATATTCAATTTAACAAGAGTTGTGGACGGAATATCAATAGAATGATGGAAATTCAGAAATCATTGAACTGGCTGAATATTTTGATGAAGAATTCTTGTGTGAAGAGTGGAATGACTTTAAAAATCTTTACCTATTCTTGTCAAATATTCTTTAGAGTGCTCTTTCTACCAAAAACCTTAATTCTATAATGTATGAAATCAATAGCTCTAGCAGATTTCTCTTAATTAGCGCATTAGTTACTATGGCAAATATTTTACCTGTTTTTAATGCAGAAGTTGAGTGTTTTTCACAACTCAAATTAACCCAAACTGATAAAAGAAATTTTTCGAAATTTGAAAACATTAATAGATTAATGGAGACTAAGTTAAATAAAGAATGTAATTTTGTTGCTGCAGTAAAGAAATGAGGAAAAAAAACTATTATTTTCAGTGTGTTATATAATAGTAATCGATTATATTATACACCTCAAGAGGATGGCAACGGGGCAGGGGTGACGTCAGCTGTTGTTGTTGGACGGAACCACGAGGACTAACATGTACAATACAATTATTTTTAACTATAAATAAAGTCAATTTAAAACTGTGTTTATTGAACATTACATGGTGTCAGAAGTGTAAACCAAAAGATGGAAAGTTTTAAACCGCCAGAAGAGATAAGTTTTTCAATTGGTAACGTGGCGGAAAGTTGGAAGCGTAGGTACCAAAAGTTTCAGAACTATATGCTTGCTACTGAAAAAGATGAGAAGCCGGATAAAACGAAAATTGCCATTCTCCTCAATCTTCTTGGAAATGAAGGTGTTGAAGTATTTAATAGTTTTAAATTTCATGGCGATGAATCGTCTGGAAAGTATATTGATGTGGTGCGAAAATGCGTTCCTAGGCAGAATATTGTCTTTCAGCTATAAATTTTTCTCTTGTTCGCAGCAAAAAGGCCAATCGTTCGATGTGTATTTGACACAGTTGAAAACGCTTGTTGCATCATGAGAGTTTTCGACTCAAGAAGAGTCTCTTATAAGAGACCGTGTTGTAGTGAGTATTCGAGATAAAGTTTTACAAGAACGTCTGTTGAGAGAACCGCAACTGACTCTGCAAAAAGCTGCGGAATATGTGAGGGCCTCTGAAGTGAGCAAAGAGCAGCTCAAGGTGATTCATAGACATGATGACTCACTTCAATGTCAAATAACCTCTACAAGAGTTATGTTTAGTCTCGTTGAGTGTAGTGTTCTTTCTTTATATTAAAAATTTTATCTTCTTCAATAAACATAGTTGTATGGTTTTCTGTGAATTCTTCATTTATACTAGATGTCTGCAATATCTGAAACTTAATAAATTGGCTCTTATTTTCAACAAGCAGAAGGGCAATTCTCATACGTATACAGCTAGTAGAACAACCACATAAAATTTTCAAGTATGGTAGTACAAGATGGTTATCACTTCTGGATTCAATTGAGTTCTCGAACAAGGGGACCCATAGGTAGAATTTTGTGCTAAAAGTAGTGATAGTGAATCATTGAGGACGACAGTTCAGAATCCTATGCTAAAACTCTATTGTTTATATTAAGCAATACATTACCATCATTTGTTAAAGTAACCTTGAAACAGGAAGCACCAGCCATTCATATTTTACAAAATAAACTAACATGTCTCTTCGGGAACTTATTGGCTAGATTCATTAAACCACCGCAATCGGATAAATTTATGTCATCAGTTTTGGACATTGAGACTTCAAGAGTAAAAAGTTTCAGAAAAGGAATGGAGATTTGGTCATTAGTATTTTTACAAGGAGTTATATAGCAGAAAATAATTTTTCAAGTGAACAACTTGAAAAATTTTATGCTGATGTTAGGGAATTTTACAGGGCAGCTTGTTGCTACATCCAAAGAAAGTTACCTTTAAGCAATGAGGTGTTAAAACATGCAGAAATAGCTAACATATAGTTAAAGACAGAGGTGTCTTTTTCATCTGTGCAGTATTTTGCAGATAGATTCCGTCATATGTTTTCGAATGAAGAATATGGTAAATTGGAAGACGAATTTGCAGCAGACAAGATTTTTCCAATATAAATTTGACGAGAACGGATAGTGCATGGAATGAAATTTCCAAGTTTGTTGATGGATCAAGAAATTTACTGTTTTGCCAGAGCTGATGATTCTAGTACTTCTGATATCTCACAGCAATGCCTACACAGAAAGAGTATTTAGCATTGTACGAAAAAACCACAATGACTTCCGCCTAATTTAGGAACTACAATTAAAAATATAGATACCAAAATGTTAGATTGAAAAGGGAAAGAAAAAAAAAACGGTGTTATGAACAAATGAAGCAAACCTATAGATGTGATGTGAGATTTCATTTCATAAAAGAAAAGCTGCATGAAGGTTTGTTAAAAATTAACTCATGTCCAACAGATAAACAAATAGCTGGCATTTTTACTAAAGTGCTTGAAACAAATAAGTTTAATAAATTTAAAGATAAATTAATAAAATAAGATTTTTTAAAGCAAAATTTTATTCTGTATAAAAAAAATTAGATTAAGAACTATGTAGGTAAAACCTAAAATTGAAAACATTAATAATTAAGGAAGTGTGCAGTAAAAATAATTATTAATATCTTTACTAAACTTATAAAATATTTGAGTAGCAACGTTTTTAGTTGAGTAACGTGTGGTAAAACCAAGTGTTGTAAAATGTCATGTTTTATAAAAAGTAATACCTTCAAAAGTAAAATTAACTCTGTATGTTTAAATGTATTGTTTGCAAAAATCTGTACTTTATTTGTCCTTAAACCTTTGTGCCAAACAGTGAGAACAGTAAAGAACCCACTAGTAGGCAGCATTGCGGCTGTCTCATTGCCTTTTAGGCGTCAAATATAATCTTTCCACGGCACTAAATTATTATTACCATTTCCATCTGAAATAAACTAAAGTAGTATTTGGATCAAACAGGAGGGTTTTTTTTTTTTTTAAAAAATCATTTTTAATGAAAACCTATGAATTCTGCATACTTCAGTCGAAAATAATGCGAAATATTTAAGATATTTGTTGGCAACCTAAATTCTGTGGCTGACGGAGAAAAAAAAATTAACAAATTCAAGTTTCCAAGTCTCTTTGTTTACATTTATGTTACAGATAAAACTCAAGTTTTTTGTATTTCGCAATATTTTGGTAAAAATGTAAACGAACTAAAATCAACACATCTAATTACCATTCATATTTCACACGTGTTATTTTACTATGAATAATAGAAATAATCGCTAGAGGATCAGAAACGAGATAAGTATTTTTAAAGCCTTGACAATTAAAAAAAAGAAGTAAAAAAGAAAGTAAATTGTCATTGAAATTTTAATTCCTTTTGTGGAGAAAAAAACTGACATAACTACAATTGGTTCGATTCACATATATTACAAACATAAAAAAAAGACAAAAAACTCGTTTAATTTGATAATTTCGATTCCAACAACTCAAATGTTACAACTGAATTCTAAGTAGACGGATCGGATGAGCTCGATCTTAAAATTTATGAGCAATTAATTACTATCACATCTTATAGCCGCTGGCGAAAAAAATGGCGTTGAAGAAAAAGGAGATTTCAGACCTGATTTCTACTGGGCCAAGGACATCAGCACCCTTCTACGATCCATTATACAATAACCGCAAACTTAAAAAAAAATTATAAAAAGAAAACGTATATTTTTACTTTCTCAAATTCTTGAAGACTGGATAGAAAATTGATACTATTTTGAAGAATAATTTAGAACTTAGCAAAGGCGTAACCTCGAATCAGCAGCGTTAGAAAAGCCTTCGGTAATCACCAAAATAGAAACAAAAAAAGGGAAGTGGTAACACGCAAATGGGTGTTGTTTGCGGCATGGAACGCTGGCTTCATCTGTCATTGAGAAAACAAAATATTTACACACGAAACAAAGGTGGAAATGCTTAATTTTTTACAAAAATTCAGTGGAACTTTTAAAGAAAATAAACACATTTTCTACTGTCACAACAATTCCGGTTTTACTAAAAGTTACACCCCATTTTCAATATATGTTTTCTTTTTAAAAATAAAATAAAAGAAAGACAAGAAATACTATATTATTTTATTAAGGAAATAATTGAGTTCGAATTAGTGCAGACTGCATTTTAAGTAAAACGTCATAACGCAGAAGAAGCTTTTCGTCGCGAATTATCTTTCACTTCCATAACTAATTATAGAATTACAGATGTATAGAACTAATTATAGAAGTATAAGTAATACTGGAAGCAATCGCGAAGATAATGGAAGCACAAACTAAATTCGAACAATTCTAACTTTTGAATTGAATTGAAAGTATGGTTTAATGGCACAAGATCCAAATAGGACTTGCTACGCCAAACATACGGTTTTGAAAGTGCATCCTTTGCTTTTATGTTCATGAAATACATAAATATATGATAACATGGCGATCACTAGTAAAACTGCATGGGTAAAAACTGAATAATTCTAACTAGGCGTTATTCTGGGCGTCGTTTTAACAGTGGTCGCCGTGGAAAACAGGTAATACCATATATATTTTTTTAAATTGTTGATTTGTTTGAATTCACTTTTTCTATATATTACTATAGAAGTTAATTTACATGATTTAGTTGTCTACTATTTTATCTCAATTTTATACATGCAACATAAAGTTAAATTTCCTAAATTACATATAAGAATATTCTTATTATCGTACCTGCTGACCGCTCAGCCAACTGGCCGGCGGATAAAAATGTAGCTAATACTGGACAAATACTCAAACTGATTTCAGATAAAAGAAGTATATCTTTTAAAAAAAAACTGGATTGAAAATTACATCTTTCGCTTTAATTCGAAAATAAGTAGACTGTATGTATTATGCAATATACTTAAAAATGAAAATAATTTATAACTAGAGAACATTTAGTGCATACAACATAAATATCGAAATTAAAATAGCTGCTGTTAGCGTTTTTTGAGAATGGCTCAAATGAAAATTGTTAATTGATTTTAAAAGCTATGCTGTAACTTCCCTTGTGGTTATAATATAAAGAGCCGGAGTAAGCAGGAGCTTGAATAAAGATATCGCTCATGGGCTACAATAGTGGCACAACTAAAAAAAACACGAGTTTTGGACTAAGAACAGGTGTAATTAGGAAAATACACGATAGCCTGGTCGGTAACATTCTTTGTAACAGTTTCTTCGTTATTGTCTAACACTTGTTCTTGGTAGCTGTCTTTACTTCTTACGTATTCACACTTCTTATTCTTCCCAAATAATGTCTCTACTCCATTTTTCGTTTCATCAAAATTAGCATGAATAGTTTCTACTACTCTTCTTTTTTCTGGAATATTGATCCTCTAACCCTTCATTCTTGTTGCGTAGCCAACTAAGATTCCTAATTTTGATGTCTTGTTCAACTTGTTGCGTTTTACTCTGGGTACGTGAACAAACGCCAAAGAGCCAAATATTATTAAATGTCGAACTGATGGTTTGTATCCATTCCAAATTTCAAAAGGCGTCAATCTATTTGTTAACTTGTGTTCACTTCGGTATCGTACATGAACGTACATATATAGAGCTTCAGCCCAAAATCGGTCATTTAGTCCACTATCGTGAAGTGATGCGCGAACAGCTTCAACTGCGTCACGGTTGAATTTTTCAGCAATCCCGTTTTGTTCTCGAGAATAGGTTGAAGTTCGCTCTATTCAAATTCCCAGATTGTTTAAATAATCTTCAAATTCGGCGTGACAAAATTCCATTCCGTTGTTTGTTCTGACTGACTTCAATTTGCAGTTAAACTCTCTTTCAGATTTTACGAGATATGTTTTGAAACATTTAAACACTTGTATTTTCTTCTCTGCAGTAAAAACTTCCACTTTTCTGGAAAAGTCATCTATTATCGACAAAAAGTATCGACTTCCACCCATTGAAGGTGTTGGAGAAGGTCTCCACAAATCCATATGCACCTTATCCAGTAATTTATTTGTTAGACGTTGATAATTTCTTTTAAAAGATGCTCGGGTAGACATTGTCACTTTGCAAGTAATACAAGTTTCAGATTTACCTTTCAGTTGCTCAATTCCTTTTACAACATTGTTATTACTCATGTGCTTAACAAGGCTGTCATTTAGGTGAGTAAATCTCCGATGACGCAGTTTTACGTCTAATGCAGCGTTAATTTCATTTTTAAGTATTTGAGATTTACGTTTGTCAGGTAAACCTTTCACAACGTACAGTTTATCTATTCTAGGTACACTGAAGAAATATCTATTACGGTTATCGTAGATTATCATTTTTGAATTTTGCCAAACAATTTTATATCCCGCTATATCAATATTAGATCCAGCTATTAAGTTACGTCGTAGATTTGGAGCATAGTATACGTTCTTTTATATTAGCTTTACGAATCTGTTATCATTAACATAAAAAATTATGTCACCTACCCCTTCTACTTCTGATGTACTGTTCTTATGCTCAACGAGTACTTTAGCTTTATTCAGAGGTCTAAACGTCTCGAACCATTCTCGTCTGTTCGTGAAATGGGATGCTGCTGAGTCAATAATACTAAAAGAGTACAATTAATATCAAAACAAAATGAACGAAGCTGAGTCAATAAGCCATTCTTCTAAATCCAATTCCGTGCTGTCGACCTCGGCAACTTCTTCGTTAATTTCAATATCCGTATAGAAAAGACCAGTAGCGGGATTTTGCTTCGCACTTAGACGATCTTGCATCTTATTTGCAGTTTTGCTTGCTCTGCTATCTCTTGAATAATAACCTTGTTTATTGCAATTGAAACAAGACCCCATACTTTTATGTCGATATCCTTTGCTCTGCAAGTTTCGTATGTATCCAGTTTCTTGTGTATTTCTTCGGCCCAGACCACTTCCGCTGTGTGGAACGTCTTCGTTCTTCGACAAATTTCTTTCTCTTGATGATTTCATGTCTGTTTTAGCTAAGTAAGCATTTGTAACTGAATCGAATCCACTATCGCGAGCTTTTAGTTGGATTCTGCCGGATTCGCTGATCAATTGGCACTCAATATTATTTATTGTAAATTACGAATCCTTTAAACGATAAAGATCTGTACTAAATTGTCATATTCCTCCGGAAGTTTTCTTATTATCTGGAAACATACTAATAGTTCGGGAATCTCGAACCCAGCTTCTTTAATCTGTGCACTTTTATCTCGAACTCGTTGACAGAATATTCCAATCAACTCTTCATTTGGCTGAAATTTCAATTCGTAAAATTCATCAACCAAGCCAGCAATTCTTGCTCTTGATTAAGGTTCAAAATTTTCTTTTAGAATGTCCCAAGCTTTCCTTCGGTCGTAGACTGAATCAACTTCAAAAATTGACGTTCAACACCTTGATATATTGTAGAATAAGCTCTAGCTTTCCTTATTTCGAAATTCTGTTTAACTGATTCTGGGGCAGTGTCTGAAGGTGGTGGTGATTCAGCTCCACTGACGAATTCCCAACTTCCACGATCCATCAGAGCTACTCTCATGTCACACTTCCAACTATCGTAGTCGAATGCTCCAAGTTTGGGAAAAGCTAAATTCGTTGATTCTACATTTCCTTCCATATTCAAAACTTGGTGTCTTCCTGTTATTAAAATAAATATTTCAACTCCCAATTAGAATTTCTTCTGAATCTATATCGTTGACTTGTGCATTGGCGTTGATGTGCGCAAATGGCCCATAACCTTTGTGGGTTTAACTCGTAAAGCAGAGTACGCTAAAGACACAAGTAAATTGGAAAACAACATTTATTACAACTTTAAATGTTTAACTTAAATCTTAAATTCGTGATGTTGAATAAATATATACAGAATCGTCATCATCATCCACAATCTTAATCCTATGACGGATATCCGGCCAAAGACTAAAAAGAAGAGCGGGCTGTTCATACATCATGAAAAGAATTGTTCGTTCTTTTATAGAACACGATGTCTTAAGCCACATTGATTAACTTATTATTTCTTAACTTCTCCTCACTTCCATACTGGAGACGAATCTGCAATAGACTAAAACACTAAAGTTTATAACATGAAATTACTTATTTCTACAATATGCACCTCCCGTTTACCTGAATCATGGGCCAAAGCAATGTTCGGTCACCAGGATTTCCCTCAGCTGTCAGGACCCCTTTTTCAGGGACACGGGTCTCCACGCACTGCGAACACGTGAGCAGATAAAAAATGAGAGTTCTGGACCGAGGAGCCGGTCCTTGCCTTGCGGAGCCGTGTTGAGTCGTTCACCTCCTGCTTTAGTTTTGGTTTCCAAGATTTCTAATTTACTTTCGGTTTCCAAAGTTTATAACTTCCGGTGGCAACATTTTATTTTTGAAAAGTTTCTTTACAGACGATGGCATCACTAGAATTAGTTTCGGTTTCAAAGTTTTGGTTTCGAGTTTTTAAATTTATGTTTTACTAAAAATAACAAAAATCCGGGGGTTAATCGTGGCTCAACCTAGTGATTAAAATACTTACTAATTTTATTCATTTAAAATAAGAAAAAAATTAAATAATATTAATAATATAAATGTATGTATTTCCTTCAGGATTCGAACTCACAATCTCCAAGACAAAATGCTTCCATGGGATACTGATTTGTCAGACACGCTAACCAGTATCCCATGGACGCATACAGATACAAAGATAACTTATGGTTTTAATGAAATAAATTTAAAGTCTCAGACGGTTACGGGTAAAATTTTAGTTTCATCTTTTTATTGATTTCAGAATGACGAGGTAGAGCTGACTATTTCTGCCCGCGTTACGAACTGACTACTTTGAATTTATACTTTCAGTTTCAATTTTAATATTACTTTAGAGTGGTGGCAATACTTTATTTATATTTATAGGGTGGCAACGGCTCCAAAATGACACTTCTAATTTGATGACGTAATGTTATTTTCACTTTTACACGTTACAAATCGCGAGATATCCAGTTCAAACAAGATTCAAAAAGGTTGATCTTGGTCTATGACGTGATAGTATTGAATTCAGTTCTTTTCACTGACACGTTCGTCACGTGACTGTTTCAAATTTTCTCATTGGGTATTAGTTATTTTACTTTGTTAGAATGGCAACAGCATCCTCTACAGTTATACCTTATATGTATTGAATTTATAGTGTAAAAAAAATCGTGTTTAAATTTAGCTTTTAATTGTAATTAAATAGTTTTTTTCATTAAACTTTTTAAGGCAACTCTTAATATTTTTCAATTTCGAACTCAATATGCTTATTAAATTAATTTTATTTAAAAAAAAATATTAAAAAAATCTTTCTTTTATCTTTTTTTTCCACACATCTTTTAAATCTCAGTGATAAGTACATAATGTAACTTGTACAACCCAACCAGATCAATTGAGTGATTCAAGACTTTTCAAGCACTCCCCTTTTTATTTCATATCCATTCATATTCTATTGAATTGAATATGGAAGGAATATGAATGGGTGGGAAATGAAGGGGGTGAATGTTTGAGAAACAGCATGGATGTTCCTTATCTATCAGCTTCTTGGAGGTTCTTTTGTGTAATATGAAGTTACTCCTGCTTAAACTAGAATGAAAACTCATTACTCATTCCTGTTTATACTTGTTTGTAACAACGTGTGTGCAGAATCGCTCATCGTTGTTCATTTGTGTTTAGAGGTGCTTGTTGTTTATTGCATGTAGCTGTTTGCTTATGAATTTACTACTAGATAACTTCGTTTTTTTTTATTTTTAAATTTTTATCGTTCTTGTTCTAATATGGAAGTAAAAGAACGCACACGGTGTGAGGATTGTGATGCCACTTTTTCAGAGAGAAAAAATTCTTTGCATCATCATAGAGCAAAGCATGAAAATGCTTCGTTTGTTTGCAGTGTTTGTGGACTATCATTTAATAGAAATGATATTTTGTCAAAACACGTGAAAACACATGAACGTGTACCATAGCGTAAAATTCAATCAATAGCAACGGATAATTCTCGATCGAAGAAAGCAAGACCAATTGGAAATGATGATAACCCAATGTTAATAGAATCAGCATTTCAAAGTCGTTTGAAGACAATAAGATTGGAAAATCCATATGAGATAATAGATATCAAAGACTATTTAGAATCAAAACGGAAAGTATTTATTGATTCCGTATCAGAAGCATGGGTTGAAAATCAGTTAAAAGTAAACTGTTTTTTTTCTTTGCATTTATGAGAAAGCTTCTGACGGTGAAGTGATTACGGAAGAAAAAGACTTTGAAACTAAAAACACTGTTGTACTCTTAAGTACAGATCTGCAGGAACTATATACCAATGTTGTAGACAAACTATTATCTGAAACTACTGACTTCGAATCAAAGGGAAGCGGATGAACACTAAACGGGATTCTTTATTTACAAATTCAATCCTTTGTACGCTTCCCAATACATAGATTTACCTAGATTTATTAAAAATAAGCATGCAATCATAAATGTGAATAATAAAGATAAGATGTTTTCAATGGGCTGTGCTTTCAGCTTTATATCCTTCAAATGATCACAGTGATCATACATCCTCTTACGAAGCTTTCACTGAAGAATTGAACTTTACGGGTATAGATTTTCCTGTCAAGTTAACTGATGTTCGAAAATTTGAAAAGAACAACAACAACATATCAATCAATGTGTATGAATTAGATGACAAAAACAAAGTTTTTCCGCTTTTCATTACCAGCAACGAAAAACAGAATAATGTTGATCTCCTTTATATATCTGAAAGTGGGAATACACACTTCGCATGGATTAAAGACTTATCGAAACTTATCAGCTCACAAATTTCCAAGCAAAATGGAAAAACTTTTATTTGCAAGAGATGTTTGCTTCATTTTACTACAGAATCTACACTTCCAAAACATAAAAAGGACTGTAACAGTCATGACGCCGTAGTAGTGGAAATACCAAAAGATCCATATGTATATTTTAAAAATCTTTTCGGGGTACCTTTCGTCGGATATGTATCACGGCGCCTATTGACACTTGCGAGCCAAACTGCGCAAAATCCTTTACAAATGCTTACCAGAAACATCTACCCATCAGTTTTTGCCTATACATTCATTCTTTTGATGGAACTTTTAGTGATCCAATTTTGTACAGAGGGATGGATGCCGCTAAAGTCTTTTTTGTTGAAGTACAAAAAATGGGGCAAACAATCCTGCAAAGTTAAAATGGAACTACCAAAAAAGGTTAGACGATGACGGTTAAAACATGGACAAATAATTAAAATATGATGAACAGTGAGTAAAACATTGCAAGTATTGCAGTGAGGAGGAGGTTCACCAAACAGCAAGTGAAGATGGGTCAATCGAGTGTGGCCGATTCGGAGACGAGTAAGCTTGACGTCTGCCCTACGATTACGTAACACAGGCAATGGATCCAAATAAATTTTTATAGCGTGCAATTCATTATTGTTTGTTGAAGTGGACGAAGTGGAGTTGAATAGTACCTATAAAAGCAGTGCCTAGAACAACTAGCTTATATGCACAAAATTTATTCAATGTAGGGAATGAAGCTACTATGATTAAAAGAGTGGGGTTTACTCTTTTAATCTTTAGAAGTCCAGCACATACCTCCAGGTTATCCTAACCAGGTCCTTGTAGGTTATCCTACAATGAACCCGTAAATTCAATCTACAGGATCTATGAAGCCATATTGGACGATTTAGAGAATTATGCAGCACAGGACTCAACAGAACAGCCTTCTGGGAAAATGCCAGCGGTCAACTGAATCAATTCCACAGTAATGTTTTTTTTTTAAAATCAATTGACTTTTTATGTTATGTGTTGTCATCAGTAACTAATCTTAATCTAAGCTTACAACAGGAAAATATGGACATTGGATTGTTTGAACTAAAAATAAAAAACACTATAGCTGAGTTTGTGCAACTTTTTAATAGTTGGAGGAATGTGCTAGACTTCTGAAGATAATGGCACCAATTGGACCGAGCGAAGGTGCTTTTGAGAAGGACGAGAAAGAGTTTTTCGATATTCTTAGTAAAAACATATTTGAAAGATTGGATTATCAATAAGTAATATCACATTTGAGCATATTCAATTTAACAAGATTTGTGGACGGAATATCAATAGGATAATGGAAATTCAGAAATCATTGAACTGGCTGAATATTTTGATTTTGATGAAGAATCCTTGTGTAAAGAAGTGAATGACTTTAAAAATCTTTACCTATTCTTGTCAAATATTCTTTCCAGTGTTCTTTCTACCAAAAACCTTAATTCTATAATGTATGAAACCGATAGCTCTAACAGATTTCTCTTAATTAGCGCATTAGTTACTATGGCAAATATTTTACCTGTTTTTAATGCAGAAGTTGAGTGTTTTTCACAACTCAAATTAATCCAAACTGATAAAAGAAATTCTTCGAAATTTGAAAACATTAATAGATTAATGGAGACTAAGTTAAATAAAGAATGTAATTTTGTTGCTGCAGTAAAGAAATGAGAAAAACAAACCTATTATTTTCAGCATGGTTTGGCTGATTTAAGCCAGATATTTTTTTTAAAAAAGTCACCAAACTTTGTTTTTATTTTTTATAAAAATAATTTAAATTCTTATTTCTGTTACTTGCATAAAAAGGTTTCAATTTAATACAACAAAATGAAAAAATCCAATTTTTTTTTCCTTTCAATTAATTCAACTTTACAACAAAATATCACTATAAAATATTTTTTTTTTAGCAGATTGTACGTTCAAACTTATCTAAAAAATAGTGGTAATAAAATAGACCATAAATACCCAGATAAAAATGAACTGCAGTTTTTTTTGCAGAATTGAAGTATTTTTGTAGTTATTTTACAGTTAACTGTAGATTTTCTGTTGTTCAATCTTAACCATAAAAATACTTTAGTTATTTTGCAGTAATTGTGAAGTTTTTTTGCAGAAATTTATTTCAAATATGTTTGAGGTTATCAACTTCAAAAATACTGTAGTTCAAGTGAATTGATTGAATTTGATGTTGAATTGATTGAAATTTGAATTTAATTATATCATCACTGTTTCAGAAGTATCATTTTTATATTTCTGGAGAATAAATAAATAAATAAATAAAATAAAGTTATTATATGTATCTTCATCAGAATATTATTTGAATTTTAGTTAGAAATGAGAGTTAGTAACTTTAATTTTCTGTGTGATAAATTGATGCCTTACCTCACTGGTTATTCATATTTGTCATTGTAATTTTATAGACCTAATCATGAAAAGAGACGTAGGGGACGACCACCTACAAGATGGATAGACGACGTTGAAAAGGACCTCAAGCTGTTGGGAGTCAACCGATGGCGGGCTGTCGCACCGGACAGGGCCAGATGGAGGAAAATCTGCGAGTCAGCCTCGGCCTGTGAAAGGCTGTTGCGCTTATGAAGAAGAAGAATCATGAAAAACCAATACAAAACAATTATTTGAAAAATTAAACATTATGAAAGAAATTTTGTTGTATATTTGTATTGATAATGCAATTGTTTAGATTTGTAAATTTTTTTTAAATTTTTATAGCTTTATCATATTAATGTATTTCTTTCAATAAAACACCTTAAACTATAGGACGACTATAAGCATTATGCTTTTAATAACAAAACATATAAATCAGATTCTGGATCTATAACTTTACTGGTAGCTAAATGAAAAAAAAAACAAAAAAAAAACATGTTTAGAGTTCAGAACTGAATTTTCAAGGACTATATTGATTGATGTTTTTTTTGAAAACAGAATTTCAGAACTTAATCTTAAAGAAAAAAAACTTTCTTCTTTAAGATAATAAAGCAAATATCTGAAAAAAATTAATCTGAAAATCAAAGCAAAAGTTAACTTACCATATAAACTATATCTATTTTAAAACTATTTATACCCAACATTATTAATCAAAAAATACAAGCCTCAGGCAGTAGTCTAAATGTCATAAAACTGTCATGATTTTATTGTTGTAACATTTTATGAAAAATAAAAATTTCCAATGTTTATTTTGCAAAGATTAAGTTGAAAAAAATGCTCTATTTATATACATATATATAAATATAACAAAACTCAATACAATTATGTAAATTTCAAAACCATCAACATTATTTGTACAAATCTAATGGATAACTCCATTACATAAACATACAAAAATTACAAATTCATATACAAAGAAACATGGTTCATTAAAATAAGATAAGTGGACAAAATAAGATTGGTTAAATTGAATTTCACCAATAAAATTCTTATGACTACCGTATTAAATGATGTCCAAAATGCTATTCTTGTAGAATTCAAAATTCTACATGTTTTGTTGACTTTTAACTTTTTAAATCTCTTTTGTTTTTTTTATGAACTTTAATATTTTTGCTTTCTTTAAAAATTTAGTTTTTTTTTTGGGGTACGTAATTTAATTAAATTTATTAGGCTATTAACCTTTTCTTAAGAATATATTTAACTATATTTATATTTAATAGTGAGCAGTTTCAGTTTGTTCAGTTAATTTCTTTTTGAGCAGACAGATGGCAGCATCAGTTCTACTATTGGGTTGTAAAGATCCAGAACAAGTTTTTAATGTTATTTGAGTTTATTCAGTTTTAGTTTTTTTTTTCTTTTTTTTTTCTGCTAAGTTTATGTATTATTATTTTTAAATTTTTAATACTTTGTTAAATGATTAAATGAAGATTAAGATATTTCACACCATATGTAAGTTATTTTTTTTTTGTATTATTGTTAAATCAATAATATTGTTTTTAAAAAATTATTTCTCTTTGTGAGTTTTCTGGTGGTGGAAATGGTGGTATTTTTGGCAGAGTATAAATAAGAGTGCGTGCTTGAGCGTCGCTCTCTTTTGACACCATTTGAAAATTGTGTTTGTGTATATCTTCGACAACAGCAAAACGAAACTGCAAAGTGTTATTATTTCATCGCCATGGATTATACGTTTCATTATGTGAATAGTTACTTCAATATAATTTATTATATGCAGTGCATGTAATTTACCAACATTATTATTTTCTTATCACGAAGTCTGTGAACAGTGTTTTCAAATTGTGTAAATAGCATCAACAGTAAACGTACTTGGAGAACAACAGGTAGATGAAAAAACTTTATTTCAATTCTACTTTATTATTTTCGTAAACAAGTGCTTTACTCATAACTCATTATGGATAACAGAAACAGTGAACCGCCCCCCTGGGCAACCGAAATGATCAATTTACTAAACCAGCAACTAATACAACGGAGAAAGGACACGGAAGACATGAAGGAAATGTTCCAAATAGAAATGAACAAACTACAGGAAACCATAGATAAACTCCAAGTGGAAAATGAAAATCTAAAATCAACCAATAAACACCTATCCAAAGTTAGTAAACAAAATGCCGAAACACCCATCCAGATACCAGATAATACAGCCAAAGAAACAACAACACCTACAAGAAAAAGCAAAAAGAAGACAGCAAATAAAAACAAAAGCGAACAACTATCACCAAACAACCCAATTCAACCGCCAAAGCAGAAAAGAAATCATTCGTCCAGCTCCGAAGACGAAGATACAACAAATAACAAGAAACTTAACACTGCAAAGATCATCTCAATAGATGGAGCCACCAAACCACTACAGCCAGCAAGCATCATCCCACAGGCAAGTACCAGCAAGAACTACGGACCTGAGAGAAGCGGATACAACGACGAAAATGACGTCACCGACGAGGAAGAGATGGAAGAAGGAGCCGAATTCCAATACCAAAAGAGTGGGAGAAGAGGAATTCCGCCAATAATTATTAAAGACCCAAAAATTAACTGGATAAATCTAAAATCAACCTTACAAAAAGAAAAAATAACAGGATTCGAGGGAAAGTACACAGGAGAATCACTAAAACTACACTTTTTTGAAGTAGACAACAGGCGTAAAGCAATAGACCTACTCGACCAGATGCAAGTAAATATCACACATTTCAACTTAATACTGAAAAACCACTGAAAATAGTTATCAAAGGCGTTCCAGTAGAAATAACATCTGAACAAGTTAAATTAAACCTAAAAGAATACGGATACTATGCTAAAGAGGTCAAACAGATGAAAAAATACACAGAAGACGGACCAATCAACCTGCCACTCCATATCATAACCCTGGATAAAACCGAACAAAACAAAGCAATATTTCACATGACTAGATTTATGGACTTAGTTGTCACAGTAACAAGCTACAGAGGACGGAGGGACTACACACAATGCCAACAGTTTAATCACGTACAAGCCTCATGCAGACACACCCCCAAATGCCTAAAATGCGGAAAAGAACACCTTACTTACCTATGCCAAAAGACAAGAGACACCCCAGCCACCTGTGCAAACTGTGGGGGACCTCATCCGGCCAACTTTAAGCAATGCACCAAACATCCCATAAACCAATCAACCCGAATAAATGAAAATCAACCCATGTTCTCCCCGTCCAATGCCAAATTCAGTTGATATGCAGATAAGTTGAAATCTAGCAACCAAGCAATAAACACAGCAGAAATAAAAGAAGCAAAATCAATATTAGAAGAATTAAGAACCATAGTCAGATTTTTAAAAGAAGACCAGGGATTAAATATATTCAAAAAAGTACAAAGCATAGTATACCAAGAACAAGAACAGGATGAATACTAAAAATCCTTTCATCATTACCAACAAAAATAAAAATATATCATCACAGCCTCATCGGTAGAGTATCCGCCTACCACCACACTGATCCCAGGTTCGACCCCAGCCGACATCACTTTTCCAATAAATCTCCAGAATCATCCGAAAATCAACCTGCATCGTCTGCTTCATCCAGTATCACAACAAAGCATTTCTCACTGTAAAAATCATCAAAGTCTTCAATCCATCAACTTGATTCCTCATCAACTTCCTCAATTCTTCATCCAGATTATTCTTCATCCTGTATCCAGATTCCTCATCAACTTCCTCCACCTAGATTATCCAGAATCCTGAAAACCAACAGTAGCAAGTGCTGCCACCTAGTAACTCCAGTGCAGTATAATATCTAAATAAACCCAGAACTTTCAAATAGAACTCTAATAAATCTTTAATAAATCTAATAAAAATTATATTATATTACAATATACCACAATAGAATCTTCAAATATGTAAACAATCAATCTGTAAACTCCAAATCATCAACTGTAAATTTTTATATTTTATTTTTTGATTTTTTTTTTCTTTTTGTTTTTGCCACCACAATGTAGCAAAATTTCAAAATGTTTTTAAACTAATGTTTATATTTCACGATGTATGGGATAGGCGCCGCTGCGCGGCCCAGGTGCCCAGTTCTTTTTAAATAAAGCAAAGCAAGCGTCGCTCTCTTTTCTTTTCCTTGTGCTACTGAGGTGACGTGCAGCAAATTCACGATTTTGAATGACGAAATGAGCCATGCGGGCTTCCAGAACAAGCGTGCCATGTGGGCACAGAAAGTTTTGTAAAAACATGCTATGTTTCTGAAGAGATGATGCAGAGGCTAATAAGATCTTGTTGGAACTTGAAGTAACATCCAGTCCGTGCCAGGAGGCACGCGGTATGAAATCATTTTGAATGTTTCCATAGTAATTGTTTCAAAGCTGCAACTGGACAATTAAAATCCATCTATGTCCATCCCCCATCCATTGCAATTAATGTATTTAAATTTTCCTTAAATTAACTAGTATTACCCTAATGTTTAAATTAACATGCTGATTTAATCTACAATAAACTTATTATTGTTAAGCTTATTATGTTTGAAGTCACTTCTTTATGAAATGATGGTTTTTCTTTTTTCTCTTTTATTTAACATGTTTTAGGTAACAAAAAGGGGGGGGGGGTAGTATTTTTTTTTCTTTTCAGCAGGTGTGTACACTAAAGCTGAGGGTAAGTAATTTTTTTCTAAAAATAAATTGATTCTTTCGGCTTGGGCCTAATTGGTAAATTTAATTTTTATTTTATTTCACTATACGATCCTTAAGATTTTTATCTAATTTTTTATTTTGGCCAAATCTTTTACTTTACTTAATTTGTACTCACGGTACATTCTTGATATTTTATAATATTTTGATAATTCAGAATGTTACTTTCTGTCTTATTCAAATAACGGCTAACTTTTTCATGTTTTCCTTTTCATAGAATTACTAAAAAAATTTTAAATGAAAAAAATATATTTAAATTGTAAAAGCATTTCAATAACTACCTGATGGGTGCTAGTATGAAGTCATAAAAAAATTTAGACGGCTGCTATTTTTTTTTAGAATTCTTGTTAACTTTTTTTCCTTTAAAACACTGAACTAAATGGACATTTACAATAAGTTTAAATATAAAGTGAAATTATCAATGAATTTTCATGCATACGACAGACAGAAAAATACCATATTATAATAATTCATTCAATAATAACATTTATGGGACAATATATTAATGTACAATATATACAATAAAAGAGTTGAATATATGGACTGGAAAATACTGTGTTATAAATGATTCGATAACAAAGAAAATATTGTGTCATAGAAAATACATGACACATAGAAAATACAGTGTCATGCGATAACAAGAGTTATAGGATAACAAGAGTTATAGGATAATCTATTTAAGCACAATCCATATAGTGAAAGAACAAGTGTTGAATAAAATTAATCAATTTCCTTACGGAAGAGTGACCGAAAAATACTATATTATAACTCATTTGATCATATAACCACGGACGTATATAAGGGGGGTGTCCATGGAGTCCGGACCCCCTCCCCCCCTTAGCTTGAGTTTTTTTTTATTATCCATATTTCCAAATATCGCATAGAACTTCTTATAATATACGTCTTGCCTCGAAAAATAATTTAAAAACGAAAGTTTCATCGAGATAGCTCCCCATCCACTCTGTCCTTCTCCACCCGCGAGATAAACAATTCAAGATAAACTTCTAGAAAGGGTAAAAAAGGCAGGCTATTTCAGTGTACTAGCTGATGAAACACAAGATATATCACGACGAGAACAAATAGCTTTGTGTGTGCGATACGTAGACTGTTCGTAGATACGTAGAAAGCAGTTATCCGGGAAGATTTTGTTGAATTTATAAGCGTAGAAGATGTTTCTGCTCAAGCGTTAGCAACGACCATATTAGCACATCTTGTATCCTATAATTTAGATATGCATAAATTTATAGGGCAAGGACATGATGGCGCTGCAGTGATGAGTGGTCGAGGTGTGAGAACAATAATCGCAGAGCAGTATCCAAAAGCGCAATTCGTACATTGCGTGGCTCATGTACTGAACTTAGTATTAGCTCATTCATGTGAAGTACCTATGATAAGGAATTGTCTAGGAACTATAAAATCCATAATCAACTTCTTCCGAAAATCTCCACTACGGGATGGTCAATTAAAGAAAATTGCCGATGAAAATAACTTTGAACATTCCACCCTTATCGGTCTTCGTGAAACACGTTGAACTGAAAAACGTGTGGCTGTCGAAAGGTTCGCAGAAATGCTACTCGTTGCACGTGCAACGCTTGAAACACTTCAAAGCACTGGTAGTTCAGACGTGGCCACACAAGCTTTTCAGCTGCAGACAGCTATGGACAATAGCCAATTTATAGTATCTTTGGTCAACCTCAGAAAAATGCTTTCGTATACTGTAAATTTGATTAAGGTGATGCAGAAGGTGAATGTTGATTTAATCGCCACTTGCAGTTATGCGAAAACTGTCAGAACAACCATAGAAAGCATTAGAGACGAGACAAAATTTTCCATACTTTTCGAGAAAGCAAAGAGAATGAGCTCGAATGAAATAGTTGTCCCAAGGCCGCAAGAGCGTCCCAACGCAGCAATGCACCTGGAGAAACTGCCGAAATTTACTACCGGCGAAATGTGTTTTATCCGTTTATAGACCATGTGGTAACCGAACTAGATGCTCGTTTCAAACCACATGAAGACGCTATAGAAGGCATTCAACTGCTTCTACCCGAGAAAACTAAAACTGATGACAAAACAAAAGAAAGTCTGAAAAAAGTAACCTTTCTAGGCGAAAGTGAAGGAAACACATTTCTTAGTGAATATGACATATGGAGAAAACACTGGGAATCAATATCCGAAAAACCGGTCACTGTTCTCGAAACTCTCGATCAGTGCGATCAACAGTTTTTCCCTCTAACAAGAACGTTGCTGGGTATTTTGGCAACACTTCCGGTTTCCACCGCGACACCAGAAAGAAGTTTCTCCACTCTAAAGAGATTAAAAACCTATCTCAGAAATAAGATGGGAGATTGATTGATTGAATGTAGGATTTAATGGCACAAGGTCCAGTGAGGACATGCTGCGCCAAACACACGGTTTTAAAAACATATTAAAAGGTAGAATAGAGTACCATTACACAATCAATAAGTATAGTAAAATGATAAGAATTCTAAAACAGGGTAAAGGCAAGTATTTTTATGTGTGGATAAAACTTGATAAAATGGTTAGCATAATAAATCAGTTATATACAGTTTAAAATACCAATTGTGCGTAGAAAAGCAAAGATGTTAGGATGATTGTTTTCATCTAACAAGTCTTTCATGCATAAAATGGAGCTACAAAAAAAGATGAGGCGAAGCTGGTTAAAACATGGACAAAGTATTAAAATGTGATGAATCGTGAGTTAAACGTTGCATTTGGGAGGAGGTTCTCCAAATAGCAGATGAAGGTGAGTAAGTCGAGTATGTCCTACTCGCAAGCGGGTGAGTTTGACATCTGCCCTGCGCATGTGCAGTGCAGGCCAAGGCTCCAAAATAGGTTTAACAGAATGCAATTTGTTTTCGCCTTGCAGGTCCCAGTGTTGCTGCCATAAACACTGAACATGTTTGCGTATATGGTTTTTTACATCAGAAAATGGGACAGATAATGTTACAGGAGTAGAGGCAGATCGTGCAGCAGAATCAGCTTTGTCATTTCCTTTAATACCTACATGACTGGGAATCCAGGAAAATAAAATTTTAAAACCCTTCTTGTATAGAGAAGTCAATATATGTTGAATAAAATTTAAAATTGGATGAGCTTCGGTTCTCACATTTTCTAACTGTCTTAAAACACTCAAACTATCCGAGTATATACAAAATTTTCTAGCCGAATGCGAAGAAATGAGTCTTAAAGCTAAAAGGATAGCAAATGCTTCCGCGGTAAAAACAGAGCAAATTTCAGGAATGCCGTAGCTGTAAGTAAGATCAGCTACAACAATCCCACAACCAACATGTCCAGGGGACTTAGAGCCATCTGTAAAAACTGCTATATATTGTATATACTGATGACGATGGGAAGTGAACAGCTGTTGAAAAATGCTTGGTGATACATTAGACTTACTGTATGACACAAATGAACAATCAAGATAATATGATGAAATAGTCCATGGTTGGATGAGAAAATAATTTACAGATTGCGATGGTATATCACAAAAATCAAATGTCTGAATGAGTGATCGCATGCGAGAGTTGAAAGGTGGTATATATGAGGATCGTGCTTCATATAATCGTTGTAAACTTAGTGGAATAATCTCACTTCGAAGAGGGTTCGATGAAGATGACATGACGCGAAAGTAAAATATCAGAGAGAGCTGCATGCGTCTGAAACCGAGAGAGGGTTGATGACACACAGCATACAAACTCTTAACAGGAGAAGTGCGAAACGCTCCACTACATATGCGTAACGCCGTATGATGCACCATATCTAGACGTTTTAAGTTAGAAGCAGAAGCCGTTCCATAGACTGCGCAAGCGTAATCCAGGCGTGAAAGTATTAATGCTTGATACAAACGAAGTAAAACTACACGATCTGCACCCCATAAGGTATTTGAAAGTACTCGCAACATATTTAAAATTTTCTCACATCGTTTTCTCAAATGTAAAATATGAGGTAAGAAAGTGAGTTTTTCATCAACAATTATACCTAAGAATTCTGTTTCTGACACAACTGGTATGACAATATTATTAATGGAGATTACAGGATGAAGATGAATGTTACGCAACCGACAAAAGTGAATACAAGAACATTTATTGGGTGAGAGAGTATGCCCGTTTCGATCACACCATTCTAAAATCTTATTAACAGCAAGCTGCAGTTGGCGTTCGATAACGCGCATATCTGATCCTGTGCATGACACATTTAAATCATCAACATAAAGTGAACCAAATACGGTAGGTGGTAACACGTGCAAGAAGAGCGAAACATGAACAATGAAAAGTATGACGCTTAAAACACTGCCTTGAGGAACCCCTTCAGTCTGAATAAAAAGGTCGGAAAATGAAGTACCTAATTTTACCCTAAAATACCGTTTCGACAGGAAGTTTTTCAGGAAAATGGGTAGATTTCCACGAAGTCCCATGTCGTAGAGTGTCTTAAGAATTCCATATCGCCATGTCCGATCGTACGCCTTCTCAATATCAAAGAAGATAGAGACAAAATGATTACGACGGACAAAGGCGTTACGAATTCTTGACTCAAGAGCAACGATGTTATCAATCGTGGATCTTCCCTTACGAAAACCACTCAGGAAGTCAGGTATCAGATGATTTTTTTCGAGATAGTATACCAGGCGAGAGTTTACCATCCGCTCAAACGTTTTCCCAAGACAGCTGGTTAAAGCTATAGGGCGATAGTTAACAGGGTCTTTACCTGGTTTTAATATGGGTATCACACTTGCTTCACGCCAACCAGATGGGTACGTTTGTTCCGTCCAGATTCTATTGAACAGAACGAGGACATTCAACAACGACGTCCGATCTAAGTGGCGGAGCATATGATATGTGATACCATCAGGACCGGGGCTTGTATTATGAGACCGATAAATTGCTCGCTGTAATTCTACGAAATTAAAATTACTGTTATAGTGGAAGAGACGGCGCGTATTAAAGTTGATGTTATTTCTTTCGGCAATCTGCTTATGGTATTGAAATGCTCTACTGTAACTCTCTAGACTAGAGACAGCGGCAAATGCCTCACCAAGAATATTACAGACGTCGACAGGAGATGAGTAAATGGTACCGTTTCGCTTGAATACCGGAAATTGAAATTCACGGTATATGCCGTTAGCTCTTTTGACTCTCGACCAAACTTGTCTGGGAGAAGTCTTAGATGTTATAGAAGAGACATAACGGCACCAAGAATCTCTCTGACTATTGCGCCTGATTTTTCGTGCCATTGCTTTAGCCTGTTTAAAGGCTAAAAGGTTAGGAGTGTTAGGGTAACGGCGGAAGATGTTCCACAAGCGTCTCTGCTTTTTATAAGCAGCAGCGCATTCCTCATTCCACCACGGTTTGCGATGGCGAGGAAGCGAACTTGACGACTTGGGTATACTATCTTCTGCCGCTTGTAGAATTACAGACGTAACCTGATCAATTGCTGCACTTATAGTACCATGTGAAACCATATCATCGGTGATCTGAGCAAGCTGAGAAAATAGTGGCCAATTAGCGCGATGATATATGAAAGTTGAGGGTCTTCGGCTCATGGGAACATATGCAGTATATGAAATTATGAGAGGAAAGTGATCGCTGTTATGGAGATCATCGCTCACAGTGAAATTAAGGAAAGGTAAGAGGACCGGAGAACACATAGCTAAATCAATGGTATGAAAGGTTCGCGTAGGTGTATGGAAATAAGTTTCTTCGCCCCTATTCAGCAAACAGAGATTATGGTCCAGGATAAGTTGTTCAATTCTACGCCCCCTTTCATTGGAGGTGGAACTACCCCACAATTCACTGTGACCATTAAAATCTCCAAGCAAAACAAAAGGCGAAGGTAACTGATAAATCAGTGAGTTCAAATCTGTTTGGGAAATGGATGCATGAGGAGGGAGATAGACAGAACAGATTGTGAGGAGAAAATTAATTTGAACTTGAACTGCGGTAGCCTGTAATGAGGTTGAAAGTGATAGGTGAGTTGATGGAAAAGCGTTTGAAGTTAAAACTGCAACACCGCCATGAGGTCGACTTCCATTGTCGAAATCACGACGGGTGCAAGAGTAGTCACGTAATTTAAAATTATCTGATGACGTTAAGTGCGTCTCTTGCAGAGCAAGAGCTGAAGGTTGGTGTTTTATAATGATATCTTTGACATCAGAAGTCTTGTTTCGAATTCCACGACAGTTCCAAGAGATAAAATGTATGGGCATTATGATGAAAATGAGTTGGAAGGAACGTCATTAGTTGGAAGGCAGTCGAATATATCTTCCTCATCGGAAGGATGCAGTGTGATTTCAAAATCACAATCCATATTCTGCAGGGTGGCAGATGCGGATTGATTCATATACTGATTATATTTAGTGTCTTTTTTCTTACGAGGAAGACCTGGTTTTAGACTCGGTGGAAATTTTATATTCGGGCGCTGCTTTGGAGCAGGCCGGGATTTATCAGTGTTTTCAGTTTTCGAAGTTTTTGTAGGAGGAGGTGATGTAGTTCTGTTGGATATGGAAGGTGCAGTGAAGTTAAAGTTGGGTTTTTGAGCTGATGGTCTGTTCTGTTTGTTGGGAGTAGATGTTTGTGCTGAAGATTCAGTTTGTGTACCGACAGAGCAAAAGGAAGTCTTAGTAGCCGTGGAATACGAAATGCCCGGACGAGGTGTGCGGGCAGTGACAATTCGGCGAGCTTCATTAAAGGTCAGATTTTGCAAAACTTTTACAGATTGAATCTCTTTTTCCTGGGACCATTTTGGGCAATTCCTGGAGTATGCAGCATGATCACCTTTGCAATTAATACAAAGGGGCGGCAACTCACAGGATGTATCAGTATGGTCAGCACCAGAACAACGAGCACAGATAGGTTGGCTTCGACAGGATGTTTTGGAATGCCCAAACCTTTGGCATTGAAAACATATCAAAGGGTTTTGAAAGTTAAAAGTTTTTTCATCCTAAGTCCAAAAGTTAGAACGCAGGATGGTCTATGGTTAAAAAGAGTTTCGTAGGCTGGCGTTAAAATCTTAGGAAACATGGGATGATTAGGGTGACTCTTGACATGAAAATAATAATTTAGGGCAAGTTTTGCTCGGCGTAAAATGAGGGATGGTTCATGATTTAGAGCTAACAAGCTTTGAATTGACGAGGTACGAAAAGCCCCTGTAGCAATGCGAATTCCTTCGTTGTGAACAGTGTCTAGGTATCTTAAAACAGATATTCTAGCAGATCCATATATAAAAGATCCATAGTCGATTTTTGAGCGAATGATACTGCGATAAATTTTAATCATTGATTTGGTATCTGCACCCCAAGAGCAGTTCGTGAAAACTTTGAGTATGTTTAATTTCCTTTCACAATTTTGTCGCAGATAGTTAATGTGAGATTTAAAAATTAATTTTGAGTCAAAAATTATGCCCAGAAATTTTACTTCAGGTAAAACTGGTATACGGTAGCTATTGAAAAATAATTCTGGATCAGGATGAAGACCTCGTTTACGACAAAAGTGAATGCAAGAAGTTTTGTTAGGTGAAAAAGTAAAACCATTACTGTCTGCCCACAGTAATACTTTATTAATTGCATATTGAAGCTGTCTTTCTATTGTGTGCATATGGGTAGCTTTGCACGAAATCCGAAAATCATCGACAAAGAGTCTACCGTCCACAGATGGGGGTTAAAGGGATAAAATTTTATTTATTTTGATTAGAAATAAAGTGACGCTAAGAACACTACCCTGAGGAACACCCTCTTCTTGAGTGTAAATGTCTGAAAATACAGGATTTAAAAACACTTGAAAAGTTCTTTCTGCTAAAAAATTTTGAATAAAATAAATTCCCTGTTATATCATAAGCTAGAAGATCTCGCAGAATACCATACCGCCACGTTCGGTCGTATGCTTTTTCGATATCAAAAATACTGCTACCAGATGCTGTCTTTTCAAGAAGGCTTCTCTTATCTCAGTTTCTAAAAGTATGGCATTATCAGTAGTAGAACTGCATTTCCTAAAACCAGTCTGTTTGTAAGATAAAATATTTCGAGATTCTAGCAAATAGGTAAGCCTAGCATTTAAAATCCGTTCTAATAGTTTGCATAAACAGCTAGTAAGAGCTATGGGCCGATAGTTATTAGGATTTTTGTGGTCTTTTCCTGGTTTGGGGACAGCTATTGCGTTTGATTTGCGCCAGTTAGAGGGAAATTTTCTCTCGATCCAAATTTTATTGAAAAAATTTAAAATTATTTGTAGATGTGTATCTGAAAGGTGCTTAAACATATTACTGTGTATATTATCAGGGCCAGTAGAAGTGGGTTTACAACGTTTAATTGCCATTTTAAGTTCTGTTAAAGTAATTTTTGAATTATAATCATTGATTGGTCCGGATGGACATTTAAGTATTGTTTTTTCAGTTATTGCTTTATATCTTTGAAAGGAGGTTGGATAATTTGTGTGGCTGGAATTCTGAGAAAAGCTTTCAGCAAGAGTGTTAACTATTTCTTTTTTATCAGTTATTTTGCGGTTATTTAGTTCAAGATGAGTAACAGGTGAAGTTGCATAATGACCAGATATTGTTTTAATCTTTTTCCAAACTTCTTTAGATGCAGTATTACTGTTTACTCCACTGACGTATTCAATCCAAGATTTCTTTTGGCTTTGTCTTCGAGTTTTTCTTGCTATTGCTCGGGCCCGTTTGAATGCAATCAAGTTTTCTTGCGTGGGATATTTACGGAATTTTCTCCAAGCCTGTTTTTGAAATTTGTGACTTTGGCAACATTCCTTGTTCCACCAGGGTTTTGTATATTTAGGGCAGTTAGGAGAAGTGTAAGGCATTGACTGTTCAGCTGCTGATATGAGGGCATTAGTTATTTCAGTTGTGGCTTCATCAATAGTTCCTGTTTCTATTATATTTTCATTGAATGTAAGAGATTTATAAAACATTGTCCAATCTGCTGCCGCGATGCAGAGTCTAGGTAATCGATAGATACTATTTTGAGATGGTACAGACATTTCTAGAATGATAGGAAAGTGATCACTGTGGTAAAGGTAGTTGTCAACAAAAAGCTCTAAAAACAGAAACTTGACTGAAATGAAATAAAATTCGTTCACAAGGTCAATATAAATATTTGATAAAAAGTCGGAAACTCAAAACAGGACCGTCGCAAGAGCGAAATGGAAAAATGCTCAGGTCCAGCTCGGGGCCCCGGGTGCGCCGTGCCCGTCACACAAGAGTATGCCCCTGGGGTGTTAAGAAATTTAAAAAAGCATTATAACATTAATTGAAATGATAAATATAATCACTGTTATACTCATTATTTTCACATTTATTGATTTTAAACTTTTAAAAAATAAAGAGTAAAGAAAGAGTTGAAGCAATAATATAGCTGAAAAAAAATAAAAAAGCAAATAATTTTTTCTGCAGAATAATATTCTAAAGATGAATAAAATTGATCAATTTCTTCATGAAAAACTTGACCGGGAAAAAAAAAACAGGAGTAATAGTGACTAAAAGTGAAAAACCCTGAAAATTTTATGTTAAAAAAATGAATATCAAGATAGCCATTCATATAGCATGCGTGTTTCATACTTGATTTTTTAAAGTAACATTTATAATTAAATTATCAACTCATTAAGAAAATTGAATCCTTATAGTATCTAATTCAAGAAATATTCTGCAAAATTGAATGTTTTAAATCGGGTCAAAATAAACTGCTATATTGAATTTTACATAGTGAACCACTATGCAAAATATTTAGATCATGAGAATACAAAATGAAATGCCGTGTTTTAAAATCATGTATAAATACTAAAATCGATGTTTAATATGACAACATTAATGGATGTATGTTATTTGGAAAACAGAATCTGTTGAGAACTCAAGAAAAAGCTTTTAAAAAGTGTTCTCTTGTGTATATGAATCGTGTTTTAAAAATAAATGGGTTAATTAGTATTCTCGTATATTTATTGGTATAAAATATATTACGTCTTTTTCAGTTAAAGATAAAGTAGCATATTTTTTAACAACATCAACTGGTCTAAAGGCAATTGTTTTACTTTTACAATGAGCACTCGCATTTGACAAACTATATATATTTGTGCAGAGAGGTCCAACATGAGGATAGCACATTAAAAATTTTGTGACTGGAATATACTCCCCTAAAAAATACACTTCATCATTCAAAACAACAATGTGATGGATTTCGACACAATTTTTATTAGACAGTGCGACAACATAATCTGCATGGATAAATTTAGAGCAATAGTCTTTGCAACCATAAATGTGCCCAGAATAGCACATCCCTTTATAAAATTGTACGTTGGATGATGTAATTTGAATTCCCAATAACTTTTTAAAAGCTTTTTTTCTTGTTTTCTCAATAGATTCTGATAGGTTGGTTTTCCAAACAACATACATCCATTAATACTTATAGCTTGTTTTGTTACCAATTCTTTCGCTTGCATAGCATTAACAAATTTTATTATTTGTTGATTTTTTATTTCTTGTTTAGACATGAGCATATCAAGAAGTGATTTGCTTGCGTATGCTGAAGCAATCTGCAAAGATACACACTTTGTACCATGATGCAGGTCTTTCAGTTGTCCAATATTGTCTTTAAATGAAAAACAAGAATTTGCCCATAAAGGGCCCCAAGCTTTTACCGTATCAGACAGGTGCAGCATAAGATGTATGTTATAGGATTGTTCTTCTATACCATAAATATTCTTAACACCCAACACAAACCTTTTTAAACAATCATTCGCTTTCTCAATTTCATCTGCAGAGATGTTCGATCCCAAGAGTAAAGTTATACCATGTAAAAAATGAAGCCAATGCTCATAAACTAGATGGTTCAATATATTCTTAAGAAGCACAGGCGATGATAATAAAAATATTTGCCATTCTGATGCTTTCCAAAATGAAATATCTTTACGCAATTTGCGTGAAGCTTCATGAGGAAGTTTAAGATCTCTTATACGAGTATCCAGCATTCGAATGTCCTGGGCAGTTAACGAATAGTTATGGCCTGAACTCTCGATAAAGAGACATACAAGTTGCCTTGTCACACCAAGAAGCACACAATGCATATAGTCAGGTATAAAACCATTAATCATGTTGAAAGTTGGATAAAGATTCATCAACACAGATGCACCTTTAACAGCACTACCGGTAGAGATTGCTTTTTCTGCACTCTCAACACAGTCTACAAAGGTTCTTCTCTGAGCTAACTTTCCATTAAAAGGATAAACACGACAATAGCCTTTTCCTTTCATTACTCTTTCTCCCTCCTCTTCACAAAATCCACAACCGAATTGTCCATTGAATTGTTTAAAATTTTGCACAGCGCAACGAGCTGGTGCATCGCTGCTACATACTAAAGTAGACACTTTAGTCCGTCTAAGCATCTTTTCTCCATCCATTTTTAGGCCTTCTTTTTGCAGCTTATTCATTTCATCAACAAATGGCACTAGATATTCATTCATATTTGTTTTTTTTTCTGCCAAACCACAAGCCACACACCATAATGTTCCTTTTTCACTCTAGAGGTTCAAGTTCATTAATTTTTACTTGAATCGGCCAAATATCATATCTGCTTTTGCGATAAATTGGAATGCCATCCACATTAAATTGAATTGATACATTTTCTGAATTTAGCAAACCATCAATAGAGCGATATAAACAACCATCAAGAATGTCTCTGTAAATATCAGAATTGTTAAATTTGGATTTATAAATGTTAATATTATGCAGGAGATCTTCAGTTGCAATTGATAAGCAAGAGGCATATATAGAAAAAAAATGGCCATTTTTTTTTTATTGAATCATCACTATTAAATGATTCTAAGCATGTTAGGCATTCTGAATTTTTATTCTCACTACATAATTTACAAATGTAGCTAACACAATGGGGACAATAAAGATGAAGTTCACATGCATTGCCTATTGATGATGTGCCTTTATAGAACATAAATTTACTGTCAGGAAGACTACTTGGTGGTAATAGAGTTTTTATTAGCTTTAATAATCCATCAACACAAGTTTTTGAAAGATTAAAATTTATAGAGTAAGCTAAAATGCTCACGAAAGCCTCTAAACTTGTCACACATGCAGAATCATAGAGTGGTTTATTACCATTTTTAATGATATTGTCAGATGCATCATAAAACTCTAATTTTCTATAAACCTTTATTACAATATTTACAAGTTATTAAGTGATCCACTTCTATTCTTAACATTCTCCATAAAAACATAAACTGATGAACTGTTGCCATTCGAATTCATATAAGTATTAAACTAATGAATAAAATATTACAGATTATGAACGATGACGTCATTACAAACGTTATTACGCAGCAGATATCTTCCAAATCATCTTTCATCGAAAAACTATCTTCCGATGAAATTTCATCATTAACATCTAAATTGTCAGATAAAGTACTCGATTCGCTACTGATTGTTTCATTAATTTCTGGTTCTTGACTCGTACTTTGTATGTTAAGATTTTCCTCGTGAACCTCATTCAGACCAAACCGCGTATTCGATCGGTAACGATATAATGTTCTTCTAGGAAAAGAATCATTATTCCACAAGTATTGTTTATACTTTGTAGACATGATAAACAAATATTTTATAATAAAAGGTAAAATCAAGCGCTTTTTAGAAACATCCAGGGGCAGTTATCGTTTATAAAAATTGTAAACAATATTATAAAATAAACCATGAGTTACGGTTGCAGCTGCTCAATTACCTTGCGATGGAAGAAATACATTGAAAAAAAAAAAACAAAAAAGATAGAGACTGATAATCGGGTATTCAACTCACGGCAAGCAGGTTATTAATATCTCTGAGTACAAATCATTTTTTTATAACTGAATTTCAAACGGCTAATAAAATAGAATTATAAATTATTTCTACAATATTGCAGGTAGGTTACGAAGTTAGTCTAACAGATATTGGCAATGATTACTCAGATTTGCTAATATTTTCTAAAATCTCCACAAGCAACGTGAGACGAATTAAATTTCATAGAAGTAAAAATGGATCTAAAAAAAAAATAAATAAATAATGTTCTTGTTCATTTCTATGAAGAAAATCAGTATTCTGTTTTGAAGTTGATAAAGGCCGTTGAGCCATGTGAGCTTCGCGCGATGGATATAGAAAGATGGAATCCAAAGAAATCCGTCGAAACCAAATGGAATAATTAACTTTATCCCTCTTTTTTCTTGCAATTTGGAGGTAAGTTTCTAATTCTTTATGTTATCTTTTGCATGCCATATTTTGTTAACGGGGATATGTTAATATTGAGATCTGTCATTTGGCCGATTGGCGATTATTTTGGCGTAGGTGATGATACGAAATTTTATTTTACATGGTATATATTTCCAATTCGACAGTTTTTTAAAATCTACTTCTATAAGTTTTATGGGATATTTCCGTATCGTGACCTGGCGCGCCAACTACAATCGCCTAAGTTCTAAACAGATTCTAAATCTGCAAATTTGAAAGAAAAATAATTAATAAGTAGATGGTGCATGGGCGCTTGTTATAAGTTATACCTTTCCTCATGAGTTGGTCTCTTTTTGAGATTTTTTTTTCTTTCAGTTTCTCGCGATCTCTGCCTAGAAGTTGCAGAGATTTGGCGATTGTTCTTCGTGAAGTTTAACTGTTGAAATTTTATTTCGCTCCATATCATGTGATGGTATAATGGAATTATTGCATAATTCTATTATAAAAGAATTATGGTGAACAAAAGATTATATCAATTGCTAAATGGAGTTAATTTAAAAACAGATAATTAAAAAAATCACACTGAATTGAAATCTAGGTGATATTTTTCTATCCTGATCTGTCGAATCAACTACAATTGCCAAATTTATTTTAAAGAAGATATGTTTTTTTTTATATTTTAAATTTATGCTTCAAAAATTTCAGAGAATGAAAAAGCTATGGAGCTTTTGATTAACGATTTAGTTGGCGGACGTGTGTCACTAGAAGATATACCTATCCTTCAAGATGGAAATAGTTCGCTAACCAAAAGAGATTTTAAGCAGGATTAACTAGAAACAATGCCACAGCCTAAGAAGTAACTACATTTACATTTATTTAATATATTTATATATTATTGCTTTTTACCTTATATTTAACATATAACACACGGATGCTTTTCTGTACTGTAGTCGCCACATGTCCAGACAGATGGCACAAGGAGTTCTTACTTTAGACAAACTGTAGAGTAATTAACAGTTTCTGATTTCACCATAACATTCATTTTTTTTTTTTTAAATTTAGAGATAGTTTTGGTACATGACTGTTTCAAATTGCTTTATTTTGGAGGGAAGAAATTAGGGAATGAAAGTTTACTTTACTTCTAATTCACTAGCTGTCATATTTGTTTTAAAGCATTTTGGCTCAACGAGTTCATATCTTACAGCAAAGCTGTTATACCGAGATAGTAATTTATTATTGATGGACAATCATAGTATTTTCTAATTCTTTCTGTTCTATTTATATATAAGGCGAGTTTTTCTGAATTAAGCTATCCATTTTCTTGTGAAACACAGTTTTTGATTGATTGATTGATGTAAATTTTTTGGCGCAAGAGCCATGATTTGGCTATACCGCGCCCAGAATTAGGTTAAAATGTGAAACACAGTTTACTAAAATTAGTCTCAATTATTATTGCTGCATATAAAAATTTAAATACCTTCAAAAATTCATGCAAGCTGAGATTTGAAAGTTCTGTTTTGGTTCCTTGACACTCTATCATTTTACAGTCCTGTTTAGTTTGCATAGTCTGTTCAACGAGAACTGATAGTGAAAGTAAACATAAGGGTTGCTGTTTGATCGCCAACGTTTGCCACTTCAATGGTTTCTTCGCTGAATAGGAAATTTCAAATTGGCACTTTTTGTCATTATTCCGGCGCCAGGCAGACATAGATATTGCGCTAAATAGCATGGCACTTTGTTTATTTTCACTATCAGTTCTTGTTGAACAGACTAAAGTTATAGTATTCAAATTAGCTTAGATCATTTTCTTTTACTTAATATCTATTGTTCCTTTTTAGGCTAAAGTTGATGACCAATAGCAACAGAAATAAGAGGGAAAGAGAAATAATTTCACATATTAAAAATGCACCGAGAAGTGATGTGGATTGCTCTATGTGCGAATCGCATAAAACTGAAAATTCAGTTTTGAAGACCGCAAGTTAGGGATCTTGCAGCAGAATTGAAATCCCATGAAGAAGCTTTGGAAAGACTTCAAATGAAATATAAAAAACTGAAAACTAAATATAAACAAACAAAAAAAAGAACAAAAAACTGAGGCCGAGTATGATGAAGCAGAAAGCCTCATCAAAATTGGAGGGTCTTTGCGCATTAACAAGCATAAGCTTGCAATGTGCCGAACTAACGACTACTCCAAATATACCTGTGACATTCTAGATGTTGTGTTTGGCAGAGAGTGCCTATCAAAGAGGGTCATTAAAGGCTGTTCAAAAGACGCTCTCAATACAGGATACTTGGCGGACATAATAGGCCACGTATCTTTTAAATTTGGGGTTATCCCTTTACTTGTGCGGGCCACCATCAGAAATAAGCTGAATTCCAGCTCTAAAGCTGTTATTAAAAATAAATAAATCTTGTTTTTTATTATTTTTTTAAAACCTTTGTTTTATTTTTTTAACATCATACAATATAGAGTACACAGTATATTTGTTTCAGTAATTATCAAAACAGTTTTGCACCTAGTAATGTTAAAAATAGTTTTGTGTTTGTGAAATAGTCAACCAGCGGGATATTTCACAGGTAAGTATCATCCAGACTTTACTATTGATCAGAAAAGTTTTTTCTTGACATCTACGGAATTTTTCTAAAGAAATATGTGTTGGCTCTGTTAAACCGATTTTTTCTCCCTCTTAAAAAAGTTAGTAGTATGCTGATAAACGCTTTCAAATTTTCTCCCTGAAATATATATTGTTTGGGAAAAGTGTTCTTCTGAAGTATAAATATATTATTTATATGTTTCTTAAGAATGTGTTTACACATTAAAATTTTTACAGATTTCAATTGTGATATTAAAAAATAAGGATAAAAATTATTTAGTCATATGGTAGTGATTACCTAATAATTTTAAAATTAGATGTGATTGAATAAAATTGGTATAATCACCATGTGTTATGAATTTTCAATTAATTTTTACTAATGCCTTTTGATTACAAAACAATATCATAACTGAGTCACATTTCTGTATAAATTTATTCAAAAAAAATCTATATTATCAGTTTTTGTGTTACATTTAGCACAAAAAACATTATCTCTATTTTGTGTGCAAAAGTAATGATTTTAATTTTTTTAGTATTTATTTGCCAAAATATATCCATTGCCAATTTACAAACTATACATTTAATACTTGACAAAAAGCCATATTTTAGTGTATAAAAAATAGTTGTTCATTGATACAAATTGGAAATTTTTTTTTGTTTATTTTAAATTTATTATCGTGATTTTCTATGGAAAAATTCCAAAGTTCCAGGAAGATTGGTATAAAATTTGAATTTTATTTTTAAAAAACATGTTTTGCTTTTTATTTTAACATTTATTAAGATAACTAATATTTTCAAATCTTTTAGGTTCTTTTTTAAAAAAGAAAATAAATTAGTAAACTTACTAGTTTTAATTTTGCAAAAAATATGTTTCTTAATGTTTACGATGAACGAATTAAAATCAAATTGCAAAAATTCTTTAAAAAAAACTGCAGTTTGAAGACTGCGGTGACTTGGCCCATAGCACTACAGAATTTTTGAAGTCGAAGAACTACAAAATTACTACAGTTTTTAAACTGCAGTTATTTCGAAGTTGATCTACTGCAAAATAACTGCAGTTTACAAACTGTAGTAATTTTGTTGATCTTCGACTTCAAAAATTCTGTAGTGTATGGGCCAAATCACCGCAGTCTTCAAACTGCAGTTATACTTTAAATTTTCTGCAGTTTATTTTTAGCTGGGTAAATCTATGTTTTGATAGTATTTTTTAAAATTGATTTAATGTAATTATTGAAGGAGAAATTTTTTTTTTTTACAGTATGCTTACTATAATAAAAAGCATAAATGTGAGTAAGACGCTTTATTCAATTTTATATGTTATTTCTTAGTTAATCTTTGGAATTTTCCTTTATTTGTTTGACATTAAAAACAAAAGTTCATATACATTTTTTACAATGTATTTTATTTTCAATGTATATTATTTTATTTAATGCTGCATTATATTATACTTTAAGCTCCAATAATAAAATTAATAACTGAAAAGTATTCTATTTTTTTATATTTAAAAAAGTTTTAACAAGAATGGAAAATTTAGAAATCATCACTAATTTCGGAATTTTGGACCTTAGAAAAGTTCCAGAAGAAACTAAGCTATCTCTGAATGAAAATACATAGATAATAGAATTAGCAGAGTATTTCGAAATGGAAGATGTTTCACTGAAGGAATGGGAAGATTTCAATGATTTTTATCTTGCAAAAAGTGACATTCCACGTAATATTTTGTACATACAAAAACTTATACCTATGATGTTCAAACAAAAGATGACTGCTGGTGATATGTTTCCCTTTATAGGACAATTGTTGAACAGAGCATGTGTGATACCAACTTCAAATGCAGAAGTTGAATAAATATTTTCTTAAATTAAGTTGATGACTTTAAAATTAAATGATAAATGTGACTTCACAAATGCCGATGAAGAGTGGAATAATATGAAAAAGAGACGCTTAAAAAAAAAAAAAAAAAAAAAAAAAAAAAAAAAACAGAACTGCAATTTCCCAGTTGTCTGCTGGCAACTTCAAGTATTGGAGGAAAAGAATTCGAAAAATAAGTATATGCAAAGTACAACAGATACCTCTTGTGCTTCCATAAAATGCAAGAATTCGACACATAGTTTCCCAGTAACCTAATCAAAATTTAGAACCTGAAATTCCATAAGTAACTTCATGCTGCCAACCTAAATATCAGTGGAACAAACAAAAGAAAATTCTTTGTCTAGCATTCTCGGGATTTATATCCTGGATAATGAAAATGCTAATTCGAATAAGTGCAATTCTTTTGAAACTGAAGGCAAACAATTTAAAGAAAAAGTACTAAACACAAAAGTACCTTTGATCAGAAATGGCTAGAAACCTTTCCACGATTATTGCTTAGTTTAGTTTGTTGCAGAAAGTGGAATTGCTAAAAAAGTTAGACATTAAAACACCTGTAAAATTGCTTTGCGAGGAATAATGGCGTTAGAAGCTCAACGATTTAAGACTGAAAAAACAAAAGGATGCAATTGTGGATTTTTATGCCAAAAGTGATTCTCCCAAACTAATGAAAGACGCTTTATGTAATTTAATAAAAGATGCTTTATAGAGCATTACAAATGCATGGCAATCAGTCAAGCAAGAAACCCTTATCAATGAGTGGCATCGATTATGGCTCTCTTCCATTTTCATCGAGGGCGAAAGCGAAGTCTCCCGAAAATTAAATGATTCAAGAAATTTTAGACTACGCTACTTTAAGCAAAATAGGAAATGTTCTTGATTAAAACATGATTGAAGACTACCTATCATTTCACGAAAACGAGCCAGTTACTCTGCAGTTGAAAGAAGAAGAAATCATTAACGTCGTTCTCGACAAAGAAAATAGCGATGAAGATTCCGAATAAGAAAATATTGAAGAGACGGGAAAAAAATTCCCATTGAAAGTTGTATTGAGTTAACCAAGGAATTGATAAAAGGAATCTAGTAGAAGTCATTTTTTTCAAAAAACATGACATTTTATCTGTGTATAGAAATTCAAGAAATTTCGTTGAAAGAACAGCCTAAACATTTAAGACAATTAAAAGTTAGTGATATGTTTAAATCCAGTAATAAAAAATAATAGCCTCTCTCAAAGTCTCTCCTAATCTTGGACTCTCTGATTGCTCATAGAGTAGAAACTATTAAAAAAAAATGTGAGCAAATTTCTACTCAACAAGCCATTATCCCAGGGGGCTTGACAAAGAAGTTGCAACATCTTGATATAACAACAATCAACAGGGCATTTAAAAATGAAGTTCGGGAAAATGGATGTCAATTATGGAAAATTGGTCATTGGTATTTTTACAAGGAGTTATATAGCAGAAAAATTTTTTTCAAGTGCACAACTTGAAAAATTTTATGCTGATGTTAGGGAATTTTACAGGGCAGCTTGTTGCTACATCCAAAGAAAGTTACCTTTAAGCAATGAGGTGTTAAAACATGCAGAAATAGCTAACATATAGTTAAAGACAGAGGTGTCTTTTTCATCTGTGCAGTATTTTGCAGATAGATTCCGTCACATGTTTGCGAATGAAGAATATAGTAAATTGGAAGACGAATTTGCAGCAGACAAGATTTTTCCAATATAAATTTGACGAGAACGAATAGTGCATGGAATGAAATTTCCAAGTTTGTTGATGGATCAAGAAATTTACTGTTTTGCCAGAGCTGATGATTCTAGTACTTCTGATACCTCACAACAATGCCTACACAGAAAGAGTATTTAGCATTGTACGAAAAAACCACAACGATTTCCGCCTAATTTAGGAACTACAATTAAAAATATAGATACCAAAATGTTAGATTGAAAAGGGAAAGGAAAAAAAAAAAAAACGGTGTTATGAACAAATGAAGCAAACCTATAGATGTGATGTGAGATTTCATTTCATAAAAGAAAAGCTCCATGAAGGTTTGATAAAAATCAACTCATGTCCAACAGATAAACAAATAGCTGGCATTTTTACTAAAGTTTGAACCAAATAAGTTTAATAAATTTAAAGATATATGAATAAAAAAAAATTTTTTTTAAGCAAAATTTGCCCTGTATAAAAAAAAAAAATTAGATTAAGAACTATGTAGGTAAAACCTAAAATTGAACACTAATAATTAAGGAAGTGTGTAGTAAAAATAATTATTAATATCTTTATTAAACTTATAAAATATTTGAGTAGCAACGTTTTTAGTTGATTAACGTGGTAAAACCAAGTGTCGTAAAATGTCATGTTCTATAAAAAGTAATACCTTAAGAAGTAAAATTAACTCTGTGTATCTTTTTGTTGTATTAAATGTTTTGTTTGCAAAAATCTGTAATTTGTTTGTCCTTAAACCACTGCGCCAAACAGTGAGAACAGTAAAGAACCTAGTATTATGCAGCATTGCGGTGGACTCATTGCCCTTTAGGCGTCAAATATCATCTCTAAACAGCACTAAATTATTATTACCTTTTTCATCTAAAGTAGTATTTGGATCAAGCAGGTGGGTTTTTTTTTTTTTTTTTAAATCAATTTTAATGAAAACCTATGGATTATGCATACTTTAGTCGAAAATAATGCGAAATATTTAAAATTTTTGTTGGCAACCTGGCAACCTAAATTTTGTGGCTGACGGAGAAAAAAAAATTAACAAATTTAAGTCTCTTTGTTTACATTTATGTTACAGATAAAACTCAAGTTTTTTGTATTTCGCAATATTTTGGTAAAAATTTAAACGAACTAAAATCAACACATCTAATTACCATTCATATTTCACACGTGTTATTTTACTATGAATAATAGAATCAAATGTTAGAAGATCAGAAACGAGATAGTATTTTTAAAGCCTTGACAATTAAAAAGAGTAAAAAAAAAAAAAAGTTTATTGTCATTGAAATTTTAATTCCTTAATGCGGGGGAAAAAAACTGACATAACTACAACTGGTTCGATTCACATAGATTACAAACATAAAAAAAGAGAAAAAACTCGTTTAATTTGGTAATTTCTATTCCAACAACTCAAATGTTACAACCGAATTCTAAGTAGACTGATCGGATGAGCTCGATCTTAAAATTTATGAGTAATTAATTACTATCACATCTTGTAGCCGCTGGCGAAAAAAATGGCGTTGAAGAAAAAGGAGATTTCAGACCTGATTTCTACTGGGCCAAGGACACCAGCACCCTTCTACGCGACATTATACAATAACCGAAAGCCTTAAAAAAAATTATAAAAAAATAAAAATTATATTTTTACTTTCTCAAATTCTTGAAGACTGGATAGAAAATTGATACTATTTTGAAGAATAATTTAGAACTTAGCAAAGGCGTAACCTCGAATCAGCAGCGTTAGAAAAGCCTTCGGTAATCACCAAAATAGAAACAAAAAAAGGGAAGTGGTAACACGCAAATGGGTGTTGTTTGCGGCATGGAACGCTGACTTCATCTGTCATTGAGAAAAACAAAATATTTACACACGAAACAAAGGTGGAAATATTTAATTTTTTACAAATATTCAGTGGAATTTTTAAAGAAAATAAACACATTTTCTACTGTCACAACAATTCCGGTTTTACAAAAAGTTACACCCCCTTTCAATATATGTTTTCTTTTTAAAAGCAAAATAAAATAAAGACAAGAAATACTATATCATTTTATTAAGGAAATAATTGAGTTTGAATTAGTGCAGACTGCATTTTAAGTAAAACGTCATACCGCAGAAGAAGCTTTTCGTCGCGAATTACCTTTCACTTCCATAGCTAATTATAGAAGTATAAATTATATTGGAAGCAATCGCGAAGATAATGGAAGCACAAACTAAATTCAAATAATTCTAACTTTTGAATTGAAAGTATGGTTTAATGGCACAAGATCCAAAAAGGACATGCTGCGCCAAACATACGGTTTTGAAAGTGCATCCTTTGCATTTCTTTATATAATATAAGAAGAGAGTGGAATGATAACACATAGCCAATCACAGAAGACTTCTGGTTAGTAACGCACAAAACAGCCAATCAAAATTGAGAACGCATGTGTGAGAAAAGGTAATAATTTTTAATAATGTTGTCTGCAGAAATGTTACAACTAAACTTACCAGCTAAATCTTGTTGCGATTTTTATTTTGTATTGAATTTTAAAATACTTATATCTTCTATAAAAAATGGATCGGTGTGAATATCTTAGGCGATCTCAACAGCGATATAGGACTGAACATAATTTAGCAGCACAAAATTACCGGGAAAATAATCGTAGGGCTATTGTGGTGAACCACTTTCTCACCAGATGGCGATGAACTCTGCTCGCCAGGTGGCAGTACAAAACTTTCCCCTCAAGGAAATGACTTTTCTATAAGATGGCAACATCTCTGAGTTAAAACCTTAGTTTCAAGAAATGGCAACAGGTCAATTGTCTAACATTCATTCCATCTTGCTGACTGATGAACTTACACCATTTTTGAAATGCTGCTGTCGCTAATCCTATTTGTCTTTCTACTTGTAACTTAATATAGTTTCTTTTATGTTTTATTATTATTAAACTGTGTTGATAGTTAATTTTTTATTAATGTTGATAGATAATTAATTTATTTAATATATTTAACCTAATCACCACAGATTGGTGACCTCCGGACGTGATTTGATCACGCAGTAACGCCTACTCCGATGGATAGACCACATTGAAAGTTGACTTGCTATATGTGATTGCATCATCACCTTCCTGCGCTGTTGCTACTCATTCTCGTCTCGATTCAACACAACGTCTGCCCGCATACTCTCGACTACTACTGTGAAGTTAATACACCTCTCACATTCAGCACTCAAAATTCCGGTGACCGCTTTCCCGGTCAGTCACAAAGTACAGCAACTAGTGGTATCTATTCATCGAATTCTATCCCTGATAAAATTCTGGTGGGGGAGTATTGAGGCGTAACTACCACTACGAAAATTAAACATCGATTCATTGGTATATAAGCCATGCTAACTTGAATCAATCATGAGGTACCTTTTGATAGATGACGTTTGGCATGGTCGATAACTCCGCCCCCACACTATCAATACGCGACAGCAAAATGCGCGGCGAAGAAACATTGAAGAGTCAAGACGTTTAAATGAAAATTAAATAAAATGTTGTTTATAGGGATTTTTTGCAAATAATTTTTAATTTTATCATTGTTTTTCTTTACTTTTAATTGTTTTTTACTTACTTTCAAAAATCGTTCAACCAGAAATATTAATTAACAGTTCATATTTGTTGAGATATTTCTTAAATAATGCATAAAGTGCAAATCACTGGTACACAAAATGATGTGAAAAGAAATTCAATGAAAAATGTACATAGCTAGGTTTTGTGAATATTCAGAAAGCTATTCGCGATCGCAACGAACTATAGGGGGCGTTGTTGTATGAGACGAATACCTGCGATTTCTATATGAACAGTCATTCAGTTACACTGGAGACGTCTTTAATGTAGCATTGTAACGTTCCATCTTTATTGTGGCTGATTAAATTTAAAAAAGAAAAATTTTTTATATTCTTTCTTATGCAAACGAAAACAAACTGGTATCTCTTTTTTTTTTTTTTTAGAGAAGGAACATCCAGAACACATCGGAAAAATATTTGTAAATAAAGAGAAAAAAATAGGTATATTTTTATAAGAGTTCAAACCTAATGCCTGAGAAATAGTTTTACTAGATTTAATGCTATAACATGAAAGGCCCATTTAAATTTTACATTCCAGTTTTAAGAATCATATTATTTCAAAAATTAAAATGAAAAAAATTAGGACGTAAAGCCTCATAATTTTATATAATTTAACTTTGTAAACAAAGGTTTTTGACAACTATATCAAAAAATTTTAAGTTTCAATAAAAATCATTATTTAGTAACTAAAAAACATAAAATAAAGAATGCTTACGAAACAAAAAAAAGAACAATTCTTTTTTTGTCGCCATTTTTTAGTGTTACGAAAATACGTCTTTGGGACTTGCCAAAAACAAAACAAGATGCAATTTTATTTTTCCAGGATCGAAATATTTTATGGTTAGTTTAGTTATTTAGTGTTTTTGGCGCAAGAGCCAGAAATGGCTATACCGCACCATGAACTTGGTCTAAAAAACGAGTGCTTGGTTTAAATAAGTGATAAAATATATAAAAGGTAAAATTAAATTGAAGTATAAAATCCAATGTCCTTAAGGTATAACAGAAGATTATAGTGTGGTTTATCGCCAATAAGCACATGTAAAGTAGGATTATTGCAGCCAAAATAGCGTTGTCTTAGAAATTTAAATTTATTGCACTGGGTCAGAACGTGTTTCGCAGTTAATGGTTCATTACAGCTAGAGCAATCTGGTGCAGGTTCACCTAGTAAGAGATGTCTATGTGTAATACGTGTATGACCAATACGCAAACGATTCATTTAAACTTCGTATTTTCTCGGCAAACTTTGTTTCATTACTGGTTCTATATTCGGTATAAGATTGTGTAACTTGTTATTTGTCTCCTCATTCCAACTTTTTTGCCATTCGAACTGTAGTGTAAGATTAATTTCTAATATCTGAATATCGAATTTCTAATATCTGAATATGATAATGGTCGAACTGAAAGGTTTTGGGTCAATTTAGCTAATTCGTCAGCCTTTTCATTACCCAGAATGCCCAGGAATCCACCATAACATCACAGAATAACCCAAACTTTGTAAATTTTCATAAGTATAAACAACATTAACTACGATTGAATGAGACTTATAGTTAATATTGTTTAATGCTGCCACACAACTTTTAGAATCTGTATAAATGTACCATTGTTTGTGTGTTTGGGTAAGGATAAATTGTAGAGCTAATAAGATGGCGTGAGCTTCGCATGTAAAAACTTTCCAAAAATTTTAAGTGTAGATGGGCGGCACTTAAAAATCTGCAGCTGTGGTTATGACGTAAATACCGAATTTTTCTTCCATACTTTTCTGAATCATATTACTTCAAATATTAGAATATGTAAGAAGTATACATAAACACATAATTTAATACCATTTAATTTTTCAAAAAAGGTATTTTGACAACAATTTTATCAAAAAATTATAAACTAAAAAACGTAAAATAAAGAATTCTTAGGATAAAAACGATTTTAAAAATTCCTCATTTTTCAATAAAAACTTTCGTATTGTTTCTTTTTTTTTTAATTCTTATAGTATTTAACCAGACGTAAAAAACCATTTTGTAGAGAACGATCATCAAGTAAGAAAAAAAATTATTTACAAGCAAATTTTTTATTATAAAAATCATAACACTTACCTGATTTATAAGTCCGGAGAATTCCAAAATGATATGTTCTTTGTTTGAAAACTTTATTCTCAAATAATATATACATAGTTTATCCCTTCATTACTTTTAGGTAACATACCACACATCAAAATTTTATAATTGTAAGATCTCGATATGAATTTTAATATGTAGCTTAAAAACAGAATAGCTGAATTCTAGTTGAAATTCTTTCAAAACTAAAAAACACTTACCAAGAAAACGATAAAAAAATTTTTTATAATCAGCACAAAAGATACTTTTTCAAGTAATTCGGATTATTCTTTATTGTTGTTTTCTGAATTATGTAGATACAGAAATATATACTATTCTATGAAGAAGAAGAATATTCTATAACTATTACAGTTCTGTATGGAATTCATTGGAACACATTTATTCATTGGAATGACGAAAGCAATGTTGACTTCATTTTAACTTGTAATGAATTGAAGACGGAAAAATTATTTTACCGCAATACACACATCTGTAACAGCAAGTGATCATGAAATCATGTTATGTTGTTGATAATAGAAAGGTAAAAATTATTGAGAAGTTGTTCTTCAAATGCTTGGCGTGTTCTGCTTCAATGTTTGGCATGTTCTGATTAGTTTTTTCAAGAAGTTTTACCATTTCTTTAGGGAAATTTTGCTTCTTTTTTGATGCTAAGAAAATGGCGTCCGTCATTGCCAATGGTTATGTGGGAACTAATGCACGATATTTTCAGGCTCCCGCTAGATGGCGTACTCGAGTGCTGCGATCGCGAATTACAAATAATTTTTTAATTTAATTGTTTTCACCTTATTTTTTTTATAACAATTCAGACAAAAATGCTTATTGATCATTGATAACACAATTATTTCATTTTACATTTGCTTTTTTATTAGTATTCAATATGACAAAAAAATTAAATTGCTTAATTTAATTTGTCGAATTTCAGTTACATATGTTTTTATTATATAATTTGCTTTTTGTCTGATTGAAACTAAAATATTTTGTCAGTTGACAGTATTGAAGTTAATTGGGCAATTGCTTGCAATGGTTTTTGCTTTTGAAATATTACTCAGCATCAACTTATTAATATTACATGTTTTAATTTGTTTGCCATATTTTAAAGTTTTTTTAATTGTTTTCAGTTTAAAATTTAAATTACTGAGGGGGGCGGAGATGAAGCACCATATAGGGAGCGTCCGCCATCCTATAAGATCAACAATGATTTGAGTTAGGGGTAAAAATATACTTTAGGGTGCCATTGGCGAAATTGGCAACTTATGTTTGGCGTCATTCCTGTTTGCGCAGAACACCGTGGTAATAGGAATTGGTGCCAAAATATAATGATATTTCAATAATAAAACATTGGAAAATTTCAACAAAATATCGGCCAAAACTTTAAAAAATTGCAATGAACCCGATATGAGCAAAATTAATAAACCCAATAAAATGCATTTTGAATTCAAACAAAAATTAATGGAGTAAGCACAGAAAGAAAAAAAAAAACTTCTTCGTTAAGCTTGAATATCCTCAGATTTTGGTGCACCGAATTCTCTAATAGCACTTAGATACTGTCTAAATTTATTAGAATCTGTGTACCTCCATCGCCACATAAATGCGGCGAAATACGAATCGAAAATGGCGCCTGTGGTACCGGACAGGCGATGAAATTTTTTTCTTAAGTCCCTTTTTATGACTGCCCACATACCATCGATCTTATTGACTAGAAGCAAAAGTAACCTTACGAGCCGGTATCCAAGGTAATCTTCGTTTAGGCAAACAAAAGCATTTCTTATAGATTTTGCTTAGCAATGATAACTTTAACCACTTATCTCAAAACTTGATTTTTTGAGTTGTGCCGCTATTGCAGCCCATGAGCGATATGTTTCCCATCCAAAGCTCGAAACAATTAGGAAAGTTCTAAGTTCGTTAAGACCTTCAGCTATAGTGGACATGTCTCCTCATTTGGGGAACACACGCGCACACACACACCTTGCTTCGGTCCAGGTTTTCGGAAAATTTTCTATCACTCCTAATTGAAGCCGGATTATCTGCCAAATGTTTACATAAATGATCATCTCTTACTTATAACTGCAAAATCTAAACTCGAATTGCTAGAGGATGACAATTTCTGCATGCCAAAAATCTTGGATTGGTCAATACTTTGCTTTTTCGAGGAAACGAATAAGAAAAAAAGTCAATATATCTATGGATTAGAGCATTTTAAACAGTGTCAGTGACATGTATTTATGATGGTGTAATTTTGCTTCTACTAATTTACACCGAACCGGTTTCGATTGATGGTTTTCGCTACAATCATAACAGACGCAAGTAAAGGACGATGCAGAGACTTATAGCCTTGCGTATTATTAAGGGATTTCGTATGAATCTTTCCGCGTTCCTGCTGGTATTGTGTCAGACAGTGTTAAAATACAAGAATGTGTAGAGATTTACTCTATGGTAAAATTGGATACATTGAGTGAAGTTGAGTCTAACTTAGCCCCAAAAGATTGGCTGCATCCTGCAAAGATTTTCCATTCTTCAGATTTTTACAGATGGAAGCAATATCAATGTCTGCTCGGGTTGCGTCTTCGCGGTTTTTAACAAAGACAGCCTAGTTGCTGAAAAGTCATTTAAACTTCATTCGAGCTGTTCCAACAATTAGGTAGAAGGCATTGCCATTCTTCAATCCTTGCAGGCTCAAATTAATAATTTGTCCTAACAGGTCGCCATTCAAGCTGAACCTTTTCAGCGCCACCGCTCCACATCACGTGGTCGATATACACGTCGTACCCCATCGAGGAAACGTTATGAAAGCCTCCTTCCTGGTATTTGTTTTTACCACCACAAGTTTGGAGACAAGGCAAACAAATGCCGCCAACCTTGGCGTTATAACGACCAGGGTAACGAGATGGCCCGTCGCTCAAAGTCGTGAACGACAGCGGCCGGAATACTGCACGCCTTTTCAACATCGATAAGAATTCGGATTTAAGCTTTCTCGTAGACACCGGGGCTGATGTTTGTCATTCCACCGCATTTTCATGAACAAAAGCGCCTAACCAAGTTATAACATTATGTAGCAAATGAAACTCCTATTCAAACTTATGGTGAACGCCTGATATCACAAATTAAGATCGCGAATAATTAGGAATTTATGAAACTGTTAAGATCACAAACCCTTAACCTAGGCTTTTCAACAGCGTTTGGATAAAGTTTCCTCATGTCAAAGGAGACATCGTAGGTCCATTTTCAACAGATATCCGTTATGTTGTGGGTTCACAGAATACTATTGTCGCAGACGAAGAACAAGCCATTCCTTCGCCAATAGACTTTGCTGCCGTCGTGGAAGAACGACACCAGGACTCAGAACTACGAACCCTCTGAAAAATAAAAGCTACCAACAACCTCAACTTGCAGCCTATGAAGCTGTCACCTGGAAAATTACTTTTATTGTGATATTCGGAATTCAAGATTTCGGTCTTATGTTCTCGCCGCGTTTTACATTTTTTGTCAATTACATCGTCTGTCACATCCTGGCATCAAGGCTTTGGGGAAACTGATACAACAACGTGACGTGTGATCTTGCATGCAGAAGGACATAGAGAACAGGATACGTTCATGCTTGGAGTGCCAAAGATCTAAAATTATCGGACACACCACCAGCCAACTTAAAATCATCTCGTTTCAATCACGTGCACCTTGACTTGGTCGGGCCATTGCCCTTTTTATTGGATATTCCCATCTTCTCACTTTGCATTGATCGATTTACTCGTTGGCCCGAAGCCGTTCTTTAGTAGATATTTCAACTAATACTGAGGCTGCATTTTAAACCGTTTGGATTTCTCGATTTGGAGTTCCAAATCAGATTTCAATTGAACAGGGGCGACAGTTCAAGTCCTCAACTCTTTACGTTGCTATCCAAGTATTTGGGGTTTTACAAAGTGAGAACCAGCCCCTATTATCCAAGTTCCAAAAGAATTGTCGAAGGTTTCATCGCTCCTTAAAAGCCACACTGTATTACAGTGGACTGATGTGTTACTTACCGTACTCGTGACCTTCGAGATATGAGAAGGCCTTCCAACTATCTTAAACCCTTCGTGACGTCACCATACTTCGATCATCCCTCGCGACATCTCACCCTTTCTGCTTCGTTTGTTTTAGTCAGTCGTACTAGTCTTTTGATTTGGATATTTTTAATGAAAACTCATTATTATGTAATTAATTATTAAATAATTTTAAACAAGGTATGGCTCATCCATATTGTGTACGGGCATGCCGAGGGAAATGGCCCTAAAGTCAGTGTTTTTAGCTTCCCTAAAAATGATGCATTGAGAGAAAAATAGATTCGCGCCATTAAAAGGGAACATTTCAGTTCTACAAAACACAGTAAGCATTATGCTAGTATCTTTTATTCCTTTCTTTTCTTTTTTTTCTCCATATATTCTCTTGGCATTTTGAAATTTTTTTAAAGATTTAAATATGATTTAACCTGTTCTTAATTATTTTTAGGTGTGTGGAAAACATTTTATCGAAGAAGTCCTCATTAGAACTACATCTGCCAAAAGAAAACGGGCCAACTCATAGAAGCCGAACTAAAAATTAAGAAGTACAATTTATTTTAAAATCAAGCATTTGTGTCTCTGATTATGTATTATAATCTAATTTTCTTTTCACTTTTAGATTAAAGCCTGATACAGTACCATCTCTTCAACATCTGATACTAATCGAGAATCTTCGGATGATCGAAAATTAAGAAAGGAAATGGAAAACATTCAGGCTGCAACAGCTGAAAATCTAAAACGTCAGCAATTATATGATGCAGCACAAAAGTTTTCCTCTATTTCTGACCTAAAGTCTGAGCTGCCAGGTACGAAGAACTCTTGGAATATTGTACAAAGTGTATGCTACATTCTTTTCATGTTACTAGATGTTCAGCCATTAACAGAATTAATTATCTCTTTATATATAAATTCGCTTCAAGTCAACGCTTATGTTTAAAAAAAAAAAAAAAAAAAAAAAAGTTTTAAAAAACTTTAAATTTCCACATCAGCTTGTTGCTCTTGATACATTCGAAAATATTCTGAATGAATTAAAAAAATTAACTTTCTATACACATGCAGCGGATAAAGATGTAAAATAAATTGTAAATAATGTTAAAAAATTTTTGAAATCCCTATTAAATGTAACAAATACATGCAACAATCTAATTTTATTCTTTATTGATCAACTTTCTTACATAGACGATGACAAAAATGCATACAGGTATTCTGCTGAAACTTTAATTTTTGCTTCCCTAATTTATGCAATATCCCTTAATGCATATAGATTTGTACGTAAAAATGTGAAATTAGTTTTACAGATTTTTAATGAATTTGTTCCCCAAGGATTGCTCGACTTAGGTAAAAATCATAATATTGTTCATTGGGAAAATACTGCCTATTTTATAAAAGTTATTAATAATTGGTGGAATATAGTTAATGTAAAAACTCCAACTAAAGGTGTCATTCAATTGCATTTTAAATACATTATGCCTGGAAAATTTCAAACCGATGATTTGGAGAGTAGATTTAGTTGTTATCGACAATTAGCTGGATGCCAATAACATATTTCAAAAAGGCAATTATTTGAACGCGATGCAAAACTTAGATTAAAGTCCTTTTTGTATTTAAATATACCCACGAAAACATTTGGCCTTGTACAAGTCGCAGAGTTGCTACATAATGAAAATTTTGCAGAAGCGTTTCAAAATGATAAGGTATTCTTCTCTTTAAAAATCATGCCACCTGATATATCCTCTGCAGTAACTCAATTGCCGGTTATTGTGCCTTTGGTACTTTAAAAAAAGAACAACTGTTTAGATTGTAGAGAAATTCATTTATTTGACAAGGAGTTACCAATATCTAAAGAATACAATTACACTCAAGCTCTTGACAGAGGGAGCCTCTTACTTCAAAAAAAAAGAAGAAAGTTATGTTTTGAACATGAGGCCGAATATAACAAACAAATTAATCAGCGAAATGTTGTTATGTTACAAATTTAACCAAAAATTTTCTTGTAGAAAAGGATTTGCTTGGAAATGAAGAATTTTGCTCCTCTGGACATTATATTGAAAAAATTTTGTACATGGTTGATTGGTCTTCCACTAATGTATTTTTAAACAATTACACAAAAACAAAATGCTCACAATGAAGGCGCCCAGGCGCAAAGTATTGTCGAAAACATGCTAACTGATGATGAAACGAATATCGAAATCATGAAAAAGTAAAAATCGATTGAATCACTGGAAAAAGTCAAATCTTATATGCCTGGACTGGATATACAAAAATCCATTTATATTTTACAACTAGAGATTTTCCAGCTAAAGACATACCATAACAACAAGGTATGTGATTCTATTACTAGTTCTAGTGTTATCAATGGTGCTAATACTGATTCATGTCTTAATGCATTTAATACTGTATCTTCTGACAATTTCTCAAAAGAGAACGCTGATATGCTAAAAATCTCTAAATTTGATGTTAGTACTATAATAGATACTTTAGATAAATACTCCTCTAATAATATTGAAATTCTTGATGATAATGTTGACATACCGTGTATCTCTATACCGGAAATAAAAGATAAACCCATCTCAACAAACACTTATGACATAGAAAACGACCTCAGAAAAATAGGATTTAATGCCCACAAAGTAAGAAGGATGACTAATCAACATACTAGTAGGCCCCCCCCCTTTTTTCTTATTCAACTATTCCAGTCATCCAATATTAATCTCGACTCAATTTATGAGGTTAAAAAACTCTGCTATGTAGATATTTACATTGAACACTATCGGGGTAACCCAACAGTGGTTCAGTGTTATAATTGTCAGCGCTTCGGCCACTCCGCCGAGAATTGCAGAATGCGTTCTCGATGTGTGAAGTGTGCCGAATTTCATAAATCTTCTTCTTGCCCACACTCAAACGAACAAGGAATAGTAGACAGTGCACATCTTAAATGTGTAACTTGTTCCTTAAATCACCCAGCATCCTATAAAGGATGCGCTAAGTATCCAAAAATCAATAAAATTCCTTCTCATTATCAAAAACAAACAGCCCCCCACAATTACATTGCTGGTAGGCGTACTTACGCTGATGCTTTGCGTCATGGCAATAGGCCACGCCCTTTTTCGGCTATCGGAGAAAGCTCCTCAGCAGCCGCTCTTCCGTCTTTCACGAACACGTCTCCCCCAACCCAATGACAACAATAACTCTTTCTCAGCCATTCCACAAATTGATGGCAATATTAAAGACATTTTCTCACTTATAAACGAAATGAACACTATTTTTAAGGGTATTAATATTGCCCAATTAGTTACTGACATAAAAAAAGCTAACACCAATATTGACAAAATTTTTATCATTGCCAGTTATTTTCAAAATAACGAAGGGTAATCCTTTCACTACAAATTCTCCCCACCCCGAGCTCTGATACTTTCTCCCTTGTTCAATTTTCTCATTTATTTTTTTTCCTTATTAAATTTATCATACCTATTATTATTACGTATTTTCATTCACTTTTTGGCTGAATCACCGCTAGGGCGACTTCAGCGCCTTCGCTAATTTTTGGCACAGCATTCAAGCTTCGATTATTATCATGCCTTTTCATCGAACAGCTCGCGGCGGTAAGGTTTTACCTTTCAGCCGTCGACCCGACTCTACAGGAGATGCATCCGCATCTCTTGATCTTGATGATGCGATATCCACTGCTTCAAACGTAATGGGAAAACTCTCGACACAGCTTAAAAAGTTCGACGCAAACTTCTTCATGGATTTGATGTCAAAGCAAGTTCCCACTCCCGAGATGGAACTTGATACTCCGAAAGAGCCTGTGCCCGCTCCCGAGCCCAGTGTTCCTGAATCTACTGAACCTGATGAGGAAACCTCGGCTTCCGAGCCAGCGTACACAGAAAACCCTTCCATGCCTCCAGCCAAAAAGAGACGAAAGAAGAAGAAAAAGTCAAAAGCAGCAAAGGAAACTAAAGCCTCTCCCCCAGCTAAGACTTCACCCTACCACCCGCCTTCTGACGCTCTCTTGCCGCCGGAGTCACCCGCACCAGCCCCGATGGAAACCATAGAGGAAGCCGACACCAAAGTTTCTCCCACTGACGATGCCATAAAGAAACCCATGTTCCTAAAAGTGCTCTTCCGTGGTCTCCCTAAGGACTTTAATCCTGATTTGATTTCCCTAGAATTAGGGAAGTTGAATATAGAAGTTCATAAAATCATCCAATTTAAGAGGAGGGTGGGCGGAGCCTATCGGCTCCTCCCACTTTTCCTAGTGATCCTACCGAAACTGGCCAATCACATGAAAGTATACTACACGGAGAAAATCAGAGACATACCGGTCAGCATCGAGCGGTTTCACGGCGGCCGTCGGCCGATACAGTGCTACCGCTGCCAGGCCTATGGACACACTCAGAACTGCTGTGCTAGCCAACCAAAATGCATGAAGTGTGCCGGTGGCCACTTCTCTTACCAGTGCAAGAAAGCTAAAGACACACCTGCAACTTGTTGCAATTGCAGCAAAGCACATACTTCAAATTTCTCAGGGTGCGAGGCCCGCCCCTGTAGAAAAAATTACAGACTGAAAAAGAACACCCCAGCCACATCTGCCAACAGATTAGTCTCTATAATCAAGGAACTGCAAGAACTAGTGAAAAACGAAGAAGTTATTACACTCCTTCAATCTCTCTTACCCCAATCTACCCTTATTGAACAAACATCTTCGATGAAGAAGTAGATAGCCCTACGGGCTAGGAACTTCGAAAAATCAAATTTAAATTGGTAATTGGTATTTTTGGCACACCCCTTTGGGAGTGGCTTATTTTTTTCGCAGCAGAAACAGCGCCACTTCGGTGGAACTGTTTTCCTCTTATGTTATGATATTTTGCTATGCATTTAATTTTCTTTAAATTATTTAATTTTGCACCTTGATATGCTAAACTAGTATTGAGTCATGTACCTATTTTATACTATTTATGATCGAGGATTAAGGGTATTGAGATACCCAGGAACCTCATTAAGCCTAGGCTTAGAAGCCACAATGACTCGTACGCTGGTTGGTGATGCATGGCTCTGCAATAATCTTAATCTCATTTAACTTTCCTTATTTATTTGTAACTCTTAATTATGTTTAAATTTATTCTTTAAATTTTAATGTTTATAAAAACTTAATTTACCAAACAAGCATTATTAGTGAATTGAATTGAATGTGGGGTTTAGTGGCACAAGGTCCAAAAAAGGACATACTGCGCCAAACACACGGTTTTAGAAACAGATTAAAAGGTAAAGCACATGCATAAAATCAGATAAAATAGTGAAAATTGTAAATCAATGTTATAAAGTTACATACTTTAAAACCAATGCAACTTCATGGTAAATTTACTAAAATGGTAAGTAGTCTAAAACCATTATATACAACTTAAAATTCCAATAGCACGTAAAAATGCAAAGATGTTAGGGTGGTGATTTTTGTCTAACAAGTCTTTTATACATAAAATCGTGCTTCCAAAAAAGGTAAGGCGTTGTTGGTTAAAACATGGGCAAGCTATTAAAATATGATGAATTGAAAGTGAAACGTTACAAGTATCGCATCGAGGAGGCGATTCTCCGAAAAGCAAATGAAGATGAGTCAGCCGAGTATGTCCTATACGTAGGCGGGTGAGCTTGACATCTGCTCCTCGCAATTGCAACTCAGGCCAAGGTTCTAGCGTTGATTTATTTGTAAATCCCAATATTGCTGCCACAAAGACATGGTAAAATGTCGTATATAATTCTCCATGTCAGAAATGGGGACTGAGAGTGTTAATGGAGTCGTAGCAGATCGGGCCGCAGAGTCAGCCATGTCATTACCTGAAATACCAACATGGCTGGGGATCCAACAAAACAAAATGTTAAAACCATTTTTGTGAAGACTAACTAGCAGATGTTTAATGATACATAAAATAGGGTGAGCTTCGTTGTTTATATGATTATTCAGCTGATGTAAAACACTTAGGCTGTCAGAGTAAATGCAAAACTTTCGTGCGGTCAGTAATGAGATAAGTCGTAGAGCTATGAGAACGGCTACAGCTTCAGCAGTAAATACAGAGCATATTGCAGGTATGATATAACTGTATGTTCGATCAGCTATAATGATACCACATCCAACATGCCCAGGAGATTTTGACCCATCCGTAAAAACAGAAACATACTGAGAATACTCATGACGATGAGACATGAATAGCTGAATATAGACGCTAGGAGCTATTCTGGACTTTCTGTATGAAGTAAATGGAGAATGAAAGTGATATGACGGAATAACCCAAGGTTTGTCAAGAAAGTGATCGGCTGATTGAGATGGTGATTCACAAAAATTTAATGCCTGGATGATTGAACGCATACGAGCATTAAAAGGGGGTATGTTTGAGGGTCGCGCATCATATAGTCGTCGTAAGCTTAGTGGAATAACCTCATGTCGAAGAGGATGGGAATTAGATGACACAACACGAAAGTAAAATGTAAGACAGAGCTGCATACGTCGAAAATAGAGAGGCGATAAATTACATATACTATATAAGCTTTCGATTGGGGACGTTCGAAATGCGCCGCTACAGATTCGCATTGCAGTATGATGCACTGTATCTAACCGCTTCAAATTTGAGGTTGTTGCAGTGCCATAGACTGCGCAAGCGTAATCTATGCGTGATAATATCAACGCTTTGTAGATTCTGATTAGGGCGAGGCGATCTGCACCCCAGAAAGTATTTGAGAGAACACGTAACACATTTAAAGTTTTTTCACAACGTTTTCTAAGATAACGAATATGGGGCAGAAAAGTGAGTTTACTGTCAAGAATTACACCTAAATATTTTGTTTCCGAAACAATAGGTATATTAACATTATGAATAGAAATAACAGGATCATTGTGTAATCTGCGTAATCGACAAAAATGTATGCAAGAGCTTTTTGTGGGTGAAAGTGTGTGACCATTTTGATCACACCATTTTGAAATCTTATTGACGGCCAGCTGGAGTTGGCGCTCAATAACGCGCATATCAGAGCCAGAACATGAAACATTTAGATCGTTAACATAAAGTGAGCCAAATACATGAGGTGGTAGTATGTTCAAAATGAGTGAAACATGAGTAATAAAAAGTATGACACTTAAAACACTGCCTTGAGGAACACCTTCGGCCTGAATGAAGAGATCTGAAAACGTAGAGCCCAATTTTACTCTAAAATAACGTTTCATCAGAAAGTTTTTCAGGAACATGGGCAAATGACCACGAAGTCCCATATCGTAGAGCGTCTTAAGAATTCCGTATCGCCATGTCCGATCGTAAGCCTTCTCAATATCAAAGAAGATAGAGACAAAATGGTTACGTCAGACAAAGGCGTTACGAATTCGTGACTCTAATGCAATAAGGTTATCAGTAGTAGACCTTCCTTTTCGAAAACCACTCTGGAACTCAGGTATATGATGCTTCTTTTCTAGGAAATATACTAAGCGGGTTATAACCATGCGCTCAAAGGTTTTTCCCAGACAGCTTGTTAAAGCTATAGGATCCTTGCCTGGTTTCAATATGGGGATGACAATTGCCTCACGCCAACATGATGGATAAGTCTGTTCCGTTCACTTTCTATTAAATAGAACCAGTACGTTACCCAAAGACGTAACATCCAAATGGCGGAGAATGTGGTAAGTTATTCCATCGAGACCAGGGCTTGTGTTAGCAGCTGTTGATATGGCCTTCTGTAGTTCCAGAAAAGTAAAATTGTTAGCATTATTAATGAAGTGCTTAAATATTCTTATAGAGCTCATTTTGTGTTAATATAAATATACGCCTAGCAGCATAATGCTACATGCCGCGAATAATTCAACCATTAAAACTTACGGAACGAAACATTTAAAATTATCATTTAACCTCCGCCGTTCATTTAGCTGGGATTTCAATAATTGGTGCTGATTTTGTAACGAATTATACATTACTTGTTGATCTGAAGAATATACGTCTCCTTGATTCAAATACTTCTTTAAAGTCGAGCGGCTATTTTGCTAATTCTTCTCAGTGTTCAGTTAAAACTATATCAAATAGTATGCCTTTTCAAAATTTATTACAAGAATTCTCCGATATAAATAACCTCTAACAAAAATGAAAATCTATTAAAATCAAACATTCTACCGTTCATCACATTGAAACAATAGGTTCACCTGCGCATTATAAGCCACGTCGCCTACATCCGAAAGTTTTCGAAGCAGTTCAGCGCGAATTTTCAACAATGTACAAAAAAAGTATATGCCGTCCTTCAAAAAGTCCCTAGTCTTTTCCATTACACGTTGTTGTTAAAAATTCGAAAATAAGAGCAGTTGGAGATAATCGACTCTTAAATTCAAAAACCGTCCCGGAGAGATTTTGCATCCCTATTTGCATGATTGTGCACATGCTCTCTACGGAAAATCAGTATTTTCAAAATTAGATATTGTCAGGGCATACTATCATATCCCAGTTAATGAGGCTAATATTCCTAAAACCGCAATAGCCACCCCTTTCGACTTATTTGAGTTTCCTTTTCTAAATTTCGGACTCTGTAATGCTGCCCAGACATTACAACGTTTTATGGATGAAATATTTAGAGATGTACCTTTTTGCTATTAGTACTTAGATCAGGGGTCGGCAACCTGTTTGCTCTTAAGGGCGCAATACTAAATTTGAAAATCACCGAGCGCGCATATTTTACAGATAATCAACAGGTATAAATAGGCATTAAAAAAAACCAGATTTTTTATAACTTTATTATGTTGGTGTCATACATAATGATACATATAATTCAGTGTGAAACTTGGGTGTCCATATTTTCAGCTAATTTCTTATAATTGGGGATATATTTAGAGCTCCCGGTCCTTAAACAATTATCTAAATGTGAGTCATTAAGCTTTGATCGGTATTTTGATTTCAAATATTTCATATTTGAGAACAAAGACTCGCAATTGTATGTTGTTGCACAATATGAATAAATTTTTAGCGCAAATTTCCTTAAAATAGGATACTTATTTTCATCGACTAAGTTCCAAAACATTTTATCATTACTATGCGCTTTTAAAATAATATCACTTTGCAAGTTTATTATTTCTAATTCTAGGTCTTCGATATTATGAAGCTCGAAATATACTGAAACTATTTCAAGGACATCATCTTCAGTAACATTGAATGGATTTATGAAAAATCTTAGAACGGGTTCTAATGCTGCAAAATCTTCAAATCTAGAAGAAAACTCTTCTATTAGCTTATCTATAATTTCTAAATATGATATAGCAGTAAAATTGTCATTATTCAATTTAAACTCTCAACAGTATATTTTATATTTGGGAATTTGTTTCCCTTGTATTTTTAAATTTAATTCATTCAACTTTGCCGTTATCTGTCAGAAATCCGAGGTCGATTAGCCAATCCTTATTTTCTAATTGCTCGTAAAATTCGCCTCTTGATGCAATAAATTCCTTTATTTGTGGCAAAAGCATGATAAACCGCTCAAGTATTTTACCTCTGCTCAGCCACCTCACGTCAGTATGTAAAAGAAGATCTTTGAACTGAACGTCCTCATCTTCTAAAAGTAATTTAAACAATCTGTGTTGCATAGCTCCCGATCTTATGGAATTAATAATTTTTGTTACTATCGTAAATGCGTGTTGAAAACCGATTGTTTTTGCGCATAACATTTCCTGATGTATGAGGCAATGATAAGAAATAAATTTCGGGAATAAGGAATCCTGTCTACATATGGCAATAAATCCTTTTTTCTTACCAGTCATCGCTGGTGCCCCGTCTGTTGTAATTGACGATAACTTTTGTACAGGTAATTTTACATCTGTTAAATACTTTTTAAAAGTAGAAAAGATTTCTTCTCCTCTGGTGCTTCCCGTTAATGGCAGATTTTTAAGGAATTCTTCTTTTGTTGCAAAATCAGAAAATACCATCTTCACGCAAATTGCTAATAGTGATACATTTGTGGTCTGTCGATTCATCCATCTGTAGCGAAAAGAAAATACAATTTTCCATATCATTAGCTAATTCTGCCTCCAAATTCTCCAGCTTCTAACATGGCTTCTTTCACTAATTCTCCATCTGTAAATGGTTTTTAATTCTTAGCTAGCAAATGCGATATTTTATATGACGCGATCATTGCTGCTTTATGTTGTTGCAGTGGTTTAGTAAAAAAACTTTGCTGGTTAGTTATTGAAGATTTTAAAGAAATTACTTTTTTTCTTCTAATTTCAGAGTTCATTGGATAGTCACTAGCAAAATTGGTATGAACGGTCTTAAAATGTCGTTCAATATTACTTTTCTTGGGAATCGCAACACTATTATTACACAACAAACAAATACACTTCCCTTTGTAATCAACGAAACAATATAATAGTTCCCATTCATCGTTAAAATAATATGTTCTTTTTCTTTTACATTTATCCACGAAGGGTGTTAAAACACAAAAAACTAGAACTATAACAACTCTATTTTTAAAAGAAACACAACGTTATTAAACTTAACAACGTTTATTATTTAAAACATAACGAAAGCATAGCAAAGAAGCATTATACCAAAGATAAACAAACAGAAACTCAAACATAAAAGCAAACTGAAACTAAAACGACAAGTTACAATACAGTCACAGTTAACCTAGCTGATGCGTCAGAAACTACATCAGTGACGAAACTAGATCACTGTTTAATTTAGGATCCTTTTCATCGCTTTCAACAAAGGGTTTTGAAAGAAAAGAATTCTTTTGGATTACTTGGTAGTTTTAAATGCACGGTCTACGCGTGGTCTATTCGAAATACGATCACACACTAACAAAAAATACGTGCATGTTATTAGATACGATCAAGGTTAGCAAACTGCTAATCTATGCACAATCCTAAACTCAACTGACTACTTGCTGTATATAGAAGAGATGGAATGCGGAGACCAGATAGATTAGACGTAGTTAAGGAGTAGGGAGCAATGGAGCTCCGGAGTTGTGATATAATATCTGTACTTGTTATTATGTATTGTGAATGTTTAGATAATCCAGAATGTTAAATAAAATATTTATATCGTTAAAATTCCCTTTCATCATTAAGAGTGGTTTGATTCAATGAACGAACCAAAATAAAAACATTTCGCGAAATAGAGAGAGAGATGTCACAATGGCGCAGCCAGCCAGGATGTAAGGAGGACTGCTAGTGGAAAGAATCATTGCCGGGATAGACGGATGCCCACTATGATAAGTGCCTAGTTAAGATCATTGCCTGAAGGAAGTTGTGACTGCTGACCGACAGCTTGATGGAAGCAAAATCAATAATTGCACAGACTGCGCTTTTGTGGCGTATTACAATGATAATGTTATTACAGAAAGATCATTAAATCTTCACCCTAATTGTTCTAATAACCAGACAGAGGCTTTTGCCATTCTCCAATCTTTGAACTGGATGAACTCCAAGGATGACTTCTCATTCAATAACATCATACTATTCACAGATAGCCAAGTCAACATATCTAAAATTCAAGACAGGAAGTGCCATGACGATACTACTGAAAATATCCGTTTCATGATTTGGAAACTCTCTACACGAAACATCAATATTACTATTAATTGGGTCAGGGGCCATTCTGGAGTTATCGGAAATGATAAGGCTGATGAGCTTGGAAAAGCGGCCGAATCAGATCTCACCATCAGCTTCAGTAAATTGCCTAAATCTTTTATCAAAAATGATATTCCGGGGATTTGTGGCAAGGTGAGTGGGACTCCACACAAAACGGCAATGTAACAAACAAGTTTTTTCCATCAGTGCAAGAAAGAATGACCCAAAAATTCAGTCCCAATTTAAAATTTACACAAATTTTATCCGGACACGCTCGTTGTAAAGAATACCTGCATAGATTCAAGCACGTAGAATCTCCACTCTGCAGCTGTGACCAAAATAAAATTCAAAATATTGAACATATTTTATTCTTCTGCCCTGAATTAGACTTTCATTGTAGTGAACTTTTCAAACATGTAGTGGATTACAATGGCCACCAAACTGTCATACTCTGATCAATACTGCCTGTCTGCCAATTTTTCAAAAGTTTGATCAAAATATTTCTTTTCTTTCTTTTTGATTTTATTTGTCTGCTTTTATATTTGTATTTCATTTTTGATCTAAATTTGTTATTCTTATTCTTCAATGCATACTCTCGTTATGGAGTATGCTGGAAATAAATATTTTAAAAATTAAAAAAAAAAAGAAAAAAAGCCAGAGCTACCCCCCGTGACCAGGGAGACTGGAGTATCGTTTCAACATCCATGCCCGGGACATAGAAGAAGGGAAAGACTCTCTGCCGAGGAGGAAAACTGAAAGCATAATTAAGGGAGGTAGGCTTTATCCTATGCATGAAAAGGGCAATTACACGCTCACATTTCCTTCAGGGTAGAAAAAAGGGGGTTAGTTAGTTAAGGGGATAAGTTTATTTTGTTTTGTTATTAAGCTTAAGGGATTGGCCAGTTAGCTATAGTATTATTTGTATGATAAACGAATATGATTATTATTGATGAGTATAGTAAGCAATGAATAGATATTTTTTTAAGTAACTCAGTGAGTTGGTTTATTAAGAGTGTAATTTTTTTATGGGTTTATAAAGATTATATATGGGGAAAAAATAGTGATTCAATATCTTGCAAAAAATGTATAAGAGTATGTTATGTCAATAATTAGCTGAGTAACCTAGTGTGGCGAATACCGTTCCAGTCAGAACGGCACTTAAGTTATAGAAATATCTACAGCTCACATCAATGCTTGCACTGAAGTGAAGAGGAAGTCCAGTTCTTGTTGATCGATTGATCAAGCGTGCCTCGCCTATTTTTCTTCGCAATGGCGGCACAGTACCTAATTTTCGACCAAAATATCAATTTTTTTTATTATTGCATTTTCTAAAAGCTTAAACATTTCCGAATATATGTTCAAAATTTCAGAGCGATTCGTCAATTCTTAAAGAAGTTATGCCACTTTTTATAACAGATTGTACTCTTCAATTGACGTGTTCAACTGTCAAAAGGGGCGTGTCACAATGTAAACAAACTTTTTTATAAATCATAGTTGGTAGAAGTAAGCTATAAGCTAAATGCAGTTTAAAATAATACTTTGTTGCTGTATGTCTATATCTTATTCATGTTTACATTGATTGTTTTATTTTCGTTTGAATTCATCTTGTGTTTTCGTTACTTCCTTTTACAAAAAACGGTTTTTTTCAAGACCAGTTGTTCTATTTATTATTATTTCAGTACGTTTTGTTTTATTATTGTTAATTATATTTTAAAAGAAAATGCCTCGGCGAAAACGTGCATGCTTATCAAATCAAGGAAAGGCTGCTAAGCGATGGTGTAAAACTGATGACTCTTTATTGCAAAATGGAAAAAACGAACAGAAATTTAGATTATCGAACACAGACTTTGGTAAAATAAATCCAGAGAGTTATTCTCAGTTACCCAGTTGTGCTCAGTATATTCTTGTAGACGTTGAACAATTAAAGGTATTATTGGATTCCCTTATGTGTTCAACTTGCCATCAAACTTACTTCTCTAAAGCTAATTTTAGGCAAGAAAAGTGGATTTTGCCATGAACTCAGTGATATGTGACACTTGTGATACTTTAAATAAAGTCAGCTCATCTAAAGAAGTAATTGTAAACTGTGAGTTACAGAAAAGTGTTCTGAAATGTGGGAGTGCCTAGGATGTAAATAATAGAATTGTGAAAGGAGTTTTAGGTCTTGGACTTGGTTACTCAGCATTAGAAACATTTTGTATGCACTTGAATATGGAAATCATGTCCAGTAGAACATTTACTAAGTGTAAAAATCAATATGATGTAATGCTATCTGAGTTTACTCACAAAATGTTACAAAAAACTTATGGTGAAGTGCGTGAAGCATATCATTGCGAAGACAATACAGAAATAATAAATGTCGGGGTTTCATATGATGGAACGTGGCTAACAAGGGGTTGCAGCGGATCGTCTCGCCATTAAGGCGATAACGAACTATCCTGACACGCCGATTTGACGTGAACATTCAAAGTTGGCAACCCCGCCACAGAGACTGTTTTCCTCCCTTCGTTTTCTCCCATTCGGGTAACAGCTTCGACCAGAGTAGCGTCATCATCTTCACGTTTGTACTAAGGTACGCGTTTATTTATGACTATTATCTATGACTGGCATACATTAATTTTCTTTTGGATGTTTATTTAACTATTTAATTTAATTGCATGTGGCTTACCCATGTGCACTTAACTGATGACCCGGCAAATCTTCCAAAATATGCGAAGTCCAGTCTAGAATATTTTAATTTTCTATCTCTCGCAAATGATTAGTTTCAAAATTTTGAAATATTTTTTTTTCTCATATGGATTACACACGTGCATCTTTAAAGGTATGTGATCGATTTTTTTATGATTATCTGTGATTGGTCTTTTCCCTATAATTTTTATTTAAGGCTGAGATATGTTTATTTTCGCGTGAACGTGCTATTTTTTTCCATTTTCTTTCATTTGTTTTATCATGTACCTATTCTTAATTTCTTTCATGTGTTGAGAGGGTAGTATATAGTTGATTTGAGCGAATAAGATATTAGTCTTACATATTTAAGGTATACTATTCTAATAATGCCGGATACACAAAATAGTGGGAATGAAACTGCCGGTACTAACGCTACCTCGCAAGTTTCTCATATTGCGGTTAAAATTCCACCCCTGTGGAAGTGCAAAATTAAATTGTGGTTCATTCAGGTGGACAGCAATTTCGCACTATCGAAAATAACGAACGATGTGACCAAATACAATCACCTCGTGTCTTCAATAGACCCAGAAACTTCATCCGCCGTCTCCGATATATTGTTGTCGCCACCTGCTACCGATAAGTACGAAAATTTAAAGAATAGGTTAATAGCTGAATTTTCCGCTTCAGAAAACGAGCAAATCCGCCAATTGATTTCGGAATTACATTTAGGAGACGACAAGCCTTCCCATTTATTACGAAAAATGCGCGAACTAGGCGGCACATGCGTCAAAGACGACTTCTTGAAGACTTTGTGGTTCCAGAGATTACCATCCGAAATGCAAACAATATTAGCGATAAGCTCTGATTCTCTGGACAATCTTGCCAAAATGGCCGATAAGATCGCTGAAGTTAGGACCCCTACGACAGACGCAGGCATTTATGCAGTTAGTCAGTCTTCCGAAATCAGCGCGCTGCGAAACGAAATCGCAGCTTTAACTAAGCAGATATGCGTCTCCATTTAGACGTAACAATTCCCGCGAGCGCCGAGATGGTAATAATTACTGTTTTTATCATACCCGTTTCGGTGAAAACGCACGAAAATGCCGATCCCCGTGTGCGTACTCAAATTCTGCAAATAGAAATCCAGAAAACCCGCAGTAGCGGCTATCGATCGAGATATATCGGCGGCAGTCGCTCATTCGCATCGATTACACATATACGATAAGAAATCTCATCATAAATTTCTAATAGATTCTGGATCTGGTGTATCATGCATCCCTCTCCCTAAGCACCAAAAGCATTTAAAACCAGATTCCTTCCAAATGTAGTTATTAAATGTAGACCTGGGACTTAGACGTAATTTTACATGGAAATTTTAAATCGCTAATGTTCCTGTACCTATATTAGGTGCCGATTTTTTTTACAAAATTTTGACCTTCTAATAGATCTTAAGCGACGCAAATTAATAGATAACGTTACTAAATTTACTCGCCCTGGGATAATTTCAAATACTAAAAATTATTTTTCCGTTAAGCTTATTTCGGGTGATTCGCCCTATTATCATCAATATCATGTAATTATTATTTTATTGTTTTAGAAATAGTGTTTAAAAATGTTTTCTTACTTAAACATCTTTTTGTTTATATTTTCATAGGGTTGCTTCTTCCATGGCTGTTTGACCTGTTATGATGCGGATACTCAACATCCGTTCAAAAAGATGTCAATGGGAAAATTAAGGGCAGCCACCCAGGAAACCACCGAAAAATTCAGGGGCTTCGGCTATCAAGTCATAGAGATGTGGGAGCATCATTTTCAAGAATTGAAGAAGGAAATGCCCGAACTACAGAAGTTTCTGAAAAGCCATAAAATGGTGGACAGACTCAACCCTAGAGAGTCCTTTTTCGGCGGTCGGACAAATGCCGTTCGACTATTTTACGAGAACGAAGCCAAGTATGTCGATTTCACCTCGTTATATCCATGGGTAAGCATGCATTTTTAGAATTTTCACTTTTTTTTTTTATGAGAAGTTATTACGTCTGTCTTAATTATTTTTAATTTTTCAGGTCAACAAATACTGTTTATATCCAGTGGGCCATCCCAAAGTAATAACGACTGACTTCGATACCATCGATAACTACTTTGGCATAGTAAAGTGCACAGTGTCGCCCCTTAGAGGTCTCTTCCTACCTGTTTTACCATACAGATCCAACGGAAAATTGATGTTCCCCCTATGCCGGACGTGTGCGGATACTCTATCACAAGTCGCTTGCACTCACACCGAAGAAGAGAGAGCCATCACGGGCACATGGGTAACTGACGAAGTCAAGTTGGCCGTGAAAAAGGGATATCGAATAATCGAGGTAATTATCGTTTTAATGACTGTTTTGGTGATCGAAATAAATGTATGTTTTTGTTAATTATGTTTTTTTTTTCTTATTATAGATGCATGAAGTATACCATTTTCGGAACTCCTCGACGAACCTTTTCAGCTCTTACATAGATCTTTTCTTAAAAATTAAGCAGCAGAGCAGTGGTTGACCACGAGAAAGTGTGACCAAAGAGGAAAAACATCGGTATCTCCGAGAATATAAGGAAAGAGAGGGTATTGATCTCGACCCAACCCAAAGAAATCCCGGACAAAGACAGGTGTCGAAAGCATATTTGAATAATTTTGGGGGGAGGTGAGTATTTTTTTCCCCGATATTGTTTCCATTCAGTGCTGTAGTAATTTTAGATTAAAATATTTTATAATCTTTATTTTCAGATGGGGAATGAACCTGAGTAAGACCCGTCTCACTTATGTCAACACTCTGCCGGATTTTAATAAAATGTTAGCGGACCCTACAAAAAAGGTAACACAATTTAAAATAAATTATTTTAATAAAAAAATTATCCTATTTTATTTAAAATGATTTTATATATATTTTTCAGGTGAAAGACATTTATTTCATTCATAATACGGCCGCCTTACAGTGGGAGTCCCGCAGCGAGTTTATCGAACAGGATGCTTCGACCAACATCTTCATCGCATCCTTTACAACTGCCTGGGCTGGTTTAAAACTTTACGGGGAAATGAAAAAGTTGGGAACCGCCCTGTTATACCATGACACCGATTCCATCATCTACGCCAGAAATGGAATTAATGATCCGGCAACTGGAAATGTTTTAGGAGAGTTCACCGATGAATTGGATGGTGACGTCATAACTACTTTTGTTTCTGGTAACTATCCCTTTTTTTAAATAATCTTTTAAACATTTTTAAATTCTGTTTTATTAAAATGTCACTTTTATTGTCTAAAAAATTCTTTTGAAAACTTTATTTTTGGAGGAGCCAAGAACTATGCTTATTCCACAAGATCCGGAAAGACATGTTGCAAAATGAGGGGCTTCTCGCTGAATGCCAGAAACTCGGAAATTCTAAATTTCGAGTCTGTCAAACACCTGGTACGTACTCTGGACAACACTGCAACAATCCCTCTTCATAATCCTGCTAAAATCACTCGACTGCCGAAGAAGAGGAAAATCGTGAACGTTCCGGAGACAAAACTTTACAGAGTTGTTTACGACAAGCGAGTTATTCAGCCTGATCTATCCACCCTTCCATATGGTTTTTAAAGAGAACAAAGTGTATAGTGGAGGCGACCCACTTAGTTAAAAGCAGTGGAGGCTATACCCACTTAGAAAAAAGCAGTGGAGGCTATACCCACTTAGAAAAAGCAGTGGCGTCGTCCACTTTAATAACCGCGGAGTGCCACTGGAGAAGGGTCCTCGTCCCGCACTCTGGATGGTTACTTGTAACTAACAGATGTCTCCTACTTCCATTACAGAAAAAATGTATGTTAATTTAATTTTAGAAAAAATTTATTGAATTAATTATACAAATTTTATTTAGATTAAAATTTTAAATAAATAATATTAAGCATGAGTAACAAATGTTTGTGAGCGAGTGAATGTTGTCATGGAAGTGAAAGAAAACTTTCTATTATTTCATAAAATATATATGTTTACACAAAAAAATTTTCTCTTTTAAGAAAATATTTTTATTTTTGTAACAAAATTCCTAACATTTCAGAAAATATTTTTTATTTTTATGAAAATTTTCTATCTTTTAGTAAAATATTTTTGCTTTTTGTCAAAAATATCCTAGTTTTGTAAAAATATTTCAAACTTTTTAACAAAATTTTGCAGATTTTCAGAAAATATTTATATTTTTGTAACAAAATTTCTCTTTTAAGAAAATATTTTTACTTTTTGTTAAAAATTTTCTATCTTTTAGTAAAATATTTTTTCCTTTTTGTAAAAAGTATCCTAGTTTTGTAAAAAATATTTCAAACTTTCTAACAACATTTTCCAAATATTTTTTATTTTTATGAAAATTTTCTATCTTTTCGTAAAATATTTTTGCTTTTTGTAAAAAATATCCTAGTTTTGTAAAACTATTTCAAACATTTTATTTACATTTTCCAGTTTTCAGAAAATATTTTTATTATTGAGGGAAACTTTCTAATATTTCAGGAAATATTTTTATAAAAAATTTCTAAAATTTCAGAAAATAATTTTTTTTTATAAAATTTTTCTATCTTTAAGTAAAATATTTTTGCTTTTGTAAAATCTTTTTAGTTTTTTAAAAAAAAAAATCTAATATTTTTGTAATAATTTTCTAGTTTTTTAGAAAATTCTATATATTTTTCTGAAACTTTTTTTTTTTGTATTAATTATTAAAGGGTGTATTTTTCATTGAATAGGTTAATAATATTTACAGTCATTTATATCAACTATATTTAAATTTTTTTTTATAAAATTTTTCTATCTTTTAGTAAAATATTTTTGCTTTTGTAAAAATTTTTCATTGAATAGGTTAATAATATTTACAGTCATTTATATCAACTATATTTAAATTTTTCTGAAACTTTTTTTTTTTTTGTATTAATTATTAAAGGGTGTATTTTTCATTGCATAGGTTAATAATATTTACAGTCATTTATATCAACTATATTTAAGAAAAAATGAAGAGTTATTAATATATTCTCCTTCTAACATTTTAAATATAGATGACACCATTAGAATATATATATAAAATGATTACATTTATTTTATTAAAACCTTAAGTTTTTCCTCTGATCTCTGTACATTCACAGGATATTGGTTAACGAAACCAAGCCCACTCACTACTTGTCGTCGGACTAAGATAGGAGGTTTTCCTCTTCACATAACATGGGTACTCACAAAGTCCTCTTCGAAGACACGTATTGTCTCAAGATCTAGGAGTTCCCTTGTCTTCTGGGCAATTTATTTTAATATTTTCTTGAGATTTGTGTTGAGATTCCAGCGTAAATAAAGAGATTTTGAAAAGGCAATCGGCTAGAGTATCAAATCAAATTAAATAAAATATTTTCCCCCTCAATTAATACAAAACATGTTTAACATAATAATTCAAATGTGATGGCACTTGGTGACATTGGGACGTATTTGAAATAATTTTAAGAGGTAAATGAAAGATTTCAAATAAAAGAACTTTTTAATATTTAATGTATCAAAAAAAAATCTTATAGAAAAATCGGAATCTCATACAATGCCTCCTACGTGCTTAATAAATATAACTAATTAATGTATATTTTATTTAGTATTGTTAAAATTAAAAATTATTACTGAGATTTTCTTTTATTTTGATGTGCAGAGAAATATAACTTAATAGTAGTTCAGCTTAGTAAACTTTCAATTTGACGACTAATATTTCATTTTCAAAGTTAATGTTACTGTGAAAATGTAATATTAATTTCCTATATTTTATTCAAAAGTAAAAAAGTGTTCATCATTTATTAAATAAAAAAGATGTTTCAAATTTATCTTCTTTAAAAAATACTTACACTGAAAATCATTTTTTAGAAACATAAGTCCAGAAAACCACCTTCAGCTTACATTAAGGAAAAAAGTGCTTATAACAATACAGTTCTATCAAATAATCCATCTACTTACAATGAAGAAATTATTTTAAACCAATCTCCAACTAAGGAAGCTTGTAAAAGAAAAATTTATCCGATATTATTGAGAGTAAGAATAAAAAGATTAAAGTGCTTCACCAGAAAACTAAACAGTACAAGAAAAAAATTAACATCCTTGAATATCCTTTTTTCAGAATTGCAAAAGAAAAAACTTCATTGATGAAGATGCAATTAATGTATTAGAAACTATTTCCAGTGTAAACAAAGAGTTTTTGACCAGGCAATTGGCTAGTGCATCAAACCAAGCAAAACCTAAAGCTCATTTAAATGAGCTCCGAGCTTTTGCGTTAACTCTGCACTACTATTCACCGAGAGCGTGTGAGTTTGTGCGTGAAACCTACAATTTAGCCTTTCATCATGAAAGAACGCTGTCTAGATGGTACCAAAGGATTGATGGGGAACCTGGTTTTACAGATGAATGCATTTATGCTGTGGAATTAAAAATAAAGAGCACTGTCTACCATTTACACTTCAGCTTAGTATTTGACGAAATGGCCATACGCCAGCTTGTTGAGTTTGATGGAGAGAATTTCCATGGGCACAAAATGAGAATAATGATTCACTTCCTATGGCTAAAGCAACCTTTGTTGTACTACTCGTATGTATAAATGATCATTGGAAGCTGCCTATCTAATATTTTCTAACTGCTGGCATAAATGCTAGCCAGAAAAAAACTTTAAGTTTTGGTAATTTAAAGTTTTGAAATCGAATATAAATATTCTTTTACCAACTAACCTTATAATCGGGTACGTTCCAATATTCGCACTAGTTACACCAGTAACTTGTACCGACCATTCCACAATGAAAACTAGTTACATCAGTGCATCGCACCAGTCGTTCCTCTACTCAAATTGGTGTCCCCAGTTATGCACAAAGTGCACCAGATTTCTAGTTGGTTTGATCAGTTCGTCTGATGTTATTACCTATATTGTTTACAAGCACCATTTTACTGTATTTTTTAATGAAATTTATTATAAATTTGTAATAGAAATTTTTTTTAGCATCGAAAATAATTTTTAGATTAAATTTAAATATAATAATTTCTACTGGAAATGTATTGTGTAGATGAATGTGCTTTCCTGTTGACGCTGCTTATTGCATTGTATCATTTTTAAACATAAATTTTTATTTCTGATTTGTTAGTGTTTGTTTTCAAGACTAATTAATTAAAATTTGAAAAAAAAAAAAAAAAAAAAAAAAAAATAACAAAAAAAAAAAAAACATGAGAGGCATATTAAAGGTGCCATCTCATATACTACAAATGCTATCAAGTTTACAGTTTAAAACATCTTATTCTATTAAGATAAAGTTGCTCTCCTGAGGAAATTCATTATGAAAGAAAGTTATATAATATATTTCAAATAAATTAATTATATTATTTACATGAAAAAGTGAAGCTTAAAACAAGCTTAATTTTTTTTATTTAAAAATTTTTACTTTTAATTAACAAAATTTAAAAACTAAAGATAATCTCAGACTAATCATACAGTAGACACATAAATCTTACGTATTATTTGATTATCTTTCTATGTTAGATTCCTGCCTCTCTGCGTCATGATTCCAAACGCAAGGAGGCAAGTCAAAGGTATGGAATGGTATTTCTGGAAAAAAATCGGCCGACAGACAGTGTAATTGACCAAATCCAAACATATTTGCTATTCGAAGAAATGTAGAAAGTTGAAAGGACATGAGGTAATTTTTCTGCACAAACTCTCTACAGATGAGAAACCCCAGCATGATTTTTGCCATAGGTGAATACTCATGGTGTGGTTATAGAAAAGCTGAGGCTACAAATCAGACTTATCTGCGCAAAACCAGTCTTCCTCTTGCAGTTGTGGAGGCAATGCGTCTCATATTCAGGGACTTATTTAATCCTGATTTGCTTCGAAAGTGCCTACATGGCAAAACACAGAATCCCAACGAAAGTGATTAATAATGTTATCTGGACACGGGTCCCTAAATCTACCTTTGTGCGCATTGAGGCACTTTCGTTTGGGGTATTTCATGCAGTGTGCACTTTTTTAACAATGGAAATGTATTCAGATTACAAATTCTTCCGGTTCTGGGATTTGAGCCTGGAGATTAAACAGTCTCTTACGATGAGACATGACACAGACGAGGACACACCTCTCAATATGGAATCGGCATTGTGATCGACTCGTTGACAAATTTAGTTTTAGACTACGAAATTTTGCCTAAATACTGTTTCGAATAAGTCAATGCAGCCCGAGACCTGAATGAGACAAGTCTAGAGTATTTGATTTGGTATGAAAGCCATAAGTCAATGTGCCAGAAAAATTATGTTACCAAAAATTATGTTACTTACCAGCCGTAAGTCAATGTTACCAAAAGGTCCTTCATAATTTTTCTGGCACATTGACTTATGGCTTTCATACCAAATCAAATACTCTAGACTTGTCTCAATCTGGTCTCGGAGGTTACTTGCTGCTGTGGCCATATGGAAACGATCAGTGGAGTTACGTGGAATGCGTTATTCAACAATTTTGAGTGACGGGGATTCAAAGACATTTACTTTACTAAATTGAATTAAAAATCTATGGTGATAATCTTATCATTCAGAAAGAGGAGACCTCAATTATGTTTCTAAGAGATTAGAAACTGGTTTGAGGAACAAAGTAAAAGAGTGGCTCAAAAAGGGATCGGGGCGTAGGTGCTGCATTCTGCGTATACAACAACAATAACTTAACAGACACGTTTAAATTTACATTAAAACAAGAAAACACAGTCTTCCAAGCAGAGATTCTAGCAATAAAAGAAGCCATTAAATGGTTAGTAACACAAAATTGCCGCGAGGCAACTATATACACAGACAGTCTGGCTAGCATGTCCGCATTAATTTTTTAAAAAAAAGCAAAAAGACCCACAGGTAGCAGGCAATTTATTATTCCTACCAATTATCATCCAATTAAAAATCATAACTTAATTGCCCAACTAACTTAGATACCCTCTACTCTGGCCCAGGTGTTTGAATTCGAGCAAATAGGGATTAAAGACTTTTTTTAATTATTAACAGCCGTATTCACCACACCGAGTAAAATTCAAGAGTAACTCGGGGATCGGAATATCCACGGTTAAGAATTACTCCTAGATTAACCCTCGCTTTTTTATTCTCCAACCGTTTTCACAACTCGAGCTTAACACTTGCAGGAAATATAACGAGGCCTTTGATTGGCCAAGGTAAAACCATGTGACTTTGTATATAATATAAACACGTGCATAAGCAAATTAGGGTGAATATTGCTCAGTATTTTTCGAATTTAGTCTTCTTTAATAATGTCGTTATCAAAGAAATTTGTTTTCAGCGACCACGAAACAAAAACATCGAGCAATTTGATAGACAATTACAAGCATATAATTGCTTGTAAAATTACAAATGCTCATTTCAATGGTAAAAATTAACAACTGAATTTAACGCAATTCATGGAGTTAGAAAAAGGGCAAAAATTCAACTCCAAAATAAGTATAAAAACATGAAGAAAATGGCACAAAAAAACAAAGCTGCCGATAAAGTAGAGTTATACAAAACAGGAGGAGGCAGTTTGCTAAAAACCACTCCTATGGATGAAAAATTTATAGCCATAGGATTTGTAACCAACTCATTAGAAGAAGATATAGATTGTGATTCTGACTACAATAACTTCATAAAAGATTCTCAAGGTATGTTTCACTTTTAAAAATACTTTATTAGTTATATTATATTCCAATGTTTGCTAATAGATAATATTCTTTAAAATCAAACATTGATAGTTTAACGTAACTCTAATCATGATTTCTTTTTCCAGTGGCTGCTATGAAAAACTTTGACCGAGAGAAGCTTACCAGATCTAGGTACGCTTTCTTTGTGCAAACCAAATAAAAAAAAAAAAGGAAAAGAGAAAGCTTGAGGAAGATAGTGTCCAAAAAAAATCCTCTCAAATCCGGCTATGGTGCTGGATTGTTTTAAGTTGGATTTCTGTGTGTGTGTTACATCAAATATTTTTGTCATAATTTCAATCTCTGCTATGTGTTACTTGTTCCTTCTAGACTGAAAATTATTATGCTGATTTAGAACGTTTATAAATTTCAATACATTGAAAGCAAAAGTAATGCATAGAAGAATGTACTCGCGTGTAAGTAGTGACATTTCTAATTTTCTTTTTATAATAAAATATTTTTATTGCTTGCAATTTTTCGGCAAAGCGTTTTGAAAGAAATATATAAAATTATTTAACAAGACTTTATATAACATAAAGATGTATTTATATATACTTGAGCATATTTACTAGTGTTTTTTTTTTTTTTTTCCTTCAAATGTTTTACAAATTAGAATTGTAAAATTGATGTTGTTTATCTTACTCGTTAGTTATTAATTAAAAGATTAATAATAATAATTGAAAGAATAATTTAGTACTTGAACTTATATTAAGCTTATTCATGAACATGCTATAATAGATTATATCTTATAATGAATTATTTATAATAGCTAGTGTGAAATTTAAAGTTTTAACATTGTCAACATAATGTGTAACATACTTGATATAATGCAATTTAAGCTTTTTTGGATAAAATTAAGGAAGAAAATAAAAAACAAATGCACTAAAAATAAATCAATTGTATAAAGGAAAAAAATGTAAAAGTTTTGTACTTATGCCAGAATATTTTAGTAATAAATTATTTTCACTTTAAAATGGCTTTTTCTCAAAATGGGTTTTTTTTTTCTGTATACCTTTTTCTCAAAAACTATTGAAGATAAATTCTTAACATTTTTACAGCTTATTATTAAGGACTTAATACATATACTTAGGTGAACTTTTAATGATAATTCTTGAAAAAAATTGTGTAGCTGCTGAAACGTACCGCAAAATGACATTTTTATAGTAGTACTCAGCTTTTTTTTCTTTTTTTTTAAATACCAATGTGTATGGGTAAACTTTTCCCCTCTGTATATGTATAAGTGTTCATATAATCACCATAAAAAATTTCAAATCTCTTAGCAAAAAGTTTGGCATTTTAACATTATCGGTAAAGGGAGTACCGACTCCCCTTAAATGATTAGTGGTGATGTCAAAGTATTCCAAAACAAATTAATAGTTAGTTTAAAATGAACCATAAATTAAAACAACACAAATCAAATTATAACACTGCTACCGTGACCAGTTTTAAATTACGATATTGTTAATAAAATAAGTGGTTATATAATGAGATAATATAAGAATATATATGTGTATAAATTTTTGATATTATGAACTTATGATTTACAGTGTAAAATTTTAGCGTGTTACTTTTCTGAATTTTTTTTTTGATATTTCTGTTATGGTAATTATTGTCATTTCGAAGTATAACAATGAATATTTGTAATATATGTCTTAAATGTATTATTGTGACATTTGTGTTACGTTATAATCATAGTTAAAACTATCTGAATAGGTTGATTTTCGAGTGATTACTTAAAATAATTTATTATGTCTGAGCCAGGTCAAAGACCCTGGGCCAAGAGCGTTTATCATTCAAGTTCGTTCCGATGAAAAAGAGGCAAATTTAATTTTCATTTAAATAAAAAAATATGTTTCATAGTATTTTATTACGCAAAATTTAAAGTTCAATAATTGCACATTACTTTATATGTTCTTAATAAAGTACGAACTATTTTTTATCAGTCTTATTTCCTCTCTCCAGCTATGAACCAGTAAAAACGCAGGTTTCAAAACGTGCCTCCGACAGCTAACGAATCAAATCGACTCTTTCTTAGAAACATCGTCTGCTTCGTTTTTGTGTTTGTAAACAAACTGTTAAATGCTTCATCAAATGTTTTTGCTCTCATATATTTGTCATATATGTTCTTAAATAAAACTTGAATTCTTGATAAAGCGTTTTTTAATTCTTAATAAATAGCTCTTTAATTCTTAATAAATCGTTTTTAAATAAAACGTTCCAATAATTTTTATCACTGCTATGCTCTATTTCAAATGATGGAAAATAAAATAATAACTCGAAGTGAAAGTGAAAAATTTATTAATCGTTATTTTTTGTCGTTCTGATAAATTCACAAAAGAACGTCACTCTGGCAAGCGGAAAAAAGAAGCACTAAGTAAGTGTGAAACTCAATAAAATCAATTGTTGTGTGCTGCTATTTCAAAAACGATGAGAAATTACTTTTGCAAATCCGTGGCAAAGATATAGTGGCAACCGAAGTCTGCTACCATAGGTCTTGTAATAAAAATTATACTAAATTTCTGACTATTAAAGAAGTTTCTTCTGAAAATTCAGAAGTATATGAAAAATCTTTTGAGGTGTTTAAAAAGTGTGTTTTGGAAGAAAAAATCATTAAAAAGCAGAAAGTATATGATATGAACAACATAAAAGAAAAATTTATCACAACTGTAAAGGAAGTTGAAGGTAATAAAATGAAAGATTTCAGGAATGATACCTTAAAGAAAAAAATTAAAAAAGCATGCCCTCAAATTGATTTTGTCAAACAAAAATCAAAGAATATAAGTGAATTAGTTGTTTGCCTGACACCAGCTGAACAGAGTTCCATGGACAGTGAAGATGCCGATGAAACATTTAAAGCATTACACTAAACATTATCAGAAACATTAAACATTATCAGAAAAGATGTACAAAGAAGTGTTGTAAATAATATTTTTAACTTCACCTTAATCTTTCTATAATTGAATCGGTGAGTGCAGAAACCACTTCAGTCAAAAAAATCCGAAAACTCGTTTTCAATGAAAATAAGCGTAGAAAGGCAAGATGCGTGTTGGGTGCAAAAACTACGTTAGTCTGTTGAGTAGTACCGTAAATACAGGACGTTTGTTTCGAGTGTTGAGTGCAGAAATAACATGAGTCAGTGACTGACGTTGCTCCTGCGCCCACCGCTAGATCACGTTACCAGTCTTGTCAGGTACCTTGCCGAGCATGCGCCGTGTGATTAACACCTTAACCTTGAGGTGAGGGTTGTATCGAAGTCAGTTCAGTCAAGTGTTTCAACGTGTTCTAAGTTAGTTTCCAACGTCTACTGTCAGTCTTTAGCAATATGTCAGTGAGTCTCACAAGCAGTGAGAGTGATAATGAAACAGCTCCCAAGAAGAGGAGGAGGAATGAAGAGAAGTTTCGAAGAAACGTGATTAGAACATCTAAAGTTCGTGGGGTTGAACACATCAACTGGAAAGGGCATCTCATCCCATCTCGATCAACAGGTGCTGCTTGTAAGTTGTAAATTACAATGCTTTACTAACTTTAGCGATGATGATAAATCTGAATTTGTTGCTAATTTGAATCAGTTCCAATCAAAAGATGAGCAAGATATTTTCTTACAACAACTGATCGAAAAACACGCCATTAAGCACCGTAGGCCTCGTTCTGAACAGCCTAGAGAAACAGCAGCTAGTTTCAAATATTTCTTACTATACAGAGGAGAAAGGAAAAACGTATGTAAAAAAGCGTTTATTTCATTGTACGGCATTACTGAGGGCAGAGTTCGAAGGCTTACTGATCTCCTGATTAAGGGGAAATCACCTCATGATAAACGCGGTAAAAATCCCAAGAAGAACACAATTTCTGTCGAAGTTTGTTCTAAAATACATGAACATATTTCATCATTCCCAACAAAGACTACACACTATGGCACCAAAGATATCAGTTATCTTGATGCCTGCCTTGATGTAAAAAAAAATGCATTCCTTGTTTAAAGAAAAGTACCCTGATTTGGATGTAAAATATGAGTTTTATCTTAATTATTTTCATGACAACTTTTCGTTAAGGTTTGGACGTCCGCAGGTAGATACCTGCATAAAATGTGAAGAATGTGATGTAAAAATCAAGAGCTCCTCTCTTGGTGATGCAGCTAAAAGGGCTGCTCGTGCAGAGCTTACTGTTCACAAAAGGAGAGCCAAGAAATTTTACAATAAACTTCAAAAGGTCACAAAGTTGTGTGCGGAACATGAAGACACCGTTGCACTTTCATTTGATTTCATGCAAAATCTTCCCCTTCCAGCGATCCCAGTTCAGGATATTTTTTACTTGAGGCAACTTTGGGTGAACTGTTATGGAATAAAAAATCTAAAAACTGGGAAATCTGAAATATTCCTTTACCACGAAGGCGTAGCCCATAAAGGAGCAAATGATATATGCAGCATGCTACTGAAATACATTGACACTAATATTCCATCAAGTGTAAAAAAACTGTACCTTTTTTCTGATGGTACCTGCGGACAGAATAGAAATCACACTATGATAAGATTCTGCCTTGCTCTTACAGATACAGGACGTTTTGAACAAATTTTCCATTACTTTCCGGTTCGAGGGCATTCATATCTTCCAAACGATCGAGATTTTGGTACTATGAAGAGGATGATACGTAAACATGATCGGATATACACACCTGATGAATATGAAGAATTGTGTGCTCAGTCCAGTAACAACTTTCACATCACCAAGCTACTCACCAGTGACATAAAAGATTTTAATGGTTGGTGGAAGGAATATTACACAAAAAACCCACTAGCCAGAGAAAGCCGAGGGAGGAGTGTGCCAAAAGAAGCAAAATTCAAGTTTGCTCCCACCCGATATAAAGAGTTCCGCTATAACTCTGAAGAAAAGGGGGTAATCACAGCATACATTTTCATTGAAGGATTACAAAAGCACAGCTATCAGCTGCTGAGACCTGCTTTCCGTAACGTCGATATTGATTTTCCTTCAAGTATTGCAGCCTACCCATCAGGGAAAGTTCCAATCAACATAAAGAAAATGAAAGACATCCAGAAAATGATTGTTCATATTCCTGAAAACTTCAAAGTTTTTTATGATGAACTATTTACCTGGCCAACCACTGAACATGACAATGATACTATCGTCGAGAATGATCTATTTTAAGAGCGTTTCAGTTTGTTATATTCCTGTCTTATGACTTTGCAATACTGTAACTTCATTTCGCATGTAATATGGAAAAATATACATTTGTAAATTTTTTGTGAAATTAATTAAAATTAATATTATTAACTAAAATCGTAACAAAATTAATAACAAATACAAACTTTTAACGAATGGTTATCTTTTTCCAAGTTTCCTACTGTCTGTAAAAACAGTTGAGTGCAGAAACAGCATTAGTCAAAATCATAGTTTTAATTCTCCTGAGCCTCATTTATATGGAAATTGGGTAATTTTTTTATAACAGCAACATAAAAGCATGTTATGACAAAGGAAAAAAAATTTCTCAAATATTTTAAAATTTGGAGGAGTTATTACGTTTTTTCTCCCTCCTGAAAAATTTGAAATTTGTGACTGACGTTGTTTCTGCACTCACCGATTCAATTATTCAGGGAGTGTTCAATGAATTTCAGAATTCATATTGTATAATTCTTAACAAGTCAGTAGTGCACGCAACTGTTTAAAAGAAGTATCAGTAAAAGATATTGAATGTTAAAAAATTGTTTAAAAATTCGATACTGAGTAAATATGTAATTGTTATTGATTTATTTAGGATTATGTATTTCTATCTATCTATGTATCTATGTTTACAATAATAAAATTGTTTTAAAGGCAAGGTTGTTAAAAAAAAAAGAGAGCGGAAGTTTTTTAATAAATATATATTAATGTGCAACAAATGTGATTAGAAATTTATAGATTCCTATTGTATGGATGAAATATGATTGTTTTAATAAGTTTTAACATTGCCCCCCCCCCCCCCCAATGATCGGAACGAAGTATCCTTTTATTAACGATATTGACCATTCGGCCCACGGACTTGTTGTTATTCCTAGTGTTAGGGTCACATCAAATTTTGAAGCAGATTATTTAAGTTTTATTTCAAAAT